>JAWDJD010000001.1:430121479-432521479 GCA_035047305.1 Bradypodion pumilum
AGTGATTTTGTACAATGGATTAATTCCATTGACAACAATTTACGATTTACTCCTCACTTTGACACCTCTTCCATCCCATTTTTGGATGTAGAGGTCTACATTTCAGAGTCTAGAAGAGTAGTGGTTAAGTTGTATAGGAAACCAACGGATAGGAACCCATATTTAGAGTACTCTTCTTATCACCCAGCCTTTGTCAGAAACAACATCCCTTTTGGCCTTTTTGCCTGTGCCAAGAGAAACTCCACGGAATCCGCAGACTTTAATAAATCCGCCTTAGTCATCCAGAGAAAACTTAAAAACAGAGGTTATCCCACACACGTAGTAAATTCAGCTCTTCAGAGAGTAAGGGACACACCCAGAAAACATTTGCTTGATAGGAAACAGCGTGGAGGGGGTAATTTGATCAGGTGTTCTTTTGAGTTTTCACCAGCAGCCAACCAAATTAAGAACATTATTTACAAACACTGGCATTTGGTTAAGGACCTTCCCGGGTGTAATGAAAAACCGATGATTGGCTTTAGAAGGTCGAAATCTATTAGTAACATTCTTGTACATTCCGACCATACTGCCAGGACTATTATTGGTGATAAACCATTTCCAACAGGACATTATAAGTGTCATTCATGTACAGTTTGTCAATTCTGCTGGGAAACCAAAGATATTTATGTTCCAAATAAGCGGTTAACATTTTCTTTAAAATCCCTTTCCAGTTGTGCCAGCAAATGCGTGATTTATATGTGGGAATGCCCCTGCCAGATGCGTTATGTGGGACTCACCAGTCGGCCACTCAGACAGCGGATTTCGGAACACAGGTCTAAAATTAGACACCAGGTGACAGAAGCTCCATTGGTCTCTCACTATATGGAAAAGTGCCACTCAGATAGGGACTTCCGCTTTGTAGTGTTAGAGACGGTTCGACCAAAGTTATTTGAAAGATGTGATATCAACAAAAGATTAAGACAACGGGAAGCATTTTTTATTCACTTCTTTGATACTATGTATCCAAAGGATTAAATCAGGAGCATGATTTGGCGGCGTTTCTATAGAATTTTCCAGGGAGTAGTTTATACGACTCTAGCAGCTGGCTTCGGGCGTGTATAGCAATTGGTTACACGTGAGTCAGTTTTCATCTAGCATAAAGGCAGCTGCCCCACACACATCATTAATGTCCATATGCACCTAATAGCTTGAGCGGAGGCAAGGACGCGGTTTCAAGAGACTCTTTTACATATTGGTAAGCTTGTGCCTTTTGATTTTCTTATATCCATAGTAATGTTATATATCTTTGAGAACTCATGTGCAACAGTTGTTTACCATTTTTAGTCATGCTAATTATCATGTTTGTATATAATTTTTATGTGCAGATCTTCCTGAAGAAGAATATAGTAATTCGAAAAGTCGAAATAACTGGTATCGACTTTGAGAAAGAAAATATTGCTATATCAGTGAATCATTCATATCTACCTGTGAAAGAAACAGTGAACTATTTACATTTACCCACAGAGGAATTAATTTTGTTTATCCAAGAATACGTCATTACTGTAACTCTTATTAACTAACTTACCCACAGAGGAATTATTTTTGTTGTTACGCTTTTGGAAATATATTTTTTATAAAGACTTTTGCTTATACATTACGGCTTCATTCTTCTTTAAGCCACAGTCACCATTTCAAACGGTTCTTCTTATCTGTTAGGCATGATGCCATTCAATTGATACATTCTCTTTTCCATGGCTGAGGGTCTATAACAGTGATGGTGAACCTTGGCACTCCAGATGTTCTTGGACTTCAATTACCAGAAGCCCAGGTCAGCACTCCTGCTGATCAGAGCTTCTGCGAATTGAAGTTCCAGAACACCTGGAGTGCCAAGGTTCACCATCACTGGTCTAATCTGACCTGGATACTTAAGAGTATTGTCTAGTTGTTTTGTGATTTTTTCATAAGTATATGCATATTTATGCACTCTTATTTCACATGCATATTTTCTTTACACTTTTAAGATAAAAAAAACCCCTGCATCACACAATTCTGGCTATCCAAGCAACACTGCATTTCAGTTCTTCTATTAATTTGGGAATTTCAAACACAGTTTTCATGGCAATTCTTGGAGGGATTTGGAATTTGGTTATTCTGTTTTTGTTACAGAGAAAAGCATTTAAAAATCTGCCCAGTGCCACGCTATGAAAAATAATCCATCCCAGCCAGTGGTGGGCTCCCAAAAATTTTACTACCACACTGTGGCCATGGCATGGTATGGGCGTGGCCAGGGAGAAAGCCCTGCATTGCACCCGAATTAGGACTACTTTATTTCAAAACTTGGATGGGCACCCAGCCAGAATGTCTGCTACTGGTTCTGGCAAACTGGTATGAACTTGCTGATGCCCACCATTGATCCCAGCACTTCTTGGTTAAAGGATGCCTGAATGAGGGGACACCTGGATGAGGCTTCTTTCATGTCTCCAAGAGATGGGACAGAGATGGGCGCTCAATCCGTCTCAAACTGCCAACTTGCTGGCCTTCCAGCTAACAAGGTGAGTTTCTTAACCAGTGAGCCACTGCAGGGGCTAAAAATGAATATCAGGAAGTTTAGTGTAAGGGACCAAAGACAAAGAAACAGCCGAAGGGTTGGCTTAACACAGGTTTATTGCATGATGATCCGGAGGAACATGTGGTAATGGCGGATGAGTAGCTCAATATATACAGCTGGCTATACATTTGAATGTGGCTCGTTGACAGGCTATTGGTTGCTGCCTGCGTGACGTCGTAGGAGGTCACGCCCTTCTTGACCAGGTGAGGAGGTCGCGGGGAATCTTCCCGCGCTGCTGAACCAGGTGACTATGATCCATGGGAGCTGGACGCTCGCTACTGCCCTCTGGGGGTCACTAGCTCGCGTCCCCTTATTAGGTTACATTGATACAGCTGATGGTTATAATGTTGCACACAGAAAGGTTACATTGGTAACACATGGCAAAGGTACATTGTTAAAGGCACAGCTTTACAGAACACAACATCCCTCCCCCCTAGGATGAGACGAAGTCTCTCAGCCAAGATGGCTTGTTGCATGTGCGTTTGGGCCGTGAAGAGGGCTGCCCCCCCGGGGGCGTTATTGCTTCTTTGCTCCCTGGTCCCTTGTCCTGAAAAGGGAGAGGGAGACTTGTTAGTGGCTTGCCGCTGTCTGGCGGCCTTAGGGGAAGGGAAAAACTCCATTGTGGGCAGACCGGGGGCCGTCGGGGCTAACGAAAAACCCCTCTTCTCGCTTGGACGGGTGGGGGACCACTCCGAAACCCCCCCGGTTCTGAAAATCAAAATCTAAGTTGGTAGGGGTACCCGCATTTGTGCGGACTTTCCGCGAGATATGTATGGGGTCGGGTTCCTCCTCCTCGGAAAGATCCCCCAGGGTATCTACGAGGATATCCTCCTCCCCCCTTGGTGGGGGCCCATGGTCCCCTTCTCCTCCCCTTTGGGCTAAACGGGTGGGGGAGAACCCTAACGCTGACTTGTTTCCTGCGTGATCCGTGTCCTGCTCATCAGAGACCCTGCGTCGGAGCTGGTCTGCGTGCCGCCTCCATAGGAGCCCTGTGCTGGTTTCCACGCGGTACGACACGGGGCCAGTTTGTTCCACGACCACGCCCGGCACCCAGGCTGGGCCCGTGCTGGCGTAATTCCTGCAATGCACAGGGGCGCCTATGCTGAAACTCTTTGTAACCTCCAGCCCGATGTTCCTTCCTTTGTCCTCTACCCTCGTGGGGTCTAGCCTAGTAAGGATGGTGGTCAGCTTCCTGCCCATTAAGAGCTCTGCGGGGGAGTATCCTGACGCCAATGGGGTTACCCTGTACCCTAGCAGAAACTGACACACTTGCAGGTTCAGATCCCCTGGGCCCATGCGCCGCAACGCGTCCTTCGTGGTGCGGACGAGGCGCTCTACTTGGCCGTTGGTGGCCGGGTGAAAAGGGGCGGAGGTGATATGCCGAACGGCGTTAATCTCCATGAATGCCCTAAACTCAGAGGACGTGAAACAACTAGCGTTGTCGCTAATTAACGTGTCGGGTATGCCGAACGTGGAAAAGAGCCTCCGCAAATGCCTTATGGTTTGGGCCGAGGAGGTGCTCGTGACTGGGATAACCTCCAACCATTTATGGAAAGCGTCCACTACAAGGAGGAACAGGGTGCCTCTGAATGGCCCCGCAAAATCTACGTGCACCCGGGACCACGGCCCCTTAGCCGCGTCCCATTCCCTGTGGGGAAGGCGGGCCTCCTCTGGTCTGGAGCATTGGCAACTTTCACAAGTGCCGACCATGTGCTCGATGTCGGCGTCTAGCTGGGGCCACCAGAAGTAACTCTGGGCCAGCGCCTTGGATCGCACAATGCCGGGGTGGCTGACATGAAGCAGTTTGAGCACCCGCGGCCGAAGGGAAGTGGGAATCACCACCCGCTGCCCCCACAAGAGACACCCCCTCTCTAGGGACAGTTCTAGCTTTTTTCTAAAAAATGGAGCGAACTCCTTCGCTGGGGAGGACGCGGGCCACCCTTTCTGCAGCCAGGAGCTGACAGTCGCTAGCGTTTTGTCCTTCTCTGTTGCTTTGGCAATGTTGGCGGGCACTACGGGGGGCGAATCCAGCACCTCTATCATGAGAACCTGATGGTCCCGCTCCCCCATGCTCACCTGGCTGGGCGTTAGGGGGAGGGGAGACCTAGATAGGGCGTCCGCATGGCTGATCTCTTTCCCGGGCCGGTAGATCAACGCGTGCTGATACGCGTTGAGAAAGATGGCCCACCTGAGCATCCTCGGAGACAGGATCTGTGGGGTGGGCTTATCAGCGGTAAAAATGCCTAGCAAGGGCTTGTGGTCTGTTACAATGGTGAAGGGGCGGCCATACAGAAAATCGTGAAATTTTTTCGTCCCCGCAACTATTGCTAGTGCCTCCCTGTCCGTCTGTGCATAGTTCCTCTCTGCTTGGGACAGGGACCTGGAGTAAAATGCTATCGGGGCCTCCCTTCTGTTTTCCAACACGTGGCACAGCACCGCCCCCACCCCCACTGGAGATGCATCACAGATCAGAACTACTGGGCGCTTGGGGTTGAAGTGGGTCAGTATGGCGTCGGACGCCAGGAGGCTTTTTAGCTCGCTAAATGCCGTTTCTTGGTCATCGCCCCACTTCCATGCCTGGTCTTTCTTTAGCAGTTTGTGTAGCGGCTCAGCCACCGCTGCCTTTCGGGGAAGGAAGGAGTGGTAGAAGTTGAGCAGTCCTAGGAACGACTGTAACTCGGGCTTGGAGGTGGGGCGGGGGGCATTCTTAATGGCTGCCACCTTGGACTTGGATGGTTTTATTCCCTCAGGAGTTACACAAAACCCTAGGAACTCAACCTCTGTTGCGAAGAAGACGCATTTGTCCTTTCGCAACCTCAGCCCCGCCTTTTCGAATATCGTCAGGACCTTCCCCAACCTTTTGGCCAATTCAGCCCGACTCCCCCCCGTTATCAACACGTCATCAAAATAAGGCAACACCCCCTCCAATCCCTTCAGGAGGCGTTCCACGAGTGATTGGAAAATTCCAGGCGCCGAATTCACGCCGAACTGGAGGCGCGTCACCTGGAACGCCCCCTTGTGGGTGACTATGGTCTGCGCAGCAGCTGCGGCAGGGGACACCGTGAGCTGCTGGTAGGCCTGTGCTAAGTCGAGCTTAGCGAAACACTTTCCCCCGTGTAACCTGGCCAGCAGATGGCTGACTACCGGCACCGGATATGCATTCGGGCGGATCGCCTTGTTGATGGTGCACTTGTAGTCAGCACATATGCGGACCTCCCCGTTGGCCTTTAGAGCGGTTACAATTGGAGTTTCCCACTCCGCAGAATCTACAGGCACAAGGATCCCCTGGCCCACCAACTTGTCCAGTTCCGCCTCTATCTTGTCCTTGAGTGCGAACGGCACCCTGCGTGGTTTAAGGCGAATTGGGCGGACCCCCGGGTCCAGGTTGAAAGTCACTGGGGGCCCCTTGAATTTCCCCAGTCCTTTTTTGAAAACTTCGGTGTGCGCCTCGCACACCTCCTGAATTGGATCAGTCCCAACGGCGTGCATCCCAACGGCGTGCACCCCCCCAATAAACAACCCCAGGGGCTGGAACCATTGAGTCCCGAGGAGGCTGCAATTTCCTCCCTTGAGCACGACTAGGGGAAGGGACGCGGCGTGCTCCTTGAATTTGACCTGAAATTCTCCAACCCCCAACACTGGAATACTGTTCCCTTGCACGTCCCGTAGTGTGGACCTCAATGCTTTTAGCTTGGGTCGCTTGTGGGGGGCAATTCCCAAAAACTCCCTCTGGGAAATGATTGAATATGAGGACCCCGAGTCAATTTCCATCCTAATGGGGACCCCTTGGACTAGTACCTCAACAAAGTAGCGGGGGTGTCTAGTAGACACGCTGAACACTGGGGCGTCGTCCTCGCTGCCGTCGGCGATGCGGCCCACACCGTCCTGTTTTCGCGTGGCCTGGGCGCCATCCTTGGGTTTTGTTGGGCGGTCTTGTCCGGCGGAACGGTCTGCGGAGCTCCTCCGGGTTTCGCGCTTCTTCCTGCACACCTTGGCTATGTGTCCGCGGCGGCCGCAGTTGTGGCACTCGGCCTTCCGGAAGGGGCATTTCCCACGGTCGTGGGCCGCTCCACAGCCGTCGCATCGCCGGCTCTCCTTCCGGACCCTCTGGATGTCCTCATCGTCGCTGCTCTCTGCGGACGACCTCGAAGTTCGGCGGGCCGCCTGTACCGGAGCCTCTGCCTTGCTCGACTTTGGCCGCCAGTCCTGAAGCTCTTGGACCTCGGCCTTCGTAGCTTCTGCGGCCTGGGCCGCTCTGACGACCTCCTGCAATGTGGGAGGCGGCTCTTGGTTCATTAATGTACGCTGGGTCTCGGCGTCGTTCAGGCCGCACAGCACACAGTCCCGGAGGGTGATTTCGGCATTCTCCCATTTGCACGGGCCGGCCGCCAGCCGCAGGGCCGCCACGAATGCGGCGACCGTCTCCCTGGGCGCTTGGACTCGCCTCCAAAACGCACTCCGAGCGGGAAACATCGCCGTGGCGGGCCGGACGTGCTCACGCAGCATCTGCATGAGTTCCTTGGCCTTGAATTCGCTCACCCTCCTCGGTGCAATCAGGTCCACCAAGGTCCTTTTGGTTTCTTGTCCGAGCATTCTGGTGAAGATGGCTCTCTTCTTCGCCTCTTCCGTGACTTCGGACTCGATCAGTGCGGCCTGGAAGTCCATCTCGAAGATCTCCCAGTCGCCCGGTCTCCTGATTTCGAAACCGGCGCATGTCTTGGTCCCGTGGGCTGCCATAATCCCACCTTCGTCGCCAGTTTAGTGTAAGGGACCAAAGACAAAGAAACAGCCGAAGGGTTGGCTTAACACAGGTTTATTGCATGATGATCCGGAGGAACATGTGGTAATGGCGGATGAGTAGCTCAATATATGCAGCTGGCTATACATTTGAATGTGGCTCGTCGACAGGCTATTGGTTGCTGCCTGCGTGACGTCGTAGGAGGTCATGCCCTTCTTGACCAGGTGAGGAGGTCGCGGGGAATCTTCCCGCGCTGCTGAACCAGGTGACTATGATCCATGGGAGCTGGACGCTCGCTACTGCCCTCTGGTGGTCACTAGCTCGCGTCCCCTTATTAGGTTACATTGATACAGCTGATGGTTATAATGTTGCACACAGAAAGGTTACATTGGTAACACATGGCAAAGGTACATTGTTAAAGGCACAGCTTTACAGAACACAACAGGAAGGAAGGTTCAGTCTCTGAAGAACTCTGAAGAACAGGGTGGGGGTGGGAAATCTATAATTAGTAAGAATTACAGGGTGTGCTCCCTACAGGCACCCGGTGTTGAAGGAAATGCATGCAAGGGAGAGAGTGCATGCAGTTGGACAATCAAATGCCATACAACCCCAGGAGATGGAGAGGAGCAATCTCTCAAATAATAGGTTGGCAGTGTGATTCCAGAATGTTCCTAAGAGGGATTTGGTTTATTTGAAGACATAAGAGCCATGACTGCTTTTCTTTATGGTCAATGTGGCCCTCCTGGCAGCATTGGAATACAATTTTGAGCAGCCCAAGTCAGCATAGCCAATTGTGAGGAATGCTGCAAGGTACATTCCTTCAACATCTGGAGTTCAATACTTTGGCCACCCCAGCTGAATCTGTAATTGTTTATATATGTCAGCTAAAATCTAATGGGGCCATCTGGAGCTCACATATTTGCATTGTAATTCTGATCTAGCTGTGGTTGCTAATTAGTTCTCCCTGACATGGATTATTAATCAGCCATCCATCAGAAAAAGAGCCATAAGAGAACATGGATTAGAAAGGTGGGTATGGACTTGGGAAGCCCAGGTTCAAGTCCATGTTAATTTTAGTTATGAAACTGCCAGGGCAACCCCAAGCCTATTGCTCTCACTTTCAGTCTGACCTACTCGTAAAGGTGTCATGATAATAAAATGGGGATGAATATTAGAACTCAGTAGCCTGCCTGTTTTTACAACTCGGCTACCAGTTACGATTGATGCTAGATTCAGAAACAGCAAGTCCCTGTATAGCTTGTCTTTTTGATGTTTTCTCCCTACCCCAGTGTCACATAAACCTACAGCAGCACTTCTGTTTCCAGCATGAGGCAGCCAGTTTTATTGGAACAGAAATTAATAGCTTCATCAGAGGAGCAGTGGGGCATAGGATCTGGCTGTCATTCATTCTTATTAGACATTAATTGGGTGATTTAAGATCATTTCTTCAAACAGCTTCAGATCACTTTAGGCAACTATGATTCTTTCCCTCCTTCTGTAGTATGGTCCTGATCTTTCTAGCCCCTCAGAATGATCAAAAGCTTTGGGGAGAAACTGAAAGCAACGATGCATCCACAGCACTACACAGAGAGGCGCCTACTTCACAATAAGAAATATAATCCTCATGAAATAAGAAGACAGAAGAAAGTGGGTAAGTAGGAAACATCAAGCATCTCATTTTATTTCAAAGAGAAACAAGGTTGTTCTTTAGGAGCTTCAGCTTGAAGGCAACACAGAAGGAGAGCAATATGGCTGGGAAGCAATTTTGCTGTAGGAAAAACTAGTCTGTTCAAACTGACAAAGTTATTAAAACAAGAAGGCACTCATGCCAGATTTCAGCCAGGTTTTGTGGGGAGTCTTTCCACCCAATACATATTCAGTCTTGTTTGTACTCTCCATATGGCAAGTCCAAGCAATTAGAATGCACTCATTTACACCAAATGACTATATGACTTGGAGACACAGCAGCAAACAGTGTCAATTCACTGCTAAAACACAAAATTTTTGCCTCGCTGTCTTCTCAGCATTCCTTGTTTTCCTACCAAATTTTTTTATTTTTATTTTTAAAAAAATTAGCACAAGAACTAATTATTGACCACTGAAGAGAAATGAAACTCTACTACCAGGAATACATTGCTAGGATCAGCCAAAATACAGTAATACCTCATACAAAGTCCACTTCATACAACATCGGATTCATACAACATCATCTAATTCCTTGAAAAAAGTTGCCTCATACAAAGTCGTGCAACTTTGTATGAGGCATTGGGGTTTTCCCAGGTTGCATTGTGCCTGGGCAGCATAAAAGGCAGGACACATGTGTGCATTGCTCTTGTGGGTTTTGCATGAGGTGAAGAGTGTTTAGGAGTGGTTTTGAGCACGATTTTGGATTTTTTCGGATTTTTTCGTCAGAATTTTTAAAAGCATTCCTGGGATTTTTGCAGCATTCTTCAGGTTCTTGGACAATCAGGGTTGTTTGACATGTTTTTGCAATGTTTTTAGCCTTTAGACAATGATTGCTTAAAGTTCCGTCAGTTTCCTGTCTGTCTCCTTGACTTTGCCCTGAAGTCTGTGATGTTATAGTACAATGTATCTCTATGGAAATGACATTGTATGAGGCATCGCAGCAAGGATTTGGACGTTGTATAGGCATCTCAGCTAGGATTTTGCATGCCTCATACAAAGTCCAAATCCGTATAAAGTCCAAACTTGTGGAACCAAGTTTGGACATTGTATGAGGTATCACTGTAGTAAGGAAGCTTTCTGGCTTTTCTAGCACTTTTCATCAGCAAAACAGCCAGAGGGTAGGGAGAAGGTGAATTGATTCCTGGAGTCAATAATTTTATTTGTCACCTGTCATTTAGTTACAGCATAGGGTACAGCAGTGATTCTCAACCTTTTTATAGCTGCCGCCCCCCTAAGGAGCGAAAAAAATTTCAACGCCCTCTTTGTGAAAATCCTGTAATTGCATTCCTTTTATTAAAATTAAAATGACTAATGCAAAAAAAGCTTAAA
Source organism: Bradypodion pumilum (assembly GCA_035047305.1). NCBI lineage: Eukaryota > Metazoa > Chordata > Lepidosauria > Squamata > Chamaeleonidae > Bradypodion > Bradypodion pumilum. Next base: position 430,131,820 of record JAWDJD010000001.1, read on the forward strand.
TCTTCTTTTATGTAAATAAGTTCATTTCAAAATGCTGCAAATTATTTTTAATGCTCTTTTTTTTGCAAATGCTTTTTTATGTTTAAAAATTCTTTATTTTTATTCTTTACTAGCATATTTTGTCTGACGGTGCCGGGCTTTTTAAAATTGTGTTGGATAGTAAAGGTTTTTGTTTTTTGTTGAACAAATGGTGCCGGGTTGTTTTAAATGGTGTTGAAAGGTTTTGTGAATTTGAGGCTTCGAGGTGCTGCGTCCGCCTGCGGCGGACTTGCGCTCCCAGTGTGTTGTTTATTTTTATTTTTTGCGAGCCAGCTTCCTCAGTGCCGGTCTCTTTAAAATGGTTTTGGAAGGGTTTTGTTTTATTTTTATGCAAATGAGGTTAGTTTTTAATTGTGGCTTTCTAATTTTTTATTTTTACGCATGGGCTGTTAGAAACTGTGATTTTTTAATTTTGTTTTGGTTTTTTGGTTTTTCAAAAGAGGAAAGGATGATATAATTTTTTTATCATTATTGTATTTAACCAAATAATGTGTTACTATGTGTATTTTTTTAAATAGTTGTGACTTGGATAATAACTTTTAAAATGTGTAAGAATATGTTTTTTTAAATCAATGTTTCCATACTGTGTTTAGATGTTGTTGGTTTTTTTGGGTGAAAACTTATTTCTTTTTTTTGGAATTTTTTGTGATTAGTGTGAATATTTTTGAATGATTTGATAACTTATTTCATTAATTTGGGAAGTATTTATTATTTTGAATATTTTTGAATGTTTTTTCTCTTGTCGCCACTGGGTGGGGCTGGTGAGCTTTTCTTCTACTCTACAATTTTTCTCTACTGTCCTCTGGGTGTGGCTTCTTCTTCCGGTAAGTATTCTCTTTATTTTCTCAGTTTAGTTCTGGTTGTCATGGAGTGAAGATGTCTCCTGGTAAGCTCTCTTTTTTTTGGGGGGGGGGGTGTTTTGGTGTTGTTGTGTTTTTTTTTTGGGGGGTGTTCTGTGTGATATTTTTGTGTTTCCTTTTTGGATGTTTTTGTGTTTCTTTTTTTGTATTTTTTATTTTTGGTTTTGAGTATTTTTGACTGTTTTTGGATGTTTTTGAGTTTACTTTTTTAGGGGGGGGCTTTCTTTTTCATGGGCCATGCTCGATGCCTGGCCCATGGAAAGGAAAGGGCATGGGGGGCCTTTCTTTTCTGCGGGCCATACTCGATGTCTGGCCCATGGAAAGGAAAGGGCGTGGGGGGGGCTTTCTTTTCCACGGGCCATGCTCGAGGCCTGGCCCATGGAAAGGAAAGAGCAGAGGCAGAGGCGGGGTTTTTTTTACTTTTATTTTTCATGCGCCGGCTGCCTCAGTGTTCTGCACACTCATGGTGCACAGGACGCTGGGGCTTGTAGTTTGGCGTGCGCGATTTTGGTTAGTGCAGTGGTTTTTTTCCTGTGGCTTATTTTTGATTGGCCGTGGCGTGTTTCCGAACGTTTCGTTTGCTCACGCCTCTCAGCCTGATTGGCTCTGGTGCGGCGTGGCACAAGGAATGTTGGGAATTGAAGTTCCCTTTTTTGTTTGCGTCCGGGGGGCTCCTGCCCCACTGGTGCAAATTTCAACCCGACAGTTACCTGCGAACCGGGTTCGGGTGAGTGAACGGAGGCCCATTACGGGCTAGTAGGGCCTGGCTAAACATCCTTTGTCACATTCCAATGTTTAACGCACCATTTTATAGGTATAGATTACACTAAAAGAGTAATATCAATGAATCATACTTGATTATGTCAGTGGGATGGTTGTGCTTGATGGTTCAGAGCCAGTTTCTGACCTCTGCTGTCTCAATATTCATAAAAGGGTTCATGACCCATTGAGGGACTTCCAGGGACAAAATATCCTCAAAACGCTCAGAAAAGTCCTTGTGCAAAGACTCAAGGTGTTGACAGTAAACTTGTGTTTCATTGAAGGGGATTTCACTGCTCTTATGCAGATCTGACAAGATTGGAAACTGGCCGAACTCATTGCGTCCAAAATTATGCTTCCACAAAGTGAGGGTGTTTTTTTTTAGGAAGGCAGAAATAACAGATTTTGTTGTGATCAAATTGAGCTCTTCGCCTTGAAACTGCAAATTAATTCCATTGAATTTTGCGAATAAATCGGTCATGTAAACAAAATCAATCTTAAATTGTAACAATCTGTCTCTCAGAGCTACATCTTTCTCTTCGAGGAACTCAAGTACAGAGTCGAACCTATTGAGGCAGGCGCCTTTGGAGAGCCAGCGAACCTTGGTGTGTAGAAGCAAGCAATTGAATTCTTCATCGTTGTCCTTACACAGCTGCCCGAATAATCAATCATCGAGAGCATTACTGCGAATTTTGTTTACAACAGTGATGACATATTGTAATGACTGATGCAAACGGTTACTGAGTTTTTTGCAACTAAATGCTGTCTATGAATCATGCAGTGAACAGCTAAAATACCTGGTACCTCTTTCTTCAAAAGGGCGATGAATCCACGATGATGACCAACCATTGCAGGAGATCCATCGGTGGCAACAGCCATAATGTTTGCAAGAGGAATATTTTTCTCTTTAAAATAATCTTTGACAGTATTAAAAATAGATTCACCTTTAGTATATGCAATCAAGCTTCTTGCAAAAAGCATCTCTTGAATAATTTTTCCTTCCTTCACAAACCGGACATACGCTAACAGTAAAGCTTCATTAGTACTTGGCAAGGTTGATTCATCAACCTGAATAGAAAATTCGGTGGGTATCAAAAGTTTGCATAAGGAAGTTTCAACATCTTCAGCCATCTCATCAATTCATCGTTACACTGTATCATTGCTTAATGGGACATTTTTTTATAACATTGGATGTGGCTGGATGGTGTAAAACCATTTCTAAAACTTCCTTGACAGCCGGCAATATCAACTCTTTGCCGATGGTATGAACTTTCCCTGATTTAGCAATTAAATTTGATATATTATAAGAGGCTATCAAACCAGCATCGCATTTTTTTGATGAGGTTGCTAGTAAACCTGAGACAGACGGTGCCTTCAGAAACTTGTCCCTGATGTTGATGAAAAATGACAAATCTTTTTTTTGTTTGTCAGGATGACAAACATCTTCATATGATGATTTTTTTGTAGATGCTCCCCGAGACGGGGTACAGGATGAGATAACCCTTGACACTGAAGTTTTACAAATGTGTCTGTAAGTCTAATTGAAACCAGTAAGATTTACTTTTGAATTTAGATCCCAAAATATGCTCCACAAATTAAAGGAATACCTTTAAGTCTGCTAGGACAATATACAGTACAGCAGTAGATCCTTCATTTAAAGCCCGTGTGTTATTCAGATTTGATTCCATGTAAATATTTAATGAGGGCTGTGGTGGCTTTGTGGTTAAGATGCTAAGCTTGACAATCAGCAGGTCAGCATTTTGAGACCTGAGTATTGCGTGACGGAGTGAGATTCCATTGTCTGTCCCAGCATCTGCCAACCTAGCAGTTTGAAAGCAAGAGGGACTTGAGAAAGATGTCATTTTCACTTTTCTCCCATTCTTCCATTAAATTTGTAAAGGAATTTACCAACTATGGAAAGTTCTTTTTTAAAAATCGACAAAATTATTAAACATCTAACCAAACTCCACTGTAAGGGGCCCATATAGTACCTGCCACCATGGTACTATCCAAGATAGTAGTGTGTCAGGACAGAAAGAGCCTCCTCGAAGATTGTGATATTTTTGAACCACAATCAGGCATACCCTGGTAATGGCTGCTTTGTGTTGCTGGCTAATCTTTCTCACACTAGGTCAGGCAAAGGTAAAGGTAAAGGTTTCCCTTGCTCAAAAGCCAGTCGCATCTGACTCTAGGGTGCAGTGCTCATCTCTGTTTCAAAGCTGAAGAGCCAGCACTGTCTGCTGCTGCAGACATTTCCATGGTCATGTGGCAGGCATAACTAGACACTGAAGCGCACGGAGCGCTGTTTACCTTCCCACTGAAGTGGTCCATATTTATCTACTTGCAATTTCTTGCTTTCAAACTGCTAGGTTGGCAGGAGCTGGGACAAAGACGGGAGCTCATTCCATCCTGCAGTACTCGGGAATTGAACCGCTGACCTTCCGCCTCCCAGTCAGCATGTTAGGCACTTGAGCCACTGCAGGCATAATAAACTGTAGAATGAACCCACCAAAAGGTGCCTTCGTTTTGGCAATTTCACATCCGGCCTAGACACGGAGGAGGAGGAGGAGGAGGAGGAGGAGGAGGAAGAAGAAGAAGAAGAAGAAGAAGAAGAAATGTGTCAGGGAAAAAATGTGTCAGCTATAATTCAGTACCACAACCATGGTTGAATAGAGAAGAAATCAAATTCAAAGTTTCAAGAATTAAGCACTTCACTTCGATGAAAAAAACAACATAAAATAGTCTTGTTTGTCTCTATTCTTCAGCTATCTCACACTTAATTATAACTTCTATAAGGCAATTACTCTACTGTGTACCTAATTGTGTCATAATACATGTCTCTGTGTATCAATGGTTAGGATCTTAAAGTGCCTTGTGTGGGTATAATCAGACAGTTTTCAAGTGCTTTTTGAGAACATGGCCCATAAAGCTTCTTGCTCTTGCTCTCATAATATTCCACATACACATTTACTCGAATGATGAGAGCTCTGGGTGCAAGCATTTCATTTTGAATTGAGTCAATTGAGGCTAATGGCACTTCAAAGAATGTTTGTTTATTTGCAAATTAACAGCTTGAGCACAGCTTGAGACTTGGCACTTAAGCCCACTTCAACAGGCATTGCTCCACCATAGCATGTTAGGGGTACCACCAGCAAAAAGTAAGGGGTGACAACATTAGCCATTAAATCCTTCCCTTTACTTTAGATTAGGCAAAACTTAATACAAATTAAAACTCAGTGATTATACAACTAATGCTGAATGCTGGGAAGCCTCTTGTGAAATCATATTCTCTGAGCTGGGAGTCATCTCCTCGCCCCCCACCCCCCAGCTGGCATGATGCTTTAAATTAATTCTGATTGGTTTGACATTGCTTTTGTATGCTATTTGCCAGTGTGATTGACCAATTTAAACAAAGGGACTATGCAGGGTTCGGGTTCCCTTAAGCTGTGTGCCTCTTGTCTCCATACCATCCCCCCCCCCGCCTTTCAACTCAGTACTCATTGCAACTCATAGCATCACTAAGGCAGTTTTGTTGTTCAGTCGCACAGTCAATTCCGACCCTTTGCGACCCCATGGACCATTTTCCTCCAGGCGCCTCTGTCCTCTACCATCCCCCTCAACCCTCCCAGCTCTGTGCCCACTGTGTCTATAATACCATCTAAACCATCTCATCCTTGGCCTCCCCCTTCTTCTTTTGCCCTCCACCTTTCCCAACATCAATGCCTTCTCAAGTGAATCCTCCCTTCTCATTTGATGTCAAAAGTATTTTAGCTTCATCTTTACTATTTGACCTTCCAATGAGCACTCAGGGTTGATTTCTTCTAAGATTGACCTATTTGTTCTCCTCGCTGTCCAGGGGACTCTCAAAACCCTCCTCCAACACCACATTTCAAAGGCATCTATTCTTCTGCGTTCAGCCTTCCTAATTGTCCAGCTCTCACATCCATACATTACTACTGGGAAAACCATTGCTTTGACTATTCTAATTTTTGTTTGCAATGTAATGTCTCTGCTTTTCACTATGTTCCCCAGGTTTCTCATCGCTTGTCTCCCAAGAATCAGTCGCCTTTTTATTTCATGGCTGCAATCCCCATCTGCAGTGATCTTTGATCCTAAGAAAGTAAAATCTGTCACTGCTTCTACTTCTTCCCCGTCTATTTTCCAGGAACTGATTGGGCCTGTTGCCATTATCTTGGTTTTCTTGATATTGAGTCTCAAGCCAGCTTTTGCACTCTCCTCCTTCAGCCCAGTCAAGAGATTCTTTAGGTCTTCCTCACTTTCTGCCATTAGGGTGGTATCGTCTGCATATCTCAGATTGTTGATGTTTCTCCCAGCGATTTTAATCCCATATTGTGATTCCTCCATCCCTGCACTGCGCATTATGTGCTCTGTGTATAGGTTGAATAAGCATGGTGACAAAATGCAGCCTTGTCTTACTCCTTTTCCTATTCCATACCATTCTGTCATTCCGTGTTCTGTCCTAACTGTTGCTTCTTGGTTCATGTACAGATTTCTCAGGAGGCATATGAGGTGCTCTGGAATTCCCATCTCTTTAATTACTTGCCACATCTTGTTGTGGTCCACACAGTCAAATGCCTTAGTGTAGTCAATAAAACAAAAGTAAACTTGTTTCTGGTATTCCTTTGTTTTCTCCATGATCCAGCGTATGTTGGCGATGTGGTCTCTAGTCCCCCTGCCTCTTCTGAAACCGGCCTGCACCTCTGGTAATTCTCTCTCCACATGCTGCTGAAGTCTGTCCTGTATTATCTTGAGCATCACCTTGCTGGCATGTGGGATGAGCGCGATTGTTCGATAATTTGAACATTCTTTGGCATTGCCCTTTTTTGGGATTGGGACGTATACTGATCTTTTCCAATCCTGTGGCCACTGTTTTGTTTTCCAAATCTGCTGGCATATTGAACGCAGTAATTTGACGCCATCATCTTTTAGCGCTTTGAAAAATTCAACTGGGATACCATCATCTCCACTAGCTTTGTTGTTTGCAGTGCTCTTTAGGGCCTTTATGACTTCGCTCTCCAGGATGTCTGGCTCAAGTTCAATTTCTTCATCATTGTGATTATCAGGAGTGTTGAGGTCCTTTTTGTAAAGTTCCTCTGTGTACTCTTTCCATCTTTTCTTAATTTCTTCTGCATCAGCTAGCTCCTTTCCGTCTTTGTCCCTTATCGTGGTCATTTTTGCTTTAAATGTTCCCTTGATTTCCCCAATTTTTTTGAAAAGATCTCTGGTTCTGCCTCTTTTGTTGTTTTCCTCCATTTCTCTGCACTGTTCTTTTAGGTAGTTTTCCTTATCTCTCCTTGCTTTTCTTTGAAATTCTGTGTTCAAATAGTTGTAGTTTTTCCTTTCTCCTTTGACTTTTGCGTTCCTTCTTTCCTCTGCTATTTTAAGAGCCTCATCAGACAACCACTTTGCTTTCTTATGCTTCTTTTCTTTTGGTATGGTTTTCTTTGCTGCTTCCTGCATGATCTCCCTCATCTCCATCCATAATTCTTCCGGTACTCTGTCTACTGAGTCTAAGCCATTAAATCTGTTCATCACCTCCACCGTGTATTCTTTAGGGATGCTGTCTAGGTGATATCTTTCTGGTCTCCGTGTTTTCCCTATTTTCTTTAGTCTAAGCCTGAATTTTGCGATCAGTAGGTTGTGATCTGAGCCACAGTCTGCTCCAGGTCTTGTTTTTGCTGACTGTATGGAGGTTCTCCATCTTTGGCTGCAGAGTATGTAGTCAATCTGGTTTCGGTGTTGGCCATCTGGTGATGTCCATGTGTAAAGTCGCCTCTTGTGTTGCTGGAAGAGAGTGTTTGCTATGACCAGTGCGTTCTCTTGGCAGAACTCTATCAATCTTTGCCCTGCTTCATTTTGTGTTCCAAGACCAAATTTGCCTGTTATTCCCTCCACTTTTTGATTTCCTATTTTGGCATTCCAGTCTCCTAATATAATTTGGACATCATTTCTTGGTGTCTGTTCTATGAGGTGTTGTAAGTCCTCATAGAACTGGTCCATTGTGGCTTCATCTGCACCAGTGGTTGGTGCGTATATTTGGATCACAGTGACATTGAAAGGTTTGCCTTGAAATCTGACTGACATCATTCTGTCATTTTTGAGATTGTATCCCATTACTGCTTTTCTCACTCTTTTATTGACAATTATGGCTACTCCATTTCTTCTAAGGTTTTCTTGCCCGCAGTAGTAGATATGATGGTTTCCAGAGCTGAATTCACCCATCCCTGTCCATTTGAGCTCACTGATGCCCAAGATGTCAATGCTTATTCTTTCCATCTCATTTTTTACCACTTCCAGTTTTCCTTGATTCATAGACCTCACATTCCATGTCCCTATGCAGTATTGTTCCCTGCAACACTATATTTCTCCTCCCCCTTTCGTATCCCTCCCTCTTTTCAGATCTGCTGTGCTGAGCATCCCCTTGTTTTGCCTTTTGTTTTGGTCCATAGGGTTCTCTTGACAGACTTTGTGGCATGCCTTGCCAGTCTCTACGCCAGTCTTTTCCCATCACACATGTTATCACCGTTTAAACAGTTTTAAAACAAAGTATTATCATGCACAATATCACAGTTTATCACATAGTATCAAAGTAAAAGTTGAACTAATTAATGAAAGGGAAAGAAAGAAAGAAAGAAAGAAAAAGTCCACTATATCAAGTCTCTATGTAAGTCAGTTTCTTGTACTGTCACTATGTCAGTTGCCATAAGCCATCTATATTTAGTCAACTATATTATTTCAGTATAATATACTGGTTCAGTATAATATACAGTATAATATACAGTATAATATACAGTATAATATACTAAGGCAGTAAGGAGAACTAAATTAAAGGGGTAGGAGGTTCATACTTGTCAATTAGCTTCTTGTTAGCAATTTAAGGCAGCTTGTTCTGTTGGACCTCTATGCAAACCAAGCTCTCTGCCTCTGCTGAACTCCTGCAAATTGTCAACTGAGTATCTACAGTGATTTTGCCCATGGAAGTCGGATTTGATAAACTACAAGTCACAGTGGATTAAACAATATTTCCCCTGCTGTGTATTCACATCCTCACTTCTGCCTGATTAAAAAAAAATATTTTTCTCAGAGAGAGAGAGAGAGAGAGAGAGAGAGAGAGAGAGAGAGAGAGAGAGAGAGAGAGAGAGAGAGAGAGAGAGAGAGAGAGAGAGAGAGAGAGTATAGCTGAGACCATTCACAAAAGTTTTGACAATAAACATGTTGCTGATTGGGGAAAGAACTTTAGTTCAAAATAAAAATACAATACCAATGACTAGACCTGTCCAGTAGGTTTGATTTTCTGTGTTTTCCTTTTTTTCCTTAGAGAGATCAATCAGAGCAAATCTAATCCCATTGAGGTACAATATGATCATAAATCTGACAAATTCTGGGTAGAGATTTATTGCTATAGAATTTATACAGCTTGTATAGGGTGAAGATTTTAGTAATGTGAGAATATTAGATTCCCTGTCAGAACGGTTAAACAATGTTAACTTCAAATGTATAAAAGAGTTGTCTGTCCCAGTCTTCCATGTTTGCTTTTTTATTACATAAATAGAATACAATATATTAAAACAGTTTGAGTATCCACAGAAGAAAAACAGTGTAAAATGAATCATGGACCAAGCCCCAGTGTTTCTCCAGCATAAGCAGTATCATTCATTTTAAGCCCCAACTGAGTGGTGTACACAGAAAGAGCCTCTTCCAAGATTGTGGTGTTTTTGAACCACAATTGGATGTACCCAGGTAATGGCAACCTTGTATTGCTGGCTAATATTTCTCACACTAGGTCAGGTGAAGGGAACAAGAGAATGACCTCACCAAAAGGTGCCTTCATTTTGGCAGTTTCATGTCTGGCCTAGACACAGAAGAAGAAGAAGCCCAAACCGGGTTAAAAAACATAGATTCATACAGATCTCATAATGGCACATAGGTTTCAAAAGAAGTCTAAACACCATTTGACGTTGTCTCTTTTCCAAAGATTTTCCAGCCCAAAGATTTCCCAAACAAGCAACTTTGTCTCTCTGTTCCAGTTGAGAGTTATGTTATGACTAAATCTCTACTTCTTTTGTTAGACTACAATGACAAAATTTCATGTCTTTGTATTCATGAACATGTTGTGAAGCAAGAAAGCAAGCATTTTAGTCCCACCTATATTTTAGTGTTCAAGGAATGAAGAAGCAGACAAATGAAGTAGTGAAATTCAGCTCTTTATTAGTGGGGTTTGAACACAGTTTGGATGGGGCAAAACTCGGACTTATATACACTATAAACAGTAACAGTAACAATAATACAACAAGCCCATTGGCTAACAGAGTGTGCACATTTTTCGATCCACTTATTTGCATAAGAATAGATACATGAGAAAAGATACATTCCGCTCCTGTCAGAAAACACAGTTAACATACATAACATTTATAGAGTTCTCACAAACAACAAGTCAGTTTTAATTTCACTTCATTTAATTTCAGTTTAAGGTAACTTGGGTGCATTATAAACTACATTCCATTTGAAACCTGGAGCAAGGTTGTTTTCTGTAAGTCCAGAAATATGAGAAAGAAGACTTTGCTTAAATATTAGGAAGATGTTCTTGACAATAGAAGGGAATGCCACAGAAGGGCTTTGTCAAGGGATAAGACCCAGTAACACCTCTGGTTCTACTGTTCTATGATTCTATGAAGTGCACCCACATTTCCGAGCCAAAAAACAACTGCCATTTCAAAACCTGAAATGGCACAGTGGGATGACATCACTGGCAGGGACGGATTTTCTCTAAATAAAGAATTCCTTAAATATTGCTTGCTCGCATACAATGCAATGAAGATATTTGCACTCAAAAAGAGGGATCTGTTTAATTCGCATTAGTTCATTGCTACCGATGACATCATTCATTCTCTGTTGAAGGAGCTCTGCAAGAGGTTACTGGCCAAGAACAGGAAGAAAATGCAACAAAACAAAGAATATGACTTTTAGATGACCAGCTTTTCCTCATGACAAGAAGAAATGATAAGAGGAGAAAGATATGGAGGGATTTCCTTTGCCCATAAGTGGTCCACAAATGCATGGGGACCAAACACTGAGTAATTAACCAGAGTACTGATGTCTCCTCTAAACTTGGGACCAGTCCTCAAGATCTTCATGTTCTAGCAATTCGATGTTTACATACTATTCATGTGAAGTCCAGCCTTTTCTGTTCTCAGGGATACCCTTAAAACAACTGTCTGAGTTCCATTGCCTTAAAATTTTGCACTGGCTTCAAGCATAATTGTTCATTCTTCTCATGGAATGAAACCAAAGTTGAAACAGAAAGATCTGAACAATAGATGCAGGGGAATTGGCTGTCTATTCCCAGGACTGTTATGAAATATTTTCAGCTGCTCAATCAATTGAAAATTAAACCTCTGAAGTACTTGCAAGGTATAGCTGGAGAGTTATATTAAAATGGACTAATTAATTAGTTAATTAGCTCTTTGAAGAAAGTATTACCGCAAAATGTGCTATAGGCTAAATTTAGAATACTGTACTGTGATTCTTCTTTTTTCTTTTCTTTCTTTTCTTTTTTAAAGTTTCCATTAAAGCTTTATAAGACATTTTTGTCACTAGACTAAATCCCTAAATTGGCTGAGCTTTGTCTCAATGTGATCTGCTCTACAGCTAATTGAATATTTCCTTTAATACATATGCTGTACAAAGACGTACAAACGTAGTTCTCAGGGATTTTATAGTACTTATTCCAGCAGCATAACTTTCCCTTCAGGTTCAGACAAAGCAAAATGCCTTGGAGGAGTTCAGACAGAATGTTCCCCTCTATCATGAAAGTCATCTGTTTGTCTTACTATGCAATTTTCTCCACTATGTGTCTTGCATTTAATGTGCTTTGCTTAATGAGATTAGTCATTGGAAGGTAAACAGAGACATTACTGGCACGTCTGATTGCTGAGGCACGTATATTTGAGAAATTCTCATTTTAGTGGTTTGCAATGGGTATCCAAAGGAAGCAGGCAATCCATTTAACATCTAGTTTGAGCCTCAGGCTCTCAGAGAGAAATCATGATCATCACCAACGTCATCACTATGAGTAGCATCATTAAAGCAATCATGCCAAAATCATGTGAAGGTCACATTCCCATTAATGCCTAGCTTGGGTCTTGAGAATTTATGTGAGAATTCTGCTTTTACAAGTAACAATAATCAACTAGAATTGTCATCATAATCACCACCGCCACTGCAAAGAGGTTTAGGGTAACGGCAGCAGAACAGGACACTGTGTACTCTTTTTTCACCCTTGAAAACTTGTATTGCTAGTGTTCTGTGATTAGCCACAGGTGGAAGGCCTGTGGGATTTTAACCAGAGGACACCATCCCCACAGGACTCAAAGCACCACAGAAATTTTGACAGCTCCAACACCAGTCTCCACTGCTACCCATGGCTGGAGCTAGTGGGAAAATCCTCCTCATTGCTTCTGGGTGTGTGACAGTAGAAGCGATTAGATCAAACAAAATCAGAAATAAAAATGCCCATCTTTTACTCTTGAGTGGCATGAGTTAGATGTGTGAGTTAGATCTGCCACTTGGCTCCTTTCATGACCTTGCTTAGGCATGCTCTACTCAAATACAATAAAATCAAGTTAGCTTACCAGAAGGACTTCCAAAGTCTTATCTTCCACATGACTGATATAATTCAGGGATGAGCAAATTCCTAGGGCTATGTAGCACCAGACTGCTTGAGATTTCCCAGGGCCCATACACTGTAATGGGCAACTTCTTAAGGATTGACACTCTGCTACCTGGATCTTTGATAGGCCCCTAGAGGGGATATTGGAGATTTTTTTTTAAAGCCGTAAAAAAAACCCCCTGAAACATCCCCTTTATATACTGTAGTGGATGTTTTCCCCTTTAAAATATTACACTATGTGATTGGGTGGCTGGCCAGCAGCTCTCAAATCATTTCTAGACTTTTTTCAAAAAATTGGCACGAATGTTGTTATTCTGGATTGTTCATTCCTCCCAGAAGAATTTCCCAATTTATTTCTGATATCAGTTCAAGGCACTGGTTTTGGTACACAACAGTCAAACCTTGAGATAAGAACAGCTTGACTTATGAAAAACTCAAGATACAGCTGGAAATCTCAGAAAAAATCAGGTTAAAGATATGAAATGTTAATAGGATTTTTTCAAGATAAGAAATTCAATGCATTTCTATGGAAAATTGCATTCAATGCATTCCTATGGGAAATTCAAGATAAGAATTTTTCAAGATACAACCAACCTCGAGGAATGAATTAAATTTGCATGTAGAGTTTGACTGTATATAAAATAGTAAATTGGTTTTAGAGAATGTTTGGATTTGCTCTAAAAGAGTGAAGTTAATTAATTTTTAATTTATTTTTCTACATTTGAAATCTGCTGTGGCTACTCTGTTGACAGTCACTTTAAAATTCTGTTGGGCAAAAAGGTGATTAAATAAACAAAAGAAAGAAGGAAAGAAAGAAAGAAAGAACATACTGGAACAGACAGATTTCTGCAAAAAAGTGAGTATTTTTTCTGGGACATGGGGACAGGACAAGGGTGTTTGGTATAACCTATTCTTCTGCCTGTTGAGATCTCTTTTTTCTAGAAGATTTTGTTAGCCATTGCGGCTTCAGGAAAGGTGGATTTTCAGCAGAACGAATTTACAGTTGATGATATGATAATCACAGGCCACTTCTATATTGATGGTGATGCTGTCCCTTACATGGATGTGTCAATCAGTATGCATGAGAAGAATCTTGCCTGACTCTTTCCTCTCATTAAACGGAAACTGATAACTTGTGTTTCTTTTATTACTAAGACTATCTCCTTTTTTTTTTTTAAAAAAAGAAAAGTCATTATTTTGAATGCTTTTAAAACCCTGCAAAACCAGCAGAATTCATTTTAGTCTTTAGGAAGGACATCTTTAGATCTTTGAAAATGGTTAACAAGAACACTTTTTGCAACAGAAAGTCTTTAAAGAGCATCTGATAGGGCTGTGAGAAAAATTTGGGATTTAAAAGGGGACTTCTAATGGTGAATGTCATCTTCAAAAGTACAGAAAATTACTCAAAGAATAGGACAGATCTGAAGGTCATCTTTAATACAAGATTATTTTATTTATATAGCACATGGACATACAGGAGTCTGGACACTTTGCAATTTAAAATCTTTATCAGAATAGTACAATGAAACTGTATTAACATTTAAACATTCTTTAAAAGTTATAAGGCATTGAAAGGAAAGGAAATACACAGAGATAGTCTGATGTATATCTACTCAAAACTACTTCACAGATCTTAACAAACTGTCTAAATAGGATATATCATATATAAGCACCATAAGGTTAAAAGGGAAAGCAGACTTCTTATTCTTCTTTTGTGTCCAGGTCAGACTTTAAACTGCCAAAATGAAGCCATCTTCTTGACTTTGTCATTGGCAAAAATTAACTCCTCATCCATACATGTTTCTGGTAATAATCAGCAGACCAGCATATAAACCAGATTCTGTATCTCCCCACTTTCACACAGCATGTAATTGCCTGCCAGCAGCCCCCGCAGTATGTGGATGACACCCAATTCTATCTCTCCTTCACATCTTCTTTGGTGGATGTGCTCCAGTGCCTTGAGGACTATCTACCTTTGATAATGGAACCCTGACAAGATGGAGATCCTGGTGTTGGAGGGACCATCTGCCTGACTAGGTGACCTGGTCCCACCTTTAGATGAGGTGACTCTCACCCCTAGAGACCAGGTATGCAGCATGTGGGTCATTATTATTTATTTGATTTCTATTGCCGCCCTCTCGCCAACTCTAGGCACCTCACCAACTCTGGGCACCTCACAATCATGATAAAACATCCAAATTGAAAAACACCCCCTAAACAGTAAAACCACAAAATTTCATGTTAACAAGCCATTAAAATACCTTCTGAACAACTCCCGTAAATTAAAACTGAAGCTAAAAATCCAGACTACCATAAGCAGGGGGGGGGGGCTGTCCCATTAGCAGCACTCCACACCTGCTGTGCGAGCAAGGTCTTAAAACCTTTCCTAAAAGTCAGCAGCTCTGTCTGGAGATGCAGTTCAGTTGGCAGGAGGTTCCATAGGGTCAGAGCAGATACCAAAGAGACCCTCCTTCTAGTGCTAGAGAGGTGGGACTCTCTAGCCAATGGTACCAATAGGGAGCCCCTCCGGTCTGCTCTGGTGGGACGGGCAGATATCCTTGGGGTGATGCAGTCCCTTAAATAACCTGGTCCACTACCAAGTAGGGCTTTAAAGGTAATCACCAGCACCTTGAATTGCACCCGGAGGCACACCGGCAACCGATGCAGCTCTCACAGCAGGGGTGAGGCATGGGCATAATGCCCACACCCCATCACCATGTGGACAGCTGCACTTTGCACCTGTTGCAGCCTCCGAATGGTCATCAAGGGAAGCCCCATGTAGAGTGCATTACAATAATCTAGTCTGGAGGTGACCAGAGCATGTGTAACCATAAGCAAGTAGTTCCAGTCCAGGAGCGGGTGTAATTGGCGAACACAAAGTTGTGCAAAAGCCCTCATTGAGCAGGAGTTATGAGTCCATGAAGACCCCCAAATTATGCACTGGGTCTGTTTGAGGCAAAAGAGCTCCATCCAGTACCAAAGATGGTAACTCCTGGGATAACATGGGGGCCCTAACCCACAGCCACTCAATCTTGCCAGGATTCAGTTGTAGCCCATTGTCCCCCATCCAGACTCTTACAACCTCCAGACACCTGGATAGGACTTCAACTGCACCTCTTGGATCACCATGGGCTGAGATGTACAATTGAATATCATCAGCATATTGATGATACTTTGCCCAGTGGGAACAGATGATCTCTCCCAGAGGCTTCATGTAAATATTAAATATGAGAGGGGAGAGCCCTGAGCTCTGTGGCACTCCATATTGTAGAAGCCTAGGGCTGGACCGCTCACCCTCTGTTGCAGGAGGAAGATGCTCAGGCAGAGATACTGTCCAGCCGGCTGCCTGGGGAGCATTCAAACAAAGGAAATCCGTTTGAAGCTCGAATATATAATAATATCTAATTTAATGTTATCATCTTATAATTGATATATTCAGAATCTTCCAGTAATAGCAATACAAGTCCAATACGTTGTGAAAGTTAACCAGTATGCAAACTCTTTCGGGAGAACTTCCCTTCATCAGACAACTTGACTTGCCAACCTTCCAATATCTGGTTATATCATGTATAAAGCATGTAATTTCATAGGGTAACTTGTTTTCATGTCTTTCAATATCTGTAAATACATACAATATATACAGAATTAAATTCTGAACTAGAATATTGCTGCTGAGTTAAGTATTAAAGAGAAACCCACCTGGTTATATCATGTATAAAGCATATAATTTCATAGGGTAACTCGTTTTCATGTTGCATCCTAACCTCTCATAATTTATTCATTTTGGGCTGTGGAAGTTACTGACTCTACATGTTTCGTCCCTTATAAGTCCTACTAATAGATGACCAAGTGAGTATAATATAGCGTTTCCCTCCCATGCCTCCTAATTAACTGCATGCATTTATTACGTCATATGGTAAAGGGCTACAAAATAATAATATTATATACGGAGGGATACGAGAATATCTAAAAGAGTACATTACATCACAATGGTTGAACTTTTAACGATGCCAAATTATATAAGCCAGGAAGATGCTGGCCATGCAAATGATTAGTAACAGCTGTGGGAAGAGGTCTCGTGTTTGTCCAGTCCCCATTGTATTATAGTCTTTGTAAAAGTCCTGGATTGAATGTTGGATGCATCGAGACAGGGGTGCCATTGGAGGATCCGCCCAAAATGCCATAGAGCCAAGAAATGCAAGAACACAAGTAGGTGGCCAAACGGAGCAAAAGTATTCAAAGAAAGGAAATCTGTTTGAGGCTCGAATATATAATAATATCTAATTTAATGTTATCATCTTATAATTGATATTTTCAGAATCTTCCAGTAATAGCAATACGACAAGTCCAATACGTTGTGAAAGTTAACCGGTATGCAAACTCTTTCATCAGACAACTTGACTTGCCAACCTTCCAATATCTGGTTATATCATGTATCAAGCATGTAATTTCATAGGGTAACTTGTTTTCCTGTCTTTCAATATCTGTAAATACATACATACACCCCCAAACAGTATCTTTTAGTGCCAAAATTCAGCAACAGATAAGAATACAGGAACAATAGTGCATTCAGTAGAAAGGGAGCAAAATGGATTACATAATGAACAATCGAGAGTATTCAGTCATAGGTTACATTCGGCATAAATTGTTTCTAACATTAGGGTACCGTGTGAGAATCATGCAAACTACAGTATGTGATTAGCATCCTGATTGGTTAGAGCAGCTAAGATAACAGACTAGCCTCATGAAACCTGCGTGATCAGTCTCTCTATAGTAGAAGCTTAGATCTTGATTACATACGTACTGACATTCTTTCAGGGAAATATTGAAACATAGTAAAGGGATGGAGGACATCTCTTGGGAGGAAACTCAAAGCCAAACAAGAGTGTTTGCAATCTCAAGAACTTGGCTTATGGTTCATCCCTATCAGATTCCCACATGTCCCCCCCATACTCCAACATGTCCCCCTTTCATTTTGAAAAGAAGGATTGAAAAGCAGATTATAGTTTTTGCCCTTGAAATTTCTTTTCAAAATCATGATTTCTTTACCAGTTAATTTTGCTGTATTACACTGCGTAAATGAACGGCATTGGAGAAACAAGTTAGGAACACACTGAATGCAGCAGCAGAGAAGTATGAGAAAGCAACCTCCAATAATCAAACACATGAGCAACTGATGCACCCAGCCAATTCCAGGCAGCCAGGACCACAAAGATTGCCACCAATCGGTTATGGTGCCTTGGAAGGATGCATCCCTAACCATATCCTCCATGGCGTTGATAGTATGAGTGATATTAGCTTGGAAATTAGAAATGTATATGCAACAATGTGAGTGAATGAAAGCACAAACTCCATCTTTGCTGGCAAGCACTAAATCTAAAGCATATCGATTCTGGAGAACCTCTCTTATTTTGCCCATTTCTTGGTTGGCCAATTTTAGGGCTTTGGTTGACTCATTAAACATGGCAACAGTCCAATTAGCCAAGATGTGAATGTCTCTGTAGTTGGCAGATGTGCTCTTCCCACCTCTGACCAACCAGATCATTTCAAAGGATGGGAGGCTCGACGGTTGTGAAGCCGAGCTCCCTGAATGGAGGATGAAATCATGACGGATGGTATGAGATACCCAAGCATGCAGGTGCCAGTCCACCAGGGGGGAATGAACCTATAAGCTCTCCGACCACATAGCAGCAAGAGGTTCCCCAACAAATTAGTGATTCCCCACCGAGGACTGACCACCTGGCGTACCATGGCCCGTACAATATTACATACTTGAGTGCGGTGTGAGCGATTACCTATTACTTGTTCATGACATTCATATTCAGTGACATGTGTGTAGTCTGGGTTGGAGGTATTGAGCACTGGCCACTCTGAAAGAACATTGAAAGTTTTGGCACAATAGGGATACTCTCCCACCTTGGTGCAGTTTTTGCCAGTGCTATTGTTATGAGACCAGCAAAATGCAGCCCTCTCTTGGATACTGTCCCCTACGGCCAATATGACATTAGTACCAGCTTGCTTAACTAATACTTCAGGCATGGGCGGGGGTGCCTTTCATTGGGACTCATTGAGTGGGACAGCATGAAAAACCAAACCTCTGTAGGCTCTAGTGGGCATATGCATACATATCCAACAGTCACCACAATTCAGCTTTTTTGCCATAATCTGAGCATCTAACACAAAAGCATTATTTTCCCAGAGACCTTGTTCTGATATTCCAGCAGGTCCAATGTTCAGTCCATGTTCCAGGCCCTGCTCCGATATTTCAGTGGGCCTGGGAGTGGGTAACAGTCCATTTTCCCCCAGTCCCTGCTTCGGTTTTCCAATGGGCCTGGGATTACATGAAAGTCTGTTTTTCCCCATCCCTCCTCTGGCATGCCAATGAATACAGGTTGAAATGCAAATTGTCCATTTTCCTGAATCTCCACCAGCATTCTGGTGGGTCCGGGACTAAATGCAATTCCCTCTCCCACCAAACAAAGCAGAATTCCAATCGCTATTATGACAGTAGAATTAGCATTTAAGCAAGCCACTATTGCAGCGAAATAATTCTCAGAAGTCTCTTCTTGACCTTCATGAACAGTGAGGCATTTAGCCTGAGCTGATAAATTTTTTACCATTCCCCAAGTGACTTTTGGCAAGTCTCCTGACAGGCAGTGGGGGCGGTGGCATTTCCCTGCCGAGCCCTCTCGGTACTTCCACTAAGGGACATCGCTTCTTGCATCTCCGGGATCGGGTTGGCTGGTACTTGGCGCCAGCTCATCTCTCGGTCCTCGGTAGGGTTGGACACACCTTCCGGGGATCCAGACTGTACCTGCAGAGGTGGAAACAGCTGCAAAACCCCGTCCCCAACTGACTAAGGGAGCGGGGCCCTCCCATGTGGAATTAGGTGGTTGCTTGAAAGTGACTAGGAGTCTTTCCAGTGGCAATTTCTGGTGGACATGCCATTCCACTGGGGTATGCGTGGAACCATGGGTGGTCAGGAGATGATTGAGCATGAACAGTGCCTTTGCCAAAGCCTCAGGGACTTCGGCAGGTGTGAGACACCTTCCTTTCAATTGTTTATGAAGGAGAGATTTCAGCGTGTGATGAGCTCGCTCAATGATAGCCTGACCCATGGAGTTGTAGGGAATGCCTTGACAGAGTTCAATGTCCCATAGGGTACAGAACTCCTGGAACCCCAGGGACGAGTAACAGGGAACATTGTCGGTCTTCAATTGGGCGGGGTGACCCATTGCCACAATAGAGCAGATGGTGTGGGAGATTGCATGGCGAGTGGTTTCCCCTTGGAGGGGGGTGGCCCAAATGAACCCAGAGCAAGTATCTACTGTGACATGGAGGTGGGAAAGAGGAGCGAAAGCAGAAATGAGAGTAAAATCCATCTGCCAAATCGCATCAGGTACAAGACCTCGAGTGTTGACAGCAGCAAAAGGATAGGAAATAGGTGATAGAGAGCAAGAGGGGCAGGCAGAGACAATGTCCCTAGCCTGCACATGAGGGATAGAAAATTGACGTGCCAAACGTGTGGCATTAGTGTGAAAATAGGCATGAGCTTGAACAGGATCAGTGAATAAAAGCAAGGTATGGAGAGCAGAATCAGCAGCAGCATTGCCGAGAGAAATAGCATCTGCAAAACCTGTGTGGAAGAAGACATGTGCAACAAAGTAAGGATGACAACGGTCACAGAGTAAATTCTGTAGGTGCAGAAATTGCGAAAGTAGAGAAGGATCAAGAGCTGGGGTGATATAAGCAGTAGGAATTGTTTTAAGCAGACGATAAACATACTGAGTGTCAACAACGAGATTGAATGGAATGTCAGAAAAGGTTTGAAAAGCGAGAATGACAGCAGTGAGTTCCACACGCTGGGTGGAAGTGCAAGGAAGCGTAAAGAGTGTAGTCCACGTAGCTTGATTATCTTGGAAAGCGATGACCCCCCTAGTAGGGGATCCATCAGTTAAAACAGTTAAAGAATTTGGGAGAGGGCATTCCAGCTGTAAAGTAAACAGGCGGCAAGGCACCTGATGAATAAACTGCAAACGTGGATCCTTAGGAGTTGAAAAAGAAATTTCATTAACATAGTATGCAAATGCCAACTGATAGGCACTGCAGGTTTCCATGAGATTACGATGTTCAGCAACAGTGATAGGGAGAAAGCAAGAAATAGCATCAAAATCAGTTCCACCATTGCCTGTGAAAGCAAATAAATGTTAATCTGAAAAATGCAAACTGTTACTCTAACAGCAAAAAATAAATAACTTGGCTGGGCAATTCCAGCTCAAACTTGTACCAAAGGTATCTTATCAGTCCCAGGCTGATGAACAGAGAAGGAATGCTGTGTTCTTTTGAGACAAAAATAGCAATCCTGAAAGAATAAATGATTAATTCTCTGGAAAGAAGCTGTGATGAGGGACTGTAGAAATGAAAATGCATAAGTTGACTAGACATGTCATTTTAAAAAAGGGTCCTTATTTCACCAATTTTTTTTTGCTCACGATGACCTCAACCAGCGGAATCACATTCAGGAAATCTCCAAATGGTTTTATCTACACTCTGGGGGTGGACTAACAAAAAAAACAATTCCCTTCCCCCAATCCTGGTCAGCCAAGAGACCAGATTTCATCTTCTCTCTCCACCCCTCTGCCACAGACAGCTGGCCAGTCTGTGCTGTGAAAAAAAGGTGGGGAGGAAGAGAGCCCGGTTTATACAGGCATTAACAGTTTGCCTGCTCTAAGCCAAGCAGAAAAGCAGGGGGAGTGATTTCTTCTCCCCTCAAAATCATTCAATGCAACTCCCAAATGAAACTGATTTGGGGCGTTTTTAACCAACTTTGTTTATCTTACACAGATAAATGAGTAACCACATGTTCGGCTACTGTTTTCTGTAACATTTCCCATAAGAAAAAAAACACAACTTGATTAATTTGTCCAGTAGGATGTGAGGAGAAACTATGTGTGAGCAAGCATCCCATTTTTGGAACCACTGTGCTTCTGAATTTACATTTCTAAAATGGCAAAATGAGCCAACATGATGAGAGAGTCTTCCTTCCTCTATACCCTAAAGGCATGAGGAGAGATTCAGGGCTAGGCAATATGCAATTTTTATTTTTATCAAAATTTTCCCTTATGATCGCAAACTAAAATTTCCTGTGACCCAGGTGGGTCACTAATTGCATTTCCACACCCTGTTTAAAAGGATGGCTGCATTCAAACTTAATGTCCCTGCTATATTCTTAATTTCTAAGTTACTGACTTTATGTTCCCCTAGATATAAAAAGAAGGTATCAAAACCATGAACAGAATTCACTATCAACATTCTTATTATTATTTTTAGAACAAGGCCCCAATATATCACAAATACCATCACACACAATCATGCAAACACAAATTCTCTCACTTATACACACATTCTCTGGGCGCCCACACACTTCTCCATTCTCAGCACACATTCATGTGTTCAAATTTCATATTCCTTCTACCCCCCGCAGAAGGAACATGGTTTTCCCATACCTTACTGATCAATTTTTAGTCATGATTTCTCAGAATGCTTTATCAGCCACCCTGGGTTAAGTGCTCCCTTTTCCACCTGGGCTACAGACTTTTTCTCTAGGGTTCTATCCTACCCAATCCCTTTTGTGAACTGACACTGCAATTTTGTCTCCCTGCCCATCAGGTCTCTGTAGACCATGGAGCAGGCCATGGCCCGATCAGTCCATTCTTGCATGAAAACCATGTACTGAGATGGGGTGATCATGGCTTTGATCAGCATTCTCCAATCCAGAGGAAGCATGTCAGTGTTGTTGGCAAGCCCCTCTACCATCAAAATGGTGAAGTAGCTGAGCAAGCCATTCTCTTTGACACTTCTCCTGAGCTCTTTGTAAATGCCCCAGGACAGATTGTTGTACTGTCGAACTCCCCCTGCTCCCACGACAATTGTACAAGCAGCCAACAAGGGCATAGCATCACTGACATCCTCTGCATTCTCCTTCCTCACAGCTTCCTGAGCCCTTTTTCTCAACGCTTGGTACGTTGGTGTCCACTGGGATCTGGCTCTGGCGGAGAAGCATATGGGGGGGGGGGGTTCAGTGTGGGCAGAGCCAGATCTGCCGGCAGGAGCAGTTGGGGAAAAGATGTGTCTAGCTCATATTGAAACAATGCATTCCTGGGGTACCTTTGTTCAGTCTTTCCATAGCCTCATAACAGATTTGCCAAGTATGCAGAATACCGACAGACTCGTGGGGCTCCTCTCGAAAGAAGTCCGCTATTCTGCGCCAGTCCTTAAGGAACAAAGAGCCATTCATGGGATACCATGGATATTCTTTAGCAATTTTCAAAAGCAGATTCTCAATGATAGTTTTCTCATTCTTATGGTTACATTTGCTTACTAGAAATTCTAGGTCTTTAGCATGTTGTTGTTGTTCAGAAGTTAGTTTCTGACCCATTGTTACTCACCCTGGGAGCCGAAGCTGAGGGACGCGTCTCAAGGCCTGTTTTCCCGGTGAGGGTGAGTGATCGTTGCCGCTGGTCGCCTCACATGGGGCACCACTTGTTGCGGGAGGAAATCCTGATACCATGAAATGCTCAGACAGAGATACGGTCCAGCCGGCTGCCTGGGGAGAGCTCTCTCGAACACTCCCAAACAGTATCTTTTATTGCCAAAATTCAGCAGCAGATAAGAATACAGGAGCAATAGTGCATTCAGTAGCAAGGGAGCAAAATGGATTACATAATGAACAATTGAGAGTATTCAGCCATAGGTTACATTCTGCATACATTGTTTCTAACATTAGAGTACCGTGTGAGAATCATGCAAACTACAGTACGTGATTAGCATCCTGATTGGTTAGAGCAGCTAAGATAGCATACTAGCCTCGTGAAACCTGCTTGATCAGTCTCTCTATAGTAGAAGCTTAGACCTTGATTACATACGTACTGACATTCTTTCAGGGAAATATTGAAACATAGTAAAGGGATGGAGGACATCTCTTGGGAGGAAACTCAAAGCCAAACAAGAGTGTTTGCACTCTCAAGAACTTGGCTTATGGTTCATCCCTATCAGATTCCCACATGTCCCCCCCATACTCCAACATGTCCCCCTTTCATTTTGAAAAGAAGGATTGAAAAGCAGATTATAGTTTTTGCCCTTGAAATTTCTTTTCAAAATCATGATTTCTTTACCAGTTAATTTTGCTGTATTACACTGCGTAAATGAATGGCATTGGAGAAACAAGTTAGGAACACACTGAATGCAGCAGCAGAGAAGTATGAGAAAGCAACCTCCAATAATCAAACACATGAGCAACTGATGCACCCAGCCAATTCCAGGCAGCCAGGACCACAAAGATTGCCACCAATCGGTTATGGTGCCTTGGAAGGGTGCATCCCTAACCATATCCTCCATGGCATTGATAGTATGAGTGATATTAGCTTAGAAATTAGAAATGTATATGCAACAATGTGAGTGAATGAGAGCACAAACTCCATCTTTGCTGGCAAGCACTATATCTAAAGCATATCGATTCTGGAGAACCTCTCTTATTTTGCCCATTTCTTGGTTGGCCAATTTTAGGGCTTTGGTTGACTCATTAAACATGGCAACAGTCCAATTAGCCAAGATGTGAATGTCTCTGTAGTTAGGCAGATGTGCTCTTCCCACCTCTGACCAACCAGATCATTTCAAAGGATGGGAGGCTCGACGGTTGCGAAGCCGAGATCCCTGAATGGAGGATGAAATCATGACGGATGGTAAGAGATACTTAAGCATGCAGGTGCCAGTCCACCAGGGGGGAATGAACCTATAAGCTCTCCGACCACATAGCAGCAAGAGGTTCCCCAACAAATTAGTGATTCCCCACCGAGGACTGACCACCTGGCGTACCATGGCCCGTACAATATTACATGTGTACTGACATTCTTTCAGGGAAATATTGAAACATAATAAAGGGATGGATGACATCTCTCGGAAGGAAACTCAAAGCCAAACAGGAGTGTTTGCACTCTCATGAACTTGGCTTATGGTTCATCCCTATCAGATTCCCACATGTCCCTCACATACTCCAACAACCCTCCAACAACACCAACTGGGTCCGGCCACTCAGAAATGAGGAAAACCAGGACAACACGGTACCCTGGATCCCCAGTCCTCAGAGCCATTCCAGAACGATACCGTGGTCAACAGTATCTAAAGATGCTGAGAGGTCAAGAAGAGCAAGGATGGAAAGATTACCTCCATCCCGCTCACACCAGAGATCATCCAACAGCGTGACCAGTGCAGTCTCAGTACCATATCTGGGCTTGAATCCTAACTGAAAGAGGTCCAGATAATCCGCTTCATCCAGAACTTCATCTTAAATCCAGCCCTAAATTTAGATGTGAAAATTACTGCAGTCTGTAAGGCTGTCTTTCCAGCTTTGCAGGTGCACCCACCTAAAGAAAGACTCAGACACCAGTATTGGATTAAAGGCATCGGGCCACTTTTATTGAATAATGCCCTAGTCCGAATTATCACTTTCAATTGGTGTATCATCCAATTGTAATTCTTTAAGGCAAGCAGGCCGCAGTAGCACTGGTAAGGTTCCACCCTAAATGCCAATGGAAATTGGCTACATGTATCAATTTGTATCAATTTGTTTGTTGACACAAACAAATTGTTGACCGGAGTCAATATACTATCTACTGACCCCACCCTATGACGTGTATCCGTTCAAATATCAAGGTGATGCAGGTTGTGAAGCTCCTGACATCACCCCTTTCATAGTTCGCCCTTGACCGGCCAAACCTGTTTCCCCTGTACCTATCTACGTGTTGGCCAGTCAATTGCGAACCTGCCGGATACCTATGTGTCATAAATCTTTACCTTACCCAGTGCTACCCGCCACACAGGGAGGCGTCCATGATGACTCACCGCCCCCCCCCCAGACTGTCAGGTTGGTCACCAGGCCTGCTTGCACCTACTCCAGAAAGAGGTACATACCTCTAGCCGATAGGTGGACCCCATATCCTGCCAATAGGTCAAAAAATTTTGCAAGCCTATCCTCAGATGTCTACTGGCTGTCCCCAAGCCAATCCCAGCAAGGGACTGGGCAACAGCCCTGTCCACTGACCGCCGGGGACGGTCCAAACCACGGAGATCCATGTCTCCCCCCAAATGGTGTCTCGGCATGATGTCAGACCATAGCGACCGCGTGTAGGCCATAAATGATGTAAAAACGCCAGGTCACTGCACCTCGACAGTTTAAGGAAAGGTCAGTGACCCGTGTGAGATCATCGCCGCCGAGGTGCAGAATAAGAGCATCAGGCGGTCCAGCATCCCTGATGGACATCAGGAATGGCAACAGTTCCCGCCTTCTCATGCCGCACATACCATACCACCACATATGTGCGACTGCACGCAGCCTGAGCTGGGGTCCACACTCTGTCGCCGCAGCATATACTGCCGCCCAGTGTACATAGCTGTGGCCCAACAGCCCCACTGCCACCGGTGTGCGGAGACACACAGGATCTGTAAAAGAGAATAAGGGGTTAAGGACATAACTAGGTACTCTTACAGTGAGGGGACATACATATAAGGAAAATACACGCACACCACGATGTGCCCACATATATCCGGCTCCGAGTACCCAAACGCAGCCACAGTCAATGCGACACCTATCCTAAATGAATGGGTGCCATAACGGGCCCCACACTGTGAAGCGCGGTACCGGTCACCCTCCAGAACTTAAATTGGTTAAGGGGAGACCCATCCTGGTGGCAGAAAAACAGGCCAGGGCGCGCAGCAGACACTGCCAATTGCATGTAGGGCACCAACCGGAACGATGTCAGCATATGTACGTCATAGCAGTATACACCACTGCCCACTCCATGCTGATCGGCCTTCGAGGGACGAATCCCCAACTGAGCCCACTCTTGGTTGATATAGACATCTTCAAGTTCCAGTGCCCTACATAACACGTCCCCTTTTGACCATGGGACCAGCTCGCTGAGTCGTCGAGCTCCAGAAAAAAGCTACAGTGGTAGCTGCATGAAAAGAGACTCCTCCTTCCTACTGCACATCGTCTATGCCAACCTCGTGCAAGGAGGGTCAAAATATCAGTGAGAATAGGGCGACGTGTGTCTGGGCGGCGGCCACGTACAATACATGGCCGCCCTTCCAATACATGGCATATGCAGATGACCCTCGCATAGTCAGGAAAGCCCCGTGCCTTGGCCATGAATATCAAGGCATAAAGCCTGGTGGCTATGGTGCGTGGAGCCAACCCCAGATCATAAGGGCAGAGTATACATTATAAAACCTAGTCGACCAATGTCGGCCACATTTTGGGCAATTGCCTTTGCCCACAAAAGGCTCTAAAGTGAAGGAGTGGATGCTGATGCGCCGTGCGCATGCGAGTTGCCAAGACATGCCACTCGGCTGGTTCCCGTCTCCTTGCCAAATGACCATATCTCAGCCAAGAGTGGAGGGGGTAGTTCCCAAGCGTCTGGAGCCCAGTCACGGAACCGGGAGATCTGCAGGTGGGATAAAGCATCAGCAATATCGTTATAAATGCCTGGCACATGTTTAGCCCTAAGGAGCGCATTAAAGCGCATGGACCCAAGAACAATAGGCGAGCTGAGGCCATGACTCCGGGGGATTTAGACGTTTTGGGCATTGACAATGTGCACCACTGCAGCATGGCCACATCAAAAGTGAAGCACAGAATTAGGCCAGCTGTCCCCCCAGAGCATAAAGGGTACCCAGAATTGAGATATTTTTTTTAGAAACGTAAGATCGCGTAAGCGATCAGTGCCCTGCCATCCCTGGGGCCAATGACCATAGGCACACTGTCCTTAAATAAATCCCCCCACCCAGGGAGCTGGAGGCATCCAACTGCACTCGGAACTGGGGCTGACCAGAAGCTCAGACCTCCCAAGGAAACAGTGTCGAAGTCCTGCGGGAATGTGAGCCAAACCAACAGGTCCGCTCGTAAACCCCTAATCAGCTGTACCCTGCAGTGTCATTTAGCGAGACCCGCCATAGCGTGACCCAGACACTAGGTGAAAGCACTGCCTGGTATTACCACTCTGCAGGCGAAGTTGATGCTGCCATGCATCACCTGTGACTCTCGGAGAGGCACCTTCCACTTGGCAACATTGCCACATTGCAGCAGGGGCCACTCCCCTTGACCAACAAGTCGGTCACCTGGCCCTCTTGCACGTTATTCAAAAGAGAGGTGCCTCCACTTGTTGACAGGTGAACCCCATCTCCAGAATACAGGCCAAATTCCTGTAACCCTATCCCCAGACGACAAATGGCTGTCCCCGAGCCATTCTAGACAAGGAACCAGGCAACAGCCCTGTTCACTGACCATCTGGCACGGTCCGATCGCTGGGTCAAAGTCTCGCCTATGATATTGCATCGGCATGATGTATGACCATAGCAAATGTGTAGACGGCCATAAATGGCAAAGGAATGCCACTTCACTGCAGTCGGAAGTCTTTAAGTCCGGGCCAGCAATCCGTGCAAGATCACCGCCTCCGAGGTGCAGAATTAAAACATGTGGCGGCCCAGCATCCCCAATGGACATCAGAAATGTCAACAGTTTCTGCCACCTCTATGCCATGCACACCATACCATTGCATACGAGCGGTTACGCGTAGCCCGAGATGGGGTCCCCATTCTGACGAAGCAGCGTACTGCGCCGCCCCAGTGCACAGAGTTGTGGCCCACAAGCCACACTACTACCAGTGTGCAGAAACACACAGGGTGTGTAAAATAAGTAGGGAGAATAGAGGGCAGAACAAGGCACTCATTCAGTGAAGGGACGAACAGACAGAGGAAATTGGGCAAATCCACACCTGCCCATGCAAGATATGTCAGGCTCCGGGCACCCAAACGCAGCCGCAACTGATGCGGCGCCCAACCGGAAGGAATGGGTACCAATTCTAGTTCAGTCAGGGTAGACCCGGCTTGGTAGCAGACGACAGGCCAGGGCATGAACCACATGTTGCCACAAAACCTGTGGGGGACAACCGGACATATGGCAGCACCAGGCTAGTACCCTCTTCCGGCTGATCGGCCCTTGAGGAGCAAAGCCTCACCAGAGCCTGCTCCTGATCGAGCAACCCATAATCTAATGCCAGTGCCCTGCAAAACATATCCCCCGTTGAAGATGGTAGCAGCTAACTCAATCTGAGAGCTCCAGATCAAGGCACAAAGGTGGTTGCCCGAAAGTGGACTCTCCGCACAGGGCATAAGCGTTGCCACGTAAGTCACATATAGTAACTACAAGTGCTAGCAGGGCTCATCGCTGGCATCTCAGGGTGAAGGGCCGCCCTAAGCCTAAGGTCTTGACCTAGGCTAACCATGACGGGCCAGGGAGAACAACCACGGTCCGGCAATCATTGTCCAAGCACTGGACCATTGGAATGGCCAAATCAGGACGGGCCCTCATATATCCTGCCATGGATGCCCAATAGGCCGGTAACCAATTGGCCCCATAGGGAGGCAGGTTGCAGCGACGGGGCAACTCCTTGACCCTGTCGTCCTGCTCCTAATGCCCCAATCAGTGTGTTCACATTGCAGGAGGGGGAAAATGTAAATATATTCCCCAAACCACAGAGTCTAGCTAATAGCCCAGGACAAATGGTCACCCAGGGGCATAGAGCAACCGGCCGTTGGCAGAACCACTGTTGGCACGGATTGGAGTGGATAAACACATAACCAGCCCTACGGGCCCAGAGAAATTAAGGAAAAGCATAGGGGGGTCACCCCAGTAAGAACCAGAGTGTAATTGGCCTGTTGCAACCATGGCCACTATACTCCCCCCCAGCATGATGAGCTAGTGTCACAGGTGTGCTGATTTGACCAGGATACTCACTCGGTGCACCCCCACGAGCTGCCCCCACTGTCGGTTCCTGCCCGTGGTGGGCGTCGGAGTTTGCGATGTCCATCTAGCTCCGTGTTCCCGTGCGTCCAGGCCAGATGGGGAGCTGCGAGGCGCCAGCCTACGCTGGCCTGATGGCCTCCAGCAGCTCAACCCTGTTGGTGGCCCACTGAGCAGCCATGGCCGGCATGTGGGCCGGAACCACCGAGTTGGCGCGCCCACCATCCGAGGTGGTGGATCAATGACCATTGATGCATCCATTGCTGAATTGCAGGCAGGGGAGCGTCCACAGCATCTAACCCACCAGGACAAGGTGGGCCGGATGGGCCGGATGGCCCCACCGGGTAATTGATACGGGATAACCCATGTGGCAATCCCCGGCCATAATAGGGGCATGACCAGTAATCCGGCCCATGAGGGGCCGTAATGATGGTGGGGTGGAAACCCGCACCGTGCCCAAGTGGGCCGCTATGCCCCAAGCCGGGCAAAGAAGCAGCGGGGGTAAGAACCCCAGGGGAGCAGGCCTGTGCCGCCCCCAGCCCGAGCCCTCAGCCTGGGCTCATTGGTGGGAGTGTGTTCTACAACCCCATCACCCACCTGTGGGGGTGTCATCCGAGCCCTCCGGCCCGGTGGCACTCCCGAGGAGTAGAGGGGGTGGGCTGAGCCCCCCCCAGGCGAGTCAAGTATTCCGTCCTGCAGTGCTCCGTAATCGAACCGCTGACCTTCCATCCCCCAGTCAGCCTCTTAGCCACCTGAGCCACTGCAGTCCGGTGCTGTGAGAAAGGGAAACCTTCGATTCAAGGAGAATAAAAAGAGAGAGAGACCCATAAATGTCTCCCTCCACGGAAATCCTTAGTAAAAAGAAAGAGCAAATCGAGCCTCTTGCGAAGAGGAGCAGGGAAGCAAAAAAGAAGCCTCCAAAAGAGGCGAGCAGGGGAGGAAGTGACGGAGCAAACTTCTCCGTTCTGTCGCTTCTAAAATGGCAGCCAGGCTGCCTCGCGGCCACCCCTTTTAAAAAGGGTGGGCACGCCCCCCTAACTAACCCGGATGTCAGAGTCCGGGTGGGAGGGGCCCCCGCAAAGAGCGAGGCGGCCATTTTGGCGCTGCGCTTGCATTGTTAAATTGCTCAGCTATTTAGACAGACTTACTCTTTGGAAATCTTTGCTACCTGAGCTGTGCTAGTCACCATTCTTGGGGATATTTAAGAACTTTGCTCTTTAGAGAGACCTTTCAGGACATTCTCCCTAATGCCATTTGATTGTTTTTGGATTTATTATATTTGTTTGGTTTCTGTGCATGTTGCCTCCTGAATTTTTTTAACTTTAGTCTTCAATTTTTAATTGTTGTTTATATATTTATATTTGTTTTTAACATTGTATTCTTATGTTTTTTTAATGTTATACACCACCCAATGTGGGTCGACTGCTCAGATGGGCAAGTCAGTCAGTCAGTCAGTCAGTCAATAAATAAATAAATAACCCCAACCACACCAACAGCAATAGCATGTTGTCAAGGAAAACAATGCAAGCTGTTGACTTTGCTGTGTTTTGATCATTCAAAAGCTGAACTCTTGCTAGATAGATAACTGCCTTTTTATTAATAACTGAGGTTTAGCTTTAAACTTGTATATTATTTCAGAACTTATGGAAATTGAAAACAAAAATTCTGTTGGTTTAATAGCTGCTTCCTCTTCCAGTTCTCCTCTGTGACTCTGGATCAATGATCATACAGTGACAGATATAAAAAGATTCCTTGAAGTAGTAGAGTCCATAAGTCCATACAGATGTAAAGATGAAAAAAAAATGTTCATTTCACCATAAGTACAGTGATACCTCATATAATGTCCAAACTTGGTTCCACAAGTTTGGACTTTATATGGATTTGGACTTTGTATGAGGCATGCAAAATCCTAGCCACAATGCCTCATACAACATCCAAATCCTTGCCACGATGCATAGTGACTGATGGCAAAGTGGGCCAGCACTAGTGCATTCTAAATACTCTTGCTTAAGTGGGCCAGACTTAAACCAATTTTTCCTGTCTTGGTGTTATATTAGACAAGACAAAATACAAAATATCTTTAACCTTTTCACACTATACAGACTATTATTATTAAAACTTTAATAAACACACAGTGTTTTGGTGGATTCACAGGTGATTGGTATCCTCTTCCCCATGGAAAATGCACGTTCTATGGGAAATTGGACCAATCTAACAAAAGGGGCAGATCAAGAGCCAACTCCGAGCTAAAAATTAAAGATTAGGCCAAATTATTAGGAGGTGAGCCATCTGAACTCCACTCTCTATAAAGCTGCAAGATCAGGTAAGTATGGATAGTTTGCATTTTGGGTACGGTACTGTGATTTTTAATTTAAAAAAGGTTAGACTGCTAACGTGATTTATATCTCTCTCCAGGCTAAGAACCTGGTTTAATTTCTCAGTGAGATAGGGTTGGGTTCCTTGAGCTGACTATTGGAAGCCACTCACCGCCGTGGCCCGGGTTCGGTTCCCGGTCAGGGAACCAGCTCAGAGTGGCATTAGAGTGATTTCTTTTAAAATAGGTAACTTTCATGAAAACCTGCCTCTCTGTGTGCATGATTACTAACTCTGAATGTTATATCTTATCATTTCAAGGAACAGTGCTGATAAATTCTGATAAAAGCATATATATCAATGACCATACCCTGTGCTCTCAAGGAATTGTTGTCAAAGAAGGAGTCAACTACCATCATCCAGATGTGGAATTTGTTGCCATGGTTGCTTCTTATCCAGCCTTTTGTTTTACTCAAATCTCTAATTGTAACACTTGCAATAGCTATTTGGTTTCTGCTACATGAAAAATAATTGTAAAATGCTGTTTCTGCCACATGAAGATTATTGTAAAATGACTCTGTATTTTCTGAACTCCCAAAATGTTTCTTTTTCTTTAAAACCTGAAGTACACCAGGATAGTTGTTTATGCAGGGGACAGGATGAAGGATTTAACAAGGAGGTGACACTGCTTTCATCCACATATCAAAGACCACTATCTCAGGAAATGGGCTGTTTGGGAGGGGGCTATGTAGATTTCTGTATTAAGATTTATAGTTATGCAATTTGGGGGTTTAGCCATTTGCTACCGATATTTTGGGCATCACTTCATGGAGGAGGGGACTATCCATCACTAATTTACCATGTGATCCTGTTTGGACCAATTGAAATTGTCTGGATTTTTGAATTGTTTCATCTATAAAGGAAGGGTTTCTTGAGACTCTCGGCCTTCTTCTGCACCTTCACCTTCTCACTCCCTGATCCAGCATGGTCAGGATGGCTTTCTCTCCCCCCCTCTTTCTCTCTCACTCTTTCTCTACCTCCAGCAAGCTTTTCCTCCCTATCTCTTTCTTTTCCTTAGGCAAATCTTAAGCAATCTTCTCTTCCTTTCCCCTTTCTATCTTTTTTCTTTTTTATTGTATTTTATTAATTAAAAACAGAAGACAACATATGTGTACACACCAACACAAACAAAGAGGAAAAAAAAGAAAAAAAATACAATTCAATGCTACAAAGTTAAATACTTTTATAGTTACTCTATCTAGTCTAACATTAATGATATCCATCAGAGACAGGTTATACGTTCCCTAGAAGAACCAATAATAAAATGTACACACAAACATTTAAGTCTCATTCCAAAACGATAAGTGATCCGTAGGAGGCTTGCTCCCTTTACCTTTAGTTATAGTATGATCTAGGAAGGGCTTCCAAATCTCATAAAATTTATTTTTACTCGTGATACCTTTTTAAATATTTATTTCGCATGTAAGTTTGTCATTTAATGCTGTTGTCCAATTTTGAACATACCAATCTTCAATTTTTATTTGCTCTCCTCCTTTCCACTTAGCAGCTATACAAATTCTTGCATTCACTATTAAAATAGATACCAAATCTGCATTATAATGATTTGAAATGACATCACCAAACTCAAGTATCAACACACTTGGTGCATCCGATTTAATATGGGTACCAAACATTTTTGTTATCTCGTTTTCCACTAACATCCAAAAACCTTTCACTCTTTCACACTCCCACCACATATGAAGATAAGTCCTGGTCTCTTTTTTACAATTCCAGCATAAGCTAGATTCCTTTGGATTCATCAATTTTATTTTTACTGGGGTTAGATACCATTTCCACAATACTTTATAATTGTGTTCTTTTATTCTAATTGATAAATTTCTCATTACTCTATTTTTCCATTTTAACTTCCAACTTTCTTCACGAATGTTTATATTTAGGTCGCTTTCCCATGTCTCTCTCATACTATCATTGGTGTAATCCATATCAATTAGCAATTTATATATTTTACCAATTAACCCTTTTAATTCTATTTTCCCAGACCTAACATTACATGCTAATTTTTCAAACTCAGTTAAACCTCTGTTTAGGTCTGATTCAGTGGCTATATGAGAGTTCCAATTATTAATTGCTGCTACTTGAATCCAGTTTAAGTTCATTTGCGTAAATTTTTTTATCTTTTTTTCTTTATTTTTACAAAAATCTATCCAATCCTTTAGAAACTCTATTTTATTAATTTGAAGTAGCAATTTGTTCTTACTAGTTAATAGTATTAGAAAGGATTTTATATCCCCTAATTCTATTATGGGCGAAGTTCCCGGAGCAAGTTTATTTTTAACAGAATACCAAACATTCAACAAACTTTTTAAAATTTTATTATCATTGTTAATTTTAACTTTGTTCTTACCTAAAAGTATTACTTTTCCAACTTTATATAATTCTTTCATACCAATGCCTTCCCATAATGTGTCTTTGTGCATTAAAATTTTTAGAATGTTTTTCAATTGATATGCTATATAGTATTTTTTAATGTCTGGTAAACCTAACCCCCCGCTTTTCTGATCTTTATACCACAATGTCTTTACAATCCTTGGTCTCTTACCATCACTACAATAATCATTTAACAAATTTTGTAATTTCTTGAGATCCTTATCTTTAATTTTTACGGGTAATGTTTCAAATATATAATTAATTTTGGGACTATCTTCATTTTAATCAGCGCTATTCTTCCAAACCATGATAATTTAATTTTTTTGTATCGAATTAGCAATTCTTTTATTTCTTTTATCAATTTTTTTTAGTTCATCATACTGATTAGATATTCTTATTCTTAAATATTTTATATTACTTTTGATGTTAATATTGAAAGTGTTCTTAATTTTATTCTGAGTTTCCATAGTTGTATTAAAAAGAATTATTTCTGACTTATCCCAATTTACTTTTAAGCCAGTCGCATCTTGGAAGTTTCTAAGGTGAGATTGTATTTTAATTAATGCATTTTGTGGTTCCTTTACAATTAGCAAGGTATCGTCCGCATACAAATTAATTTTAATATCGTTTATCCCTTTTAAATCTAAGTCTTCTCTAATTACGTTTGCAAACATTTTGATAGCCATTATAAACAAAATTGAAGACAATGGATCACCCTGCTTTGTACCAGCTCCTAGCCTTATATCTGGTGTAAATACATCATTTACTTTTATTTGCGCACAGCCCTGATGGTATAGATTATCAATTACTGTTATAAATTTAGAGCCAAATCCATAATTTTTCACTATTTCTTTAATGGAAAACCATTGGAGAGAATCAAACGCTTTATATATGTCTAAAGACAATAATCCAATTCCTTCTTTACTCTGTTCTGCAGTATGCATTAATGCTACCACTCTCCTTGTTATGTCTGATAAGTATCTTGATTTCATAAATCCCGCTTGGTCAATATTTATATAATCTCCCATAAATCTATTCATTCTATTTGCAAATATTGTCGTGAAGATTTTTAAATCCTGGTTCAATACCAGCACGGTATCCTGCTGGAACGGCTCGAAGGATTGGGGATCCAGGGCTCTGTGTTGTCCTGGTTTTCCTCTTTTCTGGAGGGCCGTACCCAGTCGGTGTGGTTAGAGAGTGAGAGGTCCAGCCCTAGGCCCCTCAAGTATGGGG
This sequence comes from Bradypodion pumilum, assembly GCA_035047305.1. Lineage (NCBI taxonomy): Eukaryota > Metazoa > Chordata > Lepidosauria > Squamata > Chamaeleonidae > Bradypodion > Bradypodion pumilum. Next base: position 430,167,020 of record JAWDJD010000001.1, read on the forward strand.
TGCCTCAGGGCTCTGTGCTCTCTCCTCTCTTATTTAACATCTACATGAAGCCACTGGGTGAGATCATTCGTTCCCACGGGGTGCGGTACCATCAGTACGCGGATGACACCCAGCTGTACATCTCGGCCCGTGGGGACCCCAGTGATGCTGTTGAAATCCTATCCGGATGCCTGGAGGCCATTGGGGTCTGGATGGGGGCCAATGGGCTTCGACTGAATCCCAGCAAGACAGAGTGGCTGTGGATAAGGGGCCCCAGGTTATCCAAGGAGTTACCATCTTTGGTACTGGATGGGGCTGTTTTGCCCCAGACAGACCCAGTGCGCAACTTGGGGGTCCTTCTGGACTCACGGCTGCTGCTGGAAGAACAAGTGGCGGCTGTGGCCAGGAGGGCTTTTGCCCAACTTCGGGTGATTTGCCAATTGCGCACGCTCCTGGACCGGGGCTCCTTACTTATGGTCACTCATGCTCTGGTTACTTCCCGACTAGATTATTGTAATGCGCTCTACATGGGGCTGCCCTTGACGACCATTCGGAGGCTGCAGCTGGTCCAGAATGCGGCGGCCCGGGTGGTGATGGGGTGTGGGCGATATGCCCATGCCTCCCCGCTGCTTCGGGAGCTGCACTGGTTACCAGTTTGTCTCCGGGTGCAATTTAAGGTGCTGGTTTTGACCTTTAAAGCCCTATATGGCATGGGGCCAGGATACCTTAGAGACCGCATCGTCCCAAGAGTGACTGCCCGTCCAACCAGAGCGGACCAGAGGGGCTCTCTAATGGTGCCGTCAACGAGGGGTGCACATTTGTCTAGCACCCGAAGGAGGGCCTTCTCCGTGTATGCACCAACCCTCTGGAACCTCCTACCAACAGATCTAAGACTTCAAAGTGAACTGCTGCCCTTCAGGAAAGGAGTAAAGACCTGGCTGGCAGGGCAGGTGTGGGGCCCGAACGGGACTATGGTTCCCGCCGGCTGGCTTTTATAAGAACTCTCTCTTCTTGTATGGTGGGTGGGATGGGTGGGTGGGATATGGGTTTTTAAATGGGGGGGGGGAAAGTGGATTTTTACAGGTTTTTATAATGTTTTGTGTATTTTTAGAAGTGTTGTGATGCCGCCCTGAGTCGGGTTCTGCCTGAGTGGGCGGCATATACAAATGTGACTTATAAATAAATAAATAAATAAAATAAATAAATGGGTCTATAAGACTCCACTCTCTCTTGATCTTTCCCAACCTTAGGAATTAAGATTATTATCGATTTATACCATGAGTCAGGGGACTTTCCTCCATCTAATACATAATTAAATATTCTAGTAATTTATGGAACTATCATTTTTTTGAATTCCTTATAAAATTCTGACGCTAGTCCATCTTCTCCTGGTGCCTTTCCTGTTTTTAACTTGTCTATAGTTATTGAAACCTCTTTTCCTGTAATAGGAGCTTCCATTATTAGTTTGTGTTCCTGACTCACCTTGCTTTTAGTCCAGTTTTTAATATAATCCGATGCCACTTCTACATCTAATTTCTTTTCTGAATAAAGATTTTGATAAAATTGCCTGGTGATTTCTATTTTTTCCTTTGTTTTATTACATCTATTTCCTTGGTTATCAATTAATATTCTTATTTCTCTTTTTTCCTTTTTTTCATTTGCAGCTCTTGCCAACATTTTGGAATTTTTATTGTTATACTCAAAATAATTTCTTTTTAAATAAATTAAATTCCTTTTAACACTTTCAATATCCTTTCCAGTTAATTCTGTTTTCAATTGTTGCAGTTTGTCAAATATGTTTTTTTCTTTGGTCCTTATATGTTCCTTCTGAAGTTGTTCAATTTCTTCTTCTATATATTTTTGTTTCTCCTTATATTGTTTGTTCTTAATACTAGCAAGTTTGATACTTTCACCCCTAAATATTGATTTCATTGTATCCCACAGAATGTTATCTGATACTTCATCTGTATCATTAAAACAGCAAGATTCCTCCCAATTTTTAATTATTTTCTCTTTGTCTTCCTGTTTGTTAAAAATTTTTGAATCATATCGCCAATTAATTTTATTATTTTTCCTATTATCAGATATTTTTAGATCTATTATCATTTTTGCGTAATCTGATTCTCTAAAAATCCCTAATTCCACATTTTCTAGTGTTTTAACTAAATTATTTGTAACCATGACATAGTCGATTCTTGAATATGAATTGTGGACTTGTGAGTAATACGTATATCCACTTTCATTACCTTTTAATTCAGACCATGCATCATATAATCCTATTTGTTGCATCCATGATTCTAATATTTTCTTGGTTCCAATTTTTTGTCTCAAAACATTTGATGAATCAGAATCTGATTTAATCAAATTAAAATCTCCTGCCACTATTATTTTATTAGTATTTTCCTTCATTATAATCTGATGTAATGTATATAGGAATTCATCTTGTTTCTGATTTGGGGCATAAATATTAACCAACAAAATTTCTTCATCATCTATCAAACCTTTTATTATTATATACCTTCCTTCGGGATCAATAATAGTTTTTAATTTTACAAAACCTATCCTTTTTGAGATTAATACACCCCTTGCCTTGGATGTTCCATAAGCCTTCTCATAATTTTCTATCCAATTCAATGTTAAATTGTTAACTTTTTCATTTTTTTGATGTGTCTCTTGGAGGAATATTAAATCTGGCTTACTTCTTCTAATTGCTGCTTCGATACATTTTCTCTTTATTAGGGACCCCAAGCCCTTCACATTCCATGTTAATACTCTAACCATTATCAATATTGTCAATATCTACCCTTTGTTGTGTGTGCCATAAGTTCAAAAAACCATACGTCTCCGAAAATGATGAGAATTTTTGTATATAGTTACTTCTTGATAGAGAGCAAACATGGTGATACTCCACAACCAACAAGAAAAAATTAACATAAAAACTTACAAAAAATAGACATGACATATTTTGAAACATTTATAACCAATCAACCTCCTCGCCCTTTCTACCTTAACGAAAGAAAAAGAGAGCCCTTGCGTGACAAAGAGGGGAGGGGGGGATGTATCAAGATTACCGAGCGAGCATCCCAGTTGTCGCAGTTAACGCTTTGTAATACTTTGTACTAAAATTGTTGAATACAAATCAAAAGACTGGGATGAATTGAAGGAGGCTCTAATAACCTCGGGATTTTATGAGAACTGTAGCTCTGAAGTGGGTTAGTGATTTATCCCCTTTCTATCTTTACGTAAGCTTTTCATTTATAGTAACTTCTTCATTTATTTTTATTCCTGAGTAACTCCATATGTCTAAGTATTTTTAAGCAATCTTCTGTATTTCTAAAGTGAACTCCATCTAACTGGATTTCTTATATTTTTCTTATTTGGTACTTTATTTCCTTATTTGATTCATAAGTAAACATCTTTAAATTTGTATCAAAAAACTTTGTCTGTGAGTTTGTTCCTGGTTCAACCCTGCCTGTGTATGGTCCCATAAAAGGTTGCCAGTTTTCAGGTAACAATGTCGTTTCCATAGAGATACATTGTACTGTAACAGCACAGACAGGGCAAAGTCAAGGAAAGTCAAGGAAACAGACAGGAAACTGACAGAACTTTAAAAAAAATCATTGTCTAAATGCTAAATACATTACAAAAACATGTCAAACAACCTTGATTGTCCAAGAACCTGAAGAATGCTGCAAAAATCCCAGGAATGCTTCTAAAAATTCTGATGAAAAAATTCAAAAAAATCCAGTCATACTCAAAACCACTCCTAAACACTCTTTGCCTCGTGCAAAATCCACAAGAGCAATGCACGCATGTGTCCTGCCTTTTATATTGCCCAGGCACAATGCAACCTGGGATAACCCCCAATGCCTCATACAAAGTCGCAGCGACTTTGTATGAGACAGCTTTTTTCAAGGAATTAGGCGATGTATTAATTCGATGTTGTACGAAGCGGACTTTGAATGAGGTATTACTGTACTCAGCTTTACTCTTATTGCCAAGTCAGTGTTTAGGTAAGACCAAGTGATATGCTAATTAGTGTCACATTTATTTTAAGTAAAAGCAGACTTAATTTGATGTCTCTGTGTCAAAATGGATCATTCTATGTGTTGCTTTTGTGGCCTGCCCGCAGGAATAATTGACAATTAAACCTTTCCTCAGGGGTTCGCTCGGTGTCAACAGATACGGGGACCAACCGGGCTTGGCTGGAAAGGAAATTGGGAAGATAAGTGGGCTAGTTAAAGATGAACCATAGCCCAGGCAAAGGGTAAATAGAGCAGGGCAAGCAAGTCGGGGCAAACAGGGGACAAGGATTAGGTGCCCGGGTCAATACACATAGACTCCGAGTTTAGGGCAGGAACAATGGGTTTTGCCAACCCAAGGCAATTTAGTGCAAGTTGTCCATTAGCCACCAGGCAGCCACAGAGTAGACCCCAGTCATGGGAATCACGGGACTCATGGGGAAATGCCATGTATTCAAGCCTTCTGTGCAGGGGCAGCACGAGCGCCCTAGGCACGTGTCCCAACCCCTAGGCAAGGTAATAAATACGTACCCCTGACTCTGGACGGGGCTGGACTTCGCCACATGGCTGCCTCCACGCGTCTTCCTTCTGGCCCACCATTGCAACAGCTTTCCTGCTGAAAACCTCTCCCCTGATGCTGGTTTGGCTTTGCATATCTTTTAGCTTATCAGGCCACTTGCCGATTACCAGAAATATCATTTGGCCTCCTGTTCTTACAGTTAAGTCGTGAGATCTGATAAATGGCCATATATGAGAGTTATGATTCGATGGACCACAAATTGTGCCACTCTTCCTTTTAGAAAGAGTGTGAAGATTCTGACATATCACTTGTAACCCACTGCAAAGAAGCAAAGAGAGCTATCCCATGGACACTGTGATTTGCTATCTTTTTCTGTACCCAGTTTTCTTGGATGAATGCATCGCCACAACATAGCATTTTCTGTGGGCATCTGCTGTGAGGCAGAAAGGAAGAATGATGCTAACATATCTTAGCATTTCTGCTTGCACCCAGACTGGTGGGAAAGAGATCCCTCTTCCAAAACAGAGAGAAGAATCCAGTCTTATTGGGGTATAGATTAAGTTTACACCCTACAGTCACTTCTCTGGAAGTAAGACTCAAAGAACTAATTGGGGTTGATGTCTGATTAGCCATACATAGGATTGTACTGTACTGTATATGTAAAGGGACTGCAGTGACTTAGTGGTTAACATGCTGAACTTGATGACTGGAAGATTGACAGGACAGCAGTTCGAGACCCAAGTGCTACATGATGGAGTGAGCTCCTACCTCTGTCCCAACTCCTGCCAACCTAGCAGTTCGAAAGCAAGAATTTGCAAGTAGATAAATAGGTACCACTTCATGGGGAGGTAAACAGCATTCTGTGCATTCCGGTGTTTAGTCATGCCTGCCACATGTCTATGGAAATGTCTACAGACACAGACAGTGCTGGCTCATTAGCTATAAACAGAGATGAACACTGAACCCTAGAGTCAGATATGACTGGCTTTTGAGCAAGGGTGACCTTTACTTTTACCTTTACTTACTGTATATGTGAGTGTGAGAGTTAAAACTAGCCTCAGAGTGGAAGCTCATGGTAACACACCACTGGACAGCTATCCAGTGGCGTGGCTTTGCCTCCCTCCCTCGGGAGAGGCAGAGGTCTGGCACGCCCAGGGATGTGCCGGCTGCTGGGCCAGGAACGGGAGGAGCCAGGCCTGATTTTGAGGTTTGGCTTCCCCCACCCTGGCCCAGTTCGGAGCTTGTAGAGTGGAGGGGCCAGAAGGGCATGTCCTGGGGCGAGTTTCTTCCCTGTTTGTCTCCAGTTTTTGCAGGTTAACCCCCAGACGTTGTGTTGATTCATCTGGGGGGTAATGATTTGGGCAGGCTTAAAGGGGTGGCTGTTAGTATGGCCATCCAGCAAGACCTGTCGGAAGTTAGACAACGTTGGGTAGAGGTACGCTTTGTTTGTTCCGGCGTCATTCCATGGCTGCGGTGGCATGCCAACTGTGACCCCCGCCTCATTGACAATGCCAGGAAAGGTGTGAACAAGGCAGTGGCCCAGTTCTTTGGCACTGGCCTCGGCACTGTGGTGGAGCACCCTGAAATTCAGGTGGAACGTGATGGATTGTACCATTCATATGGCGTCCACCTTTCCACATTGGGCCTGGACATGTTTTTGACTAGCCTGCAGAGGTGCATCCTGGCCAAATTGGTCGGTCTGGTGGGGGCAAGTGGTATATCTGGATAACCCCTTGCTGTGGCAGGTAGCGCATAGTTAAATGATAGGTGAAGGCCTAGAATTATTTGGGGATGACCTTGGGCGTGTCGATCGACCGGAAGCCGGAAGACCTTTGGCTTCCACTTTTGGGTGAGGGGCATGCTCAGTGGTTGAGGGACGTGCTGTTGGACTACAACCTTGAGGCTTGAGAACAGCATTTACCATTATACCCGAATGGTGTACTGAGATAGGGACTGTTGAAGAACAGGATGATCCCAGTAAGCCGGTATTTACCTGGATGTGAGTGAAGGTAAAGGGATCACCTTGGCTCCATCACTTAGAATCGCACTACTCAGCCCTTTCCGCAGGCAAACAGTTTAGTTTGAATTTCATGTTAATAAAGTGGCCCTGAGTTTAAACCCAACACTGTGTCTGTCTCTTTATTCTGGGGGTTGGGGGGCAAAGGGAAGCATTTTCTGCTGCTATTACTAATGTGTTAATTAACAACTGTAATAAGTTTCACAAAGCTATTTCCATGCAGACAGATCTGGGAAAAAACACACAATGACTTGTTGTTGTTGTTGTTGTTGTTGTTGTTGTTGTTGTTGTTGTTGTTGTTGTTGTTGTTGTTGTTGTTGTTGTTGTTGTTGTTGTTGTTGTTGTTGTTGTTGTTGTTGTTGTTGTTGTTGTTGTTGTTGTTGTTGTTGTTATACTTGTATGCCACCTCACTCGCAGAGCTACTCTGGGTGGCTAGCAGAGATACAAAATATACAGTTAAAATAATGTTGGTCATGCCTGCCTACTAAAACAGGAAGGTGGGTGGTTGGGTATGGCATTTCATTTTCCCGCTCTATGCTGCTTGAATAATCACCCTGTATTTACTTAGAAGTGTGATAACTTTCTTTAATGTTTTATTTTGAAGACTGGCTTTTGAAGACTGGCTATGTTTCTAAGTGCCCAGACCCAGTTTTATATTGGAGGGGTTGTATGACAAAGGAGTGGGGGCAAGATGGGAGAAATCAAGAGGGAAATGATGGGAAGAAGAAACAATTAGCATGGCCTTCCTAGACAATAACTAGACTCACTGAAGAACCCCCTGATGCTAGGAAAGATTGAAGGCAAAAGGAGAATGGGGTGGTTAGATAGCATCTTTGATACAGTGGACATGGATCTGGGCAGACTCCAGTGGATGGTGGATGACAGAGGAGCCTGGCATGTTGTGGTCCATGGGGTCACAAAGGGTCAGACTCAACTGTGTGACTGAACAACAACAACCTAGCCAATAAAACCCTTGCCTTTTGATGGTTTAAAATTCTGGCTAATCCTAGCAAGTTGTGAGCAGTGCAAGAGAGATAATTTGAAATGTAAATGTGACATTCTCTTCCATGGTAATTTAACAAGACATGACTTCAGGCTCTCCTTGGAACTGCTGTCACATTCAAAGAGTCACTTGCATTCTCCTCTTATCTAATAGTATGACAATAGACAACCACTAGGAGCCTTCTTCAAATAAATATAAAATCAAATCCTCTCTGCTATTGAGGGGTGACATTTACAATGAATTATCTTTTATTCATGCTCCTCAGATTCATGTTTCTATAAACATTGCATCACTGTGTGATGCACCAGAATTACTGCTAGCCCTCCTCTTCTTACACCAGAATGAATTTCAGACTTATCAGGACTTATGCTACCAATCCCACCTATTCACCCACCCTCTCTTCTCCCTTGCTGAGCTACAGAATCTTAATTTCAAAGTAAGGAATCCATGTCTCTGTTTCAGCAAAGTGATGCAAATTATAAACAAGACAGCCATTGATCCCAGTCTCTGATTACTTTGGATTGTTATCTCTTGCACAACAAAGAGCTGCCTTGAGTTTTATGTAGCAGAAGAGACAACAAAGAATTTTTATACTATCCTTAAAGGCTAACAGATTTAATTTAGGATGAGCATTTTCGGCCGCAAGTCTACTTTTTCACATGCATGCTTGAATTTTACTGAGCGTTGTGTGCTACTTAGAAGCAGTTAAGAGCTCTGGGAACCTCTTCCTCTCTGGCACAAATCCCCATCTTCTGAACATACCTTTTATTTAAGCAAAGCAGTTTCATGAATCATTTGAGAGTTTAATTTCAGCAGGGAAAGACTGTTCCTTCCTCTTTCTTCTCTTTAAAAATGAGGATATGTATATAATGTGTTCATACAACAAGGGGGTATTCATCTTAACTTACTGGGGCAGCGGCGAATGTCTTCCTTGTTCCTAGGGAATAAGTAATTGTGCTACTGACAAACACAAGGAAGCTTAAATGCAGCAGAGGTTTTCAATGTGGAAAAGCAGGGCTGCCATCAGGGCAGTACTGCCGTATAGGGCCCAGAACTGACAGGTGCCCTGTCGCCGCCGGCCATAACTATGTGTGTGTGTGTGTGTGGGGGGGCAATATGATTGCTCAGTATGGGGACCAGACATTTCTGATGGCAGCCCTGTGGAAAAGTACCACTCTCAGTGGATCAGCTCCAGTTGCAGCTTGGATCACAGGCTGTTGAGTAGTTGATAGGTAATAACTATACCTGTCAAGTTTTGGACATGAAAATAAGAAAAATTTTGGGCAACATCCCTTTCCCCCACCAGGCCACACCCCCTCCTCCCCAAAATCCAGGCACATCCAAGAGCCTAGAAGAGGAGACATCACCAGAGTGGTGGGAGCCTAGAAGAGGAGACATCCCTCCAGTGGAGGGAGAATCACCCCCTAGGCACTGCCTTTAGCATCACTGCTGCCCCTCACAGGGAACAATAGCAGAGGCAAGCCCTTAGAGGGCAGCCTTACTGTAATAATTCTATATTAACTCTCTTTTGCCATTATCTGCTGTGACAGCATTTTAGAATATGGAGATTTTTCATGTAACTGTTTTTACACTTATATCAGTTAATTGTCTACTCTGTGTTTAAGGCAGGACCACAGAAATATACTCTTTATGTTGTATGCAAATATACTTGAAGCCCTCTCTCTCCTGGAAGCACTAACGCTTCCTCACCCTTCTGATCCTTTTGCTGACTCTTTCTCTTTCTTTCTGTTGCATTTCCGTTTTCAAGGGCCATGTGATGGGTATGCCCTGAGACTAAAGTGCTGCAGTTGATGGTAGCTGCCCTTCTCTGTACCTTCCTGCTGCTTCAGGGAACCTCACTTTCTCATGGTTCACAGCCTGCCTTCTCTGCAGTGGTTCAATTCTTATGGAATGTCATTCATTTGGGCCTTTAAGAAGCTTCTAAAATTAGCTCTTTAGAGAAGCCTTGGAAAAGGGACGCCGCCGCAGCCGCAGCCACAGCCGCGCTCTCCCCGCCCCCACCACCGGCGGGGAGATAAAGGGAGCCTCCCGTGGCCCGGGAGGCTCCGAAAAGGGACGCCGCCGCAGCCGCAGCCACAGCCGCGCTCTCCCCGCCCCCACCACCGGCGGGGAGATAAAGGGAGCCTCCCGTGGCCTGGGAGGCTCCGAAAAGGGACGCCGCCGCAGCCGCAGCCACAGCCGCGCTCTCCCCGCCACCACCACCGGCGGGGAGATAAAGGGAGCCTCCCGTGGCCCGGGAGGCTCCGAAAAGGGACGCCGCCGCAGCCGCAGCCACAGCCGCGCTCTCCCCGCCCCCACCACCGGCGGGGAGATAAAGGGAGCCTCCCGTGGCCCGGGAGGCTCCGAAAAGGGACGCCGCCACAGCCGCAGCCACAGCCGCGCTCTCCCCGCCCCCACCACCGGCGGGGAGATAAAGGGAGCCTCCCGTGGCCCGGGAGGCTCCAAAAAGGGACGCCGCTGCAGCCGCAGCCACAGCCGCGCTCTCCCCGCCCCCACCATCGGTGGGGAGATAAAGAGGCGCTGCCTCTTCCCGGGGCCCACGCCATTCGGCCCGGGAATGGGAGGCAGGTGTGTCTCGCCTCCCTTTGGGCCCTGCCTGTTGGGGGGCTTAAAAGGGAGTCGCCGCCGGAGGCCCGGAAACCATCGCGTTGCCTCTTCCCGGGGCCTTCGCCATTCGGCCAGAGAATGGGAACGGGAGGTAGAAGCAGACAACGCGGGAGCCGCCGCCGCCACCGCTGCCGCGCAGGATTGGCCCTCCCCGCCCCCTGCCACTGGGCGGGGTGGTTGGAGGGCCCTTCGGGCCAAGGGAGACAGAGACGTCGCAGCCATCGCGCTAGACCGTCCCTCCCTGCCCCTTGCCATCGGGCGGGGAGGCTGGACAGTCTCCCAGGCCAAGGGAGCGGAAGACGTTGCAGCCATTGTGCGAAGTCGTCCCTCCCCGACCTTTGCCACCAGGCGGGGAGGTTTAAAGGGCTCCCGGGACAAGGGAGCCGAAGACGCTGCCGTTGCCGTTGCCGTCGCCGTCGCCGCTGCGCAAGGCCGCCCCTCCCCGCCCCCTGCCATCGGGCGGGGAGTTTAGGAGGGCTCCTTGTGGCAGTGGGGAGCCGAAGACGCCGCTGTGAATATTGTCTCCGCACATGGACGTCCCCTCCAGCTCCTTGCCTCCGCCCTCCCTATTTGGGGGGAAGAAAAAGGAGATGTGGACGACTGGCCCCGCCAGCGCTTTCTGTGCGTTCTGGGAGCCCTTGTTCGTTGCTGGATCTGGGGGGGGATGGCGGATGGGGAGTGAAGAGAGAGTGTTGGCCCTACCAGCCAGGAAGGAGGGGCAGCATCCCGTCGAGGGAGGTTCCGGAGATGCATATAGGTGTTGTGACGGGCATGGGGCGGTATGGCGGGTACCGTGGGGCGGGCCGCACTCGGGGAAGGCGGGTCCGATGTTTAAGTGCGGTCCCTCATTCCAGCCCTGCAGGTACATCTCTGGGTCCTGAGCAGCAGATCCGGAGTGACCCCGCCCTTAGGCTGCTGCTGGTGAATGCCAGATCGGTCTGTAATAAGGCCCCCCTGATTCAAGATGCCATCCAGGATGGGCGGGCCGACCTGGCATGCATCACCGAAACCTGGCTGACTCCTGAGGATGGAGTACCTCTTTCGGACATGTGTCCAGCTGGGTTCGGTATTTGGCACCAGCCTAGAGGTGAGGGGAGGGGCGGTGGTGTCGCCATTGTTGCCAGGGAGTCTTTGGGAGTTGCTAGGGCCACTGCTCCACAAGTGTCTGGTTGTGAGGCCCTGCTTCTACGGCTGGGCCCCAAGAGTCAGTTGGGGATCTTGCTCCTGTACCTGCCCCCTTGCAGGGTAAGGGATGCCCTGCCTGAGCTCCTCGAGGCCACCTCGATGCTGGCGTTGGAGTTCCCGAGACTTATGGTTCTGGGGGACTTCAATTTGCCATCGCTGGGGATGGCTTCTGAGGTGGCAAGGGAGTTCATGGCTTCCATGGCAGCCATGGGCCTGACTCAGGTAGTTCGGGGTCCGACCAGGGGCAGTGGTCACATGCCAGACTTAGTTTTCTTGTCGGAGCAGTGGCAGACTGATCTGAGACTACAGGATTTAGCCATCTCACCTATGCCATGGTCGGATCACTACCTGGTGACTCTTGACTTCCTGGGGGCGACACTTCATCGTAGGGAGGCAGGGCCTATTAAATTGGTCCGCCCTCGGCAACTAATGGATCCAGATGGATTCCAGAGGGAACTGGGGGATGTTCCTCTGGATCGGCTACACGATTCACCTGAGGCACTTGTCGACCTGTGGAATAGGACGACAATAGCTGCCTTGGATGAAATCGCGCCACTGCGGCCTCTCCGCGCCCGTGGAACTAGGTCATCTCCGTGGTTCACAGAGGAACTGCGTGAACTCAAACGGGCAAAGAGACGCCTAGAGCGCCGCTGGGGGAAGACCCAGGATGACTCCGATTGGACACTAGCTAGAGCCGCTATTAGGGCCTACCTAGTGGCGATGGGGGTGGTGAGGCGGCAATACTTCACCGCCCTTATTGCCTCCGCTGATAATCGCCCAGCCGCCCTGTTCCGGGTAACCAGGTCCCTCCTCGGTAGAGGGAGATCGGTGCCCGGTTGGCAGGGTTCGGCTGAGGACTTCGCTGACCATCTGGTGGAGAAAATCGATCGGATTCGTTCAGGATTGAATCCTGGCGTGGATGGGGAGGGTCGGGGGGGTGCCGGGGCGCAGTCTTGCTGTACGATCTGGGATCAGTTTGATCCTGTTGTCCCTGATGAAGTGGACAGGCTCCTTGCAGATGTTCGTGCCACTACATGTCCTCTGGACCCCTGTCCCACCTGGTTGGTGAAAGCCTCCAAGGAGGTAACAGGGGGCTGGGTTGGGGGGATAATAAATGCTTCATTACGGGAGGGGGTATTTCCTGCACAGCTAAAACATGCTTTGGTGCGCCCCCTCCTGAAGAAAACGTCCCTCGACCCAGCTGTCCTTAACAACTACAGGCCGGTTTCCAACCTGCCCTTTCTGGGTAAGGTTTTGGAGAAGGCGGTGGCGCGCCAGCTGCAGAGTGTCCTGGATGAAGCGGATTATCTAGACCCCTTTCAATCGGGATTCAGGCCCGGATATGGAACAGAGACGGCATTGGTCGCACTGTTGGATGATCTCTGGCGGGAGCGGGACGGGGGTTGTCCATCCGTCCTTGCTCTTCTTGATCTCTCAGCGGCCTTCGATACCGTCGACCACGGTATCCTGCTGGAACGGCTCGAAGGATTGGGGATCCAGGGCTCTGTGTTGTCCTGGTTTTCCTCTTTTCTGGAGGGCCGTACCCAGTCGGTGTGGTTAGAGAATGAGAGGTCCAGCCCTAGGCCCCTCAAGTATGGGGTGCCTCAGGGCTCTGTGCTCTCTCCTCTCTTATTTAACATCTACATGAAGCCACTGGGTGAGATCATTCGTTCCCACGGGGTGCGGTACCATCAGTACGCGGATGACACCCAGCTGTACATCTCGGCCCGTGGGGACCCCAGTGATGCTGTTGAAATCCTATCCGGATGCCTGGAGGCCATTGGGGTCTGGATGGGGGCCAATGGGCTTCGACTGAATCCCAGCAAGACAGAGTGGCTGTGGATAAGGGGCCCCAGGTTATCCAAGGAGTTACCATCTTTGGTACTGGATGGGGCTGTTTTGCCCCAGACAGACCCAGTGCGCAACTTGGGGGTCCTTCTGGACTCACGGCTGCTGCTGGAAGAACAAGTGGCGGCTGTGGCCAGGAGGGCTTTTGCCCAACTTCGGGTGATTTGCCAATTGCGCACGCTCCTGGACCGGGGCTCCTTACTTATGGTCACTCATGCTCTGGTTACTTCCCGACTAGATTATTGTAATGCGCTCTACATGGGGCTGCCCTTGACGACCATTCGGAGGCTGCAGCTGGTCCAGAATGCGGCGGCCCGGGTGGTGATGGGGTGTGGGCGATATGCCCATGCCTCCCCGCTGCTTCGGGAGCTGCACTGGTTACCAGTTTGTCTCCGGGTGCAATTTAAGGTGCTGTTTTTGACCTTTAAAGCCCTATATGGCAGGGGGCCAGGATACCTTAGAGACCGCATCGTCCCAAGAGTGACTGCCCGTCCAACCAGAGCGGACCGGAGGGGCTCTCTAATGGTGCCGTCAACGAGGGGTGCACATTTGTCTAGCACCCGAAGGAGGGCCTTCTCCGTGTCCGCACCAACCCTCTGGAACCTCCTACCAACAGATCTAAGACTTCAAAGTGAACTGCTGCCCTTCAGGAAAGGAGTAAAGACCTGGCTGGCAGGGCAGGTGTGGGGCCCGAACGGGACTATGGTTCCCGCCGGCTGGCTTTTATAAGAACTCTCTCTTCTTGTATGGTGGGTGGGATGGGTGGGTGGGATATGGGTTTTTAAATGGGGGGGAAGTGGGTTTTTACAGGTTTTTATAATGTTTTATGTATTTTTAGAAGTGTTGTGATGCCGCCCTGAGTCGGGTTCTGCCTGAGTGGGCGGCATATACAAATGTGACTTATAAATAAATAAATAAATAAATAAATAAATAAATAAGAGGTCCTCCCCAAGTACAGAGAATAAAATAAGAGCATTAGTTGTAGTTGTGTGATGTTGCTATCTGTATTGTTGTTTATGGTATTTTACCAATTTTATTACCGTATGTTTTTATAATGAGTTTATAGTGAACTTACTTCTGTTCTTGGTGTTTGTTATTTGATGATACATTGTAAACTACCTAGAGTAGTGTCTTTTCTAGAGGGACAATCTATAAATTTAATAAATATATAAATAAATTATCACTTTTGTGCTCATATGCCCACTGTATCTTTGTGTTTGTGGCAATAACATACAACCACAAGAAAGTTAGTGGCACTACCTGAAGTGTTCTAGAAGGTACAGCCACTGGGACCTTCAGGTACCTCACCTTCCTGGAAAACTTTCCTGCCAGTGATTTGCCTAAGGTTTTGGCAGTGCTTTTGAACTTCCTATAGGTGTCTGCGCTGCACTTCTTGAACTAATGCTGCCAAGGACTTGAGATACCCTACTTGTAGGTGTCTTCCTAGGTAGCAATGTTTTAAGACTGAAGGGTTAGAGCAGGGGTTCCCAACAGTGATGCATTACCACCTCTGTGGGTGGGGACAAATCTGTGGGCATGGCCAATGCAATGGGGTATGGAGGTGGGCGTGGCCAGCCAGGTGGGTGTGGCCTGGGGGAATTTCTGCTACCGGTTCTCCCGGAAAGGACAGAACCTGCTTCAGTGCATCACTGGTTCCCAGCCTTTTCATGCCAGGGGGCAGGTCACACTCTCTGTCAGTTTTGAGGGCCAGATGGCCATTTTGCTCTGTCTGCATGATGATGGGGTAGCCATTTTGTCCTTGCAGCTTCAAAGGGGCAGCCATTTTGTGGCACATGATCTGAGTTTGATCCTGACAAGTATCCAGGTTCACTCAGCCTTCTATCCCTCTGAAGTTGGTAAAATGAGTGCCTAGTATGTATTTTGGGGGCAAAATGCAAATTACCTTGTGAACCATCCAGAGAGTGCTCTAAAGTGCTATGTGATGGTATATAAGTATAATTGCTATTGCTATTTCTCAAACTCTGATTGGACTAATGGTGAAATGAGACACCATTTGTCACACTCAACAAGGTTTTCAGCTGCATCATTTATTCAGTGTTTAAAGAGGCCATCTTGAATGTCAAGTTTTACTATTTCATTTTTCCTCACAGAACATTCGCCTCAAATTTTATTCCATACCATATTTCAAAGAGTGCACACACTGATGAATTTATAGCAGAAAATGAAGTATGTTATTATCAACTTTTATGTGACTTTAATAGTGACATGACCTTATTCAGTCTATTTCATTTCAACTCCCTGCAACATACGTGAAGAGTAAATGATAAATTTACTAACCACTGGGTAAAACAACTGGATTTGAGCTGACATACGTATGCTGATAAAATGTAATTCTGCCTATATATATATGATGAGTATATTTTATGGTTATAGGTTGGAAGGAGGGCTTTACATTATACATGTTTTATTCATTATGTTCACCACCCTGAGTGACATTTAAGTCAGGTGGGTGGAATAGAAATCGAATAAATACATACATAAATAAAATAAATGCATCTCACATTTAACAGTTGGCAAGGAATATATTTAATGTTATGACACACAATTATGAGAGTGATTTAACATAGTAAGATTGTGAGAGCATGCATTAGAAATGGGAAGATGCCCAAGAAGAGGAAGGACTGATATAGAGCATTATTGTTTACAGGTGTGACATCTATATCCGCTTGTTGCTGCTCTTGTGGACTCTGTCTGTCCGGACACTGTTTTTGACATAAGCGCGGGCTGTAATTGTTTAATTTTGTATCTGAGCCTTTGGCTATGTGTATTTTTGAATATTGTATTTTTACTTGATTATGTTGTTTACTTGATTATGTATTGTGTAATATGTATTTGACTTGCTTTTTTTAAAAAAAATTATTGAATTTTTCAAAATATATATAAACATACAATAACAATACATCATAAAAATACATATTTTTAACAAAAAATAACTAACATATTTGATAGTTGATCCCATACATTTTTATACTCATCTTTATAATAAAACATCCCATATTGAAAACTAGTTTAGTAGTTAACATCTATCCTACTTCCAAAATTGTTCCCAAAAATCTTTATTTATTCTACCACTAAATCCATTCGTAATATACCGTTCAATAATAGTTTAATATAGGTACAACCATCAAAATCCAAAATTACACATAAAATACACCCTGTGATTTATTTACATTGCCCTGGAAAGTTCAGAGTGTCTCATTATTCACCTCCAAAAGCTACTTTGTTCTGGTACAGGTCTGTTTCTTTCTGGGCCTGCAATGATCCACGAAAGGTTTCCAAATATTCCAAAATCTGTTCTCTTTCAGCTTATCTCTTTTTTCTTTTATCTCCCATGTCAGTTTATCATTCAATGCTAAATTCCACATTTCTTTATACCATTCCTCCGTTTGTATAGTTACCTCATTTTTCCAATACATTGTCTACCCGTTGTTAACATTATTTCTAATAACTCTTTTTCCTCCTTGTTTAAATTCATCCCATCCACATCTGTAAGCATAATGGTACCTGACACCAGTTTGATCTTTTTGCCCAATATTTCGTTAATCTCTTTTTCTATTCTACCCCCAAAATCCTTTATCATTTTACAACCCCACCACATATGCTCATAAGTTCCTATAGTATCTTTACATCTCCAACATAAATTGTCCTTTTTGTTATCAATCTGGTGTAACCTCACTGGTGTCAGATACCATCTCCACAGCATTTTATAATTGTGTTCTTTAATTCTAACTGACATAGTTCTCATTATCCTCTTTTTCCATTTATTTTTCCATACATCTTTTTCTATCTTTATATTCAAATCCTGCTCCCACTTCAATTTCAAGTCCTCAGGTGGATCACCCTCCCTATTTATTAAAACATAGAGTTTACTTACTAAGCCCTTAATGCTTCTATCACCTTTCCTAATTTTTAATACTAATTCTTCAAACTCCGTCTTTTCTCTATCTATATCTATTTCGCTTGCATATTTGACATTCCAATTATTAACCTTCATTATCTGAAACCAATTCAATTTCAACTGCTCAAACAACTTTTTCTTCCTACTTTCAACTCTGCAAATCCGTAACCAGTCTTTCATCAGGAAAACATTATTTTCTTCCAATATTTCCTTTATTTCTTTGTTTATTTTTAATGGAAAACAGGCCATATCTGCTAGTTCCAAAATTGGGGAGAAATTTGGTGCCAGATCATTCTTCAACCTTTTCCACACACCCATAACTCCCTTCATCATTATATTATTAATGGTTATCTTTCCTGCTTCTGCTCCCCAAAAAATCATTTTGCCTATCTTTTTAAAATCTTTCATCTCCAACTCCTCCCATATTGTTTTTTCTCTTGCCAAGATCTTCACTACATTCTTAATTTGAAAAGCACGATTATATGCCAGTAGATTGGGCATTCCTAAGGCCCCTTCTTTCTGAGGTAGGTACCATAATTTTTTTGGTAATCTAGACTTTTTACCTCCATTACAAAAGTTATTGAACAACTTTTGAAACTCATTGATTTCTTTGTCTTTCAATTGAATTGCCAATGCATCAAAAAAAATGATTCTAGGTAACAACATCATTTTAGTAAGTGCAATTCTCCCAAACCATGACAATTTCAGCTTTTGAAAACTTTGTATTCTAATCTTAATCTCCGTTTTTAAACTATCATAATTCAATCTTTTAAACTCTTCCATACTATTTGATATAAGTATCCCCAAATATTTCAACTTATCTTTAATTTGAATATTACTTAGTCCCTTTATTTTCTTAATTTCCCCTTCACCCATATTACACAACATCATTTTCGATTTATCCCAATTTATCTTCAAACCCGTGATATCCTCGAACTCCTTAAATTGCATTCTGTTCCTATCCATAACCTTCTCTGGATGTTTAACAATTATCAATGTGTCATCGGCATACATGCTTATTTTATTACCCGTTATCTCTTCTATTTTTACATTCTCTCTTATCATTTTTGCCAATATTTCCATTGCCATGATAAACAATATAGGAGACAATGGACAGCCCTGTCTGGTGCCTGCCTCTAACTTTACCCCATCTGTGACCTCATCATTTACTCTAATACTGGCTGTCCCTTTCTGATATAATAAATCAATTACTCTTCTAAAATTATCACCAAATCCGTAGCTTTTAATTATTTCCTTGATAGAGGTCCATTGTAGGGAATCAAATGCTTTAAAGATATCTAAAGATATTAAACCCACTTTTTCTTTTGTTTGGTTCACATTATCTATTAGATCTAATACTCTTCTAGTCAAATCTGCCATATGCCTCCCTTTTAAGAAACTCATTGGTCTTCATTTATATATTCCCCCATGAACTTGTTTAAACGATTTGCCAATATTGCTGTGAAGATCTTAGCATCTTGATTTATAAGAGAGATTGGTCTGTACAATTCCACCTTCTCCAAATTCTTTCCTGGTTTTGGCAACAGAACGATTGTGGTTCTATACCATGAAGTCGGAATTTGCCCACCATCTAATATATAATTATACAATTTCATTAATTTTGGTGCCACCACATCTTTAAATTCCTTGTAGAAATGGGCCGGTAAACCATCCTCGCCTGGAGCTTTGCCTAACTTTAGCTCCACTATTACTTCTTTTACCTCCTTTTCCGAAACTTGCTCTTTCATACTATCCCGATATTCCTGTTTTATTCCACTTGATGTTTGCCTCTCTAACAACTTTTTAAGCTTCTCCTCATCTATCTCTTTTTTTGCATACAAAGTTTGATAAAATTTCTTCACAATTTCACACTTGTCCGTAATCTTGTTACATCTTACCCCTTGATCATTAACCAAAACTCCCGTTTCTCTTTTTTCTCTTTTAGCTTTTGCCGCTTTTGCCAATAATCTTGAATTTTTATTATTGAATTCAAAATACTCCCTATTTAAATAAATCAAATCTCTTTTGACCTTTTCTATTTCTTTACCAGCCAATTCTACTTTCAATCTTTGCAATTTTGTAAAAATTTTATCTTTGTTTTTTGAATGTTCTTCCTGTAAATGTTTTATTTCTTTTTCACTTTTATCTTGTGCCAACCTGTATTTTTTATATCTGTTACTTGCCAACTTTATACATTCTCCTCTAAAAACTGACTTCATGGCATCCCAAACCATGTTAAAATTTACATCATCATTATCATTCCATTGCCAACTTTCCATCCAACTTTTTGTAATTTGTTCTTTACTCTTTTGATCTTTAAATAAACTGGGATTGTACTTCCAAGTCCTCCTCCTTCTACCATCATTCTGCAACCTCAAATTCAAAACCACTTTGGCATGATCTGATTCCTTAAAAATTCCAATTTCAATCTCCTCGATATTTTTGACCATATTTTCAGATACAAATATATAATCTATTCTGGAGTAGGAGTTATGAACATGTGAAAAATACGAGTACCCCCTTTTGGACCCCCTAATCTCTCTCCAAGTATCTTTCAATCCTAATGCAGCCATCCAATTATCCAAAGTTTTGCCTTTAATGCCTACCCCACACCTTGTTACATTTGTACAATCCAAATTTGATCTCACTAAATTAAAATACCTGCCACTATCATCTTTGCTGATTTTTCTATTTCCACAATCTTACGAATTTTTTCTAAAAAATTGGCTTGACATTCATTTGGTGTGTAAACATTCACCAAAGTTATTTCCTCATTATCTATTTTCCCTTTTACTATCAAATATCTGCCTTCTGGATCTGAGATACTTTTTGTTATCTTGAATCCTAATCTAGTAGAGATCAAAACTGCAACTCCTCTTGCTTTTGATGAGCCAAATGCCTTTCCGTAATGTTGCATCTACCCTAGAAAAATTCTATTTGCATCATGTGATTTCTGATGAGTTTCCTGAAGAAAGACTATGTCCGATCTATCCTTCCTCACGGCTGCTTCTAGCCTCCTCCTCTTCAGAACAGATCCTGTACCTTTTACATTCCACGTTAATACTTTAATGCTTCTCATATTTTAGTTCAACATCCTCTCCTCTCTTTTCCAAGCTCTCCATTAGGCGTGGTACCTTTAACCCAAAACAATTAAATATATATATATAACATAAAACATACAAAATCAACCTCCTCACTTTCTTTTAAAAAAGCCGCCTTCATTCTCCAAAGGGGGGAGGGGGGAACATGCAAGATGAACTTGGGGGTTAATGCTCTAGCGCACCCTTCCCATTATAACACCAATTTTAAAAAAAACTCGTATCATACAATAATTCACAACCCTTTTACCTTCTACCCCTTACTTATCTCTTCCTCCACCACAATCAATGATAGCTCCTCCTCTTCTCCGCCTGTGGCGCCACCTGCTTCTGCACCCTCATAATCTCTTCTTATGCCACCTGATTCCAACAGATCTTTTCTAAGAGTTATCCAATCCTCTGAGCCCATCTTAACCAAATCAAGCAAACTCAGGTACTCCAATGGATCAGTCCCTGCATCAATGACCTGCATTTTTTTCCCATAGAAAAAATCTCAGCTGCTGTGGAAATCTCCAGTTGTATCTTATGCCTTTTTTCGTCAACAATTTGGTTACCGGTTTCATCTTATATCTCCAAGCTCGCTCCTTAATAGAAATGTCATTATAAACTTCAGCATCAGAGCCATCGATTTTCAGAACGCCAGACCCAGCTTGTTTTAAAAATGCCATTCCTTTAAGCTTATCGACCCAATTAGAAAATTTAACCAAAACATTTCTTTGAACAACTTTTCCCCTTCTTGGGCCCACTCTATATGCACTTACAATATCCTCCTGGACAAAGTCCTTTCCCATTTTCAAATTATTTAGCCATTGAACAACTCTATCTCTTAGCTGGTCTGACGTCCTTTCAATCAAATGACATATCACAATGTTCTGCTTTCTCATCAATTCTTCCATAGCACCTATCCTTTTTGCATGCTCATCCATTTTCATCTTATTCTCCCTCACACCTTCTTGAGTCTCTTTTATTTCACCTTTCATGCTTTAGACCTCATTTTGCATCAGCTTAACATTTCCCTCTATTTTTTGCAAGCTTAATTCCACTTTTTTGGAGAAGTCCACAGCAGTCGAGACCACCTTATCCTGTTTTTTCAACATTTCATTCTTATCCTTCATTCTTGCCTCCTCCATCTTCTCAAATTTCTGAAACAATTTGCCAAATTCAACCATGATTTGGGTCTGATCATAGGGTTCAGGTGATGGTGATGCCAATGAGGGCACCTCCTCCACTGGTGCCTTATCCTTTTTCTTGGATTTAACCACAGGCTCCTCCTCCTTTGCATCCTTTGCCTTTCCTCTTGTGACCTTATCCATGGTAACGTCAAATAAAAGTTTCAATGCTGCAATACTCTTGAATCTCAGTGAAACCTCCCCTTGAGCCTGTTCCAGTGTTGCAAATATTGTAATCAGTGATAATAATTAATCCTCTGGCTTGGTTATGAATTTAACAAAAAATTGATTGTTCTATTCCACAGACATCAAAAATCCAAAAACAAATGATATCCAATAATAAAGGGTTTTCAAAAATATATAATCCACTTGTTAGGAACCACACCTTATGTTTGATGATGCTCGATAATACCAAAATAACCAATATTAATTTTAACCCCATATTCTTGATTAGAAATTCAATAAAAAATTGTTATAATCCACTTCCAGCAAAGACCCAAACAAACCCAAAAAAAACTTTAAAGGTTATAATCCACTCGTTACAGAACAAAAAAGTTTAAAGGAGGAAAGAAAAAGAAAAGAAAAAAAGTACTTTCCACATCCAATCTTGCTTGTAGAGATATCCTCAATAATACAGAGAAAAACAAAAACACACCACCAGGGACTGATTAACTTGTATCACAGCTATGAAACTGTTACCAGCCTTGAGATAGAGAGGGACACACTGTAACAGTATAGAGGAGAATAACTATGTGTTTCAAAAGAAAAAGATTCTGAGTAAAGAGATATCAAAATGTATAAGTTTAAAAACCTAATCAAGGAGACAAAACCGGTGAATCAATGCTCAAATTCCACCTCCATAAAGATTTCCTTGTAATCCCAACCATGGCAGCGTAGTCACGAGGCAGCCCCCGCCTTCCTCTCCTCCATCCGTGGTTCGAAACTCGGGCTAGTCTTTAATTCTTTTTAAAACATTTGGAATCTAAACCATGACAATCCACATGTTGTTCCCCCTCTTCTTCCTCTTCCTCCAAACAGCACCAAAAGACCAGCTCTATCCTTTCTACACAAGCCTAGTTTCGGCAGTGCTTAAGTTTCGTTTTTAGGGAACCGCCGCCATTACTCAGCACTCCTCCTCCTTCTTCCCATTCAATTTCCACAGCACTTACTGCAACTTTGGGACCACAAAACTCCACAGAATTCCACTTTGAGCCGCTCTTTCATCCTCTGCCACCCTCACAGCCATGCTCTTTTTATTCCATGTCTCCGATCCTCCAAACCTCCAGGTCAGTCTATTCCAAGCTCCCATCAGACCTCTGGCACCTCAATTGGCGCAGCTTGTGCCGCGTCTCTCTCGCCGCCCGATCTTCAGATTCCGAGCACTTATGACTCCCTCTTGATGCCAGCAGCCGCCGGAGGATCAGGGCTTACATTTAAGACTTTTAAAAGACTTTTTTACCGCCAGTTTGTCATCAATTTAAAAGTTAAGCCACTTTTGCAGCGCGAGCAAAACAAAGTTCTTGTTACTCCACGGCCATCTTGGCCATGACCCCAAACTTGACTTTCTATATTGTTACTATTGTATTTCTTTCACTTTCCTGCTGCTGTCTGCTGTGCAGACAGCATGCATTGCTGTAAACCACTTTGAGTCGCCTTCGGGCTGAATAAAGCAGTATACAAAATAAAAGTGAAATGAAATATCAGGTGCAACATAGAAAAGGTAAGATAGGCAAAATGCATGCTTACATTAACAGTCAACGAACTGAGGAACCATAACATATATTTAATTTTGATTTGCAACTAACTGAAATGAGAGCTCTAATTCTATATCCCACTCACTGCCTTCCCCATCCCTCACCCTATTTATTTATTTATTTATCTATACCTATAAAATGGTGCATTAACCGTTGGAATGTGACAAAGGATGTTGCACCAGGCCCCACTAGCCCGTAATGGGCCTCCGTTCACTCACCCGAACCCGGTTCGCAGGTAACTGTCGGGTTGAAATTTTCAACCCGGGGGCAGGAGCCCCCCCAGTCACAAACAAAAAAAGGAAACTTCAATTCCCAATGTTCCTTGCGCCGCGCCACGCCAGAGCCAATCAGGCTGAGCGGTGCGGCAAAAGGAACGTTTGGAAACGCGCCGCGGCCAATCAAAAAAAAGCCACAGGAAACAAACCGCTAAAGTAAGCAAACACGCGCAGGCAAAACTACAAGCCCCAGCATCCTGTGCACCATTAGCGCACAGAATGCTGAGGCGGCCGGCACGCGAAAAATAAAAGTAAAAAAAAAACACCTGCCACAGCTGCCCTTCTTCCCCACGGGCCAGCCAGCATGGCCCGCAGGGGGGAAAAGGACCCCCCCACCGCCGGTGCCCTTCTACCCCACGGGCCAGCCAGCATGGCCCGTGGAGAAGAAAGCAAAAAAAGCCCCCCCAAAGCCCTTCTTCCCCACGGGCCAGCC
Source organism: Bradypodion pumilum (assembly GCA_035047305.1). NCBI lineage: Eukaryota > Metazoa > Chordata > Lepidosauria > Squamata > Chamaeleonidae > Bradypodion > Bradypodion pumilum. The sequence goes on from JAWDJD010000001.1 coordinate 430,190,870, forward strand.
AGAATGGCCCGTGGAGAAGAAAGCAAAGAGAACCCAGCATGGCCCATGGGAAAGAAAGCCACTGAAAAAGTTAACCCCAAAAAACAAACCAAAAACAATCAAAAACACTCAAAAATCCAAAAAGAAAACACAAACACAGCCAAAAACAAACAATAAAAAACACACAGACCCCCCCCCCCCCAAAAAAAGAGAGCCTACCAACAGACGTCTTGACTTCATGACCACCGGAACTCAAATGAGCAAAGAAAGGAAACACTTACCGGAAGCACCCAGAGGACAGAAGAGAAGAATTGTAGAGAGGAAGCAAAGCTCACCACCCCCACCCAGAGGCCACAAGAGAAAAAAAACATTCAAAAATATTTCAAAATAAAAGATTAATTCCCAAACAAATCAAATAAGTTAGCCAAAAATTCAAAAATATTCATACTAATCTCAAAAAATACCAAAAAACCAGAAATCACTTTTCACTCAAAAACCCCAAAACACCAAAACAAAAATTAAAAAAATGCGTAAAAATAAATATAAAAAAACAAAAATAAATTTAAAATTTAAAAAAATTATTTAAATCAAATTAATTAAAATAAAATTTGCATAAACCAAAATTAAATTTTAAATAAAAAAAATGTAAAATAAAAAAAATTAAAAAATGCATAAACAAAAAACAAAAACCTTCAAAAACCAATTTAAAGAACCCAGCACTAAGGAAGCCAGTGCGCAAAAAATAAAAATAAAACACACACTGGGAGCGCAAGTCTGCCGCAGGCGGACGCAGTGCCTCAAAGCCACAAAACCACAAAACCTTTCAACACCATTTGAAACAGCCCAGCACCATTTGTACAAGAAAAAAAATGAAACCCTTTACTATCCAACACAATTTTAAAAAGCCCGGCACCGCCGGGCAAAATATGCTAGTTTATTTATAAAAGTAGTCTGATAACATTATAACACTCTATGTATTTCCAGTTCTCCATACTTTTTAACTTGCAAACTGATTTATTGACTTTTGCACTGAAACCTTATCTACACTTACTCTGAAGCTGATACTATAAATTGAGGAGGATGACTTTGATTTCATATATACTCGGAGGGAATCCACTGGTATTCCAAACATTTAAGTCCAAACATTAAATGACTTCTTCAAGGTTTAGAAGCTACTGTGGGCACTGAGTTAAGTTTTTTGCTTAGCTCCTGCAAAGTACAAACTACAATGTACAAATTGAAAACTAAAACTCAGAACAGATTTACAAACCCTACAAAATCAAATTCACTAGCTCTCCACTGCACTTGGTTGAATGCAGTGCATCCATGTAAACATGCCACAGACTATCCTGTCAGACCTATATATAATATTTCCAGAAGAGTACAGAAGTCCTGAGTTTATGCAACAGGTATAAAACACCTTCTTGTAGCTTAAACACTTTTGTCTATTGAGTTCCCATGAAAGCAGGTTGGGAGATGACTGCGGTATCATGTCTGTCTCGTGGTGTATGGTGAATTTGACAGAAGAAGGTTTAAAACTCATGTAATACAAATACTTGCATTATAAGTCTCTTTGGGGAAGAGAAGTATCCTGGACTGAAGCTGGAATCAGCTTATGCCTTGAAGCATAAGGACTGGTAGACCTTGTAATTTTATCCTGTCTAGTGTAACTGCAAAGGTTTTTCTTATAGAATTCATGTGTCTAATCCCTCCTTTCCCCTGAATCTTTCTAAGCTGTTTTTTTCAATTATTCACTTTCCATTTTCTTTAGGTTCTGATGGAGGTGAAAATTTGTTATAATTAGGATTGACTCCAAAACCCAGTGTCTCGGTTCTTCAAAATTAAAAAAGAATTCTACCTCAAGGATATTAGTCATGGATCCTTGGAAGTGTTGTGATTATACATAATAAAATGAGGACATTAAGCAGCATCTGAAATTTGGCAGTATGTCTACTGTATAATACAGTGCCTTGTTTACAAGGTAATACAAATGAATAAACATCTATTAACAAAAATTAATGATGAACAATTGCTGTAATCTGACTTTGCTTAGAAAACACCTCCTGTAAATAAATTGGGTTAATAGCAGCCTTCTGATTAGGTTTATCTTGTAAACAAGACAATGAACTGTGTATACAAATTTACTCCAGCAACACCATGGCTGTAAAACATAAAACGGGAAATGCAAATTTAGAGGAACTTATGAGGAACAGATATAATTAAAAGTGTGTCATTGTAGCTCTCAGCAATGCATGGTGCTAAAAAAATCTTTGCAACAAAACTGTATTGGAAGGAACATAAACTGAAGAAAATTGGGAAAGAGCTACTGCTTAAACCATGAACTATTTGCTCAACACTAATCAAGTTCCCCTGCTGTGTATTCTTTCTTAATGAACTGCCTCCTGTTGCTCTGTTTCATGACTGTAGAACTGGGATCTCCTTAACACACAACACACAGACACAGATTCAGCCCCCTTTCACAGCGAGTCTTAGTTGGACCACTGTTGGTTACAAAAGGGAGATAACAGTGGTAATGTTTTTATTTCACAACAAATACCTTCCTTTATGTTGCTGTGTCCTCCATGGATCAACCGTAAAGTACTGTGCCAAAGTCTTAGGTCACCATCAGCTAGTTTGGGCGAAATTCACTGAGTGAATTGGGCGACACAACTCAGCCCCCATGCCACACCAAAAATTTGAGGGAGTCTTCTGCTGACTCTCCTCTCAATCCTCTCCAAGTTTGGTGAACGTTTGAGTTAGGACCATGATGGCAAACCTTGACACTCCAGCTGATCTTGGACTTCAATTCCCAGAAGCCCAAATCCCTGTGAATCCATACGAATGGGTTTACTGCATATATGCATGGATTCACAGAGACTTGGGCTTCTAGGAATTGAAGTTCAAGAACAGCTGTGGTGCCATAGTTCAACATCACTGAGTTAGGGTGTCTGCATTATGGCCCTCCAAAAATAACTAATTGAATTTTCCCCACACCAGCTGGTGTTGGCCTAAGACCTCTGTACAGTTCTGTACATTATAAGTAAATCATGGTAGAAGGCCTATCTTTGGGGGTGCGGCCAAGATGGCAATGGGTTAACAACTACTTGATTAAGCTTGCGCCATTCAATGAGGTATAGAAAGTGAATTACCAATTAAAAAGCAAGGGAAAATTACCAAAAAGTGGGTTCTGTACCAGTTAGAATAAGAAGAGCAGGTCTGGTCGTCATTTCCCAGGGTCGGAGCTCGTAGAATGGCAGAGGTTGGCGAGGCAAATGGTGGAAGCCGGGGCCAAGCCAGCTGCACTGCGGGTGGGCAAGATTTCCAAGGAAGAGGAGCCAGAATTTTTTTTAAAAGAAAAAGTGACTGGTCGGACAAAAGTGCGGCGGATCATGGGACTCCGGGGGCTGAAGCGGCGAGAGCTCGGTGCTGGAAGGCAAGTGTGAAAGGAGGGGGCAAGTTGAGAGAAAGTGAGAGAAAGTTAAAGTTGGAATGGCGGCGGAAAGTGAAACTTAAGTGAAAGGCACAGAGACGGAGTGGGGCCACTGGAGAATGGTATGGGAGGAGTGAACTGGCTGTAGAGGGGAAAAGGAAGAAGGGTTTTGAAAGGACAAAGGCTGGAGAACATATGGTGGTTTTTGGGGAGTTTGGGCAGAGACAGAGAAGGAGGAGGGTGAGATCGGCTCGGTCTTTGGAGTTTTCCTGAGTCCGCAATTTATATCTTGGGGTTTTTTCCTTTTACAATCAGTCTAATTGGATAAGTTTTTTTTCTTTTATTTTATTATTACTCCTCAATTTTTGGACACTTCTAATGATTTGAAGAAAGTGCTGAGTGGATTGTTTTTCTATTTTACACTCCCCCCTTTTCTCCTCCTTGTGGATATAATGTTGCTGATTTTTTAGCCAACTTTCAAGTCTGTGGATACAAAGTAGCATTTGAATTACAGTTGGAAAAAACTTTTCTTTTTTTGTGGGATTATATGGGCTGTAAAGCTTTCAGAAAAAAATTGATTTGGAATAATTGGAAGAAAGTGTTCCTTTATTATTATTATTATTTTGTGCTTTCCTCTCAAAACTGTGGATTAATTTGTGCTCTGGAATTACAAGATCTGGGTTATACAGCTTTTGGATTATTTTACAATAATTTGGAGTACAATAAAAAGTTGCCAATCTTCAGAGAAGCAATAGGTGGTTGTTGTTCAGTCGCACAGTCGGATCCGACCCTTTGCGACCCTATGGACCATTGTTCTCCAGGCGCCTCTGTCCTCCACCATCCCCCTCAGCCCTCCCAGCTCTGTGCCCATTGTGTCTACAATGCCATCTAGCCATCTCATCCTTGGCCTCCCCCTTCTTCTTTTGCCCTCCACCTTTCCCAACATCAATGCCTTCTCAAGTGAATCTTCCCTTCTCATTTGATGTCCAAAGTATTTTAGCTTCATCTTTACTATTTGACCTTCCAATGAGCAGTCAGGGTTAATTTCTTCTAAGATTGACCTATTTGTTCTCCTCGCTGTCCAGGGGACTCTCAAAACCCTCCTCCAACACCACATTTCAAAGGCATCTATTCTTCTGCGTTCAGCCTTCCTAATTGTCCAGCTCTCATATCCGTACATTACTACTGGGAAAACCATTGCTTTGACTATTCTAATTTTTGTTTTCAATGTGATGTCTCTGCTTTTCACTATGTTCCCCAGGTTTCTCATTGCTTGTCTCCCAAGAATCAGTCGCCTTTTTATTTCATGGCTACAATCCCCAACTGCAGTGATCTTTGATCCCAAGAAAGTAAAATCTGTCACTGCTTCTACTTCTTCCCCATCTATTTTCCAAGAACTGATTGGGCCTGTTGCCATTATCTTGGTTTTCTTGATATTGAGTCTCAAGCCAGCTTTTGCACTCTCCTCCTTCAGCCCAATCAAGAGATTCTTTAGGTCTTCCTCACTTTCTGCCATTAGGGTGGTATCGTCTGCATATCTCAGATTGTTGATGTTTCTCCCAGCGATTTTAATCCCATATTGTGATTCCTTCATCCCTGCACTGCACATTATGTGCTCTGTGTATAGGTTGAATAGGCATGGTGATAAAATGCAACCTTGTCTTACTCCTTTTCCTATTCCAAACCACTCTGTCATTCCATGTTCTGTCCTAACTGTTGCTTCTTGGTTCATGTACAGATTTCTCAGGAGGCATATGAGGTGCTCTGGTATTCCCATCTCTTTAATTATTTGCCACATCTTGTTGTGGTCCACACAGTCAAATGCCTTAGTGTAGTCAATGAAACAAAAGTAAACTTGTTTCTGGTATTCCTTTGTTTTCTCCATGATCCAGCGTATGTTGGCAATGTGGTTTCTAGTCCCCCTGCCTCTTCTGAAACCTGCCTGCACCTCTGGTAATTCTCTTTCCACATGCTGCTGAAGTCTATCCTGTATTATCTTGAGCATCACCTTGCTAGCGTGTGGGATGAGCGCGATTGTTCGATAATTTGAACATTCTTTGGCATTGCCCTTCTTTGGGATTGGAACGTATACTGATCTTTTCCAGTCCTATGGCCATTGTTTTGTTTTCCAAATCTGCTGTCATATTGAATGCAGTAATTTGACGCCGTCATCTTTTAGCGCTTTGAAAAATTCAACTGGGATACCATCATCTCCACTAGCTTTGTTGTTTGCAGTGCTCTTTAGGGCCTTTATGACTTCGCTCTCCAGGATGTCTGGCTCAAGTTCTACTTCTTCATCATTGTGATTGTCAGGAGTGTTGAGGTCCTTTTTGTAGAGTTCCTCTGTGTACTCTTTCCATCTTTTCTTAATTTCTTCTGCATCAGCTAGCTCCTTTCCTTCTTTGTCCCTTATCATGGTCATTTTTGCTTTAAATGTTCCATTAATTTCCCCGATTTTTTTGAAAAGATCTCTGGTTCTGCCTCTTTTGTTGTTTTCCTCCATTTCTCTGCACTGTTCTTTTAGGTAGTTTTCCTTATCTCTCCTTGCTTTTCTTTGAAATTCTGTGTTCAAATGATTGTATTTTTTCCTTTCTCCTTTGGCTTTTGCGTTCCTTCTTTCCTCTGCTATTTTAAGAGCCTCATCAGACAACCACTTTGCTTTCTTACTCTTCTTTTCTTTTGGTATGGTTTTCTTTGCTGCTTCCTGCATGATGTCCCTCATCTCTGTCCATAATTCTTCCGGCACTCTATCTATTGAGTCTAAGCCATTGAATCTGTTCATCACCTCCACCGTGTATTCTTTAGGGATGCTGTCTAGGTGATATCTTTCTGGTCTCCATGTTTTCCCTATTTTCTTTAGTCTAAGCCTGAATTTTGCGATCAATAGGTTGTGATCTGAGCCACAGTCTGCTCCAGGTCTTGTTTTTGCTGACTGTATGGAGGTTCTCCATCTTTGGCTGCAAAGTATGTAGTCAATCTGGTTTCGGTGTTGGCCATCTGGTGATGTCCATGTGTAAAGTCGCCTCTTGTGTTGCTGGAAGAGAGTGTTTGCTATGACCAGTGCATTCTCTTGGCAGAACTCTATCAATCTTTGCCCTGCTTCATTCTGTGTTCCAAGACCAAATTTGCCTGTTATTCCCTCCACTTTTTGATTTCCTACTTTGGCATTCCAGTCTCCTAATATAATTTGGACATCATTTCTTGGTGTCTGTTCTATGAGGTGTTGTAAGTCCTCATAGAACTGGTCCATTGTGGCTTCATCTGCACCAGTGGTTGGTGCGTATATTTGGATCACAGTGACATTGAAAGGTTTGCCTTGAATTCTGACTGACATCATTCTGTCATTTTTGAGATTGTATCCCATTACTGCTTTTCTCACTCTTTTATTGACAATTATGGCTACTCCATTTCTTCTAATGTTTTCTTGTCCACAGTAGTAGATATGATGGTTTCCAGAGCTGAATTCACCCATCCCTGTCCATTTTAGCTCACTGATGCCCAAGATGTCAATGCTTATTCTTTCCATCTCATTTTTTACCACTTCCAGTTTACCTTGGTTCATTGATCTCACATTCCATGTCCCTATGCAGTATTGCTCCTTACAACATTGCATTTCCCCTCCCCCTTTCCTGTCCCTCCCCTTCCTCCACTCTGTGGTGTTAAGCATCCTGTATCACCTAGCCTGCCCCTTTGTTTTGCCTTTTGTTTTGGTCAATAGGGTTCTCTTGGCAAGATTTGTGGCATGGTTTGCCGGTGTCTACGCCATTTTTCTCTCCTCATACATTTTATCACAGTTTTTAAAAGTTTAAAACATTTAAGACAACATATTATCATGCATATTATCACATTTTAAAACAAGTCTCTATGTCAGTTTCTATGTTTAATCAGTATAAAGTATAAAGTCTCTATGTCAGTTGCTATATTAGGTCTTCTACATTTGCATGTCAGCTACTTATCCTTTGCCTGGTACGCTCACCCCCGGCTGGGGTGGCTGCCCGGCGGCGGCGGCAGCAGGCCCCCTTGCCGCTCGCCTGGCTCTCCTTCTCCTCCTCGCTCACCCCCGGCTGGGGTGGCTGCCCGGCGGCGGCGGCAGTGGCAGGCCCCTTTGCCGCTTGCCCGGCCCTCCTTCTTCTCCTCGCTCACCCCCGGCTGGGGTGGCTGCCCGGCGGCGGCGGCGGCGGCAGGCCCCTTTGCCACTCGCCCGGCCCTCCTTCTCCTCCTCGCTCACCCCCGGCTGGGGTGGCTGCCCAGCGGCGGCAGCGGCGGCAGGCCCCCTTGCCGCTCGCCCGGCTCTCCTTCTCCTCCTCGCTCACCCCCGGCTGTGGTGGCTGCCCGGCGGCGGCGGCGGCAGGCCCCTTTGCCGCTCGCCCGGCCCTCCTTCTCCTCCTCGCTCACCCCCGGCTGGGGTGGCTGCCCGGCGGCGGCAGCGGCAGGCCCCTTTGCCACACGCCCAGCCCTCCTTCTCCTCCTCGCTCACCCCCGGCTGGGGTGGCTGCCCGGCGGCGGCGGCGGCAGGCCCCTTTGCCGCTCGCCCGGCCCTCCTTCTCCTCCTTGCTCACCCCCGGCTGGGATGGCTGCCCGGTGGCGGCGGCGGCGACAGGCCCCTTTGCCGCTCGCCCGGCCAATCTTCTCCTCCTCGCTCACCCCCGGCTGGTGAGCAATAGGAGAAAATCTTCAATCAAGTTTTGTTACTTTTCATCTCCTCTGGTTTTAAAGTGATCTTGTTCTGGTCTTGGAGTTTCAGTTATATTATTCTGTCTCTTCCTTCTCTTTTGGCCTTCACACGGAAGACATAATATCAACAATTGCAGCATTCCTTTTTTGTGTGTTTTGGATTGTGGTTAGGGAATGATATAATAAATTTGGATTATATCAAGTTTGAGCTCTGGAACAGTTCCAAGGGGAGAGACCTGTGGGAGCAAAAAAAGTTGCTGCGTTGAAATTATTGTTTGACATTACAATGGATAAAATTGCAAGGGGAAAGGGAAAGGAGGAAGAGGTTGTGAAACCCAAGAAAAAAGATAAACCATTACTGGAGGAGGTTTCTCCACCAACATCATCACCTGAGCCACCATCATTTGATCAAGCACAAATAATGGTTGAATTTGGGAAGTTGTTTAAGAAATTTGAGAAGATGGAGGAGGCAAGAGTGAAAGAAAGAAATGAGATTTTGGGAAAACAGGATAAATTAGCTACAATGTTTATTGATTTTTCCAAAAAAGTTGATCTTTATCGTCAAAGGATGGATGCCAATGTAAAGTCAATGCAGAATGATATGAAATTGATGCAAGGGGATATTAAAGGAATACATGAGGAGGAGAAGGAAACTAAGATGAAAGTGGATGTGCAGGAAAAAAGGATTGATGTTATGGAAGAGATGATGAGAAAACAGAATGTTGTGATATGCAAAATGTTTGAGAAAATGCCAGACCAGCTAAAAGATAGGATAATTGATTGGTTAAACAGTTTGAAAATGGGGAAAGATTTTGTTCCTGAGGATATTGCAAGTGTGTACAGAGTGGGTTCAAGGAGGGAAAAAGCAGTACAGAGGAATGTTTTGGTCAAGTTTGCAAATGGGGGGATAAGTTGAAGGTGATGGCTTTTTTAAAACAAGCTGGTTCTGGTGTTTTAAAATGGATGGGAATGATATAGAAGTGTATAATGATATATCAATGAAGTAATGGGGTTGTAGGTACAAGATGAAGCCAATAACAAATTTTTTGATGGAAAAAGGGATAAAATATAATTGCCATTTTCCACAACAGTTAAGATTTTTTCATGAAAGAAGAATGCACGTGATTGACGTGGAGACTGATGCATTGGAATATTTGTGTTTGAATGATTTGGTTAAGGCATCTTCAAGAGAATGGTTGGCATTGAGGAGGGCTTTGTTGGAGTCTGGAGGGATAAGAAGAGATTATGGAGGAGCAAGGGAGGAGGGAGCTGCAGGAGGAGAGGAAACAGGAGAGACTGAGTTACAATCATTGGTTGTAGTTGAGGTAGGGGGAAGTAAGGGTCAGAAAGATGGGTAATAGGTGGAAGGACCAAAGGTGAGGAGTTTTAAAGGGAGGTTTTATAAAATGATAGATTTTGGTAATAGGAAGATTAGCGCTAGAGCTTTTATCGTTTAGTTCATCTTCCATGTTCCCCCCTCCCCTCTTTGGAAGACAGAGGCAATCTTTTTGGATAAAGAAGTGGGGAGGGTAAAATTGAGTGTTTTTAGTGTTTTTTGTTGTAAGTATTATTTCAGTTATTGTGGGTTAGATGGTAGCACGCCAAACGGAGGAATCAGAGAGGGAAGAAGATTGTGGCGAATTATATTATATTATAGTATTAAATTGTTAATGTGGAATGTGAAAGGTACAGGGTCTCCGGTTAAGAGAAGGAGAATTGAAGCAGCATTGAGGAAGGACAGGCCGGATATAGTCTTTTTGCAGGAAACTCACCAAAAGTCTCAGGATACAAACAAATTTTTTTAGGGTGAATGCAGCATTATGAGAGCTCATATGGCACATCAAAGGCAAAAGGAGTGGCAATTTTGATTTCGACCAGGTTGGGATTTGAGATAACTAATAGCATATCAGACCCGGAGGGCAGATACTTGATAGTAAAAGGGAAGATAGATGATGAGGAAGTAACTCTGGTGAACATATATGCACCAAATGATCATCAAGCTGAGTTTTTAGGGAAAATTTACAAAATATTGGCAAAAGAGAAAACAGCAAAGATGATTGTGGCAGGTGATTTTAACCTAGTAAAGTCAAATTTAGATTGTACAAATATATCAAGATGTGGAAAAGGAATCAAAGGACAAATATTGGATAATTGGATGGTATCTTTGGGGTTGAAAGATACTTGGAGGGAATTTAAGGGGTCAGAAAAAGTCTATACTTATTTTTCACAGGTTCACAAATCATACTCCAGAATTGATTATATATTTGTAACGGAGAATATGGTTAGAAATATAGAGGAAATAGAAGTTGGAATTTTTAAAGAGTCAGATCACACTAAAGTTGTGATGGAAATGAGGATAGAGGGTATAAAGAAGTCGAGAAGGAGCTGGAGGCATGATGATAAATTATTTAAGGACCAAAAATGCAAAGAACAAATTATGGAGAGCTGGAATGAAAATTGGCAATGGAATGATAATTATGAGGTAAACTTTAAAATGGTCTTGGATGACATGAAGTCGGTTTTTAGAGGAGAAAGTATCAGACTAGCTAGTATTAGATATAAAAAAGTAAGATGATACAGAATAAATTGAAAGTGAGATAAAGAGGTTGCAGGAAGAACATGCAAGGACAAAGGACAGGAAAGTTTTTGATAACTTGCAAAGATTGAAGACTAAGTTGATAGGAAAGGATAAAGAAAAAGTGAAAAGGGATTTTGTTTATTTAAAAAGAGAATATTTTGAATGTAGTAATAGGAATTCAAGATTATTGGCAAGAGCAGCTAAAGAAAAAAGGGAAAAAAGAGAAATTGGAGTTTTGATAAATGAACAAGGGTTGAGATGTAATAACATTAGAGATAAATGTAAAATTGTGAAAGAATTTTATCAAGCTTTATATGCAAAAAAAGGATAGATTTGGATAAGCTTAAGAAGCAATTAGAGAAGCAAAAAGATAGTATTATAAAACAGGAGCACAAGGAAAAAATGGAAGAACAAATAACAGAAAAAGAGGTAAAAGAGGTAATAGCTAGTTTGAAAACAGGGAAAGCACCTGGGGAAGATGGATTACCTGCAGATTTTTATAAGAAATTTAAAGATATGGTGGTACCAAAGTTGGTTAAATTATATAATTATATATTAGATGGTGGACAAATTCTGACTTCATGGTATAGGACTATCATTGTGTTGTTGCCAAAATCTGGAAAGGATTTAGAAAAAGTGGAATCTTATAGACCCATTTCATTGATTAACCAAGATGCCAAGATCTTCACAGCAATATTGGCAAATAGGCTAAATAATTTTATGGGCAATTATATAAGAGTAGATCAAGTGGGGTTTCTGAAAGGGAGGCATATGGCGGATCTGACAAGAAGAGTGGTAGACTTGTTAGATACTGTGAGACAAAAGAAGGAAAAAGTGGGTTTAATATCTTTGGATATATTCAAGGCATTTGATACATTACAATGTGTGTCAATTAAGGAAATAATTAAAAGTTATGGATTTGGTGATAAATTTAGAAGGATAATTGATCAACTATATCAACAAGGAACAGCTATTGTTAGAGTGAATGATGAGGTCACGGAGGAGATAAAATTAGAAGCAGGTACAAGACAGGGTTGCCCATTGTCTCCAATTTTGTTTATTATGGCAATGGAGATGTTAGCAAACGCCATAAGAGGGGGTTATGGGAACTAAAATAAGTTTATATGCGGATGACACTTTGATAATTGTTAAGCACCCTGAGAAGGCTTTAGATAAGATTCAAATTCAGTTAAAGGTTTTCGAGGATATTACAGGTTTGAGGATAAATTGGGAAAAATCGGAAATGATGTTCTGTAATATAAGAAAGGAAGATCAGAAGAAGATAAAAGGAATGGGTAATATTCAAATTAGAGATAAATTGAAATATTTGGGGATAAATATTTCAAGTAGTTTCAAAGAATTTAAGAGATTGAACTATGATAGTTTGAAACTAGAAATTAAAGCCAAAATTAAAAATTTTCAAAAGTTGAAATTGTTGTGGTTTGGAAGAATAGCACTTAGCAAAATGATGCTTTTACCTAGATTAAATTTTTTATTTGATGCTTTATTTGAAGGAGAAGGAAATTAAGGAATTTTAAAAATTGATTAATGAATTTTGTAATGGAGGAAAGAGAATAAGATTATCAAAAAAAATTGATATTTATCCCAGAAAGAAGGTGGATTAGAGATACCGAATTTGTTGGTATATTATCGAGCTTTTCAAATTAAGAATGTTGTGAAGATCTTGGCGGGGGAAAAGCCATATGGGAAGAAATTGAGATGAAATATTATAATTATATAGGAAAAATGGTTTTTTTAGGAGCCAATATGGGGAAAGTAGTAACCAAAAACAGTATGATGAAAAGATTGATGAGTTTATGGAAAAAAGTAAAGAAGGCTTTGGCCCCGAACATCTCACCAATTATGGAACTGGAGGACATGGCAGATTTTCCAATAAAGATAGATAAAAGGGTAAAAGAGGTATTGGATAAAAATGAAGTTTTCCTGCTTAAAGACTGGTTACGGACCTGTATAGATATTGAGAAAAGAAAAAATTTGTTTGGACAATTGAATTTGAATTGGTTTCAGATTGTGATGGTAAATAAATGGAATAGTAAATATTTCAGAGAACCAGAAATAGATAGAGAGAAGACAGAATTTGAGGAGTTGATTTTAAAAATAAGAAAGGGAGATGGAAGCATTAAAGGTGTAGTTAGTAAATTGTACAAAATTTTGAATAAAAAGGGTGATCCACAGGAGGATTTAAAAGCAAGTTGGGAGAAGGAGCTGAATATAAATATTGAAAATGATATATGGAGACATAAATGGAAAAAGAGGATAATGAGAACTTTATCGATTGGAATAAAGGAACATAATTATAAAATGTTGTGGAGGTGGTATCTGACCCCAGTGAGGTTGCACCAAATTGATAATAAAAAAGATAAAATGTGTTGGAGATGCAAGGAGGAAATTGGAACATATGAGTATATGTGGTGGAGCTGTATTGTGGTTAAAGATTTTTGGGAAAAGGTTGAGAAAGAGGTTGGTGAAATTATGGGTAAGGGAATTAAACTGGGGTCAGGTATCACTATGTTAACAGATGTGGAATGTTTTAATTTAAATAAGGATGAAAAAGAATTATTAGAAATAATGCTTACAACGGGTAGACAATGTATTGCTAGAAATGGGAAAAATGATATAAATTTAAAGATAGAAGAATGGTATAAAGAAATGTGGAATTTAGCGTTGAATGATAAATTAATGTGGGAGATAAATAAAAAGAAGGGAATTATTAAAGAGAATAGATTTTGGAATATTTGGCGGGCTTTTGTGGATCATTCTTTTAGAGGGGAAGAAATAAAGAAACCTGTACCGGATAAAAGAAGTTTTTGGAGGGAAACTACTAAGACATCCTGATTCCTCCAAGGCATTGTAAATATCACTGGGGGTATTATTTTTTCTTTTTCTTATTCTTATTTTGTTAGTATTATTTAGTATTGTTTTATTATGATTAATGAATCTATGAATTAAATGTTATACTACGCTTAAAGTTAAAATAAAAAGTTTTAATCACCATTTACAAGGATAGTTTAATATGGTATTAGTGCAGTAATGCAATAGATTAAAGTTATTTTGGTGTTAGAATGCAAACAGATATAAGAACATAAGAACAGCCTTGCTGGAACAGGCCACAGCCCATCCAGTCCAGCATTCTGTCTCAGACAGTGGCTCACCATTTCCTTCAGGGTATTCCCAAGCAGATGCCTTCACCTGCTTAGGATTCCCTGGAAATGGCATTGCGAGATATCCTGCCTATCTCTCCAACCCGGAGGTTGTCCTTAAGTATCCATAATTATAGCCATTGATACCCTTGTCCTCCATGAACTTGTCTAATCCTTTCTTAAAGCTGTCAAGACTGACAGCTGTCACCACTTCTTCTGGCAGGGAGTTCCATAGACCAGTAATCCTCTGGGTGAAAAAGTACTTTCTCTTATTTGTTTGAGAACTAGTACCCAAAAGTTTCTTGGAGTGTCCCCTAGTTCTAGTGTTATGCGATAGGGAAAACAGTTCTTCCTTATCTTCTTTGTCCACACCGTGCATGATTTTATAAACTTCAATCAGATCACCTCTTCGACGTCGTCATATAATGTGCATGTAATGGCATTATGTATTTTTTATGTATGTTTGCTATTTTATATGTTGTAATTTTGTTTGAAAAAGTTAATAAAAATTTATTATATAAAAAAAGAAGGCATATCTTTTTTGCGTCTGATAAAAGCTATAAAACACTGTGTGCTGTGGATTGTGTACAGTCTTTGCCAGTGGTATGGCTAAACGGCTATTCACAGTATGGTCAAATCAAGCATTGGCTTTTCCAGTTCCATGTTTGCTGACTGGCAGGAGTTCTCAATGGCTTCTAGCAGAAAACACTCATAACTGTAGCTGAAGATGTCAGAGGTGGAACTGGCACCTTGGGCATGTGAAAAAAGTACTCTGCTACAGTACAAGCTGTGGTGGCTCAAGGGACTGTGGTGGCTAAAGTGCTTAAGATGCTGAACTCGCTGACTGGAAGGTCAGAGTTCGATTCCCAGGTACTGCATGATGGAGTGAGCTTCCATCTCTGTCCCAGCTCCTGCCAACCTAGCAGTTTAAAAGCAAGAAAATGCAAGTAGATAAATAGGGACCACTTCGGTGGGAAGGTAAACAGCATTCTGTGCACTCTGGTGTCTAGTCATGCCTGCCACATGACCATGGAAACGTCTGCAGATACAGATAGTGCTGGCTCTTTGGCTATAAACAGAGATGAACACTGAACCCTAGAGTTGGATACAACTGGCTTTCAAGCAAGGGCGACCTTTACCTTTACCTTACTGTACAAACTATAATCTATGTGAATTAACTCTATAGTAGTTTCACTGTTATTTTAGATCTATTTTAAGATTATTCTGAACAATAGATTTATAGGCTATTTGTATTTTCTCTTCCAATAATCTCTAACAACCTTATGTTCATTATATCTCATCATTTTCTCATTACAAGAACCAGAAGGTTTACAAAATGGTCAAAATCAAATGCAGTTAAAACACAGTAAATTATAATATTTAAATGTAATACTAAGTTATAATATTTAAATGCAGTATTTAAATATAACCTTTATGTTTGTTTCCAGATCTACAGTTCTATGATCATCTACCATCACATTAAAAACAATAACTCAACTAAAACAATTTAAACACACATAAGTAAGTAGAAGTAAAAAAAGAACATCTAAGAGCCTATCCACATAGCTTGTGAGTAAGAGAGTAAACTTCACCACCATTTTGAATATTTCCCTTGACTCCATCTCATCTCTAAAAAACAGAATGATGCTTTCCCCTAGAAATTTTAATTTAGGTTTGTGAATCATCCAGTCTTGCATTACACATGATGTATTCTGCATATAGGGTAAATAAGAAGGGTGATAATATATACAGCCTTGTCACACTCCTTTTCCTATTCTAAACCAATCAGTTGTTCCATATCTGGTCCTAACTGCTGCTTCTTGGCCTTCATACAGGTTTCTCAGAAGACATGCGAGGTGGTCTGGTACTCTCTAAGGGCTTGCCACAATTTGTTGTGGTCCACACAATCAAATGCATTAGCATAGTCAATGAAGGAAAAGTAGATATTTTCCCGGTAATCCCTTGCTTTCTCCATAATCCAGCAAATATCAATTCGTTCTCTAGTTCCACTGCCTCTTCAGAATGCAGCTTGTACTTCTGGTAGTTCTTGAGCCACATACTGCTGTAGCCTACCTTATAGGGTCTTGAGCATGACATTGTTATTTATTTATTTATTGGACTTATACCCCACCCATCTGGGATGAACTCCCACTCTGGGTGTCTTATACTATTTAAAAAAAGCAAAACAAACACCTTTAAGACAATAAAACAACCCCCGCCTGACTAATCAAAATCAGAACCACAGACCCCAAGTCTTGTGACAAAAAGGCAATGGGAGGGTCTCCTATTTGGTCTTCAACAAACTGCTAAAGGCCTCCTCAGGAAGGTTTTCAGTTGTTTGTAAAAGGTCTCTAAGGAGTCAATCAAATGCAGCTCCCGTGGCAGTGCTTTCCATAGAGCTAGAGCTGCCACTGAGAATGCAAGCGCGGTGCCAAAATGGCTGCTGCACTCTTTGCGGCCCCCCCACCCGGACTCAGACATCCGGGTTAGTTAGGGGGCGTGGCCACTCCTCTTTAAAAGGGGTGGCCACGAGGCAGCCGAGCTGCCATTTTAGAATGCGACGGAGAGGAGAAGTTTTCTCCGTCACATTTCCCTTGCTCTTTTAGAACGGAATTCCTTTGCCTATTCCGATTGCGGTATTGAAGCAAAGGGTCGCGTGTTGGATCCCTGGCTAGGGATCATTTAGGAGCAGCTTCCTTTTCTTTTGCTGAGAGACATGGCTCCCAAGCGCAAGGTCCCGACTTCCAAACCGCGGCCAAGGGGAAGGGCTCTCCCTACCCCATCTTCTTCCAGGGGGCCGCCACCGGGCCAGAGGGCTCAGGCGGTGCCCCCACAGCAGGGTAGTGGGGTTGCTTTGCCCACTGCCACCAATGTGGCCGAACAGGCTTCCGCCTGTCAGCCTGGCCCAAGTTTTCAGCTGGGGCCGGCGCAGGCTGACCCCTCTGGGATCCCTGCCCCTGTAGGTCCTTTTCCCGGTTTGGGGCTGGGTGGCCCATTTGGGCCTGGTGTGGGTTTCCGCCCCACTATTCCTCCGGCCCCACACGGGCCGGAATTTTGGACATGGCCCTATTCGGGCCCGGGATCCCCATTTGGGTTTCCCCTCCAACAATTGCCTAGTGGGCCATCCGGCCCATCTGGCCCACCTTACACGGGTGGCTCGGAAACTGTTGATGCTCTTCTCGCACACATTTCAGTGCTAGAGGCATCAATGGGCATTGCCCTACCACCTTCCGATGGTGGGTTAGCTACCACTTCAATTCCGGCCCACTCGTCAATTCCTGCCACCACGTCGGCCGTGACTCTCCAGCGGGCCGCCAACAGGGTCGAGCTGCTTGAGGCCATCAGGCCAGCCCAAGCTGGTGCCTTGCAGCTCCCCGCCCGGCCATCACAGCAGGACTTGCTGCTGGGGACTAGTCAGGCGTGGCCGCAGAGCTCGATATCTGTCGCGAGCTCCGACGCCTGCCGTAGGCCAGAACCCCCAGTAGGGGCGGCTCACGGGGGTGCACCTAGTGAGTATCCTGGTCAATTGAGTACATCAGCGACACTATCCAGGCACACTGGGGGGGGGTCAGTGGCCATGGCCACAGCAGGTTACTGTGGGTGGGCAGCTGTATCCACACTGCCCTGTTAACTCCTGGTTGCCTAATTGCCCCCCGGTTAGGGCAGGGGTGACCGCCCCTGTGGGTATGCCAAGCATTGCAGGGGCTATTCAGGGCCCGCTGCGCATACCCTCGATCCAATATGTGCCGACGGCGGCTCTGCCAACGACTGGTTATTCCTTGCCCCTGGGTGATCATCTATCCCAGGCCACGAGGGATAAGATTTGACAAGGGGAATATGTTGATATCTTCTCCCTCTTGAATCGTGAGCCCACCAAGGAAGAGAGGGAGGGACAGGGTGACAGGGACAAGGAGTTGTCCTGTCGTCGTAAGCCACCACGTACCTGGGCCAATTGGTTGCCGGCCTATCTCATCTATATGGCGGTATACCTGAGGGCCCGGCCTGACTTGGCCATTCCGATGGTGCAATACCTGGATAATATTTACAGGGCGATGGTTGATTTTCCTGGCCCGTCGTGGTTGGCTTACGACGAAGAGTTTAGGATGAGAGTGGCCCTCCATCCTGAGATGAGGTGGGATGAGCCCTGCCAGCAATTGTGGCTCTTGTACATGACTCCCACGCGGCCAGCGCCTGGTGATAGGTATCATTGCGGCCATGCCATGCAGCGGGCTGCTGCGACACAGGTTCCCCGCCAGTCGGCAGGGCAGGGGGTACCAGCCTGCATGCTGTGTTGGAGCTTCTCAGCTAGCGGCGTGTGCAACAAGTGTCAGTGTCGTTTCCGACACGAGTGTCCCTCTTGTTCTGGCCCTCACGCCGCCTCCGCGTGCCCATGGGCTGGTGGGTCACGAGGCAGAGGCAGGAGCGGGCAGGGGGCAGTCAGAGCTCCCTCTGAAGGGCTGGCCATGCAAAAGGCTCCCTCCCCAATTAATGTCCCAATGCTGGAACAATGGCTTTCCACTTATCCTAGACGGGATGATGCGAGGTACCTACTGGAAGGTTTCCAGTTTGGTTTTCATATACCCTTTAGGGGTGTTCGGGGGCCACAGGATGCCCCGAACTTACTTTCCCTGAAGGGTAATGAGGATGTTGCTGCACAAAGCATAGCTAAGGAGGTAACTGCCATGAGAGTTGCTGGGCCCTTTACTCACCCACCATTCCCTAACTTGAAAGTATCTCCTTTGGGTCTAGTCCCAAAAAAGTCCCCGGGTGAATTTCGCTTAATTCACCATCTTTCTTACCCTGCGGGTTCCTCGGTCAATGATGCGATTCCTGATGACCTTTGCTCGATCAGGTATATGTCATTTGACCAGGCCTTACAGATGGTACGCTCCTGTGGTCCCGGGGCGCTCCTGGCAAAGTGCGATATCAAATCGGCATTCCGATTACTGCCAGTGCATCCTGATGACTTTGAGCTGTTGGGTTTTCGATTCCGGGGCAAGTTCTATGTAGACAAGGCCATGCCTTTTGGCTGTTCTATTTCCTGTTCGGCATTCGAATGGTTTAGCACCTTCCTCCAATGGGCCTTCATTCACAGGTCAGGGTCCCGGTCTGTAGCCCACTACCTCGATGACTTTTTGTTCGGGGGTGAGCAGGGCTCGGGCACGTGTACCCGTCTCCTTGCCACATTTCAGGTGCTTATGAGGGAACTGGGTGTCCCCTTAGCACCTGAATAGACTGAAGGCCCTGCCACCACGCTCACCTTTTTAGGTATCGAAATTGACACTGTCGCACAGGCATCCAGGTTACCTTTGGAAAAGGTGACACAGATCATGGCTGTGATTATGGCAATGATTGCCAAGCGTAAAGTGTCTCTTCGAGAGCTACAGGTCCTTCACGGCCACCTCAATTTCGCTTGCAGGGTGGTAACCCCGGGCAGAGCTTTTGCCAGGCGTCTGTGTGACGCCATGGCTGGCCTATTGAAATGCCACCACAGGATCCGGCTGACTAGGGGTATACGGGCAGACCTTTCAGTTTGGCTCACATTTCTCCAGGATTTTAATGGGGTCTCTTTTTGGAGATCAGACCTTCTGGTCAGCCCTCAATTTCAAGTACAGTCGGATGCCTCCGGCTCTCTGGGTTATGGGATGTATTTCGAGGGGCGGTGGGCCTATGGCCGATGGCCTCACGCATGGCAAGGCATGGATCGCCTACGCGATCTTACTTTCCTAGAATTTTTTCCCATTTTGGGAGCACTAATGCTGTGGGGCAACAAGTGGGCCAATTCGGTGGTCCATTTTTGGTGTGACAATGCTGCAGTGGTGCACATTGTTAACGCCCAGACATCTAAATCCCCCAGAGTCATGGCATTAGTTCTCAATTTGTTTTGAGAACCCTACGCCTCAATGTGCTGTTCAGGGCCAGACAAGTCCCAGGCATTAATAATGATATTGCCGATGCTTTATCCCGCCTGCAGATCTCCCGGTTCCGTGCCTTGGCTCCAGGAGCAGAGGAATTTCCCTCTCCACTCCCGGCCGAGATTTGGACATTTGGCGAGGAGAGGTAAACCGGGCGATCGGCATGTCTTTGGCACCTCGCACGCGTAAGGCGTATCTAATGCTTTCATACAATTCAGAACCTTTTGCGGGCAACGGCAGTTGCCTGAAGCGTTGCCGATACCAGTAGACCAAATTTTGCAATACATGGTTTACCTTCACGGTCAGGGGTTGGCCCCCTGTACCATAGCCTCTAGGCTTTCGGCATTGGCATTTATGGCAAAGGCACGGGGCTTCGCTGACTGCGTGAATGACTTCTGCATAAGACATGTTTTGGAAGGGTGGACACGTGAACGTGGCCGCCGCCCGGACACACATCACCCCATTTCACCAGATGTTCTTACCCACCTTGCACGAGGCTGGCATAACTTGTGTTATGATAGGTACGAGGAGGCTCTTTTTCACGCAGCTACCACCGTAGCTTTCTTTGGAGTGCTCCACATCAGTGAGCTCGTCCCATTGTCTAAGGGGGACGTGTCTCATAGGGCACTGGAACTCGACGATGTCTATATCACACAAGAGTGGGCTCAGTTGAGGATACAGTCCTCAAAGGTTGATCAGCACAGTGTAGGCAGTGGAGTAAGACTGCTACGATGCTCAATTGATGACATCTGTCCGGTTGGTGCCCTACACGAGTTTTTGGCAGTGCGTGGTATGCACCCTGGCCCGTTTTTCTGCCACCAGGATGGGTCTCCACTGACTAAATTCCAGTTTTGGAAGGTGACAGGTATGACACTTCACAGTGTTGGCCTCCCTGGGGCTCGTTACGGCACCCATTCTTTTAGGATAGGCGCTGCGTCCACTGCGGCTGCATTTGGGTACTCTGAGGCTGATATACTCCAGATGGGCAGATGGGGATCCATGCGTTTTGCATTATATGTACGCCCCCTCCATGCATGAGTACTATTTAGGTCATTAATTCCCTTTTTCTTCTTTTACATACCCTGTGTGTACACGCACACCGGTGGCAGTATGGCTGGTGGGCCACAGTTACGTGCACTGGGCAGCGCAGTATGCTGCGGCGACAGAGTGGGGACCCCATCCCAGGCTACGTGCAGCCGCACATATGCGATGGTATGGTAAGCGTGGCATGAGATGGCGGGTACTGTTGCCATTCCTGTTTTCCATCAGGGATGCTGGCCCGCCTGATGTCCTTATCCTGCACCTCGGCGACAATGACCTCACACAGGTCACTGGCCTCTCTTTAAAATTGTTGGTTTGCAGTGACCTAGCCTATTTACATCACCTATGGCCATCCACGCGGCTGCTATGGTCGGACATCGTGCCATGACAGTCTTACAGGGGAGGCATTGACCTCCGTGCACTTGACTGCGCTCGTCCATTGTTGAACAGGGCTGTTGCCCGGTTCCTTGTGGACAATGGCTCTGGGACAGCCATTCGACATCCTAGGATACGCTTGCAGGATTATGATCTCTATGCAGGAGATGGAGTCCACTTGTCGGCCAGAGGTATGAACCTCTTTCTGGAGGATGTGCAAGCAGGCCTGGTGACCGAGCTGATGGTCGGGGGGGGGGGGGCGGTGAGTCATCATGGACGCCTCCCCGTGTGGCAGGTAGCCCTGGTAAGGTAAAGATTTATGACCCATAGGTATCCGGCAGGTTCACAATTGACTGGCCAACACGTAGACAGGTACAGGGGAAATAGGTTTGGCCGGTCAAGGGCGAACCAGGCAAGGGGTGATGTCAGGAGCTTCACAGCCTGCATCACCTTGATATTTCAACGGATACACGTCATAGGGTGGGATCAGTAGATAGTTTATTGACTCCGGTCAACAATTTGTTTGTGTCAACAAACAAATTGATACAAATAGATACATGTAGCCAATTGCCATTGGCATTTTGGGAGGAACCTTACCAGTGTTACTGCGGCCTGCTTGCCTTAAAGAATTACAACTGGATGATTACACCAATTGAAAGTTATAATTCGGACTAGGGCATTATTCAATAAAAGTGGCCTGATGCCTTTAATCCATATCTGAGTCTTTCTTTGGGGGGTGCGCCTGCAAAGCCCTATGGTGGGTAACAGATTTACTAGTTGGAACTTGGAGTTGAGTTGTCTGAGATGAGCGGGTGAAGTGGGCCTGATTTCTGATGAGAAGATGCTCTGCCAAGTAGGTACCAAAAAGTTTAGGGCTTTGAAAGTTAAGACACCCACCTTGAAACTGACACAGAACAAAACGGGCAGCCAATGCCGTTCTGCCAGGACTGGGTAGACATTTGCAAATTTTCTCGCCTCAGTAACGAGCCTGGCAGCTGTATTCTATACCTGTTGAAGTTTCTGTGTCAGGAATATGGGGAGCCCCGTGTAGAGAGCATTACAATAATCGATACATGAGATTACCAGCAAAATAACTAGTGTTATGAGGGAATGCCCATCCATGTAGCGACACAACTGATTTGATAAGGATGGGGAAAAAACCAGCTTTACACACTGCTCCAATTTGTACCTCCAGGGTCAGCTGGTGATTTAATATAACCCCCAAGGTGCATACTTGATCCTTAGGGGATAAGATCATCCCATCTAGTGTCAAATCCAAGGATCCTAGTCAGGCAGGTGGACCCCCAACACCAGCACCTCCGTCTTACTCGGGTTCAGTCTCAGCTTCCTAGCTTTGGTCGAGGCACCGGACCACTTCCACTGCAGATGATGTAAAGTATAGATACAGTTGTGTATCATCTGCATATTGGTGACAGCATACTCCGAATCACCAGATGACCCTCCCAGTGGCTTCACATAGATGTTAAATATCATTGGAGAAATAATCAACACCTGAGGAATACCCCATTGTAGATTCCAAGGAGCCAACAATCATTCCCCAAGCTGGACTCTCTGGGGGTGATCACCGAGGAAGGAACAAAAGCATTGCATAACAGGGCCTTGTACCCCCAACTCTGACAATCGCCCCAGCAAGATACCATGGTCAATGGTATCAAAAGCTGCCGAGCGGTCCAGGATTACCAGGATAGATGAAGCTCGACCAAAGTTGTCCATGTCATCTGTGGCCAAATTTGTTTCCCCCCCAGGAGTGGGCATATAACTATCTCCTTTAGTCTAGAGAGCATAACATCCTCAGCCAAGGAGGCTTTAATGATATTTCTCAGCCACTCCCCATCCCCCTTAGCAGATTTTAGTAGCCAAAATGGGCAAGAATCAGGTCATGGGATTACATTGTGGAAGCGCCTTGTCCACCTCCTCAAGTAACACAAGCCAAAACTGATTCCCAAGAAGCCCGACCGAAGATCTCACTGGACATCTCATAGAGATTTACTCCAACAACTGTAGCATCAAGGTCCTGACAGATAACCTCCACCTTTGATCAGAAGTGGGATGCAAATAGTTTGCAGGACCATTGGGATCGGTGGGGACCTGCGGAATGGCCAGAGATGAGGCAACATAAGATTTTATATAGTTCAGCTTGTTGATTAGTAGTGGCTTGTATATGAGCTGCATTATAAGATCTTCCTGGCCTTCCTTACAGATTGCTGGTACAGCAAAGAGACCCTCCTCACCCACCCAAGCTTTTCATCTGATGTGACCTGTGTCCACCTGCTCTCTAGCCTTCTGCTTTGCTGCTTCATCACTTGATGTTCCTCCATTAACCACAGGAATGGCTGAGCTCTGCAGAAGAAAGGATGTTCAGGAGTCATCATATCAACTGCTTTGACATATGTTCTGGCAACCTGGGCTTCGGCAGGAGTACTGACCAGCTCAGAAAGGAACCCACCCAAAGGTGGCTTTGAAGCCTTCTAGATCCAGCAGCCTTTGGGGGTGGACCATCCTAATCGATCCTGAATTCTGGGAGCATGGGGTAGACATCAGCACCTTAAACCTCAGCAGGTAATGGTCGGACCATTATAGGGCTGAGGAGGCAAGCGTCATAACTCTCAGGTCATTGTCTCCTCATGCCCCAGAAAAGACCATGTCCAGCATGTGACTAGCCATGTGAAATGTTAATGTGTGAAATGCTTACAACTGTCATGTACTAATGCTACATAAAAGAATCCTATCAAGGATTCTTTTATTTTCCTCCAGGCACCTCTATCCTCCACCATTCTCCTTAGCCCACCAACTCTGTGCCCATTGTGTCCACAATACCATCTATCCATCTCATCTTTGGACGCCCCCTTCTTCTCTTTCCCTCCACCTTTCCCAACATCAAGGCCTTCTCAAGTGAGTCCTCCCTTCTCATTTGATGTCTAAAGTACTTTAGCTTCATCTTCACTATTTGTCCCTCCAATAAACAGTCAGAATTGATGTCTTCCAGTATTGACCTATTTGTTCTCTTTGCTGTCCAAGGGAATCTCAGGACTCTCCTCCAACACCACATCTCAAAGGCATCTATTCTTCTGCGTTCAGCTTTCCTAATGGTCCAGCTCTCACACCCATACATTACCACTGGGAATACTATGCGACTATGCGAATTTTTTCTTTCAAGGTGATGTCTCTGCTTTTCACTATATTCCCCAGGTTTCTCATTGCTTGTCTCCCCATAATCAGTCGTCTTTTTATTTCATGGCTACAGTCGCCATCTGCAGTGATCTTAGATCCCAGGAAAGTAAAATCTGTCACTGCTTCTATTTCTTCCCCATCTATTTTCTAAGGACTGATGGGACCTGTTGCCATTATCTTGGTTTTCTTGATATTGAGTCTCAAGCCAGCTTTTGCACTCTCCTCCTTCAGCCCAATCAAGAGGTTCTTTAGGTCTTCCTCACTTTCTGCCATTAGGATGGTATTGTCTGCATATCTCAAATTGTTGATGTTTCTCTCAGCAATTTTGATCCCATATTGTGATTCCTCCATCCCTGCATTGCACATCATGTGCTCTGTGTATAGATTGAATTAACAGGGTGATAAAAATGCAGCCTTGTCTACACACACACACACACACACACACACACACACACACACACACACACACACACACACACACACACACACACACACACACACACACAGTGCCCAGTGTTTTAACACAGTGCCCAGTGTTTTAACATGCACAGAAGGCCTGCCTGATTGTTATTGAAGTAGCAAACAGCCCATCTAGTATTCCAAGATCTATACCTATAAAATGGTGCCTTAACCGTTGGAATGTGACAAAGGATGTTGCACCAGGCCCCACTAGCCCCATCCGAGCCTTTGTGCACTTGCCTGAACAGGGTTCGCAGGTAACTGTCGGGTTGAAATTTTCGGCCCGGGGGCAGGAGCCCCCCAGATGCAAAAAAAGGGGAACTTCAATTCCCAACGTTCCTTGCACCACGCCGCGCCAGAGCCAATCAGACTGAACGGTGCGGCAAAAGGAACATTCGGAAACGCGCCACGGCCAATCAAAAAGAAGCCGCAGAAAAAAACCGCTCCAGTAACCAAACACGCGCAGCCAAAACTACAAGCCCCAGCATCCTGCGCGCCATGAGCACGTAAAACACTGAGGCAGCAAGCACGCGAAAAGTAAAAGAATAAAAAAAACCTCCACCGCTGCGCTTCGTTCCCACGGGCCACCCAGCATGGCCCATGGAAACGAAAGGCACCCCCGCTGCCGCTGCGCTTCATTCCCACGGGCCACCTAGCATGGGCCATGAAAATGAAAGGCACCCCCGCCGCCACTGCACTTCGTTCCACGGGCCACCCAGCATGGCCCATGGAAACGAAAGGCACCCCCGCCGCCGCCGCGCTTCGTTCCCACTGGCCACCCAGCATGGCCCATGGAAACGAAAGGCACCCCGCTGCTGCTGCGGTTCATTCCCACAGGCCACCCAGCATGGCCTGTGAAAACGAAAGGCCCCCACCTAAAAAAATAAGCACACAAACACAAACCAAAAACACTCAAAAACACAAATTAAAAATAGAAAAAGCAAACACAAAAACAGCCAAAAACAAACAATAAAAACATACAGACCCCCAAAAAAACTCAACCCCCAAAAAACAACAATAGAGAGCCTACCAAGAGATGTCTTGACTTCATGACGACCAGAACTCAAATGAGCAAAGAAAGGAAACACTTACTAGAAGCACCGAGAGGACAGAAGAGAATTGTAGAGAGGAAGCAAAGCTCACCACCCCCACCCAGAGGCCACAAGAGAAAAAACATTGAAAAATATTTAAAAATAAAAGATTAATTCCCAAACAAATCAAATAAGTTAGCCAAAAATTCAAAAATATTCACACTAATCTCAAAAAATACCGAAAAAAACCAGAAATCACTTTTCACTCAAAAAACCCAAAACACCAAAACAAAAAATAAAAAATGCAGAAAAATAAAGATTAAAAAAACACAAAATTAAATTTTAAATTAAAAATAATAATTTAAATCAAATAAATTAAAATAAAATTTGCATAAACCAAAATTAAATTTTAAATTAAAAAAAAATTAAAATAAAAAAATACAATTTGCATAAACAAAAACCAAAAACCTTCAAAAACCAATTTAAAGAGCCCGGCACTAACAAAGCCAGCGCACAAAAAATAAAAATAAAACAAACACTGGAAGCGCAAATCCACCTCAGGCGGACACAGTGCCTTGAAGCCACAAAACCACAAAACCTTTCAACACCATTTAAAACAGCCCAGCACCATTTGTACAAGAAAAAAATGAAACCCTTTACTATCCAACACAATTTAAAACATCCCGGCACCGCCGGGCAAAATATGCTAGTCATAAATAAAATAGCAGGCAATTTAGTTTGAATCAATTTGTGCAATTCTGCCATTTTGCACAGAAATCTGCATTTTCCCCTATGTGGTGTGTTTGTGTGTGAGTGAGAGAGCTAGCATTTTTTTATTTAACATGATTTCCCCAGTATAAAAATGGTGTCAAGATTGTCAGAAAATTCCTCCCCATTATCACTAGCATGAAGGTTTTAAGGTATAGCTGTGTTAATCTCTGCAAGCATATCAACATCTTTCTCTTTTTTTGTCTTTTCTGTTTTGTTTTATTTACTGTCTGATGTGGGTTGTTTTGCAAAAAGTCGAGAAGTGAATATTTGTGCTCCTAATAGTAGCCAAATCCAAATAAGGAGTAATAATAAGACAGATGTATGAGTGTGTAAGAACTGCTTTGCAGGCGCACCCCCCAAAGAAGGACATAACTAGGTACTCGTACAGTGAGGGGACGTACATATAAGAAATTACGCGCACACCTATATCCGCCTCCGAGTACCTCAAACGATGCCTTTATATGGATAAAGGCATCGGGCCACTTTTATTGAATAATGCCCTAGTCCGAATTATAACTTTCAATTGGTGTATTCATCCAATTGTAATTCTTTAAGGCAAGCAGGCCGCAGCAACACTGGTAAGGTTCCTCCCAAAATGCCAATGGCAATTGGCTACATGTAACTATTTGTATCAATTTGTTTGTTGACACAAACAAATTGTTGACCAGAGTCAATAAACTATCTACTGACCCCCACCCTATGACGTGTATCCGTTAAATCTCAAGGTGATGCAGGCTGTTAAGCTCCTGCCATCACCCCTTGCCTGGTTCGCCCTTGACCAGCCAAACCTATTTCCCCCGTACCTGTCTACATGTTGGCCAGTCAATTGCGAACCTGCCGGATACCTATGGGTCATAAATCTTTACCTTACCAGTGCTACCCACCAAAGTGACCAAAGTCAACTAAACCCCTTTGCTCAAACACTAGCAACAATGTGGGATGGGCAAAAAAGCCAGAACCAAGGTGCCAATTGTAGGTTCGGGCCAAAAATTCCCACCCGGACCCAAAGTGACCAAAAAATCACACTGTTCACTAGGGAGGGGGTGGAGGGGTAAACTTCTCCTCTCCGTCGCAATTCTAAAATGGCAGCTTGGCTGTCTCGTGGCCACCCCTTTTATAGAGGGGTGGCCATGCCCCCTAACTCACCCAGATGCCTGAGTCCAGGTGGGGGGGCTGCAAAGAGTGCGGTGGCCATTTTGGCACCGCGCTTTCATTGCAGGCGCACCCCCAAAAGAGAGACTCAGACACCGGTATATGGATAAAGGCATTGGGCCACTTTTATTGAATAATGCCCTAGTCCGAATTATAACTTTCAATTGGTGTATTCATCCAATTGTAATTCTTTAAGGCAAGCAGGCCGCAGTAACACTGGTAAGGTTCCTCCCAAAATGCCAATGGCAATTGGCTACATTAACTATTTGTATCAATTTGTTTGTTGACACAAACAAATTGTTGACCGGAGTCAATAAACTATCTACTGACCCCACCCTATGATGTGTATCCGTTAAATCTCAAGGTGATGCAGGCTGTTAAGCTCCTGCCATCACCCCTTGCCTCGTTCGTTGTTGACCGGCCAAAGCTATTACCCCTGTACCTGTGTAAGTGTTGGCCAGTCAATTGCGAACCTGCCGGATACCTATGGGTCATAAATGTTTACCTTACCAGTGCTACCTGCCACACGGGGAGGCATCCATGACGACTCACCCCCCCCCAGACCATCAGCTCGGTTGCCAGGCCTGCTTGCACCTCGCCCAGAAAGAGGTACATACCTCCAGCCGACAGGGGGAACCCATATCCTGCCTACCAGCAAAAAGTTTTGTAAGCCTATCCGCAGGTTTCCAATGGCTGTCTCCCAGCCATGCTCAGCAAGGGACCGGGCAACAGCCCTGTCCACTGACTGCCGGAACGGTCCGAACCATGGAGATCCACGTCTCCCCTAAATTGGTGTCTCGGCACTATGTTAGACCATAGCGACCGTGTGTAAGCCATACATGATATAAAACGCCAGGTCACTGCACCTCGACAGTTTAAGGAATATCAGTGATCCGTACAAGATCATTGCCGCCGAGGTGCAGAATAAGAACATCGGGCGGTCCAGCATCCCTGATGGACATCAGGAATGGCAACAGTTCCTGCCCCCTTGTGCCGCGCATACCATACCATCGCATACGTGCAGATGCTCGCAGCCCGAGTCCGGGTCCACACTCTGTCACCGCAGCATATACTGCTGCCCAGTGTACATAGCTGCGTCCCACCAGCCCCACTGCCACCGGTGTGTAGAGACACACAGGATCTGTAAAAGAGGAGAAGAGGTTAAGGACATAACTAGGTACTCGTACAGTGAGGGGACGTACATATAAGAAATTACGCGCACACCTATATCCGCCTCCGAGTACCTCAAACGTAGCCCCGGTCAACGCGATGCCTATCCTAAATAAACGGGTGCCAAAACGGGCACCACACCGCGAAGCGCAGTACCGGTCACCCTCCGTAACTTTACTGTGCTAAGGGTAGACCCATCCTGGTGGCAGAAAAACAGGCTGGGGCGCGCAGCAGGCACTGCCAAAAATCCATGTAGGGCACCAACCAGACAGATGTCTTCAATGAAACCTTGTAGCAGTCTAACTCCACTGCCTACGCTGTGCTGAACGACCATTGAGGACCGTATCCCCAATTGAGCCCACTCATGCGTGACATAGACATCGTCGAGTTCCAGTGCCCTATGAGACACATCCGCCTTACACCATGGTACCAACTCTGGTACCAACTCACTGATGCAGAGCACTCCAAAAAAGGCTACCATGGTAGTTGCGTGACCAAAAGCCACTTCATACCTATCCTAACATAAGTTATGCCAGCCTCGTGCAAGGTGGGTCAGAAACTCTGGCGAACTGGGGTGACACGTGTCCAGGCGGCGGACACGTTCACGTGTCCACCCCTACAAAACACGACACATGCGGAAGTAACTCACGCAGTCATTGAAGCCCCTCACATTGGCCATAAATGCCAGTGCCGAAAGCCTAGAGGCCATAGTACAGGGGGCCAAACCCTGACTGTGAAGATAAACATGTATTGTAAAACCTGGTCCACTTGTATGGGCCACACTTGAGGCAACTGTAGTTATTCGCAAAAGGTTCTAAATCATATGAAAGCATGTTGATACACCTTACGCGTGCGAGGTGCCAATGACATGCCGGTCACCCGGTTCACCTCTCCTCGCCAAACGTCCAAATATCGGCCGGGAGTGGCGAGGGAAATTCCTCTGCTTCCGGAGCAAGGCACGGAACTGGGGGATCTGCAGGCGGGATAAAGCATCATCAATATCGTTATTAATACCTGGTACATGTCTGGCCCTGAACAGCACATTTAGGCGTAGGATTCTCAAAAAGAATTGACAAACCAATGCCATGACCCTGGGGGATTTGCACGTCTGGGCGTTGACAATGTGCACCACTGCCGCATTGTCACACCAAAAATGAACCACTGAGTTGGCCCACTCGCCGCCCCATAGCATCAGTGCTCCCCAAACTGGTAAGAAACTCAAGGAAGGTAAGATCGCGTAGGCGATCCGTGCAAGCCATGCTTGAGGCCATCGGCCGTAAGCCCACCTACCCTCAGAATAAATCCCATAACCCAGGGAGCCGGAGGCATCCGAGTGTACTTAAAATCTAGGGCAGACCATAAGGTCTGATCTCCAGGAAGAGACCCCGTTAAAATCCTGGGGGAATTTGAAACAGACCGAAAGGTCCGCCCGTATGCCCCTGGTCAGCCGGACCCTGTGGTGGTGTTTTAACAGGCCAGCCATGGCTCACACTGGCGCCTGGCCAATGCTCTACTGGGTGTCACCGCCCTGCAGGCAAAGTTAAGATGGCCATGAAGTAGCTGCAGCTCACGAGGGGACTTTACGTTTGGCAATCAATGCCAAAATAGCCACAGAGATCCGGGTCACCTTATCCATGGGTAACCTGGATGCCTGTGTGACAGAGTCAATTTCAATGCCTAGAAATGTGAGCTTAGTAGCTGGGCCCTCGGTCTTTTCAGGCGCTAAGGGGACACCCAGTTCCCGCATGAGTGTCTGAAATGTAGTGAGGAGACGCGTGCACGTGTCCAAGCCCTGTTCACCCCCGAACCAAAAGTCATCGAGGTAATGGGCTAGAGACCGGGACCCCGACCTGCGAGCAAAGGCCCACTGAAGGAAAGTACAGAATTGTTCGAATGCCGAACATGAAATAGAGCAGCCAAAAGGCATGGCCTTATCTAAGTAAAATTCCCCTTGGAACCTAAAACCCAATAGCTCAAAAATCCCCTAGGTGCACTGGCAGTAATTGGAAAGCCGATTTCATATCACACTTTGCCAGGAAAGCACCGGGACCGCATGAGCGTACCACTCGTAGGGCCTGGACAAACGACATGTACCTGACTGAACAAGGTCATCACATCACTGACCGAAGAACCCGCAGGGTAAGCTAGATGGTGGATTAGACGACATTCACCCGGGTTCTTTTTCGGTACTAGCCCCAGAGGGGAGACCTTCAAATTAGGGAAAGGTGGTTCTAAGAAGGGGCCTGCTACTCTCATAGCCTCAACTTCCTTAGCTATGCTCAGTGCAGCAACCTCCTCGTTACCTTTCAAAGAAACTAAATTAGGAGCATCTTGGGACCCCTAACACCCCTGAATGGAATACGAAAGCCCCATTGGAAACCCTCCAGCAGGTACCTCGCATCATCCCTTCTTGGATAAGCTGAGAGCCATCACTCCAGCATGAGTACACTAATTGGGGAGGGGGGGCTTTTACATGGCTAGTTCCGTCAGATGGAGCTCTGATCTCCCCCTGTGCACCCCTACCTCTGCCCCGTGACCCACCAGCCCGCGGGCACACAGAGGCGGCGTGGGAGCCAGCGCAAGAGGGACACTCGTGTCGGGAATAACACTGGCGCTTATTACACATGTCGTTAGCTGAGAAGCTCCAACATAGCAGGTGGGCTGGAACCCCCTGCCCCACCGGTTGGCGGGGAGCCTGTGTTGCAACAGCCCGCTGCACAGCATGACCACAATGGTACCTATCACCAGGCGCCAGTCGCGTGGGAGTCATGTACAAGAGCCACAATTGCTGACAGGGCTCATCCCACCTCATCTCAGGATGTAGGGCCACCCTCATCCTAAATTCCTCATCGTAAGCCAACTACGATGGGCCCGGGCAATCAACCATCGCCTTGAAATATTATCAAGGTATTGAACCGGAATGGCCAAATCAGGCCGGGCCCCGAGGCATACCGCCATATATATAAAGTATGCCGGCAACCAGTTGGCCCAGTTACACGGTGGCTTACGACAATGGGACAGCTCTTTGTCTCTGTCATCCTGTCCCTCTCTCTCTTCCTTAGTGGGCTCACGGTTCAATAGGGAGAAGAGTTTTCTCATTTTGTCTAACTCCTCTCTCCTTGTCTCTTTCATCAGCATTCTAGATTCTAGGTCCTTAAGGACATTGACATCAAAATTAGTTTTCATTGTTTTAGTTATTATTTTACGCAATTTTACGCATCACTTTATCACTTTGCTCAGGATCACCCCAACTCCATTACAGTGATATTTTTCATTGTTTCCTGAGTAATGGAGACAACATATTAACGGATCATGGTCTGATGAAATATCTGCTCCAGGATAAATCTTTGCTGTCAAGATGCTGTTATGAAACTTTCTGTTTATAAGAGCAAAGTCTATTTTATATCTGACAATATTATTTGGGGACTTCCGAGTGTAATGTCATCTAGGTGGGATCTTAAACCATGTGTTGGTGATCTCCTTTTCTGCAGAACTGTATATGGCAGGTTCCTCTCTCATTCCTTTCCCCAAGGCCATATAGTCCAACTATATCATTTTCTTTACCATGGCCAACTTTAGCATTAAAGTCTCCCATAACCATGGTAAATTCATTTTTTTGTATACTTCAGCACAGCTTTGAGTTGATCATTAAACTCTTTGATCTCTTCATCCAATTTGTCTGCATTTGGTGTATAGACTTGTATGGCATTCATGTTGAAAGGTTTGCCTTTAAGTTGTATCATAATGATCCTATCTGAAAATGGTATCACACTTTGCACTGTGTTCTTTACCACTTTGCTCAGGATCACCCCAACTCCATTCCAGTGATATTTTTCATTGTTTCCTGAGTAATGGACCATGTACTCCAAAACACTGCATTGGCCCCACTACTGGTTACCTCGTC
This sequence comes from Bradypodion pumilum, assembly GCA_035047305.1. Taxonomy (NCBI): domain Eukaryota; kingdom Metazoa; phylum Chordata; class Lepidosauria; order Squamata; family Chamaeleonidae; genus Bradypodion; species Bradypodion pumilum. The sequence goes on from JAWDJD010000001.1 coordinate 430,223,702, forward strand.
TCACTAATTCCCTTTATATCAACATTCAGTCTCTTCATTTCCTCAGCAGATGCTAAGAAAGCTAAGCAAGAAAATGACCCTTGAAACACTCTGAACAGATACGAGCCTCAGGTACACCTGCTCAGATCCAGGAAGAGCTTGGGGCGGGCCGCACTCGGGGAATGCGGGTCCGATGTTTAAGTGCAGTCCCTCATTCCAGCCCTGCAGGTACATCTCTGGGCCCTGAGCAGCAGATCCAGAGTGACCCCGCCCTTAGGCTGCTGCTGGTGAATGCCAGATCGGTCTGTAATAAGGCCCCCCTGTTCCAAGATGCTATCCAGGAGGGGCGGGCCGACCTGGCATGTATCACTGAAACCTGGCTGACACCTGAGGATGGAGTACCTCTTTCGGACATGTGTCCAGCTGGGTTCGGTATTTGGCACCAGCCTAGAGGTGAGGTGAGGGGCGGTGGTGTCACCATTGTTGCCAGGGAGTCCTTGGGAATTGCTAGGGCCATTGCTCCACAAGTGTCTGGTTGTGAGGCCCTGCTTCTACGGTTGGGCCCCAAGGGTCAGTTGGGGATCTTACTCCTGTACCTGCCCCCTTGCAGGGTAAGGGATGCCCTGCCTGAGCTCCTTGAAGCCGCCTCGATGCTGGCGTTGGAGTTCCCGAGGCTTTTGGTTCTGGGGGACTTCAATTTACCATCATTGGGGATGGCTTCTGAGGTGGCAAGGGAGTTCATGGCTTCCATGGCAGCCATGGGCCTGACTCAGGTAGTTCAGGGTCCGACCAGGGGCAGTGGTCACATGCCAGACTTAGTTTTCTTGTCGGAGCAGTGGCAGAGTGATCTGAGATTACAGGACTTAGTCATCTCACCTGTGCCATGGTCAGATCACTATCTGGTGACTCTTGACTTTCTGAGGGCGACGCTTCATCGTAGGGAGGCAGGGCCTATTAAAATGGCCCGCCCTCGTTGACTAACGGATCCAGATGGATTCCAGAGGGAACTGGGGGATGTTCCTCTGGATCGGCTACACGATTCACCCGAGGCACTTGTCGACCTGTGGAACAGGACGGCAACAGCAGCCTTGGATGAAATCGCGCCACTGCGGCCTCTCCGCGCCCGTGGGGTTAGGTCATCCCCGTGGTTCACGGATGAACTGCGGGAACTCAAACGGGCAAAGAGACGCCTAGAGCGCTGCTGGGTGAAGACCCAGGATGACTCCGATTGGACACTAGCTAGAGCTGCTATTAGGGCCTACCTAGTGGCGATGGGGGTGGTGAGGCGGCAATACTTCACCACCCTTATTGCCTCTGCTGATAATCGCCCAGCCGCCCTGTTCCAGGTAACCAGGTCCCTCCTCGGTAGGGGGAGATCGGTGCCCGGTTGGCAGGGTTCGGCTGAGGACTTTGCTGACCATCTGGTGGAGAAAATCGATCGGATTCGTTCAGGACTGAATCCTGGCGTGGATGGGGAGGGTCGGGGGGGGGGGTACCGGAGCACAGTCTTGCTGTACGATCTGGGATCAGTTTGATCCTGTTGTCCCTGATGAAGTGGACAGGCTCCTTGCAGCTGTGCATGCCACTACATGTCCTTTGGACCCCTGTCCCACCTGGTTGGTGAAAGCCTCCAAGGTGGTGACAGGTGGCTGGGTTGGGGTGATAATAAATGCATCATTACGGGAGGGGGTATTTCCTGTACTGCTAAAACATGCTTTGGTGCACCCCCTCCTGAAGGAAATATCCCTTGACCCAGCTGTCCTTAACAACTACAGGCCGGTTTCCAACCTGCCCTTTCTGGGTAAGGTTTTGGAGAAGGTGGTGGCGCGCCAGCTGCAGAGTGTCCTGGAGGAAGCGGATTATCTAGACCCCTTTCAATCAGGATTCAGGCCCGGGTATGGTACGGAGACGGCATTGGTCGCACTGATGGATGATCTCTGGTGGGAGCAGGACGGGGGTTATCCATCCGTCCTTGCTCTTCTTGACCTCTCAGCGGCCTTCGATACCGTCGACCACGGTATCCTTCTGGAACGGCTCAAAGGATTGGGGATCCAGAGCACTGTGTTATCCTGGTTTTCCTCTTTTCTGGAGGGCCGTACCCAGTCGGTGTAGTTAGAGAGTGAGAGGTCCAGCCCTAGGCTCCTCAAGTATGGGGTGCCTCAGGGCTCAGTGCTCTCTCCTCTCCTATTTAACATCTACATGAAGTCACTGGGTGAGATCATTCGTTCCCACGGGGTGCGGTACCATCAGTACGCGGATGACACTCAGTTGTACATCTCGGCCCGTGGGGACCCCAGTGATGCTGTTGAAATCCTATCCGGATGCCTGGAGGCCATTGGGTCTGGATGGGGGCCGATGGGCTTCGGCTGAATCCCAGCAAGACAGAGTGGTTGTGGATAAGGGGCCCCGTGTTATCCTGGGAGTTACCATCTTTGGTACTGGATGGGGCTGTTTTGCCCCAGACAGACCCAGTGCGCAACTTGGGGGTCCTTCTGGACTTGCGGCTGCTGCTAGAAGAACAAGTAGCAGCTGTGGCCAGGAGGGCTTTTGCCCAACTTCGGGTGATTCGCCAGTTGCGCACGCTCCTGGACCGGGGCTCCTTGCTTATGGTCACCCATGCTCTGGTCACTTCCCGACGAGATTATTGTAATGCACTCTACATGGGGCTGCCCTTGACGACCATTCGGAGGCTGCAGCTGGTCCAGAATGCGGCAGCCCGGGTGGTGATGGGATGTGGGCGATATGCCCATGCCTCACCGCTACTTCGGGAGCTGCACTGGTTACCAGTTTGTCTCCGGGTGCAATTCAAGGTGCTGGTTTTGACCTTTAAAGCCCTATATGGCAGTGGGCCAGGATTCCTTAGAGACCGCATCGTCCCAAGAGTGTCTGCCCGTCCAACCAGAGCGGACCGGAGGGGCTCTCTAATGGTGCCATCAGTTAGGGGTGCACATCTGTCCAGCACCCGAAGGAGGGCCTTCTCCGTGTCCCCACCAACTCTCTGGAACCTCCTGCCAACAGATCTAAGACTTCAAAGAGAATTGCTGCCCTTCAGGAAAGGATTGAAGACCTGACTGGCAGGGCAGGTGTGGGGCCCAAATGGGAACACGGTCCCCGCCTGTTGGCTTATGTAAAGAATTAAGAACTCTCTCTTCTTCTTTTTATAGTGGGTGGGATGGGTGGGTGGGATATGGTTTTTTTTAAAGTGGGTGGGATATGGGTCTTTTAAAGTGTTTTTATGTGTTTTTAGAACTTGTTGTAATGCCGCCCTGAGTCGGGTTCTGCCTGAGTGGGCGGCATATATAAATATGACTATTAAATTAAATTTAAATTAAATTAAATTAAATGGCAAGAACAAACATGCTTGAGGGTACACAAGAGAACATCCAAATTAGAAAATGGAGGAAGGAGCTCACTGGGCAAGGAACATCATTAAAGGATGATATAGCTGAATATCTTAATCTCCCCTACGTCACTTGGAGGACTCTGAATAAACTAAGGGTTGGAGTTCCTAAATGCAAGACAAACATGCTCAAGTGGGGACCGCTGGTGGACAACAATACACGGTGTGAATGTGGAGAGACACAGAATCAGGCTCATCTACTGGACTGCCAATTGCTGTCAGAGACATGCACCAATGAGGACTTGGGTTTGGGCAATGACAAAGCCAAGAAAGTGGCTTTATTTTGGCAGTGCAGGGTTTGATCAGGACACAAAAGAAGAATTTCCTTTACTACATTATAAATCTTTCCTTTTTCATAAATTATCCAGACATTCCAGGTACAGACTTTTATGACTGACCTGGAAATTCTTAGCACCCTCTGCCCACTGAAGGGCTGCCGGGGACTAAGGACTGTGTTTATTTGATTTTCAGCCATGAAAATTGTCCTGAGAGCAAAATAATGCAGTGGTCTTCCCCAGTCTTCCACATTGCAGCGTGACACCCGTACCACTGATACAATTCTGTGAATCACTTTCTCGTCTGGAGCCCTTTTGGCACGCAAAATCCTCATCAGCCCCAGGCCAGTATTGATGAAACTGCTGCCCTCCATCAAGATGGATTCAAGTGGGATTTAATCTATTTGGGGACCATTATCCTTCCCTGTGAACTTTGCTGCTGAAGGCCGCTAGTCCTGAAGGTGGTCAGGTTAGTTAACCTCTGCCTGATGTTCGGTATTGAGTCACTGGCAGTATGGTCTACTCAAGACCTGGCTGGTGGGCCAAGTTTGGGGTGCGGGTGGGGATGGGGGTACTGTTGGGTGGTTGGTATAGAGAAGTGTGCCTTCCCCCAAGGTCCCTTCGGTACTTGCGCACCTTTTAGGGGTGGGTTTTTTAACTTTTAACTTTGTTTTTTCCTGTGTCTTTTTATGTATTTACTGTCCGCTATGTAAACCGCCCTGAGTTGGGTTGTACCTGAGTGGGCGGTATATAAGCATGAAAAATAAATAAATAAATAAATAAATAAATAAATGAATAAATAAATATATCTACGTACTCCCCTCGCCAAATCGTATCCCTCGTGACCTTTGACAAATGATCACCCAGGGGCAAAGAATAACCAGCCATCGGTAAAGCCATCGACGGCACATTCTGTATAGCGGGTATACGCAGCGGGACCTGGACAGCCCCTGCGAAGCTTGGCACGGCTCCAGGGGCAGATACCCCCGCCCTCAATGAGGGACCATTTTGGAACCAGGGGTCACCGGGATAATGTGATAACTACTGCCCACCCGCATCAAGTTGACGCGGCCATGGCCACTGAACCCCCCCAGTGTGAGTGGACAGTGTTGGTGGTGCACTAAATTGAACCTGATACTCACTAGTCGCACCCCCGTGAGCCGCCCCCACCGGGCGTTCCAGCCCACAGTGACCGTCGGAGCTCGCGACCGGAATCGAACTCTGGGACCACCCCTGGCTGCTCCCAGCCAGTACATCGGGACGGACAGGGAGCTGCGAGGCACCAGCCGGTGCTGGCCGGACAGCCTCAAGCAGCTCAACCCAGTTGGCCGCCCGCTGAAGCATCCCGGCCGGCAAGTTGGCCGGGGTCGACGAAGGGGCCCCTGTTGAAGAAGCGGTAGCACCCCCCTCAGAAGGTGGCTGGGCAATGCCCAAGGATGCTTCCAGCACTGCTATACGTGCGATCAAAGCATCCACTGCCTCAGAGCCCCCAGTGTAAGGTGGGCCGGGTGGGCCGGACGGCCCACCAGGCAGTTGGGACAAAGGCAACCCAAAAGGGGAGCCAGGGCCAGAATAGGGCCATGCCCAGAACTCAGGCCCATGGGGGGCCGGAGGAGCTGTGGGGCGGACACCCGCACCAGGCCCCCCTGGGCCAACCTGTCCCGGGCCCTGCAAAGGTGCGCTCAGGGCCAAAGCCCCCGAGGGGCCAGCCTGTACCTGACCAGCTATGCCGCTGGCCCCCGGCTGCCAAGTGGTAGCCTGACCGGCCCCACTGGTACCAGTGGGCAAGGGTCTGTCACTGCCCCGTTGTGGGGGCGCAGCCCTGGTCCTCCGACCCGAAGACTGGCCCCGATCCGATGAAGGGCCGGTAAAAGCCCTTCCCCTTGGCCGCGGCTTCAATGCAGGAGCCTTTCGCTTGGGAGCCATGTCTCCCTAAATAATATGCGCCAAAGGATCCCTACCCAGGGATCGAACTCCTGCGTTAAAGTACCGCGGTAGCAAAGAGGCAAATCTCAAAAGGAGGTCTTTTCTTTTCCCAGTCCGGAATTGAGCTAAAAGGAGAACGCGATGGAGAAAACTTCTCCTCTCCGTCGCAATTCTAAAATGGCAGCTCTGCTGCCTCGTGGCCACCCCTTTTATAGAGGGGTGGCCATGCCCCCCAACTCACCCGGATGTCTGAGTCCGGGGGGGGGAGGCTGCAAAGAGTGCTGCGGTCATTTTGGCGCCGTGCTTTCATTTGGGCCATTAGATTGTAGAAATGGGTGTGGAAGTATTTGGGTAAATGGATCATACCTGTAAAGTATCCCAGATTGGCTGTGATTTCCCGTATTTCCGCACCGCTTCCTCCACTTTCCCGCTGCCATCCTGAAATTTGACCGGTGGGGAAAGTAGTTGCTGCGCATACGTGTATGCGCAGAACCCTTCTGCACAGGTCCCATATTTTCTTGAGCCCTGCTTGATGGGTATGTAATGGATCCAGAATCCAGGTAAACCCCAACTAGTGAAGCAATGTACAATTTTGAAGTGTGAGTAGGTGGGGGGCATATTTTTGGCATTTGGGCAGGTAGCAAAATGTGTCCAGAAGCTGCAAGACATGTTGCCATTTCTCTCTAATCTTCACATGCTAGATCAGTGATGGCAAACCTTGGCACTCCAGGTGTTCTGGAACTTCAATTCCCAGAAGATCAGTAGGTGTGATGACTTGGGCTTCTGGTACTTGCAGTCCAAGAATACCTGGAGTGCCAAGGCTCATCATCATGGTCCTAGATGATCTTACCTACAGCAATCATGACCAATGGGGAATCTTCCCTCAAGCTCTGTGCTACTGCTGATAATTATGGAAGACTTACAGCCCCTTGGAGGAGGCTGCCACTACATCTGAGGAATCTCCCAAGTTCGAGTGCTTGGCCCTTCACTCCCATCCTTATTCCAATGTCACAATAGTCCTAAGTACCTGCAGTGTCCAACTTTCTCTCTTCCAGGAGATTTGGATATATCAGTGAAACACACATACAAATAGCTTTACACTGAGCCAATGAACCTTGTGACCAGCTGGAATGGGTAATGATGTGTTTCCAGGATTTAAAGCCATGTAGTCAATCAAAATCAAACCTTTCCCTCTTCCAGTAATGCTCATTCTGAGATTTGCCTTCCACCCCAGAGACAGTAATTATAGGAGACTTTAGCCAGGGCCCCTTGGACCTGGTATTCTAAGGGAGAGTGTCAGATGCTTCTATACCTAAGAGAGCACGCCAGATGCTCCTGTTGACCTCTGAAATAATTTATGGAAAGGAAGATCAACTACTTCTTATGGTATCTTTGATGGGATTATAGCATTGCTGTCCAAGGCATGAGTAGCAACATTATTGAGCCATTATTAAATATGTTTCAATTATCAAAATTGGTTAATAATAGGATTTAAAAAATAAATAAAATACAGCCTGAGGTGAGAAAATAGTAAGACTCTAATTTCTACTATTAACAATTTTAATGGCTTTTACTCCCACAGTGCATGTTTTATTCCTCTCCCTCCCTCCCTCCCTCTGAGTGTGCTGTTTGTCAAGAACATGAAAAATATATCTTAATGAAGCTGTTTACTGTTAAAAGCATTCTGGATGTCTGTTAAATCTGCTTTAAGAAATTTAAAAAAAAATCTGAAAGAAAAAAGTTATATACGGTCTTGATACACATTCATCTTGAAAAGCGAGATATTATATCTATGAAATTTCATCATTAATATCTTCACAATAATCAGTGCTTTTGTGCAAAGAATGTACAACTGTGTAATCTTCTACAGCCTCCAAGGCAGGCCTCTAGCAATTGCATGTATGCTGTTTGCCACTCTATTTTATTGCTGGCAATATAATTTTTAAAAAACTGTTATCATGGATTAGGAGCCTGATTCATCAGTTGCTATTTTAGCTCAAGATACACTTTCTGTTTCTATTTTGAGGCAGCATAGGTCTCATAAAAAATATACATCAGAACAGGGCTGTAGGCAGAAGGGGATGGCCAGGGGTGGTGGTCATATCTATCAAGTTTTGGACATTAAAATAAGGGAAACTTTAAACCATGCCACTCTCTGCCAGGCCACACCCCCTCCTTTCCAAAATCCAGGCACACCCAAGAACTTAGAAGAAAAGGAACTATAAGGGAAAGTTAGGCTACCCTGGTGGAGGAAGAACCACCCCCAAAGGGAGGACTACTTCCCCTCACAGGGAAAAAAGTAATTAGCAAGCCAGGTTTATTGTATAAGTCTATTTCAAGTTTTCCTCTCTTAATTCGACTGCATTTCATATTATGGTGATTTTTCATGGAACTGTTTTTTTTTTTACATTTTAATCTGTTAAATGTCTACTGTCTTAGACTTTTATGCCTCAATTTCATTTTAAAAAACTCTGTGTTTAAGAAAAAACCACGGAAATATGCTGTTTATGTTGTATGCAAATATACTTGAAGCCCTCTCTCTCCTGGGAAAAAGGGTGTTAAAGGGATGTCAATGAGCCAATCAGCTGCAAGTATATTTGCATACAGCATAAACAGGATACTTCCGTGGTTTTCTCTTAAACACAGAGTTTAAAAAAAAAATGAAATTGAGGCAGAAAAGGCTAAGACAGTAGACATTTAATTGATTAAAGTGTAAAAAACAGTTCCATGAAAAATCACCATAATATGAAATGCAGTCGAATGGGGAGAGAATAGGTAAGTAAACCTGCTTTGCTAATTGCTTTTTTCCCCGTGAGGGGAAAGCAGTCATGCTAAGGAGTGGTTCTTCCTCCACCAGGGGGAGCCCAACACTCTTCTGTTCTGGTATAAGATACAGACCTCATGAATAAAACTATAGAACAATAATATATGGGAGATTTACATGTCCCTGTTTTTTTTTTAAAAAACACAGGAGATTATAAAAAAAAATACATGATTGGGGGAAGAGGGGCTCTAAATTATGTGGTTTTCTTGGGCAAAATGGGATACTTGACAGGTATGGTGGTGGTGTCCTGAGCTAACAGCTTCCCCCACCCCAGGATGCCAATGTTTTACATATGTGTGTGTGACATTGTTGCCCCTCTTGAAAAAATATCCACCCCCCCAAAAAAAAAATTATCTAGAATCCTGGCTATGGCCCTGTATCAGAAGCAAATGGCAGTAGAGACCTGGTGCCTTTGGGTTCTCTTGGTGATCTTACCACAGTCATCTGTCTAGGAATGGATGAATCTGTTAATGTTAGTTTCTCTCCATAGGTCCTTTTCCTCCTTCATCTTCCATTTTAAAGTTATGGCTTTTTTAAAAAAGGTAACTGTGGCACCTTTGAGACCCACAGATTTGTCTCAGTGTGACATTTGGATGATGATGATGATGATGATGATGATGATGATGATGATGATGATGATGATGATGATGATGATGATGATGATGATGATGATGATAATAATAATAATAATAATAATAATAATAATAATAATAATAATAATAATAATAATAATAATAATAATAATAATAATAATAATAATAATAATAATAATAATAATAATAATAATAATTTCATGTCAGAAATTATTCTGGGTTGAAGGGATTTTTGCTGGAGAAACTCTGCTCAGGGGATCCCCGAATGAGGCTCCTTTCATGTCCCCAAGATCTTTTCCCACCGAAGCAGTCCCTATTTATCTACTTGCAATTTCTTGCTTTCATACTGCTAGGTTACTTCCATCAATATTCCTGGCACTGAGTTTGTACATCACATGCATAATTTAACAACATGTAAAACCAAGAACGTTATTTATATCTGGATATGTCCTTGTAACCTTATCTACATCGGTGTAACCAGTCGAAATCTGAATACTTGTATAATTGAGCATCATTTTCGCATCAAGAGCTACACTCCTAATGCGCCGTTAGTTGAACATTATATCAAGAAAGGACATTCTGACAGTCAATTCACTTTCTTTGCATTGGAGACTATTAAACATAAACCCTTTGCTAAATTTGATATCAACAAGAGACTCCTTCAGAGGGAATCATTCTATATTCACAAATTCCGGGCTCTTGTACCTCATGGGTTAAATCATGACATTGAGTTATCCTCCTTTCTGTAACTATCTGATGAGTCACTCCCTTCTAAAATTCTCTGATGAGCTACAGCTGCCTCTCCTGATGGGGTATATTGACTCCTAGGCAGTTATACCGAAGCTAACGTCATGAGCACATATGAAGTTACACTTTGAGGCTCCGACGCTCATAATATGAATAATACTAGAAAGATTTGGTTTGTATTATATACTTATACTTTCCTTCGAGTATACTGTTACTGTTTTCGCATAGTTTTTGACTTCAGGGTCTGACGTTTTTTATGCTTAAGTGTATTATTAAGTGCTTTTTTGTATTTTTGTACTTACGTTATTGTGATTAATAGTTTACTGTTTGTATATTATATTCAGATTTCCTGATGAAAGTATAACATGAAAAGTTGGATTAACCGGGATCAACTTTGAAATCACTGAAATCACTCCTTGACATTGAATTTGTATATATTTCACTTCGTTCTCATATTGACAATTGTGAAATCATCACCTGTTTTGGATATACTAAGAAGACTACATTGATGCAAGAGTTGCTATTACTGATTTTTGATTATCCATCTGTGAAATATATAACAGAAATTGAACCTGATGCAAGGATTTTTATTTGAACCTGATGCAAAGATTTTTATGTTTCATTAATTTTTTAATTACTCTTATTCATTGCCTCAAGCGGTTTTTGTATTGTTGTTTTCCACCACCAGAAGCGGCAGAAGCGGTGGGAGGAACCATGCTTCCGGCCTGCACATCTGTCTAAGGGGGTGTGGTGTGGCTCATGGCGCAAAAAGGTTGGCCACCCCTGTTTTAAGCAAAGGAAAACTTCTGTGTGCTTAGCTAATGATCATCCTCTCCCATTTTCTACATAAACATTGTAATTTAGAGAAAGCCTTGCTTTAGACTATTTGCACATCAGCGAGATAATTCTACACAGCTGCCTGTAAATGCAAGCTGCAATTAGATCCTAAGAATAAAAGGGAGAATGATGTGCAACAAAATAAAAATACCTCAGGAAAGCAAGATCAGAACTTAGTAGTCACTTATTTCTTTATTTAAGATGTGATAAGTCTAGTGTTTGCAAGATTGAACAGGAGAGGAAAGTTAGAAACTAATTGAGCTGATTCTTGGTGTAAATCAGGGGTTCCCAACCTAAGGCCCATGGGCCATATTCAGCCTGTGGCACCATTTCATATGGCCTCCCACCCCTCCAAGGGCATTTGAGAAACAAAATGGCCACCCCCTTTGAAGCTGTTGGAACAAAATGGCCACCCCCATCATTCAGACAGGGCAAAATGGCCATCCTGCCCTCAAAGCTGACCCGGCTTGAAAAGGTTAGGAACCCTTGATGTAAATCTTACTTTTCTGGAAAGAGATTCCAAATCTTGACAAGAACATAGTAAGGTTCTTTCAGAAAGATTCATTCTACCTTTACTTGTTTTGGGAGGAGGCAAGGTCCTTTGAGTTGCTATGCCTTGCTAATTTGAATAGGTCTTAACATCCAAATAGGTGTGCACAAGAGATTGATATACTTCTATTTACAAGATTTAAAAAAAAATTAGGAGAGTTATTGTACATTCTTGAACTGCAATACCAAGAATCCCCATGGCTATATAGTGTAGGAGACTGTGGATGTTGTAGTTCTTCAGAAAGTAAGCTTCCAAGCATGCTTGGGCATCTCCTACTGGACTACAGTGAAGGACACAGCCTTCATTTCTCACAGCCCAGAGAAACAAATCAACCACTGCTAAATGTGGAGGCATACCAGAGATTTATACTGAGGGAAAAAGTTACCAAATATGGGAGGTTATTTGTAAGGAGGAGGGAACACTCCTGCATCACTGGATTGAAAATGGCTTTTAAATATACATTTTTTTACACAAAGAAACATATTTCAAAGTTTTCAGTGGATAAATGTGTCAGTCTGTTGCAGCAAAAGCAACCAAGAAGTATACACCTTCAAGACTAGTAAATTGTGTTTGTTATAAACTTCCCCGGATTGGAGACCACTTCCATCAAATGTATATAGAGCACTGAATATGCAAGTTTACAAAGGAAAGTGAAGTCACTACTGTCTTTCTTTCTTCATATTAGAAGCACCACAGTACAATTAATAAATATATTACAGTACATGATTTTTGCCCAATAACAGGCAACATCAAGAGACATTGGGTTGCAGGGCATGGAAAAGTAAATGTACAAATATTGATTATTATCTTAAATGTGATTTACTGGTAAGTAGTAGGGTGGCAGCCTAGACATCCCAGCATATGGTGTCAACTGATGGATAAACAAATTATGCCACCTATTAAGTACAGGGTATTACTAAAGGTGACTGTCTTTCCCCCATTTCACTTGTTCCTAACCCCAGTACCATGCATTCTGTGTACATGCTGCTTATGTGTTTGAGGAAGTTTTTATTATACATGCTGAAGAAGACTTAACATGACTAATCTTAGAAATCAAAAGATCAATTTGTCCTGATTTTTTTTTTAAAAAATCATTGAAACATCTATGTACTTGTTTCTTACTTTTATAGCCTTAATTTTCTCCAATAAATGTACATGGCTTCCACCCTCCCTACATTATCCTCAAAGTAATCTTATAAGGTAACTCAGTCTAAAAAGATGTGAATGACATAAAGTCATCCAGTGAATATTAAGGCTGTGTGGGAATTTAAAATGAATTCTCTTCAAACATGACAATATATTTTTCCTAATGCATGCATTTCTAATATAAATTTGCCCAATACAGGTCACCCCATTATCCACAGGTTCTGTTTCCATGGTTTCTGTTTTTTTGCAGGTGTAAAAATGATAATAAAAAATCCTAGCTGAGGGCAGGGAGAAATATATATATTTCTATAGTGCATTACCAGATCTGGCTGCTAATGGCAATGTAATGAAGAAACAGATTGTTTTTTTTTAATGTCAGCTATTTTGTCAGCAGACATAAAGAACAATGGAGGCATTTGCACCTTCTCCCGTTTCTATGACCAGGCACACATGCTTAAAAATGAGGTTCACTGTTTTCTGTGGTTTCAAGTATTCACAGAAGATCTTGGAATGTATCCCCCATAGATATAGGGGATGGCGGTATACAATGTTTGCAAGCAATATTCTTAAACTAATGCACTTTAAAATGTTATTTTGCCGAGATACTAGCAATCTCCTGGTCTTGGTCTCCAGGGATACAGCTTTATATTTTGTGATCTTTTCTAATTCCTTCATTGCTGCCATTCTGAGTCACAGTCTTTTTCTGATTATTTGGTAGCAATCTTCATTTGGATTGATGATTGAACCAAGGTATACAAATCTTTCACTATTTCAATTTCTTCATTATCTACATTAAAGTTGTGTTATTTCTTCTGTAGTCTTGATATTAGGAAACCATATAGCCTTCCCTAATATACATATTTATACGCTCCCCCTCCCCCAACCGAACAGTTTTACTGTAAATTGTGAGATTTATGAATTTTGAAGAATCATAGTTTTGGTTTGTGTTTTGTTGAGAAATGTGAAATTTAGCAAATGAACATTGAAATATGAACTGAATGGGTTTCTTCTCAGGTCATGTTTCTGTTGACATTTTCCCAGAAGTGAAATGCTGGTAAGTTGACATTTCAGCAGTTCATTTTGATAATTTAAGATTATAGCCTTCTTGTGCTATTTGGAATGCTTTCAAGATCTGCAGAAGCTGGCAAGCTGGCCTTGTTGCACTTAAGGGCTCAGTAGCTCATAACTGCATAATGGGGCCTTTGGCTTCTCTCTTGGTGGCACCATGGCATACAGAAGCTTTGTTTCTATGTACAGTAAATGGTTTCCCATGTCACCACTGTGTGGGCTTTCAAGGGGATACATGAGATGAAACAGAACTGCTGTGTTGATGAACAAGGAATCTTTGGAATATGCATGCATCTATGGATAACTGTATATACCTGTATAAGCAGTGGTGGGGTCCAAAATTTTTAGTACCACACTGTGGGTGTGGTATGGTGGGCATGGCTAGGGGGAAGGCCCTGCATTGCACTTGAATTAGGACTACTTTATTTCAAAACTTGGATGGGCGGGGCCAGCCAGAATTTCGGCTACTGGTTCTGGTGAACTGGTGCAAACCTGCTGATGCCCACCACTGTGCATAAGTTTTAATGAGGACATATTCTTATTATTTCATCTAGGTCAGAGTGTAAACCAACAAAATCAAGCCACCTTTTGGTGAGTTGATTCCGTAGTTCCTTGTGCCTAATCTAGTGTGAGGAAGATTAGCCGGCACAACAAGGTTGACATTACCCAAAGTATGCCAGATTGTGGATCTTTCTGTGTCCCCCATGAAGCCATATTAATGCTGTCTTTATACATTGACATCCAATTTTAGGGCTTGGTTCTCCCAACTTTCATTTCCATTGATCATTCTGATAATATCAAATCAACAAGGAACAAATCTATATGCTCTTGCTAAACCCATTGGCCTAAATATCTTCTCTTTAGTTCTGTTTTGTAAGGGAGAGAAATGTGCCATTTGAGTTCTGATAGGTTTGATATGCGAGTCCATGTAGACTGAACAAGACAATTTGGGAGGACTTATTTGATAATGAGGTTTCTGTCATTACTCAGAGACTGATGATTTACAGAGGGCTCAGAATCAACCTGATTGACAGTAAAATGAAGCAGAAGCATTATATTTTCCCATTAATAGTGGATAGATGTATCTTCCAATAAACCCGGGCCAACAAGGCAATTTCATGGACAGATTTTACAGCTTGGAGCAGTTTATACAAAGAGACAGGCAGCGGTTTTTTTTTTGAAAAGTGCAATTAAATCAGGATTGAAAATGGGCAAAGATGATTAAAGAACAAAAGAAAGAATTGCATTAAATTAATCAACCATGGACCATACAATCTAGTTGTAAACCCCTTGCAATAAAAATTAAATGCAGCAATGCTTTTAAGAGGTTTATATTTTCCAGAACAGAACATTTTTAGTTCTAGCGGGTTTGGCCTCTTAACAGGATATAATAGAGGACTCCACCAAATCAGGTCACAATACAGCTAGTAGAGAGAATGAAACAATTTTGTCCCTTCTCCCCAAAGCTATTTTCACTTTGTTGTCCCTTTTCTATGAAATTAATGATGCAACTCTAGCCCCCAAAGAAGACTGCTTTGCAACTCTAGCCCCCAAAGAAGACTGGAAGATTAATGGTTTGATTGGTACTCAAACTTATTCTCAGAATGATCTAAGGTGGCTCAGAGCATGATTTAATTAAATTACCTCCTTCTTTCGATCACAGTTTTCCTGTGATTTGCTACACGGTGTCCTCAATAAAGTCTCATTGCATTCAGTACTGTATATGTAGTCTTCCATCTTCATGATTCATAATCAAGTCAGTTTTATTTTATTTTTACAGAAACTTAAAATCAGCATATACAATGTCTTCAGTTTTTTAACATCTCTAAAAACATACATGCAAGTAAGTAAATTTGTATTGATTCTGATGAAGTGAAGAATGCAAGAAGACCTTAGCTGAATTCTTTAGCTGATGTTATGAAATAAATGAGGGGTGGAAAATCAAACCCTAATAACAACAAAAATTCTAGAGGAGGAAATAAATTAATTTCAGCAGTAGTCTAATGCTTGGCTCTCACAACAAACCATCAAGTTAATTTAATTTTACAAACACTTGTGCTCTAACACATCATAGTTTAAATCAATTCATTCTTTCATTACACTGCTTAAAAGCACAGTGGAATGATAAGAAATTACTGAGGTGACTTTCATGTATCAGAATCCCTTCAGTTTCATGTCATTTTCCATCTTGACTTTGAAATAACGGGCTGCATTTGCATGGTAAAACACTATATTTAATTGTAAAAGTGATACTGTTAAATTACTTTCCAATGAGTTTATGTTAAATGGTTCATTACAATGTTGAAATCACTCATTGCACAATTGTGTCTCTCCACTGCTTAGACAAATTAACTGCTTCTAATGATGGTTGGTACAGACAGAAGCAGTGGTTACTTGATAAACTGTTTGCCTCATAACATGGGAATAACATGTTATATTTAAACAAACTAATGGTATACAATTCTTTTTCCAACATCAAAAGTGTGACTAAGTTGCACTATGATTATATCATGTTAGAAATGTAGCAATCCAGGATGCCACCATTCACATAGTCATGTGGGAGAAGGGAGTCTTTCTGCAAACTTACTAGTTTGCTAGTTTGTTCCCTCACTAGGTAAAGGTCGCCCTTGCTCAAAAGCCAGTCATATTCAACTCTAGGGTTCAGTGCTCATCTCTACTTATAGTCAAAGAGCCAGCGCTGTCTGCATCTGCAGATGTTTCCATGGACATGTGGCAGGCACTAATCAATAGCAAAATTCCCCCCTCCCCCGTTCTTTTCTAATCTATCTTGTTTGGTTATTTCTGCTCTCCTCTTTCTTTCTGTGGAGACAGTGAAAGAGTTCTCCTCAGAATGGCTAAAGAGATGGAGGCAGACTTGGTTTCTTTTTCACACCTCAAAGCTGAGAAATCCATCCTTGTCCCTATCTTTTCATGTTGTAACCTTTGAATTTATAATGACTGCTGAATGGTGAGTAAAACATATATTTTTCTTTTACCTGAGTGGTCCACGAGTGACATCTTTACAAAGTGTTAGCTATCAGAACAAAGGTGAATTGAAAAAAGGAGAATTATTGCTGCTAATTGCTGCTAACTCCTATTGCTGTCCTTCAATTGTGTGTAAAATAAGAATTAAATACATTCCCAATTCACTCAATTTAGTTTAACATGGAATAACCTCAATCCTTTGAAGGGACACCAGCTCATGAACTTCACTTAAAATATATCATGTAGCCTAACATATATATCAGGAACCTGCTGCTCCTAGCTACCATGAAACCTTAGCTCAGACAATCATCTTAGAATAACAATATGCATTCACAAGATAACAACAACCAAACACAGAAATAATGGAATGCATTTATACTGCACAATTAGAGCAGTCTGATATCTGTTTAGTTATGTATGCTCCATCTTACATAGTCCTGGGGTTTCTGATTTAGCAAGGTCCTTAGAGTTGCCTGTTCCAGCACTCCTGTAGTTCCCCGAAGTTCACTGCTAGATCTCTTTAGCAGGGAATTCTAAATGCCTTGACAAACTACGAATTCCAGGATTCCATAGGATGGTGCCATTATAGTGGTGGAATGTCATAATTATATAGTGTAGACACAGACTGCATGTTTACTTGTCTTGATTTCTCAGTATTGTACACAGACTACTGAAAGAGATACTGATCATCTAAATTACCGGTAGTCCATATATTTTATTATCTTGTGTTGGTTTGAGACTTGGCAGTGTTATTTTGATGTGTTTCTTTTTAGCAATCAAAAACAGTTCTTTGGCTAGATCCCTTAACTGTCTAAGAGAACTATCCTGGAGAAACTTGTTCCAATATTATGTGACCAGATGATGGAGATTCTAAAAAACTGCTTTACATGATTGGAAGTCTATCATAGCCTAAATCTATGTATATAATCTTATGCAATCACTCAAAGCATAGCAATACTATGATTTGGTTTAAATTGGTTGTTTTAAGCAAGGATCAGGAAACAAACATAGATATTTATTAGCAGCAGTATTTCTTTACTATATATCTATGTCATCCACACTAATATAAAGTAATATTTAAGACATTCATTACCAGGATAAATAACTTTATTACCTTGCATGCTCTGAGATCATTAAACCTTCAGGTTCCAATACATTTGGTCCACAAATACAAGTGTTCTAAGTTTGGCATTTCCAAATTCGAACTGTTGCTTGTTAGCTTAATCCTAGGTTTTTTGATTCACTACAGGATGTCCAGCACAAAGTTACACTTAGGAGACATCAGGCAACTCAAATTATTAATTTGTTACAGTAGGTCATTTTTTCAAGAATTTTTTTTAAAGTTTAGAAATGCCTATAGCAATAGCAGACTAAACCGATGTAAAATTTAAACAAAGCAACAAAATGGTGGCAACCTCCTCCTGCAAATTTACTCAATCAGTTCTAAATCAGTGGGTGGTTATATTTCCTGACCCAAATCAGTTTGGGGATCTGGCAACAACAAACCATACATGTCAAGTTTTGGGAAATTTCTGTCAAATAAGGGAAATTTCCCGGCCAAAATGGAAAACTGGACACCTATGCTTATCCTGTGCTGGCCTCCAGTCTAACTCCAGTCTAATTGCAGTCTAACTAATATGGGATGATGGCAGGAAAGAGTGTAAAATACGGGGGTTTGACAGAAATTTCCCGAAACTTGACAGGTATGCAATAAACACAATAACTTCTTAACACTATAATTTGCTGCTGAAATTTACACTGGTAGAGTTATACCGGGCCAGTTCTTCAACTGGATTCTGCTCTATGTCCTTGTGTTTCATCTCAAGAGCTAGTCCAGTTTTGGTGCTGATACTGTGTAGCAAACACTACTCTACTCCTTCTGTGAACCAAGTTTAAGTAAAGTAAAGGTAAAGGTTTCCCTTGCTCGAAAGCCAGTCGTATCCGACTCTAGGGTGCAGTGCTCATCTCTGTTTCTAAGCCGAAGAGCCAGCGCTGTCTGCTCCTGCAGACATTTCCGTGGTCATGTGGCAGGCATGACTAGACACCGGAGCGCACGGAACGCTGTTACCTTCCCACCGAAGTGGTCCCTATTTATCTACTTGCAATTTCTTGCTTTCGAACTGCTAGGTTTAAGTAGTTAGAATTTAAAACCAGCAAGTTATTTTGAGATGTGAGGGGGGGGGGGGGGATCCAGCAAATGGTTGTCTCCTTCCTTGATAGTGAAAGCAAAAAGAAATAACATAAATACATATCATTTTGTTTCCAGTTCATAACAATCTCAAACTGGCTCCTCCTTGAATGATTTTATGATTCTCAAATCATAGATTCTAGACAGAATCACAGAATAATGGAGCTTGCAGGGGTCTATAATATCATTGAATCCAACTCAATACTCAATGCAGGAATCTAAATAAAAGTATATTTGAAAGGTAGTTGTAGGATTAGGACTGTTGCTCTCCTTCTTACACCTGATCAGTAAACTCCAGCTATAGCCCAATCTGGGCTGGAATAGTCACCATTAGGATGGGTTAGAATTCTGTAACTAGAACATTGTGTAGTTAACATTAGAGCAACTTCTACCATTCCAGCAGTGGGGTACCGTGTTAGATAAACTCCCATGTAGAGGGCCACTGAAAAGGATTGTATGATTAGGTGAAAAACACTGGTTAAGAAAATGCCAGCTAATACTGTTGCAGTGTTGTGTTTGGGATAACTAGTGGTCTTCAGCTAGAAATGTTTGGGCCCTGCAACAGAGTCATTGACTATAGAACATTCTTGCTCACTTTTCCAGAAAGTCAGCCATTACTTCCTTTGAATCATCTATTCAATTTGTTTCCCCCTGTCAGTCACCAGCATTCCAGTAATCTCAAAGAACTGTTTTGTGGGTTCCTACTCTCTAAAAGGTTTCTTGACTCCTTAAAAAAATTATCCTGCAAATCCTGGGAGGGAGGGAGTTTCCAAGCCCTGGACAGCTGCTACTTAAGAGTGAGTTGTACTATTCGGCTAATAACTCACACTCACAATATCAAAAATAAAGTAAAGAATTGAATGAACAAATAAACTATTGTCAGTTATTTTAGTGTTGTTTATATGATGCGCATTCTTTCTTGACCACTTTTCTTGCTAATGTGATTTTCAAGTAACTTTGGTTCGGTTTACACAATTATTTATGACAGGAAATTTTTGACAGAAAATAATCTCTGTGATGTGACTCTTTCCCCTAGATCTCATGAACTTGAGATACATTTTTTGAGGGTGAGCGTTCCAAAGATTTATATTCACTATATTTCAAAGCAGCTTTCTCCCTGTCAAGAATGGTTATGTCAGTTATTGTGAAGCTATAACTCTTTCTACTCATTTGTTAGCAGCTGATGAGTAACGTATGTGTTTTAAACAGGCTAATGATACATAATGGCCAATAAAATCTGAGCTGACACACCGATGTGCATCAGTCAGAGAATGAAATATGAAATAATAATATGCAGTGTTGTGAAACCGCCATGACACATCTAATAACACAGCCAGAGTTTTCATGCCATTTGGCTTCATATCTTTGCAAATGTGATCCTTGTCCATTGAAGAAATGTTTGGATCGAATAACAGATGGTCACATCTGGGTGGGCCAACCTTCCACCTTCAGCTCATTTCTTGCTTATGCCTTGTATTCACCTTTTAATGCTACTGACATTTCCTTAGTTGATTCATGCATTTTTAGTAAGCAGCGAAGAAATAATTGAGAGACATGATATGTGGAAGACCCAGACCTATTCTGTGCCAAATAAAGAATGCTCAGATTGAGACCATCCCATCCTGTGTCCCTTTGGAGATACTCCAACCTGTTTCTTGTCCTGATTTCCAGTTCCTCATTATATTATGCAGAACTCTCCTAGGAGACTTTTGATAATATATTGTTGTAGTTTTCATCAACCTTAGTTTGTTTATCTGTAGGTTTTTCTGTTGAGATTGATTGTTAGTACTTCCTACTTTGTTGGTTTATTTATTATTGAGGATGAATTAGGGGGAAAGATTTTATTTTACTCATGTAAGTCACCCAGAATAGTGGGTATGCAGTAGATAGAAGAAAGAAAGAAAGAAAGAAAGAAAAAAGAAAGAAAGAAAGAAAGAGCGAAGACAAAGAAGGTTCATTTCTAAGGTAATGGTATTACATGTGAATGTCTGAAAGTGGCTTATGTGTCTTCTCCTCCCAGTCCTCCTGTAAACTGCTGGATAGCTCAGTGACGGAACCAGAGGTTGGGAGTTCAATTCTCCGCTAATGATAATTTCATGTTAGAAATTATTCTGGGTTGAAAGGATTTTTGCTGGAGAAACTCCACTCAGGGGATGCCTGAGGCTCCTTTCGTGTCCCCAAGATCTTTCCCCCACTGAATTGCTCCCTATTTATCTACTTGCAATTTCTTGCTTCTGAACTGCTAGTTGGCAGGAGCTGGGGCAGAGATGGGCACTCAATCCATCATGCAGTATCCAGGTCTTGAACTGCTGACTTGCCAGCCTTCCAGCTAACAAGGTGAGCTTCTTTACCACTGAGCCACCACAGCCCTTTATTCTCTGCTTACCTCCTTGACAACCATTCCATTTTCAGACAGGTACTTAAGAACACAAGAACAGCCTTGCTGAAACAGGCCACAGCCCATCCAGTCCAGCATTCTGTCTCAAACAGTGGTTCACCATTTGCTTCAGGGTATTCCCAAGCAGATGCCTTCACCTGCTTAGGATTCCCTGGAAATGGCATTGAGAGATATCCTGCCTATCACTCCAACCCAGAGGTTGTCCTTAGGTATCCATAATTATAGCCATTGATACCCTTGTCCTCCATGAACTTGTTTAATCCTTTCATAAAGCTGTCAAGACTGACAGCTGTCACCACTTCTTCTGGCAGGGAGTTCCATAGACCAGTGATCCTCTGGGTGAAAAAGTACTTTAATTTAATTTAATTTAATTTTCGCGCTTATATACCGCTCACTCAGGCGAACCTGACTCAGGGCGGTTTACATAGCGGACAATAATACGAAATACAGTAACATAACATACAATAAATACAGCAAAAAATCAATCACCAAAAGTACAATTACAAATCCCTGTCCGCAAAAATTACAGAAATATATATACATGTGCACTACAATACAGTTTCTAACAATACATCAAATAAGGTACAATACAATAAAATCCTAAACATCAGTTAATCACATCAAAGAGTACAAAATATTAAAAAAAATTCAAAACATCAAATAACAATATAAAAAATATACCCAGCACAGTCCTTTTAGTCCTTCCAGAAGGGGGGTGGGTGGAACAAAAGCGTGCACAAGTCCTGAAGCTCCAAGCCGACCAGCCTCCTCGCCTCCACCGAGGCCCAGACCATGGCAAGTCCAGCCGCCCGCCGCGGCTGGCCCCAAATCCTAGCCAACAACAAGAAGATGGTAGCGAAGCATCCCAAGGGGCCAACCAGGACAACCCGCAGCATCTCCCACCTGTCTCCACTCCTTTCTCTTATTTGTTTGAGAACTAGCACCCCAGAGAACTAGGTAACAGGAATCATTTATGTAATATTTTTCAGGCTGTAAATTGTTATTTGAAATACAATGCTGCTATTTCCTGGCAAAACTAAAGAAATGTTGGGTAAGCAAGAGGGTTCCTAGGTTCTTGAGCAAATGCCTGGCTGGCTGGATGCCAGCCAGCCAAGCTTAACATGATATATATAATTTTTATTATCACTTTGTTTTGCTTAGACATGCTGATAATAGAGAATAATACAGAAAATTGTAACAGATGTATCCGAAAGTATATTTGCTAATTTTTCCTTTCTCTTGAAACCTGTATTTTAAAATAGAAGATGTGCCTCAGACTGGTTCCTAAAACCTTTTTGAAGTTAAATAATTTTAATTAAGATATTTTTATACTTTTACTCTTTTCATGAGAAGTATTTTTGTTAACTCAAGAAAACTTTAAAACAGAGGTTCTCAACCTTTTCATGCCATGGGCAGGACCATCCCCCTCAGACAACTGAGTGGGCCAGACACATGGTTCCCCCACCATAAATGCTGCCATAAACTGTGGTGGGTGCGTTTGTGCATTCATGGGCATGTTTATGGCTGTTGTAAATGTGTCTGCTTCTGTTTCTCGGGTCATTGTCATGGGCCAAATGATTTGCTGACACAGGCCAGGTCCACCCCATTGGCTGTAGGTTGCGAACCCCTGCTTTAAAATGTGTACTAAGAATATTATGTTACATACTGCTTTACCATTGCTGGCTTTGCTTAGCTTTGATGAACATTAAAGAAGACTTCTTTTTGGAAAGTCATTTTTTTTTTCAAGTAAGCAATTAAATAAAGAGTGTCTACAAGCAGGAAACCAGACAATCCAATGCTTTTGCAAAGGTAATGATGCTCAAACAAAACCCAAACAATTATGCTACTCCAACAGGTCACTCATGTCAAATTGCATCTAAAAGAAATACATAGAACAGCTGGTATAGTCTAATAAGAGACATTCTTTAGTTTTAGTGCTTGGGAGTGCCCAGGAGTGGGTCTTAAGCTTTCTTGGGGAGCTCAGCTGTCAGTTTCTTCAGTTGGTGCCAACTCAGTTTTTTATATAACTAGCAGAGGTTGCCCGGCGTTGCTGGGCTGTTTTAAATGGTGTTGGAAAGTTTTTGTTGTTGTTGTTAATGTTTGTAAAGAAGAGTTTAGTCTATAATTGAAAATTTTAAAATTTTTATTTATACAATTTTTTTTTTGCCGTCCTGTTATAAACTGTGATGAGTTTTGTTTGGTGTTTTGGTTTTGTGGATAAAAAAAGAACAAAGGATGATATACTTTTTCAAAAATTTTTATTTAACCCAATAATTTTTAGTATGTATTTTTTTAATAGTTGTACCGTAGGTAATAATTTTAAAAATGTGAAAGTACATGTTTTTCACAATAAATGTTTGTAAACTGTGTATTGATGTTTTTATTTTTTATTTTGAGTTAAAATTCAGCACAGGATTTTTGAATAGTTTTTATTTTATTTTATTGACATATGTTTCTGATTTGTGTAAAATTGTGATTTTGTGTTTTTTTTACTTGTTTTTACTCTTGGGGCCTTTTGTGTGGGGCTGTGGTGTCTTTTTGAATTTTTTTACTCCTGTGCACAGCAAGTGGTGCTGGTAGGGGTTATCTTGTATTTTGACTGTTTTTTCTCTCGTGGCCTCTGGGTGGAGCTTCTTCCAGTAAGTAGTCTCTTTCTTTATTCATTTCTTTTCCGGTCATTGTGGAATCAGGTCGTGTGGTGGTGAGTTGACTGTTTTTCTTTATTTGTGGTGGTGGTGGTGGTTGGATTTTGTGGCGTTTGGCCGGGTGCTGGGTGTGTTTGGAAATTTTTTGTTTTTGTTTACTTTGTATTGTTTTTTGGTGTTATTTTTGGTTGTTTTTGTGTATTGTTGGATGTTTTTGATTGTTTGTTTTTGTGTTTTTTGGTGTCTTACAGGGGGATCCCCTTTCTGCCATGTCCCCTGGCTTTGGAAGGCTTGGGGGGACAGACCCCTTTTGTCTCCCCAAACCTTCCAGACTCATGGGACCCAGGAGAGGGGATTGAATCCAGGCCACCCTCTGATATTAAAAGGGAAATCTCAATTGTGGTTTCCCCTTTAATATCAGTGGGGTGTGTGTGTTGTGATCCCCCTCTCCGCTGGCTTCCTTGGGTTTGGGAGGGTTGGGTGGACAAAAGGGGTCTGTCTCCCCAACCCTTCTGGACCCAGGAGAGCCATCGGAGAGGGGGATTCCCCCCAAAAAACTCCATTTTTAAAGAGAAGTAACTGCTTGGTTTCTTCTCTTTAATATGGTGTGTGTGTGCGTGTGTGTGTGTGTGTGTGTGTGTGTGTGTGTGTATGTGTGTGTGTGTGTGTGTGTGTTTGTGTGTGTGTGTGTGTGTGTGTGTGTGTGTGTGTGTGTGTGTGTGTGTGTGTGTGTGTGTGTGTGTGTGTGTAGGGGAATCCCCTCTCTGCCAGGTCCCCTGGGGTCAGGAGGGTTGGGGAGACAGACCCCTTTTGTCCCCACAAACCTCCCAACCCCAGGTGAGCCAGTGGAGAGGGGGAACTCAACCCCCCCCCCATCCAGTGATATTAAAGGGGAAACTCCAATCGGATTTTCCCTTTTAATATCAGGGGTTGGGTTGGAATCGATCTCCTCTCTTGGGTCCCATGGGTCCGTGAGGGTTGGGGAGGACAAAAGGGGTATGTCCCCCCCAACCCTTCCGGACCCAGGAGACCAGGGAGAGTGGATCAATTCCCCCCCTCTTTAAAAAAACTCCGTTTTTAAAGAGAAGAAACTGCTTGGTTTCTTCTCTTTAAAGACGGAGTTTTTTTGGGGGGAGGGGAATCAAGCCCCTTTCCCTGGTCTCCTGGGTCCAGAAGTGTTGGGGAGACATACCCCTTTTGTCCCCACAAACCTCCTAACCCTAGGGGAGCCAGCAGAGAAGGGGATCGCAACCCCCCCACCTACTGATATTAAAGGGGAAACTCCAGTTGGGAAAGGGAAAGAAGGGCGGTTGGTGTTTGTGAGGCGGTGAGTGTTTTTTTTTAATTTTTCAGGCGCCAGCTTCCTCAGCGTTCTGCGCGCTCATGGTGCGCAGGATGCTGGGACTTGTAGTAATGGGTTTTTGCTTTGTGTTTGTGCTATGTTTTTTAAAAACTGTTTTCTTTTGATTGGCCGTGGCATGTTTCCGAACTTTCCTTACGCCTCGCCGCGCCAGAGCCTCTCAGCCTGATTGGCTCTGGCGCGGTGCAAGGAACATTGGGAAATGAAGTTGTTTCCCTTTTTTCGCGTTTGTGGGGCTGTTGCCCCACTGGCGCAATTCTCAATCCTGCGTTTACCTGCATACCCAGTTCAGATGTGTTCCCGAATGGAGGGTGCAGGCTAGTGGGGCCTGGCTGAGGAGCCTATAGCAAGTTCCAACGGTTAACCCTCGATTTTATATATATAGATGGCTGAAATCCTACTACTTGGTGTAGTAAGTACCACTAGAGTAGACCCATTGAATCAGTGGGGATTTGGTGTGTCAAGTCTCCTGTAAATTGCATTGATTCAATGTGGTCTTACTTTACCATAGTAAGTCACAACTAGGGTAGGCCCATCTGAATCATTGGAACTTATAGAATTGTTGACATGCTAAATCCTCATTGATTCAATGGGCCTACCTGAGTGTGATATACTACACTAAACAGGATTTCAGTCATTATATATCAGTCCAGACTTTCCTTTTCTTGCACAACACTTAAAACCATGCTTGGACTGGGCAGCCCTGCAAACCAAGGATGTCTTAAAACAAAGGAGCAACTTCTCTAAATTGGGACATACGTGGCACCAGCTATATTCTCCATACACCTGAATATCTAAAATTGGAATGATTGTAACTGAACTGGTTCAACCGTCAGGCACATGAGGCAAGTTCTTCCAAATGCCTTGAAACCTTAATCAATTGATTCACTGTTGTTGTTATTGTTGTTCTTTTTAAACTGGAGGACTTCTTTGGGAATTTTGAGACTACCAGAAAGGTCAGCCAAATTGTTTTGTGGAAACAGAGCTTTTAGTTTTAAATTTAAAACAATGGGTTCTCCTCCAAGGATAGTGTTTACAAGTTTATAGCAATAGCAATAGCAATATGAACTACACTTATATACCGCTCCATGGTGCTTAGTGCACTCTCTGTGTGTTCACAAGGCAATTAGCATTTTGCCCCCAACATGCTGGATACTAATTTTATTGACTTTGGAAGGCTGGAACTAAGGCTGAGTAATCTGTGAGCCATGCCAGGATTGAACTCATGTCAGCAGTTTTGGCTGCAGTACAGCAATTTAACCACAGTCCCATCAGGGCTCACTGTTATTGCTCACCCTGGCAAAGTGTGGTTTCCCATAGGAATGCATTGAAAACAGGCTTTGTTGCCCATCCTGAAAAAAAAATATTCACCCACCCACATCGAAAATCCTGGCTACAGCCCTGGATAGTTTCTCAATGGAACTTTCCACTTAAATGATGCAAGCCAAGATGGGCCCTTCTTCATCAAGAATGTAATATTTCCAACAGTGCAGCTCAGGGGTGGCCAACCTTGGTGCCTCAGGTGTTCATGGACTTCAATTCCCAGAAGCTCTGATCAGTAGGTGTGCTTACTTGGGCTTCTGGAAATTGACGTCCAAGAACACCTGGGGCACCAAGGTTGGCCACCCCTGGTGTAGCTAAACTGTGTTAAAATAAGTGAGACCACACTTTGTGTAACTGAGGGCAAGATTATTTCAGCAGTTCCCATTCTGTGTACCATCACTTATTATCTGTATAGCTGCTATGCGCATATGCGTGTAATAGCTTATCATTTCTTACAACGGCATATAATTTTAAGGCTCATTTTATCATATCAGCATCAACTCTTGACAGATGGGTGTCAGTATGATTACCAGTAATTGGTGACAATGTAGAACAGAGCTGCTCTTTGTGGGGATTCATTTGTCTGACAGCACTCACTCAACCTTTACCCAGATATCAGCATAGGAAGCCATGCCAAAGGCAAATAGAGAAGGCACCATTTCATGTTCAGTTCTGGATCATTTGTGAAGGCTGAAGTTGGCAAATGAATGGCTGGACCTTTCGTACACATCATCACTGTTGTGCCTGCTGACACAACAGTTCGTTACCATCATATTGATCATAATACTCAGATGGACCCAAAGATTTTAGGCTTAACCTTTTAACCTTTTAACAATGAAAAAAATTCAACTGTAATAAGCATTTAAGATATCTAACTGCTCCAGTGAGAATTAGGCAGGATGATGGAAGTTTAGAGTGTTATAGCTCAGAGAGGTACATTTAAAAGTGTCCTGAGATTGTCAAAGGAATCAAGCCAAGTAGGTTTGCTACAATTTGTCACCCAGTCATTGAAAATGGGAGGATAGAAACTTGACAGAGTCCATTGGTGACCAAATCTTTACACATTTCCTATGTTTATTCTAGTAAATAATATTACATGGTTGAAAAATCTAAACAGAGCTAATAACATTTAATATTTATAGGATTCTTCTGAACCAATTGAAGATGTGTATACATCATCAGATTCAGTTTGTATCAAAATATTTGCTATACACATTGGGACTACTCTACTGGAGCTAATTTGGAGGTGGCCTGAACTGATAGCAAAAAATCAGCACCTATTATAATTACTATTTATAAGTGACAATCAGGACCAAATTATATAGTATGCTTAATATGACAGCGCGGCACCAAAATGGCCACCGCGCTCTTTGCGGGGGCCCCCACGCAGACTCAGACATCCGGGTGAGTTAGGGGGCATGGCCACTCCTCTATAAAAGGAGTGGCCACGAGGCAGCCGAGCTGCCATTTTAGAATTCGACGGAGCGGAGAAGTGTTTCTCCGTCGCGTTTTTGCTGCTTTGCCTTTAGAACCTTGGCTTAGAGCAGAGTTTCTTTGCTCTTCGCTACTGCGGTACTCAGGGCTCAGGATCCGATCCCTGGCCAGGGATCCTTCAGGCAGTTTCTTCGGGAGACATGGCTCCCAAGCGGTCAAGCTTTCCCTACCCCTTCATCGAATGGGGCAGCCATCGGGTCGGAGGACTCAGGCTGCATCCCCGCAGCAGGGCAGCAGGATGGTCTTGCCCACTGCTGCCAGTGGGGCCAATCAGGCTCCTGCCTGTCAGCCTGGCACAAGCCTGCAGGCTGGGCTGGCACATGCTGGCCCCTCGGGGACCCCGGCCCATGGAGGGCCTTTTCAGGGCTCAGGACAGGGTGGCCCATGTGGGCCTGGTGTGGGTTTCCACCCCACCATTTCTCTGGCCCCCTATGGGCCGGAGTTTTGGGCATGGCCCTATTCGGGCCCTGGATCCCCTTTCGGGTTTCCATTTCAGCAACTACCTAGTGGGCCGTCCGGCCCACCCGGCCCACCTTATACAGGGGGCTCAGGGCAGTTGATGCACTCATAGCACGCATTTCAGTGCTAGAGGCATCAATGGGCATTGCCGCTTCAATTACGGCCCCTTCGTCGATCCCGGCCAACACGTCGGCCGTGATTCTCCAGCGGGCCGTCAACAGGGTCGAGCTGCTCGAGGCCATCAGGCCAGCCCAGGCGGGCACCTCGCAGCTCCCCGCATGTTCTGATTTGCCATTGGGGAGCAGTCAGGTGTGGCCCCAAAGCTCGATGCCCGTCACGAGCTCCGACACCCGACGTGGGCCGGAACCCCCAGTGGGGGCGGCTCATGGGGGTGCGACTAGTGAGTATCCGGTTCAATTTAGTGCAGACCCAACACTGTCCAGTCACACTGGGGGGGGGGTGCAGTGGCCATGGCCACGGCAAGTTACTGTGGGTGGGCAGTTGCTTCCACACTGCCGCATTAACTCCTGGTTGCCGAATGGTCCCCCGATCAGGGCAGGGGTGTCCGCCCCTGGGGGTATGCCAAGCGTTGCAGGGGCTATTCAGGGCCCGCTGTGCATACCCTCCATCCAAAATGTGCCGACGGCGGCTCTGCCGACGGCTGGTTATTCCTTGCCCCTGGGTGATCATCTATCACAGGCCACGAGGGATAAGATTTGGCGAGGGGAGTATGTTGATATTTTCTCCCTCTTGAATCGTGAGCCCACCAAGGGAGGGACAGGATGACAGGGACAAGGAGTTGTCCCGTCGTCGTAAGCCACTGCGTACCTGGGCCAATTGGTTGCTGGCATACCTTATATATATGGCGGTATACCTGAGGGCCCGACCTGATTTGGCCATTCCGATGGTGCAATACCTTGACAACATTTATAGGGTGATGGTTGATTTCCCTGGCCCGTCGTGGTTGGCTTACGATGAGGAATTCGGGATTGGAGTGGCCCTACATCCTGAGATGAGGTGGGATGAGCCCTGCCAGCAATTGTGGCTCTTGTATATGACTCCCACGCGTCCGGCGCCTGGTGATAGGTACCATTGCGGCCATGCCGTGTAGCGGGCGGCTGTGAAACAGGGTCCCTGCTAGCCGGCGGGGTAGGGGGTTCCAGCCCGCCTGCTGTGTTGGAGCTTCTCAGCTAGCGGTGTGTGCAAAAAGTGTCAGTGTCATTTCCGACACGAGTGTCCCTCTTGCTCTGGCCCTCACGCTGCCTCCGCATGCCCGCAGGCTGGTGGGTCACGAGGCAGAGGTAGGGGTGGGCAGGGGAGGTCAGGGCTCCCTCTGACGGGGCTAGCCACGATATGGGCCCCCTCCCCAATTAATATCCCTATGCTGGAACGATGGCTTTCCGCTTATCCTAGATGGGATGATGCGAGGTACTTACTAGAAGGTTTCCAGTTTGGCTTTCATATTCCATTTAGGGGTGTTCGGGGACCGCAGGATGCCCCGAACTTACTTTCTCTGACGGGTAATGATGAGGTCGCTGCACAAAGCATAGCTAAGGAGGTGAAGGCTATGAGAGTTGCGGGGCCCTTTACTGAATCACCATTCCCTAATTTGAAGGTCTCTCCTCTGGGGCTAGTACCGAATAGGACCCCAGGTGAATTTCGTTTAATTCACCCTCTCTTACCCTGCGGGTCCCTCGGTCAATGATGCTATTCCTGAGGACCTTTGCTCAATCAGGTACACGTCGTTTGATCAGGCCCTACAGATGGTACGCTCTTGTGGTCCCAGGGCCCTCCTGGCAAAGTGTGATATCAAATCGGCATTCCGATTACTGCCAGTGCACCCCGAGGACTTTGAGCTGTTGGGTTTTCATTTCCAAGGAAAGTTCTACATAGATAAGGCCATGCCTTACGGCTGTTCTGTTTCATGTTCGGCATTCGAACGATTTAGTACTTTCCTCCAATGGGCCTTTGTTCGCAGGTCAGGGTCCCGGTCTGTAGCCCATTACCTCGATGACTTTTTGTTCGGGGATGAACGGGGCTCGGACATGTGTATGCGTCTCCTTACTACATTTCAGGCGCTTATGCAGGAACTGGGTGTCCCCTTAGCGCCTGAAAAGACCGAGGGCCCAGACACCAAGCTCACCTTTTTAGGCATCGAAATTGACACTGTCGCACGGGCATCCAGGTTACCCATGGACAAGGTGACTTGGATCTCCGCGGCGATTTTGGCACTGATTGCCAAGCGTTAAGTGTCTCTTCGTGAGCTACAGGTCCTTCACGGCCACCTCAACTTTGCCTACAGGGTGGTGACACCGGGCAGAGCTTTTGCCAGGCGTCTGTGTGATGCCATGGCTGGCCTATTAAAACGCCACCACAGGGTCTGGCTGACCAGGGGCATACAGGCAGACCTTTTGGTTTGGCTCACATGCCTCCAGGTTTTTAATGGGGTCTCTTTTTGAAGATCAGACATTATGGTCTGCCCTAAATTTCAAGTGCAGTCGGATGCCTCCGGCTCTTTGGGTTATGGGATTTATTTTGAGGGGCGGTGGGCATATGGCCGATGGCCTCATGCATGGCAGGGCACGGATCACCTCCGCGATCTTACTTTCCTGGAATTTTTCCCATTTTGGGGGCACTAATGCTATGGGGCGACAAGTGGGCCAACTCAGTGGTCCATTTTTGGTGTGACAATGCTGCAGTGGTGCACATTGTTAATGCCCAGACGTCCAAATCCCCTAGGGTCATGGCATTGTTTCATCAATTTGTTTCGAGAAGCCTACGCCTCAATGTGCTGTTCAGGGCCAGCCATGTACCAGGTATTGATAACGATATTGCTGATGCTTTATCCCGCCTGCAGATCTTCTGGTTCTGTGCCTTGGCTCCGGAAGCAGAGGAATTCCCCTCGCCACTCCCGGCTGAGATTTGGACATTTGGCGAGGAGAGGTGAACCGGGCGATCGGCATGTCATTGGCACCTCGCACGCGTAAGGCGTATCAACATGCTTTCATACAATTTAGAACCTTTTGTGGGCAACTACAGTTGCCTGAAGTGTGGCCAATACCAGTAGACCAGGTTTTACAATACATGGTTTATCTTCACGGTCAGGGGTGGGCCCCCCGTACTATAGCCTCTAGGCTTTCGGCACTGGCATTTATGGCCAAGGTGCGGGGCTTCACTGACTGCGTGAATGACTTCCGCATACGTCATGTTTTGGAGGGGTGGACACGTGAACGTGGCCGCCACCCGGACACACGTCACCCGATTTTGCCAGAGGTTCTTACCCACCTTGCACGAGGCTTGCATGACTTATGTTATGATAGGTATGAGGTGGCTCTTTTTCACGCAGCTACCACTGTAGCCTTCTTTGGAGTGCTCCGCATCAGTGAGTTGGTACCATTGTCTAAGGCGGATGCGTCTCGTAGGGCACTGGAACTTGACGATGTCTATGTTACACATGAGTGGGCTCAGTTGAGGATACGGTCCTCGAAGGTTGATCAGCACGGCGTAGGTAGTGGAGTTAGACTGCTACGATGTTCCATTGAAGACATCTGTCTGGTTGGTGCCCTACATGAGTTTTTGGCAGTGCCTGCTGCGCGCCCTAGCCTGTTTTTCTGCCACCAGGATGGGTCTACCCTTACCAAATTTAAGTTCTGGAGGGTGACCGGTACCGCGCTTCACAGTGTGGGGCCCGTTATGGCACCCATTTATTTAGGGTAGGCGTCGCATTGACCGCGGCTGCGTTTGGGGTACTCGGAGGTGGATATATGTGAGCACGTAGGGGTGTGCGCGTATTTTTCCTATATGTACCTCCCCTCACTGTATGAGTACCTAGTTATGTCCTTAACCCCTTCTCCTCTTTTACAGATCCTGTGTGTCTCCGCACACCGGTGGCAGTGGGGCTGGTGGGCCGCAGCTATGTACACTGGGCAGCAATATTTGCTGCGGCGACAGAGTGTGGACCTCAGCTCGGGCTGCGTGCATCCGCACGTATGCGATGGCATGGTATGCGCAGCATGAGAGGGCGGGAACTGTTGCCATTCCTGATGTCCATCAGGGATGCTGGACCGCCTGATGTTCTTATTCTGCACCTCGGCGGCGAAGATCTCACACGGATCACTGACCTTTCCTTAAACTGTCGAGGTGCAGTGACCTGGTGTTTTATATCATTTATGGCTTACACACGGTCGCTATGGTCTAACATCGTGCCAAGACACCAATTTAGAGAAGACATGGATCTCCATGGTTCGGACTGTCCCGGCGGTCAGGGGCCATGGCTGTTGCCCGGTTCCTTGCTGAGAATGGCTTGGGGACAGCCATTAGATATCTGAGGATAGGCTTACAGATAGGCAGGATATGGAGTCCACCTGTCGGCTAGAGGTATGTACCTCTTTATGGATGAGGTGCAAGCAGGCCTGGTGACCGAGCTGACGGTCTGGGGGGGCGGGGCGGTGAGTCATCATGGATGCCTCCCCGTGTGGCAGGTAGCACTGGTAAGGTAAAGATTTATGACCCATAGGTATCCGGCAGGTTCGCAATTGACTGGCCAACACGTAGAAATAGGTTTGGCCCGTCAAGGGTGAACCAGGCAAGGGGTGATGTCAGGAGCTTCACAGCCTGCATCACCTTGATATTTAACGGATACACGTCATTGGACTCCGGTCAATAATTTGTTTGTGTCAACAAACAAATTGATACAAATAGTTACATGTAGCCAATTGCCATTGGCATTTTGGGAGGAACCTTACCAGTGTTACTGCGGCCTGCTTGCCTTAAAGAATTACAATTGGATGATTACACCAATTGAAAGTTATAATTCGAACTAGGGCATTATTCAATAAAAGTGGCCCCATGCCTTTATCCTTATACCGGTGTCTGAGTCTTTCTTTGGGGGGTGCGCCAGCAATGTAATATTAGGAAGCAAAAACAAAAAACTGCAGCACTTTGAAGACTAACTGCTATATTTTAAATGTGAACTTATGTGGATCAAGTCCACTTCTTCAGACATAGGAATAGAATAGCAAGGCATGTTCTTGTGTACATCAAATACAGTCATAGAGTGATTAAATCAGAATGACGTCATCATGAAAATCAATACAGCTTCCCACAGCTGGCAGTGGTAGATGATCTCTGGTTGTTATTTGGATCTGCTCTAACTGTCCCCTATTCAAATTTAAATGTGGGGAATTACAAAACAAGATGGATAGATGGTATTGTGGACAAGATGAGATGGACAGATAGTATTGTGGACACAATGGGCACAGAGCTTGGTGGGCTGAGGAGAATGGTGGAGGATAGAGGTGCCAGGAGGAAAATGGTACATGGGGTCACAAAGTGTTGGAATCGCCTGTGTGACTGAACAACAAAACAAAACAAACAACTGGCATTGAATGCTAATGAACTTAACCTCTGTGTTGCTGTGTGAGCACATCCCACATTCTGTAGGACATGCTGTGAAAGGGAATATTTTGAAGGTGGTATAATATAACAAACTACAAAATATATAGCAATATATAACAATTTTTTGTATCAATTGTGATAATGTCCCATAAACCCCTGGCAAAGTTGGATTTTGCATTCTGTTTTGCCTCAGGATGGCTGAAACTCAGGAGGTGGCTATGTAATGTCCTGATTTTTTTAAAGTAGTTACTCAAAGCTCATACGACAATCATATAATGATAGAAGTTTCTTTAACTAGAGATTCCCTCATTCCTTCCTGCCACACTTCACCCTCTGCCTCCTTACCATCCATGTCTGTCACCACCTTGTGGGGCAGCTCAGCCCTTATGAGCTCCCCTATGACTTCACGTGGCCTTGGCTATTGAGTTTGCAGGGTTTGGATGATTCAGATTAGGTAGCAAAACATGGCTTTAATGTCCTGCACGGAAGACAAAGAAGGAGCCGCAGTGGGGGCTAAAACACAGGTTTATTTCATAATGGTCAGACTGAACATGTGGTAATGGTGGAGGTACAGCTCATTTTATACTGCAGTAATACATTTGAATATTGTTGCACGGTAGCACGGTTGGCTGCTACCGGCGTGATGTCATTCTGAGTCACGCCCATCTTCTCCAGGTGATCCTAGCGCGGGAAAGGTTCCCGTGGCTGCCGGCGATTGGGGAATGTGAACCATGTGAGCTGAACGCTCGCAGCTGCCCTCTATGGGCAGCTTACCCGCGTTCCTTAAACAGCTGGGTTACATTGTAATCATTGTCAGGTTACATTCATACATTCTTAAAGTAATACTGTTACATACACAACACTCCTCCCCCCTAGGATGGGACGAAGTCCCTCAACCATTGTGGCTTCCCGCATGTGCGCTTGGGGCGTGCGGCTGCTTGGTTTATCTCAGGGGAACTAGGGGCTCCGAATTCCGCAGAGTCTCATCCTGCAATGGAAAGGGGGGACTCATTAGTCGTTTGGCGGGGACTCTGTGACAACCTTGCATTGGGAGAAGGGAACAGAACATACAGCTGCGATATAAACCCCTGCCTGTTGCCCGTGGTGCCTGGGGACCCCCGCAGCACGAACCTCGGAACCGACGAGGAGACCCTTGTTGTCTCGCCCCGGTCCCTTGCGCCTGCAACCGGCGTACTTGCGCCACCCCCTGCTGCCTGACCCGGAGTTCTAGGGGATGGGGAGAGTGCACTTCCCCCTGCTGCCTGGCTCGGGGGGCTTGGTGATATGGTATACTCTAAAGCAAAAGGGCTGGGGGGACTGGAGGTACCAGGGGCTGAACTGAAACCCCTCTTCTCGCTCGGACGGGTGGGGGACCACTCCGCGACACCCCCCTGGTACGGTAACATAAAGTCAAACTCATTCCACTCTTTCAAAGTATCCTCCTCCTTGGCTGAGAATCCAGGGTATGCATTTGTACCCGAGGATGCCCCCGTGTCTCCCCCTTGGGTTACGCGGGTGGGGGAGGACCCTAATGCTGATTCCCTTTCACTAGTGACTCGCCTTCTGAGTTGGTCAGCATGCCTTCTCCAGAGTAGCCCTGTGCTAGTCTCGACCCTATAGGACACTGGCCCCGTTTGTTCAATGATCGTCCCTGGGACCCACGTTGGTCCCGAGGTCGCATAGTTTCTGCAGTGAACCGGGTCCCCTACTGAAAAGCTTTTGGAACTCTCTACCACTATATTTCTCCCTTCATCCTCCACCCTGGTCGGATCTAACCGATCAAAAAGGGTTACCGGGCGCCTCCTCATGAGAAGTTCGGCCGGTGAAAGTCCTGAAGCTAGGGGAGTTGCCCTATAGCAGATGAGGAACTGACACAGTTGGAGGTTCAACTCACCGGGTCCCATGCGCCGCAGTGCGTCTTTCGTAGTGTGCACTTGGCGCTCTACCTGACCGTTTGTGGCGGGGTGAAACGGGGCAGCGGTAATGTGCCTGATGGCATTCCTCTCGATAAACGCCTTGAATTCCGCAGAAGTGAAGGTACTGGCGTTATCGCTAACAAGGATGCCCGGCAGGCCGAAACAACTGAACACCCTACGCAAGTGTTTAATGGTTGCGGCAGATGAGGTGCTACTCATGGGGATTACTTCCAGCCATTTGGAATATGAGTCGACTATCAGCAGGAGCATGGACCCGCGGAAGGGTCCAGCGAAGTCGACATGTATTCAGGACCATGGTCCACGGGCCGTGTCCCATTCCCTATGGGGTAGTCAGGACTCCTCGGGCCGAGAGCTCTGGCAGCTCTCACACGTGCCCACTAAGTGTTCTATATCCGCGTCTATTTGGGGCCACCAGAAGTAACTCCTGGCCAGTGCCTTGGAGCGCACTATTCCCGGGTAGCTGGTATGCAGTAGCCTCAGCACCTTCACCCGCAACTTTTCTGGGATCACAACCCTCTGGCCCCAGAGCAAGCAGCCCCGTTCAAGGGAAAGCTCTACACTACGCCTGAAAAATGACTTGAAATGCTCCTCGGGGGGAGTTGTGGGCCACCCTTTCCTTACCCAGGAACTGACTTGGGCCAGAATTTTATTGGCTGCCGTGGCTTTGGCGAGGTCTGCCGGAACTATGGGGGGCGAGTCGAGAGACTCGATCAGCAGGACTTGATGGTCCTGCTCTACCTTGCATGCGGGATCTCCTAAACCAGGGAGAGGAGACCGGGACAGCGCGTCCGCATGGGAGATCTCCTTCCCTGGGCGATAGACCAGCTCATACTGGTAGGCGTTAAGGAAAATCGCCCAACGTAGCATCCTGGGGGACAGAATTTGTGGGGTGGGCTTGCCTGTGGTAAAGATTCCCAGGAGGGGCTTGTGATCAGTCACAACAGTAAACTCGCGACCGTATAGGAAATCGTGGAACTTCTTTGTTCCCGCGATTATGGCCAGGGCCTCCCTATCTGTTTGCACATAGTTGCGCTCCGCCTTTGAAAGGGACCTGGAGTAGTACACAACCGGGGCTTCCCGCCCGCTCTCTAACACGTGGCACAGCACCGCCCCCACCCCCACTGGGGATGCATCACAGACTAAAACTACTGGTCTCCTCGGGTCGAAATGAGTCAGGACAGCATCCGAGGATAAGAGCGCTTTGAGCTCCTTGAAAGCTCTCTCCTGCCTATCTCCCCACCGCCAAATCACCTCTTTCTTTAGTAGCGCGTGCAGTGGCTCCGCGACGGATGCCTTCCTTGGTAAGAAGGAATGGTAAAAATTTAGGAGCCCTAGGAATGACTGCAGCTCCGGTTTCGCGGTGGGGCAAGGGGCGTTTTGCACAGCCGCAACCTTGGACTCGGAAGGCTTGATGCCCTCCGGGGTTATCTTGAACCCGAGAAACTCAACCTCCCTCGCAAAAAATACACATTTGTCCCTTCTCAGTCTAAGCCCCGCTTTCTCGAATACCGAAAGGACCCTGTCTAGCCTCCTCGCTAGTTCTGATTCGCTCCCCGCTGTTATCAAAACATCATCAAAATATGGGAGCACGTCTGGAAGCCCCTTTAAAAGGTGTTCCACAAGGGACTGGAAGATCCCAGAGGCCGGATTTATGCCGAACTGTAGGCGCGTTACCTTAAATGCCCCTTTGTGTGTAACGATGGTTTGTGCAGAGGCAGCAGCTGGGGTTACTGTGAGCTGCTGATACGCCTGCACCAGGTCTAGCTTGGCGAAACACCTCCCCTCATGCAACGTGGCCAGTAAGTGGCTAACCACTGGCACCGGATATGCATTTGGCTGAATGGCCTTGTTAATTGTACATTTGTAGTCAGCGCAAATCCTGACCTCCCCATTTGATTTTAAGGCTGTAACAATTGGAGTCTCCCACTCCGCTGAATCAACTGAAACCAAAATCCCCTGCCTCACCAATTTGTCCAGTTCTGCCTCAATCTTGTCCTTGAGGGCGAAGGACACTCTTCTTGGCTTGAGACGTAGGAGCCAGATTTCTGGGTCCAACTCAAAAGAAACTGGGGGCCCCTTGTAAGTCCCGAGCCCCTTCTTGAAAACGTCCGGGTGCGCATTGCACACGTCCCGCATTGGGTCAGTCTCTATGGCGTTAATGCCGGACAGTTCAATTCCCAGGGGAGCAAACCACTGGGTTCCCAAAAGGCAGCATCTTCCCCCCTTGAGAACCACTAAGGGCAGTTTCTCTGTGTAATTTTTGAACTTCACTGTGAAGTTCCCCACCCCCAACACTGGGATCCCATAGCCCTGCACGTCCCGTAAGTGTGACTTCATGGCCCGCAGCTTGGGCCGCGCATTTGGGGGAATGCGCATGAATTCCTTTTGGGACAGGATGGAGTAGGACAACCCTGAGTCTATTTCCATCCTCACTGGAACCCCTTGTAACAGTACCTCTACAAAGAAGTGCCAGTGGTCCAGGCCCACGCGGTTCACGCCTTCCACGCCATCGTTGGCTGAGACCTTTCTGATGCCAGCTGCCTTTCGTTGGTGTGCTTGAGGGGGTCTCGATGAGCCCTTGTCCTCGGTTCGCCCGCGCCTGCAGACTCTGGCGATGTGGCCCTTCCGGCCGCAGTTGTGGCACTCAGCCTTCCGGAATGGGCATCTCGTCCGGTCGTGAGATGCCCCACAGCCATCGCAACGGTGGCTTCCTCGCTCGCTGGTCTGGCGCCTCTCTCCACATTTCTTTACCTTCTCTACATCATCATCCTCGCTGGAGCAGGAGTCTGCCGTTGTTGAAGACTCCTTGGAGGTTGCTGGGGTGCCTGTGGACGACCGGGGTGCCCGCCAGGCTGTTTTCGCTGACGTCCGCCGGGCCACTTGCACGGGTGACTTGGCCCTCTCAGGTGCGGCCCCTCGGGACTTGAATACTCTGACCCTGCTCCTGGCCACCTCGGCTGCTTGGGCCTCCCGCAGTCCCTCGTTGAACGTGAGGCGATGGTCGCGGGTCATCAACTTCCTCTGGACCTTCTCGTCCCTCAGGCCACACAGCATGCGGTCTTGGAGGGCCATGTCCAGGTCCTCCCATTGGCAATTGACTGCCGTGAGCCTGAGGGCCGCCGCATAGGCGGACACGGACTCCCCCGGGTGCTGGTCCTACCAGTGGAACGCGACCCGGGCCGGGAAGATTGAAACGGGAGGCTGGAAGTGCTCCCTCAGTAGCGCCAGGATGCGGTCAATGGGCACCATGCCTACCTTCCGGGGAGCCACCAGGTTCATCAGGATACGCAGCGTGGCCGGCCCCACCTGGGCGAGGAAGTGCGAGCACATCTTCCCATCGTCGTCGATGCCTGCAGCATCCATTGCATGCCGAAACTGGCACTCGTACAGCTCCCATTGTTCTGGATCGCTGATATCAAACTGGTGAGGTTTGACCTTGGGACACGCCATGGATCCCACCTTCGTCGCCAATTTAATGTCCTGCACGGAAGACAAAGAAGGAGCCGCAGTGGGGGCTAAAACACAGGTTTATTTCATGATGGTCAGGATGAACATGTGGTAATGGCGGAGGTACAGCTCATTTTATACTGCAGTAATACATTTGAATATTGTTGCACGGTAGCTCATTGGCTGCTACCGGCGTGATGTCATTCTGAGTCACGCCCATCTTCTCCAGGTGATCCTAGCATGGGAAAGGTTCCCGCGACTGCTGGCGATTGGGGAATGTGAACCATGTGAGCTGAACGCTCGCAGCTGCCCTCTATGGGCAGCTTACTCGCATTCCTTAAACAGCTGGGTTACATTGTAATCATTGTCAGGTTACATTCATACATTCTTAAAGTAATACTATTACATACACAACACTGGCCCACTTAGCATGGTCCAGTCAGCTCTTTATCCCAATTCAACAGACACAAAGGATCCATATTTTATGAAGTTTATTTGATTGAATTAAAGAAATGAATGTAGCATAGGAAAGCAGACTTGCAATCCAGTCATTTAAAGAATACCTGTACATACAAAAATAAGAAAACTTAACTTTTCTTGGCCCTTTTGGCCCAGCTTGTACTCACAGGTCCATTCTGTGAGGCTCCCTCCCTGGACTTCCATGGCAAAAGAGGAAGCAAAATTCCTCACACTCTGGTTTTGCTCTTTTAGTATCAACCTCCCCATGTGTGCAATCTCATCCAATTGAAATTAGTTTACATTCCAATCTCTCTCTCTGGTATGTGTCCTAAAGGGACTTCCACACATTGAAATCTCCATCTTGGATGTGCTAAAACACAAAGTAATTTAGTGGGCAAAATCTCACGAAAAAGTGCAGCTCAGAAATGGGCTTTTTCATGACAAATCATTCTTCCAGACCTGGATCACACTTGATCTTAATAATGCAACAATATTTCAGTAAAGTTTAGATGACCAAGTTTAGCGAGAAAACAACAACAGGAGAATATTCCAATATGTAGGGGCTGTAGTGGCTCAATCGGTTAAGATGCTGAACTCAATTCCCGAGTACTGCAAGATGGAGTGAGCTCCCATCTCTGTCCCATCTCCTGCCAACCTAGCAGTTTGAAAGCAAGAAATTGCAAGTCGATAAGTAGGGACCACTTTGGTGGGAAGGTAAACAGGGTTTAGTGCACTCTGGTGTTGAGGCACACCTGCCACATGTCCATGGAAATGTCTACAGATGCAGACAGCATTGGCTCTTTGGCTATAAACAGAGATGAGCACTGAACCCTAGAGTCAGATATGACTGGCTTTTGAGCAAGGGCGACTTTTACCTTTACTTATTCGAGTATGCAAAAAGTCTATCTCAACAGAAGTACTGTATGTGTTTTTCTGTTCATTATACTGCTCTGTGAAATGGTTTGTGGTATGGAGATATTCAACCCAAACTGCCCTAGTGGTTCAATGGCTCTGCGGTTCAGCTGTTAGTCACGATCTTCTTTGGCAACAGCAACTCAGACATTTCTAGTACTTTCAATCTCCTCCCTGAAATCACTAATGCTTTTTTTTAAAAAAAAATGTGTTGTTTCAAAGCATGATTAAATCCACATCTGTATAATAGCTCTCAGTTTGTGACATGGCTTTTCCTGTACTTTTTCCTATCTGTCTTTGACAATAGACTGGATTGCTTAGAAATGAAAATAGCTATAAATGATCATCAAAAATATTTCTGTCAAAAATTATTTGTCCAATCCCAGCCAAACAAATACCACACAAAACTTAGCTGGACCCAGCTATTTTGAATTTTGGCAGTGATGCCCTTTCCCCAATATTAAAAAAAGAAGAGAAACCAAAAATAGCGGTGATGGTGGTGGAAAGAAAGACCACAACATCTGACCAAACTACTCAAAAAGTAATACAAGAATGTAGGGATGATTTTCTGTGCATGTGCACAAAACCTGAACAGATATTCCATCTTAGCAGTGTAACTATGCTTAAATAAATAAAGAAAAATTGAAGTTAAAAAAATGCACAGGCAATATGCTATTACATGTACAAATCTTTCATTTAGCTGTACAGCTGACCCGAATGGAGCAAACCACAGCTGCAATGGGTTATACACTGTACAGTCCAGTAGCCTTACTTAGAGATTCTCCCCAGAACCTCAGGGGCTGCAGTGGTTCAGTGGCTAAGAAGCTCGACTAGTTAGCTGGAAGGCCAGCAAGTTGGCAATTTGAAACCCAGGTACTGCATGACAGGTTGGGTGCCCATCTCTGTTCCAGCTCTTGGGGACATGAAAGGAGCCTCATTTTGGTGTTTCCTGAGCAGAGTTTCTCCCGCAAAAATCCTTTCAACCAGGAATAATTTCTGACATGAAATTATTGTTATTATTTGTGATTAAAGGGTGTAGGGGAGATCCTTAGACTTCTTTGGGGCATTCGGCTCTTTCTGTGCTGGCATTGACTGCTTCTTTTCCATTGCATGCATTTCTTTTTAATTTTTAATTATGTAACCACTTGAATCCTGGATTCAACATGAGAGATCTGGGAGCTGGTCAGCCCTGTGACTGCTCCAGGACCTTTTGCTTCATCCTGTGGCATGCACAAATTCAATTAGTACTGTAACATTTATCATATCCCCCAACAGGAAGGCACCTTATAGCATATTCAATTCTTTTTTAAAAAACCTTCCCATTTATAAATGTGGGATATTGTGTTCTGTACCAGTGATTCAAAATGCCAGAAGATGACCTAATTCCTTACACAATATTGTGCCCATGTTTATACTAGGAAAAAGGGTGGCAAACCTTACATAGCAAAGGGCAGCCTGAATGCTGACAACAACAAAGGCAGCAGTCAAGATAGTCTACAACAGTGTTTTCCTACCTTTGGTTTTTGGACTTCAACTCCCAGAGGCCCAGATCAATTCCCCAAAGCACTGATCAGCCAATGTACTGACTTAGGTTTCTGGGAATTGAAGTGTCTCTGTGGGGCGTGGGGCCCATATTGGGAACCACAGGTCTACAGGATATCCTCTTGTGCTCACTACAATTCATATTTATGAAAAATCAGTTAACAATTGCTTTGTGTTTGGGTGAAAAGTGGTTAACTGATTAAAAAAAGGAGTTAGCGTCTTTGATTTTCCCTTGTTTGCTGTGAATGGTATTGTTCTCTATGTAAATGTATGGCTACTGCCACTGGTCTTTTCAACATTCAGGCTGCCTTTTGCTATGTAAAACTTGGCCTCCTTTTTCCTTCTAGAAATATGGGCATGATATTGTGCAGTGATATTAGGTCAAATAAAATTTGGCAATGAAGGCATGATTTGTTGCAGCAATATTGGGCCATTTCCTTGCCTTTTGGATCGTGGATACAGTAGCACAACACCCCAAATTCATAAGGTCGTGATTCCCACTATGGTGAAGTGTACAGTATTAAAAGGTTAA
Organism: Bradypodion pumilum; assembly: GCA_035047305.1. NCBI lineage: Eukaryota > Metazoa > Chordata > Lepidosauria > Squamata > Chamaeleonidae > Bradypodion > Bradypodion pumilum. The sequence continues at coordinate 430,266,125 of JAWDJD010000001.1, forward strand.
TAATTATTTCTGAATTAGCATGTATACATATATTAGCTCAAGCAGGTCACAGAATTGTAGAATGATATAGCTGGAAGAGACACACCTGGACAGTGTAAGAAACCACAGCAGCCTCATCCCTGATTGGAGATCATCTAAACTTTGCTCACAAACCTTGACCAAAGGTAAATCCACTACCTTCCAAATGAATATGTCCTGCTGACAGAGACTGCCTCTGAATATTTAGTCAGTATTTCTCCTCTTGCAATTTGAATCAATTGGTTCATGTTCTGCTCTCTGGAATAGCAGAAAACTGGCTTGCTCCATCTTCAATGTGACAGCCTGTTTTAATCTCACTTCTGAAAGATCTGTCAGCAGTCACCCCACTTTTCTCTATCATCAAAATTGTTGTGACTGTGCTTTGCCTCCATCAGTTTCTTTTCCTATGAATATTTTTTACTGAATTTGGAATATCACTTCAGTTCAAAAAAGGGTAAGTGATATCTTTATAGCACCACTAAAATCTCTCAAACAGAAGCTAGCCTGAAGTCCTGAAGAGATTTCAGCACGCTGGGCATTTCAGAATTGGGCAGATTTGGTAAGATTTTGATGATCTAATAAAAAGTTTCACCCACTCTTATTTTTGGATTGTGAGGAAGGGCCCCATTTTTTTCTTTCACTTTCTTCGCGTGAATATTTTAGTATTTCTGAATGTTATACAACCCTTTTGTTCTGCTCTGTGGTGATGAGTTTCCTCTTTCTCTGTCTTTTTCTTCTTCTTCCAATTTGATTCTGAATATTGGCTAACATCATGGCAATCAGCCATGAAGATTGTCCTGGGAACAATATAATGCAACGGCCTTCCATTTGCCTTCTGTATCACATAAAGACACCAGTACCACTGATCCAGTTCCGCATGTCAATTTCAGTATTGATGAAGCTGCTGCTCTCTATCAAAATGGATTCCAGTGGGATTTAATCCACTAAGGGCCCATCACGGTTCCCTGAGGACTTTACCACCCAAGGCTGTTAGCCCTCAGAGTTGTCAGGTTAGTTGACCACTGCCTCACGATCGGCATTGAGTTGCTGGTCTGCTCTATCACCATAGGAGGATAACCTGGTCAGACAATAGATGAGTCTCTTGTTGGTTGAAAACCCATTAGGGAGTATCCCTTGCCTTTTGAATCGTGGATATAATAGCACAACATCCCAAATTCATAAGGTCATGATTCCCACTATGGTAAAGTGTACAGTATTAAAAGGTTAACAATTATTTCTGAATTAGCATGTATACATATATTTGGATGACACATTATATTCACATTGTAAGTTTCGATGTGGGGAAAACCTACTATCCTTCCTCTTTGACAAAAGATTGAAATGCCCCACTCTATTAATGTACACATGAGCAGGAAGTCACTAAAACAGGACAGATACTTAAAATCCCATACTTTTCTTGCAGCAATTTTGATCTGTGGTGATTGCCTTCCTGTTTTGACTCCTGTCCACTAAGAGGCTGAAAAGCTCATTGCACACAGGGTGCAGGTGTTAATATATATAGAGCCGCATTATATATATATAAAATGCTGCTTTATGGCTAAATTATTTAATTAATTATTTTTGTAGCTCTCAGTGTAGTGGTTAGCAGTACTCTGGTGGTAAAATATGAATAATATTCCTAATAATCACATGAATCTAATCGCACCCAAAATATACTTTAGTCAAAATTCATTACCATATGATGATGACTTCCAAAATGTCATATCACTAACAGCTCTGCTCAGATCTTGCAAACCAACAGTTCCTTATGCTAGGTTGTTGTCTCTTCCTACACCACACTCTACCTAGTGATATTGTTTTTGCCAGGAAAGCTAGCTCAGGTCTTGCAAACTGACAGCTGTGGCTTCTTTTGTTGCATAATCCATCTCATGTTAGGTTTCCCACTTCTTGTACCCCTCCCCACTTTCCTCTGCAATATTTTCCTTTCTGGTGAGTTTTGTATTTTTACTATTCTGTGCATGCCAGAATAGCACCAATATACAAACTTTTGTTCAAGGAAGAATTCGGGCTTGACTTGTCTGAAGACTCACTTTTTTTTTCTTTGTGTCTGGGAAGACCTTAATTTATGTTAGCAGAACTTTGGCACCTGTTCTACCCATGTTTACCACACAATTGTTTAGTAATTAAGAAAAAACTCCCAGAAGCTGATCCCCCCCCCCCGCCCACAATCAAGTAACCACACTTTACCCAAACAGAAAGCAATTGTCATGGATGTTTTTCAACAAGTATGAATGGTAGTGAGCACAAAAGGGCATCTTGTAAAGCATTTTGACTGCTGCCATTAGTGTTGTCAACATTCAGGTTGTCCTTTGCTGTGTAAAGTTTGGTATCCTTTTTCTTCCTGGCAATGTAGGCATGATATTGTGCAGCAATATTGGGCCATTTCCTGGTGTTTTAAATTGTGGAAAAAGAGGAACACTATTGCACTTTCATAAACTGGAGAGGTGTTTTTGATGCAGGCAGAGGGCAACTATTTATCAAATACGTCTATAGGGTGAATATTTGCACTTGTTTGTGGACATAAAGTTTGCCTCCAAATGCTTGAGTTCTGACTGAAGAATTTGATTATAATCCATGAAAGCTCACATTAAATAAATTTGTTAGTCTTAAAGTTGTCTGAGTAAATTTTTCTGGTTGTTAGTTTGCTGTTTTTCTAAGCACTTAATGTACTCTGGAAAGCTGAAATACTTAATAATATTCTGACTACTGGAAAGCTTAAAATGGACCCTAACTGTTTGATTAACTTTTCCATCATAAATAGGTGTTTTTATTGCTGGCATTTTTAAAATGAGGTTATTATGTTTGTTCTTACAGATTTCTATAATTTATTCAATTTATTAACATTTTTATTGTGAATATTTTTAATATGTTGTACATCATCCAGAGTGGGAAAATAGATAGATAGATAGATAGATAGATAGATAGATAGATAGATAGATAGATAGATAGATAGATATTATGGGATGTGGACAGTAGTTTATAAAAAAAACAGCATTCAAACTGTGATGAAACCAAGCTGCATGTAAGGTAGATACATGCCTATGAGCACTACATTTGAAGACTTGGTCATGAGCTAGAAACCGCCGACTGATTTGATCTCCTTGCAGCCTAGGGGACTCTCAAGAGTCTTCTCCAGCACCAAAGTTGAAAGTATCTATTCTTCTGCACTCATCTTTCCTTGTGGTGCAGCTCTCACATCCATCACTTTAACTATGCAGTGATCTTGGATCCCAAGAAAGTAACATCTGCCACAGCTTCCACACACACCCCTTCAATTTGCCAGGGAGTGATGGGGCTGGATGCCATGATCTTGGTTTTTATTTTAATGTTTAGTTTCAAGCTAACTTCTCTTTCACCCTTATGAAGAGATTCTTTAGAACAGGGGCCGGCATCCTTTTAAAGTTGGGGGCTGGGTCATGCTCCTTTAGACAGTTGAGGAGTCTGGACTGGTGACCCCCACCATAAATGCTGCCATAAACACATACCACTTGCAGCAGCAGCGGCAGCGGCAGCTGGAGTGAGGGTGTGGGCCAGATGTTTGGTGCTGTGGGCCAGATTCAGCCCATGGACTGTAAGTTGCCAACCTCTGCTTTAGATCTTCTTCATTTTCTGACATTACGATGGTGTCATTTAAGGTTGTTGCTCCCCCCCCGGCAATCTTAATTCTGGCTCTCTGGTGGGATTCAGCCATACCTGAATCCCAGGAGGGGGACGCCGGGCGGAACACCACCACCATGCACCTGGCCCCAGTGGGGGCGAAGAGGCTTTCCCGGCCACGCCACCGGCCAGAGCCCTGGGCCCCGCCCTCCCCCCTTGAGGGACTCTGAAGGCACGGGAATTTGTGGGTGGTTTTAGCTGATTTGTATTTATTGCATTTTTGTATTGTAATTGGTGTTATACTATGTACTGTTATGTAATTTTGCATTGCTGTTTTGCTTGTAAAACTGTATTTTGCTTTGTATAAGTGCTATATTGTATTTCTGTATGTTATCCATTGTGAACCACTTTGGGTTGTCTGCTGGATGAGGAAAGTGGTATATAAGAATAAATTTCAATTCAATTCAATTCAATACCTGTCAAGTATCCCGTATTGGCCAGGATTTCCTGTAATTCAGCGCCATGTTTTCTACTTTCCCACCTGGACCCACCACCATCCCGTAATTTGACGGTGGGGGAAAGTAGTTACTGCACATCCCCTTCTGTGCAGAACCCTTCTGTGCATTCGCAGAAAGGTTCTGTGCAGAATTGGATGCACAGAAGGCTTCTGTGCATGCGTGGAAGGGTTTTTCGCATGCACAGAAGGGTTCTGCGCAGAAGCCTTCTGTGCAGGTCCTGTATTGTCCGGAGCTGCACTTGACAGGTATGGATTCAGCAAGTTTGCCCCAGTTTGCCAGAACTGGTAGCAGAAATTCCATCTGGCTCTTCCCATTTGAAATAAAGTAGTCCTAATTCAGGTGCAACACAGGGTTTTCCCCATGGCCACACCCATCATACCACGCCCACAGAGTAGGTAGTAATTTTTAAAAAAATCCTACCACTGTTGTGGCTTGAGATTTACCCAGCCCTGCATTATGCATGATGTACTCTGCATACCAGTTAAATAAAAAAGATGATAATATATAGCTTTGTCATACTCCTTTTCCTATTCTAACTCAATCAGTTGCCCCATATACAGTGTTTTTGCTTCCCTACCTGCATATAGGTTTCTCACAAGACAGGTGAGGTGGTTTGGTATTCCCATCTCTTTAAGGACTTGCCACAATGAAGAAAAAGTAGGCATGTTGAAGGTTTTGTACTCCCTTGCTTTCTTCATGATCCAGTGAAGGTTGGCTATTTGGTCTTTAGTTCCCTTCCATCTTCAGAACCCAGCATGTACTTCTGGCAGTACCTGATCGACGTAGTGTTGAAGCCTAGCTTTCATGATCTTGAGCATGATCTTGCTAGCACATGAAGAATTAAATATCACTCATTAAATAAATAACTGTCTTTTCATGACATTTCTGAGGTTGTGACATTGCTCTGCACCAGTGAGATGCCCTTGATTTGTTATACCAAAATTGTGATGTAAAAATTTTAAGGTGAAAAGGAAAACATGAGGGAGAAAGAGAGAGGCAAAGAAAGAGCTATCATTGTTGTCTCTCACTTCCTTAAAACTGATGTCATTACGGAGGTCCAATTTTGACTAGCAGTGTCTGCTGGATCTTAAGTTAGTAACAAACTGGAACAATGTGTTCTATTTTCTAGGCCTTATTCTGGAATATATGTACGCTTTACTTTTAATTTCACATGGAAGAGAAAAATATTTTTGATATAAACACCAGAACATGATATAGCAGAGCAAGCATGCTGTTCCATAAATTATAACATGTCTTTTAACATATTCTGTACACTGGAAAACAAAGCCTTTCTGTGGTAAAATTGAAGTAATGGGATAAATGAAGATAATTTCCCTTCAATAACAAGATTGCATTAACCACTCATGGATTTTAACTTCTTCAGTATAATTCTCCAGGGCATCATTGTGGTCTTCAAAAATAGGGATAATTGCAGATCACTGGGATCACACATATTTTGGGAAGGCATGGCTGATTGATGTACTTGACATGTTAGTGATGAAACTGAACTCTGCTCAATGCAATTTGGGATAATTAACTTGGCTTTTGATTTTAACCATAATACAGACTTGTCTAATGTTGCCTCATATTACAGTGGGAGGAAAAATGATAATTGAGGCAAGTTGTTAGGAAAATGGCTAATTAGAGTGCTCTGTGGGAGGAGTTGAAACACTGTTTCTTCTGCCAAATTTGCAAACATTTGCAGAGGCTAAGGGAAATTACACTATTGGACCACTGTGTATCTCAGTTTGATCAAAGCAAACTAAATTATCCTACATTTTTATTCTATTGTGAGGAGAAATTTGTAGCGCACAGTACATTAGATTTTCTTGGAATTTTTTTCTATGTGTGCAATAGTGAGGTTACCTGTGTTTACATTTTTCTAGTTGGATTCTTACTCTGTAGTTTCACAATGAGACAGGCTGAGAGAACATGAGGAATCGCTTGCGCTCACACGAGTTTTTGCCTCCCATGACAGAACAAGACAATGAGCTCTTTGCTTCCCACTGGGTCTTCCACAATTCATGCAAATAGTTCTGTGCAAAATCAGTGCCTTTTCCCTTTATGCAGCAAGACATGCTTACATGTTCACATGCAGCAAGAAGAAGATTGGCTGATTATTCAGAAGACACAAACAGCTTATCCAATGGTCTATATTTTAAAAAATTCAGTTCAACAAGGCAGCCACTTTCCCAGTTTTGCGTGACTGTACACTTTTTTCAAAAACCACTCCTACCATTATGGCAACTCCCATTAAGACTTGTAGAAAATATGTGGTTTTGCAGGTGGGGAGAAATGTTCTGCTTTGCCTCATTCTTATTGCACATTCCGTGGACCTGATTCCTTGGTAAGGAAGCTGGGTAGGTTCAGTAAGCTGCTTTTATTTGAGTTGTCATGCACATTCTCTCCTGCAGCATTTACTGAAGCTTCTCACTACCTGTCCTCAAGCCCCAGGGTGGATTCTCTTAAACCAGGGAATATGCGGTTTTAGATTGGTAGCATGGAGGCAGAGAGCTGGATAATAAAGGTATTGCCTGATAGACTGAGTTCCACTCCTTTCATATAGCAGCAAAGTTTTATTTAGCAAAGTATCTGAAAAAGACAAAGTACAGAAAACACAGAAATACAGAGTTAATCAGAGTATCACTCTGGCATAGTCGTTGGCAGGGCTATTTCCTTAGATGTTTAGTCTCCTCTCAGAGATGGGGGGCAAAGTCCTAATGAAACTCTTGAGCTAGGAGCCTGATTTGAGTGTCTTGATGCAGCTCCTTAAATAGGAAAGTTGTTCTACCTTGGAGGTTTGGTCTAGATAAGTGAAACCTATGAAAGTGAGCCACTCCTAGATCAGATAACAGTTTCCAATCACATTTATCCTCCCATTAGATAAGGATACCCAATCAGAGAGATCTGCTCCTACCCCTCCTGTTAGGTAGAGGTGGAGTATTCCATGATTGGCTAGGGACTTGGGGACTCTCCAAGTACTCTTGGGCCCCACCTTTGCTCTGTCCTTGACTTCAAGTAACCTAAGATGGACTCAGAAAGTAAAATGATGCAGTTTGGTTCATCAAGATCATGACAATACTAATATATTTCTTTACAATGAGATAAAGAACGTTTTAGATCTTTGTGTGCTGGGAATAATCTGTAAAATAGGAGCAGTTGTTAATTTGGCTTCATCCTGGGTTTTTCTTTCACAGTCTGAAAGATCTGTGTATATCTGCATGAACAGACTTTAATCAAAGATATAATTTCTCTTGAAATTGTTATTTTGTTATCATTAACAAAATATGGTGATTAAATTTCCAATGGTATTCATAGTTGCTCTCCTCTGAACTTGTTCTAATTTGCTGGCATCTTTCTTAATGTGTTGTATCCAGAACTAGACATAGTACTCTAGATAAGGCCTAACTAGTGCTGAATAGAGGCAGACTAGTACTTCACAGGATTTGGAGACTATGTTTATGTGAATGCAGTATAAAATAGCATTGAACTTTTTTTGCAGCCATATCACTCTGTTGGGTCATATTCTGCTTGTGTTCTACAATTATTCCAATATCATTTTTGCTCATAGTATTACTGACCCCCCTCCAACTAGCTGAGAGCCTTGTCATAGGGGTGTAGTGGCTTGAGCATCGTTCATTGGATCCCTTGGGCCAGGTGAAAGCAAAGGGCACATGTCATGGTCCACCTAGCCAGTGGGTGATGTAATATCCAAAAGACTAAAAAATGCATGCAAATGGACTTGATTTCTCAGGTCTGTTTGCATGTGCAGAATGCATAGCTATCAAGTTTTGGATTTGAAAATAAGGGAAATTCTCCAGACAAAACAGGAAACTTGACAGCTATGCTTATCCTGTGCAGCCCTCCAGTGGCAGCATTAGGGCATTGCAGTCTGACTGATATGGGACACTGCCCAGGAAAGAGAGTAAAATATGGGAGGTTCCCGGCCAATACGGGACACTTGACAGCTATGGCAGAATGCCATCATGGAGATGTCTACCAATGTGTGGACCTCTCGCTGAATAACGACTCCAAGGTATCAAGGTATTACTGAACCCCCATATTGTATCTACACATGTGTGGTTTTCCTCCTCTCTTAGGTGTAGACCTTTGCATTTATCCATATTAAATGTCATTCTTTTGTTCTCAGACCAGTGCACAAGCTTATTAAGATATTTTTGAATTTTGTTTCTGTCCTCTAAGATATTAGCTGGTCCATCTATTTTTGTGTCATCCACAATTTTGATAAGTATTCCCTGTACTCTCTCATCCATTAATTAAAGTGTTGCTACTGTATTGAAAATATATTGAAATCGTTAATGAAAAATGAAATAAGTTGAGGCAAATGAATACACTATACCTTAACCTTTTTTAAAAAGGTGCAACAAAAGCACTGGATTAAGAGTTATTAATGGCATTTGGGGTTGTTCAGCAAGGTTTATGATTTATTTTCTACAAATACTTGGAGGGTAATAGATCTTGTGAAATACTGTTGTGCAGAGGGAAACCTTGTTTTGCTTCATTTAACTGAATATCAATAAAGAGCCACTTTAAAAAAAACCAGAATATCTTTCACCTGTCACCTGCCAAGTATTCATTAAATAGCAGCTTTATTTATTGTCCCTTAGTGACAGGATAAAAAAAATCATTCTTTTCTCCAAACCTTAATTCAGGGATTACAAGCCCTACATGCCGATAATGCAATTATTTGTCTGCCCCTTGGGAAAACGTACACCCAATCCTTAAATTACACAACCACCATATTGAAAGAAAATATACTTGGGCCTGCAGCATAGTAAATTCATACTGTTACAGAAATGGAACTTCCCACTCCACAGCATAATGATTGCAGGACAGAAGATTTCATAGACCTGGACAAGGAAAAGGATATAGCTTACAATAAAATGGAAGCATGCTGATATAAATTAATTAGATTAGAAGTTCCACTTTCCTAGAATTGGTCAGTTGTTGACCTAGATAGCCAATGGACAGTGAAAACCATTAGACCATGGTTGCCCAAACTACAGTTCATGGGCCAGATTGCTGCTAACACCAGAAGTACTCTGACTTCATTGGAAGTGCTGAAATCAGTGCGTTTTCATGGTGAAACATGGCAAAAACACATCACTTTTTTTTAAAGGTGCAAAAATGCTCCCCCAATGCTCCCTCCTCCAAGGGAAACATTGGAAGTCGCAAAAATGCCTGGAAACATCATGCGATTTCATGCACCACCGCTGCTGGTGGGAGGAACCACATGATCAGCCTGCACAACTGACTGAGGGGGCATGGTCAGGCCCCTGGTGCGAAAAGTTTGGGCACCCCTACATTAGACTGATGCCACTTGTCACCTGTTTCCTCCCAATTATTTCTAACCCCACTGTATGTGTTTTCTCTGACTTGCCTCTGTTATGAACATAAGCATGAATTACTTATATAGAAAGTTATCAAGCAAGGTGTGTGTGTGTGTGTGGGAAATGATTGAGGAAGAAGGAGCCCTCGTGGCACAGGTGTTAAACTGCTGTACTGCAACCAAAAGATTGTGAGTTCACTATGGGCTCGAGGTTGACTCAGCCTTCCATCCTTCCGAGGTCAGTAAAATGAGTACTCAGTATGCTGGAGGCAAAATGCTAATTAACTTGTGAACTGCCCAGAGAGAGCACTAAGCACTATAGGGTGATATATAAGTGTGATTGCTGTGCTTTTTTGCTTTGAAGAGGTGAGCCAAGAAGGACATACTTTGTGTTGTATTTTCTAAATGTACAATTCCAATTTTATTTTTAAAATATATCTTGGACAATAATGTTACATGTGAATAAACATATGGTAGGTTAATACAAATAATTTTCTTCTTCCTTTTGATACCTTTTGATCCAGGTTGATCAGAGAAGGTAATGAAAAACACGTCTTAAAGATGTACTGCATTTCCTGAAGTGTTCCCAAAGTGTAAATCTTTAAAACAAGAAAGCACCACATCTTATTGCTATCGGGAAATACAGTATGGGTTATTTTTACAGCCACTGCAGAAATTTGCAGTTTTTGGCTAGTCTTGGAAGAAATAAGGTCCCAAACCTGACCAATTTCCCACTACTGCAAATCAATGCAATGTTTTTATATTCTATCCAGGATTTGAAAATGTTAATCTGCCATCACAAAATTGGCTAAATATATCCATTCCCCCCAATTTTCTTGTGTCTCTGATATATTTTTTCTCTTTAATTTCTGTACCTTCCACAGCATTCACCAACATTTGCTTTTCAATCATTTGTCTAATACTTTCCCTAGACTCTTTACTGCTCTAATATGCTTAATTACCTATATTCAATTGAATAAGTATTTTTTCCATCTGTGAATGAATGAGAAACAGATCAGGGAAACTTCTAAAACTCTTGCCATACTGAAAAATTGAGGTGTCTATCCTAGGCACACAGTTGGGAATGAGTTCTGTTACACTTAGCATTGCTTATTTCTGAACAGACTTTCGTAGGATTGCATTCATATGTCTGATAATTGAATGGCACATTTTGTTGGGTGAAATTGATCTTAGAGTAGCATTCACTAGCTAAAATTGTGTTGTGAATGGCATAACCTTTGGAGACAAATTGTCTCAGGTTAAGAACTCACCACAGACAAATTGCACATTGGGTCATATAATGTGAAATGTTCAATGTCTACTTAACTTGGGACAATATACCAACAACAATTATACAGTTTATGCTACATAAATTCATACCAATTTACCAACAACAATTATACCATTTATGAGACACCACATCTAAGCAAGAGGATTTAGGCCCCTGGAGATGACTTGATGATATATAACAAGAACAACCAGCAACAATCTCATTTGATTTACCCAAAGCATTATTTACAAGCTCTATTGTTTGGATTGCAATTTCATACAGTATATCTATTCAATGGAATCCTTTCATTTCTGGTGGAATATTAGTGAGATAGAACAAAAAATTCTTCTTTTCAGGATGGCTGCAGAAAATACAATAGCACTAAACTTCAATGTGGCTGAAAATGATGCCTGACATCCTTGGGAATGAAGGCTCTGGGGGTCCATCTAATATCTTTCAGTAGAATAAAACTGACTTCAAAGCAAAAGAAATCTGCAGGTTACCATTTGAAATATAGAGTGTTACAGCATGAAGTTCTCTAGTATTAAATTCTAGCAGCGCAACAGATTACAATAATAAAATGACAAAAAAAACCACATACTTTCCACTTTGCAACCACAAAAGAGGCATTAATCAAATAGAAAACTTAAAGAATAGAGGCAGAGCTTTTTAAAAAACACACCAAAAGATTGGCTGAAAATATTTAATACAAGCATACTTATATTAAGCATACTTATACATATACTCACAAAAGAAAATATTCACCAGGGAGGCATTCTAAATACATAGTCAATAGGCAGGCACAAAACAATATGAATTTTTGTATTGAAGATGACTTTCTACTTTGCAGAATAGATTAACAAAACCTTGAAAAATAATCCTCTGACAGGTAAACCTAAATAATTCAAATCTTTTATTTAGAATGCCTGTATCTGAATGATAAACCTTGACATTTTATAATGTTACAAGAAAAGAAATATCTGATTTACACTTTTGAATTATTCTGCTGACATTGAAGAATTTAGCTAGTTGAAATAAGATAGAAGGGCTGTTTTGCATCACATCAGATTCTTGGACATTTGGGCATAGAATATTTTATGCTTACTAGCAAGAAATCTAAGATCCAAGCTTCTCAAATCCAAGTTTGCAGAGTTTCATACAAATGCCTTTCCTAGTCCTGATAATTCTGATTCCTTAACTTAAAATACCAGGGCCTTACACATCTAATTGCACAATCTATTCCAATCATGCAGTTCACCAGTTACATGGTCTATTATGTCCCAATTTTTCAGGTTTTTTTCTCTTCAGTTTTTCATGTTCTGAGAAATTATGGGAAATACCACAGCTCATCTGTAGAAATGTTCTCAGATCCAATATGCACTGTACAGATTAACAATGTTAGTAATCCATTATTTTCAAAGGAAATCAGTATGGCCACATAAACAAAAGTGAGCAACTGTGTTCCCCTAGGTCAGTGATGGCTAACCTCGGCACTCCAGCTGTTCTTGGACTTCAATTCCCAGAAGCCCTGATCAGCAGGAGTGCTGACTTGGGCTTTTGGTAATTGAAGTCCAAGAATACCTGGAGTTCTGAGGTTCATCATAACTGCCCTAGGTGTTCTTAGACTAAAATTGTTATGAAGCATAGTTAGCCAATGATGAAAGATCATGGTAAAGGTAGTCCAAAAATATTTGGAAAGTTTGAGAAGGAGAGTCAGGAGGACCCAAACTCAGGTGGTGAGCTGTCACTTCCAGGTCTACTTCTCAGAGGCTGGGATGTGGGTGGTTGGTAAGCAACAGAAGCACCACAACCCAGGGCAACCAGTTAATGGGCTAAACACTAACTATATCTCGGTCTAGATTCAAGTACAGTACAAAGACAACAAGGCACAGTCCAAGCAAGCCAAAAGTCAGGTGACCAAGAGAGAAGGCAAGGCAGGGTACCTTCAAGGACAGGATTCAAACAGTAAGGATCCAGTCGGAGCACAACAACAGCACACAAGAACCAGGTAGGAAGTCTCTGGAGGTGAAAATCAGGAACAAGGCAGAAGATCTTCAAAGGGAAAAAACAGGAGCAAGGGAAGAAATTTTTGTAAACAGGAACCAGCAATAATTCAGAAACAAAGCAACCATAATCCTGATGATCTTCATTACCAAGGCGGTTGGGTTGTGTTGGGGGGGGGGGGAGGAGGAAACAGTTCTTATACAGCTCAGCTTCCCAGGGTTTTCAGATGGAGCCCATCATGGTTCAGAGTCTTCCCAAGGGCTCTCATGTGTGACCTACCAGCTGAGAGTCCAACCCTGCAAACAGTTGACCTGCCCTTCAGTCTGGGGGTCCAATCCTGCAAGCATTAAAGCTGCCTCTGAGGAACTCATCATGCAAATAGTGGAGCTGCCTCAGATCCCTACACTACTCTATCTGCAGCTCTCCAATAGATAAAGTAGAGGAGATGATGGTGGAAGAGGTCAATTATGATGGTGGAAGAGGTCAAATTATGAGATCTTGCAGATGATGGAAAAACTGCTGAAGGGGGTGGGTTGGTTTAAGAGGGGAGATAGAGAAAGCTGGGCTAGTCTGGGTGGAAAAAGAATAAGATGACACCAAAATGCAAAAGGGCCAGGGGCAAATTTCCCCAGAGGTGTGGAAAGGGGTACTAAGGTAGGTAAAGTTATGAACCCAGGGCCGCCATCAGAAATTTCTAGGCCCCGTACTGAGCAATCCTATTGCCCCCCTTTTCTCTCTCCTCGCATTGCGGCGGCGGTGGCAGCGGGTGGAATACACAATTTCCCAAAAGAAATCAATGAGCAGTTGTATCCAACTTTAGAGTTCAGTGCTCTTCTCTGATTACAGCCAAAGAGCCAGTGGCCTTGATCCACAAAAGCTCACATTAAAATACAGCAGTTAGTCTTTAAGCCTTGCTTGAAAGCCAGTTGTATCCAACTTTAGAGTTCAGTGCTCATCTCTGATTACAGCCAAAGAGCCAGCACCGTCTGCATTCGCAGATGTTTCCATGGACATGTGTCAGGCACGACTAGACACTAGAGTGTACAGAACGCTATTTACGTTCCTAATGACGAGCTCCCATCATCCGTCGCAGCTCTTGTCAACCTAGTATTTTGAAAGCAAGAAATTGCAAGTAGATAAATAAGGATATCTACTAGCAATTTCTTGCTTTCGAACTGCTAGGTTGGCAAGAGCTGGGACTGAGATGGGAGCTCATCATTACACCCCCCCCCACACCCCCCCTCCCCCTCCATTCCCCCCATTTTACACACACACACACACATACCCTCCCCCTCCATTCCCCCATTACACACACACACACACACACACACACACACACACACACACACACACACACCTACCTTCCTTCTCCAATCCCCACCCACAGAGAGAGAAAGAGTAAGAGAGGAGACTACCAGAAGGTGCAGCTTCACCTCCACAATGAGGATCTGAAACTGCTGCCAGCCTCCATCCTTCCTGCGCAGGGGAGGGGGAGGGGGAGCCGCTGCTTCACCCACCCATTGCCCTGCTGCCGGCGCTTGCCCAGAGCAGTGTGGCTAGGGAGAACTTGCCGGGTACACTTCTTCCTGAATCCTTAGGCTCATCTGTACTTCCTGCGCGCGGCCTTTGGCAATGTCCCCCCACATGCGTCTCGCCCAGGGCTGAAGCCTGAAGGTGTGCAGCAAGCAGCCCCGGTGTGTGGTCTCTTGTGGACTGGGACCGGCACACCTCGTGGTCAAGGCTTCAGCCCATGACGTGCGCCGGTCCCGGTCCGGGAGAGACCGTGCACCGGGGCTGCTTCCTGCACACCTTTGGGCTTTGGCCCTGGGTGAGGCATGTGTGGGGGGCATACAATATAATACAATTTTAATTTATACCCCGCCTTTCTCAGCCAAGGCTGACTCAAGGCAGCAACAACATATCAAAATCCATACAATACAATATAACAACATAATAATACAGTAATACAAAGGTAAATCAATACAAAAATCAGTACGATAATAACATAACATAAGATAATCAGCAATATAATGTACAATATCAGTAAATAATTACAGTTAAAGTGCAACAATGGCAGCATGGAATGATGGGGTGGGGTAGAGAGGAAATGCTGTGCTTGGCAAGGCGTGGCACTCGGCATTTTCCTCCTCCTCTTCGGCAGGCCAAAGTCCCAGTTTTTTTATCCCCCCAGTGATGGAGTGGTTGGGGGTGGGGTAGAGAGGAGACACGGCACTCGGCATCTTCCTCCTCCTCTCCAGCTGCCCGACAGCCCAAAGTTCCAGGGTACTTTTATTCCCCCCCAGTGATGGAATGGCCAGGGGTGGGGTAAAGAGGAGATGCGGTGCTCGGCATCTTCCTCCTCCTCTCCAGCTGCCTGACAGCCGAAAGTTCCAGGGTACTTTTATTCCCCCCCAAGGATGGAATGGCCAGGGGTGGGGTAAAGAGGAGATGCGGTGCTTGGCATCTTCCTCCTCCTCTTTGGCTGCCCAACATGCGCCACGCTAAAAAAAGGAAAAATAAAAAATAATAAAATAAAAGAAAATTTAAAAAATAACACAGTGCTGTCGGGCCCCTGCCAGCTCCCGGCCCGAGACAACAAGTTCGGGGTTAACCTCAGTGATTTATTGTCAGCTCATATACTGCTGCAGGGATAATTCAGACTGTGGAATAAGGGACTGCAGAAAAAGGGACTGTGGAATAAGGGATGAGGTAGCAATTTATATACAAGCAGAATGGCAGTTACAGTGATACATTTGCCCAGGCTTTTGCTAATGTGGGAAACCTGTGTTAGACCAATCAGAGTAAATTGACAACTGTTGCGGGAGGAAATCCTGACACCATGAAATGCCCAGACAGAGATACGGTCCAGCCGACTGCCTGGGGAGAGCTCTCTCAAACTACCCCAACAAGTATCTTTTATTGCCAAAAATTCAACAGCAGATAAGAATACAGCAACAATAGTGCATTCAGTAGAAAGGAAGCAAAATGGGTTGCATAGTGAACAATAGAGAGTATTCAGCCGTAGGTTACATTCAGCATACATTGTTTCTAACATTAGGATACCATCTGAGAATCATGCAAGCCACAGTACGTGATTAGAGTCCAGATTGATTAGAGCAGCTAAGATAGCATACTAGCCTTGTGAAACCTGTGTGATCAGTCTCTCCATAGTAGAAGCTTAGACCTTGATAACATGTGTACTGACATTCTTTCAGGGAAAAATTGAAACATAGGGATGCAAGATATGTTGTTAGCCGCCCAGAGTCGGCCTTGTGTTGAGTGGGCGGGATATAAATTGAATAAATAAATAAATAAATAAATAAATATCTCTCAGGGGAAACTCAGAAGCCAAACAGGAGTGTTTGCACTCTCATGAACTTGGCTTATGGTTCATCCCTATCAGATGCCCACATGCCCCCACCATACTCCAACATGTCCCCCTTTTCATTTCTAAAAGAAGGATTAAAAAGCAGATTATACTTTTTGCCTTTGAAATTTCTTTTCAACATCATGATTTCTTTACCAGTTAATTTTGCTGTATTACACTGCGTAAATGAACGGCATTGGAGAAACAAGTTAAGAACACATTGAATGCAGCAGCTGAGAAGTATGAGAAAGCAACCACCAATAATCAAACAACTGATGCACCTAGCCAATTCCAGGCAGCCAGGACCCAAATGATTTCCACGAATCAGTTATGGTGCCTTGGAAGGGTGCATCCCTAACCATATCCTCCATGGCATTGATAGTATGAGTAATATTAGCTTGGAAATTAGAAATCTATATGCAACAATGTGAGTGAATGAGAGCACAATCTCCACCTTTGCTGGCAAGCACTAGAACTAAAGCATATCAATTCTGGAGAACAACCTCTCTTATTTCGCCCATTTCTTGGTTGGCCAATTTTAGAGCTTTGATTGACTCATTAAACATGGCAACAGTCCACTTAGCCAAGATATGAATATCTCTGTAGTTGGTAGATGTGCCAACAGCCAGAATAATGGCTCTTCCAACTCTCTTCCAACCTATGACCATTTCAAAGGATGGAAGGCTCAACAGTTGTGAATCCGAGCTCCCTGAATGGAGGATGAAATCATGACGGATGGTAAGAGATACCCAAGTGTGCAGGTGCCAGTCCACCAGGGGGAATGAACCTATAATTTCTCCGACCACATAGCAGCCAGAGGTTCCCCAACAAATTACCGTATTTATTCGTGTATAACGCGCACTCGTGTATAACGCGCACCCCTAATTTTCCATGAAACCTTGGTATAAAATTATATCGGTGAAAAAGCTTGTTCATAAGAATACGCCTTAAAACATTGAGGGAGGGGGGGGGATAATCAGACCCACCTGTTGCAGGGTGAAGAAAATGCAATCCGAAACGAGCACTTCCGACCCCCAGGAGCCTCGCTCGAACTGCGAGCTACCTCCGGGCCACGCCTCGTCTCCCGCGCCACCCAATCAGATCCCGTCAATTTCTTCAAAGCCACACCCCCGCCTCCCCTTCAATAGACAGCCGGCCCAATTCTAAAAAGGAAGTAAAAGAGGCTCGCGACGGGGGTGGGACACCAGTCCTCGTTTATAACACGCACCCCAACTTTGATTTCTTTTTTTGGTATAAAATTTTGCGCGTTATACACGAATAAATACGGTAGTGATTCCCCACCAAGGACTGACCACCTGACTTACCATGGCCCGTACAAGATTGCATACTTGGGTGCGGTGTGTGCAATTGCCCATTACTTGTTCATTACATTCATATTAAGTGACACGTGCGTAGTCTGGGTTGGAGGTATTGAGTGCTGGCCACTCTGAAAGAACATTGAAAGTTTTGGCACAATAGGGATACTCTCCCACCTTGGTGCAGTTTTTGCCAGTGCTATTGCTATGAGAACAGCAAAATGCAGCCCTCTCTTGGATTCTGTCCCCTACAGCCAATATGACATTAGTACCAGCTTTCTTAACTAAAACTCCAGGCATGGGCAGGTGTGCCTTCCATTGGGAGTCATTTAGTGGGACAGCATGAAAAACCAAACCTCCGTGGGCTCTAGTGGGCATATGCATACATATCCAACAATCACCATAATTCATCTTTTTTGCCATAATCTGAGCATCTAACACAAAAGCATTATTTTCCCAGAGACCTTGTTCTGGTATTCCAGCAGGTCCAAGGTTCAATCCATGTTCCAGGCCCTGTTCCGATATTTCAGTGGGTCTGGAAGTGGGTACCAGTCTGTTTTTCCCCAGTTCCTGCTTCAGTTTTCCGATGGGCCTGAGATTACATGAAAGTCTGTTTTTTTCCCGTCCCTCCTTTGGTGTTCCGATGGGACTGGGATTGTACAAGTGTCTGTCTTTTCCTGGTCCCTTTTCCGGCATGCTAGTGGGTCCAGGTTGAAATGCAAATTGTTGGTTTTCCGGACCCTCCTCCAGCATTCTGGAGGGTCCAGGACTAAATGCAATTCCCTCTCCCACCAAACAAAGCAGAAGTCCAATCACTATGGTGACAGTAGAATTAGCATTTAAGCAAGCCACTAATGCAGCGAAATAATTCTCAGAAGTCTCTTCTTGACCTTCATGAACAATGAGGCATTTAGCCTGAGCTGATAAATTTTTTACCATTCCCCAAGTGACTTTTGGCAAGTCTCCTGACAGGCGGTGGGGGCGGTGGCATTTTCGGCGCTGAGCCCTCTCAGTACTTATGCTAAGGGACATCGCTTCTTGCATCTCCGGGATTGGGTTGGCTGGTGCTTGGTGCCAGCTCATCTCTCGGTCCTCGGTAGGGTCGGACACACCTTCCGGGGATCCAGACTTTACCTGCAGGGGTAGAGACTGCTGCAAAACCCCGTCCCCAACTGACTAAGGGGGCGGGACCCTCCCAAGTGGGATTAGGTGGTTGCTTGAAAGTGACTAGCGGTCTTTCCAGTGGCAATTCCTGGCAGAAATGCCGTTCCACTGGGGTATGCTTGGAACCATGGGGGGGGGTCAGGAGATGATTGAGCGTGAACAGTGCCTTGGCCAAAGCCTCAGGGACTTCAGTAGGGGTGAGACCCCTTCCTTTCAATTGTTTATGAAGGAGAGATTTCAGTGTGTGATGAGCTCGCTCAATGACAGTCTGACCTGAGGAGTTGTAGGTAATGCCATGATGGAGTTCAATGTCCCATAGGGTACAGATAGGCACTGCAGGTTTCCATGAGATTACGATGTTCAGCAAGGGAAAAAGCAAGAAATAGCATCAAAGTCAGTTCCACCAGTGCCTGTGAAAGCAAATAAATGTTAATCTGAAAAATGCAAACTGTTACTCTAGCAGCAGAAAATAAATAACCTGGCTGGGCAATTCCAGCTCAAACTTGTACCAAAGTTATCTTATCAGTCCCAGGCTGATGAACGGAGAGGGAATGCTGTGTTCCTCTGAGACAAAAATAGCAATCCTGAAAGAATAAATGATTAATTCTCTGGAAAGAAGCTGTGATGAGGGACTGTAGAAATGAAAATGCATAAGTTGACTAGACATGTCATTTTAGAAAAAGGATCCTTATTTCACCAATTTTTTTTTGCTCACAATGACCTCAACCAGCGGAATCACATTCAGAAAATCTCCAAATGGTTTTATCTACACTCTGGGGTGGACTAACAAAAAACAATTCCCTTCCCTCAATCCTGGTCAGCCAAGAGACCAGATTTCAGCTTCTCTCCCCACCCCTCTGCCACAGACAGCTGGCCAGTATGTGCTGTGAAAAAAAGGTGGGGAGGAAGAGAGCCTGGTTTACACAGGCATAGTTTGCCTGCTCTAAGCCAAGCAGAAAAGGAGGGGGAGTGATTTCTTCTCCCCTCAAAACCATTCAATGCAATTCCCAAATGAAACTGATTTGGGGCGTTGGGTGCTTTTAATCAAATTTGTCTATCTTACACAGTTAAATGAGTAACCACATGTTCGGATACTGTTTTCTGTAACATTTCCCATAAGAAAAAAAACACAACTTGATTAATTTGTCCAGTAGGATGTGAGGAGAAACTATGTGTGAGCAAGCATCCCATTTTTGGAACCACTGTGCTTCCGAATTTACATTTCTAAAATGCCAAAATGAGCCAACATGATGAGAGTCTTCCTTCCTCTATACCCTAAAGGCATGAGGAGAGATTCAGGGCTAGGCAATATGCAATTTTTATTTTTATCAAAATTTTCCCTTATGATTCCAAACTACAATTTCCTGTGACCCGGGTGGGTCACTAATTGCATTTCCACACCCTGTTTAAAAGGATGGCTGTATTCAAACTTAATGTCCCTGCTATATTCTTAATTTCTAAGTTACTGACCTACCCATTTTGTTGTTGTTGTTGTTGTTCAGTCGCACAGTCGGTTCCGACTCTTTGCGACCCTATGGACCATTGTTCTCCAGGCGCCTCTGTCCTCCACCATCCCCCTCAGCACTCCCAGTTCTGTGCCCATTGTGTCTACAATACCATCTAGCCATCTCATCTTTGGCCTCCCCCTTCTTCTTTTGCCCTCCACCTTTCCCAACATCAGGACCTTCTCAAGTGAATCCTCCCTTCTCATTTGATGTCCAAAGTACTTTAGCTTCGTCTTTACTATTAGCCCTTCCAATGAGCAGTCAGTGTTGATTTCTTCTAAGATTGACCTATTTGTTCTCCTCGCTGTCCAGGGTACCCTCAAAACTCTCCTCCAGCACCACATTTCAAAGGCATCTATTCTTCTGCGTTCAGCTTTCCTTATTGTCCAGCTCTCGCATCCGTACATTACCACTGGGAATACCATTGCTTTGACTATTCTAATTTTTGACTATTCTAATTTTTGACTATTCTACCCATTTTATGTTCCCCTAGATATAAAAACAAGGTGTCAAAACCATGAGCAGAATTCACTATCAACATTCTTCTTATTATTTTTAGAACAAGACCTCAACATATCACAAATACCATCATGCACAATCATGCAAACACAAATTCTCTCACTTATACACACATTCTCTGGGCGCCCACACACTTCCACATTCTCAGCACACATTCATGTGTTCAAATTGATTTCTCAGAATGCTTTATCAGCCACCCTGGGTTAAGTGCTTCCATTTCCACCTGGGCTACAGACTTTTTCTCTATGGTTCTATCCTACCCAATCCCTTTCGTGAACTGACACTGCAATTTTGTCTCCCTGCCCATCAGGTCTCTGTAGACCATGGAGCAAACCATGGCCAGATCAGTCCAATCTTGCATGAAAACCACGTACTGAGACGGGGTGATCATGGCTTTGATCAGCGTTCTCCAATCCAGAGGAAGCATGTCAGTGTTGTTGGCAAGCCCCTCTACCATCGAAATGGTGACGTAGCTGAGCATGCCATTCTCTTTGACACTTCTGAGCTCTTTGTAAATGCCCCAGGACAGATTGCTGTACTGTCGAACTCCCCCTGCTTCCACGACAATCGGACAAGCAGCTAACAAGGGCATTGCATCACTGACATCCTCTGCGTTTCCCCTCCTCACAGTTTCCTGAGCCATTTCCCTCAACCCTTGGTACGGTTGGTGACCACCTGGATTGGGATCTGGTGGAGAAGCATATGGTGTGTGTATGTGTGTGTGTGTGTGTGTGTTTCAGCATGGGCAGAGCCAGATCTGCCAGCACAAGTAGTTGGGGAAAAGATGTTATGTCTAGTTCATATTGAAACACTGCATTCCTAAGGGTACCTTTGTTCAGTCTTTCTATAGCCTCGTAACAGATTTGTCAAGTATGGAGAATAGCGACAGACTCGTGGGGCTCCTCTCGAAAGAAGTCCCCTATTCTGCGCCAGTCCTTAAGGTACAAAGAGCCATTCACGGGATACCATGGACATTCTTTAGCAATTTTCAAAAGCAGATTCTCAATGTTAGTTTTCTCATTCTTAAGGTTACATTTGCTTACTAGAAATTCTAGGTCTTTAGCATGTTGTTGTTGTTCAGAAGTTAGTTTCTGACCCATTGTTACTCACCCTGGGAGCCGAAGCTGAGGGACGTGTCTCGAGGCCTATTTTCCAGGCGAGGGTGAGTGATCATTATTTGTTGCCTCACACGGGGAACCACTTGTTGCAGGAGGAAATCCTGACACCATGAAATGCCCAGAGAGAGATACGGTCCAGCTGACTGCCTGGGGAGAACTCCCTCGAACCACCCCAACCAGTATCTTTTATTGCCAAAATTCAATAGCAGATAAGAATACAGGAACAATAGTGCATTCAGTAGAAAGGGAGCAAAATGGGTTGCATAGTGAACAATAGAGAGCATTCAGCTGTAGGTTACATTCAGCACACATTGTTTCTAACATTAGGATACCGTGTGAGAATCATGCAAGCTACAGTACATGATTAGAGTCCTGATTGGTTAGAACAGCTAAGATAGCATACTAGCCTCATGAAACCTGTGTGATCAGACTCTCCATAGTAGAAGCTTAGACCTTGATAACATGTGTACTGACATTCTTTCAGGGAAAGATTGAAACATAGTAAAGGGATGCAGGACATCTCTCGGGGGAAACTCAGAAGCCAAACAGGAGTGTTTGCACTCTCATGAACTTGGCTTATGGTTCATCCCTATCAGATTCCAACATGCCCCCACCATACTTCAACAGTCAACATATAAAAGTGGTGCGTTACAGAAAAGGGTGTGTGTTTACAGCAAAGACTTAATGGTGATTGCAGATTTAAAGCAATATAACATTTGGACACAACATTCCTTCCTCCCCTAGTGGGGAACCCACTCTCCATACCATTGGGGCAGACCACATGTCCGAATAGGGCACCCAATACTTGTGGGTCTTAGGGCATTGGGTACGGGAGGACCAGGGTCTATGGAAGTCCTGTTGGACTCACTGGTCGACCTAGGCAAGCTAGGAGTTTTGTGTGGCTTACGTGAAGCAGGGTTTGTGGGGAATTCAATAGTAGCAGGAATTGGAAATGATAGTCAAGGTGTAGACCCAGGACTCAGACCTGCCAGGGAGTCTGCCAACTCCGGAGGAGTTCTTGGCAAGAGGGGCACCCTGGTATTCAACGAAAAGTCATTGGAGGGTTGCACTGTGGCATTACCTTGTGGTGGTGCCAAAACTGTACCCATAGAGCGAGGGACATTTTCTACCACAGAATCAGTGGTGTTTGACTCTGGGAGTGCTCAAAAAACTTGACACAACACTCGAGCCCCATGGGGAAGTTGTGGGACTTCTAGATGCGGCCTGAGCTGCGTGGGTGGAAGCCAGATCTGAGACAGCTGGGGGTTTGGAACAGCTCTTGAACCAGACAGAACCCTGACTACATGGGAAACAAAACATATTCTGAAATTTCTCCTGACCCCCTGAAAGAAAAACCATGCTGTGGAGACTCCTAGAGGCGGCGGTGGTGGCTGGGGAAATTTTGTATGAGTTTCCTGGGTAGGGGCAATCATTGGTGACTGACTCAGAGATATGAGGAATAGGCTTCCCCTGGGACAGACTGCCTTGATGCAACCACATTTCAGCTGAGTCTGGAAGAATGCTTTGCCCTGCCACGCGGAGACATGACTTCCCCTTCCCCTCTCTCCTCGGGGAACCTGCCGCATAAGGGCAACACACCCTAGCATCAAAGTCTCGGTCGAGACTGGGCCACCAAAATTGACTCCTGGCAACTAATGTTTGGCGGGCAGCACCAGTGCACTCAGACAACAGTGTATGCCGAACCTTAGCCCGTAATGCAGATGGAATTACCAGCTTGTTTTCCCAGAACAAACATCTCCCAACACTGAAAGTTTATTATGTTCCCTATAATATCCCCTGAGTACTTTTGATACTGTCAGCAGCGCCACAAAACCTGAACCCAAAACACCACAATTGACACAAGGGGGTCATTGTTTGATAAAGACACTATATCACACTTAGTTTGCAATGTAGTACTTAGCAAGGACTTCCACAGCTCTAAGAATTCTGGTTCCATGCTGGTCAGCAGACAGAGTTTATCAAGTTCAGTCTTAGCACAGTCACTGTGTGCACCATGCACTCAGCGGATCTTCCTGTGCATGATTTTGACTGTGGGATCTGAACCATCATCCCCAGGGCCCCCCAGAAAACCCCCACCCAACCTGATGGGGGTCAGCCTGAACCATACCAATGCCTGATATGGCAATTCCTAGGGGCCCAAACCACTGAGTACCCACAATGTTATTCTTGCCCGCCTTGACCACTACAAGTGGAAGTTTTTTGGCGATGCCTTTGGACTGCACATTAAAGGAGCCCACGCCTAGCACAGGGATGTTGTGTCCCTGCACATTTCTCAACTGGACCTCCAGAGCCTGCAACTTGGGCCAGTCCATTGGCGGAATCTGGAAAAACTCATGCTGGGTGAGGATTGGGTACGATGATCCTGAGTCGATCTCCATGTGGCAGTGATGACCCTGGAGACTGACATCCATGAAGAACTGGCCCGTGACTGCATGAACACTGGAACTGGAACCTCGACCTTTACCTTGACCGGCGTTGATCTTGTAGATTTTGGACTTCTCCTTCTGGTGATCCTTGTCCTTAGGCGACCCAGCAGAACGCTGGCAGCACATTCTCGCGATGTGCCCCTTTCACCCACACCGGTGGCACTCCACCTCCTTGAATGGGCACCTCTCTCGAAGATGCTTGCCTCTGCACCCATTGCACAGGGCTCTGGCATGGTCAGCAGTTCTGGAGGTCTTGCGGTGAACTTTCCGCACGTCGTCCCCCGACTCTCAGTTGTCCGAAGACGATGAGGGTGGCACAACCAATGAAGATGAACCATAGCACTCCTGCCTCTAGTCAGCTGCAGCTGTTTTTGACCGAGGAGTGCCTCTCATGGAACACCTTCACACCTGCGCTGGCGACTTCGGATGTCATAGCCTCCTCAAAAACCTCACTGAAGGTCAGCGTGTTCCTCTTCATTAGCTGCCTCTGCAAAGTCTTGTCCCAGATGCCACTCAGCATCCTGTCCCTGAGGGCATTGTCCAAATTCGGCCACTCACATGTCCCAGCCACCTGGTGCAGGGTGGAGACATAGTTGGTGATGGACTTCCTGGGCTTTTGATCCCTCCGGTAGAAGTTTATCCGGTCTGTGAAAATAGAGACCTTGGGCTTGAAATGGTCTCTCAAAACTGACAGAATGTCCATTAGAGAAGTGTCCTTTACTTCTCTTGGCTGAAGCAGGTTCACAATAAGCTCAATTGTAGCAAAGCCACAGTTGGCGTGAAATGTCACCTTCTGTTCCTCTGGCTTGACCTTGTTGGCCACAACCCAATTCTCAAATTGGATTTCGTAGCTTGGCCAGGAAACCTCCGAATGGTGTTGCGGCAGCAGGAGATCACATCATCGTCACCAATATTGAGTCTGAAGGTAATTAGCAATGTGACAACAAGTTCAGGGTTAACCTCAGTGATTTATTGTCAGCCCATATACTGCTGCAGGGATAATTCTGACTGGGGAATAAGGAATGAGGTAGCAACTTATATACAAGCAGAACGGCAGTTACAGTGATACATTTGCCCGGGCTTTTGCTAATGCAGGAAACCTGTGTTAGACCAATCAGAGTACATTGACAACATATGAAAGTGGCACCTTACAGAAAAGGGTGTGTGTTTACCGCAAAGACTTAATGGTGATTGCAGATTTAAGGAAATATAACATTTGGACATAACAGTCAGGCAAAAGGAACTGCAGAATGGACTCATCAGAAGGTTCCTTCATTTTGGCAGTTTTTCATCTGGCCTAGACATGGAAGAAGAAGAAGCTTCAGAGGAAACCCCCCCAGCAGGGGAAACTGGATGTAAGTGACCAAAGAAGGTCCTTGGATTGGAGCTCATTGAGGTTTTGAGTACCTTTGGTGGTGGTGACCTTGATATTTCCAAGACTCCCAGGTCCTCCTGCTGGGGAGTACAAGTCCACTGAGAACATTTCCAGCATGAAAGACAGTGGCAAAGCAGGCTGCAACTCTGAATGAAGGAACTTGAAAGGACTCTGAAGACTTTGCAGTTGATTTGAAATCTGGACTCTGAGAAGGACTAATATTTAAGAGATATGGACCCCTTTTCTCATGCAACAAGGAGGGAAGGGGTGCTTGACCTGTTGAGAGATAGTGGAGAAACTGTCACCTTAGAGTTGTGTATAGTTTCTTGTAAAATAAGTTTCATTTTTTCCAGCAAGTACAAGTGTTGGTTCGTTCTAATGAAAGGAATACAGTTGAACAGCTCTGCTCATGGCAGACTGACTCACAGAGGGTAACAGTTGCCCATCCTTGATGTAAAGCCTTTTCAACCATTAATGCACAATACAGAGAGAGTCAATTACACAGCAGGGACATATTTATGCCTATCATTGTCTACACTGCACAACAGCTTTTGCTGATAACTGCTCCCGCTGATTTCAGAGAGCTGTAGCTAGATACGAGTAGATAAATACGTCCTGTTTTGCATTCACATCAAGATCATGTTTTCTGACCATGCCAGTCCAGATGTCATCCAGTGAGTGTTCATTTGAAGTTCTTATTCTATCCATATAAACCTCCAAAGATGTATCAATAAAGTACCTCATACATTAGTTTCATACTACTGTATTGCCTATCTATTCTATTTAGGGGACCCTACATTAACCACTGTAAAAAAATATTTCTACATTATTGAACTGGGTTGTACTATCACTGAACATACTGTAAACACATCATATGGATACCTGTGTGAAATGTGACTACTTCCTAAATGAAGCCTTGTAAACTACAGCACTTTCCCCAGTGAACCTCCTTATATGGTGCGCAAGAACAATATTGTTGTGAACTCTAATTACCGATCTCATTACAGAAGAAAAGCATCAGATGTCCGTTTGAATCTCTACCATGGTTTCTCTCAATGCCTAAGGCCAAAAGCAAAGTTTCCTCACTGCCAGAGCTGCTAGTTTTCTCAGCCAGGTGGTGTCATTGCTAACCTGCTCTCCTTCCACTACACCATCTGCCACACACAATTATAGTGTCTTCTCTGAAATCAAGTCGTTAGCTGTCAGTTACTCTAGTGGCATGTTGAGGCAGCAGAAAATTTCAGCTTGCTGTTCCTTAGCGATATCAGCTGTGAAGAGCTGACAACAGTAAGGCCTGCTTTCGCCAATATTATGTAATAGGATAT
Source organism: Bradypodion pumilum (assembly GCA_035047305.1). Classification (NCBI taxonomy): domain Eukaryota; kingdom Metazoa; phylum Chordata; class Lepidosauria; order Squamata; family Chamaeleonidae; genus Bradypodion; species Bradypodion pumilum. The sequence continues at coordinate 430,293,039 of JAWDJD010000001.1, forward strand.
TTGGAAGAAATACAAACAGTAGAGATATATAGCCAGACTACAGTAGTAGTAGTAGTCTTATCAGGTTATCCTGCTATGGTAATAAAGTAGACCATACTGCTAGTGACTCAATGCCGAGTGTCAGGTGTTGGTTACCTGAAAACCCCGAGGACTAACGGCTTGGGTGATGCAGTCCACAGGGAATGGTGATGGTCCTCCAATGGATTAAATCCCACTTGAATGCATCTTGATGGAGGGCAGCAGCCTCATCAATACTGGCCTGTTTTTATGAAGACTTTGTGTGCCAAAAGGGCTCAGGACCAGAAAGTGACTCATGGAACTGGATCAATGGTTTGGGTGTCATGCTGCAATGCAGAAGGCAGATGAAAGGCCACTGCATTATATTATATTCTCAGGGCAGTCTTCATTGCTAATCACCATGAGGATCGCAAATGATTGGATTCGGATATGGCAGAACAACAAGGAGAAGAGATATATGTTAATAAAGGTGATGAATCTAAATTCTAATTGCATGTGTGTTACATTCAGGATCATGTTTTAGAGCCATCACATATTTTAAGGGGTAAAGAAACAGCCATCAAACTAATCTATGGGAATTCATGTTTCTGAAAGTAGATGCAGAGCTCAGATGAAAAGTCCATACCCCAATGGCATAAGTCATAACTGGCGTTCATATGACTCAACTCCAATTCTGTCTTTGGTATTTACATGCCCTGGACTAAACTACCTGCTTCATATGCTAAATAAGCAGCATAGTATGCTGCTGAGGTGGGTCTGTGGTGACAGGTTAAGATGCTGAACTTGATGACTGGAAGGTCAGCAGTTTGAGACCTGAATGCTGCACATGGAGTGAGCTCCCATCTCTGTCCCAGCTCCCACTAACCTAGCAAGAAATTGCAATTAGACAAATAGGTAACACTTCAGTGGGATGGTAAATAATGCTCCATGTGTAGTCATGCCTGTTACACGTCCATGGAAATGTCTTCAGATGCAGACAGTGCTGGCTCTTTGGCTATAAACAGAGATGAGCACTGAACTCTAGAGTCACATAGGACTGAATTTCGAGCAAGGATGACCTTTACCTATGCTGCTGAGCCTGACTTTGATTTTTATATGGAGGCCTGATTTGCATCAGAAACATCATGCACAACTATGGAAGGCTTTTACAATTCTGTCTGCTCCCATCTCCCAATTGCATCATCCTCATATGAGTAGTTTAGGAAAATGAGCCATGAGGATGAAGTATCTACTACTACTACTACTGCACATACATGTCCCAGTCTGAATCAAAGTTTCTTGGGGGAGGGGTAATTAAGGTAAAGTCCAGTTGCACAGTATATCTTAACCTATAAAACCAAGCATTAACCGTTGGAACTGGCTATAGGCTGCTATGCGTCGCCCTACTGACCCACACCCACCCTTCGTGTGCACGGCCAAATTCCCTACGCAGGTCAACGAAGGATTCAAAAATCCGGCACGGGGGCCTCAGCCCCACAAACGGCAAGAAAGGGAAAGAACTTCACTTCCCAACATTCCTTGCGCTGCGCCGCGCCAGAGCCAATCAGGCTGAGAGGCTCTCGCACGGGGCAGCGTTCGGAATCGCGCCGCAGCCAATCAAAACAAAACCATTTTAAAAAAACGCAGCACACACAGAAAGCACCAACCCATCCCCAGCGTCCTGCGCGCCATGAGCACGCAGAACGCTGAGGAAAGCGGCGCCCGAAAAATTAAAAAGAAAAACAACTCACCGCGTCACAGCCAAACACACACCAGCCGGCTTTCTTTCCCACACCCACAGCGCCTGGAGTTTCCCCTTTAATATCAGTGGGTGGGGGCTTCGACCCCCCTCTCCGCTGGCTTTTCTAGGGTTGGGAGGTTTGTGGGGAGAAAAGGGGAATGTTTCCCAAACCCTTCTGGACTCTGGACTCGATTCCCACCCCCCTCCTTAAAAAAACTCCGTCTTTTCTACTCTTTAAAAACGGAGTTGTTTTAAGGAGGGGGGTGGGAATCGATCACCTCTCCCTGGTGTCCAGAGTCCAGAAGAGTTTGGGAAACATTCCCCTTTTCTCCCCACAAACCTCCCAACCCTAGAAAAGCCAGCAGAGAGGGGGGTCGAAGCCCCCACCCACTGATATTAAAGGGGAAACCCCGATCTACTTTCACAACTCCACACAAACAAAGCACCATAAAACAATACAGCCCCCCTCCCTACCACCTAGCCCACCCTTCCTAACCCCCAACGACCATGCCCCCCTCCCCACCACCTAACCCACCCTTCCTAACCCCCAATGACCAGGCCCCCCTCCCCAACACGGGCCGGCAGCGTACATATTCCAACGAGTCTGCCTTGCGGGAAAAAACCCAACACATGCTATTTCAATGGGCCACCCAGCCACCGAGGCCGGCCCACAGAAATAACCACACCAAACACATAAAATTTACACAGAAAATCTCCAACAAACACACAAAAAAAACAAGGAAAAACACAACCCCCCACCCCCCACAAATCACACCAAAACCACCCATTACATATCGGAAATCACAACTTACCAAGAAAGGTCAAGCCTCAACGAGAAACAAAATTGAAATGGCAAAAGAACAGGAAGAAAACACAGGAGAGGACAAACATTACACAACAGCACCACCAAGTGGCCACAGGAAAAATGACACTCAATGAATTCGAATTACACTTACACATTTTTAAAAAAATCTTATCCAAAGTACACCTATCACCAAAAAAAAATATTTTTAAAAATGCAATTATTGGGAAAAATATATATCAACCTTTCAACTTTTAAAAATCCAAATTTATTTAAAACAGTTTAAAAAACTACCAATGTATAAAAAAATATTTTTAAAAAATAACATAACTCATTTAAACACACATACAACAAAAATCATCCAACACCATTTCTCATATTTTTTTAAAAACAAAACCCCCAAAAAAGCCCGGCAACGCCGGGCAACCCTTGCTAGTATTTAATAAAATGAGCAGCTTGTTTAGCACTAAATTCAAGAATTTTGAATAGCGGAGGTGGGGAAAATGACTGCCTGACAGTTTCTTGTCATCATTGCACTAATTGCACTATGATGACTCAAGATGGGTTTTCTTGGGATAGCCAAAAGGAATTATGTACCAGGTGGAAGAAAAACATTGTTGCCCACCCCGCTGATACTACTTCTGGTTTGAGATTTTGCCATGATCCTGGGCAGAATTGGAACAATATATTCTTATGCCTTGCTCAATTGCAATGATTGGTCTAATTTCTTAGGATGTTCACTCTTCATGTAAGAGTGCAAGAAGGTAGGAGGGCTTTGGGTTTGCATGTACCAGCCATAACTCCTACCATCACATTAGTATCCAGGCAGAATTGGGCTGAAATCCCCACAGATACTGGAAGCAGAGGTTAGAGACGTTTTCTTTTTGACTACAATGCCAATTGGGAGGTTAAGACTACTATAGTCAAGGAAGTAACTCATCAAAGCTCTGACTAGCAATATATGGGCATTGCTCTTTTGTGAATGCAAGCCAGACAGATGTACTGTACTGTGTTTGGTTTTTCTTTCAATTACACATCTTTTCATCTTCCTGCAGCTTCCCTGGCTGTCCATATGTCCTGATCTAAAAAAGCCCCCAAAGGAAAAATTCTCTCTCTCACACACACAGAGAGATGTAACTGATTTGTGGGAAGCTTAAGTGAGAAGCTGCTGATTGCTATAGCGATTACTGTAAAATGAAAAACAAGACCTACACATTCCCCAGCCACCTCTTAAATAACATAAGCACATAAATCAACATATCTGTGAAAATTTCTCTTTAATTTCTCCTCTTTGAATTATTTTGGAAAGAAATTTCTTTTCTTTAACAAATTGAAGGTGAACTGGAAAATAATATTTGTCATAGGAAACAAAGCTAATTAAAATAATGGGAAAAATTGAAGGGAAAAATTGAATGTTGGAAATCCACTATGATTCAATCTATCATCTGTCCTAAGTATTTATAACTCATTAATCTGTATCTATAGTAGGTTTACCATATCCACAAGTTAGGTATCTGTGATTTCAGTCATCCATGGACAGAAAATATTCACTGAAAACTCCCAGATATACTATACATAATATGTATGTACAGTAAAACCTCGGATAACATCCAAACTCCATTCCACAAGTTTGGACTTTATCTGATTTTGGACTTTATCAGAATCAAAGGGGCGATGCATCGTATAACGTCCAAAAATGGACATTATCCAAGATACCTATACCAAATACCTTGGATAATGTCCATTTTTTTTAGCAGTTTTGGACTTTATGCGATGCATCATGTGTGCATGAAAACCGTGACTTTATCCAAATTGGACTTTATCTGATGTACCACTGTATTTCTAAGACACATTAAAAGAACTGTCCCTTAGAGGGTCCCAGAGAGTATGCAAGCGTGGCACCAAAATGGCTGCTGTGCTCTTTGCGGGCCCCCACCCATCCCAGACGAAGACATCCGGGTTAGTTAGGGGACGAGGCCATCCCTTTATAAAAGGGGTGGGCCACGAGGCAGCTTTGCTGCCATTTTAAGAACAGCGATGGAGCGGAGAAGTTTGCTCCGACGCTGCTGGTACCCCTTCAAATTTTTCCTTCTTAATTCTTGATCGGAGGATATCTCTCCTCCGATCAGTACTTCAGCACTTGGGTGGCCATAGCACCCAAGCGAAAGGTTCCTGCGGTCCCGAGGCCGCATCCAAGGGGGAAGGCTCGGCCTACCCCCTTGACCTCCTCTATAGGGCTGCCATTGGGCCAGAGGGCTCGGGCGGGCGCCCCACGGGGGTGGTGGTAGCAGTGTTACCTTTCCCACTGCCACCAATGCAGGTGACCAGGCCTCTGCTTACCCGCCCAGTCACAGGACTCGGGCGGGGGCCATGCGGGCCCGCTCACCTGGGGTTTCCACACCTATTGACCCTTTGCCTGGCATGGGGCATAGTGGCCCATTCGGGTGCGGCACAGGATCGTGCCCTGCCGTTCCACCGGCCCCCATGGGCCGGATTATTGGACCTGGCCCTATTCTGGCCAGGGATTGCCACACGGTTTTCCCCCTCTGCCCGCTCACCAATTGCCCGGTGGGCCATCCGACCCACCCGGCCCACCTTATTCTGGTGGGTCTGACACCATGGATGCTTCCTTGCCCACATAACGGCACTCGAGGTATCCATGGGAATTGCACCACCACCAATGGATGGTGGGCTTGGCAGCTCCTCGGCTGCGGCCAACATGCCTGCCACTGCCGCGCAGCAGGCGATCAACAGGGTTGAGCTGCTGGAGGCCATCAGGCCAGTGCAGGCTGGCGTTTCGCAGCTCCCCATCTGGCCGTTCCAGCAGGGCATTCCATCGGGGACTGGTCCTGCTTGGCATGGACGCACGGAGGCTCAGAACTTGATGACCATCGCGAGCTCTGACGCCCACCACGGTCCGGAATTCCCAGTGGGGGTGCACCCCATGGGGGTGCACCGAGTGAGTATCCTGGTCAAGTCAGCACACCAGTGCCACTGACTCACAACACCAGTGGGGGGGGGTGTCCAGTGGCCATGGCCGCAACAGGCTACTGCGGGAGGGCAGTTCACTGCACACTACCCTGTTACCTCCTGGGCACCTAATTACCCCCAGGTCCTTACAGGGGTGACCGCCCCAACTGTTCCGGCTAACTTCTCTGGGGTCCGACAGGGCCCATTATATGTTCCCCCACTTAACTCCATCCCAATGGCGGCCCTGCCGACAGCCGGTTACTCCCTACCCCTGGGTGACCATTTATCCCAGGCTACTAGGGAGAAGATATGGCGGGGGGAATATATTTACATTTTCACCCTCCTTAACTGTGAACCCACTAAGGAGGAGAGGGAGGGGCAGGATGACAGGGACAAGGAGTTGTCCCATCGTTGTAAGCCGCCTCGCACTTGGGCCAATTGATTATCGGCCTATTTGATATACATGGCGGTATATCTCAGGGCCCGTCCTGATTTGGCCATCCCAATGGTCCAGTACCTGGACAATATTTACCGGGCCGTTGTAGATTTTCCTGGCCCGTCATGGTTGGCCTATGATGAAGAATTTAGGATGAGGGCGGCCCTTCACCCTGAGATGCAGTGGGTCGAGCCCTGCCAGCAGTTGTGGCTACTGTATATGACCCCTACGCGGCCAGTGCCAGGTGACCGGTACCACTGTGGCCATGCTGTACAGTGGGCTGCTACTACACAGACTCCCCGCCAGCCGGCGGGGCAGGGGGTTCCAGCCTGCCTGCTGTGTTGGAGTTTCTCCGCCAATGGAGTGTGCACCAGGCGGCAGTGTAAATTTAGCAAGCAGATGGGGACCAAACGTAGAATCAACAACAAAGAAGGGAAACCGTTTGCTTTGGCTGATGAATAATAAGTGTTTAATCCAATAATTCAACTAAAGGTAACAGATCCTAATTCCTTCCGATATAGGAATTTTCAGTCCTTCTTCAGGGATCTAAATCAAAACAAATTGATAATGTCTCCGTCAAAAACTTATATACATAATATACAAAATATGCAATATGTACATTATTTACATAGTCTTGGATGCATCTCATGCTGTGACATAAAATAAGTTGCTTAAACAATAGTTAATACATCAGTTACCTGTGTATCCCAGTAAATAGTAAAATTTTGAAGCATTAATGTATTATAGCGCGTCCCAGACCTCTATCATGAGTTTATTCAGTGTCGATGGACGTTAAGCTAATAGTGAGCTATGCTTGTATTTAAAGGAATACTGAACCACACAGCTGAGCTCCGAACAGAGATTATAAGAAACATGTGTAATCAATTTCCATGTTGAGGCCCGAGGGGTATAGGGTATTAAAGCGATGTATGAAAAAACACTCCCTTTGTCTTAAAATGATGTCAATATCTTTGCGGGAAAATGAATTTTGTTTATGGCTTTCCAACACCACAAACTTAAAATCATAATCTTTATGATTTTTCTCCAAAAAATGGCTAACGAGAGGGGCAGAAATGTTTCCAGTGCGGATCTTCGATTGGGGCAGGGAAAGGGGATTCCAGGGGGCGGCCAGGGCTCCCTCTGATGCCGCTACCCATACAAAAGGCCCCCTCCCCAATTAATTTCACGGTGCTTGAGCGATGGCTGTGCACCTATCCTAGACAGGATGATGCGATCTACCTGCTTGATGGTTTTAAGTTTGGCTTCCGCATCCCGTTCAGGGCTGTTCGTGGGCCTCAGGACGCCCCGAACCTACTGTCTCTTAGGGGTAATGAGGACATTGCTGTGGAGAAGATAGCCAAAGAGGTTAGAGAACAGAGGGTGGCGGGGCCGTTTAATGACCCCCCATATCCTAACTTAAAGGTATCCCCTCTGGGTTTAGTTCCTAAGAAGTCCCCAGGTGAATTTCATCTGATTCACCACCTTTCTTACCCTGCGGGTTCCTCGGTCAATGACGCTATACCGGATGACCTTTGCTCTGTTCGGTATACGTCCTTTGACCAGGCCTTGCAGATGGTACGCTCATGTGGTCCCGGGGTGCTCATGGCAAAGTGTGATATCAAATCGGCATTCCGATTGTTGCCGGTGTACCCGGACGACTTTGAGCTGTTAGGTTTTTGTTTCCGGGGCAAGTTTTATGTGGACAAGGCCATGCCTTTAGGCTATTCCATTTCATGCTCGGCCTTCGAACGATTTAGCACCTTCCTCCATTGAGCTTTTGTTCGTAGGTCGGGGTCCCGGTCTGTAGCCCACTACCTCGACGATTTTTTGTTCGGGGTGGACACGACTCGGGCACGTGTGGACGCCTGCTCACCATGTTTCAGGCGCTTATGGGGGAACTGGGTGTCCCCCTAGCACCTGAAAAGACAGAGGGCCCAGCCACCACCCTTACCTTTCTGGGTATTGACATTGACACCGTTGCCCAGACATCTAGATTGCCTATGGAAACGGTTACTCGGATCTCTGATGCGATTTTGGCAATGCTTGCCAAGCGTCAGGTGTCTCTCCGGGAGTTGCAGGTGCTTCACAGCCACCTCAACTTCGCCTGCAGGGTGGTGACACCAGGCAGAGCCTTCGCCAGGCGTCTTTGTGACGCTATGGTGGGCCTTTCTAAACGACACCACAGGGTCCGGCTGAGTAGGGGTTTACGAGCAGACTTGTCGGTTTGGCTCACTTTCCTACAGGAATTTAATGGCGTCTCCTTTTGGAGATCTGAGCTTATGGTCAGCCCACGGTTCCAAGTACAGTTGGATGCCTCCAGCTCCCTTGGGTATGGGATCTATTTTGAAGGACAGTGGGCCTATGGTCAATGGCCCCAGGAATGGCAGGGCACGGATTGCTTATGCGATCTTACGTTCCTGGAGTTTTTTCCAATTTTTGTGTGCCCTTATGCTCTGGGGGGACATGTGGGCTATTTCTGTGGTTCACTTTTGGTGTGACAATGCTGCTGTGGTGCACATTGTCAACGCCCAAATGTCTAAGTCTCCCAGAGTCATGGCCTTAGTTCGCCAAATTGTTCTTAGGTCCTTGAGCCTTAATGTGCTCTTCAGGACCAGACATGTGCCAGGCATTAATAACGATATTGCTGACGCTTTATCCTGCCTGCAGATCTCCCGGTTCCATGCCTTGGCTTCTGACACAGAGGAACCTCCCTCTCCACTCCCGGCCGAGATATGGACCTTTGGCGAGGAGAGGTGAACTGGGCGATCGGCATGTCTTTGGCACCTCGGACGTGTAAGGCGTATCAGCATACCCTCCTTCAATTTAGGACCTTTTGCAGGGAAAGGCAGTTGCCTGAAATGCGGCCAATACCGGTCGACCAGGTTTTACAGTATATGGTGCACCTTCATGGTCAGGGATTGGCCCCACGCACCATCGCCACCAGGCTTTCGGCCTTGGCATTCATGGCCAAGGCACGGGGCTTTACTGACTGCATGGGTGACTTCTGTATATGCCATGTCTTGGATGGGTGGACACGTGAACGTGGCCACTGCCCAGACACACGTCACCCTGTTTCACCATGTATTCTGTCCCACCTTGCTCGAGGTTGGCATAAACTGTGTTATGATAGGTATGAGGAGTCTCTTTTTCATGCAGCTACCACCGTAGCTTTCTTTGGAGCTCTGAGAATCAGCGAGCTGGTCCCATTGTCAAAGGGGGACGTGTCTCGTAGGGCACTGGAACTGGAAGATGTATCTATCAACCAGGAGTGGGTTCAGTTGAGGATTCATTCCTCAAAGGCTGATCAGCATGGAGAAGGCAGTGGTGTGAGACTGCTACGATGCACATTTGCTGACATCTGTCCAGGTGGTGCCCTACACGAGTATTTGGCAGTGCGTGCTACGTGCCCTGGCCTGTTGTTCTGCCACCAGGATGGGTCTCCCCTTACCAAATTTCAATTCTGGAGGGTGACCGGGACAGCACTTCACAGTGTGGGCCTCCCTGGGGCTCGTTATGGCACCCATTCTTTCAGGATAGGCGCTGTGTCAACTGCGGCTGCGTTTGGATACTCGGAGGCTGATATACATCCGATGGGCGGGTGGGGATCCGCACGTTTTTTGTTCTATGTACGTCTCCTCACTGCGTGAGTACCTAGTTATGTCCTTAATTCAATCTTCTTCTTTTACAGACCCTGTGTGCCTACGCACACCGGTGGCAGTGTGGCTGGTGGGCCACAGTTATGTGCACTGGGCGGCACAGTATGCTGCATCGTCGGAGTGGGGACCCCATCTCAGGCTGCATGCATCCGCACGTATGCGTTGGTATGGTGTGCGCGGCATGAGGTGGTGGGAACTGTTGCCATTCCTGATGTCCATCAGGGATGCTGGACCACCAGATGTTTTGATTCTGCACCTCGGCGGCAATGATCTCGCACAGATCACTGGCCTTTCCTTAAAAATGTCGGTGTGCAGTGACCTGGCGTTTCTACAACATTTATGGCCGTACACACGGTTGCTATGGTCTGACATCGTGCCGAGACACTGTTATATAGGAGACATTGATCTCCGTGGTTTGGACCATGCCCGGCGGTCAGTGAACAGGGCTGTTGCCCGGTTCCTTGTTGTGAATGGCTTGGGGACAGCCATTCGACACCCGGGGATAGGGTTGCAGGATTTTAGTCTGTATGCAGGAGATGGGGTCCATCTGTCGGCCAGAGGTATGCACCTCTTTCTGGAGGACGTGCAAGCGGGCCTGGTGACCGAGCTGTCGGTTAGGGGGGTTGCGGTGAGTCATCATGGACGCCTTCCCGTGTGGCGGGTAGCACTGGTAAGGTAAAATTTATGACCCATAGATATCTGGCAGGTTCGCAATTGACTGGCCAACACGTAGATAGGTACAGGGGAAATAGGATTGGCCGATCAAGGGTGAACCATGAACGGGGTGATTCTAGGAGCTTCACAGCCTGCATCACCTTGATATTTGGACGGATACACGTTAGAGGGTGGGGTCAGTAGATAGTATATTGACTTCGGTCAACAATTTGTTTGTGACAACAAACAAATTGATACAAATTGATACATATAGCCAATAGCCATTGGCATTTTGTGTGGAACCTTACAAGTGCTACTGCGGCCTGCTTGCCTTAAAGAATTACAATTGGACGATACACCAATTGAAAGTTATAATTTGGACTAGGGCATTATTCAATAAAAGTGGCCCAATGCCTTTAATCCAATACCGGTGTCTGAGTCTTTATTTGGGTGGGTGCGCCTGCAATGCAAGCACGGTGCCAAAATGGCTGCCACGCTCTTTGTGGGCCCCCACCCATCCCGGACAAAGACATCCGGGTTAGTTAGGGGGCATGGCCATCCCTTTATAAAAGGGGTGGCCACGAGGCAGCTTCGCTGCCATTTTTAGAACAGCGACGGAGCGGAGAAGTTTTTCCTCCACCCCCTCTCTAGTGGACAGTGTGACTTTTCTGGTCGCTTCGGGGCCGGGTGAGAATTTTTGCTTGAACCTAGAATTGGCACTTTGGTTCTTGGCTTTTTCGCCCATCCCACACTGTCGCTAGTGTTTGAGATATGGGTTAAGTTGACTTTGGTCACTTTTGGGGGTAGCACTGGTAAGGTAAAAATTTATGACCCATAGGTATCTGGCAGGTTTGCAATTGACTGGCCAACACGTAGATAGGTACAGGGGAAATAGGATTGGCCGGTCAAGGGCGAACCATGAATGGGGTGATGCTAGGAGCTTCACAACCTGCATCACCTTGATATTTGGATGGATACACGTCATAGGGTGGGGTCAGTAGATAGTATATTGACTTCGGTCAACAATTTGTTTGTGACAACAAACAAATTGATACATATAGCCAATAGCCATTGGCATTTTGGGTGGAACCTTACCAGTGCTACTGCGGCCTGCTTGCCTTAAAGAATTACAATTGGATGATACACCAATTGAAAGTTATAATTCAGAATAGGGCATTATTCAATAAAAGTGGCCCAATGCCTTTAATCCAATACCGGTGTCTGAGTCTTTATTTGGGTGGGTGCGCCTGCAATGCTATTTACAGGGTTCCCTTCTTTCCATAGTTCCAGGTATTTGTGGTAAATCTTGTAACCTATTCCCTGCAGATACAGCAGGCCAATTGAATTTCAAGGACACCTACTCATGTGTGACTAATTTGTAACTTTATGGGAAGTGGGGTGATCATACCCAATGTAAGAAAGATAACTTTCACCGGCTCAGTGGGTGAATGGCTTGATTTGCTGCAGCTGGGGGCCCAGGACATTTTTAAAAGCTGCTCCACCACACCACGACCAGAGCAAGTTCCACTGGCTCAGCGGGCGGATGGCTGGATTCGCTGCAGCTGGGACCCCGGGACATCTTCAAAAACTGCCCCACTGCTACTGCCACCAGAGTGAGTTCCACTGGCTCAGTGGGCGGACGGCTGGATTTGCTGCTGCTGGGAGCTTGGGACATCCTCAAAAGCCGCCCCACCGCTACCGCTGCCAGAGCGCGTTCCACCAGCTTGTCGGGCGGATGGCCGGACTCACCACAGTTGGGGGCCTGGGACATTCTCAAAAGCCGCCTAAGACTCGGAGTGCCCCTCTTCCTTCCTGGTTGGGTCAGTGGGAGGAGGACCGGTGTGACTGGAGGGAGTTTTGGCTCCAGGAGCTGCCGCCAGTGCTCCTTCAGTTATCACCATTTCGGCTCTCCCTGTGGACCGGCCGGCTGTGGGAGATAGTGGCATGGTGGTTGCCTTGAAGGGCTAATTGTTTTTGGAAGCTTTCATTTAATATTTAATATTGTTGATTAATTTTATGTTATTATCGTGTATTGACTATTGTATTGAATTTATTTTTTGTGTTACTTTATCATTGCATTGTTATATTGTATTATATATTGTTATACTGTAATATTGTATTATATATTGTCATATTGTATTATATTGACATGTTGTAAAGCTGCCCTGAGTCAGCCCTGGCTGAGAAGGGTGGGGTATAAATTAAAATTGTATTGTATTCTTATTATGGTAAACTAAGGCACAGAATTAGATGAGTGAGTCTTCACATGATTGAAAACTCCTAACAACAATGAACAACAGCATGATGTTCCTGTAGAAATAAAGCAAGCACTGAGTGGGGGAAAACTGCAACTAAATCTTTATTCTGAATATGAGAAACAATATCATTCATAGGTATCTTTAGCCTATGGTCTTCTTGGGCATAGAGCAATAGCCAGCACAAAAACACTATATAACTATATTTAAGAGAAATCCCATGCCCAGAGTAGGGAGTGCACCCTAAAATGGCACAGGACTGTCCTAGCTTTTGAAAAAAATAATACTTATTTCAAGCAATACTATAGTTTTCTGTGCAAAATTCAAAACACTCATTTCTATTCCTCCAACAAAGTGTGATAGAACTGAGCCTTTCTAGGCTTGCCTCTTAAAGAGGCAATACTCAACAGAGTTCCTGGAAGCCATCTTGCCTAAGGCTCTCTCATACCTGGCAGTAGCAGTGGGCACTGAAGGCAGACTGTTTTATTTACTGGTGTTCTATCAGGGTTGGAATAGGCACTGCTGGGGGATGCAATCCCACTGCCAATAGTATGTCAGAATGCTAGATTTCACTCCTTGATCAAGATGAGAACTGAAAGTATGAGTTTGAGATCCAACTGTTCTGAATTGTTACTGGCACTCTCCTCCTTTGTCATCTTTGATCATACATATGTTTGTGTACGTGTGTGAATATATCAATGTTTTCCAGATGACAAAAGCATTCAATAGAGTCAATGGTTGTTTGATGATTGTCTTACTGATTTTCCAGAGCATCCTTTTATTTTGGAGTTTGGGCATTTTGATTTTTCACTCTATAAGTAGAATTGTTCAAGGCTGACACAAGTGAAATTGCTGCAGGTTATTAGAAGTCTTGAAACACATTCAGACTCTTCTAGTGGGTCTACAGCCTTTTAAAGATCAGCTGCTTATTTGCATGCACAGAATATTGAGACAGAAATCACCAACTCTTGCTTACATTGATAGACTTTGGCCTTGGTATGGCCCAGCATCAAGTGCTACTAATAACAATTCATGCCTGACCTCAAGAGCTCAACCAGGAATAGCTATTTAATTCAAGTAAGCATTAGAAAAGCTTACATCACCATCTTTTTTCATATAATACAACTGATTAGGATGTTTTTAAATCTGTAAGGAAATATTCCTTAAACTATCATCTTAATCTTTGTGTAACTTTCAATTGTTATCAGTATGACAGTGGGCCAGGATACCTAAGAGACTGCATCACCCTAGGGACATCTGTCCATCCAACCAGGGTGGACCGGAGGGGCTGTCTTATTGTACCATCTGCTAGAGGGGCTCGCCTCTCTAGCACAAGGAGAGGGCCTTCTCCGTGTCCGCACTGGCTCTCTGGAACCTCTTACCAACAGAGCTACGTCTCCAGACAGAATTGCTGCCCTTCAGAAAAGAACTTAAACCCTGGCTGGCACGCCAAGTATGGGGTGCAGGTGGAAGGGTGACTTCCTTTGGGTGGCTGGTATAGTGAAATTCTGGCCCCCTCGGTCCCTGCACCCTATTTAAGGGGGAGGGTAGTTTTTTATGCAGTTTTTAATCACATTTTTATTATGACTGTGAACCGCCCTGAGTTGGCCTTGGCCAAGTGGGCAGTATAGAAATCGAAATAATAAATAAAAATAAATAAATAATAAATATACTACACCAATTTAAATCAAATGAAGTTGATGAAAATTTATAGCCAGCTATGTGATTATGTCGTAGCAACATATACACATAAACATCAACACCAGAGTAAGTATCCTGTTGTTGTTACATACTGTACTGTCAAGTTGCCTCTGAGTTATAGTGACCTTATGACTGAGTGCTCTCCAAAATATAAGGAAGGAAGGACAAAATGTACAACATGGTAAAAAAGAACATAGAGCAGAAAAACTGTTTTTGTGTCAGCATTTAAAATATGATTACAGCAATACCTCATACAACGTTCAAACTTGGTTCCACAAGTTAGGACGTTTGTATGAGGCATGCAAAATCCTAGCCGCGATGCCTCATACAACATCCAAATTATTGCCACCAATGCTTTGTATAACGGCGTTCCCATAGAGATACATTGTAACAGTACAAACTGGAGGGCAAAGTCAAAGAAACACAGGAAACTAACAGAACTTTAAGAGGAGCCAGACAAGTGCATTTATCCACCAGCGGGGTGGTGGTGGTGGTGGTGGTGGTGGTGGTGGTGGTGGTGGTGGTGGTGGTGGTGGTGATGATGATGATGATGATGATGATGATGATGATGATGATGATGATGATAATAATAATAATGATAATAATAATAATAATAATAATAATAATAATAATAATAATAATAATAATAATAATAATAATAATAATAATAATAATAATAATAATAATAATAATAATAATAATAATAATAATTTATATACTGTACCACAATTCTCTGCCCAAAGGGAGACTCAATGCAGTTTACATCTCCAAAGGCGGGGAGCCGCTTTTGGGGCCGCAGAGAGGTGAGCCCCAGGTGCGGTGAGTTCTTTCTTCCCAGCCTCCTCTGGCCAGCTGCCGGTCCCAAAAGTGGCTCCCCGTCTCCAAAGGACCCCACTGACGCCGGGGCTGGGAGGCCCCACAGAGTTCGACTGGCAGCTGGCGGGAGGAGGTGGGGAAAGAAAGAACTCGCCGCACCTGGGGCTTGCCTCTCCGTGGCCCCAAAAGTGGCTCCCCACCTCCAACGGACCTCACCAACACCGGGGCTGGGAGGCCCCACAGAGTTCGACAGGCAGCTGGCCAGAGGAGGCGGGGAAGAAAGAACTCACCGGAGTGGCGAGCCCCAAGTGCAGCGAGTTCTTTCATTCCCCACCTCCTCCGGCCGGCTGTCGGTCAAACTCCATGGGGCCCCCCAGCCCCAGCATCGGTGGGGTCCATTGGAGGCGGAGAAAGAAAGAACTTGCTGCACTTGGGGCTCACCTCTCCAGCGAGTTCTTTCTTCCCTGCCTCCTCCGGCTGGCTGGGCGGCTCACACAACAAAAGCTAAGCATGGAAAAATAGAATGTTTGAGATATTGCTTCTTTTACTCCCTTCTAATTGCAAAGCTAGTATCTTGTTTATTTCATCTTCAGGCTCTTGGAGGCTTTTGAGAATAATTACCAAATCTTGTTTTCTTTCCAAAACTAGTTTGGAAATTCTCTGGAGAGTTGACACAGAGAGGTTTGGGGCATAGAAGGCAGGAGTGGCACACACAAGTACATTAGGGGCAAAGATGTGGATCCAGAGTCCTGTACAGTACCATACAGTATCTGATCAGTATGGTCACCCTAACAACCCATGATACCATCTACTGGTAGTACTGGATAAGGACTTCTGACTTTTGTGTTCCTGAATTCTTATAAGACTGGGTAGGCATTGATTCTTTGAAAGAGCTGCCATGTTCTAGTGAATGATTGACAGACCATTTCTCCCTGCCCTATTTTAAGACTGCTTTAATGCTCTTTTTGTTCAGATATCCATTTTGTTTAGTAATTAGGAGCATGCCCACCCAATTTTTCATCTAGGTGTATTGTACTCACACTGGAAGACTGTGAGTGCAACACAGTAAATGTTCCCTATGCCAACAGTGTAGACCTTCAGTTATATTTGCAAATATAACATACATTTTTCCACATTTCCAGTTCTTCTTCTCTTGGTTCTGCTGATGCCTAAGAAATTAATATTCTCCATTCTCCCAAAGCCCATATCTCATAGGAGAGTGTTATAATAGAAATAGAAATAAGCTTAGAGGCTTTTCTTTTCTTTGCAGTAGGAAATCATTGAGAAACCTTGAGCTTCCCACTTCTTGTAAGCCATTACTTTCAGGAATTCCTTAGGGAGCAGGTTTGGCAGAGAGTGTAGGCCAAAATGTTCTGAAATATGTAATAGTGAATTGATTCAGATCAAAAATATCCCCCCCCCCCCAGGAACTATTTCCCAATGATAAAGCATCTCCTCCTCTGCCATTTTAAAAGCAGAATATTATTAGGAATCAGAAACTGTGGTTCTGTGAAATCTGGATAACAGGATTTTGAATGCTCTTATAGTCATTCAGTTTTGGCTGTAAACCAGAACAATGGTCTAATCCTACATTTCTGTAGTGTCTTTTATATCACAGGATTAGAAGACATAACTATCAATAGCTTGCAGCCTTCTATGCATTTCTTGATGACACCATTATTTCATCTTCTCCAGCTTCCCCACCCCCACCACTTTTCTATGTTCATGCATGGTAGGGAAATAAAATTTGTAAGGTTAAGATGCAAATTTTGCTCAATGATGAAGCTATATAACTTTTGAGAGGCAGCACTCTTCAGAGAATTTCCAAACTAGTTTTGGAAAGAAAAAAAGATTTGGTAATCTCACTAAACTCAGGCCTGTTCCACCAACTTATCTCCTAGGCCCATGATGGTGAACCATGGCACTCCAGGTGTTCTTGGACTTCAATTACCAGAAGCCCAAGTCAGCATTCCTGTTGATCAGGGCATCTGGGAATTGAAGTTCCAGAACACCCGGAGTGCCAATGTTTGTCATCACTGTCCTAGACTTTTTCTTCCCACTCACTCACTTGGCTTTCAAATTTGTCACTGGTCTGCAGGGTGTCTCCCTGTCTAGGAGCTATATTTCAAGCTAAACTGCTGTTATGTCACAATATTGCATGAGCTCTATTTCATAGAAAATGTATGAAGGATGCATAGGATGCAAAGGATGCATAGCTCCTCCAGGGCTGTTCAGTTTGAAATTCATCTCCCTGCCTGAAGACCCAAAGAAGCTTTACAATTCATTGAGGTTTCAGCCACTGAAGCCCATGAAACATACCTCACAGAAATGTTCTTAAATATTTAGGGTTGCCATATTTCAATTCTTGCCATTCTAATTTTCATGGATTGCAAATTATCCTGATTAACATAATATGCAATATTGCATATTGCATTGTGTGCAGACAGGACTGATGTTTCCTTATCACATAAATGAAGTAAATTAACCATTTCCTTGTTTCTTCTGTTAGTAAATTTCAGCCTTGGCATCAATAGACAGTTAATGTGGTATAATTGTTAGAGTGTTACAAAGGAAAAGGGAGAGGCATGATCAAAATCCTGCTGAGTCAGAAAGGTTACTTGGTATCCTTTGACCCATCAGTCCTTCTCTGATACAATGGAAAGAGAAGACTATATTGTAAAGCATCCATGCAAATTTTAATTTAATTTAATTTTTCAATTTTTATGCTACCCACTCAGGCAAGCGGTTTACAAATAATCTAAAAACACATACAATAAAAATATAAATATAAGAACAATTAAAACCATTAAAAAACCACCCACGTTAAAAGACCCACCCTCCCCACAGAAGAGAGAGATGCATCTTATTATAAAAGCCAGTGGGCAGGGGCCACATTTCCATCAGGGCCCACACCTGACCAGCCAGCCAGGTTTTAAGACCTTTCCTAAAGGGTAGCAATTCCACCTGCAACCGTAGCTCTACTGGCAGGAGGTTCTATAGGGCCGGTGCAGACACGGAGAAGGCCCTCCTCCTTGTGCTAGAGAGACGAGCCCCTCTAGCTGATGGTACATTTAGGGAACCCCTCCAGTTCGCTCTTGTTGGACGGACAGACATTCATAAATCTTTACCTATAAGGAAGGATGTTAACCATTGGAATGTAATAAAGGCTCCCCCACCCAGCCCAACCATCCCGAACCGAGCCGTCTGAACTTACCTTAACCCAGCCCGGCCATCGCCACAAGGGTCCAGAGGTCAGTGGGGCAACCACCCCATGAATGCGACCCAAAAAAACAAAACTATGACTCCCAGAGTCCTCTGTGTATTTTGTCCCTGTGGGAGACATGCCCTTGACGCCCGCAGGGAGAAAGGAGATGCCAGTGCACCTCCAATGAAGAAGGCCACGCTGGGGGGAAAAACCAAAAGAATGGTACGTGAGGTGAGGGGGAGGGGGAGGGAAGCATGGGCTAGGCACCCACCCCACGCCACCCACCCCACCACCTTGCCCCACCCCACCCCGTAACCCACCTCACTATTGACCGTCAAGGCAAGGGTGTCGTTCTCTCTCTCTCTGTCTCTCTCTCTCACACACACACACATACCACCCCTGCCTTGCTGGCCAATTAGTAACTCCTGTCTCCTCTGTCTCCTGTCTCCTCCCTTGATCTATCTAACTCATTAACTCCCTCTGGTGGTCTTACCTAACTATCTGTCACTCTCTCTTTCTCTCTCTCTCACATTCTCTCTTTCTCTCTCACAAACACACACTGCTTCTCTGTCTCTGTCTGTCTGTCTGTCTGTCTGTCTGTCTCTCTCTCTCTCTCTCACACACACACACACACACACACACGACACTCCTGCCTTGCCAGGAATTTTTAATGTGTGTGTTGGTGGTTGGAGTGGTATTTTATGTGGGGGTGGTTGTGCACACCCAAAACCACCCCTAAGCACCAACACACACATTAAAACTGCTCGGCTGGCAGGGCACAAATATGCTAGTGATATACATAAATAAGGATATTTTGCCAGTCTATGTAGCCATGGATAAGCTGCACAATCTCAGGGTGCCCCCACACAGAAAAAGGGAATGATAAACCACTTCTGTGTGTTTTCTACCTAGAAAACCCTGGATGGAAGAGTTGCCATAAGTCAGAAATCAGGTGATGGCACACAATTATTATTAGTTCAATTACCCATGGACATTAAAGATTCTGGTGACTTGTTAGTATGTTCTGTTTGGCATAAAGCTTCCTGATCAGATTCTGCCAACCTAGCAATTTGAAAGCAAGAAATTTCAAGTAGATAAATAGGTACTACTTCGGTGGCAAGGTAAACAGTGTTCCATGTCTAGCCATGCCTGCCACATGTCCACGGAAACATCTGCAGACACAGACAGCACTGACTCTTTGGCTATAAATGTATTATAGATGAGCACTGAACCCTAGAGTTGGATATGACTGGCTTTTACCTTTACCTTTCCTGATCAGAGTTCACCACATGTGACACATCTGGTAAGACTGGTTATAGTATCCAAAAACTAATGCCAAACAAAACTTCCTGGCCTTTAAGCTAGTGCAAGACTCTTTGTTGCTTTTGTTGACAAAGAATAATATGGTTATAACTCTTTGAAATTTTTATTACTTGAGAGAGAAGATGGTAGCTTATTGTGAGGCATTACTATTTGCTAGTGTAGACAGTGATATATTGACTAAAAGGAAAAGTGTAAATTGTCTACAGTGCAACATACAAAGTAGTTTACAATGAAACATGCTTGAAAAGACAAAGCACTCAGAAGACAATATCCTCCCGTAGATCCCAAATCCCATCTTAATTATCAGACGGGACGAGCATGGTGGGAATGGCACTTTTCTTTATGGGCTTTACATAAACAAAATGTTGAGATTTTAATCATGCAAAGCTTAATTGATTTCATATTTGGAAGGAGATGGAATATTTGTAGGTGATAATAGATCTAATTATCTCAACACAGCTAATTTAAGAAGTTCGTTTTATCTATGATGTGAAAGCCACCACATCTCATGTATTTTGTTGAACAGAATGCTATTGCTAAGGAACTATTCATTTTCTTTCAAAACAAGAAAACACAACAAAACGTCATTCTATTTATTTATTTATTTATTTGAATTTATATTGCCGCCTTTCTCGCCTCGGCAACCCAGGGCAGCTTTCATCAATTTAAAAACCATCTCCGTACAATAAAACCAGTATTAAGATTATAAAAACATTTAAAATGTCCATAAAATGTCATGCAAGGTAAAAAGGAATTCACACACCCAGAAATGAATGAATAATTGTTCCATTTTTTAAAAAGTCCTGCCAAACTCATTGGTGGCTTCTGAAAGACAAAATATTAATCTGATTAAATATGAAAGTAGGTTGGTGATGTTGTTCATTTGCTTTGTTGCTTGTGCTTGTAATTAAATGATGGATTTTCAAATTAATTCCAGGGTACAGTCAGCTATTTCTCCCAAAATTACAATGCTCTTAAATGAATGGTGTGTGCTACTGTGTGGTTACATTGCAAAGATATAAGTCTCTTTCCAGTGCAAGAGTTTGAATGCTACAGCATGTGCTTCCTAAGTAAACTTCCCAAAGTTGTGTCATGATGTTGGACTTGTAAGAAATAAAAACTCATAAAACAGCAAGCATCCACTGCACAATCTGTAAATGCTCTGCAGTCTGCTTTTTAACAGGCTTTTTCTTGTGATCTCTCCCTCTGCTTTTTAGGATTCAGATGAAAATGTCTCCTTCCCTACTGCTTATGTCCCATATATTCTTTCTAATAACAGGACACTCAAAACAGCTAAAGGTAAAGCACAGAGATTTGGAAGTCCTGTCTGAAGGATTTCTACAAATCTTAAGATTTTATGGACATAATTTCTTAAACTCTTAAATAAGCCTGTAGTATGTGCTGCATATTACCACAGAGAACATAGACCATGAGTAGATACTGATCCCAAGTTTTTGCTGCATTCTCATTGCTTGGGCTGCACTTTAGTTTAGGGCCACATTTGCTCTAATTGATTGATTGATTAAAATATATGTGGTTATCAGACTATATTATGGAAAATAAATAACAAAGGGCAATTATATATTTTACATATTTCCTTAAGTTACACACATTAGGTCTTGTTTTGGTTCAACTGTTCCTTACAGCCCCATGCCATCAGGAGGGATCAGCTCCATCTGATGCATTTGCTTCTTGAAGAATTTCAGGAGTTTACAGCTACAAGTAATATTCAGCGATACTAGGCTTGAGATTCCCTGTTCACATGTTGACATTTTGACATGCTCTTGCTGTTCCCACAGACAGATGTTGAGTGACTGAAGCCAACCTTTTCCCGCCCTGTGCATCTGCTTGATTGACTAGTGTTGCCCTTGTGGTATCCTGCTGACTCTCCAGCTTTGCTTCTCCACTAAGAATCTGGTGGTGTTTTCTTGTTGTAACTTCCACTTGTTTAGAATGCATAACCCAAATTAATCCTTTCTGGCTTGCAACACCACTGGTAAATATAAAGCTTCATTTTTTTCTTCATGGATTCTTTTATCCCTGCATTTAAGTGTCTTGACAATGTGAAATGTCATTTTAACAGCACGCTTAATGGCAGGGATGTAGTGGCTTATTGTTGCTTCAGGGGGATAGGGTGGGAATGCATAGGTAAAGGTCACCCTTGCTCAAAAACCAGTTGTAGCTGACTCTAGGGTTCAGTTTAGTGTAAGGGACCAAAGACAGTGAAACAGCCGAAGGGTTGGCTTAACACAGGTTTATTGCATGATGATCCGGAGGAACATGTGGTAATGGCGGATGGGTAGCTCAATATATACAGCTGGCTATGCATTTGAATGTGGCTCGTCGACAGACTATTGGTTGCTGCCTGCGTGACGTCGTAGGAGGTCACGCCCTTCTTGACCAGGTGAAGAGGTGGCGGGGAATCTTCCCGCGCTGCTGAACCAGGTGAATATGAGCCATGAGAGCTGGACGCTCGCTACTACCCTCTGGTGGTCACTAGCTCGCGTCCCCTTATCAGGTTTACATTGATACAGCTGATGGTTATAATGTTGCACACAGAAAGGTTACATTGATAATACATGGCAAAGGTACATTGTTAAAGGCACAGCTTTACAGAACGCAACAGTGCTCATCTCTCTTTATCACCAAAGAGCCACCACTGTCTGCATCTGCAGACATTTCTGTGGACTTAATTTCAAGTGCCAGTTGGTATGGGACACAAGTGCCAGTTGGTATGGGAGATCAGTTGGAAACATGAGCAGATTATACCAAGTTTCTCTAGAGAATCTTAAAGCTTGGGCCTAACCTGTCACCCAAAATGGTAGTGTCCACTTTTAAAATGGTGGCTTGGATTCTGTAAAATTGTGATCAGAAATGATGTGCTACCTAACCCAAACATGCTATGGAGAACAAGTGTTTCTTAGCTTGTAATTCTATGATGCCTGGGACAGCATTCCTCCCCCCCCCAATATCCACAAAATAAAGAGGCAAGACAAGTGGGTCAAAATTTGGGCAACAATTTTATTGAATTTAAAAACTCTAACCCGAGGCAGGGCCAGGTAGCATTATTCATGTAGAACCAGGGCAGGGGAGGCCAGTCCTCTCCTCCTAGTCTGGACTGCTGAGAGCCTAGCCCTCAAGCAGTGCTGGACCTTGCCAGCTACTGCGCAGGCCAGCTGATTCAAAGAGACATCCAAGGGGTTTTTCCAATTCTATTCACTTGGATGAAAACTGGTCATACCACTTGTATGCCACATGTTATGCTCTGCATTCCCATGCCCAATGTCCTGTGGGCATCACCTCCGCCACCCTAACCCAGCACTACCTGTCAGCTCTAACTGTGACAAGTGCACCTCAATGCTGATTTTCTTATTGCAGTCCCGGTGTTAAATCCTGCATGTCTCATTTCATATGTGCAGCAGGAGATGGCTCCATGATCACAGTGTGCGGGTCACTTCAGTGTGTGGGTCACTTGATGGCAAGCTGGGACCCACCTTTACCAAATGCACACCAGTGGCACTTTTACTGTAATCCAGGGAAAATGTATACTAGGATACGAGTAGCAGCCACCACCAATCATATGAAGTACAGATACTGTCTTTGATTCAGTCTTGATGACACCAACTCAGAGCAGACCCATTGGAATTAAGAGGAATTAAATCAGTGGTTCCTAACATGGGGCACACCCCCCACAGGAGGACGTCAATTCCCAGAAGCCTAAGTCAGTACGTTGGCTCATCAGTGCTTTGGGAAATTGACTTAGGCTTTTGAAAACTGTCAAAAACCTTGGATAACACTGAATTAAATGATTTAGCCACAATCTAACTGGGAAAATCAGTGCTAATTGCTAAATATTTTTTTCCAAATCTGGTGAGCTGTACATCTAATTTCTCAAACAGAGCACAACTGGTGACATGAAGGAGGCCCTATGGGTTAGGGGCATACTTGCACAATTACCTTTACCTGATCACATAAGAGAATCAGATTTGGCCTCAACATTTAAATAGGATTCCATTGTTTTCAGAGGGTATACTCTAAACTCAGTTACTTCTAGCTCCATTAAAATCATAAATCTTTCTTCAGATCAATACTTCTGTTATACACCAAACTTGATCTAGCTTAGCTACTACTGAAAATTTCAGCTCTGTTGCTCCCAAGCCTTTTCTATAACATCTAGGTAAAGGTAGTGAAGTTATAACATTGTTCATTTTTTCAGGAACTGTATATGTCATTGCCTATTGCCATTTTATTCATCCAAATCATCCTATCTTAGTTACTTATTCTCAGGAGTAGCTCACTGCCCAGAAAAGTGGGATGCTTTAATTACAGATTTTGAAGTTGGGTGCTCTCTGCTTTAGTCAAGAGCCACCTATGCTTATAACTTTAGACTTTGGATACCTTGGAGTCATTATTCAGCAAGGAGTCCACACATTGGTAGACATCTCTGTGATGACATTCTGTACATGCAAATGGATCTGAGAAAACAAGTCCATTTGCATGCAGGTTTTTTTAGCCATTCAGATATCACGTCACCTGTTGGCTAGTCAGACCATGACATGTGTCCTCCACTTTCACCTGGCCCAAGGAATACGACAGAGGATGCTTTGGTGAGTTTTAGTCCCAGTCTAACATCATTGACAAGACATGGGCAACACTGCCTTGTTAGACCACTCAAGCCCCCACACCTGACAAGGCTGTAACCTAGTTGGGGGGGGGGTGTTATTACTTAATGCAAGGGGAAAAAGGTGAAACTCTGTTTCTTTGTCTGTGATTGTGTGTGTGTGTGTTTCATATATAAGTGTTAAAATCCCATCCAGTGAGCAAAGAAAATTTTCCCCATCAAATCTGCAGCTTCCTGCATCTGTTTCAAGAGGTGTTTTTTTTATTTCTACCACTTCTGGGCAGATACTTTTGTGTATAACCATTGGGTATGGTTTGACTCAAGAGAAATATCCCAGGATCCTGATTGGCTTGTTGTGGCACAAGAGGTAAGAGAGGAACTCCTTGGCAGTTTTGAACATTCATAATAGTCATGAGCGACTTCTGAACCCATTTGTTCATCGTTATCACAGCGCGTATGCCATGCAGGCTAAAGAAGAGAGCAAGCAACAAATGAGGCACTCTACTGCTAAGGCATATTGGAAATGTACAGATAAATCCAATATTTTTTTGCCATTTGTCTTATTTTACTCATTGTGCTTTAATAAGGGCAGCCAGGCTATCCCCAGGAGAGCAGAATGCAAACCTCCTCTTTTTATTTTTACTAAAATAAGAAGGGGTTTCTATTATTTTCTAGATATTACTCAATTAAAGAGACTCAACCCTGGAGTATATGTCAATCAATCTATATTACGGCCCAAGATCAGCATAGAGTATATGTCATTTTGCTGCTTCCTCTCACCTTAAATTAAATGCAAAATGCCAACAGATCTGGCCTGTAGCAAGAGAATAACACCCTGAACTACTGCAGTGGATGCGACAAGGTGGAATACAGGCATCCTTAAGGTGGCAGCAACAATCAAAAATTATTTCCAAAGAAGCTGCTTTAAAATATGAGAATGTGGGAGTGAGAGGAGAACAAATTCTTTCCAACTTCCTTCTTTTAATCCTCCATTTTCTGCTCAGCAGAATCATATTCATAGGCAGATTATTCATTATTAAGAGCTTATTTCAGATCAAAACCTGTATGTCAGTAGATTAGGACATGGAGGCAGATTAGCTGCTCACTGTAGGTGGTGGGAATAAATTCTTTATCTTATCATTAACATGGACTTTCATGGGTTTTGATCATAATTATTAATTCTGCCAACAGACTTTTGCATAAGGATTAAAATGCAGATAGGTGTCATTTAAATAAGGTAATCAAGCTGAAAGTGAGGTTTAGTGATGGGCAAATCCTCTGTTTTATGATAACCAATTTCCTCTCTAGAATTTAAAAAAATGCTGTCAGGTTGTTTTCTGGAAATTAAAAAAGTTGTTTACATTCATAAGTGTAGAACAGAGTTTTACAAAAAGTTGACTCCACCCCATACCTTATGTCGAATACACACATTATACAATTGTAATTATAGTTAATGCAGGATTAGGTGTCTTGTTGTGGAGCCAGAGGGGGGGGGGGAGTTTGATTCCCCACTGTGCCTTCTAGACGGGTGCTGGACTTGATGATCCATAGGATTATGTAGATTGATGATGATGATGATGATTGCCACAGGGGGAGTGGATTATAACTAAATGATTTCCTTCTGCTGGCAGGTTTGGTGATTATCTTGGCAGGAACTGTGAGGCGGGGGGAGGAAGAGAAAAGGTAAGTCTGGCGCCAAAATGGCCACCACACTCTTTGCGGGGGGGCCCCACCCCAGACTCAGACATCTGGGTAGTTAGGGGGCATGGCCAACCCCTTATAAAAGGGGTGGCCACAAGGTGGGCCTTCGCCATTTTAGAAAAGCGACGGAGCGGAGAAGTTCGCTCCGACACTTCTATTTTTGTCCCTTTAGTTCCTGCAGTGGCTCAAGTGGATAAGACGCTGACTGGGAAGGTCAGCAGTTCGATTCCCTAGTACTGCAGGAAGGATTGAGCTGTTTTTTCCCTGCTTTGCAAGCAGTTTAACTGCGAACATCTGAGCGGGGGAACCCACTCCGCTGGCTCACTTTTGCCCCATAGCTCGAGCAGGAGCGCCAGGGAGGATCGGCGCTGGGATTCGCAGCGCCCTTGTGGCGCAGTGGTTGGGGCACTGGGCTTGGGGACTGGACAGATGGGTTTGGTTCCTGGGACTGCACAATGGGGACATAAAGGAGCCTCATTCGGGTGTCCCCTGCAAAAAACATTTCAACCCAGAGTACTCTCTGACAGGGAAGCGAACAAACTGGCCTGTTTTACCCCCCAACTGCCATCAATGAGGTAGGTTGGGCATTTGTCTAACTGCCGTCCAGGCAGAAAACTCGGGTGGGAGTGGGGCAGCCTAGCTCCCCAGGGGCTTTGGGTCCCATGGGCCTTGGATCATGGTAGAGCCCAGGTGGTGTAGTGGTCAAATTGCTGTTCCGCAGCCAAAGGGTTGTTGGTGTGATCCTGACCGGGCTCGAGGTTGATCCGTTCCTCCAATGTCAGTATGTTGGGGGCAAAATGCTAATTAACCTGTAGCCACCAATATAGTGCACTAAGTGCTATGGGGTGGTATATTAGTGTGATGCTTGCTTTAAACCAGGGTGGCCCAGTGCAGCCCAGCGTGGGGTCGCGCACCGCCCTTGCTCCTCCACCCGTGGGCCACATTACTTGGCCTGGCCCTACTGCAGCCGCAGGTGTACCTGGGCTTGGCCAGAGCTCGTGGGCCATTCTAGGGCATAGAATGTATGTGGGCTGTCTGTCGCATCCAGCCCACATTATTTCGGTGGGCTGGATTCGATCGATCTTTCAAGTATGGCCCGCGTTGCTGCCTTGGAAGCCTCCAAGACAATTGCTTCACCACCTCAGGACCCCGGGGCAGGGCCACATCTGGCCGCTCCCCCTTTGCCTGCCAATGCTCCGCGGCCAGAGTCCATCAGACCTATGCCTGTTGGTGCTCCGCAGCTCCCCATGTGGCCGCCCTGGCGGGGCCTTCTGCTAATGCCCAGTGCGACCTGGCTTGGACCTTCGATGGTTCAGAGCTCGACTTCCATCGCGAGCTCCGATGCCCCTCAGAGGCTGGAACCCCCCATGGGGGCGGCCAAGGGGGGTGCAACTTGTGAGTATTGTGGTCAAATTAGTGCACCCATTACACTGCCATATACAATTATGGGTGTAGTCCACACCAATGCCTTTGTCTGTTGGGCCTATGGCCCGTTCTCCACTCCTTCGTTTAGCTCCACGCTGACTCGGGCCATGACGACAGCCGGCTACTCGCTTCCCCTGGGGACCACTTGTCTCAAGCCACCAGGGAGGAGATATGCGGGGTGAGTATGTTGACATTTTTGCCCCCCCTTACCCGGGAACCAACAAAGGAGGGAAGGGAGGGGCGAGACTACGGGGACAAGGACTAGTCCTGTTGTGGCAAGCCCCCTTGTAAGTGGCCTACCTGGTCACCGGCCTACTTGATCTGCGCGGCACGAGGTGGCCGGAACTGATCCCATTCCTTACGTTCGTTAGGGACGCACCACCTCCGGATATCTTAGTAATTCACCTGGGAGGTACTGATCTTGCACGGATCACCAGCCTTTGGTTGAAGGTATCCGTGTGCAGGCACCTGGAGGTTTTCCACCGCATGTGGCTGCGGCCTCAGCTGCTATGGTCCCAGAGCATATACAGGCCACACTATAAAGGAGGGCTTGATCCTCGTGGTTTGGACCATGCCCAGCAGTCAGTGAACAGAGTTGTCACACGGTTCCTAGTTCTGCAAGATTTAGGGATATCAGTACCCCGAGGCATGCTCCTCTTTCCTTTGGCGTGAGGCTCACCTGCGCTTTTGGGTACCTGAGGTATGCCCCCCTTTTTTAATTTTAGTGTGGGATGATGAGCCACCTCAGTGTACCTAAGACATGGCCCTACTCTTTTCGACGACAGGCTGGGCACCTCATTAGTGTCATCAAGGTACCATCCTTTTATCTTATGCACGATGCAGGGCACCTCCTCCGGGCGCCCAAGGCATGTTCCTTTTTCATTTTAGCACGAGGGAACTGCCCCCTTTTTTCCATATGCCTGCGCCATGGTCGCCTTCCCTGCGGCATGCGGCAGGGCACCTCATGGGAGTACCGGAGGCATGGCCCTTTTCCTTTGGTCATAAGGCGGGGTGCCTCATGGGTTCACCCGAGGCATGGTCCTCTGAATACGGCATGAGGCAGGGCACCTCACCGGAGTAACTGAGGCATGGTCATCTTACTGTGATTTGGGGCGGGTCACCTCATGGGAGTATCCGTGGCATGGTCCTATTACTGCAGGAGGCTTGGCACTTCGTGTGAGTTCTCGAGGCATGGTCCTCTTGCTGCAGCTACCAAGGCATGGCACTCCTAATGCGGCTTGAGGCAGGGTACCTTATGTGGGTACTCGAGACATAGTCCTCTTACAGTGGCATGAGGCGGGGCACCTCATGGGACTAACCGAGGCATGGTCGTCTTACTGGAGCGTGAGGCGGGGCACCTCATGGGAGTACAGGAGGCATGGCCCTCTTGCAATGGCATGAGGCAGGCCACCTCATGGGAGTGCCCGAGGCATGGTCCTCTTAAGACAGCATGGGGCGGGGTACTGCAGGCGATTACCCGAGGCATGGTCCTCTTACTGTGGCATGAGGTGGGGCACCTCACGGGAGTACCTGAGGCATGGTCCTCTTCTTGTGGCATTAGGTGGGCACCTCATGGGGGTAACCGAGGCATGGTCCTCTTCCTTTTGGCACGAGGCAGCACACCTCCTCTGTGTGCCTGTGATATGGTCCTCCTCCTTCCGGTGTGAGGCTGTGCGCCTACTTAGAGGACTTAGAGGACCTGAGGACCTGAGGTATCATCCTCTTCATTGCAGCATGGGTTGTGCGCCCCCTCAATCTGCCCGAGGCATTGCACTCCCCCCCCCAGGAATCTGGCAGGGACACGGCTGATTGGCCACCGGATAGGACAAGGGACAGTGAGACTTGGGCTGGCCACTTTAGGGTGGACCAAGAGACAAGGTGTGGATATCATCTATACAGCATGTTACACCTTTAAATTTGCTGACGCTTTATCCCGCATGCAGATCCCCTGGTTCTGAGCCTGAGCGCCAGACACAGAGGAACTTCCCTCTCCACTTCTGCGTGAGATGCAGACCTTTGGTGAGGAGAGGCGAACCGGGCGATCAGCCCCGTGCACGCGTAAGGCGTATCTGCACATGTTCACTCAATTTAGGGCTTTCTGTAGGGAGGTGCAGCTGCCTGACATGTCGCCGATCCCGGTTGAACATGCTTTGCAGTACATCTTTGCGCCCCCCCCCCCGGACTCAGACATCCGGGTATAAAAGGGGTGGCCACGAGGTGGCCCTTCGCCATTTTAGAAAAGCGATGGAGCGGAGAAGTTTTTCCCCTCCACCCCCTCCCTAGTGGACAGTGTGACTTATTCTGGTCACTTCGGGGCCGGGTGGGAATTTTTGCTTGAACCTACAATTGGCACTTTTACTACTGCGGCCTGCTTGCCTTAAAGAATTACAATTGGATGAAACACCAATTTAAAGTTATAATTCGGACTAGTGCATTATTCAATAAAAGTGGTCCAGTGCCTTATATCCAATAGTGTCTGTGTGGTTTGGGTGGGTGCGCCTGCAAGGTAAGCGTGGCACCAAAATGGCCGCCATGTTCTTTGCGGCCCTCCCCCACCCCGGACTCAGACATCCGGGTAGTTTGGGGGCATGGCCACCCCTTATAAAAGGGGTGGCCACGAGGTGGCCCTTCGCCATTTTAGAAAAGCGATAGAGCGGAGAAGTTTTTCCCCTCCACCCCCTCCCTAGTGGACAGTGTAACTTATTCTGGTCGCTTCGGGGCCGGGTGGGAATTTTTGCTTGAACCTACAATTGGCACTGTTGGTTCTTGGCTTTTTCGCCCATCCCACACTGTCGCTAGTGTTTGAGATACGGGATAAGTTGACTTTGGTCACTTTCGGCGGGTAGCACTGGTAAGGTAAAATTTATGACCCATAGGTATCCAGCAGGTTTGCAATTGATTGGCCAACATGTAGATAGGTACAGGGGAAACAGGCTTGGCCGGTCAAGGGCGAACCATGAACGGGGTGATGCTAGGAGCTTCACAGCCTGCATCACCTTGATATTTTAAAGGATACACGTCAGAGGGTGGGGTCAATAGATAGTATATTGACTTCGTTCAACAATTTGTTTGTGACAACAAACAAATTGATACAAATTGATGCATAATAGCCAATTGCCATTGGCAATTTGGGTGGAACCTTACCAGTGCTACTGCGGCCTGCTTGCCTTAAAGAATTACAATTGGATGAAACACCAATTGAAAGTTATAATTCAGACTAGGGCATTATTTAATAAAAGTGGCCCAATGCCTTATATCCAATACCGGTGTCTGTGTCCTTATTTGGGTGGGTGTGCCTGCAAAGAAAGACAAACAGGAAACCCTATGGAGTGAGTGGAAGTATCTTTTTACCATATGGAATTTAGCTCAGTTGGGGTAATCAGACAGTTAATATGCTTAAAATTTAAATATATCTATTTTCTTTTACATTTTTGATGGTCATATCCCAATCCAATCCAATCCAATCCAATAATAATAATAATTTCATGTCAGAAATGTCCAATATTGATTTGTTGTTGCTTATCTATTTAAGTGTAAATCAACTGAACTCCAAAATGTTCTATCCTTAGTCTTCGGTTTCCATCTCTGGCCGAACAGCTTTACCATTGGCTCATCCCATTGTTTTTGGGGTCTACCTAGTGGTCTTTTGTGGTCCCTCTCTGTCATCTCCCCTTCTTCTGGATTCAACTCTTTCTTTTGGATCTTGTGATTTAACTTATCTTTGATAGTAGCCTAACATTACGGTTCTGATTGTCTAATAAGTCATTTAATTTAAAGTAACAAATGATCAACCTGAGTCATGTCTGAATATGGCCCTGAGAACTTACTGGAATCATAAATAAATACTCTTGGGACTTACCAGCAAGGAGGAAATGTTATAACTAGATCCTGAACAAGCTCCTTTGTTGCACCACAACTTCCTGAATTCTTGTCAAGGGCTGGGCTGACTAGGGAATTCTGGGAATTGTAGTGGAAAATGGAACTTATCCAGGCTTTGATTTCAGATACACACAAATTTTGCCTCCACAACTGTACAGAGTGGCCCATAAGTCCCTACCCAGCCTGTATGTCCCTACCTGTCCTTTCTGTGGGCATGCGCCCTGCCCCTCTGCCCAGCAGTCCAATGGGAGTGCTTCCTCCCTCTTCCCAGCAGAGCCCTACTCTCTTTGTAGCCGAGTAGGGACTTATGGGCCACCCTGTAGATGTAGCAGTGAGCAACATCATCTACATTCTCTGAAAGTGTCATTTAACTTTCCACATGTCAGAATGAGAAACCTCCTGTAAGACATACTTGCTCTCTCCCACACAAGGAATGATTACTCACAGTTTTGCTGATAGGGTTGCCTAGAGCAAATAATATGGTCGGGAGGCACTGTGTGGATGCTTCTTTCCTGTCACATTCTTCTCTCACCCCAAGAACATATGGGTTGACATGTACAGTTTCTGAATAAGCTGCCTAGAGCTTGAAAATGAACTGAACTTTGGCTTCGTGGTTGTTAGTTCCTATTGCAGAGCACACAAAGCCCTCTCATTAGCAAACTGCCCCTTATTGTATAGATTTTATTCACAACCCTCCTGTGTAGATGGAAAAAGCCATCTGACTGCCAAGCAGAACAGGGTATGCTTTATATGCAATTTACATTAGAACACAAATCTAGGGAGCAAGTAATTTAACTGATCCCATTCTCTTGATAAATATAATTTCCATCTTTCTCACATCTCTCTTTCCTTGCTTTTCCACATTCTTTGATGCTAGCCAAAATATTCATCTTCCAGTGTTCTCTCCCCTTTCCCCCATTTTTCAAACATGCCAGTGGCATTCTTTAACATTTGTAGCTCTTGTGAGAATTCATTATAGCTCTAAGGAAGCACCAGCACATTTTCCCACTGTTCAGCAACTTTTATAACAGTTAACTATTTATTTTGTCTTCTTGCCATAATGCCCTTTAGCCATTATATATAGCAGGTAATTGCAGATTTACTAGTAAATGAGGCTGCCATTAACAGACAAAGTTGCTTCAGGTCATGTTGATCCATGTTCTAAGAGAAATGGAAATCAAGGAGATGAAAAACAAAAATCTGGCTCTATTACACATGGTCCCTTTAAGAAATGTGTTAATTACGCAGGCAATAAATGTTTCTGTTTGTTTATTCATATACCTGGGATGTAATTGCATCCATGCATCACTGAGAAGTTGATAGAGGAAGTCCCAAAACAGCAGCAGCAACAAGCAAACACAGTGCTTTCTCAGGCAGTGCATGAAAAGAACAAAACTTCAGTATTGACTTTTGCTTACTGCAAAACAGTAACAGTGATATGGACACGAATGTCAGGGAAAAAGGAGGAGGACTAAAGTGAAGATGAGAACATCAAACAAAGACAAATTCTAGATAAGAGTAGAGAGAAAAGTCACTTGGTGAATGATACAAGGATGGCAATGGCTAGGTATGACTTAGATCTCTTCAAAAATGGACTTTGCCTGACAAAGAAATGTTCTAGATTCACAGTGTTTGGAAGCCTCTGGTGTCTGTTTTTTTAATGATGTGCCTCTTCTGCAAGATGGACACTCTTTCAGAGACATGTTTATGGGTTTAATTGTTTCTGAACTGCTCCAAGATCCACAGACTCTTGAAATTGAAAGGGTCACTTTTCATGGAGGCAAAATGAAGCAGGCAGTTTTCTGGATGGATTTTGATTGGGAGTGGCATAGATTCAAATCCCTGACTTGACTGTGATAGCTGAACATCACACAGACTTTTGCAGACAACTTAACTTGCTTTGCAGCATTTTTCTAAGGGAAAGTACACCAGGAGCTCAACAGGAAAAAGTACCATAGTGGCAATATAGGGTAGAGGATATATATTTGCCCTTCAACCTGTCAAATAAAGGGGTAGGACACAATTTGTGGTAAAAGGCATTGGACCACATTTATTGATCAATTTGAATCCTGTGACCTGCAAAGCGGCTCTCCAGACCGGATGGATGAATCCCTTGCGCCATTTGCAGTGCCATACCTTCAACAGCTACTACCCAGGCTGACGAAGTCAGGGAGGTGTCTATGTGGACATTTCCAACCCATTCCTGGGAACAATGTTGGACATATCACAGAGGTGGCTTATGATTCCACCCAGGTGCCTGACTAATTCACCCAAATCATGCCTGACACCTAGGATTCACCTCATCTAATGATGCTCTGAGGGATTCACATCTACCTCCCTAACCTACCACTACCCTGCCTAAATTTGACCTATTTAATAGACAACACCTCTAAACTGCAAATGTCCCTAGTACCAGGGATGAGATAGGCAAAAAACTATCCATCTCCCATGTGAACCAATCAGGTTGCAGATTAAAATATTTCCTATCCAGGCCCAGGAAAGCAACTAGAGGTCATTGTGTGTGTGTGTGTGTGTGTGTGCGTGCGTGCGTATGCACACTTGCAAGCAGGCTGGCAAGCAAGTAAGTGGTCAGTTGGTAGGGAGTTCTCCCACAGCCCCTCCTCACTCACTGACCACTCCCCACACAGCAAAGTCAGCAAGCACATAGAGAATCAACAGTGACTCCTTTTCTTTCTTTCTTTCTCTCCTGTACTTCTTTTATTCCCCTTTTCGCCTCACAAACAACAAACATTCTATTCTATTTTTTTTGCATTTCTCCTTCGAATGTCCCTCCCACCCACACCAATTAAAAAATCTAGTTAAAAACTTTTAAAAGCATGAGTGATCTGCTCTAAATGAGCCAGTGGGGGTAGTATGGGGTGGGGTGGGGTGGTTGCTCCCTCTCCACCTTCCCTCACCTGCCCTGCCAGCAAGGTTTTCAGTTCTTTCTTGAAGGGCAGCAGCTCTGTCTGGAGATGCAGTTCAATTGGCAGGAGCTTCCATAGGGCCAGAGCGGATACCACAAAGGCTCTGATATGCTGTGATAAATACAAGTGGCAAAGTGTCAGCTAGTGGCAATTTTCCACTATATTTTATGATATTGTGTTTAAGCCTGTATAACAAAGGATTTTGGCCAATAAGGCATAATTTCTGAGGAAAGTGGTTAAGTTTGTGTATTAACTGCCTTGAGATAACACTTGTAAGCACTGGCCTATTCATTTAAATCCAGTTGGCTGTTGAAGTAAGCTACTGAATTTCTGTTTCACATCTTCACTGCCATATGAGATAATGGCTGTCAGCCACTGTTTTGATTATCAAGGAAAGGAGAAAATGAACCTCCTCCTCCTTACCAATCCAGTGCTACAACAATTGGCAAGGGGGAAAAATAATTAAACTTTCCCTGCCACTCTGCAGACAAGATGTTTCATTTGACTGCATGGGCAAGTGGCTCATCAGCCACTTCACCATATTAGCGAAGTGTCATTTTTGGTGTTTGGATGGGGAGAGCATGTGAAATGTAGTTTAGCCTCCTTCCTCTTCTAGCAACCCAACAATGAGCAAGACCAGACTGTCGCCTAATGCTCCACTCTAAGCATTTGTTCAAGTTTACACATGATATGTTCAAGTGTACACATGATATGGATACTGAATTCTGGTATTCAAAGGGCAGAAGGCTGAAACTAATATTAACAGACTCAAAGCAGGAAACTCATCCTTTTACAAGTTTTGTATTTGTATTCCAACTTTCTTCACTGCAAGATCTGTTGTATGCTGCCTTGATATGTGTTGAACTGTGGACTTCATAGGTTTGTATCATTTGACATTTCCTTATGGCTTGTTTCTTGCTGGCCAGTCTCCATTTCATTGTGCCTTTCTACTCCTGCTGCTGTTTTAGTTTTCTTGTGATGTCAGCTATGCCTGCATACTTTTCAATTATTTTAAAAGATAACATGAAAAGAAAGAAAGAAAGTTTCAGAATCCTGGGCATATTAAAATGAAGAGGGAAGTAAATGGTGAAGTACGTGGAAATGGGTGGGGAAGGAAGGCCTACCTTCTGCTTTTCAAACAATATATCTTTTCTAAAATGCTCCATCTGTTCATAAATTATGTCCAAAACTAAATCTGTAGGTTACATTTCCCTCAAAATGCTGGATATGTTATCTGACCCCAGAGAATATTCAGAGAAATATCTCATCATTCACCATTTTTGACAATTAGAAATACAAATATATATTTAAATGTTCAAAAATCAATTTCAAGTAAGATTGGAACTAGATTACTACTGCACAATTGTGGGTTCCGCACATATTGTCCCTGACAGAACCACGGCTTGGGGGAACACTCCTTGGAGCCTGGTTCCGAAGGGACAGACATTGGGGAGCGGATTAATAATCATAGTTTAATTCACTGATCGTTGACCTGGCAGGCAGTTTGGACAGTAGAGGGCAAAAGATCACCGGGTGATGAACTCAATAAGCATGTAATGGGTAATCTTGTATCCGCAGAAACTCTAGGTCCAAGAGTCAACTTAGGCACATGTTTACTCCCAATAGCAGTAGACAATGCATGTCCCCCGGTAGTAAATTAGATAGATAAGGAACTTCCCCCCAGTGAGGTCATCCCTGATGAGCAACTTGTGTAATCTCAAACTGAAAACTTGCAGTTTTCCTATAATGGCCACGCACAACCTTTGCACGCGGTCGAGCTAGGCAGGGTATAAAGATTAGAGCCTTCTAATCAATAAACGGCTGGTCTTCACTCCATCTTGCCTTGTGTGTCTTTACTTGACCAGTCTCCTCCGGGACCTTCCAGCCCGTATTGGGCCCTGATCCAACATATGGTGACCCCGACGTGATCCTACTCATGAGAAAGCAACATCCTTGGTCCGGTTCTATGCCAGATCCGTGTCCAAGTCTTCCCGGAGGTTGCGGAGTGGCTCAGGTCAGAAAGCCATCCGATCTGAATTCAGCTACGCTAAGAGGCAAGGCATTCCAGAGGCAGAGCACGCTCCAAAGCTCTGAGGCATCTTGCACATCGGAAACACGTTCCACTCAGGGTCAGCTGTGAACCCTGACACCATCGCAGAGGCCACCGAGGGCCTGTGGTGGCAGTCCACGTTCCGATTCCTTCCCAGAGGTTCGTCGCACCAAATCCAGTTACCTACACCTAGACGCGTCAACTCATCCGGCGGAAGCAGCTTCAATGGACTGGCAGGTAATATGGGGACTTGTCCAAAGAGGTCAAGTGCGACTGCTAACCAGAGAGCTCACTTAATAGAGCTCAAGGCCCTGGCCAGGGTAAATTGTACTCGCGTTCACAGCGCCCAGTTAGCGGATCTTTTGGTGTATTTGGGGGAGCATTGTCTGTTTTATCCAGAAACGGGCATGTTAAGCCTCCAACTTTGGGACAGGATAGGGACCTGCATTAAGCAAGAACCAAGAGCCCCAGCTAAGGTGATCAGTACATGGAGTAAGTGTAGGAAGCTCATCGCAGAGGTATACCCAGTCCAGATAGAGACCGAGAACCCCCCAGCGCAGCCAGAGCCATCAGCCCCGATGGGTCTCTATTCGACAATTCAGCTTAGCAGGAGGGCTTAGGGAGCTTTCCTTCAGCGGCAGCTGCAGACGCCACTGAAGGAATTTGAGGTTTGGGAAACGCTGGTGGTTCCCAGACAGTCAAAGGTTCCCAGACAGTTAAAAGTTCCATTCAGAGCATGGTAGAAGAGGAAACCATCAATGGGGAGTTATCAGTGGAAGAACTAGCTGAACTTAGGCAGTTGTTCCAAGTCCGCATAGAGCTGGATGCCCTCATGGGTCAAGAACAAACGGTCCACTCGGCGGTTCTGTACAAACTGCTCATGGCAATATGGAAAGCAATTACAGAAATGGGACTTCAGAGTCGTTTCACTAGAGGTACACTTCAGCAAATTTGTGAGACAATGATGCTCATTCCATACGACTGGAAGGTCATCATGAGAATGATCCTCAATCCAAGCCAGTATTTTCTCTGGGACAGCAAGTATCGACTCAAAGCACAGGCAAGGGCTGCCAGGATGGGAGGAGCAGTAATTCCTGACCAGCTATATGGGTCAGGTCAGTTCAAAACCATCAATGCGCATACCGCCTTGCCAATCGCCACGCTCCAACTGGCGGCTGAGACAGCCTTTAGGGCTTATCTCAAGGTCCCAGCAGCTGGCAAAGCAGCCAAAGATTACACAGCGGTTAAACAAGGTTCCCAGGAGTCCTACATGGACTTTATTAACAGATTGGAAGAAGCGATCAGTAGGCAGATAGACAATGAACAAGCCCAGCAGGAGCTTATGATGAAGCTGGCTAAGGACAACGCCAACCTTGACTGCCGTAAAATCTTACAGTCACTGGGTAATCGTCCCAATTTGACGCTTACTGACATGATCAGGGCTTGGTGCCAACATTGGTACAGATTCCTATAAAATGGGTCTGTTAGCAGTGGCGGTGCAAGGCGGAAGGAGACCCAAAGGCAAAACTAAGGGAGCATGTCACACTTGTGGCAAGATTGGTCATTTCACTAGAGAATGCCGATCCAAGAAGGGTAATGGCCAAAACACAGGTCATCCCAAGGGTCCAACCACCCAATGTCCCCAATGTAACAATGGCTTTCACTGGGCCAGGAACTGTCCGACTTCGGGAAACTGGAGCACGGGCTTGTCTCTGGCCCCGGTTCAAACAGAGACCACAGTCGCTCCGGAAGAGTCAGAGCTGGATTACATTTATGGAACATTCCACCCTGCGTTCCGGAGGCACAGGCCAGACCTAAGGGCAGTACAGGACTAGATTTGACTTGCCAGTCAGAAGTCATGTGTGACTTGCCAGGCACAGTCTATCTGGTTGATTCCCAGTACATGGGACCCCTGCCTAAGGGCTATATAGGAAACTATATTTAGTTTTGCCCCACAGTATCGCAGGAACACGAGGAATCCTTGTGATTCCAATTTTTCGGGTGTACTCCAGGTTCAGCTTTGGACACACCTACCACACACCATTCACAAAGGAGACACGTTAGTGCAACTGATCATGGATCCTTGTCACCCGCCAGCAGGCAGCCAGGAAAGGCTCAGAGACAGCTCAGAGTCCAGGTTGGTAGACTGCTCAATCGCAGAAGGGGCAGTACAAGGATACCAGATCTTAGCAACAGTGGAAACCAACACAGAGTGGAAGTGACGGCCAGTCATAAAGGTATTTTTGAACAAAAAAACTTTTGGCGGGCTGTTAGATATGGGAGCTGATGTCAGCGTGGTCAGCCAGAGTCAGTGGCCACAAGAGTGGGCTCTCGAGCCGGTCTGCGACGTGTGGGGGATAGGTGGTGTTCAGGAAGTGTTTAGAGGCTGAGATTGGGTGGAAGTCACGATTCCCAGAGCTGATGGCATGGCGGTCATTCAGCCGCATATCTTAAAGGTGCATGTCAATCTCTGGGGGCGGGACATCTTGCAACAGTATCGTGCCACCCTTACCTTAGGGTAATGGCTTTACCGCTCAAATGGCTTACCAACACACCAGTCTGGGTAGAGCAATGGCCGATCATAGGGGAAAAGCTAGTCACCCTAAAGCAGCTGGTTAAAGAACAATTAGATGCAGGACACATAGAACAGTCCACCAGTCCCTGGAATTTGCCCATATTCGTCATTAAAAAGAAGTCAGGGAAGTGGCGACTCCTTCACAATCTAAGAGAGATCAATAAGTGTATTCAGCCAATGGGTCTGCTTCAATGCGGCATCCCAAATCCGAACATGATCCCCGAGGATTGGGAGATCCTGGTCGTAGACCTGAAAGACTGTTTTTACACCATTCCTTTAGATGTAAGGGATCGGGAAAGGTTTGCTTTTACGGTGCCAGTCGTGAACCACAGAGAGCCTACGCAACATTTCACGTGGAAATATTTGCCACAGGGGATGCTTAATTCATCCACCCTGTGCCAAATTTACGTTCACAACGCACTGGAAAAGTTTCAAAACCTTCACCCCACAGTCTTGGTATGTCATTTTATGGATGATATTTTGATCGCAGCATCGCAACTCGGCAGCAAAATGTTTAAAGACCTCCAGACCACTCTGGGGGAGAAGGGGTTACTCATTGCCCCAAAGAAAGTCCAGAGAACTAAGCCCTTTTCATCCTTGGGCCACCGGCTTCTCCGTTCTTTCACAGCACCAGTTTTGCCACAAATTAACCTCAAAGATTCAGTCACTCTTGTAGAATTGCAACAGATTCTGGGGAATATCAATTGGGCTAGACCGTATTTTAGGCTAGACATGGAACTCTTGAAGCCACTCTTCTCGCTGCTAATGCTAGGTAAGCAGCCAGCAGATCGGATACACATTCCGCGAGAGGCTCGCTTGACTCTCGAAAAAGTCAACCAAGTTCTCAGCCAGAGATGGTTGGACAGGATTAGTCAGGGGCCATATGCTCCTGTTCTGAACCTTACATAGTCCGAACTGGAGCCATGTTCTCCGGAGCTCTAGGCGTAGACTCTGAGTGAGGGGCAAAAGTCGTGGAATGGGTGTATTTGCCACACACCTCTTCCCGAAACATCGTCCTTCCACAGGAACTGGTTTCTGCGGTGATTTACCAAGGAAGGTTGAGACCAAGGGATATCTCAGGACACGATTTAGCGAAAATCATTGTTCCATTCACCAAGGATCAGGTCCAGCAGCTAATGCAGCTCGGTGACTCACTTCCAATTGCATTAGAACTGTTTACAGGATCTTTGGCATACCATTTGCCAAAAGACCCCAGACTTGTCTCACTTCAGACGCAGACAGTCAGCTTGTGTGAGTTATTGTCTCTGGTTCCTCTTCAGGGAGCCAGGACAGTGTTCACCGATGGGGGTAGAACATATGGAGTTCTTACTTGGCAAGAGGGACAGGCTTGGTGCACGCTTCTGACTCTTCTGCAGAAATCCGCGCAGCTGGTGGAATTGGCAGCGGTGAAGCTTGCCTCACGCACTTTTTCCAAGGAACACTTGAATATAATTACAGACAGTCAGTATGTCTGGAATTTGCCTCACAGTCTACCGGGAGCCTACATCACTCCCACGAAAGAAAAAAAACTTGTTAGGTCTTTTCCTCACAACTCAATTTCATTTGCATAACCACACTGAAGTGCTCTATGTCGCCCACATTAGAAGTCACCAGGATTTACCTGGCCTGATTTCCATGGGCAATAGCAGAGCGGATGCGGCAAAGGAAATTCAGCAGAAGTCAGTTCTGGGAGTCTTCATGACTCCAATTCAAAGTCATGCAATCTTTCATCAAAATGCTAAAGCACTTGCATGGCAGTTCAACCTGCCACTTTCCCAAGCTCAGGGCATAGTCTGTTCCTGCCCCAATGTGCAGGGGCGGCGGGGGGCCCCTCGTGGTGTGTCAACCCATGAGGGACAGAAGCCAACCATGTGTGGCAGATGGATGTCACACATGTTCCGCAGTTTGGGAGAAAGCAATTCATCCACATCTGCATAGATACATTTTCAGTTTGTCTGGGCTATGGCTCATAAGGGAGAAACGGCTTCCCACATGGAGCAGCATCTCCTCTCCTGTTTTGCGGCCATGGGTACACCACGGCACGTGAAATCCGACAATGCTCCGGCTTATAGCTCCAGGCAGCTGGCCACGTTTATGGCCACCTGGGATTTTAAGCACACTTTTGGTGTTCCGTACAATCCGCAAGGGCAAGTGATTGTCGAGCAGGTGAATTGGACGCTCAAGTCCTACATTGGCAAACAAACAGAAAGGGGGGAACTAGCCCTCCCAAAAAAATCAGGGTCAGGCACAGCATTGTCTGAACAAGGTACTGTTCACGTACAACCACCTCAACGTTCTCTCAGATTGCACTCTGCAGGAGAAGCACTTCCGTTGCATGGAGGCTTTCCCGCGCCCTATGGTGCATTATCGAGTGCCACCGGATCCTTCTTGGAGGGGCTCGGCGCCACTCATAATGTGGGGAAGAGGGTATGCCGCAATTATGTCTCCTTCAGGTGTCGTCTGGATTCCAGCTCATTGTATGAAACCGCATCTCGAATCCAATGGTGTGGAGCCAGGTGTTCCCGGACCCGCTGCCAGAGATGGAGGAATTGACTCTGATGGGGGAAACCAGGTGGAGGAGGCGACGACAGCCGATGCCAGTGCCGAAGATCACATGGGGAATGGTCAAGTCCCTGTGCCAGGAGGTGACTGACATCGCACGGCAGCAGAATGCAGAACCAACTCCAGAGAACATCGTGGGTGCAGTTTTGTCCCAAATCACCTTTAATTCCTTGACCACGATCATCTTGATCCTTTCCTTGCATATGGGGGGAGGGGTTTAAGCAGCTTCATTTGAAGCAGAAAATCTGATGCCTGGTAGAGACCTTTCTACCCAGCTGCACTACAACATCTGGGAAAGATTGGCAAACCTCGTCAATCAGTCCGATTTTTGCCTGAGGCAGGCCACCAATTCTGCCTCTCTCCTTAGTACTTGTCTCATCCCAGTGTGTCATACCCTAGGTGCGCACATCAGGCACGGTGACTGGTTAGTGAAGCGTATATTTGGCCTGTTTCACAGGATCATGTATTCGACATATGCACACTGGGGGACCCAGGTCACAAAAGTCCTACCGGCTGATGCGGCCACTCTGTACACTCAGCCCGAACTCTACTTGTGCTCGCATGACCGGCTGTTCCACGGTCAAAGAGCCACATCACCGTTGCCTCGACCCTGGCAACAGCACTTGGACTTGCAATCACCCACCAGAGACTATTGACTCAATGTTTGTTCATGTCACTTTGCCTTCAGGCTGGTTTTTTACATGTAACCAACACACATGGAATTATATTCCTGCAAATGAATCTGATTCTTTCTGTTGTATCAGTCGTTTGACACTGTTGCTTCCCACAGAGGATATGGTAGTCCCAAGCACCTACATATCTGCCCACACACAGCACATTCGTGCCACCCAGCTGGATAGTTCATGTGACAGTGATATTAGGCTTCTGAGCAAAGCTGAATACGTCTCATTGGCGGTCAGTTTGTTCGGCGTGCCAGGCTTAGCCATAGGCAATGCTCACAGGATTGATCAATTGGCTTGCGCATTAGCAAAAGCCATTAACCACACCTCGTCGGCGATAGCGCTGCTCAATCAAGAGCAGACGGAGCTTCGTCATGCTATATTGGATAATCGAGCAGCTATAGACTACCTCCTGCTCTTACACCATTTGGGTTGCAAGACAGTCCATGGCATGTGTTGTTTTAACCCCACGGACAACTCTCGCAAGGTACAAAGTCAGATAACAGATCTCCATACCCTGGTTAAGAATATCAAGGAAGATTCCACATGGGGGTGGTGGAATTCGCTCTGGTCGTGGTTTCCATGGGGATGGCTTCAAACAACGCTCAAGGCGATTGTGGGTGTCGCAATTTTGGAGATAGCAGTTTGCTGCTTTGCACAATGTATTCCCTCATTGCTGTCAATGTGTCCCCCATGGAGGAAACCCCAGGATGTCCTCACGCCATATCAGCTCATGCCACTCCTATGGCGAGTCGTCTGTCAGGTCCAACTAAA
Organism: Bradypodion pumilum; assembly: GCA_035047305.1. NCBI lineage: Eukaryota > Metazoa > Chordata > Lepidosauria > Squamata > Chamaeleonidae > Bradypodion > Bradypodion pumilum. Next base: position 430,335,789 of record JAWDJD010000001.1, read on the forward strand.
CAAATAAAGGGGGAATGTGGGTTCCGCGCACACAATTGGCATACTGTCCCTGACAGAACCACGGCTTGGGGGAACACTCCTTGGAGCCTGGTTCCGAAGGGACAGACATTGGGGAGCGGATTAATAATCAGAGTTTAATTCACCGATCGCTGACCTGGCAGGCAGTTTGGACAGTAGAGGGCAAAAGATCACCGGGTGATGAACTCGATAAGCATATAATGGGGAATCTTGTATCCGCAGAGACTCTGAGTCCAAGAGTCAACTTAGGCACATGTTTACTCCTGATAGCAGTAGACAATGCAGGTCCCTTGGTAGTAAATTAGATAGATAAGGAACTTCCTCCCGGTGAGGTCATCCCTGATGAGCAACTTGTGAAATCTCAAAGTGCAGACTTGCAGTTTTCCTGTAACGGCCATGCGCAATCTATGCACGTGGTTGAGCTAGGCAGGGTATAAAGGTTAGAGCCTTCTGATCAATAAACTCTGGTCTTTGCTCCATCTTGCCTCGTGTGTCTTTTCTTGACCAGTCTCCTCCGGGACCTTCCAGCCCGTATCGGGCCCCGATCCAACACACAATAAGAAGTATTAATTGAAGGGTTTTGACCAATTTCCCCCAAGGGTTATCCTGTGTCTTTCAAAATGAATTCAATAACATTGCTATTAACAGAGAATTGTGATTTTTCTTCATTTTAATAAACAGATAGAAACAGTCTAGGTGACAATATTTAATTATTTATTTATTGGATTTCGATACCACCCATCTGGGAGTTATCCCACTCTGGACAGTGAACAAGCAAAGAAACAAATAAGAGAAATATCCACAACAAATTAAAACCCACCACCAACAAATACCTCACAAACTAAACTAAACTAAACTAAACTAAACTAAACTAAACTAAACTAAACTAAACTAAACTAAACTAAACTAAACTAAACTAAACTAAACTAAACTAAACTAATTGGTGTCTGATGGCATAAGGACTGAACCTAACTGGCTAATATCAATAAGGGGACAATGACCTGAAATGTTTCCTTCAAAGAGAGCATTTTTAGTTGTTTTCTTTAAAAATAGCCAATGATGGGGCCTTGCGCAGCTCCACTGGTAGTGTATTCCAGGGTATTGGTGCCGCCACTGAGAAGGTTCTATTTCTAGTTAAAGACTTTCAAGCCATCCTTGGTGTTGGCACCTGGAGCTGCGCTGACTGTGATGCCCAGGTTATGCAGGGGGTTGTTCTGAGGGAGAGACACTCCAACAGATAACAAGGTTGAAAACTGTATAGGTGCTTGTATGATAGCATTAACACCTTTTATCTGACATGGTAGGCAACACGTAACCAACGCAGACCTGCCAAGGCTGGGGAAATATGACCAAATTTCTTTAAACCTGTCACCACCCTGGCTGTTACATTCTGGACCTGCTGTAATCTCAAGAGCAGCTCCACATAGAGAGCATTACAGTAGTCAATCCATGAGATTACCAATGAATGGGTCAGTGTTATGAGAGAACAACTGTCCAAGTAGGACCGTAACTGCACAATCTACCGGAGCTGGAAAAAAGCAGCTTTGGACATGTTGAGTCCGAAACAAAAAGTACTCTAACCAGCAGGATCAGGTTAAACTCAGTGATTCTTTATTCAGCTCATACTTCAGACTGGGGACTATGTACAGGGGTGGCCTCTATATATACAGTGCTTTGACCATTACAAACAAGATACATTTAGGCAGGCTTCCAGAGGACAAACAAAGTTCAACATTTCCCCTTTGACATACATTTGAATGTCGCACCTTTAGAAATGGCGCATGACTGCTCTTCCACTTTGGCGCGGTTCGTCTTTTTAAATTGAATTAAGCTTTGGACACAACATTCCTCCCCCTTAGTGAGGAACATCATCTCCCCAATGTTTGGGTGGACCGCAAGTCCATTTGGGGAGCTTGAAAATCTCAGGTCTTGGTGAACCTTGACTGGTTCTGGAGTGGCTGGTGAACTGGGTGCAGCCTCGGTTGCTGCCTCTGCCTTGCATATCTCCGGTGGAGTCCTGGGTGAAGGGGGTACTGGTGTGGAGAGCAGTGGTTCGCTAAAGAGCTCTAACTTGAAATCCTGCTCATTGGTAGCAGTGGCTCCTCTTTGGACTCACTTTCTAACCTGGCACTTGTGGCTGAATTTGGTCGGTGTGTATTCTCCACACTGTACCATTTTCCAGGTGGACCCTGGTGACACTGGACCTGTCTGTTCTAAGACTTCAACCACTACCCATGGGGATCTGGGGATGTAATTCCGGCAATGGACCAGCTGCCTGGCTGCAAAACCCTTTGCATTAGTAATGTCAATATTGATACCCCTGTCCTATAGACGGTGGGGATCCAGGCGGTCCAAGACCATGGACAGTTTCCTCTTCATTATGAGGTCAGCTGGGGACAGCCCTGATACTAGAGGGGTGATCCTGTAGGATGGCAAGAACTAGCACAACTGCAATTCTAGGTCTCTAGCCCCCATGCACTTTATAGCATCTTTGACAGTTCGGACCTGTCTTTTGATCTGTCCATTTATCGTGGGGTGGAAGGGTGCGGCAGTAATATGCCTTATACCATTACGGCAAAGGAAATCTTGAAACTCTGCTGACATGAAGGTCAATGCGTTATCAGACACAACAATGTCAGGTAAACCAAAAGTACAAAACACTCTCCTTAACTTGCGGATCATTACCACAGAGGAAGTCCCGGACACAGGGATGACTTCCAACCATTTGGAATATGAATCTACAATAAGCAAAAATGTGGCCCCCCTGAAGGGACCAGCGAAGTTGATATGGATTTATGACCAGGGACCTCTGGCGGTGTCCCATTCTCTGCTGGGAAGATGTGTTTCCTCCAGCCTGGAGGCTTGACATTCCCTACAATGCCCAACCCATGCCTCAATGTCGAGGTCTAATCTGGGCCACCAAAAGTAACTACCTGTTAGCGCCTTTGACCGGACAATCCCCGGGTGGCTAACATGTAGTGTATGATGAACCTTATTCTGTAGCACCGATAGGATGACCACTCTCTGTCCCCATACTAAGCACCCTCACTCTAGGGACAGTTCGTTACATTTACTGTAAAACACCATGAACTCTTCAGAGACCGGTGGCGATGGCCACCCTTTCTGAACCCACATTGACACCTTTGACAGGAGAGGATCTTTCCTTGTTTCGGCCGCTTTGTCTGCAGCAGACATTGGCGGGACGTCTAAAACCTCTAACGTGAGGACCTGTTGGTCTCTCTCAATTTTGCCCATGATTGCTACTGGGGATCTGGACAGTGCGTCTGCATTACTGATGCTGGCATCTGGGCGATGCTGTAGGTCAAACTGGTATGCCTATAGGAACATTAACCAGCGCAGCATACATGGTGATAGGATTTGAGGAGTAGGTTTGTGAGGCACGAAGATGCCTAGCAGTGGCTTGTGATCAGTGATGATTGTAAAAGCCCTTCTGTAGATGAAATTGTGAAATTTCTTAGTACCGGCGATTATTGCCAGTGCCTCTCTGTCAATCTGAGCATAATTTTTCTCAGCCGCAGACAAGGGCCTGGAATAGTAAGTGGCAGGCGCTTCTTTCCCTCCCCCCAGGTCGTGGCAAAACACAGCCCCTACCAGACTTAGAAAGCTCGCAGCTTTGCACGGGCAGCAGGAGGAATTTGGAGAAATTCTTTCTGTGAAATAATAGAGTACGACGTACCCAAGTTGATCTCCATCTTGAAGGGGCACCCTTGCAGGTGGATGTCAACGAAGAACCTTTCGGACACTTCCCGGACACTGGTAGATGCTCTCCATCTCATGTAGACCTTGGAAATCAGGTGCTCCCACCAGTGACGACCCTTGTCACCTGGTTGACCCACTGACCATTGACGGCACACTTTAGCAATGTGCCCTTTCCTACCGCACTTGTGGCACTCTGCGGTCTTGAAAGGGCATTGGGCATGCAGGTGTCTGCTCCCACAACCTTGACATGGAGCGACGATGCCTTTGGAGTGCTTAGCAGGCTTCTGCCGAAATTTACTGATGTTGTCCCCTTCCTCACTGTCATTTTAGGATGACGAAGGACTGGCACATCATTGCTTTTGGATGGTCGATTCTTTGTGGTCCTGGATTGGAAGAATTTCACCCTGTCATCTGCAGCTTCTGATGCCAGGGCCTCTTTAAGGACATGATTAAAGGTCAACCTGTCCCTTTACATTGGGCTGCCTCATCTCAGAGGCCCAGGATAAGTCGGTCCCAGAGAGCCTCATCCAAGTTGTGCCACTGACATGTCATGGCAGCATGGCAGAGGGCAGCAGCATATTCGGTGAATGATTCTCCCACCTTCAGGTCTTGGCGGTAGAATGCCAGCCTTACTGGAAAAATGGAAACATTTGGCTTGAAGTGATTTCAGAGGATGGCAAGGATGTCCGTCAGCCGAGCATCCTTCAGGGCCATTGGCAGCAGCAGGTGCACAATCACCTCTATCATGGGCAACCCACAGAGGGCCAGGAACGATGCCTTCTGCCTTTTGTCCCCCTCGATCTTCTCTGCGACTATGAAGTTTTCAAACTGGATCTTGTACATGGGCCATTTCTCTGGATTGGAGATATTGAATGGCCTGAAGGAGAATGCAGCAGCTGCCATCCCACCTTCATCACCAATGCTGAGTCTGAAACAAGAAGTACTCTAACCAGCAGGATCGGGTTAAACTCAGTGATTCTTTATTCAGCTCATACTTTGGACTGGGGACTATGTACAGGGGTGGCCTCTATATATACAATGGTTTGACCATTACAAACAAGATACATTTAGGCAGGCTTCTGGAGGAAAAACAAAGTTCAACATTTCCCGCTTTGACATACATTTGAATTTCACGCCTTTAGAAATGGTGCGCGACTGCTCTTCCGCTTTGGCACGGTTTGTCTATTTAAACTGAATTAAGCTTTGGACACAACAGGACACAGCCACTATTTGTTGTTCAAATGAGAGCAGTGGGTCCATAATGGCCCCCAGATTGCAGACCTGGGCCATTAGGGGTAAGAGTAGTTCCATCCAAGGTAGGGACTAGGCCTCCCAGATGGGCAGACAGCCTCTCAAACACCAAAACCTCAGTCTTGTCAGGGTTCAGCTTCAGCCTGTTAGCCTTGGTCCATACTAACAATAAACCATTGTTAGACATATGGCGGTATTCTGTTAATCCATTATGGATCAAAGACAACGTTTTAGATTTAAAGAAATTCCCATTTTACTGCCAAAAAATAAATCAAACTTGTATGGAAAAGAAAGAAAGAAAGTACAAGAAAAAAACCCTCAGAACCAGCAGTAATCTAAGAAGATAACAGTTACTTTAATTTCATTATTAAAAGATCAGGGTCACAACAACAGCAATTACCTGTAATTTCCCATTCTGGCAATTATATTCTTATGAAAATGATCACTTGCTAACTGCTCTAAAGCTTTTAGGGGCACTAAAGTGAATTCTTTTTGCTTTAGCATGCTTGCTAATTGTGTCAGGTCTTTAGGGTAATGTGATTACTGCTGCTTTTGTTTCCCTCTCCTCGCAGAAAAAGAGAATAACTGAATAAGAGTCCAACATGACTTTTGTAGACATACACCGTCATGGTAATTCTACTGGGGAAAGTCCTGATCTGCACCCCTATTAAAACATCTCATTTATTTTCATTTTCATTACTCTTTTTGATTTGTTTACCATTGTTACAAGCACAATGTCTTTAAAGTCACGAAGGTAGGAGAAAGCTTTATCGTTAAAAAGCAGAGATACCTCCTGCCATATGAATAACTGGAGGTATATGCCTTCAGAATGATTCATCAGGTAGCTACTTTAGAAGTGTCAAACTAGTAATTAAGGATATTCCCTGCTATGATCATGTGTTCACTTTAGTCATGGGATTTCTGTAGTGATGAAAGTCTCACTAATCAGCTCATGGGTTTCTCTTCTAATGCAGGGGTCCTCAACCATTTTGGCACCATGGACCAGTTTCATGCTAAACAATTTTTCCATGGACCAATAAGTGGGATTGGACAGTGTAAGCACAGAGAAATTTTGTATGCTAAAATTTCTTTTTTTTACCTCTTCCGTCTGCCAATCCACAGCTTGAATATGGGCAGTGTGATACCTCACTGCACACAGGCAGAGGTGGGGGAAGGGGAGGGGAGGAAGCCCCACTGTAGCTCAAAAACAAAGAGGAGGGGCCCAACTGCCTGCCAGTCACACTGTTTGACTTGGACAGTGAGGCATCACACTGCACACAGGTGGGGGCAGAACCCTGCCATAGTTAAACAACATGGAGGAGGGTCCCGGCCACCTGCCATGTCTAAAGCCACCTGCTGTGTCTAAAGCTCGTGCTCTTGCTTCATTTGCTGGGCAGACCCAGTGGAACATGTTGAGGGCAGAAGGCTGCCATTTGGGGCTTCTATCACCACTCATCCCTGCTGCCTGATTCAGGACAGGCCATGGCCTGGTACTGGTCCATGGCCCAATGGTTGAGGTCCCCTGTTCTAATGATCAGTCACAAAACAATGTACAGCTAAATCCAAGATAAGGAGGTAAAGATGTGATGAAGGTGATGAAGGTGTGGTGATAGGGAGGAAGAGAGTTCCATATTTACTTTTTCTTGATAGTAGATTCTTTTTTTCAAAAGGGAAAATGGAGGAGACAACAGTGGTTGTGGCTGTTGTTTTGAAGCTCTGGAGAGTAGACAGGAGGAGAAAATGGCAGCAAATAAAAATACAGCAACTGCAAAGGCCATATTTCCTAACACAAGAGGAGAGGCATGAAGGAGCCAATTGCCATGGGAGGAGAAAATAGCTGCAGCAAAGTCTACATTGCCTAGCATAAGGGGCAGTGGTAGTGACTGTTTGAGGACTCTTGGGGATGTTTCTAGGTAAAGGTAAAGGTTTCCCTTGCTCGAAAGCCAGTCGTATCCGACTCTAGGGTGCAGTGCTCATCTCTGTTTCTAAGCCGAAGAGCCAGCGCTGTCTGCTTCTACAGACGTTTCCGTGGTCATGTGGCAGGCATGACTAGACACCGGAGTGCACGGAACGCTGTTACCTTCCCACCGAAGTGGTCCCTATTTATCTACTTGCAATTTCTTGCTTTCGAACTGCTAGGTTGGCAGGAGCTGGGATGAAGACGGGAGCTCATTTCCGTCCTGCAGTACTCGGGAATCGAACTGCTGACCTTCCGCTTCCCAGTCAGCGTCTTAGCGACTTGAGCCACTGCTACTGGCAGCAAAATTACAAAGATCCTGGTTTCAGCATTGCTGCTTCAAATTTTCCCCAAGAGAAAGATTACTATTGAAAATGCATTTGGTCTGTTTCTGCCACTAAAGACAAAATGAAAAGAACAGTAATAGAGAGAAATGTTTTCCCACTTGAAGTAAGTTTTGAGTTAAGTCTAAACGGTAATCTTCATGAGCACCTTCTCCTTACTCGTCTTTTTAACAATAATTCATCCATCCATCCATCCATCCATCCATCCGTTTGTTTGTTTGTTTGTTTGTTTGTTTGTTTGTTTGTTTGTTTGTTTGTTTGTTTGTTTGTTTGTTTGTTTGTTTGTTTGTTTGTTTGTTTGTTTGTTTGTTTGTTTGTTTGTTTGTTTGTTTGTTTGTTTGTTTGTTTGTTTGTTTGTTTGTTTGTTTGTTTGTTTGTTTGTTTGTTTGTTTGTTTGTTTGTTTGTTTGTTTGTTTGTTTGTTTGTTTGTTTGTTTGTTTGTTTGTTTGTTTGTTTGTTTGTTTGTTTGTTTGTTTGTTTGTTTGTTTGTTTGTTTGTTTGTTTGTTTGTTTGTTTGTTTGTACTTCTATCACCATCCAAATCAACAACAATGCTGGGCAGCTTACAGAAATAAACGATATCAAAAACTCACTAAAACACATAAAACCCCATTAAAAGCACATAAAACCCCATTAAAATCCCTCCCACACAGGTAAAAAGAGAGGATCCCCACAGTTAAACCAGCCAGCAGGCAGGGGTTACCCTTCCATTGGCTCCCCACACCTGCCCCACCAACCAGGTTTTCAGTTCTTTCCTAAAGGGCAGCAATTCCGTCTGCAGCCACAATTCCAAGGGCAGGAGGTTCCATAGGGCCATATAGGGAGGTTCCAAAGGGAGGTTTCATAGGGCCCATATTTCATAGATATAAATATAAGTGGCCTATATCTAGTTTGAGACAAACCCTGTTTTTTATATTAATATTTTATTGAATTTTCTAAACAAACATACAATAAATCAACAATAAAACATAAATGAACAGAATAAGAAAAATAAGAAAAAAAGCATCAATACATACAAGATTTTTGCTATTTATACTAATACATTATTCTGACATAGTAATTAATTCCTAATTTCCGTTTTTATAATCTTATTAACATTGCATATAGATTCAAACTCCTTCTGAACTACCTAATTTGATAAACCTACTAAAACATGCTATAAAATGTTATTATTAAACTTAATCTTGTAACATGATATTTTTAATAAAAAGAAAAAGAAAAAGTATACAAGTATACTTAGTTAATTCCAAAAACTCCTTTTGTCAGGTACAGGTCTATTCCTTTCCTCCCCCTTAAGTGAGTGATCCACAAATGTCTGCCATATATTCCAAAATCTGTTCTCTTTAATAACACCCTTTTTCTTATTAATCTCCCATGTTAATTTATCATTCAATGCTAAATCCCACATTTCCTTATACCACCCTTCCATTTTTATATTCACTTCATTTTCCCAATTCTTAGCAATACACGTTCTACCCGTTGTCAATATTATCTCTAATAACTCTTTTTTGTCCTTATTTAAATTTATATTTTCAACATCTGTCAACATAGTGGTGCCTCACTCCAGTTTAATTTTTATACCCATTATTTCTCCAATCTCCTTCTCAATTTTTCTCCAAAAATCTTTTTTACATTACCACTCCACCACATGTGTTCATATGTTCCCATTGCATCCTTACACCGCCAACACATTTTGTCCTTCTTATTATCAATCTGATGTAACCTCACTGGGGTCAGATACCACTTCCACAGCATTTTATAATTGTGCTCCTTTATTCTAACTGACATAGTTCTCATAATTCTTTTCTTCCATTCCCCCCCCCCAAATATCATCTTCTATCTTTATTTTCAAATCTTGCTCCCAGCTTATTCTCAGCTCCTCCTGTGGATTACCCTCCTTATTCAATAATGTATATAATTTACTCAAAACACCCTTAATACCTCTTTCACCTTTTCTTATTCTTAGAATCAATTCCTCAAACTCTGTCCTCTCTCTTTCTAATCCAGCTTCTCTCATATACTTACTATTCCATTTATTTACCAGCGCTATCTGGAACCAATTCAGTTTCAATTGCCCATACAAATCTTTTTCTCTCTCACTATCTTTACAGATCCATATCCAGTCTTTCAATAGGAAAACTTCATTCTTACCTCTTTTACCTTTTTATCAATTTTTATTGGAAAATTTGTAATATCCTCCATTTCAATAATAGGAGATGTATCTGTAACAGCACTCCGTGCGCTCCAGTGTCTAGTCATGCCTGCCACATAACCACGGAAACGTCTGCAGAAGCAGACAGCGCTGGCTCTTCAGCTTAGAAACAGAGATGAACACTGCACCCTAGAGTCGGATACGACTGGTTTTTGAGCAAGGGAAACCTTATCTGTAGCCAACTCCTTCTTTATTTTTTCCATAATCCCATTAATGACAAGCCCTGTTTTGTGAGGGTTAGTTTTTGTTTCAAAATTGCAAGCCTCCTCACCTAGTTTATGTTTCAAAATCTGCATGCCTCCCCCCTCCACACACACATATGGGGACTAAAGAGACAGGGAAAACTGTTGGCTGCCAAATTGCAGTGACAATTTCTGAGTTTCTTCTTGTTTTCTAATGGACAGCACTCATACCTCACATGGGGCAGGGAAAGCAAATAAACAATAGCCTCACAGAATATTAATCTCCGGATGGATGAACTCTGAGGTTAAACTTTCCTACATCTGTAAAAATCACTGGTCTCCTTAACATGTCAAATCTAAGGGTGTTGTCACTCACAATAATAGAGGCTCTGGAGAAAAGAACTCATTTCTGCCTGAACAGTTGGAGAAAATATCACTTGTACAGTTTGTATCTCCAAGACCACTTTCCCCATTGCTTACTTCACAATTTTTTGAAAAGTAACTGAATCATTACTTTTTTGTTACCATAAAAATTGGAAAGGGGCAAGCAACCAGTCTGGCTGTACAAAACATAATTTCCTCCCATCTACCTGTTGTTATCTTAATATTCACCAGAGAGTATGAAGGACAGCGTGCACTAGCAGTGAAACCTTGTGATTTTCCTTCACCACCATTGCGTGATGGTACAGCACCATAAGTACCGTATTTTCCGGCGTATAAGATGACTGGGCGTATAAGATGACTGGGCGTATAAGACGACTGGGCGTATAAGACGACCCCCAACTTTTCCAGTTAAAATATAGAGTTTGGAATATACTTGCCGTATAAGACTACCTCTCTTCCAATGCACACCAAATAAAAATTAACCCACACTCAACCCGAAGACGCGCAGCCCTCTGAGTCGAATGGGCAGGTTCTGGTGGAGAGCCAATCCACGCTCATGTTCTCCTCCTCGAGATACAGGAAGATGCATGCAGCTTGCTTCCCCTTGCTTCATACTCCCCGCACTGAGCAGGGTCTCGGCCGTGGCACCCCCCACCATATGCGCCGGACATATGAAGCAAGGGGAAACAAGCTGCAGTTAAGTACCTGTCCTATAAGACGACCCCAGACTTTGGCACAGATTTTTCGGGGTTAAAAAGTAGTCTTATATGCCAGAAAATACAGTATTAAAGTATCTTCAAAAGTTAAATACACACCTCACAAAATAATCTAGAGTCAAAGTTAAAGGTTGCCTTTGCTTGAAAGCCAGTAGTATCCGACACTAGGATTCAGTGCTCATCTCTGTTTATAGCCAAAGAGCCAGTGCTGTCTCCTTCTGCAGACATTTCCGTGGTCATGTGGCAGGCATGACTAAACACTGGAATGCATGGAATGCTATTTACTTTTCCACGGAAGTGGTACCTATTTATCTACTTGCAATTTCTTCCTTTCAAACTGCTAAGTTGGCAGGAGCTAGGACAGAGACAGGAGCTCACTACATTGTACAGCACTCAGATTTCGAACTGCTGACCTGCCAACCTTCCAGTCATCAAGTTCAGGATCTTAATTACTAAGCCACCACAGTCCCTATACAAAATAATCTAGCTATCCCATATTAAGTTACAGTCATAATGTAAAGTTGCTATACTTTGTGATTGGAGACAGGATTAATTTATATATGCCACCCTGAGTCGGGTTCTACCTGAGTGGGCGGCATATATAAATATGACTATTAAATTAAATTTAAATTAATTACAAGCCACTAGTTATTTTTAATTAGTTATTTTCAAGTAGTACATTCCTTATGTTATGTTTGGTATGAATCAGTTGGCTACTAATAGACCCTTCCATGTAAATCTAATGCAAGCACGGCACCAAAATGGTCACCGCACTCTTTGCGCGCCCCCCCACCCGAACTCAGACATCCGGGTGAGTTAGGGGGCGTGATCACCCTCTTTAAAAGGGGTGGCCACGAGGCAGCTCGGCTGCCATTTTTTGGAAGTGACGGAACGGAGAAGTTTGCTCAGCCGCTTTCTCCCCGGCTTTCGCCTTGCTCCTTTTTAAAAGGGAATTTTCCCCTTTCTTCTTTATTCTTCTGCTTGGGAGACATGGCTCCCAAGCAAAAGGCGACGGCTCTGAAGCCGCGGCCGAGAGGGAGGGCTCTGCCCACCCCCCCCCACATCTAGGGGGCCACCCCTGGGCTGGAGGGCTTGGGTGGCGTCCCTGCAACCGGGGGGTAGGGCCGGTTTAGCCACTACCACTGATGCGGGCGGACAGGCTTCTGCCTACCCTCCCAATGTTGGGGTTCAGGCAGGGGCGGCACAGGCCGGCCCCTCCGGGATCACTACCCTTGTGGGGTCTTTGCCCGGTTCTGGGCAGGGCGGCCCACTTGGGCCTGGTGCGGGTTTCCGCCCCACCATTCCCCGGCCCCACATGGGCCGGATTATTGGTCATGGCCCTATTCGGGACCAGGATCCTCACTCGGGTTTGTCCCGCCGCAATTGCCTGGGGGGCCATCCGGCCCACCCGGTCCACTTTATCCAGGTGGGTCTGAGGCTGTTGATGCCCTCCTTGCACGCATTTTGGTGCTGGAGGCATCAATGGGCATTGCCCCGCCACCTTCCGAAGGTGGGTTTGCACATTCTGCATTTCCGGCCCACACGTCGACCACCGCTGTCCAGCAGGCTGTTACCGGGGTCGAGCTGCTTGAGGCCATTAGGCCAGCCCAAGCTGGTGCCTCGCAGCTCCCCGCCAGATCATCGCAACGGGGCTTGCCGCAGGGGACCGGTCCTGCGTGGCAAGGGTGCAGCGGCATGCAGAGCTCGATTCCCATCGCAAACTCCGATGCCCACCATGGGCCGGAACCCCCAGTGGCGGCGGCCCACGGGGGTGCATCAGGTGAGTATTCTGGTCAATTGAGTACACCAGTGACACTACCTAGCAACACTGGGGGGGGGGGGTACAGTGGCCATGGCCATGACAGGTTACCATGGGTGGACAGTTGTATCCGCACTGTCCTGTTAACTCCTGGTTCCTCAATGACCCCCGGTTATGACAGGGGTGACCGCCCCTATGGGTATGCCTAATGTTTCAGGGGTTGTTCAGGGCCCACGGTGCACACCCTCGATTCAATCTGTGCCAACTGTGGCCCTACCGACGGCCGGTTATTCCTTGCCCCTGAGTGACCATCTTTCCCAGGCCACGAGGGAGAAGATTTGGAGGGGGGAATATGTGGACATTTTCTCCCTCCTAAACCGTGAGCCCACCAAGGAAGAGAGGGAAGGGCAGGACGATAGGGACAAGGAGTTGTCCCGTCATCATAAGCCACCATGCACCTGGGCCAATTGGTTACCGGCCTATCTCATTTATATGGTGGCATACCTGAGGGCCTGCCCTGACTTGGCCATTCCAATGGTGCAATACCTGGATAATATTTATCGGGCTGTGGTGGATTTCCCTGGAACGTCATGGTTGGCCTATGACGAGGAGTTTAGGATGAGAGTGGCCCTCCATCCTGAGATGAGGTGGGATGAGCCCTGCCAGCAATTGTGACTCTTGTACATGACCCCCACGTGGCCGGCGCCTGGTGACCGGTACCATTGTGGCCATGCTGTGCAGCGGGTGGCTGCTACACAGGTTCCCCGCCAGACGGCGGGGCAGGGGGTTCCAGCCCGCCTGCTGTGTTGGAGCTTCTCCGCCAGTGGAATGTACAACAAGCGTGAGTGCCCCTCTTGCTCTGGCCCTCACGCCGCCTCCCTGTCCCCGCGGGCTGGTGGGTCACGAGGCAGAGGAAGGGGTGGGCTGGGGGCAGTCAGAGCTCCCTCTGACGGTGCTACCAATCAGAAAGCCCCCCCCCCAAATTAATGTCCAGGTGCTGAAGCATTGGCTTGCTGCTTATCCTAGACGGGACGATGCGAAGTACCTACTTGAGGGTTTTCAATTTGGCTTCCGCATACAATTTCAGGGGGTACGCGGGCCTCAAGACGCCCTGAACTTAATTTCGCTCAGGGGTAATGAGGATATCGCCACCCAATCTATAGCTAAGGAGGTCACCGCACTGAGGGTGGCTGGGCCATTTGCTGACCCACCATTCCCGAACTTGAAGGTGTCACCTTTGGGTTTAGTCCCTAAGAAGTCCCCGGGTGAATTTTGATTAATTCACCACCTTTCTTACCCTGCGGGCTCTTCGGTCAATGATGCAATACCTGATGACCTTTGCTCGGTCAGGTATACATCCTTTGACCAGGCCTTACAGATGGTATGCTTGTGTGGCCCAGGGGCGCTACTGGCAAAGTGTGATATCAAATCGACATTCCGATTGTTGCCAGTGTACCCAGATGACTTTGAGCTGTTAGGTTTCTGTTTTCGGGGCAGTTTTTATGTAGATAAGGCCATGCCTTTTGGCTGTTCTATCTCATGTTCTGCTTTCGAACGGTTTAGCACCTTCCTTCACTGGGCTTTTGCTCGTAGATCAGGGTCCCGGTCTGTAGCCCACTACCTCGATGACTTTTTGTTCGGTGGGAAACAGGGCACGGACATGTGCGCTCATCTCCTCGCCACTTTTCAGGTGCTTATGCGGGAACTGGGTGTTCCCCTGGCGCCTGAAAAGACTGAAGGTCCAGCCACCACTCTCACCTTTTTAGGTATCGAGATTGACACTGTAGCCCAGACATCCAGATTGCCCATGGAAAAGGTGACGCGGATCTCTGATGCGATTCTGGCAATGCTTGCCAGGCGTAAGGTGTCTCTCTGAGAGTTGCAGGTGCTTCACGGCCACCTCAACTTTGCCTGTAGGGTAGTAACACCTGGCAGGGCCTTTGCCAGGCGTCTGTGTGACGCCATGGCAGGCCTTTTAAAACCCCACCACAGGGCTTGGCTGACCAGAGGTTTACGGGTGGATCTTACGGTCTGGCTCACATTCCTTCAGGATTTTAATGGCATCTCCTTCTGGAGATTGGAGCTTATGCTCAGCCCGCATTTCCAAGTATAGTCAGATGCCTCCGGCTCCCTGGGTTATGGGATTTACTTTGAAGGAAGGTGGTCCTATGGTCAATGGCCTCAGACATGGCAAGGCACGGATCATTTACGCGATCTTACTTTCCTGGAGTTTTTTCCCATCTTGGGGGCCCTGATGCTCTGGGGGGGATAGGTGGGCTAATTCAGTAGTTCACTTTTGGTGTGACAATGCTGCAGTGGTGCACATTGTCAACGCCCAGACATCAAAATCCCCCAGAGTTATGGCCTTAGTTCGCCAATTTGTTTTGAGGTCCTTACGCCTTAATGTGCTTTTCAGGGCCAGACTGGTACCAGGCATTGATAATGATATTGCTGACGCTTTATCCCGCCTGCAGATCACCCGGTTCTGTGCCTTGGTGCCACAAGCAGAGGAACTGCCCTCTCCACTCCCAGCCGAGATCTGGACATTTGGCGAGGATAGGTGAACCAGGCGATCAGCATGTCTTTGGCACCTCGCACACATAAGGTGTATCTACATGCACTCCTCCTTTTTAGGAACTTTTGCGGGCAAAGGCAGTTGCCCCAAGTGTGGCCGATCCCAGTCGACCAGATTCTGCAGTTCATGGTTTACCTTCATGATCTAGGGTTAGCCCCTCGCACCATCGCCACTAGACTTTCAGCGTTGGCATTTATGGCTAAGGCGAGGGGTTTCATTGACTGCGTGAATGACTTCTGCATACGTCATGTATTAGAAGGGTGGACACATGAACATGGCCGCCGCCCAGACACATGTCACCCTGTTTCACCAGAGGTTCTGACACACCTTGCACAAGGTTGGCATAGCTTGTGTTACGATAAGTATGAGGAGGCTCTCTTTCATGCTGCTACCACCGTAGCCTTTTTCGGAGCGCTCCGTATCAGTGAGCTGGTCCCATTGTCAAAGGGGGACATGTCTCGTAGGTCACTGGAACTTGATGATGTCTTTCTTACCCAGGAATGGGCCCAGTTGAGGATTCGTTCCTCAAAGGCCGATCAGCACGGAGTAGGCAGTGGTGTCAGACTGCTATGGTGTACGATTGCTGACATCTGTCCGGTTGGTGCCCTACATGAGTTTTTTGCAGTGCGTGGCACGCACCCTGGCTGTTTTTCTGCCACCAGGATGGGTCTCCCCTTACCAAATTCCAGTTTTGGAAGGTGACCGGTATGGCACTTCACAGTGTCAGCCTCCCTTGGGCTCGTTACGACACCCATTCATTAAGGATAGGTGCCGCTTCAACTGTGGCTGCATTTGGGTACTCTGATGCTGATATACGTCGCATGGGCAGGTGGGGGGTCCACGTGTTTTTCTTTATATGTACACCCCCTTACTGCATGAGTGCCAGTTATGGCATTAATTCCCCCTTTTTCCTTTTTTACAGACCCTGTGTGTTTACGCACACCGGTGGCAGTATGGCTGGTGGGCCACAGTTGTGTGCACTGGGCAGCGCAGTATGCTGCGGTGACAGACTGGGGACCCCATCTCAGGCTACGTGCAGCCGCACGTATGCGATGGTATGGTAAGCGCGGCATGAGATGGTGGGAACTGTTGCCATTCCTGATGTCCATCAGGGATGCTGGACCGCCTGATGTCTTGATTCTGCACCTCGGCGGCAATGATCTCGCACAGATCACTGGCCTCTCTTTAAAAATGTCGGTGTGCAGTGACCTGGCCTTTTTACATCACTTATGGCCGTACACACAGCTGCTATGGTCTGACATCGTGCCTAGACACCGTTACAGGGGAGGCATTGACCTCCGTGGCTTGGACCGTGCTCGACGGTCAGTGAACAGGGCTGTCGCCTGGTTCCTTTTTGGCAATGGCTTTGGAACAGCCATTCAACATCCTAGGATAGGCTTGCAGGATTCTGGTCTATATGCAGGAGATGGGGTCCATCTGTCGGCCAGAGGTTTGAACCTCTTTCTGGAGGATGTGCAAGCAGGCTTGGTGACCGAGCTGACGGTCTGGGGGGGGGGGTGAGTCGTCACGGATGCCTCCCCATGTGGTGGGTAGCACTGGTAAGGTAAAGATTTATGACCCATAGGTATCCGGCAGGTTTGCAATTGACGGGCCAACATGTAGATAGGTACAGGGGAATAGGATTGGCCGGTCAAGGGCGAACCATGCAAGGGCTGATGGCAGGAGCTGCACAGCCTGCATCACCCTGATATTGAACGGATACACGTCATAGGGTGGGGTCAGTAGATAGTATATTGACTCTGGTCAACAATTTGTTTGTGTCAACAAACAGATTGATACAAATAGATAATGTAGCCAATTTCCATTGGCATTTTGGGAGGAACCTTACCAGTGTTACTGCGGCCTGCTTGCCTTAAAGAATTACAATTGGATGATACACCAATTGAAAGTGATAATTCGGACTAGGGCATTATTCAATAAAAGTGGCCCGATGCCTTTAATCCAATACCGGTGTCTGAGTCTTTCTTTGGGGGGTGCGCCTGCAAAAGGAAACTGCAATAATCACCTCATTAAATACTTGTTTAGTTTGTAGTTAGGCCAACTATTTCTATGTCTTCCCCATGTTTAGAGAGGGGCAATTGTAATTCTGCTTTTGAGGAATCATTATACAAAGTAGAGAACATACATATTGATGAGCATCCTGTGTTAGGATTGCAGATCCTGATCCACCAACTCTTGTTGTCTATTTGTTCGTCCTACCTCATTTGAAAAACTGAGGTGGATGAACAACTTTGTATGGAGAGGAAGCAACCACATTGCTGCCTCACTTTGCCGAACCCACTTCCCAATAAAGAGACAGGCACCTGTGTTGGATTTAAAAATTGGGCCACTTTATTAACTTATAACTTTACTTAACTTTTGTTAAGGCAAATGGGCCGAAATAGCACTGGTAAGCCCCGTGCAGAGATGTGCACCTCATCTCTGCAATACAAGCTGGCATCCTCTGTACAGATCATGGGATGCTCCACCACTGTCCCCAAACCATGCTCCTCGAAATATCGAGCCACTGCCCGATTAACAGACTGCCGGGCCTGGTCAATGCGGCGAGGATCACCGCCTCCCCAGAAAATTGCTCATGGAATGATATAGGACCATAAAATTCGGACTTTCGGCCAGCATTGGCTAAATCCACGTCAGTGGCCTGGCCTCCTCTATACAGATAATGGGATTGAGTCACTGCCCGATTAACAGACCTCTGGGTCTGGTCAGTGCGGCGAGGAACACCGCATCCCCGGAAAAATGCCCGTGGAATGATCTAGGACCAGAAAATTTGGACCTGTGGTTAGCGTTGGCTAAATCCACAGCAGTGACCTGGCCCAGGTCATTATCCCCCAGATGGAGTACCAAAATTCAGGCGGACTGGAATTCCCAGTAGACAGAACGAAGGGGAGTAGGTTGTGCCATCTCATTCCACGGAATCTGCACCTCATCCGGTGCGCTACAGCCCGAAGCCCCAGGTGCGTGCCCCACATCGAGAAAGCAGCGTGGCGGGCAGCCCAAGAAATGTAGCCGTGGCCAACAAGCCACACCCATGCCAGAGCGTCCAGGGGCTCAGGAGCTGAAATAAAGAACAGAAAGAACAAGTGCCAGCGAGGTGCTCAATGCAACATGGGGCGAATATAGAATGACAGCAACCGAATCCCCAATGGTCCATCCTGCAGATGAAATGAATGGGTACCATACCGAGTTCCTGGAAGGCCCAAATTGGAAAGTGCAGCACCGCAACCCTCCAAAACTGATATTTTGTTAAAGGTCACCCATCCTGGTGGCAAAAGAGGGGCCCCTGGGTTGTACCCCAGACAGCCAAAAAGGATGTAAAAGCGAGAACCGGGCAATCACTTGTGTGCTGCAACTAGGCAGGGTGACCATACCGCCCCTGCCCAGCTGGTCCCCCTGGAGTAACTTATGGTCAATTGGACAGAATCATTGGTGAGTGAGACATCAGTCCGCTCTAGGGCCCTGTGCAACCAGTCATTCCCTGAAAGGGCAACCAGTTCGCTCACCCTAGAAGCCCCGAAAAAAGGCCACTGTGGTAGTAGCATGGAAAAGGGGGTACTTCAAGCTGGTCATAGCAAAGAGCCGGCCAAGCCTCGGCCAGGCTCAAAAGGAGCACCGGGGCTACCAGTTGCCGCAAGGCGGGGCGAGGGCCACGTTCCCGAGGCCAACCCTCTAGGACTCTGCAGATACAGAAATCTCCCGTGGTGTCCTGGTAATCCCAAACCTTGGCAGCAGAAGCCAAAGTAGACAGGTGCCCACCAATGGTACAGGCCGCTAGACCACAAGTGTACCATGGTGAAGTGTACCAAGTGTACCATGGGCAAGTGTACCAAGAACATGGTCAACCGGGACAGGCCACAAATCAGGCAGGGGCACGTTCCGTCAGAATGTAAGGAAAGCCTGATAAGCCCATTGATACACCTTACGGGTGCGGCTGGCAAGGGACAGACCAACGGCCCTGCTCATTTCAATTCGCCAAATGTCCACATATCATTCGGAAGTGGAGAGGGAAGTTCCTCGGCCTCCGGCACTAGTGCCTGAAATTGGGTCATCTGCAGGTGGGATAAAGCATCGGCAATACTGTTATCAATGCCTGGAAGATGCCTAGCCTTGAAAAGAATATTATGGTGCAAGGAGCGCAATACAAACTGGTGGACAAGGGACATGACCCTAGGCAAACGAGATGTTTGGGCATTTACAATGTGCAGCACGGCTGCATTATCACACCAGACGTGCACCACTGAATTCTCCCAAATGTTTCCCCACAGCAACAGGGCACCCAGGATGGGAAAGAATTCTAGAATTGTCAAGTGTCTGAGCATTTCTGAACCCTGCCTTGCTTAGGGCCACTGTCCGCAGCACCATCAGTTATCAAAATAAATGCCGTATCCCAATGACCCCGAGGCATCAGACTGAACCTGAAATTTAGGTGTGATAGAAAGGTTCCGTATGCCAAAAGGAAACTCCATTGAAATCAGCCAGGAATGTGAGCCAGACCCAAAGGTCAGCCCGCATATCACGTGTGAACTGAACTCTGTGGTGCTCCCTAGATAAACCAACTATAGCATCGCACAGGTGCCTGGCAAAGGCCCGGCCAGGTGTAATCACCCTGCAATCAAGTTGAAATATCCATGAAGCACCTGCAGGTCATGGAGCGAAACCTTGTGCTTGGCCAACATGGACAAGATCGCCCCGAGATTCGGACAACCTTGTCCCTAGGGAGCCTGGACGTCTGTGCTATGGTGTCAATTTCTATCCCCATGAGCGCCTGGAAAGTAACCAGCAGTTGTTCACATGTCCCAGAGGCATGCCTCCCACCAAACAATTTTTTTAAAAAATAATGAGCCACATTATGTAGCCCGGACTGGCAAACAAATGTCCAATGCAGGAAGAACTAAAGTGTTCAAAGGCTGAACAGGATACAGAACAGCCAAAATGCATGGCCTTATCAACAAAATACTGGCCTTCTAAGTGAATCTCAGCAAATCAAAGTCATCAGGGTGCACAGGGAGAAGCCGTAAATGCAAGGCCAACACTCCAGAACCTAAATTCAAATTGGGGAGGGGCCCTATGCAGTAATTGCTGCATCTGGGGGTGTACGACCTGAACCCTGCTGTCCACGGCCCCGACCACGTGGCCTGCCTGCCCGGGAGCAAGTGGTAGCCGAATGAGGTCCAGAGCAGATGGAAGACTCGTGCTTGAATTTGCACTGCTTCCGGGTACTGCCCCCCGAGGAGAGAAATTTCAGCACAGCAGGCGGGCTGAAACCCCCTACCCTGCCGGCTGGCAGGGAAACTGCGCTGGGCCAGGTCACTATACAACATGGCCACAATGGTAGCGGTCACCAAAGGCAGGGTGGGACGGTACCATATAAAGGAACCAAAACAACTGGTTGGGCTAATCCCAGGGCATCTCAGGGTGAAGGGCCACCCGCATACAAAATTCTTCATCGTAAGCAAGCCCTGATCAGCCCAGGAAATCCACATATGCCCTGTATATAATATCCAGATACTGGATCATAGGGATCACTAGATCAGGGCGAGCTCTGATGGACACTGTGGCATAAATCAAATAAGCCGGCAGCCAGTTGACCCAAGTATGTGTAGGTTTACAACAGCGGGCTAATTCCTTATCCCGGCCATCCTCCTTCTCCTTCTTATCCCTGGTTGTCTCCCTATTTAATAGACTAAATAAGTCCCCATATTCCCGGTGCCAGATTTTATCTCTGGTAGCTGGTAAAAGGTGATCCCCCAGTGGCAATGAAATACCAGCAGTCTGGATGGCCAAATGTGGGACAGTATGATAGGCCATATTCACTGGGGGGCCATAAGGCCATATCGGATACGGTACATTGGGCCCTGCCGGTGCAACCCCAGGTGGTAGGGCGCCCTCCAAGGGTTAACCTGTGGGGTTGGAAACATGGGAGCCTGCGTTGGAAATGCTGGAGCCAGCTGCTGTGGCCAAGGCCATTGAACCATGAAGGTTGAAGGCCAGGAACCCATGTAATGTGAGCTTACCTGTATACTCGCCAGGTGCACTCGCAGCAACCGCCCCCACCGGGGGTTCCAGTTGCTGTGGAGCATCAGAGCTCACGGCTGAATTAGAGCCTGCTGGACCAGAAAATGGAAAAAATCCTCAAGGTCGGAGCCGTCTGCCTGGGTGAAAGTGGGCTGGCAGGCTGAAGTGGCCCCAGCTGGTTGGGATACTAAAGGGGGCTGTGCAGCCTCCAGTTGTTCCACTCTCTGATTGAGTAGAGCAGACAGCTGGGGCCAATCCATTTCCACCAGGTCGGACCCTTATGAGGCCGACTGCCTAGCCGACTGGCATGTGGTTGGGGCAGAATCAAGACCGGCAGCATGTTTTAAGGCCGTGATGCGGGCCATGATGGCCCTGGTATCAAAAGGCGAGGTGTCCTGCATGGCCTGATGCCTGGCCCCTGTTGAGGGGCCAGAGAATATCCCAGGGGTGGGAGTGGGCCCAGCAGGGGCCCAGTTGCTGGCTAAATTGGTCCCCAGCCCAGGTCCAACCCACGCCCTGCTGCCTCTGGAGGCCCTGTTGGGGGCTGATGACTCTAGCCTAACCTGGGCCCTACTACTGGGAGGGGGCCCGGTGATGGATGGCAATGCCAGCAGGGGCCCTGCCTCCCCAGGGAGGCCTAGTGCAGGCCAGCGCCAGCCTGGTAGGCCTAGCACGGCGGGCCCCAGAGGGCCTGCCGAGCAGGCCTTCCTCTTTGGCGCCATAAGGGTGCGGTATAGGGCCTGGTAAGGCCGATCAAATGAGAGGGCTGGTGGCTGGAGTCACCCCAATTGGCCCCTGGTATGGCCATGGGGTGGAGGTCAAAACCAGGCCCCCAACGGAGATCCCCTAATTAGGGCTAAGGGCCGTGGCCATGTGGCGCTCTAGGCCGACAGCGGAAAGGCCCTTGATGCTGTGGCCAAGCGCCGCAGCCCTGAACAAGGCTTGAGCAGTGATGGGGCTATGAGCCCGCCTAAATGCCGCTCAAGCTCACCCAGTAGATTGGCTGGGGAAGCAAAAGTGTCCTGCCCCAGCCAATCGATTTAGGAGTCTCCCCTTTTAAAGGGGAGCTTGGCTCCACCCCTCGGCTCAGCCAAGTGCCTGGCTCTAAGGGGTTGGGGCTGGCAAAGCGTGCAGCGGGTGAATGATCCATTTCCCACTGTCACCCAATATAGATGTGAGTCAGATAAGTGAGTTTGACAATGAGGGATAGTAGTGAGCTCAATATCCTTTCACTAATGTTGGAATTGGGCTAAACAAATTGAATTGTTTTTCAGAAAAACAGAAACAACATAGGTCCTTCTCCAACAAGCTGAATCCAAAACACAGACTTCAAAACTGCTGCTGCAAATGAGAAGCGGCTTCCAATTGAATGAGGATACTGTGTGTTTCTGGTTCTCCTCCACCTTCTCTTTTTACTCTTCCTTGTCATCTTCCTTAAGCCTTTTACAAAATGTAGAGGGCCCCACTCATGTGACAGGTAATAAACTTGACACAGTGTTCTTTACTGGTCAGGAAGATAATGATCAGATCATGACAGACTTGATGTCTGCTGCCGTGTCATGATCAGTTCACTGTCTGCTGAAATTTGTACTGTTGGTAGTGGTCTATTTCCATGGACAGGCTGCACTTATTAGAATGTCAATTGGTTTATTGCCCATTTTGGATGCAAGATTGAAGCCATCTGATAGGACTTTGACTCCTTCAATAGATTGAATTGAGATGTCCAATGCATCACCTTGACCTGGTTCAGTGGGTCAATTTCAACATGTAACATCTAAACTGCTGTTGACAAGGCACTTACATACTACAGAGCCATCACCTCTCTATTTGATCTTTGCCTGTCCTGACTCCTAAAATCAGCTAGACATATAATGATGTAATGGCCCACTCATACTATTAATTCATCATTCCTATTGTTCAGCCCATTCTTAAAAAACCTAATCTAGTGATGGATGATTTAAATAACTACAGGCTTATCTAAATATTCTGTTTATAAGTAAGTTGATTGAGAGAGCTGTGGCTGATTAGTGCAGATGTTCTTGGAGGAAACTGATAGACTTGGGCTATTACTTTAGGGATTTAGGCTGTACTGAAATAGGGGTGAAAGAATTCTAATATTAATTCTGGTTTAAAAGTAAAAATTATTTTCTCAGTACTCTGTAAAGTTAAACAGATCAGATTGACCTATCATATAGAACTGATGACGAGGCTAAAGTAAACAGAAGGCCTCGTACCCACAAGTTCAGCACAGTTTGTACAGCTGACAGGGAACCGTAATGCTGAATAATATTTGTGTGAAATGACATGATGTGACATGAGACATGTTCCTTATATGACATGAACAAATATTCTGAATGTTCTGACCTGAATTCCATGAAAATGTCAGAAGGTTAATTAATAATTTTGGCTTATCCCATAGTGATGAAATGTGTATAAGTTTCCAAATTTTATGCTATAAAAAGATGGCTCTGAATATGTATATTCATTCAGGGACTATTAGCTTGGTAAAGCGTTCCTGAATCTGTTTGGCCAAACAATGGTAATAAAAACTCCTAAATCTGTCTTAGCGTGTGGAATATGATTTTGTCTAGTTCAGTATTCCATAACAGTACCATGGCACTGTGACAGTATTGGTTGCACTACATGATGACTGGAGAGCTTTGATGCATGATTAGCCATGGAAATCCACTGTGATGTAGATGTAAAACTATTCCTTAAATGTCTTTCTTATACTGTAGCTTGAAGGCCCTATTAGGGTCACTGCAAGTCGGTTATGACCTGATGGCACATTGCAACAATTAGTGGATTGTATTATTATTCATGGAACCTAGTTTGGGCCAGTTGGAGTTTTAAAAATAAATCAAACATAGAAAATATAAGCTGTTGCTCTCAATAATAAGAATAGATTTCTGTCATAGGGTGTGTTTTGCTCGTGGAATGTCAAAACAGTTATTGCAATATTTAGAATTTTGAGAAACATGAATTCATTCTCAAGGGTCCAAAGGTAACAGGAGCAGCCAATATTTTTATCTCACATTTGCTTAGATAATAGAAGTACATTTAGCATTCTGAGATAAAAGTGACAGTATAAAGAAAACCCAGTCCAGCTGTTTTGCAACTTTATTTCAGAGCTATGAATTCTATTAAAACTAGAATGCGATAAAAATCACATTAAAATTCTTAAACACTGTAATTTTCACCCTAGTCTCTCACAAGTATCTCCAGGGACAGACAGAATGTATCAAACTCATGAAAAACAGCAGCATTTTTGCAAATAATTTACATGCCAAATTGCCTCTGTATTGGCCCCAGTACAACCATTTAACACTTCATGTTTGGCTACCGCTGTGTGTAAAACACATCATGGAATACTATAATAGTCAAAATCCCAAGTGGATCTTGAAAGAAGCTTTTTTTCAAGTCCCTTCCCAGAGCAGCTGGAAATTTCAGGATGAAACAGCTTGCCTTAAAAAACTCTGTGAAATGAAAGTAACAGACTTTGTTAAAACTATTCTTTTATTTGCCTGAAAACAAGCCATTTTTTATCAATGTTGGTGTCATCCAGTCACTTCCAACATATGGTGAACCTGTGAATGAGCAGTCTTCAAAATGTCCTGCCCTCAACAGCCCTGCGCAGCAATCATAAATACAAGAGCTCCTTTTGAAAGTAAATCCATTTTATATTTGGTCTTCCTCTTTTCCTGCTGCCTTAAAAATTTCCTATTATTATTGCCTTCCCCAGATAATCTTGCCTTCTTATGACTTGCCAAAATTAGTACAGCCAAAATTTCATCATTTTTGTCTCCTGAAATAGTTCATCCTTGATGTGATGGAAGACCCACTTGTTCATCTTCCTGGCAGGCCAGGGATTCTACAAACCTCTCTTCTAAAACTATATCTCAAACAAGTTGTTTTTTGTCCTGTCAGCTTTCTTTCCCGTCCAGCTTTCTTTCCCAAACATGGTGATTCAGAATACATGAGTTATCTTAGTCTTCTTCTGGTGTATAATCTTGTTTCCTGTTTGATGCTTGCATAAAATCTTTCAATTTCATTTTCTTCAGCATTGGTCACATCTGATACACTATAGTGCCGTGATGGCGAATCTTGGCACTCCAGATGTTCTTGGACTTCAATTGCCAGAAGGCCAAGCACCCTGTGAATCCACATGAATGGGTTTGCTGCAATTCAACTGGCCCGCGCTGCCCTCATCACTCCCGGAAGCAGAAGTAAAACGCGCCCGTATGTTGGAACTATATACAAAAATGTGTTCCTTTGGAAAAATACTCCAAAGAGAGATTTCATTTCCTAAAACAAATTGACAAACATACTGTTATGACCCCAGCGGAGGAGTTCGCCCCATTTTTCAGGAAAAAGTTAGAGCTGTCCCTAGAGAGGGGGTGTCTTTTGTGGGGGCAGCGGGTGGTGATTCCCATTTCCCTTCGGCCGCGGGTGCTCAAACTGCTGCACGTCAGCCACCCCGGCATCGTGCGATCCAAAGCGCTGGCCCGGAGCTACTTCTGGTGGCCCCAGTTGGACGCCGACATCGAGCACATGGTCGGCACTTGTGAAAGTTGCCAATGCTCCAGGCCAGAGGAGGCCCGCCTTCCACACAGGGAGTGGGACGCGGCTAAGGGGCCGTGGTCCCGGGTGCACATTGATTTCGCGGGCCCGTTCAGAGGCACCCTGTTTCTTCTTGTCGTGGACGCCTTCTCCAAGTGGTTGGAGGTTATCCCAGTCACGAGCACCTCCTCGGCCCAGACCATAAAGCATTTGCGGAGGCTCTTTTCCACGTTCGGCATACCCGACACGTTAATTAGCGACAACGCTAGTTGTTTCACGTCCTCCGAGTTTAGGGCATTCATGGAGATTAATGCCGTTCGGCATATCACCTCCGCCCCGTTTCACCCAGCCACCAATGGTCAAGTGGAGCGCCTCGTCCGCACCACGAAGGACGTGTTGCGGCGCATGGGCCCCGGGGATCTGAACCTACAAGTGTGTCAGTTTCTGCTAGGGTACAGGGTGACCCCGTTGGCGTCAGGATACTCCCCCGCAGAACTCTTAATGCGTAGGAAGCTGACCACCATCCTTACTAGGCTAGACCCCACGAGGGTAGAGGACAAAGGAAGGAACATTGGGCTAGAGGCCACAAAGAGTTTCAGTGTAGGCGCCCCCGTGCATTGCAGGAATTACGCCAGCACGGGCCCAGCTTGGGTACCGGGCGTAGTTGTGGAGCAAACCGGCCCCGTGTCGTACCGCGTGGAAACCAGCACAGGGCTACTGTGGAGGCGGCACGCGGACCAGCTCCGACGCAAGGTCTCCGACGAGCAGGGCGCAGACCAAACAGAGAAAAAATCAGCGTTAGGGTTCTCCCCCACCCGTTCAGCCCAAGGGGGAGGGAAAGGGGGCCGCGGGTCCCCATCAAGGGGGGGAGGAGGATGTTCTCTTTGATATCCTGGGGATCTTTCTGAGGAGGAGGAACCCAACCCCATACATATCTCGCGGAATTCCCCCACAAATGCGGATACCCCCACTGAGTTAGAATTTGATTTTCAGAACCGGGGGAGTTCTGCTCTCATGGCTCAGATTCACCTGGATCAGCAGCGCGGGAAGATTCCCGCCACCTCTTCACCTGGACAAGAAGGGCGTGACCTTCTACGACGTCACGCAGGCAGCAACCAATAGTCTGTCGACGAGCCACTTTCAAATGTATAGCCAGCTGTATATATTGAGCTACCCATCCACCATTACCACATGTTCCTCCGGATCATCATGCAATAAACCTGTGTTAAGCCAACCCTTCGGCTGTTTCATTGTCTTTGGTCCCTTACACTAAAAGATTACTCTGGGTTGAAACGATTTTTGCTGGAGAAACTCCACTCAGGGGATGCTCAAATGAGCCTCTTTTCATGTCCCCACGTGAAACTCTTGGGTATCAAAGCCCGACCTTCCAATGTCCAGCTCACCTTCTTAACCACTAAGCCATCAGGGGAACTGCATTTTGTATACTGACACAGTGTATCAAACTGAAAGGCTACCTAGCCCAATATCCTGATTCCCAGATACCTTCATGAATTTCACAAGTAAAATACAAGAGCAGTTGTCCTATCCTGTTGATGTTCTTCAACAAGTGATATTCAGAGGCATATAATGTTGGTAGTTCCTGGATTGTTTTTTTAAAAAATAACACCAAATTACTTGTTTACCTATAGGTAAGATAACTAACACTGGAAAGAAAGCAAACAAGTAGTGTAGAAGTTGCTGGAAGGGAACACAACTTGTGAATTTTTCTACTCACTGCTTGTACTTTTGTTGCCTCAGAAGGGACTTTTCCTCTATTTACTTACCTGGATCATGGAATTAAAACACGTTACAGTATATAAATCTTGTCTGAAGCCCATCAACCTTTCTTGTTATGTTCCATCAGGCTTTTCATAAAAGTAATCTTCTTTAATGGGCATCTACAAAGAAAACATATTTTACAGCATGACAGGCAAATTTGCTGCTACTAAAATCTGCGGCCTCCTTTTCCCACATCTATTAACAGTGTTTGAAAAGCATAGATCCATATGCTATGTGTACCCAAGCACTATGGTTAATATGCAAAGCTCTTTCTGAAGAGGGCTAGTTGTTCTCTTAAAAGTGACAGTGAGGGATTAGAAGCCTATGTTTTAAAATTTTAAAACCCACCAATTTCATTGTGTCTGACACAAAAGTGTAATTACTGTATAACAGTGATTTTTCTGCACAAAGTAGTAATTTTCCTAAAATTAACTGATGTCTTTCATTATGGAAATTGAATATCTTGTAAATGGAATTTCTGTGCTGGAAAGAGGACAATAGGCACAATGGGAATCTAACCTGGGAAATAAAGAAAACCCCAAATGAAATCAAGGCCAATTATTCACTTTGCTGTTAAACTGAATGACACAACTGCTCCTCTCTCTGATGGATTCACCTTTATCTTAGAGTCAGAATAAGACTTTTTAGAAGTGCAGGGAGACAAAGCTCAAATGAAAATGACAGATGGACAAATTGGTGTGAGAAGTATAGTGAAGAACAGAGAAAATACATGTTTTTGTTTCCTGCTTAGTATCAGGGACGTAGGGGGAGGAAAATGGCTCACAAAGGCTACGTTGGGCACCCAGAATATTTCTTTTTGGGAACACCTGGCAGGGCAGAAGTGGCTCCAATTGTCCTCATCACTTCAACACTGGAAGCCTTCCAGAAGTTGGTGAGAGAGATTGCTCTGTCTGTTAAAGGGAGTAGTAGTAGCAAATCATAAGCTGTGTGTCATAGACCTCAGCACTAAGAAGCCTAGCTTCTGCCAAGTGATCAATATTACCTGCCATATGCAGAAGGCTACTCTGTCCCTGTACCCCAGCGAATCGGGCTAGGGGGAGGAGTGCTCATTAAGGCAAGCAGGACGCTGGATCGAAGGTCTGCCCTGCCAGGTGTTCCCAAAAAGAAATATTCTGGGTGCCCAGCGTAGCCTTTGCGAGGCATTTTCCTCCCCCTACGTCCCTGATACTTAGTATTGCTTTTGCTTCTTGGATTGATATCCGCACATCTAGGAACGTTTCATGCACTCTGACTTTTCCTTTTGAATTGAAGCTTAGAATGTTGCTGTTATGGTCTGTCAAGCCATTTTATGGCTATTCTAATTCAGTTTTTGAGGTTTTCATGGTCAAACTAGGATTTGAACCAGACCTCATGAATCCCAGTCCAACCCTCTGTCTCCTACACCATGCTGGCTGTCTCCTCTAGATTGCTGGCCTTTGTGAAGGGCTGTTGTACACATTTAGCTTATTTCTGCATAGGGATCGGCAGATCTGGCAAATTCACTCTTATTAACGACTTCACTTTTAATACTTCCAGTGCTATTATTGTACTAGTTCTATTTTCAACAGGAACTAAAGAAAATATCTCTATTTATTTTTGTGTAATTTCTGGAATTGTGGAATTAAAGCATGGGATATGATAAAAATAAATAACTACCTACAACAGTAGTGGCGAACCTATAGTATGCATGCCAGAGGGGGCACTCAGAGCCCTCTCTGTTGGCATACATGCCACCACCCCAGCAGAGTTCACTCTGCCCCTCTGCCTGGCAGCCCAATGGGAGTACTTCCTCCCTCCCCCTAAACACAGAGTTAACCCTGCCCCTCTGTTTGGGCACGCAGTCTCAAAAAGGTTCACCATCACTGTCTTAGAGCATAAATGTAGTTATAATTCAGTCACTAGATAAGTAATGGTGAGCCTTTGCACTCCAGCTGTTCTTGAACTTCAATTTCCAGAAGCCCTGATCAGCAGGAGTGCTGACCTGGGCTCCTGGGAATTGAAGTCCAAGAACCCCTGGAGTTCCAAGTTTCACCATCACTGTCCTAGAACAATGTATAAGGTTATTCTGCATTACCAAAACTGTAGATCAGCATCTGAATCAAAGACATGGTAGTGTTGTCTTCTCCCTATTTCCTCAAACTATGAGGTGTACCTGAGATAGGCCAGCCTAGTTTTCAATTCTCTTGCTGCAGAGGTCAGTTTTAGCATCACTGTAGGAAACAGAAATTGGATAGGGATAAATTTTGCCTTCTCTCATACCATATCAGAATCAAGAAATATCCCATTTAAAAAGATTCAGAGGAGGGATGATTAATTGCATGCCTTTCAATATAATGGATGAAAAGGCTACACGTATGGGTACATTTATTCTCTCTCCATCTCTCTTAGTTTTTTCTTAACTTGAAGTACAGGACTGCCATTTTCTACACAATGGCAGTAACCAGAAAGGCACTAAAGAGATTTCTGATTATCTGGAAACTATACTGATCTCCAAAATCAGTCCTAGCATTATCTTTCTGAACAGCTTAGAAAGCATATATATGAGGAAAGAATTAAGCCAAAGATACCTGTATTTTAATCTGCAGATTTCACCTCTAGCCTGTACTCTCTTTCCTACCCTGTAATGTTCTTACCAAACATTATTATCAAAGCATTTTGGTGGCCAAATGGCATATTTATACTCCTAAGGGAAATCAATTGTTTCAATTGGGTGAAACTGTTTTTCAAAGTGCATTTGGTCTCTGCTATCACAATTAATGCTAGCTGGATAGCTCAGTGGTTTAGGTATCAGTTGAGAGTTTGATTCTCTACTGAGCCTCCAGGGAAAACAGCTTGCCTGTGTGAGCTTGGGCATGCTGTACAGTCCTAGGGGTACTCCTAGAAGAACAGAATGGCAAACCATTCCTGAGTACTCTCTACCTAGACAACCCTGAAAAAAGTGATCACAAACTGGAATCAACTTAACAGCACACTATTGATGATGATGATGATGATAATGATGGTGATGGCGATGATGACGAATAAAAAAAGGCAACATTTTTGAACAAAGAAAAATATCTCAGGAAGACCTATTTGTGGTTGGAGCATGAAGTATGTTATTATGATGGTTGGCATAGGAAGCATGGGTGAAAGATTGCTCACAAGTGTACACACGCCTGTTCACATGTGTTTGTGTGCATGTGTGCATAACAGAAAAAACAAAGAGATAGAGCAAGAGATGGCACATACAAGAATGTGTACTTTTATTTGCAGCAAGGAACAAATAATTTAGCTACTACTTTTTCAAACTGTTACCGAAAAAGTTGCCTGAACAGCTATATTCTTTTGCGTATGCGCCTGGATAGAATGAACACCTTGGATTGGCTTTTTTCACTACTCAAATATCTCAGCACAGCAATTAAAAAAAACATAGTTTAAGCCAACAAATATGGCTTCTTTTACTTTCTTTGGGTTTACATCGTTGTTTGATACTTATTTAAATATGTGTTTGCTGTCATAGTCTTAGGAGATACATGTTTCATTTCCACGAGCATCCTGGGAAATGACAAGCATATGGCAAGGGCTCAAGTCTCATACTGTAAATGTTATAATGCAAATTGCTCATAGTAAAACTGTCAGCAGCGAACCATCAGAATTTGAATTATTGTGTGTGTGTGTGTGTGTGTGTGTGTGTGTGTTTCTGTGGGACTATGATGGCTTAGTGGTTAAGATGTTGAACTTCACGATCAGAAGGTTGGCATGTTGACAGGTTGAGACCCAAGTGTTGCATGACGGAGTGAGCTCCTGTCTCTGTCTCAGATCCTGCCAAACCAGGAGTACGAAAGCAAGAAATTGCAAGTAGATAAACAGGTACCACTTCAGTGGGAAGATAAACAGCATTCTGTGTACTCCAGTGCCTAATCATGCCTGCCATATTTCCATGGAAACGTCTGCAGATACAGACAGCGTTGGCTCTTTGGCTATAAACAGAGATGAGCACTGAACCCTAGAGTCAGTATGACAGGGTTTCAAGCAAGGGCTACCTATGTGTTTCTGCATGTGTGCTTAAAATACAATTTCTGTGAACAGGATTTAGGATTTATACTGATCACACTATTACAATACATCCCACTTCTCAAAGTGAGGTTTCTTTGGTCTTTTTGTACAGAAGAAGCAATGTTAGTACTAACTCCACAATTTAAGGTATTTTTTGGGGGTTTTATTTCCTTTAAGGGGGAAAGTTTCAGAGCTAAGGCACAAACAGAAACAAAACAGGACACACACACACACACACTGCCATTTAAAAGGAATTAAAAGTTGGTATTCTGCCTTTGGACCTATCAAATTGAACCACTTTTTAAAATGCAATATAAAAAACTCCAAATTGTATGTTTGATTCTATGCTGACTATAGTAAAAGAATCCATGACCAGATGTTATAACGGATTCATCTGGTGAACATTTTTACGTCTTATAATAAAGCATGATTTAATGGGAGTGATTGTGCTTAAATATTAAAAAAATCTTAGAGTCTTTTAGATATAACAATTGCTTTAAAATGTCTCACTTAACAGTGATAAAATATCTGTACATATTTTAAAGTTGTGGGGAATCATAGTTAGAGGAGGTTAGAGTAGTTAGAGCACTGGTAAGTTTTGCAGTTGGAGTAGAGCTGCTTTAGAGGCCTCCACTAATTTAAATTGATAATTTAAACTGCTGAGAGCCACCTCTGTTCAAACAGAGAAAGCATTTAGAAGCTTCCAGAAGCAGGGGAGCAGAGCCACACCAGGCCCTTCCCTGAACTGTGACTCATAGGGGCGGAGCCACACTAGCCTTTAAAAGCTCTGAGCTCTTTCAGGGCCAGCCCTTTTGACTCTGCATGTGCTCTTAAGCAGAGCTGCTGCTGAGGAGAGCCAAACAAAGGAAGTGAGCACTGGTAAGTTTTGCAGTTGGAGTAGAGCTGCTTTAGAGGCCTCCACTAGAGGCCTCCTAACGGCGCGCGAGATTGTAAGCTAGTAACAAAGGAAGAATATAGTCTTACTAGGTAGAAAGGTAGTAAACGTGTACATTTTTGAGGCACAGAATATTGCACTTGTTAAAATGGATTCTGAGGGAACAGTTGTAGTTACCTGCAATACTTGTGCCATGTTTGTGTTCTTGCCAAAGCATATGGAGAACTACACTTGCAGCAAGTGCAAGCTGGTTGCACTACTAGAAGAGAAGGTCCAGCAGCTAGAGGCCCGCATATCTAACCATCAACAAATTAAGGAGCTTGAGCTGTTCTTGGACAGAGCGGAGCAGACTATGCTGGACAAAGAAGAGACAGGGCACAGTTCTGAGGGAGAAGGCCCTTCACTAACTCAGGAGGGAGATGTTTGGAGGAATGTGACTCAAAGGAGGAGAAGAGTAGGGGATCACTCTGAGAGTCTGAAATTACAGAATAAATTTGAGGCTCTTTCCCTCATCACACCTGATGAGGAACACACAGAGGAACAACTGGTTCCACCTGATGATCTCTCCTTCATCACACTTGATGAGATCCAGGAAGATAAACAACAGGAACAAACTGAGGTTCTCTCCCTTAATATGGTTGAAGAGGTGCATGTAGATGAACAGATTGCAGGAGAGAGGCTCCTTGTACTAGGCGATTCAATAATTAGAAATACAGAGAAATGGATTTGTGATGCACATGATAACCATATGGTGACTTGCCTGCCAGGTGCAAAAGTTGCAGACATCACAAGAAATCTAGATAGATTGTTAGAGAGAACTGGGAACGAGCCAGTTGTCATGGTACACATTGGTACCAATGATGTTGGGAAGGCCAAGCGGTCTGTCCTGGAAGCCAAATTCAGGTTGTTAGGAAGAAGATTGAAGTCCCAGACTTCCAAGGTAGCATTTTCAGAAGTGCTGCCTGTCCCTCGCGCAGGACCTACCAGGCAGGCAGAGCTCAGAAGCCTCAATGCGTGGATGAGGCGGTGGTGTCGAGAGGAGGGTTTCAGATTTGTTAGGAACTGGAGAACATTTTGGGACAAGCCAAATCTGTTCAGGAGGGATGGGTTGCATTTGAACCATGATGGGAACAGATTGCTGGCACTCAACATCAAAAAGGCTGCAGAGCAGCTTTTAAACTGATAACTGGGGGAAAGCCGACAGGAGCTGGGCAGCATCCGGTTCGGGAAAGTGTGTACTTGAGTAGTGAGGAGGATGCAAAAATTACTGAGCAGAGCGAGGAGCTAGTCACTAGCATTCTAGCAGAAGGATGCAAGAGGCAGTCTAACAATGCAACTGGACACAAAAGACTGTGTCAGAAAAGCATATATAAATGCTTGTATACAAATGCCAGAAGCCTCTGGAACAAAATAGGGGAGCTGGAATACTTAGCAATAGATAAGAATATTGATATTATTGGTATCACTGAAACCTGGTGGACGGATGATAACCAATGGGATACAGTTATCCCAGGCTACAAACTGTACAGGAAGGATAGGAAGGGGCAAATGGGAGGTGGTGTGGCCTTGTATGTCAAAGAAGTGATAAAATCGTATGAATTGGAATATCTAGGTGATTTGGAGTCACCATTAGAAGCTCTGTGGGTAAGAGTACCAGGCCACAAGGATGGTCTAACAGTAGGCATATACTATCGGCCTCCGACCCAAACTCTTGAGGGAGACTGGCAGTTGGAGAATGTTGTAAAGGAGGCATCCAAGAAGGGAAGCCTGGTTATAATGGGGGACTTCAATTACCCTCACATAGACTGGGTGAACTGTTGTTCAGCACATGATAAAGAGATAAAGTTCCTAGATATGCTAAATGATTGTTCCCTGGGACAGATGGTTGAAGACCCAACTAGAGGTACAAGAATCCTTGACTTGATCCTGAGTAATACTCAGGATCTGGTACAAGATGTTAATGTGACTGATCCAATAGGGAACAGTGACCACAACTCAATTATGTTTAACTTGTTCATAGACTGCAAGTCACTGATAAAATCTAACACAGAGACCTTAAATTTTCAAAAAGGAAATTTCCCAAAGTTGAGGAAACTAGTAAAAAAGAAGCTGAAAGGGAAAATTGAGAGAGTCCAAACACTCCAAGAGGCATGGAGGCTGCTTACAAAAACAATAACAGAGGTTCAATTGGAATGCATACCCAAAAGGAAAAAGGCCACTGCCAGGTCCAAGAGGACTCCAATGTGGCTTACAGGAGCTGTTCGGAAAGTGATCAAGAGCAAGAAAAGCTCATTTAGAAGATGGAAGGCTTGTCCGAATGTAGACAGCAGCCAGAAACATAAATTCTGGCAGAACAAATGCAAGGCAACAATCAGGAAAGCAAAGCAAGACTTTGAGGAGCGTATAGCTAAAAATACTCAGAGAAATAACAAAGACTTCTTTAAGTACATTAGAAGTAAGAACCCAACTAGGAAGGCCATTGGACCATTAGATGACAATGGAAGGCAAGGGGTTATTAAAGAGGAAACAGAGATTGCAGAGAGACTCAATGAATTCTTTGCTTCAGTATTCACTGAAGAAGACAGAGGCCACATGTCCAAAACAGAGCCTATCTTCGTAGGGAGGAAAACCAAAAATTAAGCCAGATAGAAATAACCAGGGAGGAGGTCCTTGCATGTCTTGTTAAACTAAACACTAACAAATCACCAGGACCAGATGGCATCCATCCACGAGTTCTCAGGGAACTTAAAGATGAAATTGCTGATCTCCTAGCCAAAATATATAATCTTTCCCTCAAATCAGGCTTTGTGCCTGATGACTGGAAGGTAGCGAATGTAACACCAATTTTCAAAAAAGGATCCAGGGGTGATCCAGGAAATTACCGACCTGTCAGTTTGACATGTGTCCCAGGTAAAGTGATGGAAACCATCCTAAAAGATAGAATTAATAGGCACATAGAAGAGAAGGCGCTGCTAAAGGAGAGCCAACATGGCTTTTGCAAGGGCAAATCATGCCTCACTAATCTGTTGGAATTTTTTTAGAGTGTCAACAAGCATGTGGATAAGGGGGATCCAGTTGACATTGTTTATCTGGACTTTCAGAAGGCTTTTGACAAGGTTCCACACCAAAGGCTCTTGAATAAACTTACCAGTCATGGAATAAAGGGACAGGTCTTGTCCTGGATCAGCAACTGGCTAAGGGACAGGAAACAGAGGGTAGCACTAAATGGACACTTCTCCAAGTGGAGGGAAGTAAAGAGTGGGGTCCCTCAAGGTTCAGTACTGGGACCCCTGCTTTTCAACCTCTTCATAAATGATCTATAGGTAGGAGTAAAAAGCAAGGTACCAAATTTGCTGACGACACTAAATTATACAGGGTAGTGAAAACTGTGAGAGATTGTGAGGAGCTCCAGAGGGATCTCTCGACACTGGGGGAGTGGGCAAAACAGTGGCAAATGAGCTTCAACATTAGTAAGTGCAGAGTGATGCATGTTGGGGCAAAGAACCCCAATTACATTTATAAACTGATGGGGTCTGAACTCTCTGCGACAAACCAGGAAAGGGACCTTGGTGTCCTGGTGGACAACTCAATGAAGGTGTCAACCCAGTGTGCCTCAGCAGTGAAAAGAGCAAACTCAATGCTAGGGATCATTAGGAAGGGTATAGAAAATAAGTCAGCAAGTGTCATTTTGCCTCTTTATAAATCTATGGTGAGGCCCCATCTGGAATACTGTGTACAGTTCTGGTCGCCATACCTCCAGAAGGATATTATGGAGCTGGAAAAAGTGCAGAGGAGGGCAACCAGAATGATTAGGGGACTGGAACACCTTCCTTACCATCTGAGGCTGCAACGGTTGGGCCTCTTCACTCTTGAATGACGACGTCTAAGAGGTGACCTGATTGAAGTTTATAAAATCATGCACGGTGTGGACAAAGTAGATAAGGAAAAACTGTTTTCCCTATCGCATAACACTAGAACTAGGGGACACTCGATGAAACTTTTGGGTACTAGTTCTCAAACAAATAAGAGAAAGTACTTTTTCACCCAGAGGATTACTGGTCTATGGAACTCCCTGCCAGAAGAAGTGGTGACAGCTGTCAGTCTTGACAGCTTTAAGAAAGGATTAGACAAGTTCATGGAGGACAAGAGTATCAATGGCTATAATTATGGATACTTAAGGACAACCTCCGGGTTGGAGAGATAGGCAGGATATCTCTCAATATCATTTCCAGGGAATCCTAAGCAGGTGAAGGCATCTGCTTGGGAATACCCTGAAGGAAATGGTGTGCCACTGTGTGAGACAGAATGCTGGACTGGATGGGCTATGGCCTGTTCCAGCAAGGCTGTTCTTATGTTCTTATGTTCTTATGTTCTTATGTTCTTATGTTCTTATGCGTTGCTTATATATTTCCTAGTTTGGGTGGGAATTGGAATACTTGACCAGTCTATTGCATACATTTCAAATTTGCTTCCGTGGATTTATGCATTATATTTAAAAAATCTGTCAGATTTCTGTTTGCTTCACTGCACTAGTTATAAGAATGCAATCAAGGAAAATGCAACAAGTAAAATCAGAATTAAACCAGAGTTGCATTCAAATGCAAAAGTTGCCAAATGAATCAAACCATCTGCTATGATAGCAGGGGTCCCCAACCTTTTTTTGCACCATGGATAGGTGGCAAGGAGGAGGGGCCCAGCTGCCTACCAGCCACACCATTCGACTCAGGCAGTGAGGTATCACACTGCATACAGGCCCTGCCATAGTTAAGTAACGTGGAGGAGGGGCCCGGCCACCTGCCTATCTGTGGTGTCTGAAGCTCATGCTCTTGCTCCGTTTGCCAGGCAAACCCGGCAGAGCACATTGAAGGCAGAAGGCTGCCATCCGGGCTACCAGCACTGCCCCCCCCCGGTGGTCTGGTATCAGTCCATGGTTTGGTGTTTGGGGACCCCTGATAATATAAAAATAAAAGTGGAAGCTATTTCATATTGTTTTGGAAAGGTGTCATTAACTTTACACTACTGTATTTTCTTTTCTATTCTTTTTCTCCCCCCCCCTTTCTTTCCAGTTGTTATTGTATTTGATATTCTTTTTCAAGCAATACAATGATGCTGACTTAGTTGTATTGTTTTCTTTGTCTATTGTGTGATTATCTTGATTTGTACATCACCTTGACATCTGCAACGACAAAGACAGTTCCAAAATATTTTCACTAACAACAAACATACTGAATAGCAATCTAGATAAGAATCTGATATGGATGTGCAAATGGGAGTGATATAGGAGACAATGTCATACGTCTGGGCACAGCAGACTCAATTCAAATGAAGGAATTTATTTGCAGTGACCTGTGAACATTTTGCTTGCTTATGCATCATTTTCTGACATTTGAAATTCAGTTCACAGCCGTCAGTCAATCATCAGCTCACTGCAGGTCTACATCATAACACAGGAAATAGAACATTTTGTTTGAATGAAGAAATACCATGATAAACACCTTCAGTTTCAAGGGGGAATAAAAATGCCAGTATAACCTTGTTTGGTTAAAAGCAATTAACAGCATACCTGTCAACCCGCGGCTCAGGAAAAATGGGACCTGTGCACATCGCTTGTGTGCAGGTTGCTTTCCATGCATGCATGGAAGGGTTTTACCCCTTCCATGCATGCGCGGAAGCGCTACGCCACTTGCGCAGCCCCTACGCAAGCGGTGTAGTGCTTCCGCGCATCCGTGGAAGACCCTTCCACGCATGCGCGGAAGCACTATGCCACTTGCGTAGGGGCTGCGCAAGTGGTGTAGCACTTCCGCGCATGTGCGGAAAGCGTTTCCCCCCGCTGCCAAATTACGGGGTTTTGGCTGTGCGGGGCGGGTTATGACGTCAATGGACGTCAAATTACGGGGTTTTCCCGGCCAAATCGGGAAGGTTGACAGGTATGATTAACAGCAATATCAATTATATTTATGTACCACCTCACAAGTAATTTGCATTTTGCCCCCAACAAACTGCATATTCATTTTGCCAACCTCAGAAGGATGGAAGTTTCAGTCAACCTTGAAACTGTCAGAAACAAATTCAGATCATGAGCAGAATTTTGGCTGAAATACTGCATCTTAACCAATATGCCAAGAGGGTTAACTTGCAATTAGACACAGTCTTGTCAAAGAATCAGATTTTTTTTAAAAAAAGAATAGCTACTAAGCTTATGTAATAATTACAGTAATAATTACAATTATGCTACTGTTGTTACTGGAGTTCTTCTTCTTCCGTGTCTAGGCCAGACATGAAATTGCCAGTAAAACCCAATGTTTTAAAAGTAAAAATTTTAAAGTAATATCCCACCAAGGTATTTATTTATTAAATTTATTTAATCATTGTTATGGCATCTTCAGATCATCCCCATGTGTGTTCACACTCCTCTCCTGACAAGAGGAATACACAGACCTTTCTAATAAGGTTTAGTTCCAAAAGTAATAGTTTTGATACTTGGCATCACAGATATATTAATGCTACAACTATCAGAAGACTTGGCCAACATAACCAATGGTCAGAACTTCTGGGAGTTCTAATCCAACAGTATCTCATTCCCAAAATTCGGGAATTATTTCTTTATACAGAGGCAATAATCCTTGGATCACTTTCACATGTACGTTATCATAACAGTATAGAAGCTATTGCTAGAAGTATTGGTGGCTGCTACTCATATCCGAGTATACATTTTTCCTAGAAACTATTTTCAGCAAAATGCCACTGCTGTGAATTTGTTTAAGGTGGATCACAGCTCACCATGAAGTGACCCAGACACTGTGATCACAGAGCCATCTCCTGTGGCATGTGTGAAATGAGACATGCAGAATTTAACTCTGAGACTGCAATGGACTGATGCAGCCTTGAGGATATTAACAAGGTGCACCGTCACAGCCAAGCCCATCTGGCATGGCCTGTTTCCACCTCCATGACTATTGGGAATCAGAATAGTGAAGTGGTTCCTTCTCTGCTCATTTTGCCATTGGGCCCAATCTGATGCTTTCCAGTGGCATTTCCTCCATTGAGGAGACCATCATCCCACATAAAGGGCTTATCCACCCATAGACACTGTCCCCTTTAGGGAGTCAGGTTATTTATTGCTGCCCAACACTTGGTGTTGAGTTGCTGGCTGTACAGTCTATTCCATTACCGTAGTGATATCCTAGCCCCTGGTGCTCAGAAGATCCCGAGGCTCTATCCTGGCAAGCAGGGGCTCTTGGGGGTTGTTGTGTTCTCAATACTATGCCTTTAAACAACCACCAGCTGTATCAATGTAACCCGTTGTAATTAGGATGCGAGCTAATGACCACCTGGTGGCAATAGCGAGCGCCCAGCTCACACGGTTCCAATTCCCCAAAGAACTACAGCGCGGGAAGATTCCCGCCACTACCTCACCTGGACAAGAAGGGCGTGACCTGAAATGACGTCACACCGACAGTAGCCAATGGGCTACCGTGGAGCCACATTCAAATGTATAGCCACCGTATATATTGAGCTGTTCGTCCGCCATTACCACATGTTCCCCCGTACCACCATGCAATAAAGATGTGTTAAGCCAATCCTTCGGCTGTTCCTGTGTCTTGGTTCTCATACACTAAATTGGCGACGAAGGTGGGATCATGGATCCCCACGAGATCAAGACACACGCTAGTCATGCCGGTTTCGACATCAACAAGCCGGAAGATTGGGAGCTCTTCGAAATGGACTTCCAAGATGCGCTGGTGGTGTCCGACATTACGGATGAGGGAAAGAAGAGGGCCATCCTCACCCGGATGCTCGGAAATGCCGCCAAAAGAGTATTGGTGGACCTGGTATCACCGAAGAAGGTGAGCAAGCTGTCGGTCAAACAGCTCCTGAAAGCGATGCGTGACCATTTCCAGCCCTCGGTTTCGATGTTTTCGGCGCGAGACGCGTTCTGGAAGAGATTTCAAGCGCCTGGTGAGTCCATCGCCGCTTTTGCAGCGGCCCTGCGGTTGGCCGCCGGCCCATGCAAGTGGGAGAATCTGGAAATCGCCCTCAGGGACCGCATGCTGTGTGGCCTGTCGGACGAGGAGGTTCAGCGAAAGTTGATGAACCAAGAGCCACCCCCGACGCTGCACGAAGTCGTGAAGGCGGCGCAGGCCGCAGAAGCCACGAGGGCCGGAGTCAAGGGGTTTAGAGAAAGGCCCCCACAGTCCGACACGGCAGCGGGCTCGGTGCATGCAGCCAGACAAACGCCGAAATCTCCCACGGAGAGCAGCGACGACGAGGACGTCCGGAGGGTTCGGAAGGAAGGCCGACGCTGCGACGGATGTGGGGCGGTCCACGACCGCATCAAGTGCCCGTTCCGGAAGGCCGAGTGCCACAACTGCGGACGCCAGGGGCACATCGCCAAGGTCTGCAGATGGCGGCGCAAGGAACGGAAAGGCTCGTCAGACCGCTCACCGAGGACCAAGGAGGGCGCCCGGCCCGCGAGGAAACAGGATGGCGTGGGCCGCATCTCCGATGACAGTAGTGATGACGCCCCAGTGTACAGCGTGTCCTTGGGACACCCCCATTACTTTGTTGAGGTACTGGTGCAAGGGGCCCCTGTTAGGATGGAGATAGACTCGGGTTCCTCCTACTCAATCATTTCCCAGCGGGAATTCTTGGGAATTTCCCCCCACGTGCGCCCTAAGCTCAAAGCGTTGAGGTCCACGCTGTGGGATGTACAGGGAAATAGCATTCCGGTGTAGGGGGTTGGAAAATTCAAGGTCCAATACAAGCAACACACCGCGGAACTTCCCCTGGTTGTTCTCAAGGGGGGAAGTTGTAGCCTCCTTGGGACCCAATGGTTTAAGCCCCTGGGTTTGTTCATTGGGGGGGTGCATGCCGTTGGGACTGACCCGATACAGGAGGTGTGTGACGCGCACCCCGAAGTTTTCAAGAAAGGACTCGGAAAATAGAAGGGACCCCCAGTAGCATTCGACCTGGACCCAGAGGTCCGCCCTATAAGACTCATGCCGCGCAGAGTGCCTTTCGCACTAAAGGACAAGATAGAGGCGGAACTGGACAAATTGGTGGGCCAGGGGATTCTTGTTCCTGTTGATTCCGCGGAGTGGGAAACTTTGATTGTAACTGCGCTAAAAGCCAACGGGGAGGTTCGCATATGCGCTGATTATAAGTGTACCATTAATAAGGCGATCCGCCCAAATGCATATCCGGTGCCGGTAGTCAGCCACTTGTTGGCCAGGTTACATGGGGGAAAGTGTTTCGCAAAACTTGACCTGGCGCAGGCCTATCAGCAACTCTCAGTAACCCCAGCTGCAGCTGCCGCGCAAACAATAGTCACTCATAAGGGGGCGTTCCAGGTGACGCGCCTACAGTTTGGCGTGAACTCGGCGCCGGGTATTTTCCAGTCGCTCGTGGAACGCCTCTTAAAGGGGCTAGATGGGGTCTTGCCATACTTTGATGACGTATTGATAACAAGGGGAAGTGAGGAGGAGTTGGCTGAAAGGCTAGACAAAGTACTGGCGGTGTTTGAAAAGGCGGGGTTGAGGTTGCGAAAAGACAAATGCGTCTTCTTCGCAAAAGAGGTTGAGTTCTTGGGTTTCCGGGTAACCCCTGCGGGAATCAAACCCTCCAAATCGAAGGTAGCCGCGATTCAAAATGCCCCTCGCCCCACCTCCAAGCCCGAATTGCAGTCGTTCCTAGGGCTCTTAAATTTCTACCACTCCTTCCTGCCTCGGAAGGCATCGGTAGCGGAGCCGCTGCATAAGCTGCTCAAGAAGGACGAGGCGTGGAAGTGGGGCGAGAGCCAGGAGAGGGCATTCGTGGAACTGAAACAACTCCTAACGTCTGATGCCATTCTCACCCATTTTGACCCCAAGAAGCCGGTGGTCCTGATATGTGATGCATCCCCAGTGGGGGTGGGGGCGGTGCTGTGCCACGTGCTGGAAAACGGGAGAGAGGCCCCGGTAGCTTTCTACTCCAGGTCCCTGTCCCAGGCTGAGTGAAACTACGCCCAAACAGACAGGGAGGCGCTAGCGATAATAGCGGGGACTAAGAAGTTCCACGATTTTCTCTACGGCCGCCCCTTCACCATAGTAACCGACCACAAGCCCCTGCT
Organism: Bradypodion pumilum; assembly: GCA_035047305.1. Classification (NCBI taxonomy): domain Eukaryota; kingdom Metazoa; phylum Chordata; class Lepidosauria; order Squamata; family Chamaeleonidae; genus Bradypodion; species Bradypodion pumilum. Next base: position 430,378,319 of record JAWDJD010000001.1, read on the forward strand.
AGGCATTTTCACTGCGGACAAGCCCACACCTCAGATCCTGTCCCCTAGGATGTTACGGTGGGCCATCTTCTTAAACGCGTATCAGCACGCGTTGGTATACCGCCCAGGGAAGGAAATAAGCCACGCGGATGCCCTGTCCAGGTCTCCCCTTCCCCGAGGTAGTGGCCTTGTGGGCGAGGAAGAACCAGACCGCCAGGTGCTCCTGATAGAGGTCTTAGATTCGCCCCCCATTGTACCTGCAGACATCGCCAAGGCGACCGGCAAGGACAAAACATTAGCTCTAGTCAGCTCCTGGGTGCAGAAGGGGTGGCCGGCGTCCTCCCCGGCGGCGGAGTTCGCCCCGTTTTTCAGGAAGCGGCTAGAGTTGTCCATAGAGAGGGGGTGCCTTCTGTGGGGCCAGCGGGTGGTAGTCCCCGAATCCCTGAGGCCTAGGGTGCTTAAACTGCTGCACGTCAGCCACCCGGGAATTGTTCGCTCCAAGGCTCTGGCCAGGAGCTACTTTTGGTGGCCCCAACTGGACACAGACATCGAGCACATGGTGGGCACTTGCGAGGGCTGCCAATGCTCCCGACCCGAAGAAGCGCGTCTGCCTCACAGGGAATGGGATGCGGCAAAGGGGCCGTGGTCCCGTGTGCACATTGATTTTGCGGGCCCATTTAGAGGGACACTTTTTCTCCTTGTAGTGGATGCTTACTCCAAGTGGTTGGAGGTCATTCCTGTTACGAACACCTCCTCAGCAACGACAGTAAAGCATTTGCGTAGGGTCTTTAGCACGTTCGGTATACCCGACACCCTAATTAGCGACAACGCTAGTTGTTTCACGTCCGCTGAGTTCAGGGCATTCACCGAGATCAACGCCATTCGGCACATCACCTCCGCCCCCTTCCACCCGGCAACAAACGGCCAGGTCGAGCGCCTCGTGCGCACCACCAAGGACGCGCTGCGGCGCATGGGTCCCGGGGATCTCAACTTGCAAGTGTGCCAGTTCCTGCTGGGCTACAGGGTGACCCCCTAGCTTCTGGGTACTCGCCCGCAGAGCTCCTAATGCATAGGAAGCTGACCACGATTCTGACCAGGCTAGACCCAACGAGGGTGGAGGACACAGGGAGGAACATCGGGTTAGTGGACACGAAGAGTTTCGAAGTAGGTGCCCCGGTGCATTGCAGGAACTACGCTAGCGCGGGGCCTGCCTGGGTCCCGGGCATCGTCGTTGGGCAGACGGGTCCCATGTTGTATTGTGTAGAGACCAGTACGGGCCTTCTCTGGAGACGGCACGCTGACCAACTACGGCGCCGGGTCCCGGTCAACCAACGCGCGGACGGCGCGGAAAAGGATTCAACGTTAGGGTTCTCCCCCACCCGTTCAGCCCAAGGGGGAGGAGAGGGGGGCCAGTGGTCCCCACCTAGGGGGGAGGAGAAGGAGATTGTTCTTGTAGATAGCCTGTGGGATCCCCCCAATGACCCAGCAGAAGATTTCGAATTTCAGTTACAAAGCCGGGGGGGTTTCGGAGGGGTCCCCCACCCATCCAAGTGAGAAGCGGGGGTTTCGTTAGCCCCCAGTGCCCCCGGTTTTTCCACAATGGAGTTTGTCCCTTCCCCAAAAGCCGCAGAACCGCGGCAAGTCACTAACGAGTCTCCCTCTCCCGTTGCAGGACAAGAGACCAGGGGACAGAGAAGCAGTAGCACTCCCGGGACAAGCTAGCCAGCATCACGCCCAAAACGCGTTTGCAATAAGCCATCTTGGATGAGAGACTTCGTCTCATCCTAGGGGGGAGGGATGTTGTGTTCTCAATACTATGCCTTTAAACAACCACCAGCTGTATCAATGTAACCCGTTGTAATTAGGACGCGAGCTAATGACCACCTGGTGGCAATAGCAAGCGCCCAGCTCACACGGTTCCAATTCCCCAAAGAACTACAGCGCGGGAAGATTCCCGCCACTACCTCACCTGGACAAGAAGGGCGTGACCTGAAATGACGTCATGCCGACAGTAGCCAATGGGCTACCGTGGAGCCACATTCAAATGTATAGCCACCGTATATATTGAGCTGTTCGTCCGCCATTACCACATGTTCCCCCGTACCACCATGCAATAAAGATGTGTTAAGCCAATCCTTCGGCTGTTCCTGTGTCTTGGTTCTCATACACTAAAGGGGTGGAGAAGAATAAAAACAGCAAAGAGAACTCCCTGCCACAGGGAGCCTCCTCTCCTCTACCTTCCAAGGTGGCAGCAGGAGTTGTCAAGCAGGAGCCTGAAATGCGAGGACACTACAGCACTCCACTAGAAGTATAATGTTAAGGAAAACTGTCTCACTTCCCTGGCTTACTCTCCCTCATGACTTTTCAGGTCACAACAACCAATTTACTACCTCATTTGCTACCTTCATGGAATAGTAACACAACTGAACATTACTGACTTTCAGTCTGCCACAGATACCTTTGTTTGAGAAATGCTGTTAGAAGTTTGCATTTGAAACAAAACCAGTGTCTGACATGAAATGGAAGTTAAATCAGTTTGCATGGCCCACTACATTAGGCCCCATGGAAGGAAGGTGAGGTTTGCTAGTTTAAAAATTAATAAAGTTGTGACTTTATTTAAACTCCAATATTTGTGTCTGTCTTTTATTCTGGGTTGGGGGGCAAAGGCTGAATGAATATGTAGTAATATGTGTGAGGTCTACCACTATTTTTGTGCTTCTCCCCCACCCCAAAAGGAACATTCAATCACTTTAATCTGGGGTTCTGAAAACCCTCAGGAAAAGTTAGTAGTGAGTTATTTATTCAGAGAGTGTCTTTTCAGTGTGTTTTAAAGAGCACAACTATATGCAGGATTGCAGCCACCAGTGTTTTCTATTTCACTTAGTACTTAATTTTATGATGGGCTGGGAACCATTCTACTGCTCGACATAAATATCTCATTGCTTAGTGATAAAAAGTGTAGAAGATAAAACAGAAACAAACCCAAACTCATCATTAGAAAGGGAATGAAAAAAGTTGCAGACCCAAATTACCTTGAAAGACATGGATGGGCACTGTTAAGCTATTAAAACAGCAGCAACAACTATGAAGAAAGTTATGAGCCTGGCAGCTCCATTATTACTGCTGTTTATCATTTATATTGATCTTTTTAGAAGTGCAAGGTGTGTTGCAATGCTTATCTGGTTTAACTCTCTCAATGCCTTTCCAAAGCAACAGTTCTCAGAGGAGTAGCTTTGTTTATCTATACAGTAATACCCCGGATAAAGTTTGCACCACACAACGTTAAAACCGCATAACGTTAAGGAAGCTGGAAAAAAAATTGCACCACACAATGTTAAAACCCTATGGGATGTATCACACAACGTTCACTGAAGTCTGTGCCAGTTACAATATATCTCTATGGAGATTGACGTGCGATACATGTATCACACAGCGTTAAAAACCGTATAATGTTAAGACTTGTGCAACCAAGTTTTAACGTTAACCAGGGTATTACTGTATTGCAACAAAACCAAAAAGGAACAACAAATATACTATGGCGTGCAATTTGAGAAATGAGGAAGGAATTCACTTGCACTTCAAGATTCAACAGATATGTCTCAGTCAGCTCTTCCTGGTCTGGATGCAAATTGTGCTCTATCCAGTGATGAACTGAGGCCGGTTCTCAATGGTTCTTGTGAACCAGTAGCAGAAATCCCCCCCAGGCCATGCCCACCTGGCCGCCCATGCCCACCTCCCTACCCCATTGTGCAGGATGTTCAGGCATTGTGATAGTTGCACTGCTCATGCCGCGCTGCCTGGACATCCTGCCGCCAGGGGAAGAGAAGAGCAGGCAGAGCAGGAAGGCAACAGCGGGGTTGGGGCAGCCGCTCTCTCTCTGGGGAGGCGGGAATGGAGGGGGAGGGGTATGTGTGTGTGTGTGTGTGTAGGTAAAGGTCACCCTTGCTCAAAAGCCAGTCTCCTGTCTCTCTCTGGGGGGGAGATGTGTGTGTGTGTGTGTAGGTAAAGGTTGTCCTTGCTCAAAAGCCAGTCTCGTCTCTCTCTCTCTCTTTCTGTGAGGGGGGAATGGAGGGGGAGATGTATGTCTGTGTGTGTGTAGGTAAAGGTCATCCTTGCTCAGAAGCCAGTCATATCTGACTCTAGGGGGTAGTGCTCATCTCCCTTTACAACCAAAGAGCCAGTGCTGTCTGTGTTTGCAGATGTTTTCATGGCCATGTGGCAGGCATGACTAGATCAGCCACAAAGTCACATGGCCAGATTTGGCCCTGCTCACAGATTTGGCCCCACCCACAGAGGTGGTAGTAATTTTTTTAGAGTGCATCACTGGCTCTATCCTATTAAGGGAAGGGTGAGGACACATCTTAAAGGGGTGCAGAGGGGATATTTGAAAATGTGCATAACATGGTAAAACATTCCCTTTAGTTAACAGGGCAAATGCATTTAAACAGTTTTTAAAGAGAGTCACATAGTGTTGGGCTGCATCTGTAGGGATGGAACTAAGTGGAATGGCAAAATCTTTAAAGTGCATACAAATTGCTTATAACTGAGTTTCACAGTTACCCCATCAAGGACTAGTAATACAGCATCAGCATCAGCATCAGCATCAGCATCAGCATCAGCATCAGCATCAGCAGCAACAGCAACAGCAACAACAACAAGAAGAGATGCATTGACACATTGAAGACAAATACATTTACTTTAGAGTAATTTTATATGGATTCCAGTCTATTTTTCTGCCTCTATGAATAATTTACTGTAAGAAATGCTTTAAATCTTTGAAACAAAATTAGCCTCTAAATAACTTGGGGAACTTGTGTGATTTGCATCAGCCCTTACCCTAACTATCTCTGTGATTCATGTAACAGACTACAGCCCCTTTCCTTGATCTTCTTTTGCCAATCCTGAGCTTTCTCTTTATTTTCACTGTAAAGGTGTGTTTAAAGTGTTGTATAGTGTTAGGGAAAAGGAACAGTTTTTCAAAGTTCACCATAATATAAAAACACATGCACATATACCTCAGAAACATAGTAGTCTGTTGTTGTTTGATTTTATTTCATACCAACATTTATTTATTTATTGTCCATGCAAAAGAAATCCTGCAATACAGTATATCGCTGTAGTCATAAAGTGATTAAGTGCTAAATTTGGTAGTTTGTTTAAAAACGTGCTTTGGGGTGACTAGGAAGAAAGCTTGCAGACATGGGTGTTCCTGCTGTTCAAAATATCATGGATAAGTTAGTTTCCACCCCCAGCACAAAATAAGGAGACAAGGCACCAATGGCTGTGGTTAAAGGGTTGAGCCATGTTTATTGAATGTTAATTCTTAAGTAACGGGGGGTGGGTGGGTATGGCGGACAGTGCGTACCCTGATGTGAGGGACAGGGGGATACTTTCCCTTCCCTGATTGGATGGGCGAAACCTGGCCCCCATTCATTAATGCATGGGCAAGTAATAGATGGGCCTGCCTACCAGGGTGGTCATGGCCATTTTCACTTCCCCTTAAATAGTGGATCTTGGTTGTACCGCATGCCAGCCACATGATGTTAGCCACCTCTGGCTGATTCACAGGAATGCAGCACAGGATGACTTCACCCTGTCAAAGACGCCCTGCAGGAATCACCGCTAATACCCACACCCAGCACTATCCACCAAACATGACCAGTTTGGACATCAAATTGTATTTGACTGAAAGCCCAAAAGAAGGGAATGGGGTAGGCAAAAAGCAGACTAGCCCTTTGTGCCAATTTGGACTAATCTGGAAAAAATTCCTGCCCAGCCCCAAATATGGTGACCCAGAAGCATTCCCTGTACAAGGACGGGAGGGAGGGCAGGCTGCAGGCGAACAAAGAGGACTGATTGAGTGTCACGTGGTGACGTGTGACAGAAAGGCATGATTAAGATCCCTAGATAAAGATAAAGATCGCCACAGATTGTTTCAAATTGGTCTTTGAATCATGTGATCAGTAAAAATATGTAAATGAAAAGATTTTACACCTTCATTTGATTCCACCATATTTGACCGAGTAGTTCCAGCTTAGATGGTTATTAATAAATTATAGACCTGAAGTTTCATAATTTAGAAGGTTACTTTCCTTTGATTCCATTCTCTGTCAATCTCCATTCTGATGAGAACAAGAATGTCTGAAGAGTTGCTTGTGTATCTTTCATATAGTCCCATAAGCGTTAGGTGAATGGGTGTATGTGTCTTTGTGTAGCTGAACAAATGTAGTGAAGCGAAACCAGGGTGCATCAAAGTTGTTTGAGTCCAAGATGTTGTGTTCATGCCTGAGTTCTTGAGTTATACTCATATTCCAGGTCAACTGGAAGGTCAACTGGCATGTACCCAGGAACGCAAACTTTAAAAATACTTAAAGTCTTAAAAGCAATATGTTTCTCTTGGAAGAGCTTTGATCCAGACAAATAAATTACAGTACTTGTGCCGATCAGTAAGCAAATTGTTTTTAACTGCAGATCATATGTTATCTGTAATCTCCATCTGTATCTCCCTCTCTATCTATGTATGATGCATTTCATTAGTCAACATTTGTAATTCATGTTTTTAGATACTGGTACTTCATTCTTTTAGGTAATGTGCAATTTGTGCTTTAAACATTTTTCAATTAAAAAAACTCTTTCCTTTTCAAGAAAGCCTTTCAGAATGTTATCCCCTTAGTAACAAATTAACCAGTCAGTTGTTCCTCTGTGCCCTCAGACACTAGTTATTTTATTTTATTTACTTTATTTTAGGAAGTATTTATTTGGTTGGTTGGTTTTTGATTGGTTGTGTGTTTTATTATGCTATTTTAATATTTGTATGTACACTGCCCAGAGTGGGAAATTACACAAATGGGCAGTATAAAAATGCAATAAGTAAATAAATAAATAAAATAAACCATGTATTTTTATATAGATTGGCATAGCTGTCAAGTTTTGGATTTGAAAATAAGGGAAATTTCCTGGACAAAATGGGAAACCTGATAGCTATGCTTATCCTGTGCAGCCCTCCAATGGCAGCATTAGGGTATTGCTGTCTGACTGATACGGGATGCTGCCGGGAAAGAGGGTAAAATACGGGAGGTTTCCAGCCAATATGGGACACTTGACAGCTATGGATTGGTAACTGTGCTAAGCTTAGAAAGGTGATGTGAAATGTAGGTCAAAAGAATAATCAATGAGCCCTATTGACATTTCAAGGAAAATGGACTATGCTGTCTGAGTTTGCAGATAACAAATGTGTCACACTCTTTCCAGGTACAGAATGTAGAATTTATCAATCAGGGTCAGCATGCTGATCTGTTATCTGTTTTATATTATTGTTTTGTGGGTTGTCTATTTCAAGAGTCCTAATCAGGATCGAACCAGCGACCTTTTGGTTGTAGTATAGCATTTTAACCACTGCACCTGTAGAACAATTCCCCTGTGGAGGTTTGTTTTGGCCTCTCACTTCAGAAATTTGGAACGTCATAAAAAACTCTCTTTTTCAGGGAAGTGGTTTTTTTGGATATTCTTCCCCTGCAAGCATTTATATATATCAAATATTATTTTGTTGTATTCTGTTTGCTGCCACTTGGGATTTATGGGGTACGACAGATATTTTAATGAATTGTATTTGCTAATTTTGGTTTCCTTGCACTAAACTGGGCGATACACAACTATACAAAATAAATAATAAATAAAATAAATAAATATTTTCAAACTCAGCCTACTGTCCCAAAGTAAACAGCAAAAATAACTAGAATAGGAGTTTTGGAGTAGAAATGAAATTTCTAAGGCCCTAAAAAGAGATGGCCTTATTAACATGTTTAGCCATTGCATTTTTGATTTACTGTACAGTATTTCCTTTGGTATGAGAAAGGGAGGGTAATTTTACTGTCAGGTAAGCAATTTACAGAGGCCTTGGTGTTTGCGTTTGATGACAGAACCTATGCTAAAGAGGATGACTACACTAAAGATATGAATAACATTAAGTCTGGCTTTTCATTGATGACAGATTCAAAGTGTAAGTGAGTGGAAAGGAGAATAAGTATAACTTAATTTAATAGAGGAAAGTGAAAGAAAGGCTATATTGATAATACTTGGGGAAGATGATTATATAAGGTGGAATGTAAAAACACAAAGCAGAGATTGTTTATCCTTTCCTTTAATTTAATTTAATTAGAAATGCACTCTGTTGGGGCATTGTGCCAAAAATATTCTGATATTTTTATGATTCTGGCTGACTAAAAAGTGGAACAAGAAGTTGCTGTTCATTCCAGTTTGGAACACTTCCACAATGGAATCTTCATATTCCATTTGGTATTTGTATTGATAGACATGAGGTCAGAGATTTGAATTGAGCAAAGGAAAAATTAAAACTAATACACTGAACCATTGTTGCCAACAGAGAAACAAGATCTTGGGTTTCTCTGTTTTTCACAGATTAGCTGCCATTGCTGTTTAAATAGATGTTAAATTCTAGAATAGTCTTCTTTTTCTTATTCTCTCCATCAGCCACCTTTACTATATTTTGGTGAAATATTTCATATTGGGATTGAGTGTGTGATTGCAAAAGGAGAACTATTATTTGGGCTTAGAGTGAATAAATCACAGAAAAAGAACATTCTGTACCCACTCCTCTCTCAAATCAAAGCCATTTATTTTTCACTCCCATTCATGGAAATGGCTTTTCCCCTCCCCCCATTTTAAAAGAGAACTGGAATAAGATAGTTATTGATCTAAGACAGGGGCTCTATAGGTTTTCGCGCCATGATCAGAGTACTCACCCTCAGACAGCTGAGCAGACTGGACACAAAGGCAGCAGGTGTGTTTGTGCATGTGCATCTGCTTCTGCAGTCATTGCTGTGGGTTGTATGGAATGGCATTGGGGTAGGGGCCGGCCCGTGGGCCATAGGTTGCAAAACCCTGGTCTAGGAAATCAAGTGGATAGAAGGCAAATTAAAGGTAAAGGTTTCCCTTGCTCGAAAGCCAGTCATATCTGACTCTAGGGTGCAGTGCTCATCTCTGTTTCTAAGCCGAAGAGCCAGCGCTGTCTGCTTCTGCAGACATTTCCGTGGTCATGTGGCAGGCATGACTAGACACCGGAGTGCACGGAATGCTGTTACCTTCCCACCGAAGTGGTCCCTATTTATCTACTTGCAATTTCTTGCTTTCGAACTGCTAGGTTGGCAGGAGCTGGAATGAAGACGGGAGCTCATTTCCGTCCTGCAAATTGCCCCCCTCTGTATTTAGTTACAGAGTGGATTATGGTGGCACAGTGGGTAAACTGCTGTCTTGCAACCAAAATGTTGGAAGTTTGATCCTTACCAGGGCTCAAGGATGACTTCCATCCTTTCAAGGTTAGTAAAATGAGTACCTAGCATGTTGGGGGCAAAATGCTAATTAACTTGTGAACTGCCCAGAGGGTGCACTAAGTGCTGTGGGACAGTATAAAAGTGTGATTACTTTGCTTTATTTATTTATTTATTTATTTATTTATTTATTTATTTATCTATCTATCTATCTATCTATCTATCTATCTATCTATTTATTTATTTATTTATTTATTTATTTATTTATTTATTTGACTTGTATGCCGCCCCACTCGCAGTGCGACTCTGGGCAGCTGACAAAGAAGTAAAGCATTACAAATCACAGTTACAAAGTCAAAAAGCAATACAAATTCTAATCAATACACAATACTTATTTCAAAATCAAAAGTGATGCACATTTCAAAGCAATACAAAATACACATTTCAAAGCAAACCAAAAAAACACACAATAAATACATTATGGAAACTCAGACTTATCCACTTTCCTCCAGGCTAAACAGCCGAGGGGAAAAAGTCCAGCAATGGTTCCTTCTTCCCTCTAGGCCGGGGCCAGCTGAAGGAGAAGTCCGGCATGTCAGCGTCAGTGTCAGCATCAATCTTATAGCCATGGGGCTGGAACACAGCTGCTCCCACTTATAGCCACGGGGCTGGAACACAGCTGCCAGCCGGACCGAGGGAAGGAGTCTGCCGTGTAAGTGTCGATCTTATAGCCATAGGGCTGCAGCACAGCTGCTCCCACTCCAGCCAGCCGGACCGATGGAAGGAGTCCGGCATGTCAGCATCGTCGTCGGTCTTATAGCCATGGCACAGCGGCACAGCGGCACAGTGGCACTGCGGCACAGCGGCACATCGGCACTGCGGCACAGTGGCACTGCGGCACAGCGGCACAACAGCACAGCTTTTCTTTGCTTTTTTGGGGATTTCACACAACTCAAAATTTAATCTGTTATACTACCTAGAGATTGGATGAGAGAAAGTGCAGTCCCTGACACAATTTTTAGTTCAAAACAATTGCTTTTCAATTCCTGCTGGAAATAAGGAATATGCAGCTTGGTACCTGTGAATCCCAATTTTTCTGGAGTACTCCCAAAAAGATCATTATAGGTGCGGAGGATAAAATGAGACAGTGCCCTTCAGAAGGCTATTTTGCTGTCAAACAGTAGGTATTAAAAGAAGAAAAATAAAAACAGCCATGTCACCTTGTGAAAAGACTAAAAAATTCAGTTTTTAAACATAGTTAAGTAAATCAGGTCAGGCTCCCCATATCCAGAAATAAACCAATAGAGGAATCTCCGGTGGCACAGAAATAGTTATAAACAGATATGCTCAAGTATTTTTATATTACTTTCAATAGAAATCTATCCAAAGCTGTATATCTTATATTTTTAATCAATTTTCTATTTTATAGCCTCACTTTCTGAAGAGGCAGAGCAACCTCCACTGTAAAGCCTCCACTTCAGAAGAACCAAAAAGGCCTCTGGGATATTCTTTGCTGTAATAAAAGTCATAACTAGTAAATATGTCATCTTTATTTGGTATTGATTGATGTCTGGCAGTTAAGAATGTTTTTATATAGATGACAATCTTGACATCTCATTAAGCTGTAAAAAGACAGGGAGGAAAAAGATTTTTTTTTTTTTTGCCGATCCCAGTAGGATGCATACATGTGGATTCCAAACCATGCTATTATCCTGTCCACTGCATGTGAACATGCTATCCCCTCTTCACACATTCAAAATCGAGGGCTAGTTTTCTGCCTCCAGCATCTACCGTAGGCCACACAATTAGATTTTTTATTTATTTAAAAGTGGTGTATTCAGCATCGTATTTCTATTTAGTTGTTACATACAATTTTATAGAACAAACATATTTCCTGGAAACTTGCAGAAGCAGGAATCCTTTCCCCACTATCTCATGAGTGTGGGGTGCTAAAAAGATACTTTGGAAGCTGCATGTTTCCTGAGAGCCATTGTTTACCCACCTGTATCTTACTTGAATTCCTTGAAACACAGATGGCCACTGGTAGACTTTCAGACCTGGCAGGGCAATACAGATGTCCTATTTTGTATAAATGGCCATCCTATGTGAAGAGGTGTTATGTATGTATGTATGCATGTTCATTATACTGTAAAGGCAAGAATGTAACCACTCCAGATACAAACGATATCAGCTGTAAAGGAACGCGAGCAGACAGCCCATAGAGGGCAGCTGCGAGCGTTCAGCCTCACATGGTTCACATTGCTCAATCACGGACAGCCGCGGGAAAACCTTCCCCGCATTCAGCAGCAGAAGAAAGAGGCGTGCCTGGGCGAGGCCACGCCGGTAGCAGCCAATGAGCTACCGTGCTACAAGATTCAAATGTAGAGGGCTACTGTATATATTGAGATGTATCACCGCCATTACCTCATGCTTCACTGGAACCTCATGCAATAAACCTGTGTTAAACCAACCTTTCGGTTGTCCGGTTGTCTTTGGTCCCATACACCAAATTGGCGACGAAGGTGGGATATGGCTGCCCACGGGACCAAGACATGCGCCGGCTACGAGATCAAGAAGCCGGGAGACTTGGAGCTGTTTGAGATAGACTTCAACGCAGCGCTGGTGGAGCTCGAAGTCTCCGATGAGGCCAAAAAGAGGGCCATTTTCGTCCGCATGCTCGGACACGAGACCAAGAGGACCTTGGTGGACCTGATCGCGCCGAGGAAGGTGAGCGACCTCAAAGCTACAGAGCTCCTGGCGGCGTTGCGCGCCCATCTCCGGCCAGCAATAGCGATGTTCCCCGCTCGGAGCGCGTTCTGGAGGCGAGTCCAGGCACCCGGGGAATCGGTCGACGAGTTCGCCGCGGCCCTGCGGTTGGCCGCCGGCCCATGCAAGTGGGAGCTCCCCGACATCACCCTCCGGGACTGCCTGCTCTGCGGTCTGAGGGACACAGAGACTCAGCGCGCGCTGATGAAAAGGGAGCCGCCTCCCACGTGGCAACAAGTCCTCGACACGGCACAGGCCGCGGAGGCCACTACTGCCGGGGTGCACGAGCTTCAGGACTGGCGCCCGAAGCCCGCAAAGGCAGAGAGCTCGGTGCGCGCGGCCCGGCGAGTTTCGAACTCGTCTGCGGAGAGCGGCGACGACGAGGACGTCCGGAGGGTCCAGAGAGAGGGCCGGCGCTGCGACGGCTGCGGCGCCGCCCACGCCCGCGCCAAATGCCCATTCTGCAAGGCCGAGTGCCACAACTGCGGCCGGCGCGGGCACATCGCCAAGGTCTGCCGGAAACGGTGCGAGGCCACCAGGAGTTCTCCAGACCGCTCGGCGAGGCAGGACCGCACCACGAGGCAGGACCGCACCACGAGGCCAAAGGACGGCACCCGGACCACGAGGACGCGGGACGGAGTAGGGCGCATCTCCGACGACAGCGAGGACGACGCACCGGTTTGCAGCGTTTCCACGGAGCACCCCCGTTACTTCGTTGAGGTAGTAATACAAGGGGCCCCTGTTAGAATGGAGGTGGACTCGGGTTCTTCATACTCTATTATTTCCCAGGGGGAGTTCATGAAAATCGCCCCCCGCATGCGGCCCAAGCTCAAAGCGTTGAGGGCCACACTGAAGGACGTGCAAGGGAACCGCATCCCAGTGTTGGGGGTTGGGAAGTTCCAGGTCCGGTTTAAAAGGCACACCGCAACGCTTCCCCTAGTCGTCCTCAAGGGAGGTAAATGCAGCCTCCTCGGGACTCAATGGTTCCAGCCCCTGGGGTTGTTCATTGGGGGGGTGCACGCCGTGGGAGCACACGCCGCCGGGACTGATCCAATACAGAGCGTGTGCGACGCGCACCCCGAGGTTTTTAAAAAGGGGCTCGGAAAATTCAAGGGCCCCCCAGTGACTTTCGACCTGGACCCTGGAGTACGTCCAATCAGACTTAAACCGCGCAGAGTGCCTTTCGCACTAAAGGACAAAATAGAGGCGGAGTTGGACAAATTGGTGGGCCAGGGGATTCTTGTTCCTGTTGATTCTGCGGAGTGGGAAACTCCAATTGTAACAGCGCTCAAGGCCAACGGGGAGGTCCGTATATGCGCTGATTACAAGTGCACCATCAATAAGGCGATCCGCCCTAATGCGTATCCGGTGCCGGTAGTCAGCCACTTGTTGGCCAGGTTACACGGGGGGAGGTGTTTCGCTAAACTCGACCTGGCCCAAGCCTACCAGCAACTCCCGGTGACCCCCGCCGCAGCTGCTGCGCAGACCATAGTCACCCACAAAGGGGCGTTCCAGGTATCGCGCCTCCAATTCGGCGTGAATTCGGCGCCCGGGATCTTCCAGTCACTTGTGGAACGCCTCCTGAAGGGGTTAGAGGGGGTGTTACCCTACTTTGATGACGTATTGATTACAGGGGGGAGCCGGGCTGAATTAGCAACAAGGTTGGGAAAGGTCCTGACAATATTCGAAAAGGCGGGGTTGCGGTTGCGGAAAGACAAATGCGTCTTCTTCGCCACAGAGGTTGAGTTCCTAGGGTTCCGTGTCACTCCCGAGGGAATAAGGCCAGCCCAATCCAAGGTAGCCGCCATCAAGAAGGCCCCTCGCCCCACCTCCAAGCCCGAGTTGCAGTCGTTCCTCGGACTGCTCAACTTCTACCACTCCTTCCTCCCGCGGAAGGCAGCCGTGGCAGAACCGCTACACAAATTGTTAAAAAAGGACGAGGCATGGAAGTGGGGCGACGACCAGGAGAAGGCTTTCAATGACCTGAAGCGACTCCTGGCATCAGATGCTGTACTGACCCACTTCAATCCCAAACGCCCAGTGGTCCTGATATGCGATGCATCCCCGGTGGGGGTGGGGGCGGTGTTATGCCACGTGCTGGAGAACGGTAGGGAGGCCCCGATAGCGTTCTACTCTAGGTCCTTGTCCCAAGCGGAGAGAAACTATGCGCAGACAGACAGGGAAGCACTAGCAATAATTGCGGGGACCAAGAAATTTCATGATTTTGTGTACGGCCGCCCCTTCACCATAGTGACTGACCATAAGCCTTTGCTAGGCATTTTCACCGCAGATAAGCCCACGCCCCAAATCCTGTCCCCGAGAATGCTCAGGTGGGCCATTTTTCTCAACGCGTATCAGCACGCGTTGGTATACCGGCCCGGGAAGGAGATCAGCCATGCCGACGCCCTGTCGAGGTCCCCCATTCCCCGGGATTGCTGCCATGTGGGCGAAGTAGAGAGGGACCACCAGGTCTTAATGATAGAGGTTCTAGACTCCCCTCCAGTAGTACCGGCCGACATCGCCAAAGCGACAGGCAAGGACAAAACGCTGGCCACAGTTTGCTCCTGGGTACAGAAAGGGTGGCCCGTGTCTTCCCCAGCAGCGGAATTTGACACATTTTTCAAAAAGAAACTAGAGTTGTCCCTAGAGAGGGGTTGCCTTTTGTGGGGACAGCGGGTAGTGATCCCCACGTCTCTCCGGCCGAGGGTGCTTAAACTGCTGCACGTCAGCCACCCGGGGATCGTCCGCTCAAAGGCGCTAGCCCGCAGTTACTTTTGGTGGCCCCAGCTAGACGCCGACATCGAACACATGGTCGGCACTTGCGAAGCATGCCAAAGCTCAAGGCCAGAAGAGGCTCACTCGCCACCTAGGGAGTGGGACGCAGCAAGGGGGCCCTGGTCCCGGGTACACATAGACTTTGCTGGCCCGTTCAGGGGAACGCTTTTCCTCCTCGTGGTGGACGCGTTCTCCAAGTGGTTGGAGGTCATTCCAGTCTCGAGCACCTCCTCGGCCACAACAATTAAACAGTTAAGGAGGGTCTTTTCCACGTTCGGTTTACCCGACACCCTCGTCAGCGATAACGCTAGCTGTTTCACGTCCGCCGAGTTCGGGGCATTCATGGAGCGCAACGCCATTCGGCACGTCACCTCTGCCCCCTTTCACCCGGCCACCAACGGCCAAGTAGAGTGCCTCGTGCGCACCACGAAAGACGCGCTGCTGCGCATGGGCCCCGGAGACCTCGACCTGAAATTGTGCCAATTCCTGCTAAGATACAGGGTCACCCCGTTAGCCTCAGGGTACTCCCCCGCAGAGCTGTTGATGCGCAGGAAGCTGGCCACGGGAATCTCCAAGCTAGACCCCACGAGAGTAGAGGACAAAGGGCGGAACATAGGGGTGGAACCCACAAAGAGTTTCAGCGTAGGCGCCCCGGTGCATTGCAGGAACTACGCCAGCGCGGGGCCAGCCTGGGTGCCGGGCACCGTAGTAGAACAAACCGGCCCCGTCTCATACCACGTAGAGACCAGTACAGGCTTCCTGTGGAGGCGACACGTGGACCAACTCAGGCGCAGGGTCCCCGGAGAGCAGGACGGAGACGAGAATAGCATCGAATCAGCGTTAGGGTACTCCCCCACCCGCTTAGCCCAAGGGGGAGGAAAAGGGGAGCATGGGTCCCCACCAAGAGGGGAGGAAAGGGAATCGATCCACAGAAATCTTTTGCGGGGGTCCCCGACAAAATGGAAGAGCCCCGACCACACACATACCCCGCGGGAGTTTCCCCGAAACACAGATGCCCCTAGAAGTTTAGACGTTGATTTACAGTACCAGGGGGAGTTAGCGGAGTGGTCCCCCACCCGTCCTAGCGAAAAGAGGGGTTTCAGTTCAGCCCCTGGTACTTCCAGTCCCAGTAGCCCCTGTGAGTTAGAATGCAATATAGCGCCAATTTCCCGGAGACCGACACCCCCAAGACGGGAGGCATCAGCGAGTCCGCCCACCACAGTCTCAAGGTTCCCCGAGCAGGGATCAGAAGGTAGCCGAACCACAAGGGCGACCTCATCGGTTCCGCAGTTCACAATAGGAGGGTCCCCGGGGTCCGAGAGCAACAGGCAGGGGTTCACCTCCCAACTATTCATTCCTTTCCCATCCCCGGGCGCGAGGCAGGCACGGACGCCCCACAGAGCCACTAACGAATCCCCGTTTCCCGTTGCAGGACAAGCACCCGCGGAGTCAGGGATCACAGGCTCTCCAGTACTAGGTCAGACGCAAGCGCGTCCCAAGCGCACGTGCGGCAAGCCACATTGGTTGCGGGACTTCGTCCCATCCTAGGGGGGAGGGATGTTATGTATGTATGTATGCATGTTCATTATACTGTAAAGGCAAGAATGTAACCACTCCAGATACAAACGATATCAGCTGTAAAGGAACGCGAGCAGACAGCCCATAGAGGGCAGCTGCGAGCGTTCAGCCTCACATGGTTCACATTGCTCAATCACGGACAGCCGCGGGAAAACCTTCCCCGCATTCAGCAGCAGAAGAAAGAGGCGTGCCTGGGCGAGGCCACGCCGGTAGCAGCCAATGAGCTACCGTGCTACAAGATTCAAATGTAGAGGGCTACTGTATATATTGAGATGTATCACCGCCATTACCTCATGCTTCACTGGAACCTCATGCAATAAACCTGTGTTAAACCAACCCTTCGGTTGTCCGGTTGTCTTTGGTCCCATACACCAAAAGAGGGCTGCCTTCAGTTTTGAGAGTATTTTCAACAAAAGTGTTTTAAAAGGTTTCATCAACTCTTTTAAATTGATAGGGTTCCCTGTGAGACCCGGATATGATATGCACTACAGCAGGGGTTCCCAACCTACAGCCTGTGGGCCTAATCCAGCCCACAGCACTAATTAATCTGGCCCACGGTGGGAACCAAGGCTCTGCTGGAAGCCCCCACCACTGGAAGTGCCAAAATGCTAGTTTGCGTGGTGGCGTCAATTATGGTGTTTTTTCGGCTGCTTTTGCAGCCTCTGCTGCTTTCCATGGCAGGAGGGTATGCGGAGCATTTTTGATCCACTTTCACAGCCAAAACGTGGCATTTGGGGCACTTTTGGGTAGGCAAAAAATTACAAAAAGAGTGCAAAAATGCTTTGCATACTCTTTCACCACCATGGGAAGTGGTGGAGGCTGCAAAAGCAGCCAAAAACCCACCGCAATTACCGGTGCTGCAGCACAAACCGGTGTTTTTTTGGCTGCTTTTAAAACAAAGCAAAAGAAAAGACAAAATCCCTGTTGCTGCAGTGTATGTAGTTGTAACTTCAATCAATAGAATAGGCCTAGCATAAAATTGGTGTAACTCAGTGATGAGTCAGACCCATTTATTACTTGCCCAGTATCCTAAATTGTTATGTAGTATTGCAATGGATTGTTAAACATCTGATTACTTTCCCTCTAGTTTAGACAATGGTAGTAGTTTTATTGGCTTTTACCTACTCTGGATGTGCTGATGTTTACTTGAAAGCGACAGTTATTGTGACTGCATCGATTACATAGTGCTTGTTTGGAACAGGTGTGCATTTTTATGAATTAGAAACTTTGCGCAGAGACCACATATGCAGAGACCACATGGAGTTAATGTTATCTGATGCAGAACATATTACAAAGCCCATACTTTCTGCCTTATATAGGTAAAGGTCACCCTTGCTTGAAAGCCAGTCGTATCCGACTCTAAGGAGGGGTGCTCATCTCTGCTTACAGCCAAAGAGCCAGCACTGTCTGCATCTGCAGATGTTTCCATGGTCATGTGGCAGACATGACTAGACACAAGAGCACACAGAATGCTGTTACCTTCCCACTGAAGCAGTACTGATTTATCCACTTGCAATTTCTTGCTTTCAAACTGCTAGTTTGGCAGGAGCTGTGACATGGACAGGAACACACTCTGTCATGCAGCACTCGGGCCTTGAACTGCTGACATGCCAACCTTCCAGTCATCAAGTTCATCATCTTAACCAGAAAAGCTACACAACACAGCCCCTCCTGCAAGAACAGTTTATAGTCCTCTATAGATATGAAGTGATGCCTTTAGAAAAGGAGGATTTATAGCTTTATAGAAATACAGTAAAACCCCAACTTACACCTCGAGTTACATAAAATTCAACTTACATAATGATTTTGTGTTAAAACCATGTCCCGATTTACACGATTTCCTATAGGTTTGCTTCGAGATACGTAAAAATTCATTTCCCTATGGGTTTGCTTCGACTCGCATAAAAATTTCATTTTTCCTATGGGTTTTCTTTGAGTTACATAAAAAAACGATTTAAGCAAAAGCCTATGGAACAGACTTTTTTCTCGTAAGTAGGGGTTTTACTGTAGCTGCAATTAACAGAGATAATGGTGAGACACGATATGAGTCAAAGTTCTACAACTGATGGATTGTACCTCAGGATTCTACAGTCTTATTTGGGGCAGTTTGAGGAAGCTGGAGGAAGGGATGTGAAAGGTTAGTACTACATACTCGACTCCCAAAATTTCACCATCAGCCTTGATGATCTGTGGTCTAATAAGTATCTGTGCTAAGGTCTTCCTCAGTTAAGATCCAAGCAATTTTTAAAATGCACTACAAATATGAATTTATTTTTTTTAAAAAAAATGATAGGTAGCTGTTCAAAATGAAAATATGCATTTAAACACATTTTTAAATCACAGAGTTCTAGAGAATAGGATGAAGGAGACTTATAAGTGGAGGAAAAGAGGAAATATCCACTAGTGGCTAGTAATTGGCAAAAATGCAACCTATATTGTCATATGTCCGTGCGAAATAAATCAATCTAGTCCAAGGCTTGAATTAATTTCTTGCAATAAATTTATAGGTGCCCATTGAGAACAGTAACCAAAGCTTTCCCAGTATATTATAAAGCTTTTCTGGGTATTAATCCTTTCATCAGGGATCTAAAATTAATTAATACTTAATTAGAATAAGCCTATATTGAAACATATGTAAAAGTACAGTGCAAATATACAATAATAAGGTGCAATACTTAAACTAACAACAAACAGTGATACATTTAATATCTACAATATTTACAAACAGAGAAATTATTATTGAGATGGAATATATAAAATTATTACACAAAGTTTTTAAATAATAATTATTAACAAATTATCTTTTCCTCCAGTGTGTTCTCCGCTTCGCCGGATTGTTCTCCATGGAGACTTATAAGTGAACATTTATGAATATGGCACTGGCTATGCTGGCCAGGAATGATGACATATTTAGTGCAACAGCATCCAGAGTGCCACACATTCCCCAGCCCTGTTGCAATACCTGACTTTGGGATTAAACTCTAATTATTCCCTCCTCACCTTCATTTTGCCCCTTTCCTGCCCTTGCACAGATGACTATAACATGCTTTCCCCAGAAGATGTCTGTCAAAAATCATATTTTGTTGCATGTTAGGATGTTATTGGCACACACTACTACAACTTTGGCAATCCTATGCAGCCATCATGACTCCCCTGTGGTTTTTATTTTGAACAGGAAGACCTGCTAAAAGTTGTCCCAGTAATGACTAAGTGTATAAAGTACAAGACTTTTCACCTGTTGTGCTGTATTTTACTATCCAAATTGGAAAGTCAGAATTCCTGTTGTTCCGCAAATCTGTGCTTGTTTTATATCCATATCTGGAATTCTTTTCCTCTTTCCTCATTTAAAAAATCTTGCTGTGCAACAGATCCCCTTTGCCTTTTGTATGGAAGGTTGCCTTTTGTTAAGCAACCTCTGTGAGATTTTACAGTATCTTAGAAAACTTCCTTGTGTGGCCTCTTAATTCCTGTACAGTTCACTGCTAATAAATGTTTTCATTCTTCTGCTTAAGGGCTATTTTGGACCTTTTAATTACATTATTTCTGATTCATAGTTTACTAACAAGTAAGGAATAAGATGGAACAACCACTGGTATATCATACATTGATTGCATTTAGAACATATCTTTTGCATGTAGAACATATCTGGATAGGTCCTTACATAGCTGGTCAAACAGACTTACAAACCAGGATGGGGAAATATAGCATTCAATCTTCAAGTACTGGACTAGAATGACCAATGATCAGAGATAATTTGGGGCTGATTCAAATGTTCAACAAGTATAAAAAACTATCCCTCAGATCCAGTGGTGGGATTTTTTGCTACCTACTCTGTGGGCATGGTATGGTGGGCATGGCCGGGGAAAGCCCTGCATTGCACCCAAATTTAGGACTACTTTATTTCAAAACTTGCATTGGTGGGGCTAGCCAGAATTTCTGCTAACAGTTCTGGCAAACTTTGCAAACCTGCTGAATTCCACCATTGCTCAGACCTGTTGTGATTCGGTGACTTGAAATGAACAGTAGATTTCAATTCCTTTTGTCATGGTTAAGAGATTCTAGCATAAATGTCTGAGGTAGCATATATGTGGGATACACACCCTTCATTCTGCTGATACTAATATACATTGGATGTTTGCCAGTTTATCTGCCATGATCTGGTCCATTCCTACTATCGACCAATTGAGATTAGCCACATCAGGTGGCAGAATAGTAGGGGTGACAAAGCAACATACCTTCTAATGCTTCCTGCTATGCTGCTTAAAGAAGCCCTAGCCCTTCTTCTCCATTCTGTTCTGCTCTGTTCAGGTCTAATGGAACTGGCCAACTATCATGCCCTTCCTGGTCTAGTCATCTTTGGTGTGTTAAGGTGAAAATAACTTGCCTCAGCCCAAAGCTCTCTCAGTTCATGGCTGAATTTCATTTGAGTGGGTCTCAGTGTTGCATTCTACTAGTAGAGAAGTCTAAAGGCAAAGCAAGAGTAAAAAAAAAATGTGATTTTCTCCATGTCTCATCAGCTGGTATTCAGCCAAAGCAAATATACACCATGTCAGCAAATATACACCAACTCAAAAGTCAGCATAATGCAACCAGGAATTTTCCCCTTAAAGGAAGAAGGAAATTCCCTGAACATCCCCAAATAAAGGCCTCTGCAGTCTTCCTTTACTATGGAAACCCCAGTTATCACAAAAGCTATTTGACTTTTTAAAAGGGAGGTCACTCTTCCTTCTTTTAGAAGGTGACTTCCATTCGAAGGTCTGATCAATCTGAGCTTGTTTTAAAGACATAGAAGCATATCCATAATGAGCATTTGAACCACAGATTTCAGAGGCACAGAGGTGACCTAGTAACAGTTTTCTTCTCATATAAACTCATTTTTGCTGATATGTAAATGGCCATCCTAACTGTCCCTAATCCTAGAAAGCAGTAAAAAGCTCACCAATGACATCCCACAGGCAGTGTGAGTGGCAGTTGTAGCCTGCAAGGGCTCCAGAGAGAACAAGGAACATTTGGGAGAAAACTGATTCCAATAGATGCTGAAGATGATTGAAGAGACTGTAGAAATGAAAGAACGATATGTATATAAGGCTGAAGTTATGAATGGGATGTAAGATAGATAGATAGATAGATAGATAGATAGATAGATAGATAGATAGATAGATAGATAGATAGATAGATAGATAGATAGATAGATAGATAGATAGATAGATAGATAGATAGATAGATAGATAGATAGATAAAGGTTTCCCTTGCTCGAAGGCCAGTTGTATCCGACTCTGGGGTGCAGTGCTCATCTCTGTTTCTAAGCCGAAGAGCCAGCGCTGTCTGCTTCTGCAGATGTTTCCGTGGTCATGTGGCAGGCATGACTAGACACCGGAGCGCACGGAACGCTGTTACCTTTCCACCGAAGTGGTTCCTATTTATCTACTTGCAATTTCTTGCTTTCGAACTGCTAGGTTGGCAGGAGCTGGGATGAAGACGGGAGCTCATTTCCGTCCTGCAGTACTCGGGAATCGAACTGCTGACCTTCCGCTTCCCAGTCAGCGTCCTAGCGACTTGAGTCACTGCAGTACCCTAGATAGATAGATAGATATCTTCATATTCTGGTGCTGCCCAGGAACTGTCCTTTAAGAATTTCTTAATCTTTGTCATTGTTGGAACCATCAATTCTTTTCTGATCATGAAATTGTTTATTCCTGAAGAGGATAGCTTTATCTTAGTCTGTCATCTGGAATTTGACCATTCTGCATTGGGTGACTTTCCTAAGTCTCTAGATTTATAGAACAACCTAGCTTGTATGTTAGTATTGTTGTCAGCATCTCTGACACATTCAAATCCCATCACCTCATTCAAATGCAGTAGTAGATGCTAAAGGAAAAGAAACTATTTTGGTAATTGTCCAAGAGAAAATGGATAGTGCACCAAAACAGGTCTCAAAAACTGTCTAAACTTTCTTTCGATCCTCAGTTAAATGGGGATTGAAGCAAAAAAATTAGAAGGCAAACCTGGAAAGGCAGCTATGATGGACAGAAGAAAAGTGAATGGATGTGTCCCTAGAGATTAAGGCCAAGAACATCTATACTATAGTATTCTCAAATACAGTGAACGAATATGAAGGCTGAACAACGAAGAAAGCTGACAGGAAAAAAAATCAATTCATTTGAAACATGCTGTTTGAGCAGAGTTTTATGGATATGTTGGACTGTCAGAAAGACAAATAACTGTGTTCTAGAGCAAATCAAGCATGAATTCTCACTAGAAGCTAAATTACCAAATTGGGGTTATTGTGCTTTGGATATATCATGGTAAAGCAAGACTCAATGGAAGTGATAACAATGCAAGGGAAGATTGAAAGGAGTATGGAAAAAGATACTCCTAATTTGAGCTGGGTTGATTAATTAAAGAGTCATAGCATTCAATTTACAACCTTGGCATGGGTGTGAGTGAGAGCACCTCAGTAGATTAATTAGGTTGCCATAAGGCAGAGGTCACATAACAACCACCACAGCCATGTAGTTTTTCTAAAAAACAATAAAATGCTCCAGCAAACATAAATGATATGTTTTCAATGTTACCAAAAGTTGGAGAGCTTAACAAAATCCCTTTGCCAAAAGCTAAATCCTCTGAAATGTTGGCTACGTGCAGAGAGTGATATGAAATTATAACAAGAACTATCTGAATATAGAGCAGATGACTGAACCCTGGAAGATTTGGCACTCAGTTCCACAATGGTATGCAAATAGTATTTAGAAACACTCAGAACTCAAGTCTATGTTTGCAGAGTTCTATTAGTACATCAAAGTGGGAAAGCACTGCATGATACACCCCAGATCCAATTGTCTTTTTAAAAATTAGAAAGTGTGAATCACCATTTACGTTATATTTAAACAGCAAAATAACATGCTGTAAATTAATATGACATTGTCAATCACTTCTAAAGCAAGCTATCATTAAATGTACAGTATAGGATATGTGCACAAAATGAAGAAAAGGGAGAGTATTTCTACTGTGCCCCTAATTAAAATTATGAGCATTTACTACCATGGAATATAGTCAAGAAAACAAAAAGCATGTCTTTGATTGCAAACTGACTGATAATACTGTACAAAGCATGAGATTAATCTTAGTCTTCCATTTATATCTTGTTAACATATTCCAACAAGTAAACCCTATTCTCCTTCTCTTTTTCACTGCAAAAACCTCTAAAGTAATGTAATAATCCTGTGAGGTCTCAGCAAGGACTGGAGCAGAACTGCAATTTAGTCTCCTTGTCTCTGTATGAGAAGATAGAAATGGGACATGGTTGTGTCTAAATTTTCTTCCTGCTGTAAAACCCATTTCCTTTCCTTTCCATGTTGTCCCCATCAACAGGTTTACAAAAAAGAGTTGGCAGTCTTCTTTGGAAATCTGTGGCCTTTGCTTTGTAGCTCAACTGATCCCTAGAGATGCCTTTGTAAAAGTTCTTCAGTCAGGCTGTTTTCTAGCAGATGTTTCAAGAGAAAGGCTCAGGGAAAGAAGAAATGAGAATCTGCCTCATGCAGCCTGCCTGTGTGCATGAATGTCTACATCTTTGAAGCGAAATGCTCCATGGTGAGCCCAGGTTTTGCAGAAGCTGCCAACAAACCTTAGCTAGGAATTTGTGCAACTATGAAATCTGCATTCTCAGAGTTTCTTTGATTTCCATAGCTATCTCTAGTTTATGCCTAGTTCTCAGAGCTGCAACTGGGATGAGGTATCTGGGGTTTTGACCAATGGCACTAGGTTTTAGAGAAGGGGTTCTCAACCTTTTTCTGCCAGGGGCTTGACCACACCCCCTCAGTCAGCTGTGGGTTAGGTCATGTAGTTCTTCCTGCCACTGGCAGCAGCAGTGGCAGCAATGCATGAATTGGGCCATGTCTCTGGGCATTTTCCCCACCTCTGCTGCTTCCCTTGGAGGAAGGAGCAAGGGAGAAACATTTTCAAGCTATTCTTAATTTTTTTGCCTCATTTTTGGGGTGTTTCAGTGTGAAAACGTGGTGATTTCAGCACTTTCAGTGATGTCGGAGCACTTCCAGCATCAGTGGCAATCTGGCCTGGGGACTTGATGAATTTGGTCCAGAGGCCGGATCTGGCCCACAGACTATAGGTTGGGAACCCCTGTTGTAGAGGGTGCAAAGTTTTACTAATGCAGCAGCACAAACCTGTCAATTGGGTTGCTGCCAGAGAGGTGCAAAGC
Organism: Bradypodion pumilum; assembly: GCA_035047305.1. Taxonomy (NCBI): domain Eukaryota; kingdom Metazoa; phylum Chordata; class Lepidosauria; order Squamata; family Chamaeleonidae; genus Bradypodion; species Bradypodion pumilum. The sequence continues at coordinate 430,402,919 of JAWDJD010000001.1, forward strand.
TGCACGTTTCCAGGCTTATATACTTTCCCTCACTCCTTTCATCAAAGGAAGGAATGAAGGAAACCAAAAACAGGTGGAGTCAACACAGAAACAATATGGTCATTGGGCTTTCATATTCCGATGCTTGCAAAAAGGTCTGTTTTGGGGAACAGTTGCAGAATTGCATGGAAAGTTGGAAGAAGAGATGTGAATCTGGGCAATTCTCACCCACACAGAGAGAAATGTATGCTTCTTTTTTCCCCTTGCAGCTAGATTTCTTCTTGCTCCCTCCTCACCCATGACATCTTGGAGAATTCCTTGGACATTACCATCCCTTTAAAAAACAAAAACAAACAAGATACACATTTGTCCCATTTCCTATGCTGAACGATATCTGTCTTGTGCAGGATCCAACAGAGTTTAGCAATGTTATGTGCATAGCAACAGACAAAATGTGGGAACAGAAGAGGGAAAACATGGCCTGTGCCTCATTTTTAAAGGAAGCTGGATAATCTCCCTGGAGCAGGGAGCTCCTGCTATCAACCCTTGCATGGTTCGCCCTTGACCGGCCAATCTTATTCCCCTGTACCTATCTACGTGTTGGCCAGTCAATTGCGAACCTGCCGGATACCTATGTGTCATAAATCTGTTACCTTACCAGTGCTACCCACCAAAAGTGACCTAAATGAATGGGTGCCGTAACGAGCCCCGGGGAGGCCAACACTGGTTAGTGCCATACCGGTCACCTTCCAAAACTGGAATTTGGTCAGGGGAGACCCATCCTGGTGGCAGAAAAACAGGCCAGGGTGCATGCCACGCACTGCCAAAAACTCATGTAGGGCACCAGCTGGACAGATGTCAGCAATTGTACAATGTAGCAGTCTGACACCACTGCCTACTCAGTGCTGATCGGCCTTTGAGGAACGAATCCTAAACTGGGCCCACTCCTGGGTAAGAAAGACATCGTTGAGTTCCAGTTCCCTACGAGACATGTCCCCCTTTGACAATGGGACAAGCTCACTGATACGGAGCGCTAAAAAAAAAAAGGCTACGGTGGTAGCCGCATGAAAGAGAGCCTCCTCATACCTATCGTAACACAAGCTATGCCAACCTTGTGCAAGGTGCGTCAGAACCTCTGGTGAAACAGGGTGACGTGTGTCCGGGCGGCGGCCTCGTTCACGTGTCCACCCTTCCAATACATGTCGTATGCGGAAGTCATTCACGCTGTCAACGAAACCCCTCACCTTAGCCATAAATGCCAAAGCTGACAGCCTAGTGGCAATGGTGCGAGGGGCTAACCCTAGATCATGGAGGTAAACCATGAACTGCAGAATCTGGTCGACCGGGATCGGCCACACCTCGGGCAACTGCCTTTGCCCGCAAAAGTTCCTAAACTGTAGGAGTGCATGTAGGTACGCCTTACGCGTGCGAGGTGCCAAATACATGCCAATCGCCTGGTGCACCTCTCCTCGCCAAATGTCCAGATCTCGGCCGGGAGTGGAGAGGGCAGTTCCTCTGCTTCTGGTGCCAAGGCATGGAACCAGGTGATCTGCAGGCGGGATAAAGCATCAGCAATATCATTATTAATGCCTGGTACATGTCTGGCCCTGAAAAGCACATTAAGGCTGTTGTGTTCTGTAAAGCAGTGCCTTTAACAATGTACCTTTGCCATGTGTTATCAATGTAACCTTTCTGTGTGCAACATTATAACCATCACCTGTATCAATGTAAGCCTAATAAGGGGACGCGAGCTAGTGACCACCAGAGGGCAGTAGCGAGCGTCCAGCTCTCATGGATCACAGTCACCTGGTTCAGCAGCGCGGGAAGATTCCCCACGACTTCCTCACCTGGTCAAGAAGGGCGTGACCTCCTACGACGTCACGCAGGCAGCAACCAATAGTCTGTCGATGAGCCACATTCAAATGTATAGCCAGCTGTATATATTGAGCTACCCATCCGCCATTACCACATGTTCCTCCGGATCATCATGCAATAAACCTGTGTTAAGCCAACCCTTCGGCTGTTTCATTGTCTTTGGTCCCTTACACTAAATTGGCGACGAAGGTGGGATGGCAGCCCACGGGACCAAGACATATGCCGGTTTCGAAATCAGGAAACCGGGCGACTGGGAGATCTTCGAGATGGACTTCCAGGCCGCACTGATCGAGTCCGAAGTCACGGAAGAGGCGAAGAAAAGGGCCATCTTCACCAGAATGCTCGGAAAAGAAACGAAAAGGACCTTGGTGGACCTGATTGCACCGAGGAGGGTGAGCGAATTCAAGGCCAAGGAACTCATGCAGTTGCTGCGTGAGCACGTCCGGCCCGCCACGGCGATGTTTCCCGCTCGGAGTGCGTTTTGGAGGCGAGTCCAAGCGCCCGGGGAGACAGTCGCCGCGTTCGTGGCGGCCCTGCGGCTGGCGGCCGGCCCGTGCAAATGGGAGAACGTCAAAATCACCCTCCGAGACTGTGTGCTGTGCGGCCTGAACGACGCCGAGACCCAGCGCACATTAATGAACCAAGAGCCGCCTCCCACGCTGCAGGAGGTCGTCAGAGCGGCCCAGGCCGCAGAAGCTACGAAGGCCGGGGTCCAAGAACTTCAGGACTGGCGGCCAAAGTCGAGCAAAGCAGAGGCTCCGGTACAGGCGGCCCGGCGGACTTCGGGGTTGTCCACAGAGAGCAGCGACGACGAGGACGTCCAGAGGGTCCGGAAGGAGAGCCGGCGATGCGACGGCTGTGGCGCGGCCCACGACCGCGTGAAATGCCCCTTCCGGAAGGCCGAGTGCCACAACTGCGGCCGCCGCGGGCACATCGCCAAGGTGTGCAGGAAGAAGCGTGAGTCCCGGAGGAGCTCCCCAGACCGTTCCACGGGACGAGACCGCCCAACGAGACCCAAGGACGGCACCCAGGCCACGCGGAAGCAGGACGGCGTGGGCCACATCGCCGACGGCAGCGAGGACGACGCCCCAGTGTTCAGCGAGTCTACAGGACACCCCCGCTACTTTGTTGAGGTACTAGTCCAAGGGGTGCCCATTAGGATGGAAATTGACTCGGGGTCCTCATATTCATTCATTTCCCAGAGTGAGTTTTTGGGAATTGCCCCCCACAAGCGGCCCAAGCTCAAAGCATTGAGGTCCACACTGCGGGACGTGCAAGGGAACAGTATTCCAGTGTTGGGGGTTGGAGAATTTCAGGTCAAATTCAAGGAGCACGCCGCGTTCCCCTAGTCGTGCTCAAGGGAGGAAATTGCAGCCTCCTCGGAACTCAATGGTTCCAGCCCCTGGGGTTGTTTATTGGGGGGGTGCACGCCGTTGGGATGCACGCCATTGGGACTGATCCAATTCAGGAGGTGTGCGAGGCGCACCCCGAAGTCTTCAAAAAGGGACTGGGGAAATTCAAGGGGCCCCCAGTGACTTTCGACCTGGACCCGGAGGTCCGCCCTATTCGCCTAAAACCACGCCGGGTGCCGTTCGCACTCAAGGACAAGATAGAGGCGGAAATGGACAAATTGGTGGGTCAGGGGATTCTTGTGCCTGTAGATTCTGCGGAGTGGGAAACTCCAATTGTAACTGCTCTAAAAGCCAATGGGGAGGTCCGCATATGCGCCGACTACAAGTGCACCATCAACAAGGCAATCCGCCCGAATGCATATCCGGTGCCGGTAGTCAGCCATCTGCTGGCCAGGTTACACGGGGGGAAGTGTTTCGCTAAGCTCGACTTAGCACAGGCCTACCAGCAGCTCACGGTGTCCCCTGCCGCAGCTGCTGCGCAGACCACAGTCACCCATAAGGGGGCGTTCCAGGTGACGTGTCTCCAATTCGGCGTGAATTCGGCGCCAGGAATTTTCCAGTCACTCGTGGAACGCCTCCTGAAGGGACTGGAGGGGGTGTTGCCTTATTTTGATGACGTGTTAATAACAGGGGGAAGTCGGGCTGAACTGGCCAAGAGGTTGGGGAGGGTCCTGACGATATTCGAAAAGGCGGGGCTGAGGTTACGAAAGGACAAATGCGTCTTCTTCGCAACCGAGGTTGAATTCCTAGGGTTTTGTGTGACTCCTGAGGGGATAAAACCATCCAAGTCTAAGGTGGCAGCCATCAAGAAAGCCCCCCGCCCCACCTCCAAGCCCGAGTTGCAGTCGTTCCTAGGGCTGCTCAACTTTTACCACTCCTTCCTCCCCCGGAAGGCAGCGGTGGCTGAACCGCTACACAAACTGCTAAAGAAAGAACAGGCATGGAAGTGGGGCGATGTCCAAGAAAGGGCATTTAGTGAGCTGAAAAGCCTCCTGGCGTCCGACGCCATACTGACCCACTTCGACCCCAGACGCCCAGTAGTTCTGATCTGTGATGCATCTCCAGTGGGGGTGGGGGCGGTGCTGTGCCATGTGCTGGAGAACGGAAGCGAGGCCCCGATAGCATTTTACTCCAGGTCCCTGTCCCAAGCAGAGAGAAACTACGCACAGACGGACAGGGAGGCATTAGCGATAGTTGCGGGGACGAAAAAATTTCACGATTTTCTGTATGGCCGCCCCTTCACCATTGTGACGGACCACAAGCCCCTGCTAGGCATTTTTACCGCGGATAAGCCCACCCCTCAAATCCTGTCCCCGAGGATGCTCAGGTGGGCCATTTTTCTCAACGCGTATCAGCACGCGTTGGTCTACTGGCCCGGGAAAGAGATCAGCCATGCGGATGCCCTATCTAGGTCTCCCCTTCCCCTAACGCCCAGCCAGGTGAGCATGGGGGAGCGGGACCATCAGGTTCTCATGATAGAGGTGCTGGATTCGCCCCCCGTAGTGCCCGCCGACATTGCCAAAGCGACAGAGAAAGACAAAACGTTAGCGATAGTAAGCTCCTGGCTACAGAAAGGGTGGCCCGCATCCTCCCCAGCGGAGGAATTCGCTCCATTTTTCAGGAAAAAGCTAGAACTGTCCCTAGAGAGGGGGTGTCTCTTGTGGGGGCAGCGGGTGGTGATTCCCACTTCCCTTCGGCCACGGGTGCTCAAACTGCTTCACTTCAGCCACCCCGGCATCGTGCGATCCAAGGCGCTGGCCCGGAGTTACTTCTGGTGGCCCCAGCTAGACGCCGACATCGAGCACATGGTCGGCACTTGTGAAAGTTGCCAAAGCTCCAGACCAGAGGTGGCCCGCCTTCCCCACAGGGAATGGGATGCGGCTAAGGGGCCGTGGTCCCGGGTGCACGTTGATTTCGCGGGCCCGTTCAGAGGCACCCTGTTCCTCCTTGTAGTGGACGCTTTCTCCAAATGGTTGGAGGTTATCCCAGTCACGAGCACCTCCTCGGCCCAGACCATTAGGCATTTGCGGAGGCTCTTTTCCACGTTCGGCATACCCGACACGTTAATTAGCGACAACGCCAGTTGTTTTACGTCCTCCGAGTTTAGGGCATTCATGGAGATTAACGCCGTGCGGCATATCACCTCCGCCCCCTTTCACCCGGCCACCAACGGCCAAGTAGAGCGCCTCGTCCGCACCACGAAGGACGCGTTGTGGCGCATGGGCCCAGGGGATTTGAACCTACAAGTGTGTCAGTTTCTGCTAGGGTACAGGGTGACCCCGTTGGCGTCTCCCCCGCAGAGCTCTTAATGCGCAGGAAGCTGACCACCATCCTTACTAGGCTAGACCCCACGAGGGTAGAGGACAAAGGGAGGAACATTGGGCTGGAGGCTACGAAGAGTTTCAGTGTAGGCGCCCCCGTGCATTGCAGGAATTACGCCAGCACGGGCCCAGCCTGGGTTCCGGGCGTAGTTGTAGAGCAAACCGGCCCCGTGTCGTACCGCGTGGAAACCAGCACAGGGCTCCTGTGGAGGCGGCACGCGGACCAGCTCCGACGCAGGGTCTCCGATGAGCACGGCACTGATCAGGCAGGAAATAAGTCAGCGCTAGGGTTCTCCCACACCCGTTTAGCCCAAGGGGGAGGAAAAGGGGACCGTGGGCCCCCACCAAGGGGGGAGGAGGATATCCTCGTAGATACCCTGGGGGATCTTTCCGAGGAGGAGGAACCCGACCCCATACATATCTCGCGGAAAGTCCCCACAAATGCGGGTACCCCTACCAAGTTAGATTTTGATTTCCAGAACCGGGGGGGTTTTTCGGAGTGGTCCCCCACCCATCCAAGCGAGAAGAGGGGTTTTTCGTTAGCCCCGACGGCCCCCGGTCTCCCCACAATGGAGTTTTTCCCTTCCCCTAAGACCGCCAGACAGCGGCAAGCCACTAACAAGTCTCCCTCTCCCATTTCAGGACAAGGGACCAGGGGACAAAGAAGCAATAACGCCCCTGGGGGGGCAGCCCTCTTCACGGCCCAAACGCACATGCAACAAGCCATCTTGGCTGAGAGACTTCGTCTCATCCTAGGGGGGAGGGATGTTGTGTTCTGTAAAGCAGTGCCTTTAACAATGTACCTTTGCCATGTGTTATCAATGTAACCTTTCTGTGTGCAACATTATAACCATCACCTGTATCAATGTAAGCCTAATAAGGGGACGCGAGCTAGTGACCACCAGAGGGCAGTAGCGAGCATCCAGCTCTCATGGATCACAGTCACCTGGTTCAGCAGCGCGGGAAGATTCCCCGCGACTTCCTCACCTGGTCAAGAAGGGCGTGACCTCCTACGACGTCACGCAGGCAGCAACCAATAGTCTGTCGACGAGCCACATTCAAATGTATAGCCAGCTGTATATATTGAGCTACCCATCCGCCATTACCACATGTTCCTCCGGATCATCATGCAATAAACCTGTGTTAAGCCAACCCTTCGGCTGTTTCATTGTCTTTGGTCCCTTACACTAAAAAGGCGTAAAGACCTCAAAACAAACTGGCAAACTAATGTCATAACTCTAGGGGATTTAGAAGTCTGGGCATTGACAATGTGCACCACTGCAGCATTGTCACACCAAAAGTGAACTACTGAGTTAGCCCACCTATCCCCCCAGAGCATCAGGGCACCCAAAATGGGAAAAAACTCAAGAAAAGTAAGATCACGTAAACGATCTGTGCCTTGCCATGCCTGAGGCCATTGGCCGTAGGACCACCTCCCTTCAAAGTAAATCCCATAACCCAGGGAGCCGGAGGCATCCGACTGTATTTGGAAATGCGGGCTGAGCATAAGCTCCAATCTCCAGAAGGAGATGCCATTAAAATCCTGAAAGAATGTGAGCCAGACCGTAAGATCCGCCCGTAAACCTTTTGTCAGCCAAACCCTGTGGTGGCCTTTTAAGAGGCCAGCCATGGCGTCACACAGACACCTGGCAAATGCCCTGCCAGGTGTTACTACCGTACAGGCAAAGTTGAGGTGGCCGTGAAGCACCTGTAACTCTCGGAGAGACACCTTACGCCTGGCAAGCATTGCCAGAATGGCATCAGAGATCCATGTCACCTTTTCCATGGGCAACCTGGATGTCTGGGCAACAGTGTCAATCTCAATACCTAAAACGGTGAGAGTGGTGGCCGGTCCCTCAGTCTTTTCAGGCGCCAGGGGCACACCCAGTTCCCGCATAAGCACCTGAAAAGTGGTGAGTAGCCGAGCGCACATGTCCATGCCCTGTTCCCCTCCGAACAAAAAGTCATTGAGGTAATGGGCTACAGACCGGGACCCTGATCTACGAACAAAAGCCCAGTGAAGGAAGGTGCTAAACTGTTCAAAAGCAGAACATGAGATAGAACAGCCAAAAGGCATGGCCTTATCTACATAAAAACTGCCCCAAAAGTGGAAACCTAACAGCTCAAAGTCGTCAGGGTGCACTGGCAACAATCGGAATGCCAATTTGATATCACACTTTGCCAGTAGCGCCCCTGGGCCACATGAGCGTACCATCTGCAAGGCCTGGTCAAAGGAAGTATACCTGACCAAGCAAAGGTCATCAGGTATTGCGTCATTGACCGAAGAACCCGCAGGGTAAGAAAGGTGGTGGATTAACCGAAATTCACCCGGGGACTTCTTTGGAACTAAACCCAAAGGGGACACCTTCAAGTTCGGGAATGGTGGGTCAGCAAACAGCCCAGCAACCCTCAACGCGGTGACCTCCTTAGCTATAACATGGGCGGTGATATCCTCATTACCCCTGAGGGAAATTAAGTTCGGGGCTTCTTGAGGCCTGCGCACCCCCTGAAATGGTATGCGGAAGCCGAATTGAAAACCCTCAAGTAGGTATTGATCATCATCCCGTCTAGGATAAGCGGTAAGCCAATGTTCCAGCACCTGGACATCAATTGGGGAGGGGGCCTTTCTGATTTGTCACACCATCAGAGGGAGCTCTGACCGCCCCCTGCCCACCCCTACCTCTGCCTCGTGACCCACCAGCCCGCGGGCACGCAGAGGCTGCGTGAGGGCCAGAGCAAGAGGGGCACTCGTGCCGGAACTGACACTGACACTTGTTGCACACTCTGTTAGTGGAGAAGCTCCAACACAGCAGGCGGGCTGGAACCCCCTGCCCCGCTGGTTGGTGGGGAACCTGTGTAGCAACTGCCCGCTGCACGGCATGGCCACAATGGTAGCGATCACCCGGCGCCGGGCGCGTGGGGGTCATGTACAAGAGCCATAATTGCTGGCAGGGCTCATCCCACCTCATCTCAGGATGGAGGGCCACTCTCATCCTAAACTCCTCGTCATAGGCCAACCACGACTGTCCAGGGAAATCGACCACCGCCCGATAAATGTTATCCAGGTATTGCACCATTGGAATGGCCAGGTCAGGGCGAGCCCTCAGGTATACCACCATATAAATGAGGTAGGCTGGTAACCAATTGGCCCAGGTCCTTGTCCCTATCGTCCTGCCCTTCCCCTCTCTTCCTTGGTGGGCTCACGGTTTAGGAGGGAAAATATATCCACATATTCCTCCCCTCCAAATCTTCTCCCTAGTGGCCTGAGAAAGATGGTCACCCAGAGGCAAGGAATAACCGGCCATCGGTAGGGCTGCAGTTGGGACAGATTGAATCAAGGGTGCACCCCGTGGTCCCTGAATAACCCCTGAAACATTAGGCATACCCCTAGGGGCAGTCACCCCTGTCATAACCGGGGGGTAGGTGGGTAACCAGGAGCTAATGGGACAGTGTGGATACAACTGTCCACCCGTGGTAACCTGTTGTGGCCATGGCCACTGCACCCCACCCTTAGGCTGCTGCTGGTGAATGCCAGATCGGTATGTAATAAGGCCCCTCTGATTCAAGATGCTATCCAGGAGGGGCTGGCCGACCTGGCATGCATCACCGAAACCTGGCTGACACCTGAAGATGGAGTACCTCTTTCGGATATGTGTCCAGCTGGGTTCGGTATCTGGCACCAGCCTAGAGGTAAGGGGAAGGGCGGTGATGTCGCCATTGTTGCCAGGGAGTCCTTGGGAATTGCTAGGGCCACTGCTCCACAAGTGTCTGGTTGTGAGGTCCTGCTTCTACGGTTGGGCCCCAAGGGTCAGTTGGGGATCTTACTCCTGTACCTGCCCCCTTGCAGGGTAAGGGATGCCCTGCCTGAGCTCCTCGAAGCCGCCTCGATGCTGGCGTTGGAGTTCCCGAGGCTCATGGTTCTGGGGGACTTCAACTTGCCATCGTTGGGGATGGCTTCTGAGGTGGCAAGGGAGTTCACGGCTTCCATGGCAGCCATGGGCCTGACTCAGGTAGTGCGGGGTCCGACCAGGGGCAGTGGTCACATGCCAGACTTAGTTTTCTTGTCGGAGCAGTGGCAGAGTGACCTGAGATTACAGGACTTAGCCATCTCACCTGTGCCATGGTCAGATCACTATCTGGTGACTCTTGACTTCCTGGGGGCGACGCTTCATCGTAGGGAGGCAGGGCCTATTAGAATGGCCCGCCCTCAGCGACTAATGGATCCAGATGGATTCCAGAGGGAACTAGGGGATGTTCCTCTGGATCGGCTCCACGATTCACCCGAGGCACTTGTCGACCTGTGGAACAGGACGGCAACAGCAGCCTTGGATGAAATCGCGCCACTGCGTCCTCTCCGCGCCCATGGGGTTAGGTCATCCCCGTGGTTCACAGATGAACTACGGTATCTCAATCGGGCAAAGAGACGCCTAGAGCGCCGCTGGGTGAAGACCCGGGATGACTCCGATTGGACACTGGCTAGAGCTGCTATTAGGGCCTACCTAGTGGCGATGGGGGTGGTGAGGCGTCAATACTTCACCACCCTTATTGCCTCCGCTGATAATCTCCCAGCCGCTCTGTTCCGGGTAACCAGGTCCCTCCTCGGTAGGGGGAGATCGGTGCCCGGTTGGCAGGGTTCGGCTGCGGACTTTGCTGACCATCTGGTGGAGAAAATCGATCGGATTCGTTCAGGACTGAGTCCCAGCGTGGATGGGGAGGGTCGGGGGGGGTGCCGGAGCACAGTCTTGCTGTACGATCTGGGATCAGTTTGATCCTGTTGTCCCTGATGAAGTGGACAGGCTCCTTGCAGCTGTACGTGCCACTACATGTCCTTTGGACCCCTGTCCCACCTGGTTGGTGAAAGCCTCCAGGGTGGGGACAGGTGGCTGGGTTGGGGCGATAATAAATGCATCCTTACAGGAGGGGGTATTTCCTGCTCCATTAAAACATGCTTTGGTGCGCCCCGTCCTGAAGAAAATATCCCTTGACCCAGCTGTCCTTAACAATTACAGGCCGGTTTCCAACCTGCCCTTTTTGGGTAAGGTTTTGGAGAAGGCGGTGGCGCGCCAGCTGCAGAGTGTCCTGGAGGAAGCGGATTATCTAGACCCCTTTCAATCAGGATTCAGGCCCGGGTATGGTACGGAGACAGCATTGGTCGCACTAATGGATGATCTCTGGTGGGAGCGGGACGGGGGTTATCCATCCGTCCTTGCTCTTCTTGACCTCTCAGCGGCCTTCGATACCGTCGACCACTGTATCCTTCTGGAACGGCTCAAAGGATTGGGGATCCAGGGCACTGTGTTGTCCTGGTTTTCCTCTTTTCTGGAGGGCCGTACCCAGTCGGTGTGGTTAGAGAGTGAGAGGTCCAGCCCTAGGTCCCTCAAGTATGGGGTTCCTCAGGGCTCGGTGCTTTCTCCCACTGGGTGAGATCATTCGTTCCCACGGGGTGCGGTACCATCAGTACGCGGATGACACCCAGTTGTATATCTCGGCCCGTGGGGACCCCAGTGATGCTGTTGAAATCCTATCCGGATGCCTGGAGGCCATTGGGGTCTGGATGGGGGCCAATGGGCTTCGGCTGAATCCCAGCAAGACAGAGTGGCTGTGGATAAGGGGCCCCGTGTTATCCAGGGAGTTACCATCTTTGGTACTGGATGGGGCGGTTTTGCCCCAGACAGACCCAGTGCGCAACTTGGGGGTCCTTCTGGATTCACGGCTGCTGCTGGAAGAACAAGTGGCGGCTGTGGCCAGGAGGGCTTTTGCCCAACTTCGGGTGATTCGCCAATTGCGCACGCTCCTGGACCGGGGCTCCTTGCTTATGGTCACCCATGCTCTGGTTACTTCCCGACTAGATTATTGTAATGCGGTCTACATGGGGCTGCCCTTGACGACCATTCGGAGGCTGCAGCTGGTCCAGAATGCGGCAGCCCGGGTGGTGATGAGATGCGGGCGATATGCCCATGCCTCACCGCTACTTCGGGAGCTGCACTGGTTACCAGTTTGTCTCCGGGTGCAATTCAAGGTGCTGGTTTTGACCTTTAAAGCCCTATATGGCAGTGGGCCAGGATACCTTAGAGACCGCATCGTCCCAAGAGTGTCTGCCCATCCAACTAGAGTGGACCGGAGGGACTCTCTAATGGTGCCATCAGTTAGGGGTGCACATCTGTCTAGCACCTGAAGGAGGGCCTTCTCCGTGGCCGCACCAACTCTCTGGAACCTCCTGCCAACAGATCTAAGACTTCAAAGAGAATTGCTGCCCTTCAGGAAAGGATTGAAGACCTGGCTGGCAGGGCAGGTGTGGGGCCCGAATGGGATCACGGTCCCCGCCTGCTGGCTTACATAAAGAATTAAGAACTCTCTCTTCCTTTTTTAAAGTGGGTGGGATGGATGGGTGGGATAAGGGGTTTTTAAAGTGTTTTTATATGTTTTTAGAATTTGTTGTAATGCCGCCCTGAGTCGGGTTCTGCCTGAGTGGGCGGCATATATAAATACGACTAAATAAATAAAATAAAATAAATAAATAAATAATAAATAAATAACCCCCCCCCCAGTGTGGCTGGGCAGTGTCACTGGTGTACTTAATTGACCAGGATACTCACCTGGTGCACCCCTGTCCGGCCCATGGCAGGCGTTGGAGTTCGCGACGGGAATCGAGCTCTGCAGGCCGCTGTACCCTTGCCACGCAGGACCAGGCCCCTGCGGCAAACCCTGCTGTGATGATCTAGTAGGGAGCTGCGAGGCGCCAGCTTCGGCTGGCCTGATGGCCTCAAGCAGCTCAACCCTGGCAGCAGCCCGCTGTACAGCGGTGGGTGACATGCAGGCCGGAAATGCAGGAGGTACAAACCCATCTTCCGAAGGTGGCGGGGCAATGCCCATTGATGACTCGAGCACCGAAATGCGTGCTAGGAGGGCATCAACGGCCTCAGACCCACCGGTATAAGGTGGGCTGGGCGGGCCGGATGGCCCACCGGGCAATTGTGGAGCCACCAACCCAAGTGTGGATCCTGGGCCCGAATAGGGCCATGCCCAATAATCCGGCCCACGTGGGGCCGGTGGAATGGTGGGGCATAAACCCGCACCAGGCCCAAGTGGGCCGCACTGCCCCGAGCCGGGCAAAGACCCCATAGGGGTGGTGATCCCCGAGGGGCCGGCCTGTGCCGCCCCTGGTTGGAGCCCGGCGTCGGGCAGGTAAGCAGCTGCCTGTCCGCCCACATTGGTGGTAGTGGGTAAACCAACCCTACCACCAGGCCGCAGGTGCGCCGCCCGAGCCCTCCGGCCCGGGGGCAGCCCCCTAGATATGTGGGGTGGGTGGGCAGAGCCCTACCCCTTGTCTGAGGCTTCGGAGCCGCTGTTTTCCGCTTGGGAGCCATGTCTCCCAAGCCAAAGTAAAGAAAGAAAAGGAAATAATCCCTTTTTGAAATGAGCAGGTGAAAGCCGGGGAAAAAGCGACGGAGAAAACTTCTCCTCTCCGTCGCTTCAATAGAATGGCAGCCGAGCTGCCACATGGCCACCCCTTTTAAAGGGGGTGGCCATGCCCCCTAACTCACCCGGATGTCTGAGTCCGGGGGGGGGCGCAAAGAGCGCGGCGGCCATTTTGGCGCAGCGCTTGCACTCTCTGTGTACAACTATTGAAGCATGAATTCTAGCTGGTTCACAGAATATTTTAAACATGTGGAGAAATTGCATTTTAGAAAAAATTGCAGAGTGCATTTCTATATCATCACTGTGGAAGACCTTTGAGGAAGCTTAGTGGTATGTATCTTCTTCAAATGCTATATTGAATTCAGAATATTGGCTATCATCATGGCGATCAACCATGAAGACTGTTCTGGGAACAATATAATGCAGTGATCTTCCATTTGCCTTACACATCACAGTGTGACACCTGTACCACTGATCTGGTTCCACAAGTCGCTTTCTGGTCTCGAAACCTTGTCACACTAAGACCTCATCCATCCCAGGCTAGTATTGATGAACTGCTGCCACCCATCAAAATGGATTCAAGTTGAAAAAGATGAAAATTATGCCAAAACTAAACTTTTTATTTGAAAATTTACCAATACAAATAAAAGAAACAGAGCTTAAAATCTGGCAGAAATTGATAAATGAAATCTGTAACAACGGAAAAAAGCCAAGAATTAATAAAAGTTTATGGTATTTAAAAAACAAGTTGGGAGGGCTAAATATCCAGAATGTTAAACTCTATTACAGAGCTTTCAATTTAAAGAGAATTATTAAACTATTAAGTCAAAATTGTGCGCAAAAGTATGAATTAGATTATATAGAGTTTAGAAATTGGAAGGGCGAATTATTTTTAGGTGAGATAAAAACTAATCCCCAATTTTGTAATTTTTCTTTAAAGAATATATTCAGAATATGGAAAGGATTAAAACCAATATTATCTCCAAATTCTTCGCCCATAATGGAAATTTTAGACCAACAAAATTGTACTTTAGAGGTTTGTTGTTGTTCAGTCGCACAGTCGGTTCCGACCCTTTGCGACCCTATGGACCATTGTTCTCCAGGCATCTCTGTCCTCCACCATCCCCCTCAGTACTCCCAGTTCTGTGCCCATTGTGTCTACAATACCATCTAGCCATCTCATCTTTGGCCTCCCCCTTCTTCTTTTGCCCTCCACCTTTCCCAACATCAGGGCCTTCTCAAGTGAATCCTCCCTTCTCATTTGATGTCCAAAATACTTTAGCTTCGTCTTTACTATTAGCCCTTCCAATGAGCAGTCAATGTTGATTTCTTCTAAGATTGACCTATTTGTTCTCCTCGCTGTCCAGGGTACTCTCAAAACTCTCCTCCAACACCACATTTCAAAGGCATCTATTCTTCTGCGTTCAGCTTTCCTAATTGTCCAGCTCTCACATCCGTACATTACTACTGGGAATACCATTGCTTTGACTATTCTAATTTTTGTTTGCAATGTGATGTCTCTGCTTTTCACTATGTTCCCCAGGTTTCTCATGGCTTGTCTCCCAAGAATCAGTCGCCTTTTTATTTCATGGCTGCAATCCCCATCTGCCGTGATCTTTGATCCCAGGAAAGTAAAATCTGTCACTGCTTCTACTTCTTCCCCATCTATTTTCCAGGAACTGATTGGGCCTGTTGCCATTACCTTGGTTTTCTTGATATTGAGTCTCAAACCAGCTTTTGCACTCTCCTCCTTCAGCCCAATCAAGAGGTTCTTTAGGTCTTCCTCACTTTCTGCCATTAGGGTGGTATCGTCTGCATATCTCAGATTGTTTATGTTTCTCCCAGCAATTTTAATCCCATATTGTGATTCCTCCATCCCTGCATTTCGCATTATGTGCTCTGTGTATAGATTGAATAAGCAGGGTGATAAAATGCAGCCTTGTCTTACTCCTTTTCCTATTCCAAACCACTCTGTCATTCCATGTTCTGTCCTAACTGTTGCTTCTTGGTTCATGTACAGATTTCTCAGGAGGCATATGATGTGCTCTGGTATTCCCATCTCTTTAATTACTTGCCACATCTTGTTGTGGTCCACACAGTCAAATGCCTTAGTGTAATCAATGAAACAAAAGTAAACTTGTTTCTGGTATTCCTTTGTTTTCTCCATGATCCAACGTATGTTGGCAATGTGGTCTCTAGTCCCCCTGCCTCTTCTGAAACCGGCCTGCACCTCTGGTAGTTCTCTCTCCACATGTTGCTGAAGTCTGTCCTGTATTATCTTGAGCATCACCTTGCTGGCGTGTGGGATGAGTGCAATTGTTCGGTAATTTGAGCATTCTTTGGCGTTGCCCTTTTTTGGGATTGGGACGTATACTGATCTTTTCCAATCCTGTGGCCACTGTTTTGTTATCCAGATTTGCTGGCATATTGAGTGCAGTAATTTGACGCCATCATCTTTTAGCGCTTTGAAAAATTCGACTGGGATACCATCATATCCACTAGCTTTGTTGTTTGCAGTGCTCTTTAGGGCCTTTCTAACTTCGCTCTCCAGGATGTCTGGCTCGAGTTCAGTTTTTTCATCATTGTGGTTAGCAGGAGTGTTGAGGTCCTTTTTGTAGAGTGTACTCTTTCCATCTTTTCTCTGTGTACTCTTTCCATCTTTTCTTTATCTCTTCTGCATCAGCTAGCTCTTTTCCGTCTTTGTCCCTTATCATGTTCATTTTTGCTTTAAATGTTCCCTTTATTTCCCCGATTTTTCTGAAGAGATCTCTAGTCCTGCCTCTTTTGTTGTTTTCCTCCATTTCTTTGCACTGTTCTTTTAGGTAGTTTTCCTTATCTCTCCTTGCTTTTCTTTGAAATTCTGTGTTCAGAAGGTTGTATTTTTTCCTTTCTCTTTTGACTTTTGCCTTCCTTCTTTCCTCTGCTATTTTAATAGCCTCATCAGACAACCATTTTGCTTTCTTACGCTTCTTTTCTTTTGGTATGGTTTTCTTTGCTGCTTCCTGCATGATGTCCTTTATCTCTGTCCATAATTCTTCTGGCACTCTGTCTATTGCGTCCAGGCCATTATATCTGTTCATCACCTCCACCGTGTATTCTTTAGGGATGCTGTCTAGGTGATATCTGTCTGGTCTTCTTGTTTTCCCTATTTTCTTTAGTCTTAACCTGAATTTTGCGATCAGTAGGTTGTGATCTGAGCCACAGTCTGCTCCAGGTCTTGTTTTTGCTGATTGTATGGAGGTTCTCCATCTTTGGCTGCAGAGTATGTAGTCAATTTGGTTTCGGTGTTGGCCATCTGGTGATGTCCATGTGTAAAGTCGCCTCTTGTGTTGCTGGAAGAGAGTGTTTGCTATGACCAGTGCGTTCTCTTGGCAGAACTCTATCAATCTTTGCCCTGCTTCGTTCTGTACTCCAAGACCAAACTTGCCTGTTATTCCCTCCACTTTTTGATTTCCTACTTTGGCATTCCAGTCTCCTAATATAATTTGGACATCATTTCTTGGTGTCTGTTCTATGAGGTGTTCTAGGTCCTCATAGAACTGGTCCACTGTGGCTTCATCTGCGCTAGTGGTTGGTCCATAGACTTGGATTACAGTGGTATTGAAAGGTTTGCCTTGAAATCTGACTTTAAATCTGACTTGAAATCTGAAATTTAGAGGTAACAATAAGTAATAGAGAAATTTTAACACGCAAAAAAGCTCTATTAATCACGGATTGGATTGATAATTGTAATACCATCTTCCAAAGAAAAAGTATTTATGCGGAGTTAGGCTTAAACTGGTTGCAAGAACTACAGATGGAGGCGTGGAATAGAAAGATGAGGGAAAACAATACAATAAATCGGGCATCAACCCCCTTTGAAAATCTGACTCTTGAAGTAAGGAATGGTAAAAAGAATTTAAAAGGTTTAGTGGGTAAGATTTATCAGTTGCTAAATTCTAGTGAAGATACTCAGCACTGGCTTAAAAAAACTTGGGAGGAGGATTTGGGAATTATAATAAAAGATGAGAACTGGAAAAAGAAATGGACCCATAGAAGTATGAAATCACTTTCAATAAAGGAAAAAGAACATAATTGTAAAGTACTTTGGAGGTGGTATCTCACTCCAGCCAAATTACATTTAATAAATAATAAAAACTCTGATTTATGCTGGAGATGTAATAAAGGAAAAGGGACTTACATTCATATGTGGTGGCTGTGTGATAAAATGAGGAATTTCTGGGATGTTATAGAAGAAGAATTGAATAAAATATTAAAAATAACAATAGTGCTAAGTCCAAAGATAGTATTATTAGGTGAAGTGGATGATTTACATCTGGAAAATAATGAAAAAGAATTATTGTTATCTTTATTGATGGTAGCCAGACAGCTAATTGCCAAGGAATGGAAGAGTGGAAATAATATTAATAAAGTTAGATGGTACGCAGATGTTTGGCAATTGGCTCCCAATGAGAAATTAACTATCCAAGTTCACCAGAAAAAGGGGTTACCAATAAAGACACCATTTTGGGAGATTTGGGGTTCCTTTGTCAACTTCGCTTTATTAGGTGATAACAAGTTTAACCCAAGCCCTGACATGATCCAATTTTGGAAACAGAATTGAAGGTAAATGGTCAAGAAACCCCTGCCGACATCCCCCAACAGAGCACAGGTGGTCGGGTTATATTGTTTTATTGCTTTAGGTAATTTTTTTTAATGTATAGATTTGTTACTGTATTATTTTTGTATTATTTTTATTATTTGTTTTTGTATTATTTCAGTTCTTAATAAAAGCTTAATAAAATTTAAAAAGATTTAAAAAACCAAAAAAAAAACCCAAAATGGATTCAAGTGGGATTTAAACCACTTGGGGACCATCACCCTTTCCTGGAGTATTTGCCACCCAAGACAGTTAGTCCTCAGGGTTGTCCGGTTAGTTAAACTCCTCTTGATGATTGGCATTGAGTCACTGGCAGTATGGTCTACTATATATTACCATTGCAGTATAACTTGGCCAGACACTTATGACTACAGTACAGGTATATCTATTTCTCTTTATGTTTCGGCTTCTGTAAAAGACTAGTTTTCTAAAATATAAATTTTGTTCTCATGTTTCATTTGTCCTTTCTAAAAATACAGAGACATACAGTACAATGCACACAGCACTGTAAAAAGCAACATCTTTCATTCTCGTCTCTTCTTGATAGGCAAGAAAGCAGCTGGACTTTTTGCACATCAGGTGAAAAAGCACCCCAAGCATTTACAATCCCTAACTTTAGCTGTTTTTAGTCCAAGTACAGTATATGATAGCAGTTTCTCTTTGCTCTCTGTTCATGGAATATTTTAGGCTGCAATCCTACACATGCTTCCCTCAAAATAAGTCCTGCTCAACTCACTCAGTCGAGATCTAGAGAATTCTGCAGTTAATCCTCCTTTGAAGAGAAGCAATTTTAAATGCGACGAACAGGTACACTAATTTTCAGCATTCTGAGGAATAATTGCCATAGCTAAGATGTGTGCTAAATACATATTAAAAAGACATCTCTGTAGGCATGGCCAACAAATCAGGATGACAGTTATCTCAAGTCTCAAGGAAAAAAACCAGAAATAATCATCTCCAATTCAGAAGCTAAGCACACGCCAGCCTTTTTAATCCCCTTGGACAAGCTTGAATATTTGCAGCACCTGATAGCAAAGCAAAATGTTCTTTGAATATCTTCATCAAGATGTTTTCATTGTTTACTGTTGTTGAAAAAAAATCTAATTATACATTCAATTGACAGGTGGTCTTCTATGCTTGGAGCAGTGTACTCTTTCCATTCCTTTTGTAAAAAATGTCTGTATTATCTGTCTTTTTAAATTATTTTTCCATATCTGTTTCACAGTCCTTCATTTTCCAACCTATAAATTAAATTCAACAGACTTTTTGTGTGTAAGAAAATGTATAAGATGATAATTTAGCTAAGAGCTTCTTGATGAGAGAGACACACACAAAGGGATGCATCAAATGCCAGATTAAAGAACACCATGAAAGGACATTTCATGACTAATCGTACTGACTTCCCTTGCTCAGGTGCTTCAACCTAGGGAGCACTAAAGGGACTATCAGCTCTGTTTTAAAAAGCAAAGGCAAAAATAAAACAAAAATACCTGTCTGACTCAAAAAGAGGATGTGATCTCATACTTAAGTCTCATACTTTAACTTCACTTTTCAGTAGCAAAACTACAGAAAGGAAATAGGCATATTTCATAGTGGTTGCATTAGCACCTTCATGATATTGTTCTGTATTAACAGCCAAGATATCTTACCTTGAAATTGTTAGAAAGATTGGATAAAAAAAGACTTTATCTCTAGTGGAGGCTGCTGGCATCTGTTCTGGGTTTTAGCAAAACTTTATAGGAGCCCTCCAAAGTAATGAAATCCATTGCTTTGGAGAGTTCCTGTAAAACCCAGAATAGATTAACTACCCTTATGAAATCTATAGTTAGCAGTCTCCATTGGATGTGTTTGTAAGAGGCTAGCTAGATAGCCATTCTTGGTAAATACTGAAAACTGATTCCTTAATGACCTTGTAGGTTTCCATGAGTCGGGCTTTAGGCCTCACCATGGTACCGAAACTGCTCTGGTTGCACTGCATGATGACATTCTCTGAGAAGCTGACAGGGAGGTTTCATCTCTCCTGGTGCTCCTGGATCTCTTGGCAGCTTTCAATACTGTCGATCATGGTATCTTACTGGGATGGCTGTCAGAGATAGGGGTTCGAGGCACTGTTTCACAGTGGTTCCTCTCTTTCTTTGGTGCTCGCAATCAGAGAATCCAGCTCAGGGAGCTAATGTCAGCTCCATGGACCTTTAATTTAATTTAATTTTTGAATTTCTATACCACCCACTCAGGTACAACCTGACTCAGGGCAGTTCAGCAGTATAATATAAAAAACACAATATACAATTTCAATAAAACTAGCATAAAAACATACAAAAGATAAAACAGATAAAACCACTTAGTTAAATTCACCTATCCTTATCAATAAAGAAGGGAGGGAAAGGGATCACTAAACTGGATTAGGCTATAAACCAGTAGGCGGGGCCCACATTCCCATCAGGGGCCCACACCTGCCCCGCCAGCCAGGTTTTCAGACCTTTCCTGAAGGGCAGCAGTTCTGTCTGTATCCTTAGCTCTATTGTCAGGAGGTACCATAGGGCCGGTGCGGACATGGAGAAGGCCCTCCTTCGTGTGCTAGAGAGCCAAGCCTCTCTAGCTGGTGTTACCATTAGAGAGCCCCTCCGGTCCACCCTAGTTGGACGGACTGACATTCTTGGGGCGATGGGGTCTCTTAGGTAACCTGGCCCACTACCATGGGGTGTTCTTCAGAGGTCGATTATCTCCCCATTGTTATTCAATATCTACATTAAACCACTGGGAAGGGTCATCTGGAGATTTGGAGTGTGGTGTCACCAATATGCAGATGACACCTAACTCTATCTCTTCTTTTCATCTTCTGCAGTGGATGCAGTCTGGTGCCTTGGCAATTATCTGGCCACAGTAATGGAATGGACCAGAGCAAACAAGATGAGACTGGACCCTGACAAGACAGAGTTTCTGGTGTTGGAGGGTCCATCAGCCCGACTAGGTGATCTGGCCCCTCGAATCACAAATTGAAGCCGTGAGCAAAGCTGCTTACCCCCCAATAAATAAATAAATAAATAAATAAATAAATAAATAAATAAATAAATAAATAAATAAATAAATAAATAAATAAATAAATAAATAAATAAATAAATAAATAAATAAATAAATAAATAAATAAATAAATAAATAAATAAATAATAATAATAATAATAATAATAATAATAATAATAATAATAATAATAATAATAATAATAATGTACCAAATTGCTCAGCTGCGTCCCTACTTGGACAGGCAGTCCCTCATAACATTAGTTATCTCACTGGTAATCTCATGCATTGATTATTGTAATGCTCTCTACATGGGTCTTCCCTTGTTCTGATGTGGAGGCTTCAATGAGTGCAAAATGCAGCAGCCAGGATGATTACTGGAGTGAGAAAATGTGATCATATCTCTTCAGCCTTGACAGGGCTGCATTGGCTACCCATTCATTTCCGTATTAGGTATAAGGTTTTCTAACTTTTAAGACTCTAAGCAGTTTGGGACCTTCCTACCTGGTGGACCGTCTTCCCCTCAGAACATTAGCCTGCATCACTTGTTCCTCCCAGATGGTGCATCTCCAGGTGCTGACCCTGAGATTAGCAAGCAAGGCTGTGACTTGGAGAAGAGCCTTCTAAGTGGCAGCACCAATTTTATGGAACTCTCTTCCAGATGAGCTGTGCCAGGTTCCATCTCTGCATATATTTAAAAAGCAATTAAAATGGTTCCCTTTAAAAGAGGCTTTTAAGGATATATTGCCAATGGCCAACCATTAGGTATTGTATTTTTTTTCCTGTCAACAATAGGGGTTTTGTTTCAGATTTTTTTTAAAAAAATGTGGGTGTTGTTTTGCTTTCTTGATGTTTTTTAAAATTTTGATCAATTGGTGACAATGAAAAAAATGTGAGATATTTTGGTGTTCTTTCAATAAGAGAACATGAATGACATTTTTCTGCAAATCAAGAAAAAATGTGCAAATAAATCAAATAGTGCTTCCATGCCAAATGTAAAATTCCAATGTCTCTTTCTTTGATGCCTGAGCTTTTATTTTAAAAAAAATTAGAATTAGGCTTTCTATAATTAAGTGTATAGGCCCTGTTAACAAAGGGAACATTTTTGGGTAAACAGTTTACATCTCACTCTTGACTGGATGGTAGTAATCTTATGGGGCCTGAAAATTGTACAGTAGTGGGAAACTTGTGGCTTTGAGGGGAGCTTGGGTTTCTGGGAATTGAAGTTCCAGAACACCTGGAGGATTAGCCTGTTTCCTTGGGCTTCCCAGTGTATTTGAACTTCAATGCTCAGAATCGCAGACTCCCCTCAAGGCTGCAGGTTCCCCACTCCTGGCTAGCAGGTATCTCCTCAAGACAATATATCTAAACCAATGAGAATGAAGAATGTAGTGACTATTTAGTACATCCCTGGGCTCAGTTGTGAGCTGATGCAACACCTGTATCTGATGTTCTAAACTTTTGTATTAGGAATAAGGGAGAAATTTGTTTCATTTTTAAAAACTAAGATCCATTTAGTTTGCCCATCAGAGAACTAAACACAGTCATGGACAGAAATCTCTCCATTTATGATATTTGCCCGTTGATATGCAAGCTACAAAATGTTACTTTCTAGAAATGGATAAATTTAAAAATATGCACAAGTGTGCTTTAAGTAATGGGAGAAAATGCCAACATTTCCAACATGCAGACAAATATGCATTCAGTTAGAATAATGTGCCTGACAATCTGTATACATTTCCATACAAGAAACAAAACACCTACATTGAAACAAGCTTCAAGATAGAAATAACAGAACATGGATTTTTCTTATTCACACCTAGATTAGTGCACAAATATCATTGCATAAACAATTAACCCACAAAACACTTCTTTGTGTACTGTGTAATCTTAAGAGTGACTAGCCAAGGACAGAACTTCCACTGTTGGAAGCAAGCCGTCATTGTTAAGAATGTTCCACATGCAGTGTTTCAATGATTGTTACAAATTGCAGCCACGCTGAATGGTGATGGTGCCTTCTCCTTATATAGTAATATAGAGGGTGCCAAAAAATTATATACATTCTAAGATATGATATATATGTCTTAGTTTTCAAAGTTGAATTGAATTGCAGTAGATAAAATGACTTTCACTCAAAAGAATGTTAATGTTGCCAGGTGACTGGAAGTACAGGACAGTCAAAGAAAATGGTGGAAGCATAGTTGTAATTAGAGAAGCACAAGACCATTTTGAAGAGGTGTGATTGAGTTTCTCCCATGTTCTCCTGACTTAACACTCCTTGAATTCTACCTATGGGGGATCTTAAAGGATGTGGTGTACTGTAGAAAACACGGGTGGTACCCCAGGAAGGAATTTAAACAGTATGTGCAGTGATACACTTTGGTCTGAAGCAGTTGTTCACCTTAATCAGATGTGACTGGACAGTGATGTTAACCACTTTGAGCACCTCTTATAATTGCAGAAGTCAAATGTGACTTGTATTCAACTTTTGTTATCAGTATATATTAAACACTAAAATGTTAATACAGTTTCCCTTTCTTAAAATGTGTATACATTTTGGCACTCTCTGTATATTATTAGCAGATCCTAAAACTCTTCATTTACAACTTTCCCCCAGTCTAAATACATCTGCTTTGATTCTTGTGTGAGTGTGTGTGTGTGTGTGTGTGTGTGTGTGTGAGAGAGAGAGAGAGAGAGAGAGAGAGAGATTCATTTGAAAAGCATGTTTGAAAAGCAGTCATGTTTTATGCAGAATATATCATTTGTTGGCAATGGTGGGGAGAGCAAAATTAGAATGAATGCATAAACTCTGAAGAAAACAGTGGAGATTGTATTTGTACAGTAAGTATAAACTATAGAGCTGATACAGTTTTCAATGGTTGACCTGAGTATCAGCATCTGTTGGGGAAAGAAATCTACATTTTTTGCACCCAGAGAGCTGGAGATGAGAACTCATGCCTCTTAATGGTTTAGATGACATCATCATGAGTTGTAACTTCCAGTTTCAAAAAGTCCATCATGTAAAGAGGTTTATGAGATTACAGCGTTAAGCGCATAAACAAGAATGGTTTAAAACTCAGTTTCCAGTCTCATTACCATCATTGCCACAAGATGGGATTAATGTTGTGTCGTTTTCCTGCTTCCTTTAAGCCCATCATTACAAGGATGAAGATGACAGCACAGCATGTCAGTGAGCCATTGGGGCTATATGGGATGCCCTGTGGCCTCCTTTGGTGTATGCAAACCAAGACACAGGACACAGCCTCGGGCTGGGTTAACTCAGGTTTATTGCATCGTGGACAGAGGGAACATGAGGTAATGGCGGATCGATAGCTCTTTATATACAGCAGTAATACATTTGAACGTGGTGCCATGGTAGCCCATTGGCTACTGTCTGCGTGACGTCATTGCAGGTCACGCCCTTCTTGTCCAGGTGTAGGTGGTGGCGGGAAAACTTCCCGCGCTGTTGCCTTTGATGAGTTCGGACCAAGAGAGCTTGGACGCTCGCTGCTGCCAGCTGGTGGTCATTAGCTCGCGTCCTATTACAGGGTTTATATGATACAGCTGAAGGTTACATTGTTGCTATAGGCAAGGTTACATTGGCTCAGATACATTGTAATCCATGTGTACAATAAAACCATCAGAACACAACACCCCTCCCCCCTAGGACGAGACAAAGTCTCGAGCCCACACTTAAACACACTCCCCCCCCCTTAGGAGACAAAGTCTCTCAGCCAAGATGGCTTATTTCGAACACGCTGGGGTCTCGATGCGGGCTGCCTCTCCCCGGGTTTGCTACCTTCTCTTTGTCCCCTGGTTTCCTGTCCTGTAATTGGAGAGGGAGACTCGTTAGTGACTTGCCGCGGCTCCGCGGCGTTGTTGGGAGGTGTGCTCTTTCTTAGGGAGGAACCGGGGGCACTGGGGGCTAACGAAAAACCCCTCTTCTCGCTTGGATGGGTGGGGGAACACTCCTGAAAACCCCCCCGGCTCGCAAAATCAAAATCAAAATCACAATCGGGGGCAGCGATCGCGCACTCCTCTCCCCCTTCCCCGGCCCCTGATAGGACTGGCGTATCAAAAGGGTATGAGTCGGGGCCGCTGCTTCTGCCTTCCCCCCTTGCTTGGGACTGTTGTCCACTGCTGTCTCCCCCTTGGGTTAAGCGGGTGGGGGAGAACCCTAACGCTGAATCCTGTTGCTGAGCCCCACTGACTGGCCCACTCACTCGGTGCCTCAGTTGATCAGCGTGCCTCCTCCAGAGGAGGCCGGTGGTAGTCTCGACCCGGTACGACACTGGCCCCATCTGTTCTACAACCGTCCCTGGCACCCAGGCTGGCCCTGCGCTGGAATAGTTCCTGCAGTGAACAGGGTCACCGGCGGCGAAACCTTTCGAGACTGCCAACCCTATGTTTTTTCCTTTATCCTCGACTCTTGTTGGGTCTAGCCTGGACAGGATCGTGGTCAGTTTTCGCCGCATCAAGAGCTCTGCCGGCGAGTAGCCTGACGCTAAGGGGGTTACCCTATACGCTAAGAGGAACTGGCATACTTGGTGATTTAGGTCCCCCTGGCCCATGCGCCGCAGCGCCTCCTTTGTTGTACGCACCAGCCGTTCCACTTGGCCATTCGTGGCCGGGTGAAACGGTGCGGATGTGACATGCCGAATGGCGTTTGCCTCCATGAATGCTCCGAACTCAGCGGAGGTGAAACAACTAGCGTTATCGCTGACCAAAGTGTCGGGTAAACCGAACGTGGAAAAAACTCTCCTTAGCCGGCTAATTGTCGTGGCGGAGGACGTGCTCTTTACTGGGATAACCTCCAGCCACTTGGAGAACGCATCCACCACCAGGAGAAACATGGTTCCTCGGAATGGGCCAGCGAAATCTACGTGCACTCTGGACCATGGCCCCCTTGCTGTGTCCCATTCCCTATGCGGAAGACGGGCCGCCTCAGGTCGGGATCCCTGGCATGCCTCGCAAGTGCCGACCATGTGCTCAATGTCCGCGTCCAGCTGTGGCCACCAGAAGTAACTCCGGGCCAGCGCCTTCGAACGAACTATGCCCGGGTGGCTGACGTGCAGCAGTTCGAGCACCCTCGTCCGCAGGGGCGTAGGGA
This sequence comes from Bradypodion pumilum, assembly GCA_035047305.1. NCBI lineage: Eukaryota > Metazoa > Chordata > Lepidosauria > Squamata > Chamaeleonidae > Bradypodion > Bradypodion pumilum. The sequence continues at coordinate 430,428,692 of JAWDJD010000001.1, forward strand.
CCACCACCCGTTGGCCCCACAAAAGGCACCCCCTTTCTAGGGACAACTCTAGCTTTTTCCGAAAGAATGGGTCGAACTCTGTACTCGGGGACGATGCCGGCCACCCCTTCTGTACCCATGAACTAACTTTCTCCAGCGTTCTGTCCTTGCCTGTCGCCCTAGCAATGTCGGCTGGTACTATTGGGGGTGCGTCTAAAACCTCAATTAGCAACACCTGGCGGTCTCTTTCAACTCTCGCCTTCTGGTCATCCGACAAGGGCAAAGGGGATCTCGAAAGTGCATCAGCATGGCTGATCTCCTTTCCGGGCCGGTACTCCAACTCATGTTGGTATGCGTTGAGGAAAATAGCCCATCGCAGCATTCTCGGGGACAGGATCTGCGGCGTGGGCTTGCTCGCCGTGAAAATCCCTAACAGTGGCTTGTGATCGGTCACGATTTTGAACGGGCGGCCATACAAAAAATCGTGAAATTTTTTGGTTCCCGCTACTATCGCTAACGCCTCCCTGTCGGTTTGTGCGTAATTCCGCTCCGCTTGGGACAGGGACCTTGAGTAAAACGCTACCGGGGCCTCCCTTCCGTCCTCCAACACGTGGCAAAGCACCGCCCCCACCCCCACCGGGGATGCATCACAGACTAGGACCACTGGCCGTTTGGGGTCGAAGTGCGTCAGGATTGCCTCAGATGTTAGGAGTTGCTTTAGCTCTTTGAACGCCCTCTCGTGCTCGTCACCCCACATCCATGGCTCCTCCTTTTTAAGTAACCGATGGAGCGGTTCGGCCACGGACGCCTTCCGCGGGAGGAATGTATGGTAAAAATTGAGGAGCCCCAGGAAGGACTGTAGCTCGGTTTTGGATGTGGGGCGAGGGGCCTTTTTAATGGCTGCTACTTTGGATTTCGACGGCTTGATCCCCTCGGGTGTGATCCGGAACCCTAAAAACTCGACCTCGGTTTCGAAAAAAACACATTTGTCCTTCCTCAATCTCAGCCCCGCTTTTTCGAACACGGTCAGTACTTTGTCCAACCTTTTTGCCAGTTCAGCCTCACTCCCCCCTGTTATCAACACGTCATCAAAATAAGGCAACACCCCCTCCAGGCCCTTCAGGAGGCGTTCCACAAGCGACTGAAAAAGGCCGGGTGCCGAGTTCACGCCGAACTGTAACCGCGACACCTGGAACGCTCCCTTATGTGTAACTATCGTTTGTGCCGCGGCCGTGGCGGGGGTCACAGGAAGTTGCTGATAGGCTTGTGCCAAATCGAGTTTAGCGAAACACTTTCCCCCATTCAGCCTGGCCAAAAGGTGGCTGATCACTGGCACCGGGTATGCATTAGGGCGGATCGCCTTGTTAATTGTACACTTATAATCAGCGCAAATGCGCACCTCCCCGTTAGCCTTTAGAGCCGTTACAATTGGAGTTTCCCACTCCGCGGAATCAACAGGAATAAGAATCCCCTGGCCCACCAGTTTGTCCAGTTCCGCCTCTATCTTGTCCTTGAGTGCGAACGGCACCCTGCGCGGTTTGAGTCTTATCGGGCGGACCTCCGGGTCTATGTCGAAAGCTACAGGGGGTCCCTTGAACTTTCCAAGTCCTTTCTTAAAAACGGCGGGATGTGCATCGCAAACCGCTTGTATTGGGTCCCCCCCCCACGGTATGCACCCCCCCTATGAACAAACCTAAGGGCTGAAACCACTGTGTCCCTAGGAGGCTACAGCTCCCCCCTTTGAGGACAACTAGGGGCAGTTCCGCAGAATGTCTCTTAAAATTGACCCGAAATTTCCCGACCCCCAACACCGGAATGCTGTTTCCCTGTACGTCTCGTAGCGTGGACCTCAACGCTTTAAGTTTGGGCCGCACGTGGGGGTCGATTTTCAGGAACTCTTTCTGGGGAATTATGGAATAGGAGGACCCCGAGTCAATTTCCATCTTAATAGGGGCCCCTTGTACTAATACCTCAACGAAGTAATGGGACTGTCCCGCGGACACGTTGAACACTGGGGCGTCGTCCTCGCTGTCGTCCGAGACGCGGCCCACGCCGTCCTGCCTCCTCGTGGTCTGGGCGCCATCTTTGGGCCTCGCTGGACGGTCCGGTCTGGCCGCACGGTCTTGTGACTGCCTCCGGCCCTCTTTCCGTTTTCTGCATGCCTTGGCGATGTGCCCCCGACGGCCGCAGGTGTAACACTCGGCCTTCCTGAACGGGCATCTCGCGCGCTCATGGGCCGCTCCGCAACCCTCGCAGCGTCGACCACCCTTTCGGACCTTCTGGACCTCCTCGCCGTCGCTACCTTCCGTAGACGACTTTGAGGCTCGTCGAGTTGCGTGCACCGACTGTCCGGACTTCCCGTGCACCGAATTTTCCGCCTTGCCGGCCCTGGGACGCCACTCGCGCCACTGGTGCATCTCGTCCACTCCAGCATTCGTGGACTCTGCGGCTTCCGCGGCTTCCACGACCTCTGCCAGCGTGGGTGGCGGCTCCTTGTTCATCAAGCTGCGCTGTACCTCCTTGTCTTTCAGGCCACACAACACGCCGTCCCTGAGGGCCATCTCTAGGATGTTGCCCCATTTACAGGGGGCGGCGGCTATCCTCATGGCGGCCACGAATGCCTCAACCGACTCGTCCGGCGCTTGGACTCGCCTCCAAAACGCGCTCCGAGCGGGAAACATTGCCCTCGAGGGGCAGAACCGCTCTTGCAGCAGCTTCATGATGTCGCCCGCCTTAAATTCGCTCACCTTCTTCGGAGCGATGATGCCCACCAGCGTCCGCTTGGTTTCCATCCCGAGCATTCTGGTGAGGATGGCCCTCTTCCTCTCCTCGTCGTCTTCTTTGACTCTGAGTTCCACCAGTGCCGCCTGGAAGTCCATCTCAAGCAGCTCCCAGTCTTGTGGTTTGGTGATGTTGAACCCGCTCTGTGCCCTGGCTGTTCCGTGGGGATCCATCATCCCACCTTCGTCGCCAATTTGGTGTATGCAAACCAAGACACAGGACACAGCCTCGGGCTGGGTTAACTCAGGTTTATTGCATCGTGGACAGAGGGAACATGAGGTAATGGCGGATCGATAGCTCTTTATATACAGCAGTAATACATTTGAACGTGGTGCCATGGTAGCCCATTGGCTACTGTCTGCGTGACGTCATTGCAGGTCACGCCCTTCTTGTCCAGGTGTAGGTGGTGGCGGGAAAACTTCCCGCGCTGTTGCCTTTGATGAGTTCGGACCAAGAGAGCTTGGACGCTCGCTGCTGCCAGCTGGTGGTCATTAGCTCGCGTCCTATTACAGGGTTTATATGATACAGCTGAAGGTTACATTGTTGCTATAGGCAAGGTTACATTGGCTCAGATACATTGTAATCCATGTGTACAATAAAACCATCAGAACACAACACCTCCCTTGTTCATGGTCAGTAAGACTGGTTGAACTCACTATTTCTTCTTCAGTCTTCAAATATCTCCAGGCCTGGCAAAGGGTGAAATCCAACCTGATTGGAACAAAAAACAGCTTTAAAATGTTTCCAACTTTCCAGTAAGCCCCATGAGCAGTTACTTGAAAATTCCAATTTCTCTGTATAACAGAAAATGTGAGAATGATGGTTTCCTTGTAACATTTTCAAATGCAGAAACAAAACAAAGTGTGTGGTGTTCGTGAATCTGATAGTTTTGCTTTGATCCACATTAAGTTTTGGGGGAAATCAGGTTCTTTTGGAAGGAAGAGATTTTTGAATTTAAACATATATATGGATACTGATTCTGCAGATATAGGAGGGCAACCTGCACATTACTTAAGGATCTCATCAAGTTTTTGACAGTCTTTATATTAAAGGCTTGCTTTCTTCTCATTCCCTTAAACCAGGGGTAGCCAACCTTGGGGCTCCTGCTGTAATTATACTTCAATTCCCAGAAGCCCTGATCATATTTTGAGGAAAAACTTGCAGGAGATGCAGTAGCACCAAGCATGGAATTTATTTCATGTCCAAATAAATTCCAAATATAAAATGCATACCAAATAAAAACAATATTTCCAATGGCAGGACACAGTGCTCCCATTAAAAGCAGACTGGTGTTATCAGGTTGCTCTTAATAGCTATATTATAATATACTGTATACAGTATTATAATCCTGTTGCAATCCTGAGAATAGTCTCCATTGAACACAATGGGATCTGTTTCTGAGTAAACAATCTTACAATTATGCTGTTCACTTTCATCATAACCTTGGCAGTAAATTAGATATTATTATTAGGGATCTCAAACCCAATCGTTGTTTTTCACACTCTTCTCCCCCGCACCCCCACTCAAGAGTTCAGAAAATACCTCAATTCAATTGCGATTCAAATCAAAATCTTGACTTAGAAATCTATTATCACCATACCTTCCCTTGACTATCACACTACCAATAGACATACCTGTCAACCATCCCATTTCACCCAGGAAAACCCCTTATTTTTACCCCTCTTCCCGCCCCCTCCCATTTTATTAATTTCCCAGTATTTTCCCTTATTTTTTAAAAAAATATCCTGACCAGAGCCCTCACAGGCGAAGCTGCAGTATTTTTTTCCAGCCACCAGAGGTCACTGTGTGGCAGGCTTTTCCCTTGTGGAAGGGGAGAGAGAGAAGGTGGGGGGGGGGCGGCTTTCTCTTTCATTTCCCTTCCCTGCCACGTACTCATGGAGGCTTCGGTTTTGCTACTGCTGTTCGTAGCCACCATGGAGTCTTCTCTAGAGGTGAGCGATATTTCATATATGCAGGGGCAAATCAGCTCTTGGTCTGGGAGCAGAGACTTCTCTCTTACTCTCATGCTTTATTGAGCTGTTTCTGCCCTACCTCCTGGGCTGGCTGGAGGATTCCATTTCTAGAGTTAACTTGGGAGGGGTGGGGGTGGGAGGATGGTGCTTGATCACTATATGAGAGAGAGAGAGAGGGGTGGGGGTTCCGTTTCTGTTCTAGAGTTAACTTGGGGGGGGGTGGGAGATGGTGCTTGATCACTATATGAGAGAGAGGGGTGGGTGGGGGGTTCTGTTTCTGTTCTAGAGTTAACTTGGGAGGGGTGAGGGGATGGTGCTTGATCACTATATGCTAAAGGAAAAGGTTTCCCTTGCTCGAAAGCCAGAGTGCCAAGGTTCGCCATCACAGTCATAGAGTCCTACAGCGGCCAATTTTGAGAGCAAGAAGCTGCTTTTTGTATGAGAGAGCAGATCCAAAATACACGAGGAGAATTATCAGAGCTCATAGATCCAGTGTGCTTGCACGGTTGTGTAAGGGGATCTGAGTTAGGTAAAGGTAAAGGATCGCCCTTGCTCAAAAGCCAATTGTATCCGACTCTAGGGTTCAGTGCTTATCTCTGTTTCAAAGCCGAAGAGCCAGCGTTGTCTGCATCTGCAGACATTTCCATAGTCATGTGGCAGGCATGACTAGACACCAGAGCGCACGGAATACTGTTACCTTCCCACCAAAGTGATCCCTATTTATCTACTTGCAATTTCTTGCTTTCGAACTGCTAGGATGGCAGGAGCTGGGACAAAGACGGGAGCTCATTCCGTCCTGCAGTACTCGGGAATCGAACTGCTGACCTTCTGCCTCCCAGTCAGCATCTTAGTCACTTAAGCCACTGAGTAAACAAGAAAGAAAACAAAACAAAAGTCCCCCAAGAAGATGGGGAAAGGGTTCTTTGGCCCACACAGCTTTGTGCCCATTGCATCTACAATACCATCTAGCCATCTTAATTTTGGCCACCCCCTTCTTTTGTCCTCCACCTTTCCCAGCATCAAGGCTTTCTAAAGTGAATCCTCTCTTCTCATTTAATGTCCAAAGTACTTTAGCGTCATTTTTATTATTTGACCTTTAATGAGCAGTCATGGTTGATTTCTTCTAGGATTGACCTAATTCTAACACCACATTCCAAAGGCATCTATTTTTCTGCACTCAGCTTTCCTAATGGTCCAGCGCTCACACCCAAACATTACCACAGAGAATACCATTGCTTTGACTATGCAGTTTTTTGTTTGCAAGGTGATGCCTCTACTTTTAACTATGTTCCCCAGTTTTCTCATAGCTTGTTTCCCAAGCATCAGTCACCTTTTTATTTCACGGCTGCAATCACCATCTGCAGAGATCTTTGATCCTAAGAAAGTAAAATCTGCCAGTCTTATCCAAATCTAGGGTGCAGTGCTCATCTCAATTTACAGCCAAAGAGCCAGTGCTGTCTGTGTTTGCAGACATTTTAATGGCCATGTGGCAGGCATGACTAGAGCCCAGCAAGTCACATGGCTATATTTGGCCACGCCCACAGATTTGGCCACACCCACAGAGGGGTGTGGCCAGAAATTCCCTTATTTTCACATCCAAAAGTCGACAGGTATGCCAATAGAAAGTTTTAATCTATTTTCTAGATGAATTTTTCATGCACCATAGTATCTTAAAGTGGTTCACATTCAGATTTTATGTGGCTCAAGTGGCTAAGATGCTGACTGGAAGGTGGCAGGTCAGCAGTTCGATACTCGAACACTGCAAGACAGAATGAGCTTCCATCTTTGTCCCAGCTCTTGCCAACCTAGCAGTTTGAAAAAAAAAAGAAATTGCAAGTAGATAAATAGGGACCACTTTGGTGGGAAGGTAAACAATGTTCCATGTGCTCCGGTGTCTAGTCATGCCTGCCACATGACCACGGACATGTCTGCAGAAGCAGACAGCATTGGCTCTTTGGCTTTGAAACAAAGATGAACACTGAATCCTAGAGTGGGATATGACTGGCTTTCAAGCAAGGGTGACCTTTACCTTTTAAAGAGTTTTCATTTGAAGAAAGAAAACAAATCTTTTCAGAATTAGCTTAATTCTCTTTGGGATTTAATAGATCTAATTGTTTTTTATCTTGAATAGGAAATTAAGGCACATTAAACTAAGGAACATTAAAACAAGGATAGTTGGACTATTTCTCCTTCTTAATTAGCACATTGTAGTGTATATTGTAGATAGTACACATTATTCTATTATTTAGCTTTTTGTAATGATTTTACTAGTTCCACTTTAGTGTATGAGAACCAAGACACAGGAACAGCCGAAGTATTGGCTTAACACATCTTTATTGCATGGTGGTCTGGGGGAACATGTGGTAATGGCGGACGAACAGCTCAATATATACAGTGGCTATACATTTGAATGTGGCTCCACGATAGCCCATTGGCTACTGCCGGCGTGACGTCATTTCAGGTCACGCCCTTCTTGTCTAGGTGAGGTAGTGGCGGGAATCTTCCCGCGCTGCAGTTCTTTGGGGATTGGAACCTTGTGAGCTGGGCGCTCGCTATTGCCACCAGGTGGTCATTAGCTCGCATCCTAATTACAACGGGTTACATTGATACAGTTGGTGGTTGTTTAAAGGCATAGAATTGAGAACACAACATCCACACATTGTAATCTCACATTCCAAAGTTAGTTATTTCTCTTAGAAGCACAAAATCCTCATTTTGAGGAGCAAAGCCTAACACATTAAAGACTTCTGAGTCACCATATACAAGTTTCAGTATATGGAGCACAGATATCTTATGCTGAACAGCTGTGTGTTATGCAATGGAAAGGTAAAGGCAAACTCATTTGTTTGTTGAAGCAGATGTTGCCTCTTGTTGATGCAACTTTTATCTATGGTGACTGTAATTGCCTCCACTGCTGCTACTACTACTCTTATGTCACTTATGGTTAAAATAGAGTTTTTGGAATCAGTATGTCAGGAGAATTAGGCTTTCCCCAGAATATTTGTGCCTGAAAAATAAAACCTTCAAAATTCAAAACTAAGTAGTAGATATTCTGAAACAAGGAGTGGTCAAAGATTTTTTTTTTAAGATGGAGGTGTTTTATTTTTTATTTGGTTGAGTTCTGGGAATTTCTATTCTCTAATAGATTTACTCTATCATCCACTTCTTTTTCTCCAGATGTGTTCTGAAAATGGATAATTTTCACCTTTTCATTCACTCCAAGCTGTGACAGAATCTTTGCTTTGAACTCTTTTGGACCATGCATTAAAAATGGTAATGGTTTCCTTTGCCATGTCATAAAGTTAAAAATGGTCTAGGCCCATGATGGCAAACCTTGGCAATTTAGATGTTCTTGGACTTAAATTCCTAGAAGACCAAGCCCCCGTGAAAACACACAAATGTGATTCATCTGGCCTGCGCCATCCTGTCGCTCACAGAAGTGGAAGTAAAACACACCCATACGGATTCACTGGGGGTTGGGTTTCTGGGAATTGAAGTCCAAGAACATCTAGAGTGCCAAGGTTCGCCATCACAAGACTAGGCTTTCCTTATTCATATTCCCATCACAATAAAAAAAATCTGGGAGTGTTTTAATTTTAAAATAATGGATTCCACAGTTGTTGGGACTTTCTTCTCAACCAACATTTGGAACGATACACAAGCTGGGTCCTATTTACAAGACTGTAGAGACTCCTGACAGAGTGGCGAAGAGTTTTCTTCTTCAGTAAGTTTACTATAGTTGACACTGAGTTCTATTTTTGCTCATGATTTCCCCTGCCTTTTGGGTCTCAACCTCTCCATACAGCTGCTTGCCTTGCCCATGCTGTTTGACTTCCATCCATCAGTGTGCTTTTTTGAGCAGTAGTCTATGTGCGGTGTACCCATTTGTATTTTGTTGCATTATTTGTGTATCTAAAGCAGAACTGAGATATGGAGGCTCCAGATGTATGAGCAACTCAACAGGGAAATATGAGTGTTTTCCATTTCAAGGGGGAAAACAACATGAGATTGATATAAAACTATGAGTAATTTATGCATCCACGTTTGTGCCGTATTTAGCATATGAAAGAGCAGCAATGAATTGGCTTGATGTTTCGAAGCTAGTAGATCTCATGCAGAAGATTTCCCATAGACTCCTGCAGTTTCCCTCTCAAAAATAAAACAAACAAGCCCATAATTAGAACAGAAGGAAAGGAAAAGCAAAGCAATTTTCAGACTAAATGCTATTGAGGTGCAGAGAACTGTAATCTTACTATTGCTTGTCATTTTGATCCAGTCTGGAAAATTTAAAAATAAAAGGGAATGGCTGTCTGCTATCCATAAAATACAAACAGCATTAAGCAGCGATTCTACCATGGACCTACTTTTCATAATGCAGGATAATGGTTAAAAAGTTAATGGTGTCATTTTGATAATGATCAATGGTAGCATTCTGGTGTCTTTTGGAACTTTTGCAGCTCACTTTGAGCCGCCTGCAAGTGGAAACTTCTTTCTATTTCTTTACCTGTCTCCAAAGTATCCTTAGTATTTGGACAAACATCAGCTCATGTCTAGTCTCAAATTCTGTCCAATTCATTGCTGAATTCACTCTTCAGAAAGCCACCTTCAGGTATTGCAAAACATTTTTATTTTTTATTTTTATTTTTTATTTTATTTTTATTTTTATTCAAATTTATATGCCGCCCAACTCTGGGCGGCTCACAAACCCGACTCTGGGCGGCTCACAACAAGTTAAAACACACATAAAAGAGTACAACCAATTTAAACCAATTAAAACCCAACATACCCACCCACCTACCCCATTCCTCGTAAGACCCACATAAACCCACATTTATTCGGTCAGATTTTTGGCCAGTACTTAATGATAACCAAACAGGCCAAATTCAAGAGAAGAAACTAGTAAACAAAATAATAATAATCTGGTGTTAATACGAAACATCTTTGGATAGATGCATCCTCATTCAGCAGCCCAATACCATATCAGGTTGCACAGTTAGTTTATACTGCTACACAACCAGCAGTTGCTAGGTTATCTAAAACATCTGTAAGATAACATCACTCAAGAGAACTGTGGGAAACTTGGTCTATCATAGGGCTGCTGATGGCCACTGGTGTTGTTTGACACATCTTCTGGGAGTCCTAATAATTTGGAGGGGGGGCCACATTCCATTTACCAAAAGCACCCACACACCTGGAATATGGAGTAATAGAATACTATACTAGTCAATACATTGCACAACAATGATTTTGCTTCTGGGAATAACACATGTGATTTCATGATATTGTGTGTGCTGATTCCAAATCTGAACTCAGAATTTTCCTACCATATACAGATTTTAAGGTGTGCTATAACTGTTCAAATGGTCAGTAACTGGGTAATGTATTTTACATGGGAACATTATAACAGTTGCAGCTACCACTGTGCTTGCTGCCGCCTCAGCCGAATTCCGTCCCCTGGTGGCATGCATGTTACAGCAGCATCTGGGCATTTCTGGACAAGTCAGTGTGCTGATGTCAGAAATAGGTATATAAGGTAAGATGGACCAAGGGCTTGTCTCTAGTGCAAAACTATCTTATTGGATAGTACAGCTAGGCCATAGTGAATCTGTTTTGAGCTAAAGATGAGTAGGCACAGCTGTGTCAATAAACCGGACAATTTTGGCTACATTTGTGGCAAATATACCCCATGCTAACCAAGAGGGTGAGATTTGCTAACTTAAGATCTTGACGTCCTAGGCAGAGACGGACTTCAGATTTGGATTCAGTGCACTTGATTTAGTATAGGACACATGGATTAGACCAAGTAGCAGACAATATTTATTTTTTTGTGATGCTGTGATATATCACAAAATGAAATCAAGCATTTTTACCTCAGCTCTTTACACAATTCTTTGTTACTAGTTAGTTAAGCTCAACATTATTACACTTTCTGATAGATGAATTGTATCCCATACATTGATGATATGTCCTCACATGTATATTCTTGCCAAGAACATCTCTATTATGAGGAACATATTTAATGAGGGTTATGTAAGAACAATGCATAAGAATTGAGGTTGCTGAGACAAGAAGAAAGTTTGCATGATGGACAGAAATGTTTAAAAGATTGACTAGCTCCTTGAGGAATGAAGGAGGGAGAAAGTGGAAACATTACAGGAATGAATGGAAAATTAAGTCACAGAGGATGGCAAATTAACTGAAGCATTAAATGAAAGCTTTACAGAAAAAGAACACAAAAAATGTGCCATCTGAAGCTGCTTGTTGTATCCACTCTCATGGATGACTTCCAGGGTAGTGAGGCAGAGATAGTGAATAAGTTAAGGAAAGTTGTAATGAACAAATCAGCTGCACTGTGTAAAACTGGTCTTAGAGTCTTAAAAAGAGCCAGAGAATGGAAAATTATTCATCCTCTAAGTAGCAAACTTACATGATGCTATTCTGAAGGAAAAGAGGAAATGTGGAATGAATGCTTGATACAGAATGTAGGTAGATAATGTAGGCGATTTACAAAATGGCTGAAAGTGCTCCTTGATAGGGTTTCAGAATTTGATGCTTATTTAATAACTAAACTTGTTTTGCACATTCATGAATCAGAGGTTGGAAATGTTCCTCCTTTCTTTCAGGTTCCCAGAGTCCTCCAGCCATCAGTGATTCTATGAGCTATAGTTTTAAAAAGTAACATTTCCAAATATTGCCAAAATGGTAATTGGCTCATAACTTTCCATTTGTTTGCAATGATTATTTACAATGGAGAAAACAGATTAAGTATTTTTTCCAAATGATTAAACATAAATTTGTGCACTTCAGGGGCTTTTTGGTTAAGATCCTGAGCTTGATGACTCCAAGGATGGCAGTTCAGTTCAAGACCCAAGTGCTGCATGATGGAGTGAGCTCCCATCATCTGTCCAGCTCCTGTTGCCAACCTAGTACAGTAAAACCCCAACTTACAAATGCCTCGAGTTACATAAAATTCGACTTACATAATGATTTTATGCTAAAACCATGTTCCGTCCTGATTTACACGATTTCCTATGGGTTTGGTTTGATCTCTCTCTCTCTCTCTCGCTCGCTTTTGATTTAAGCAAAAGCCTACGAAATGGACTTTTTTTTCGTAAGTAGGGGTTTTACTGTAGTTCAAAAGCATGAAATTGCAAGTAGATAAATAAGTACCACATGAGGGAGGGAGGGAGAGGGATAACAGTTCTACCACATGACCATGGAAACATCTGCAGATTCAGACAGAGTGCCGAAAACAGAGTACAGAGTACCATGGAGATAAGTACTGCCTCCTAGAGTAGGACATGACTGGCTTTAAAGCAAGGGAGACCTTTACCTATTCCAGTATTATTAATATTTTTCAGAGGCATTTTCTGAGAACAAACTTAGCAAACGTATCAGAAAACTCCAAAGTAGATGGGACTAAGGAGTCATTGTTGGCTTAATTCTCCACATAGAGTGGCTGATCTGAGAGAGAAATATTAAGTGAGTGTGAAGTTGTGCCAAAAATATTGGTTCAGGGTTCGGTTCTCTTTCGTTCTCTTTTCTGCTCTACTCTACTCTTTGCATGTTTTAGAACTATTTGTCGGGATTTGCAGCTGCTGTCTGAAATTTTCCAGGACTGAAGCCCCCAGCTTGGAAGCAGCCACTAAGGGCTTCCCAAGAGCACTTGGGAAGGTTCTGGACCTTCATAGCCTCTACCCAGAAATCCTGAGCTTAGCTAAATAAGAACTAGCCCTCCCAGAAACTGCCTCAGCAATGAAGATCATCAGTCTTGCAGTTGCTTGGCTCCTGGATCTCTTGCCATGTTCCTGATTCCTACTTCTGAAGAATTGGAATAGAACCAATTTTAAACTATATACAGAGACATGAAATAAAAATGTTTGCTTATGTGGAGAGAATGTCTTGAAATTCGTTACTGTACAAGGCATATGTGAAGAGAGGTGGACAAAGAGTGCAAGGTGGATCCAGAGGAAGATGGAGATATCAAAAAATATTACAAGAACACCAAATAACACTGGTTGAGTGTTATGTATGTATGTATGCATGTTCATTATACTGTAAAGGCAAGAATGTAACCACTCCAGATACAAACGATACCAGCTGTAAAGGAACGCGAGCAGACAGCCCATAGAGGGCAGCTGCGAGCGTTCAGCCTCACATGGTTCACATTGCTCAATCACGGACAGCCGCGGGAAAACCTTCCCCGCATTCAGCAGCTGAAGAAAGAGGCGTGCCTGGGCGAGGCCACGCCGGTAGCAGCCAATGAGCTACCGTGCTACAAGATTCAAATGTAGAGAGCTACTGTATATATTGAGTTGTATCACCGCCATTACCTCATGCTTCACTGGAACCTCATGCAATAAACCTGCGTTAAACCAACCTTTCGGTTGTCCGGCTGTCTTTGGTCCCATACACTAAATTGGCGACGAAGGTGGGATATGGCTGCCCACGGGACCAAGACATGCGCCGGCTACGAGATCAAGAAGCCGGGAGATTTGGAGCTGTTTGAGATAGACTTCAACGCAGCGCTGGTGGAGCTCGAAGTCTCCGATGAGGCCAAAAAGAGGGCCATTTTCGTCCGCATGCTCGGACACGAGACCAAGAGGACCTTGGTGGACCTGATCGCGCCGAGGAAGGTGGGCGACCTCAAAGCTACAGAGCTCCTGGCGGCGTTGCGCGCCCATCTCCGGCCAGCCATAGCGATGTTCCCCGCTCGGAGCGCGTTCTGGAGGCGAGTCCAGGCACCCGGGGAATCGGTCGAGGAGTTCTCCGCGGCCCTGCGGCTGGCCGCCGGCCCATGCAAGTGGGAGCTCCCCGACATCACCCTCCGGGACTGCCTGCTCTGCGGTCTGAGGGACACAGAGACTCAGCGTGCGCTGATGAAAAGGGAGCCGCCTCCCACGTGGCAACAAGTCCTCGACACGGCACAGGCCGCGGAGGCCGCTACTGCCGGGGTGCACGAGCTTCAGGACTGGCGCCCGAAGGCCGCAAAGGCAGAGAGCTCGGTGCGCGCGGCCCGGCGAGTTTCGAACTCGTCTGCGGAGAGCGGCGACGACGAGGACGTCCGGAGGGTCCAGAGAGAGGGCCGGCGCTGCGACGGCTGCGGCGCCGCCCACGCCCACGCCAAATGCCCGTTCCGCAAGGCCGAGTGCCACAACTGCGGCCGGCGCGGGCACATCGCCAAGGTCTGCCGGAAACGGCGCGAGGCCACCAGGAGTTCTCCAGACCGCTCGGCGAGGCAGGACCGCACCACGAGGCAGGACCGCACCACGAGGCCAAAGGACAGCACCCGGACCACGAGGACGCGGGACGGAGTAGGACGCATCTCCGACGACAGCGAGGACGACGCGCCGGTTTACAGCGTTTCCACGGAGCACCCCCGTTACTTCGTTGAGGTAGTAATACAAGGGGCCCCTGTTAGAATGGAGGTGGACTCGGGTTCTTCATACTCCATTATTTCCCAGGGGGAGTTCATGAAAATCGCCCCCCGCATGCGGCCCAAGCTCAAGGCGTTGAGGGCCACACTGAAGGACGTGCAAGGGAACCGCATCCCAGTGTTGGGGGTTGGGAAGTTCCGGGTCCAGTTTAAAAAGCACACCGCAACGCTTCCCCTAGTCGTCCTCAAGGGAGGCAAATGCAGCCTCCTCGGGACTCAATGGTTCCAGCCCCTGGGGTTGTTCATTGGGGGGGTACACGCCGTGGAAGCACACGCCGCCGGGACTGATCCAATACAGAGCGTGTGCGACGCGCACCCCGAGGTTTTTAAAAAGGGGCTCGGGAAATTCAAGGGCCCCCCAGTGACTTTCGACCTGGACCCTGGAGTACGTCCAATCAGACTTAAACCGCGCAGAGTGCCCTTCGCACTAAAGGACAAAATAGAGGCGGAGTTGGACAAATTAGTGGGCCAGGGGATTCTTGTTCCTGTTGATTCTGCGGAGTGGGAAACTCCAATTGTAACAGCGCTCAAGGCCAACGGGGAGGTCCGCATATGCGCTGATTACAAGTGCACCATCAATAAGGCGATCCGCCCTAATGCGTATCCGGTGCCGGTAGTCAGCCACTTGTTGGCCAGGTTACACGGGGGGAGGTGCTTCGCTAAACTCGACCTGGCCCAAGCCTACCAGCAACTCCCGGTGACCCCCGCCGCAGCTGCTGCGCAGACCATAGTCACCCACAAAGGGGTGTTCCAGGTATCGCGCCTACAATTCGGCGTGAATTCGGCGCCCGGGATCTTCCAGTCACTTGTGGAACGCCTCCTGAAGGGGTTAGAGGGGGTGTTGCCCTACTTTGATGACGTATTGATTACAGGGGGGAGCCGGGCCGAATTAGCAACTAGGTTGGGAAAGGTCCTGACAATATTCGAAAAGGCGGGGTTGCGGTTGCGGAAAGACAAATGCGTCTTCTTCGCCACAGAGGTTGAGTTCCTAGGGTTCCGTGTCACTCCCGAGGGAATTAGACCAGCCCAATCCAAGGTAGCCGCCATCAAGAAGGCCCCTCGCCCCACATCCAAGCCCGAGTTGCAGTCGTTCCTCGGACTGCTCAACTTCTACCACTCCTTCCTCCCGCGGAAGGCAGCCGTGGCAGAACCGCTACACAAATTGTTAAAAAAGGACGAGGCATGGAAGTGGGGCGACGACCAGGAGAAGGCTTTCAATGACCTGAAGCGACTCCTGGCATCAGATGCCGTACTGACCCACTTCAATCCCAAACGCCCAGTGGTCCTGATATGCGATGCATCCCCGGTGGGGGTGGGGGCGGTGTTATGCCACGTGCTGGAGAACGGTAGGGAGGCCCCGATAGCGTTCTACTCTAGGTCCTTGTCCCAAGCAGAGAGGAACTATGCTCAGACAGACAGAGAAGCACTAGCAATAATTGCGGGGACCAAGAAATTTCATGATTTTGTGTACGGCCGCCCCTTCACCATAGTGACTGACCATAAGCCTTTGTTAGGCATTTTCACCGCAGATAAGCCCACACCCCAAATCCTGTCCCCGAGAATGCTCAGGTGGGCCATTTTTCTCAACGCGTATCAGCACGCGTTGGTATACCGGCCCGGGAGGGAGATCAGCCATGCCGACGCCCTGTCGAGGTCCCCCATTCCCCGGGTTTGCTGCCACGTGGACAAAGTAGAGAGGGACCATCAGGTCTTAATGATAGAGGTTCTAGACTCCCCTCCCGTAGTACCGGCCGACATCGCCAAAGCGACAGGCAAGGACAAAACGCTGGCCACAGTCTGCTCCTGGGTACAGAAAGGGTGGCCCATGTCTTCCCCAGCAGCGGAATTCGACACATTTTTCAAAAAGAAACTAGAGTTGTCCCTAGAGAGGGGTTGCCTTTTGTGGGGACAGCGGGTAGTAATCCCCACGCCTCTCCGGCCGAGGGTGCTTAAACTGCTGCACGTCAGCCACCCGGGGATCGTCCGCTCAAAGGCGCTGGCCCGCAGTTACTTTTGGTGGCCCCAGCTAGAAACCGACATCGAACACATGGTCGGCACTTGCGAAGCGTGCCAGAGCTCAAGGCCAGAAGAGGCTCGCTCGCCACCTAGGGAGTGGGACACGGCAAGGGGCCCCTGGTCCCGGGTACATGTAGACTTTGCTGGCCCGTTCAGGGGAACGCTTTTCCTCCTCATGGTGGACGCGTTCTCCAAGTGGTTGGAGGTCATTCCAGTCTCAAGCACCTCCTCGGCCACAACAATCAAACAGTTAAGGAGGGTCTTCTCCACGTTCGGTTTACCCGACACCCTCGTCAGCGATAACGCCAGCTGTTTCACGTCCACCGAGTTCGGGGCTTTCATGGAGCGCAACGCCATTCGGCACGTCACCTCTGCCCCCTTTCACCCGGCCACCAACGGCCAAGTAGAGCGCCTCGTGCGCACCACGAAAGACGCGCTTCTGCGCATGGGCCCCGGAGACCTCGACCTGAAATTGTGCCAATTCCTGCTAAGATACAGGGTCACCCCACTAGCGTCAGGGTACTCCCCCGCAGAGCTGTTGATGCGCAGGAAGCTGGCCACGGGAATCTCCAAGCTAGACCCCACGAGAGTAGAGGACAAGGGGCGGAACATAGGGGTGGAACCCACAAAGAGTTTCAGCATAGGCGCCCCGGTGCATTGCAGGAACTACGCCAGCGCGGGGCCAGCCTGGGTGCCGGGCACCGTAGTAGAGCAAACCGGCCCCGTCTCATACCGCGTAGAAACCAGTACAGGCTTCCTGTGGAGGCGACACGTGGACCAACTCAGGCGCAGGGTCCCCGGAGAGCAGGACGCAGACGAGAATAGCATCGAATCAGCGTTAGGGTACTCCCCCACCCGTTTAGCCCAAGGGGGAGGAAAAGGGGAGCATGGGTCCCCACCAAGGGGGGAGGGAAGGCAATCGATCCACAGAGATCTTTTGCGGGAGTCCCCGACAGAGAGGAGGAGCCCCGATCACACTCATACCCCGCGGAAGTCTCCCCGAAATTCAGATGCCCATAGAAGTTTAGACGTTGATTTACAGTACCAGGGGGAGTTAGCGGAGTGGTCCCCCACCCGTCCTAGCGAAAAGAGGGGTTTCAGTTCAGCCCCTGGTACCTCCAGTCCCAGTAGCCCCTGTGAGTTAGAATGCGATATAGCGCCACTTTCCCGGAGACCGACACCCCCAAGACGGGAGGCATCAGCGAGTCCGCCCACCACAGTCTCAGGGTCCCCCGAGCAGGGATCAGAAGGTAGCCGAACCGCAAGGGCGACCTCATCGGTTCCGCGGTTCACAATAGGTGGATCCCCGGGGTCAGAGAGCAACAGGCAGGGGTTCACCTCCCAACTATTCATTCCCTTCCCATCCCCGGGCGCGAGGCAGGCACGGACGCCACACGGAGCCACTAACGAATCCCCGTTTCCCGTTGCAGGACAAGCACCCGCGGAGTCAGGGATCACAGGCTCTCCAGTACTAGGTCAGACGCAAGCGCGTCCCAAGCGCACGTGCGGCAAGCCACAATGGTTGCGGGACTTCGTCCCATCCTAGTGGGGAGGGATGTTATGTATGTATGTATGCATGTTCATTATACTGTAAAGGCAAGAATGTAACCACTCCAGATACAAACGATACCAGCTGTAAAGGAACGCGAGCAGACAGCCCATAGAGGGCAGCTGCGAGCGTTCAGCCTCACATGGTTCACATTGCTCAATCACGGACAGCCGCGGGAAAACCTTCCCTGCATTCAGCAGCTGAAGAAAGAGGCGTGCCTGGGCGAGGCCACGCCGGTAGCAGCCAATGAGCTACCGTGCTACAAGATTAAAATGTAGAGAGCTACTGTATATATTGAGTTGTATCACCGCCATTACCTCATGCTTCACTGGAACCTCATGCAATAAACCTGCGTTAAACCAACCTTTCGGTTGTCCGGCTGTCTTTGGTCCCATACACTAAATTGAGGCTGCTAGAATTTCAAGAACAAGAACCTTGTATCTCCCTCGACACTCAAAGTAGTAAAAGAGGAAGTAAAGAAGAAGAAAAATCTGCTGGAAGTATCACATATTTAGCATGGCTGAAGAAACTAAACCAAATACAGGCAAGTCTGAGCATCATCTTTCTTTTCTCACCATACTTATCAATATGCTGGTGAAGAGATGGTTTGCACTTTTAGAATATCAACTGACTGCCCAAAGAGATTTTTGAAATTGAGAGCTGCATACTGCTCCAGCACTGCAAGTTGCACACTATAGTTCCTTCATGAAAATGTCTAAATGAAGAGGGAAAACATGTACACATATGAAGAAGGGCCACCTATTCTTGAAGTAGGCTTTGCATGAATAATACATGGAGTAGAATAATTGATATATTCTAGGGATTCTGCCAGATAGCAAATGTGATGGATGCGAAGCAGCACCAAATTAACTGATAAATAGGAGCCCTATGCGTAACTTCTCATAGTAAGATCTCCATTCTTCCTGCAATGCCAGATCATTGCCACTGAACTGCTGTTGCATAAATCCAGTAATAAGTCACAACAAGAGTAGGTTCACTGAATTTATTTATTTATTTATTTATTATTAGTTCAAATTTATATTGCCACCCACTCGCAATAATAATAATAATAATAATAATAATAATAATAATAATAATAATTATTATTATTATTATTATTATTATTATTATTATTATTATTATTATTATTATTATTATTATTATTATTATTATTATTATTATTATTATTATTATTATTATTATTATTATTATTATTATTATTATTATTATTATTATTATTATTATTATTATTTGTACCCCGCCCCTCTCAGCACATGGCCGACTCTGGGCGGCATTACAACATAATCAAAAACACAATATGCAGTCAAAATATAAACAAAACCAACAGTAAGTACAATACAGGTAATACAAATAAATTACACTAGAATTCTGTACAAAATGGCAATTTCTACAATGTTAACAATACAACATTACCGCGTTTAATACAGACCCAAACATAAACACGATCCCTCAACTACTAATGTCCCCAAAACATAACCCCATAGCTCATACGTCCCTAACAAAGCCAAAGAAGAGGACGATCCGGTCCCAAACAAATAGTAAAGATACAATGTAAACCCAGAAACACAAATAAATTACAGGTACAATAGAAATTTCTACAAAGTGGCAATTCTCAGTTACAAAATACAATAACACAAAAACACAATATAGGCAATATAAAGTGTGACTGCACTACAGCCACACTGACAACATCAACTGTCACACACACTCAATCCAACCTCCCCCCCCCCCCCAGCAGATAAAAATACAAAAATGAGCCATAGCAGCTCAGGGTGAATCAGTAAAAATTACAGAAGAATTGACTCACTAAATCCTTGTTCGTTTGTTCAGACAACTCTGGCAGTAGATTTAGTAATAGATTTCAGTCAATAAAATGTAATCAAGGAATTTTCTTTGGCTAATAACACAATTGACAACAATGTTAGAGCCTCTCTTCTCATAGCATCATCCTGATCAGAACTGTCTTACCCAACACATGCTTTACTTGTTCATCTTGTTCTGCTGTATCCATATCCAAATACTGGGGATCCTCATGGTGATCAGCCATGAAGACTGTCCTGGGAATATAATGTGGTGACCTTTCATCTGCCTTCTGCATCACAGCATGACACCTGTACCACTGATCCAGTTCCACTGGTCACTTTCTGTTCATGAGCCCTTTTGGCAAAGTCCTCATCTGTCCCAGGCCAGTATTGATGAAGCTGCTGCCCTCCATCAAGATGGGTTCAAATGGGATTAATCCACTTGATGACCTGTGGACTTTGGCACCCAAGGGCATTAATCCTCAGGATTGTCAGGTTAGTTAACTGCTGCCTGACACTTAGCGTTGAGTCACTGGCAGTATGGTCTATTCTATTACCATAACAAGATAACCTGGTCAGACAATTGAATGCTTTACAGAAAAGCAAATTATATTAAGAGCTCCAAATGTGGGATTCCAACATGGAATAAAGTCTGGTCTCAAAGTGTTCTCCTGGACAACTCTTAATGGCCAAATTCCTCTCTCACACATACTCCCATTTGTTTCTCATTTGATAGTCAACCGTTTCTGCAACAAGTACCATTCATTATCCAGCAGACACAAAACTTATAGCTGATTTTGGACAATTCAGTCAGGACATGCCTTTTTCTTCTCCATTTAATCTGCATGTATGCCATAGTAAAATATGCTATCACTCATCATTATGGTTATAGTATAAATGTCACCTGAGGAGTTTATGTCTTAATAAATCTGAAAGATCATTTACTTTGTTGATGTTAATAGTACAAAGAGGAGCAAAAGTAAATGCAGAGCTATATACCTGCAAGAGCTGCTACTGTTGCTAAAGGAAATATATAGGTGTTGTGGGAACTGGGATCTTGCAGAATGCAGAAGAGGATGATATACAATGTCAATGCCTACAGTAAAATTTAATGTTAATCTTTGATTGTTAAAAAATAATTGACCAAGGCTTCTCATTAATTTGCTGTTTGCTTCTCTTGTATGAATGTCTAATTTTCTTTTAATGATCTTTGTTGGCCATCTTGCATATTGTTCTTTAGTGGAAGATGGGATAAATAGTGAAAGAATGAATAAGGAAACAAGCTGAAGCTCAAGAACTTTGGCAACCAAATGAGAAAGAGGACTCACTGGAGAAGGCCCTGATGCTGGGAATGATAGAAGGCAAAAGAAGAAGGGGGTGGCAGAGGTTGAGATGGCTAGATGACATTGTTGATGCAATGAGCGTAGATCTAGGAGGACTACGGAGGATGGCAGATGACAGAGGAGCCTGGCATGCAGTGGTACATGGGATCGCAAAGGGTCAGTCTTGATTATGTGACTGAACAATAAGATACAAACAAAAGACCTCTCTTGTTTGACTTCTCCTGAATCATGTAAATAAAGCAATGATAAAGGTCGGAGGAGATCTATTTACTCATCCTTAAGCATGTGCAAGAAACTAGACTCAGTAACACCTAAACAGGTCTTATGATCACCCCTGTCTGTAGTTTCCCAAATGGAAATCTTTTAAACTGTGGCTATACATGACATCAGCGAAGGTCTGAAGGGGCATGGTAGATTTGTGGATATCTGGTAAATCTCCGTGGTGAAACTTTAGCGCATTGGTACAGGATCAAAGCAGATCATACAGATAGTTAATCATTAGAAATGGAACTCAGATTAAGTTCACTTGTTATAACAACAGCAACAACACTGTAATTTCATGTCAGTAATTATTCTGAGTTGAAAGGATTTTGGGGAAGAAACTCCACTCAGAGAACACCCAAATGAGTCTCCTTTCATGTCCCCAAGTGCTGGGACAGAGACGGGCACTCAATCCATCATGCAGTACCCGGGTCTTGAACTGCTGACTTGCCAGCCTTCCAGCTCACAATTTGAGATTCTTAACCACTGAGCCACTGCAGCCCAGTTCACTTGTTTATCTTGGTGCACATCTACTTAGCTACATAATGAACAAAATAGCTTGCTTTGATTTTGTGATTGGTCATCAGAAGAGAAATGTGACCTTCAATTGCAAATTAACTGTTTAGGCATGGGACCTTTGAAGGAAAGAGTCTCCGCATGGAAGATGTTCTGTCATTTTCTGATTGTGAAGCCTTCTTTCCAACATAAGGTTCAAATGCCTGGTGGAGCATAAGAGACACACACAGCATATCTTGACCATAATATTTCCTCATGTCTAGTTGTGTAAGAATTCATGCACAGAGGCCTGCTGCATTCAATTGGAAATGTACCTTTCCTGATTTCAAGGAACCAGTATGAGTGTTTTGAAACAAATGTGTTTACAAACCTTTTGCAGAACTTCCTGAAACAGTTATATTTGCATGAGATGACACTGGGATAAGATCTTACTGCTGCTTGTGTCTGATCATAGCTTTATTCCATTTTCTGTAACTGGAAAAGTTACTCTGTTCTACTTCCAGGAACATGAGAGTTGTGGTTCAAAAAGTTACTTTCTCAAGTTCTATACAGATCTGCAATGTGTTGATGGTAGACTTTGCTGGAAGCTGTTCCCCTAATATTCTGTGATGGGCATAATGTCAAAGTCCTATGATTAAACTCAGCTTATTGTATGAATGGTTAATCTTATAGCATTTATAGGGATTCTTATTTTTGTTTTTAGGCTGTTGGAGCCTTTTTTTGTCCTAGATGATTTGTTCATTCTGTACTGAATCAAGTTCTTTTTTTGTGTGTGTTTTCTCACATACCTATATTTTCCCCCTTAAGAGAACAGCTGAAAAGAAAGCAAACAAGCAATGGATGTTTTTGTATAAATCTCACCATGTCTTTTTGTGGCATTTTCTAAGGCACTTATTGAAGTGAAGAGCATCTAAATGATAACTTTGTTGAATGCTTCTTTATATCAATGTTTAGTGATCAAAATACATCACGCAAGATTTTATGCCCAAAATGTTGCTTTCTCAAGAAAGAGCTATACCATCATTAATCTGATTTGTTCTTTGGATTTAAGGGAACAGCACAAAGAGAGAGAGCAACTGAGAGCCTTTTATAATGTGTTCATATAGGAGAAGCTCTCTTGTCCCCATCAAATCTTTGTCTCCTTCTCATAAAGCAAAAACAAGCCCTGCAGCCTTTAAAGGGATTAAACAAACCTTTTCTTTCATCTTTTTCTTTTCATGGTGAATTTCCATTGGTGTCAATCAAGACTCCTAAGGCAAATGTGAGGGTATAATAAAAATGGTGACCCATTTCAAGGTTTACTAGGGAGATAGCACTCAGAAATGGTTTACCATCTTCTTCAGAATTTTTTTATTGGCACACAATCATTGCAGGCGCACCCCCCAAAGAAAGACTCAGACACCGGTATATGGATAAAGGCATCGGGCCACTTTTATTGAATAATGCCCTAGTCCGAATTATAACTTTCAATTGGTGTATTCATCCAATTGTAATTCTTTAAGGCAAGCAGGCCGCAGTAACACTGGTAAGGTTCCTCCCAAAATGCCAATGGCAATTGGCTACATGTAACTATTTGTATCAATTTGTTTGTTGACACAAACAAATTGTTGACCGGAGTCAATAAACTATCTACTGACCCCACCCTATGACGTGTATCCATTAAATATCAAGGTGATGCAGGCTGTTAAGCTCCTGCCATCACCCCTTGCCTGGTTCGTCATTGACCGGCCAAAGCTATTACCCCTGTAAATGTCTAAGTGTTGGCCAGTCAATTGCGAACCTGCCGGATACCTCTGGGTCATAAATCTTTACCTTACCAGTGCTACCCGGCAAAAGTGACCAAAGTCAGCTAACCCCTTTGCTCAAACACTAGCAACAGTGTGGGATGGGCAAAAAAGCCAGAACCAAGGTGCCAATTGTAGGTTCGGGCCAAAAATTCCCACCCGGCCCCGAAGCGACCAAAAAATCACACTGTTCACTAGGGAGGGGGTGGAGGGGAAAACTTCTCCTCTCCATCGCAATTCTAAAATGGCAGCTCGGCTCCCTCGCGGCCACCCCTTTTATAGAGGGGTGGCCACGCCCCCTAACTCACCCGGATGTCTGAGTCCGGGTGGGGGCCCGCAAAGAGCGTGGTGGCCATTTTGGCGCCACGCTTTCATTGCAGGCGCACCCCCCAAAGAAAGACTCAGACACCGGTATATGGATAAAGGCATCGGGCCACTTTTCTTGAATAATGCCCTAGTCCGAATTATAACTTTCAATTGGCGTATTCTTCCAATTGTAATTCTTTAAGGCAAGCAGGCCGCAGTAACACTGGTAAGGTTCCTCCCAAAATGCCAATGGCAATTGGCTACATGTAACTATTTGTATCAATTTGTTTGTTGACACAAGCAAATTGTTGACCGGAGTCAATAAACTATCTACTGACCCCACCCTATGACGTGTATCTGTTAAATATCAAGGTGATGCAGGCTGTTAAGCTCCTGCCATTACCCCTTGCCTGGTTCGTCATTGACCGGCCAAAGCTATTACCCCTGCACCTGTCTAAGTGTTGGCCAGTCAATTGCGAACCTGCCAGATACCTATGGGTCATAAATCTTTACCTTACCAGTGCTACCCGCCACACGGGGAGGCGTCTATGATGACTCACTGCCCCCCCCAGACCGTCAGCTCGGCCACCAGGCCTGCTTGCAAATCTTCCAGAAAGAGGTTCATCCCTCTAGCCGACAGGTGGACCACATCCCCTGCATAGAGATCGTAATTTTGCAAACTTATCCTGGGATGCCAGATGGCCGTCCCCAAACCCTTGTCTGACAAGAACCGGGCAACAGACCTGTTCACCGAGCGGCGAGTGCGGTCAAGGGCACGGAGGTCAATACCTCCCCTGTAATTATGTCGCAGCATGATGTCTGACCATAGCAGCCGTGTGGACGGCCAAACATAATGCAAATAGGCTAGGTCCCTGCAGATCGTGAATTTTAAGGAAAGGCCAGTGACCTGGGCAAGGTCATTGTCACCGAGGTGCAGTACAAGGACATCAGGCGGTTCAGCATCCCTGATGGAAAACAGGAATGGCAACAGTTCCCGCCATCTCATTCTGCGCTTACCGTACCAACGCATACGTGCGGTTGCACGTAGTCCAAGCTGGGGTCCCCACTCTGTCACCGCAGCATACTGTGCTGCCCAGTGCACGAAACTGTGGCCCACCAGCCATACTGCCACCCGTGTGCGGGTACACACAGGGTCTGTAAAAGAAGAAAAGAGAAGAACGACTTAACTGGTACTCATAACTGAAGTGGGCGGACGTACAATGCAAAACGCATGGATCCCCATCTTCCCATCCGGCGTATATCAGCCTCAGAGTACCCAAACGCAGCCGCAGTTGATGCAGCGCCTATCCTAAATGAATGGGTGCCGTAACGAGCCCCAGGGAGGCCAACACTGGTTAGTGCCATACCGGTCACCTTCCAAAATTGGAATTTAGTCAGGGGAGACCCGTCCTGGTGGCAGAAAAATGGGCCATGGTGTGCGCCACGCACTGCCAAAAACTCATGTAGGGCACCAACTGGACAGATGTCTTCAATAGAACATCGTAGCAGTCTAACTCCACTGCCTACGCTGTGCTGATCAACCTTTGAGGACCATATCCTCAACTGAGCCCACTCCTTAGTGACATAGACATTGTCAAGTTCCAGTGCCCTACGAGTCGTATCCGCCTTAGACAGTTGTACCAACTCACTGATGCAAAGCGCTCCAAAGAAGGCCACCGTGGTAGCCGCATGAAAAAGAGCCACCTCATACCTATCATAACACAAGTTATGCCAGCCTCGTGCAAGGTGGGTCAGGACCTCTGGAGAAATTGGGTGACAAGTGCCCGGGCGGCGGCCGCGTTCCCGTGTCCACCCCTCCAAAACATGACGTATGCGGAAATCATTCATGCAGTCAGCGAAGTCCCTCACTTTGGCCATAAATGCCAGTGCCGACAGCCTGGATGCTATAGTACGAGGAGCCAGACCCTGACTGTGAAGATAGACCATAAATTGTAAAACCTGTTCGACTGGTATGGGCCACACTTCAGGCAACTGTAGTTGCTGACAAAAGGTTCTAAAAGCATGTTGATACGCCTTACGCGTGTGAGGTGCCAAAGACATGCCGATCACCCGGTTCACCTCTCCTCGCCAAACGTCCAAATCTCGGCCGGGAGTGGCGAGGGAAATTTCTCTGCTTCCAGAGCCAAGGCACGGAACCAGGAGATCTGCAGGTGGGATAAAGCATCAGCAATATCATTATTAATGCCTGGAACATGTCTGGCCTTAAACAGCACATTGAAGCGTAGGCTCCTTAACACGAATTGACGAACCAATGCCATAACCCTTGGTGATTTGGACGTCTGAGCATTGACAATGTGAACCACTGCCGCATTGTCACACCAAAAATGGACCACTGAGTCGGCCCACTCCTCGCCCCATAGCATCAAAGCTCCCAGGATGGGAAGGAACTCGAGGAAGGTAAGATTGCGGAGGCGATCTGTGCCAAGCCATGCTTGAGGCCATCGGCCATAAGCCCACCTTCCCTCAAAATAAATCCCATATCCCAGGGAGCCGGAGGCATCCGATTGTACTTGAAACCTAGGGCAGACCATAAGGTCTGATCTCCAGAAAGATACCCCGTTAAAATCCCGTAGGAATGTAAGCCAGACCAAAAGGTCCGCCCGTATGCCCCTGGTCAGTCGGACCCTGTGGTGTCGCTTTAACAGGCCAGCCATGGCGTCACACAGGCGCCGGGCAAATGCTCTGCCGGGTGTCACCACCCTGCAGGCAAAGTTAAGATGGCCATGAAGTACCTGTAGCTCACGAAGGGACACTTTATGTTTGGCCATCAATGCCAAAATTGTCGCGGAGATCCGGGTGACCTTATCCATGGGTAACGTGGATGCCTGTGCGACTGTGTCAATTTCAATTCCTAGAAAAGTGAGCTTAGTAGCTGGGCCCTCGGTCTTTTCGGACGCTAAGGGGACACCCAGTTCCCGCATTAGCATCTGAAATGTAGTGAGGAGACGCGTGCACGTGTCCGAGCCCCGTTCACCCCCGAACAAAAAGTCAATGAAGTAATGGGCTACAGACCGAGACCCTGACCTGCAAACAAAGGCCCACTGAAGAAAAGTGCTAAAACGTTCGAATGCTGAACATGAAATAGAGCAGCCGAAAGGCATGGCCTTATCTACATAGAACTTCCCTTGGAATCTAAAACCCAAAAGCTCAAAGTCCCCGGGGTGTACTGGCAGTAATCGGAATGCCGATTTAATGTCACATTTTGCCAGGAGGGCACCGGGACCACATGAGCGTACCATCCGTAGGCCCTGGTCAAACGACGTATATCTGACCGAACAAAGGTCGTCAGGAATCGCGTCATTGACTGAAGAACCCGCAGGGTATAACAAGTGATGTATTAAACGAAATTCACCTGGCTTCTTCTTAGGTACTAACCCCAGAAGGGAGACCTTCAAGTTAGGGAACGGCGGTTCAGAGAAGGGGCCCGCTACCCTCATAGCCTCCACTTCTTTAGCAATGCTCAGTGCAGCCACCTCTTCATTGCCTTTCAAGGAAATTAAATTAGGGGCATCTTGGGGTCCTCGAACCCCCCTGAACGGAATATGAAAGCCCCACTAGAAACCCTCCAGTAGGTAGCTCACATCCTCCCTTCTTGGATAAGCTGAGAGCCATCGCTCCAGCATATAAACATTAATTGGGGAGGGGGCCTTTTGAGTTACTAGCTCCATCAGAGGAAGCCCTGACCGCCCCTTGTCCACCTCTACCTCTGCCCCATGACCCTCCAGCCCGCAGGCACGCGGGGGCAGTGTGGGGGCCAGCGCAAGAGGGACACTCGTGTCAGAAACGACACTGTCGCTTATTGCACACACCGTTAGCTGAGAAGCTCCAACACAGCAAGCGGGCTGGAACCCCCTGCCCCGCCGGCTGGCGGGGAGCCTGTGTTGGAGCAGCTCACTGCACAGCATGGCCACATTGGTACCTATCCCCAGGCGCCGGGCGCGTGGGAATCATGTACAAGAGCCACAATTTCTAGCAAGGCTCATCCCACCTCATCTTGGGGTGTAAGGCCACCCTCATTCTAAATTCCTCATCGTAAGCCAACCACGACGGGCCAGGGAAATCGACCATTGTCCAAGTATTGGATCATCGGAATGGCCAAGTCGGGCCAGGCCCTCAGGTATACCGCCATATATATAAGATATGCTGGCAACCAGTTGGCCCAGGTGCGTGGTGGCTTACGACGACGGGACAGCTCTTTGTCTCTGTCGTGCTGTCCCTCTCTCTCTTCCTTAGTGGGCTCACAGTTCAATAGGGAGAATATATCTACGTACTCCCCTCACCAAATCTTATCCCTCGTGACCTGTGACAAATGATCACCCAGGGGCAAAGAATAACCAGCCGTCGGTAAAGCCATCGACGGCACATTCTGTATAGCGGGTATACGCAGCAGGACCTGGACAGCCCCTGCAAAGCTTGGCACAGCCCCAGGGGCGGACACCCCCGCCCTCATCGAGGGACCATTTTGGACCCAGGGGTTACCGGGATAATGTGAGAACTGCTGCCCACCCGCATCAAGTTGACGCGGCCATGGCCACTGCACCCCCCCCCCCCAGTGTAAGTGGATAGTGTTGGTGGTGCACTAAATTGAACCTGATACTCACTAGTCGCACCCCCGTGAGCCGCCCCCACCGGAGCTCGCGACCGGAATCGAGCTCTGGGACCATCCCTGGCTGCTCCCAGCCTGTACATCGGGATGGATGGGGAGCTGCGAGGCACCAGCCTGTGCTGGCCGGACAGCCTCAAGCAGCTCAACCCGGTTGGCCACCCGCTGAAGCATCCCGGCCGGCAAGTTGGCTGGGGTCGACGAAGGGACCCCTGTTGAAGAAGCGGTAGCACCCCCTTCAGAAGGTGGCTGGGCAATGCCCAAGGATGCTTCCAGCACTGCTATACGTGCGATCAAAGCATCCACTGCCTCAGAGCCCCCAGTGTAAGGTGGGCCGGGTGGGCCTGATGGCCCACCAGGCAGTTGAGACAAAGGCAACCCAAAAGGGGAGCCAGGGCCTGAATAGGGCCATGCCCAGAACTCAGGCCCATGGGGGGCCGGAGGAGCTGTGGGGCGGACACCCGCACCAGGCCCCCCTGGGCTGACCTGTCCCAGGCCCTGCAAAGGCGTGCTCAGGGCCAAAGCCCCCGAGGGGCCAACCTGTACCTGCCCAGCTATGCCGCTGGTCCCCGGCTGCCAAGTGGTAGCCTGACCAGCTCCACTGGTACCAGTGGGCAAGGGTCTGTCACTGCCTCATCATGGGGGCGCAGCCCTGGTCCTCCGACCCGAAGG
This sequence comes from Bradypodion pumilum, assembly GCA_035047305.1. NCBI lineage: Eukaryota > Metazoa > Chordata > Lepidosauria > Squamata > Chamaeleonidae > Bradypodion > Bradypodion pumilum. The sequence continues at coordinate 430,457,755 of JAWDJD010000001.1, forward strand.
CTGGCCCCCATGCGATGAAGGGCCAGTAAAAGCCCTTCCCCTTGGCCGCGGCTTCAATGCAGGAGCCTTTCGCTTGGGAGCCATGTCTCCCCAAAATAATACGCGCCAAAGGATCCCTATCCAGGGATCGAACTCCTGTGTTAAAGTACCGCGGTAGCAAAGAGGCAAATCTAAAATGGAGATCTTTTCCTTTCCCAGCCGGGAATCGAACACAAATGAGAATGCGACGGAGAAAACTTCTCCTCTCTGTCGCAATTCTAAAATGGCAGCTCGGCTGCCTCGTGGCCACCCCTTTTATAGAGGGGTGGCCACGCCCCCTAACTCACCCGGATGTCTGACTCCGGGGGGCGGGGCGCAAAGAGCACGGCGGCCATTTTGGCGGCACACTTTCATTAGCTGGCTGGATAGCTCGATGGTTTTGGTATCTGGCTGAGGAGTCAGAGACTGGGAATTCAAATCTCACTGAGCCTCCTGGGAAATCAGCTAGCCTGTGTGGTTAAGGGCATGTTGCACAGTCCCAGGGTGCTCTCAGAAGAAGGAAATGGCAAATCATGTCTGTTTATTATTTACCTAGAAAATCCTGGTCAGTGTTGCTGTCAATTAGAATTGACTTGATGGAATGCAAATATGACAACAACGATGAAAACTTCTTGGATATCTTTACAGATTACATAATTACATAAGATATATCTTTTAACTGGCCATTTTGCAGCTAGACTAACATGGTGGACTACTTTTGTATCTAATACATTTTGTATGTTGTTGATTTTTTAAAAATATCCTGTTTGCTGCACTTTACCATATTTTCCATGCTGATATATCCTTGTAGGCAATTAACTTCATGGATCTAGCAATGAAAAATTACAGTTTCAAGCCTAAACCATAGAGATGAAAATATTGCTTCCAAGCATTATTGGATTGTGGAGATAACAGAACGTGCAAGAGCAACTTACATTCTCATGAGTTAAGTTTTCTGTACTGATCAGATCAGTACAAAGTTCCCTTGATTTCTAAAGGAAAAGTAAGAATTAGAGCAGTGGCTCTGAGTGGTTGCTAATGTGGGGTCCAAGCCCCACAGGGGGACTTTAATTCCCAGAATCCTAAGTCAGTACATTGACTGATCAGTGCTTTGGGGAATTGACTTAGGCTTCTTGGAATTGAAATCCAAAAACCAAAGGTTGGGAAGCACTGTTATTAGATGATCTCATTCACTGAGTTTTCAACAGAGTCCAAGCATGTTTCATAATTTCTACTGTTCCAGGTCCTGTGGTGCAACCTATTGAGAAGATGTATCTATAGTTAGTTATGTACTATAGACCAGCATATCTATAGTTAGTTATGTGCTATCATGTTGGAACTTTATTTATTTATTCTTTCATTCATTCACATTTATACCCTGCCCTTTTGGTGCAAGCACCTCTAATTTGTAGTGACCCTAATTGGACTTATAAATGACTAGCTGATTGCCCGGCCTTTCCAGGGGGTGGGATTTTTTTACTTGTGGGAAGGCATGACCCTTCTTATGATATGTTTATATGGTTATTGTGTATGTGAGCATGTGTGTATTTGGGATGCAGATGCAGAGTTTTGTTTTGTCATAGATGGTTTGACATGTACTCCAGTGTGTAGTCATGCCTGCCACATGACCACAGAAATGTCTGCAGAAGCAGACTGTGTTGATGGAGGCTTACTGGGATGTGGAAGGTGAGCAGTTCGATTCTTGAGTATAGCAGGATGGAATGATCCCCCGTCTTTCACCCAGCTCCTGTCAAACTTTTTGTTTGAAAGCAAGATTTGCAAGTTGATAAAAGGGCACCACATTGTTGGGAAGGTAAAAAGCATTACTTGTGCTCTGGTGTAGTCATGCCTGCCACATGAACATGGAAACGTCTGCAGAAGCAGACTGATTTGTTTGTTGTTGGAGGCTTACTGGGATGTGCCTATTACTTATGGTTTTTTTGGGGGGGCTCAGTCCATGGGGTGGGAGTTGGCTTGGGGAGGATTTTTCCTTTTTGCCTCCCCCCCCCACCATTTGTGATGCCCCGTGGCTCACAGTAAAGGAACCTGGGCAGACTCACCCCAGCATGATGATGAAGGAGGGATGGTAGGTATTGAGGAGGAAATTTAGGAGGAAAAGAAGATGGGACGGTATGACTGAGTGAGGGAAAGAAAGAAGAAAGGGGAGAAGAATGGCTGGAGGTAGGGAAGGAAGGATGAGAGCTAATTGTATGTTGAGATTTTTTTGGACCCTGATACACCCCAACACACAGAGTCTCTCTCTCTCTCTCATTCAGGCACACCCAGATACACACAAGTGATTGATACGGAACCCACTGTCTTGTACATACACACAGACACACATTCCCTCTCTCTCTCACACACACAGCATTGATGTACATTGAAAGTGTACTTGTTCCAGGGCTGTAAAGGCTTAAATGGAATGGGTCTGTTCCATCCACATCAGGACCTTGCCCCATCAGTCATTCACTCTCAAGTTCAACCAATTGCAGTTCAACATGTAAATCAGCTCTCTCCAACATTCTGTTTCCAGGCCTGGCTGTTAAACTGCTGTTTTTCTCCCATGGCAGTTTTAGTTTCCATTCTTTTCCCCATTTTGTAGGGCTTAGGCCCCACTTTTGGGCCCCAGACCTCGCGGTGATGGTCCCAGTTTTTCAAGGTAAGTGTGGACAGCTCATTACGGGATAGGCTGGACATGTGCAGACACCCATTCTTATAGGTATAGAAGTGAGATACAGTATTTAAGGAACAGCTTTACCATACCTACTCTCCCAGTGGCTTTCTATGGCCAAGTGGAATTGGAACACTATTATGGATTTTTATTTTCCTCTATATGGTGTACAAATCTACATTAAAACCACAACACTTCAGACAATAGTTATAAGTTAGACTCACTGTTTCTGCCTTCTTTCTTCTTTAATGCAAAAGAGATAGTTTCCTCTATTTGTCAAATTTTTGGCAGGTACAGCAAGAAACACCTGAAAATCTCCTGCTGACTGTACAGAAAACACAGAAGTTACAGGCAGAAGAAACACAGCTGGGTGTCCCTTTAAAAGTGACTGAGAATAAAAATGAGCTGAAATTGTGAAAGTAAATCAAATAATAAGTGGGAAACAAAACAAATGAGGTTTTAATTATGAATGTGAATGAAATAATAAAACAAAACAAAGCTCTTTCAGATTCTTAATTCATACTCCTATGTGAAGTGTATGAAGAGAATGTTGGAATCATGGTGTTATTCAAATAGTAAAATATAAGACAGCCCTTGTCATATCTATTAGAAGTGAACCAATCACACAGAATCAGAATAGAATCATGGAAAATTGATGAGATCCAACAAGCTAAAGCAATTTGCGACTGACCTCATGAATATTGCTTTTATAAGCACCTTCTGCATACACACAAAGATAAATAATGTGTTACATCAGTAGCATATTAATCATGACAGCAAACTGATCTGATGTACTGATGGTCTTTGAGGGAAGAACTCAGAAATAAACCAGTAACATCTGATTGCTTATCATCTTGACTACAGCAAGTTTTTCCCCATGTCCATCATAACATTTCCATGGACAAAGTGGGTTAAAGTATGCAACTATTGTTTGGATTTGTAGTAGACTGGTGAAGGGTTTCCATGCGATTCACTGAGTGCATATTGCCTCTTCAATCTTACGAGAAATAGTGGAACAAACTGGGTATTCTTTGTTTACAAAGAGAAGTATAAAAATTGAACATAAGAACAGCCTTGCTGGAACAGGCCACAGCCCATCCAGTCCAGCATTCTGTCACACACAGTGGCTCACCATTTGCTTCAGGGTATTCCCAAGCAGATGCCTTCACCTGCTTAGGATTCCCTGGAAATGGCATTGAGAGAGATCCTGCCTATCTCTCCAACCCGGAGGTTGTCCTTAGGTATCCATAATTATAGCCATTGGTACCTTTGTCCTCCATGAACTTGTCTAATCCTTAATTGAAGCTGTCAAGACTGACAGCTGTTACCACTTCATCTGGCAGGGAGTTCCATAAATCAGTGATCCTCTGGGTGAAAAAGTACTTTCTCTTATTTGTTTGAGAACTAGTACCCAAAAGTTTCGTGGAGTGCCCCCTAGTTCTAGTGTTATGCGATAGGGAAAATAGTTTTTCCTTATCTATTTTGTCCACACCATGCATGATTTTATAAACTTCAATCAGGTCACCTCTTAGGCGTTGTCGTTCAAGAGTGAAGAGGCCCAACCGTTGCAGCCTCAGATAGCCTCAGAGGTGTTCCAGTTCCCTAATCATTCTGGTTGCCCTCCTCTGCACTTTTTCCAGCTTCATAATATCCTTCTGGAGGTATGGCGACCCGAACTGCACACAGTATTCCAGATGGGGCCTCACCATAGATTTATAAACAGGCAAAATGACACTTGCTGACCTTTTTTCTATACCCTTCCTAATGATCTCTAGCATTGAGTTTGCTTTTTTCACTGCTGAGGCACACTGGGTTGACACCTTCATTGAGCTGTCCACCAGGACATCAAGGTCCCTCTCCTGGTTTGTCGCAGAGAGTTCAGACCCCATCAGTTTATAAATGTAATTGGGGTTCTTTGCCCCAACATGCATCACTCTGCACTTACTAATGTTGAAACTCATTTGCCACTGTTTTGCCCACTCCCCCAGTGTCGAGAGATCCCTCTGGAGCTCCTCACAATCTCTCACAGTTTTCACTACCCTGTATAATTTAGTGTCGTCAGCAAATTTGGCTACCTTGCTATTTACTCCTACTTCTAGATTATTTATGAAGAGGTTGAAAATCAGGGGTCCCAGTACTGAACCTTGGGGGGGACCCCACTCTTTACTTCCCTCCACTTGGAGAAGTGTCCATTTAGTGCTACCCTCTGTTTCCTGTCCCTTAGCCAGTTGCTGATCCAGGACAAGACCTGTCCCTTTATTCCATGACTGGTAAGTTTATTCAAGAGCCTTTGGCGTGGGACCTTGTCAAAAGCCTTCTGAAAATCCAGATAAACAATGTCAACTGGATCCCCCTTATCCACATGCTTGTTGACACTCTCAAAAAATTCCAACAGATTAGTGAGGCATGATTTGTCCTTGCAAAAGCCATGTTGGCTCTCCTTTAGCAGCGCCTTCTCTTCTATGTGCCTATTAATCCTATCTTTTAGGATGGTTTCCATCACTTTATCTGGGACACATGTCAAACTGATAGGTTGGAAATTTCCTGGATCACCTCTGGATCCTTTTTTGAAAATTGGTGTTACATTCGCTACCTTCCAGTCATCAGGCACAAAGCCTGATTTGAGGGAAAGATTATATATTTTGGCTAGGAGATCAGCAATTTCATCTTTAAGTTCCCTGAGAACTCATGGATGGATGCCATCTGGTCCTGGTGATTTGTTAGCATTTAGTTTAACAAGGCATGCAAGGACCTCCTCCCTGGTTATTTCTATCTGGTTTAATTCTTCGGTTTCCCTCCCTACGAAGGTAGGCTCTGTTTTGGGCATGTGGTCTCTATCTTCTTCAGTGAATACTGAAGCAAAGAATTCATTGAGTCTCTCTGCAATCTCTGTTTCCTCTTTAATAACCCCTTGCCTTCCATTGTCATCTAATGGTCCAATGGCCTTCCTAGTTGGGTTCTTACTTCTAATGTACTTAAAGAAGTCTTTGTTATTTCTCTGAGTATTTTTAGCTATATGCTCCTCTAAGTCTTGCTTTGCTTTCCTGATTGTTGCCTTGCATTTGTTCTGCCAGAATTTATTTTACTGCCCTCTGTCCTCATTCGGACAAGCCTTCCATCTTCTAAATGAGCTTTTCTTGCTTTTGATCACTTCCCGAACAGCTCCTGTAAGCCACATCGGAGTCCTCTTGGACCTGGCAGTGCCCTTTTTCCTTTTGGGTATGCATTCCAATTGGGCCTCTGCTATTGTTTTTGTAAACAGCCTCCATTCCTCTTGGAGTGTTTGGACTCTCTCAATTTTCCCTTTCATCTTCTTTTTTACTAGTTTCCTCATCTTTGGGAAATTTCCTTTTTCAAAATTTAAGGTCTCTGTGTTAGATTTTATCAGTGACTTGCGGTCTATGATCAAGTTAAACATAATTGAGTTGTGGTCACTGTTCCCTATTGGATCAGTCACATTAACATCTTGCACCAGATCCTGAGTATTACTCAGGATCAAGTCAAGGATTGATATGATCTCTCTCTTTAAATATGTGCAAAGCTGTCATGAAGAAAGTGGAGCAGGGTTGTTTTCTGCTATGCCAGAAGGGAGGACTTTTGATTCAAATTGCAAGGAGATTTCAAGTAAACCTTCTTCTTCTTTTTCTGATATATCTGAACCAGAATAAAGATGATCATCATGGCGATCAGCCATGAAGATCCTCTGAGAATATAATGCAGTGATCTTCCACCCTTCTGCATTGCAGCATGACACCCATATAACTGATCCAGTTCCATGAGTCACTTTCTGGTCCTGAGAACTTTTGGCATACAATATCCTCACCCACTCCAGCCCAGTATTGATGAAGCTGCTGCCCTCCACCAAGATGGATTCAAGTGGAATTTAATCCACTTGGGGAACATTATCCTTTCCTGTGGACTTTTGCACCCAAGGTCATTAGTCCTCAGGGTTTTTGGGTTAGTTATCTGCTGCCTAACACTTGGCATTGAGTCATTGGCAGTATGTTTTACTCTATTACCATAGCAGGATAACCTGTCCAGACTGTAGTCAATGTTAGGAAGGAAGAAACGGTTTGATAGTGGAATAGGCTGCCCCATTGGATACTTTTGACTAGAGATTGGATGGCCTTATCAGATTGCTTTAGCTGTGGACTTCTTGTACCAACAGGGGGTTCAACTGGATGACCCTTGGGCTTCTTCCAAATCTTGTTTTTATTTTGTTTCATGAAATTAACTTTTACTTATGGCAATCCTATGAATAACTGGCCTCTAAAATGTCCAATCTTTAACAGCCCTTGCAAACTCAAGTTTGTTGCTTCTTTTATGGACTCAATCCATCTTCCTCTTTTAATGCTGCCTTCAGCTTTCCCTAGCAATATTATCTTTTCCAGTGAGTCTTTTCTTTTCTTGATGTGTTCAAAGTATTGCAGTTTCAGTTTCTTTTTTGCTTCTAGGGAGAGTTTAGGCTTAATTTGATCTAGAACCCACATGTCAGTCTTTCTGGGAGTCATAGTCTGCATATCTGTCCTCCCACACCGTATTTCAAACAAAATTATTTTTTTCTGCTGGCTTCTTCACTGTCCCTCTTTCTCATTGGTACAAAGTGATCAAGAATATCTTAGTGCACATGAGCCAAAACCTGGTTCCCAGATACACATGTTTTAATGGTATTGTTTGATACTTCTAATTTCTTTGCCACAGTCTTCATTTGTACTGTTTATTAAACTGGCACACAAAATCTTCAACAATTTCAATGTCTTCATTTTCCACATTAATGTTATGTAGCTCTTCTGTAATCATACTTGTTGTCTTTGATATTTAACTGCTGTTCTACTTTTGCACTTTCTTTTTTCATCTTTACCAGGAGTTATTTCAACTCATTGCTACTTTCTGCTGGTAGGATGATGTCTTCTGCAAATCTAAATTGACTTCTGTTTCACCCACCAATTTCCCCTCCTCCTTCATCTGTATCTAATCCAGCTTTCCATATATGTTCTGTGTACAGATTGAACACAGATAGGGAGGTATATCATTTGCCCATAAAACAGTTCTGTTTCACCATGTTAACTTCTTGTTCCCAAATCTACAGTTTTATATTTCTGTTAGCAGCACAATCCTAGAAAATAATGTTAAGCTTTGAAACCTAAAAACGCAGTTCATATTAAAATGCTCAGGTAGCACTATCATCCATAATGGTGAAAATATGAGACAGTTTATGTAGCACCTTAGATCAGGGGTTTGCAACCTATGGCCCTAATCCTGCCCATGCATATCATTAATCCGGCCCAGAGTGAGAACTCCAGCACCCCTAGACCCACCCTACCCCTTGGAAATCAAAATAGCTTTCGCTGCTTCCCAGGGTGGCGGGAGGCTTTTTGGAACATTATCACCCCATTTTGGGATTTTTCCTCCACTCCTCCATTGTGCATCTGCAGGGAAAATGTGCCTGTTTGTGACTTCCTGTGCTGGGCAGAAATTATATCAGTGCCTGGGGGACACAGCGCAGAACCAGGAAGTTGCAAACAGGCACACTTTCCCTGCCGAAAGCACAATGGAGGAGCAGTGGAAAAGTACTGAAACAGAGTGATTATGCTCCCCAAAGCCTCCCGTCACTGTGGGAAATGGCAGAGACTTTGCATGAAGCCTCCAAACTGACCCTATCACTGGAGCCACTGCTGATGATGACAACAACATAAGTACCTGGAGCAAACATGCCTCCACCTCCCCCCCACAGCTGCATATCTGGGTGTGTCTGGCCCATGGCAGGAAAAAGTTGTGAACCACTGCCTTAGATGATGGACAAGCCACTTTTCTCCACATCACTCCAGAGGTAATCTAAGCATGCTCAGTTCTGAGCACAAAATCACAAATTAGTATTCTAGTCATGCTATGTCATTCCACATTTATGAGACATCCCAGTGCAACTGCAGTGTTGTTTTTGGTTTGTTTCAGTGTTCATCCCAAATTCCCATTATACTCTTTATTTATTTCTATTTAGCATCTGTAGAATGTTTAACATCTGCAGAATGTTAAATAAAATTCCCTCCTCAATTCTGTCTCACATAGTTACAGTATGCCTACCCCATTTGCAGACATTTTCAGCATAGATCACACATAACGTATGTATGTTCATTTGTGTAAAAAAGAGAAAAGAAGCAGAGGTGGGCACTAATGTTGAAAATACATTTGTGGGGGGCGGGGGGGGAGGACAGGGGAAGAACAGGGGAAGAGTTAGTCTTCAAATTGTATTGCCTTCAGTGGGAAGTAATGAACTCTGGGTTGAATTGCTTATACTGTCCTGTATTATAATCAGGCTGTTTTTATCAAGACAGTAACAGACAGAAGTGCTCTAGCTGTAATTGTGGGTAATAAAGGAAAGCTTTATAATATGCCTTGGTCACTTATTTGTTGATATCCATTTTTAAAAGAGATAATCAATTCCAAACAAATTGCTTGAGGGTTTCTTTTGTTTCCTCTTGTTTCATCTGCACCGGGAAGACCTGGCTGGTGCCACAAGATCAGAGTGGGCAGCTGTAGATCTCCAGATATTTTTTTGGCCTGTAACTTATGTCAGCTCAAGTCAGCATAGACAATGGTGAGGGAATGAAGAATTTCTAGTCCACGGACATCTGAAGGGCTAGCGTGCCCGTCCTTCCAACTAGTTGTCCCATATGAATGATCCAAAAGGTTGGTGAGAGACTTTAAAGTTGTTTAATTTGTCAACCTGAACTTTCTTGATGGATGTACAGGTTGAGCAGTCATGGGCCCATTATGTATTTTGTTAACTATAGTAAAAATTGCCAATTCTACATTTTTTTTTAAAAAAAACCATTTTTGGAGAAATGGAATCAAGAGACAGAAATATGAACAGCAGTGCTTTTAAATGAGAACCAAATAGTAGTAACAAATAGTTTAGCAGAACATTTGTGCCTCTCCAAGGTAGGGAAAGATTATGAAAGTTACCATAAGGTTCATTTCACTTATTCCATCTCAGTCTTTAATGTATGTATTTAGACTCCAATATGCTATGTAATTTTATGCATGTTTACTCACCACCACAACCAATTAAGCTTCACTTAACACAAACTCTTAAATATGGCCCTAATATCATCTTGGATCTCCTGAATCTAGCCACCTTGGGTTCCATTATTGTGAGAAAAGAGGATTCTAAATCCTTTTTTGTAACATCTGAATGTTCTACCCTATGTTTGATTTGTGGCAATATGGGGTGCTTATTTCTCTCTCTAAATGGACTGGGATTAGTGTACCTGAAGGTACACCTTCTCCCATATTGAAATAAAATTTAGTGGGACAATTGCTACCAGAAAAAATAGTATTTTTGGTAGTGGAACCCTTTCTGTGGAGTGCCTTTCTTAAATAAATAAGTTGCAGATCCCTAAATGAGCTGGGATCAGTTTCTGTACAAAAATTAATATACAAAGATGTACAGACAACTCTGAAACAAATGGGTTATGTATGCCTTTTCTACAGATTGTTTTCATTGCTTTGCTTGGATATCAGTTCTCTGTAAAATGAAATGATAAATGGCCATGAAAATGCTATGGATTTCAAACCCACCCCCTATGTCTTTATTCTCCTAACTCATAATCAGAGCTAGATTACATGGTAGGGTATTTTGCCACACATATGATATCAACACACCTCGCTGGCAAAGCAGGTGTGGGGCACTGGTGGCATGGTGACCCCCACTTGCTGGCTCATATAGTGCAGGCCTCTCTGCTTTTTTGTTGCTTTTAGCCACTTTTTAACTGTGATCTTTTAAATAATTGATGGATGGGGGGGGTACATTTTAGTGTTTTAAGATTGTAGTGTTTTATGTTGTTGCCACCCAGAGTTACTCACTCAAATTGGGCGGCAGTATATCAATTTGAAATAATAAATAATTAATAAATAAATGAAGTCTGTAGTTGCTCATTCTGTTTTTTGAAGCCATAATTACTGTTAAAACCACTGTCGTTGAACAATTTTCATTTAAATGCTTCTTTGTTCAGCCTTAAAACAAAGATCCATAATCTGGATTAAAGCAATTGTGCATGTAAACAGCAGCTCTATCTATTTATAAGATTTATTTGAGGATAAGAGGATATGTCCATAGTTTTCATCTTGGGAAGTTAATATTTCTGGATAATCCAGGAGTATTCTATGCAGAAAACAGTACTAAGAATGGCAATGACAAACTATTTCAAAGAAATAGGGATATTTAGTTATGGGCACTATGTATATAGAAGACCACCCAGTATATTCTAGAATTTTGTTCTAGGAAAAAATGCTGTTTGCATAAAACTGAAGCCTTGCAGTGAAACCCCAAAGATGTACCAGCTGCAGAGGTTGAAGAACAGACAGAAGCTTCTCCCATCTGCAGAAGCCCTCTTATGCTGGCAAAACCCACTTCCACCAGCTGGGCCCAGAGATCTGCCAGTAGAGGGATCTACTTACATAAATGTGTACTAGTCAATAATAGTAAGGGATTGTGGTGGGTCAGTGGTTAAGAAGCTCACCTTGTTAGCTGGAAGGCTGGCAAGTTAGCGGTTTGAGACCCGGGTACTGCATGATGGATTGAGTGCTTATCTCTGTCCCAGTTTATGTGAGTGTGGCATATGAAAGGAAAAAACAGATAAATGAAGATGAATTACTGGGGTGCACAGCAGTCACACTGGATCTGTGTTAGGTAGCAATTTTGTTACAAACAGCATCCCTGTCCTATTGGTTAACCCTGAAGCTACAGGAACTGGGGACGAGTTGTGACTGCTATATTGCTTCTGATCTCAGCTCATTCATTTTGTGTTTCCTTCTTCATGGGGAGGAATGGCTCGAGGTAGTGTATGCATTTTGTGTGTGTGGGTTCCTGCCCTTTAAGCATCAGTGGATTAGTATCCTTCTAGTAGCAAATCCTGGCCTCTTAAATTCTGGTGCCTGGACCAAGTACCAATTGCTCTGCCCTAGTGACAGTTCTGGCCAGATAAAATCTGTCAACAGATAAGTTGCTGCTGCCATCATTGTTAGGTATCCTGGTAGTAGGCCAGGATACCTAAGAGATCACGTTTCCCCAAGAGTGTCTGCCCGTCCAACCAGAGCGGACCGGAGGGGCTCCCTCAATGTGCCATCGGCTAGAGGGGCTCACCTCTCTAGCACATGGAGGAGGGCCTTCTCTGTGTCCACTCTGACTTTGTGGAATCTCCTGCCAGTAGAACTCCAGCTGCAGATGTGGCCGAGTGGGCAGTGTAGAATCGAACAATTAAATTAATCACCAGATCCAAACCACTGCACCTCAGAGTTATGACCACTGTCCTGGAATAAAATTAAGCTAGGGAAAGGTTAGTGTGATACAATTCCCTGCATGTCTAGCTTGGGAAGGTAAGGATTGAGCACTATTTCATCTGGTTTTGCTTCATTGCAGCTATTCCACAGTAATCTTGGCTTCTTTGGATTGTGCTTTGAGTATTGTATGAAATGCAAAGGTAGGAGATCCAAAAATCTTGGTAAAATCCCTAGAATATATTAGTTAATTTTAAAAAGCAAAGTGTGTGCGTACATGTGTGTCTCAGCTTCAGCTTCAACTCTAAATTAATCCATTATTGATTCATTGGCAATATGTCACAGGAGAAAGATAAAATGCTAACTAATCATAATTCACTTTAAAATCAATGGCACAATGTTATAAAAGCCAAGGAGAATACTTCATGGAAATCAGTCTGTTTTATGCATATATTTTATGCCCAGATTTAGGAGCCAAGGAGATGATATACTACTGTGATCGTTGCCTCCTTTCTCAATTGGATTTTAAATAATAACCTCTCCAAACTCTTAGCTTAATATGCATATAAAAGCTGCCCTAAGTGTGTGAAAGTCCCATTGCAGGTTGAACAAGGCTAGGATGCAATGCCATTTCGGGGACTACAGAGGGCAAGAGGAATGAAATAAAACTTGGGTGCTCCCACAGAAACCAGTGTAATTAATTTCCAGGTGTTGAATTTCCCCCGAGAATTGCACTTATATATTTATTTTATTTTTATCTCCTCTTCCCTTTGTGTGCTCTACTCATATTTACATGCTCACAACAATGTGATTATGCAAATTAGAATAAGAGAAAGCAACCTGCCAAAAGGCACCGAGTAAATTTTGTGACTAGGTAAAGAATCAAATCTAGATCTCTCTAGTCTTCTTTTAATATATTAACCATTACTCTACACAGGAATTCTGACAATACCCTGCTTTTGGGTAGTAATCCATTGGACTCAGTCAGCACTGTATGCCTTCAAGTCAGAACTAATTTATAGTGACCCTAATAGGCCTTTCGTGGTAAGTGAGATATTTAAAAAGTAGTTTTACCTGTTCCCAGTGAATTTCCATCATTCAGGGAGTTTCACATCCTGAACCTCTGAGTCTTAGTCCATCATTCTATCTACTACATCACTCTGGGCATCTATTGTGTGTACATTATTGATTTTTCTATCAATGCATCACATAAGAAAAAAAATGCTTTATTAGAAACAAACTGCTTCACCAAACTCTCCCTATAGTGACATATTAGTTGCCTTCCCATTTGTCCTCCTCAAAAACAGGAAATTAATGTCATCTCTTGTATATAATCATCATGACTGGTAGCTGCTCTTAGTCATATTCTCCATAAATCTGCCTAATCCCCTTATAAAGTCATCCAGGCCAACACTGGCTACGACAACATCTTGTGGAACCAAACTGTTTAGGTTGATTATATACTCTGTATGTGTGTGTGTGTCTGTCTGTTTGTACATACACCCACAACTATGAGCAGAAAGTTAGAGTCTAATCAATTCCACAATGGGATTGAGGCCAACTGTAATGTTTCTAGCTGCTGAGGTGCACTAATCTATATATATAAAAGCAAGATGCAACGCTTGTGCATCTGGAATAGGTTCCTATACCTATCCCCAAAAAAAACATGGCACACAATACCTTACACATGTGTGCCCCATACTGTCTGGGTCCTGAACAAAATGGGGGGCCCTGCACTCCACAAATTGGACAAAACAAGAAAAACATCACACATCCAGAACAGCAATGGCTGCCGCACGCACAGGGAGCAGCAGTTGGGTAAAAGGAACAGGAGGAGGAGGAAGGAAAGAAAGAGGAAAATGAGAAGCGATGGAAGAAGAGGCATAGAGGAGGAGGAGGAACAGAAGAGGAGAATGAAGAGGAGGAGGGCAGAAGAAAAGAAAAAAAGAAGAGGATGGGGGAGAGGAATTAGAGGAGGATGAAAGAAGAGAAGAGGAGGAGGATGGAACAAAGAGGAGACTGGAGGAAGAGGAATAGTAAAGGAGAAAAGGAGGGAAAGAGGAGGCAAAGGAGAGGATAATGGATGAATAAAAGGAACAAGAGGAGGAGGTTGGGAAGAGGAAAATGAGGAGGAACTATCAGCAGTTAATGCATTAAATGAAAAAAAAAAAACAACCAAAACCAGGCAACACTGGGTAATCAGCTAGTAACATAATAACATACAACTTCAACAGTGTTCCAGGAAGCTGTATTTGATCTCAATTTGGATTGGCTGATGGGTGCTGTTGTGTTTGAATACACATATTGCTGTAACGTTGTGTAATATTATTAGGATCAGTACGATCCTCCATTTTGTCTTCTTCTTCTTGGTCTTAAAGTATAACGGAACTTGCATTCCTGCCTTAACTATAAGTCATGTAAAGTCTTCACTCCAGTCTGTTGACCTTACAGTCACCGCACTCCTCTCCTGTCCAATCCTGTTGTTTCCCACCCAAATGTATCCATTCCTGATTGTATATATTTAGCAGTGCTGCGCCATTGCTCCCCATGTTCTGACTGCCTAATAAAGTTGTTTGGCCCTGTTATGCTGGCTGCTTCACATTTCTACCAGAACATCAAAGATGCCATCCCTGTTATGAGGCTTAAATTATATAGGAGAGCACAATTTGAGTGTGCCTTGGCTCTTCAGATGTTTAATCTGTTATTATGTCAGCTTGGGCTGTGCTCCATTTATGCTTGAGAGCTCTACTTATTGGTACCCCTATGCTTGTAAGCGTTAGAGTTTAGGATGGTGATTGAAGACTTTATTGTTTTCTTTCATTATGCTTGGTTTCCAATTGTTACCGTGGTCTAGCTTTTCACTGTTGCTTCAAAAGATTATTTTTCTTTGACTCTGTTTTTTGCCCTGTTTTTTTGTTTAAAATAAAATTTCTGCATTCTGTGTTCATAGAGCACGTGAGCTGGACACTTATTTGTAAATCCATCCTTGACACATCAGACAGCTATGGAATTGTTCAGTGGTTCTGCTTAGCAGGGTTGCTTTTCTGCTGTGACAGTAGAGTTCCTTGTTATGGCAAACTCTTTTTGCCGAGCTTCTCCGGGTCTCGCGCCTCTTCCTGCACACCTTCCTGCACACCTTCCTGCACACCTTGGCGATGTGCCCGCGGCGGCTGCAGTTGTGACACTCGGCCTTCCAAAACGGGCATTTCACGCGGTCGTGGGCCGCTCCACAGCCGTCGCACCGCCGGCTCTCTTTCCGGACCCTCCGGACGTCCTCGTCATCGCTGCTCTCTGCGGACGACCTCGAAGCTCGCCGGGCTGCATGCACCGGAGTCTCTGCCTTGCTCGACCTCGGCCGCCAGTCCTGGAGTTCTTGTACCCCAGCCTTTGTAGCTTCCGCGGCCTGTGCCGCTCTGATGACCTCCTGCAATGTGGGAGGCAGCTCTTGGTTCATTAATGTGCGCTGGGTTTCGGCGTCGTTCAGGCCGCACAGCACACAGTCCCGGAGGGTGATTTCGACATTCTCCCATTTGCACGGGCTGGCCGCCAGCCGCAGGGCCGCCACGAATGTGGCGACCGTCTCCCCGGGCGCTTGGACTCACCTCCAGAACGCACTCCGAGCGGGAAACATCGCTGTGGCGGGCCGGACATGCTCACGCAGCATCTGCATGAGTTCCTTGGCCTTGAATTCGCTCACCCTCCTCGGTGCTATCAGGTGCACCAAGGTCCTTTTGGTTTCTTGTCCGAGCATCCTGGTGAAGATGGCCCTTTTCTTTGCCTCTTCCGTGACTTCGGACTCAATCAGTGCTGCCTGGAAGTCCATTTCGAAGATCTCCCAGTCGCCCGGTTTCCTGATCTCGAAACCGGCGCATGTCTTGGTCCCGTGGGCTGCCATGATCCCACCTTCGTCGCCAATTTAGTGTAAGGGACCAAAGACAATGAAACAGCCGAAGGGTTGGCTTAACACAGGTTTATTGCATGATGATCCGGAGGAACATGTGGTAATGGCGGATTGGTAGCTCAATATATACAGCTGGCTATACAATTGAATGTGGCTCGTCGACAGCCTATTGGTTGCTGCCTGCGTGACGTCGTAGGAGGTCACGCCCTTCTTGTCCAGGTGAAGAGGTGGCGGGAATCTTCCCGCGCTGCTGATCCAGGTGAATCTGAGCCATGAGAGCTGGACGCTCGCTATTGCCATCTAGTGGTCACTAGCTCGCGTCCCCTTGTCCGGTTTACATTGATACAGCTGAAGGTTATAATGTTGCACACAGAAAGGTTACATTGTTACCACATGGCTAGGTACATTGTTAAAGGCACAGTTTTACAGAACACAACAGCTACCAAACTAATCTAATTGGTGATCGCAGTTGATGGGCAGCAAGAAGAAGATTCGGGGAACTGCCTCTTATTAGATCCAGCTCAGGTACACTGTCCCAACAAGAAACCAGAAGCCTTGAGCAGCTGTTTCATAGACCTTTTGCCCTTTACTGTTTATGCATACAAAAAGTCACAAAATTATCAAAGTAGCATAAATAAAACTCACATAAAAGCAAGCGGCAATAAAGGAGAATAAAAAAAGCTCATAATTGTAAATGGAAATTTATGCAGTGTTTGGTGGAATTCTCTAGAGATAGTGTTACACAACAGGTAGATGAACATAAATAACTAGACCCAAAAGGCTAAACTGCTGTCAGTTTCTGTAAGCTCACAGGTTCTTGTTAGGCAGTTTTTGTGGATACTACAAATTTGTCTTCTACTTTACAAGCATCTGGTTATCTTGGCAGACCACATGTATGTAGACTGCTAACATTTTTCTAGTGGCCCCATTTTGCTTCTATACAAGGAAAATATGACTAGGGCATAAAGTTGTGCAAATCCTTCACTGTAATCTTTGTGAAATGTAAATGAATAATGAGTTTCAGAATGTCAGATTAAAGAAATGTTAGAAGAATTGATGGCTTGATGATTGGGTGTGTGTGGGGTTGTCTCTTGATGCTACTGTCCTTTTGTCCTTGATGAAATTGCCTGAGAAAGATGGTACTGAAGGAAAATATAAATTGAAACAGCTAAATTGGGCAGGTTGTAATTACGTAAATGATTTAGATTAGACAAGGGAATTTTTGAATGTTGAAGTTGGAAATGGTGGTGTTTCATTTTTTTTGGGTTCATGCCATACTAAAATAGTGAGGAAGGACATGGTTCTGATCCATTGATGCAATATATTAATCATAGCTAGGGATGTAAATCTTTGCTTCTGTCATAGTTTTGCATGAAGATGAAGAACCATGATTAATTTTCCTCAAATTGCAAGAGGAGGAGATATTTTGTGGTACTCTCAAAAAGAAAGAGAACTAGAATAGATTTCTGCAAATTGAGCAAAATGATGTAAAGAACATGTTGAATTAACACAATAAATGCAAAATGCCCAAAAGAATAATGGCTGGCCAAGATGTAATTAGGTGGAGTGACTTTGTTTGGATGAAAGTTTGGCTAAAGGCACCAAAATTTAGAAGAGCACAAAGTTTAGAAGGCTGGAAGGAACCAAATCTATCCATTGGAATTTGCTGCTAGAAGGACATAAAGTTGCCTCACTGCCTCCAGTCACTCCTCTGCAGGCAAAAGAAACACAGAACAGGTTTGCACAGCAAAAATCCAAGATGAAAGTTTGCAGTCAGACTCAAGTTCTTTCCGTCTTATTCTTCTGTCTTAACCTTACACTTAACCTTACATAACCAAGAAAAGCCTCAGATGCCAAAATTGCTACTTATGGTTCTGGTGGCTGTGGCTTTGTTGCATGAGTTTTTAAGTTTTAGACATACCCAGAAGGGTGTTTGTTCCATGTTTGCTGTTTGTTTGTTTTGCTTTTCAAAAAGGAAGGCTAGTGTTTTACAGTTTGTGCAAACAGAAGGATCTCAGTAAAAAAAAAAAAAAATCTCTCTCCAACATACTTGTCCCAAGAGAAGTTATGTCTCTCTTTCAATCTGATGAATCTTTTGGTACCCTCAGGATGGATGGGAGCCTTTAAAAGCAAAACTCCTGGCTGCATTGGCAGCAGGAGTTCTAGCTCATGCTGGTGATTTTTGGCTATAAAAGGCAGCCCTCCACCATCACAAGCAAAACTAAATTAGCAGATGGAGGGAGTAGCTCGCTGGACAAGGAACAACATTAATGGAGGATATAGCTGAAGATCTCCCCTACGTCAACCTTCCCTATGTCACTTGGAGGACCTTAAGTAGGCTGAGAGTTGGAGTCTCTAAATGCAAGACCAACATGTTTAAAGGGGGGGGGCTGCATACAGAATCCGGTTCATTCTGGTCTGCCAATTGCTGCCAGAGAATGCACCAATGAGGACTTGGGTTTGGGCAATGACAAAGCAAAGAAAGTGGCTTCATGTTGGCAGTCCAGGGTTTGACTGGGACACAAAGAAGGAAGATCATCACAAGGCCTCCAAAGTCTTCCCAAGGTTGAAAGGGAGCTGTAGGAGGCCTCAGAACCTGAAGGGAGCAACCAGGAAGCATACAGTAAATTAAATTGCCATCACAGAATCACAGTGTTAACCTAGTTACACCGTGTAAAGTTATGCTAACAAGACCAACAGGATTTCAGACTTTGCATTGAAAAAAATCAGAGAATCAATAAACTCAGTATCCTATAATCATTTATATCTGGGTTACAGTCCAGTGAAACCTGTCAAGGGGGGAAAGGAGAAACTTATGTTTTGTTCTGGAGGTGGAAAAATTCTAGATATTAAAAATTTGCAAGCATGGCGCCAACATGGCCGCCACCCTCTTTGCAGGCTCCCCCACCCCGGACGCAGACATCCAGGTAGTTTGGGGCGTGGCCACCCCTATATAAAAGGGGTGGCCACGAGGCGGCTCGCTGCCATTTTACAAGAGCAACGGAGCGGAGAAGTTTGCTCCACCGCTCCTTTTGCCTTCCTTCGCCTCCATTTTTTGCCTATTTGCGCCTTATTTACTTGGACCGTCGGTCTGTTCTTGTGTCCCTCTTAGGGACACCACCTTTGGGTGGCCATGGCCCCCAAGAAGTGGGGTGCAGTGGCTGCATGGCCACGTGCACGGGGACAGGCTAGCCCGACCCCCCACCCTGTCCCTCCTGGCGTCTCCTCGGGCCGGAGGGCTCATGTGGGAGTGCCAAGAGGGATTGGCGCTGGGGTTCTTTCCCCCACTGCCACCAATGAGGGTGATCAGGCTCTTGCCCACCCCCCTCGCCCAGTCGGAGGACTTGGGCAGGGGCTGCGCGGGCCTGCACCCCTGGGGCTTCAGTCCCCATGGTTTTTGGGGCCCCCAGCTCAGGCCCAGAGACATCACTGGGGCCCAACGTGGGGCAAGGCGGCATCATGTGGTCTGATGCGGGATCGTGCCCGGATCTGGCCACTGCACCCCATGGGCCGGATTATCTGGCCTGGCCCTACTGTGGTTGGGGGCTGGCACGGGGCCTCGCACCACCGTCCGTGGTTGGCCTAGGACTGGGCCGCGGCCCTCTACCCGCAGCCGAACTGGGACTGCCGGGGGGCCGCCTGGCCCCTCCAGCCCACATTATTGCGGTGGGTTGGACACTGTTGATTTGCTTCTGGCCTGCATAGTGGCCCTAGAAGCCTCAATGGGGATTGTTCCACCACCTCAGGACCCTGGGGTTGGGTTGCGTCCGTACGCTGCCCCTTTGCCACTTGGGAATCAACAGCAGGCCCTAAGCCGGGTAGAGCTGCTTGAGGCCGCAGCTCCCCATGTGGCTGCCCCGGCGGGGCATCCCGTCAATGCCTGGGGTGACCTGGCTTGGACCTCCAACGCCCCAGAGCTTGACTTCCGTCACGAGCTCTGACGCCCACTTGAGGCTGGAACCCCCGGTGGGGGCGGCTCAAAGGGGTGCAACAAGTGAGTATGGTAGTCAAATTAGCACACCATCCACACTACCACTTACTAACATGGGGGTACAGTGGCCCTGGCCTCACCAGGCCAGTTCGGCTTTGCAGTACACTACACAGAACTCTCTTGCCAATTGGGGCTCTCCATATTTGCAAGGTTTGCAGCGGATGACCGTCCCACCCATGCCCGCTCCAATTCCTATGGGGTCATATGGCCCATTATCTACTCCCCCACTTTGCTCCGTGCCAGCTTTGACCATGCCGACAGCTGGCTACTCTCTTCCTCTGGGTAACCACTTGTCTCAAGCCACCAGAGAGAAAATATGGTGGGGGGAGTACGTCAATATCTTCACCCTCCTTAACCAGGAACCAACCAAGGAGGAGAAGGAGGGGCAGGATGACAGGGACAAGGAATTATCCCTTTGTCACAATCCCCCCCGCATGTGGGCTAACTGGCTACCAGCCTACTTGATCTATCTCAGGGCTCATCCTGATTTGGCTATTCCGATGGTGCAGTATCTGGACAACATTTACCGTGCTGTCGTGGATTTCCCTGGCCTGTCATGGTTAGCCTATGACGAGGAATTCAGAATGAGAGTTGCCCTTCACCCTGAGATGAAGTGGGCTGAGCCCTGCCAGCAATTGTGGCTCCTTTATATGACCCCTAAACGGCCAGCACCAGGTGACCGGTACCACTGCGGCCATGCTGTCCAGCGGCCTGCCACTGCACAGGCTCCCCGCCAGCTGGCGGGGCAGGGGGTTCCAGCCTGCCTGCTGTGTTGGAGTTACTCCTCTAATGGAGTGTGCACCAGGCAGCAATGCAAGTTTAAACATGAGTGCCCTTCCTGTGCTGGACTGCACGCTACTTCCGCATGCCCGCGTGCCGGCAGATCCCGGGGCAGAGGGAAGGGATACCAGGGACCGGCTAGAGTTGCATCTGACACCGCTGCAAATCCCAAAGGCCTCCTCCCCAATTAATCTCAGCACACTAAGGAGGTGGTTGTGTGTCTATCCTAGGAGGGATGACGCGGTCTGTCTTTTAGAGGATTTTACTTATGGCTTCCGCATCCCATTCAGGGGTGTTCGCACACCCCAGGATGCCCCAAATTTACAGTCCCTCAGGGGTAAGGAGGGCATTGCTGCAGAAAAGTTAGCCAAAGAAGTGAGGGAAGGCAGGGTTGCTGGCCCGTTTGATAGGCCCCCATTCTCAAATTTAAAAGTCTCCCCTCTCGGCTTAGTGCCTAAAAAATCCTCTGGTGAATTTCGCTTGATTCACCATCTTTCCTACCCTGCGGGCTCCTCAGTCAATGACGCTATACTGGATGACCTTTGCTCCATCCGGTATACGTCCTTTGACCAAGCCTTGCAGATGGTCTGCTCTGCTCATGCGGTCGCGGGGCGCTACGGGCAAAATGTGATATTAAATCGGCATTCCGATTGTTGCCAGTGCACCCTGATAACTTTGAGCTTCTAGGTTTTCGTTTTCAAGACATGTTTTATGTGGACAAAGCCATGTCCTTTGGCTGCTCCATTTCGTGCTCGGCCTTTGAACGTTTTAGCACCTTTCTCCATTGGACTTTCATTCATAGGTCGGGAACGATTTTTTGTTCGGGGGTGACCGCGAATCAGGCACATGTGGACGGCTGCTTGCCACATTTCAGGGGCTCATGGCGGAACTTGGGGTTCCCCTGGCCCCGGAAAAGACGGAAGGCCCAGCCACCACCCTCACGTTTCTAGGCATAGACATTGACACCGTCGCCCAAACATCCAGGTTACCAATTGAGAAGGTGACTCGGATCTCAGATGTGATTTTGGCCATGCTAGCCAAACGTAAGGTGTCTCTCCATGAGTTGCAGGTGCTCCACGGCCACCTCAACTTCGCCTGTAGGGTGGTAACACCAGGTAGGGCTTTTGCCAAGCGTCTTTGTGATGCCATGGTGGGTCTTTCCAAGAAGCATCACAGGGTCTGATTTACACGGGGTATGCGGGCTGACCTATTGGTCTGGCTCACGTTTCTGCGGGGCTTTAATGGGATTTCCCTTTGGCGGGCGGACCATATTGCCACCCCCATTTTCAGGTACAGTCGGATGCTTCGGGTTCCCTTGGATATGGGATTTATTATAATGGCAGGTGGGCCTATGGGAGGTGGCCCCAGGAATGGTAAGGTACTGAGCGCCTACATGATCTCACATTCCTGGAGTTTTTTCCAATCCTGGGTGCACTCATGCTCTGGGAGGACATGTGGGCTAATTCTGTAGTTCACCTTTGGTGTGACAATGCTGCTGTAGTGCATATTGTCAACGCCCAAACATCCAGGTCCCCTGGGTCATGGCCTTGGTTAGGCAGTTTGTCCTCAGGTCCCTACGCCTTAATGTGCTCTTCAAGGCTAGACATGTGCCGGGCATTAACAACAATATTGCTGATGCTTTATCCCGCCTGCAGATCTCCTGGTTCCGTGCCTTGGCACCAGACGCAGAGGAACTTCCCTCTCCACTCCCGAGCGAGAAATGGACCTTTGGCGAGGAGAAGTGAACTGGGCGATCGGCATGTCTTTGGCCCCACGCATGCATAAGGCGTATCTGCACATGTTCCTCCAATTTCAGGCTTTTTGTAGGGAGGTGCAACTGCCTGACATGTGGCCGATTCTGGTTGACCATGTTTTGCAGTATATGGTGCACCTTCATGATCAGGGTCTAGTCCCACGCCCCATTGCCACCAGGCTTTCTGCCTTGGCATTTATGGATAAGGCACGGGGTTATGCTGATTACATGGGCGACTTCCAAATACGCCATGTATTGGAAGGGTGGACACGTGAATGCGGCCGCCGCCCAGACACACGTCAGCCTGTTTTGCCTTGTCTGCTGGCAAACCTTGCTAGAGGTTGGCATAGCCTATGATTGGTACGAGGAGTCTCTTTTCCATGCAGCTACCACCGTGGCTTTCTTTGGGGCTCTGAGAATCAGTGAGCTGGTCCCACTTTCAAAAGGGGACATGTCCCGTAGGGCACTGGAACTGTAAGATGTTTCTCTCAACCAGGAGTGGGCTCAGTTGAGGATTCGCTCCTCAAAGGCCAATCAGCAAGGGAAGGGTAGTAGCGTGATGCTCCTACGATGTACATTTGCTGACATCTGTCTGGTTGGTGCCCTACATGCATTTGTGGCAGCGCGTGGTTCATGCCCTGGCCTGTTGTTTTGCCACCAGGATGGGTCTCCACTTACCAAATTCCAATTCTGGAGGGTCACCGGGATGGCATTGTGCAGTTTGGGGGTCCCCGGGGCTCGTTACAGTACCCACTCGTTTTGGATAGGTGCCGCATCAACAGCGGCTGCATTTGGGTATTCGGAGGCTGACATACGTCGGATGGGCAGGTGGGGATCTGCACGTTTCTCTCTGTATGTTCGTCCTCTCACTGCATAAGTGCCTTACATGCCCTCACTTTCTTTTCTTTCTTGCAGACCCTGTGTGTTTCCGCACACCAGTGGCAGTATGGCTGGTGGGCCACAGTTATGTGCACTGGGTGGCACACTATGCGGCTTCGTCGGAATGGGGACCCCATCTAGGGCTACTGCGTATGCAGTGGTATGGTGTGCGCGGCATAAAGTGGCGGGAACTGTTACCATTCCTGATGTCCATTAGGGACGCCGGACCTCCAGATGTTTTAGTTATGTACCTCGGAGGCAATGATCTTGCACAGATCACCGGCCTTGCCTTAAAGACATCGGTGCGCAGTGACCTGGCGGTTCTCCATCACTTATGGCCGTACACTCGGTTGCTATGGTCAGACATCATACCGAGACACCACTATAGGGGAGGACTCAATCCTCATGGTTTGGACTGTGCCTGGCGGTCAGTGAACAGGGCTGTTGCCTGGTTCCTTACTGAGAATGGCTTGGGAACAGCCATTCATCACCCGGGGATAGGGTTATAGGATATTAGCCTATATTCTGGAGATGGGGTTCACCTGTCAGCAAGAGGTTTGGACCTCTTTTTGGATGATGTGCAAGCGGGCCTGGTGACCGAATTGTTGGTCGCGGGGGGGGGGGGCGGCGGCGGTGAGTCATCATGGATGCTTCCCCGTGTGGCAGGTAGCACTGGTAAGGTAAAATTGATGACCCATAGGTATCCGGCAGGTTCGCAATTGATTGGCCAACACGAAGATAGGCACAGAGGAAACAGGCTTGGCCGGTCAAGGGTGAACCATGAACGGGGTGATGCTAGGAGCTTGACAGCCTGCATCACCTTGATATTTTACCAGATACACGTCAGAGGGTTGGGTCAATAGATAGCATATTGACTTCAGTCAACAATTTGTTTGTGACAACAAACAAATTGATACATGATAGCCAATTGCCATTGGCAAATTGGGTGGGACCTTACCAGTGCTACTGCGGCCTGCTTGCCTTAAATAGTTACAATTGGATGATACACCAATTGAAAGTTATAATTCGGACTAGGACATTATTCAATAAAAGTGGCCCAATGCTTTAAATCCAATACCGGTGTCTGTGTATTTATTTGGGGGGGTGCGCCTGCAAGGCAAGTGCAGTGCCAACATGGCCGCCATGCTCTTTGCGGGCTCCCCCACCCCGGACGCAGACATCCAAGTAGTTAGGGGCGTGGCCACCCCTATATAAAAGGGGTGGCCACGAGGTGGCTCACCGCCATTTTACAAGAGCGACGGAGTGGAGAAGTTTTTCCCTCCACCCCCTCCCTAGAGGACAGTGTGATTTCTTCTGGTCGTTTCGGGGCCGGGTGGGAATTTTTGCTTGAACCTACAATTGGCACCCTTGGTTCTTTCGCCCATCCCACACTGTCGCTAGTGTTTGACATACGGGGTAAGTTTAATTCTGGTCACTTTTGGCGGGTAGCACTGGTAAGGTAAAATTGATGACCCATAGGTATCCGGCAGGTTCACAAAGATAGGTACAGGGGAAACAGGCTTGGCCGGTCAAGGGCGAACCATGAACGGGGTGATGCTAGGAGCTTGACAGCCTGCATCACCTTGATATTTTACCGGATACACGTCAGAGGGTGGGGTCAATAGATAGCATATTGACTTCAGTCAACAATTTGTTTGTGACAACAAACAAATTGATACAAATTGATACATGATAGCCAATTGCCATTGGCAATTTGGGTGGGACCTTACCAGTGCTACTGCGGCCTGCTTGCCTTAAATAATTACAATTGGATAAAACACCAATTGAAAGTTATAATTCGGACTAGGGCATTATTCAATAAAAGTGGCCCAATGCTTTAAATCCAATACCGGTGTCTGTGTCATAGCAGATCTGCAGTAGCAGCGAAAAGCACACAAAGAATGGGCATTTGCTTTCTGACTCACTCCAACACAGTAATCAAAGCTGTATATTCAAAAGCATTATAACAATCTTACTTATTTATGTATAACACATTCATGCTGCTTTTCAAGGTGAAGCCCTCCCAAGATGGCCTGCAAGAGATAAAATCTAGGAAGTGATGGAGTCCTAGCCTTTGTCTGTTGGAAGACAAACCTTCCAGAGGAGCTGGTTGAAATTATGCTCCCTTAGGCACTGCCACTTTTTTCCAGCCAAGTGGGAATAGTTCTTTAAATGATGTCTGCCAAGAAGTGGAGGAGATGAGATGAAGCTGGCTCACTACTGTGCATTAGGAATTGCAACATTTTGCATGCTGTTTAGGATGGTAACAAATTTCTTTATTCTTTCAGAAGACTATTGCTATTGGAGGGATGATCTTTTTCCATGTATTCAAAATTGCTTAAATACAGAACTGTGCAAAAATCTTAGGCCACCACCAGCTGGTTTGGGAAAAATTCACTGAGTGATTGTGGGGTGATAACTCTGATGCTGAGCAATTTAAACACCCCAAAATTCGAGTGAGTCCTCTGCTGATATTCCTTTTAAGTTTTGAGTTAGTGTGTCCAAGTTATTTCTCCCCAAACCAACTAGTGCTAGACTAAGACTTTTGCCAAGTATCTTTGCCTATAAGGAAGGACATTAACCGTTGGAATGTAACAAAGGCTCCTGCACCCGGCCCAACCATCCCTAACTGAGCCACCTGCACTTACCTTACCCCGCCTCACCATCGCTGCAAGGATCTGGAGGTCTCCAGTGGGGCAGCTGCCCCACGAACACGACCAAAAAAACTCTATGAGTCCCAGAGTCCTCTGTGCTGTGCAACCTCTCAGCCAATCAGGCTGAGGGATGTGAGTGCAGAGGAGGCCGGGAATGCACAGCATGCAGACTTTTTTAAAAAAAAGCACCGGGAGGGAAAGACTTTGAAAGACCCAGCCAGAGCCAGGAAAAGGTAAGTGTGGTTGGTGGGGGTTAGGGAGTAGGGGTGGGAGGCATGGTCCCAGTAACCACACCGCCCCTGCCCCACCACCTAGCCCCCCTCCCTAACCCCCACCGACCGCACTTACCTTTTGCTGGCTCTGGATAGGTCTTTGAAAATCTTTCCCTCTCGGCACGGCCTTCTACAAAGGGAGAAGCACCGGCCTCTCCTTTGTCCCGGTGGGCGACATGACCTCAACGCCCACAGGGACAAAAGAGAGGCCGATGCTTCTCCCTACACAGAAGGCTGCGCCGGGAGGGAAAGACTTTCAAAGACCCATCCGGAGCTGGTAAAAGGTAAGTGTGGTCGGTGGGTGTTTGGGGGGGAGCCACGTCCTGGTAACCATGCTGCCCCCCCTGCCCCACCACCTTGCTCCCCCCAACCCCATAACCCCCACTGACCGCACTTACCTTTTGCCAGCTCTGGCTGGGTCTCTGAAACTCTTTCCCTCCTGGTGCGGCCTTCTGTGTAGGGAGAAGCACCAGCCTCTCCTTCGTCCCTGTGTGCGATGTGGCCTTGATGCCTGCATGGACAAAGGAGAGGCCGGAGCACCTCTTGGCCTACCGGAGAGAAGGACTCGCTTCTCTCTGGGTTGGCTGGGAATGAAAGTTCAGTTCCCAGCCAACCCAGAGAGAAGCTAAACCCCTCCGTGATGGAGATTCCTTCTCTCCGGGAGGCAAAGGTGCTGCCTTTGCCTCCCGAAGAGAAGGGACTGCATCTCTCTGGGTTGGTTGGGAACTAAGGTTCCATTACCACCAACCCAGAGAGAAGCTAAGCCCCTCCGTCATGGGGATTCCTTCTCTCCAGGAGGCAAAGGTGCTGTCTTTGCCTCCCAAACAGAAGGAATCACTTCTCTCTGGGTTGGTTGGGAATGAAAGTTTCATTCCCAGCCAACCCAGAGAGAACGCTCTCTCTCTCTCTCTCTCTCTCTCTCTCTCACACACACACACACACACACACACACACTAAATGCGGGAAACACTACTCACCTGCCGCAGGACAAAAAACCACCCACACACCCACCAACACACACAACAAACCTTCCTCCCAATTTACCTACACACAGCTTCAGCAAGTAGCCTCCGCCCTCTTCGCCTGTCTCCTCTGTCTAACTGTCTCCTCCCTGACTCTATCTAACTCACTAACCCCCTCTGGTGCATACCTGTCAAGTTTTGGATTTGAAAATAAGGGAAATTTTGGCCACACCCCTCTGTGGGTGTGGCCAAATCTGTGGGCATGACCAAATATAGCCATGTGACTTGCTGGGCTCTCGTCATGCCTGCCACCTGGCCATGAAAATGTCTGCAAACACAGACAACACTGGCTCTTTGGCTATAAATGGAGATGAGCATTGCACCCTAGAGTTGGATACGACTGGCAGATTTTACTTTCTTAGGATCAAAGATCTCTGCAGATGATGATTGCAGCCATGAAATAAAAAAGTTACTGATGCTTGGGAAACAAGCTATGGGAAACCTGGGGAACATAGTTAAAAGTAGAGGCATCACCTTGCAAACAAAAAATTGCATAGTCAAAGCAATGGTATTCCCGGAGGTAATGTATGGGTGTGAGAGCTGAACCATTAGGAAAGCTGAGCGCAGAAAAATAGATGCCTTTGAAATGTGGTGTTAGAAATAGGTCGATCCTAGAAGAAATCAACCATGACTGCTCATTAAAGGTCAAATAGTAAAGATGACACTAAAGTACTTTGGAAATCAAATGAGAAGAGAGGATTCACTTGAGAAGGCCTTGGTGCTGGGAAAGGTGGAGGACAAAAGAAGTGGGTGGCCAAAAATAAGATGGCTAGATGGTATTGTAGATGCAATGGGCACAAAGCTGTGTGGGCCAAAGAACCCTTCCCCCATCTTCTTGGGGGACTTTTGTTTTGTTTTCTTTCTTGTTTACTCAGTGGCTTAAGTGACTAAGATGCTGACTGGGAGGCAGAAGGTCAGCAGTACGATTCCCGAGTACTGCAGGATGGAATGAGCTCCTGTCTTTGTCCCAGCTCCTGCCATCCTAGTAGTTCGAAAGCAAGAAATTGCAAGTGGATAAATAGGGATCACTTTGGTGGGAAGGTAACAGCATTCTGTGTGCTCTGGTGTCTAATCATCCTTGTCTCATGACCACGGAAATGTCTGCAGACACAGACAACGCTGGCTCTTTGGCTTTGAAACAGAGATGATCACTGAACCCTAGAGATGGACATGACTGGCTTTCGAGCCAGGGAAACCTTTACCTTATTCATTTTTAATTTTTTTCCCCTGGGAAACAAAGAAAGTGCAGAATAATAAACCAGCCCCCTAGGGTTACCAACTGCTTATAAGCAGCTTGGCTTTAATGAACTAGCTCTGCACATGGCTAGACACTCCCCCCCCCCAATTAGGGTGGAGGAGCAAGGGATTAATTCCCCCAAATTAACCAATCTATTTGTTCCTCACTGCAACCAATTGAAGCACCAACACCTGAGAATATTGGATCCAGCTTAAGGAAGGGAATTAGTAAAGAAGTAAAAAGCAACCTCTGTAGTTTCCAAGCCTCCCAGCAGCTGATGAGTTAATCACCCTCCAGATGGTTTGTTAGAAGGTGGGTGCTCTCTTTCTTTCTCTCTCTCTCATATAGTGATCAAGCAACATCCCCCATGCCCCCTCCCAATTTAACTCTAGAACAAAAATGGAAGCCTCCAGCCAGGTGGCAGGGCAGAAACAGCTCAATAAACCATGAGAGTGAGAGAGACGTCTCTTACTGATTTGCCCCTGCATATATGAAATATCGCTCACCTCCGAACAGCAGCAGCAAAAACGAAGTCTCCATGAACATGTGGCAGGGAAGGAAAATGAAAGAGAAACTACAGAATGCCCCCACCACCTTCTCTCTCTCCTTCCACTAGCGAAAAGCCACACAGTGACCTCTGGTGGCCGGAAAAACATACTGCAGCTTCACCTGTGAGAGCTCTCGCCAGGATTTTTTTAAAAAATAAGGGCTATTACGGGGAAATTAATAAAATGGGAGGGGCGGGAAGAGGGGTAAAAATAAGGGGTTTTCCTGGGGAAATGGGATACTTGACAGGTATGCTCTGGTGGTCACTCTATCTGTCACTCTCTCTTTCTTTCTCTCTCTCTCTCTCTCACACACACACACATACACACAATACACACACACAACACTCCTGCTTTGCCAGGAATTTTTAATGTGTGTGTTGGTGGTTGGAGTGGTATTATATGGGTGGGGTGGGGGGAATGTGCATACCCAAAAACACCCCTAACCACCAACACACACATTTAAAATGCCCGGCAAGGCCGGGCACAAATATGCTAGTTGTATATATGTGCAAAATTCTACTATTTGCATAACTACATGAATCGTGCAATTGACCAATAGTAATCATTGTGTGCTATCAAGTTAATTCTGGTCAACAAGAGGCCAAATGGAAAAGTATTGTCACAAGTTTGAGAATCCGTTTGTGGCAAAGACTATCAACAGTAAAAAAATTCAACATGTGCCAAAAGCTTAAAAATAAAGTCTTTGTTATTCCAAATTGATATATACTATTCAAATAAGGTAAGTTTCATTCACTTCATACAGTTCAGACATGGAATTGTGGTGAATTAACATAACTTCCAAGTGTTGTAACATTCACACTATTCAAGCTGTAAATGAAATTCCGTTGCTTTCCTAGGTATTGAGTACTTAGACGTTCCTTACTTTTTTTTCTCCTGATGGTGCCATGCTGGGACTGTGTAATTCTCAAAGCTACACAAGTTGGCTCTTCTCTCAGGAGGCATAGTAGGGAACCAAACTTCTGTTCTCTGGCTCCACAGCCAAATGCCTAACTCATTGAGCTATTGTTGAGTCCGAAGGTAATTAGCAATGGGACAGCAAATTCGGGGTTAAACATTTGTGATTTATTATCAGCTTAGTTAAGGCTTGCTCGGACTGGGGGAAAAGGGGATGAGGTAGCAACTTATATACAGACAGAACAGCAGTTACAGTGATATATTTGCCCTGGCTTTTGCTAATGTGGGAAACCTGTGTTAAACCAATCAGATTATATTAAACACATATGAACACGGAGCCTTACAGAAAGGGCACGCTTTTACAGCAAAGACTTAATGACGATTGCAAAAGCAATAAACGTTTGGACACAACAGCTATCTAACCAGCTTGCCAAGATCATGTGTACTCATGATTAGGTTTGTGTCACTGAACTAACCAGCCAGAAAAAGTGGGATTTCTACTTCTTCTTCCATATCTAGGCCAGACATGAAACTGGAAAAATGAAGGCACCTTTTGGCAAGTTCATTCTGCAGTTCTTTTCACCTGACCTAGTGTGAGAAAAGCCCAGGAACCTGCCATTCCTGGACACATGTGAAAGGCAAGGGAAGGGCAATAAATTAGTCAGCTAGTTGATTCTCTGTGCCCTCAGACATCAGCTATTTTACTTTATTTTACTTTGGGATGTATTTCTTTGGGTGTTCTGCCCCACCCAAATAAAGACTCAGACACCGGTATTGGATTAAAGGCATTGGACCACTTTTATTGAATAATGCCCTAGTCTGAATCATAACTTTCAATTGGTGTATCATCCAATTGTAATTCTTTAAGGCAAGCAGGCCGCAGTAGCACTGGTAAGGTTCCACCCAAAATGCCAATGGCTATTGGCTATATGTATCAATTTGTATCAATTTGTTTATTGTCACAAACAATGTTGACCGAAGTCAATATACTATCTACTGACCCCACCCTCTGACGTGTATCCGTCCAAATATCAAGGTGATGCAGGCTGTGAAGCTCCTAGCATCACCCTATGCATGATTTGCCCTTGACTGGCCACCTGTTTCCCCTGTACCTATCTATGTGTTGGCCAGTCAATTGCGAACCTGCTGGATACCTATGGGTCATAAATTTTTACCTTACTAGTGCTACCCGCCAAAAGTGACCAAAGTCAACTTACCCCGTATCTCAAACACTAGCGACAGTGTAGGATGGGTGAAAAAGCCAAGAACCAAAGTGCCAATTCTAGGTGCAAGCAAAAATTCCCACCCGGCCCCGAAGCGACTAGAAAAGTCACACTGTCCACTAGGGAGGGAGTGGAGGGAAAAACTTCTCCGCTCCGTCGCTGTTCTAAAATGGCAGCGAAGCTGCCTCGTGGCCACCTCTTTTATAAAGGGATGGCCACGCCCCCTAACTAACCCAGATGTCTTCGTCCAGGATGGGTGGGGGCCCACAAAGAGCGCAGCGGCAATTTTGGCGCCGCACTTGCATTGCAGGCGCACCCACCCAAATAAAGACTCAGACAACAGTATTGGATTAAAGGCATTGGACCACTTTTATTGAATAATGCCCTAGTCCGAATTATCACTTTCAATTGGTGTATCATCCAATTGTAATTCTTTAAGGCGAGCAGGCTGCAGTAGCACTGGTAAGGTTCCACCCAAAATGCCAATGGCTATTGGCTATATGTATCAATTTGTATCAATTTGTTTGCTGTCACAAACAATTGTTGACCGAAGTCAATATACTATCTACTGACCCCACCCTCTGACGTGTATCCGTCCAAATATCAAGTTGATGCAGGCTGTGAAGCTCCTGGCATCACCCTGTTCATGGTTCGCCCTTGACTGGCCAATCCTGTTTCCCCTGTACCTATCTACGTGTTGGCCAGTCAATTGCTAACCTGCTGGATACCTATGGGTCATAAATTTTTACCTTGCCAGTGCTACCTGCCACACGGGGGGCGTCCATGATGACTCACCGCCTCCCCCCCTGACCGACAGCTCGGTCACCAGGTCCGCTTGCACATCCTCCAGAAAGAGGTGCATACCTCTGGCCGACAGGTAGACCCCATCTCCTGCATACAGGCTAAAATCCTGCAACCTTATCCCAATGGCTGTCCCCAAGCCATTCTCAACAAGGAACCGGGCAACAGCCCTGTTCACTGACCGCCGGGCATGGTCCAAACCACGGAGATTAATGCCTCCTCTATAACAGTGTCTCAGCATGATGTCAGACCATAGCAACCATGTGTACGGCCATAAATGATGTAGAAACGGCAGGTCACTGCACACCGACATTTTTAAGGAAAGGCCAGTGATCTGTGCGAGATCATTGCCGCTGAGGTGCAGAATGAAAGCGCGGTGCCAAAATGGCCGCCACACTCTTTGCGGGGCCCCCCTCCCAGACTCAGACATCCGGGTAGTTAGGGGGCGTGGCCATCCCTCTTTAAAAGGGGTGGCCACGAGGCAGCCGAGCTGCCATTTTCCGAAAGCGACAGAGAGGAGAAGGTTTTCTCCGTCGCCCCCTCTCCTTTTTGGCTCTTTCAAGAGGCTGGATTTTGGCCCAAGTGCGAGGTGGCTTACGACGACGGGACAACTCCTTGTCCCTGTTGTCCTGCCCCTCCCTCTCCTCCTTAGTGGGTTCACGGTTAAGGAGGGTGAAAATGTCAATATATTCCCCCTGCCATATCTTCTCCCTAGTAGCCTGGGATAAATGGTCACCCAGGGGTAGGGAGTAACTAGCTGTCGGCAGGGCCGCCGTTGGCACGGATTGAAGTGGGGGTAATGGTCCCTGTAGGACCCCCGAGAAGTTAGGCGTACTCATAGGGGTGGGCACCCCTGCAATAACCGGGGGATAATTGGGCACCCAGGAAGTAACAGTGTAGTGTGGATTAAACTGCCCTCCCGTAGTAACTTGTTGCGGCCATGGCCACTGTACCCCCCCCCCAGCATTATTAGCTAGTGTCACCGGTGTACTGACTTGACCAGGATACTCACTCGGTGCACCCCCATGGGCTGCCCCCACTGGGGGTTCCGGCCCCCAGTGGGCGGCGGAGCTCGCGATGGCTATCGAGCTCTGTGTCCCGGTGCATCCCTGCCAAGCAGGACCGGTCCCCGGTGGAAAGCCTTGCTGTAATGGCCTGATGGGGAGCTGCGATGCGCCGGCCTGCGCTGGCCTGATGGCCTCCAGCAGCTCAACCCTGTTGGCGGCCCGCTGCATGGCTGTGGATGGCATGTGGGCCGGAACTGAAGACCTGGCAAGCCCACCATCCGAAGGTGGTGGGGCAATGCCCATTGATGCCTCGAGTGCCGATATGCGGGCTAGGAGAGCATTCACCGCGTCTGACCCACCAGGATAAGGTGGGCCAGATGGGCCAGACGGCCCACTGGGTAATTGATGAGCGGGTAGAGGGATAAACCCGTGTGGCAATCCCTGGCCAGAATAGGGCCATGCCCAATAATCCAGCCCATGAGGGGCTGGTAGAATGGTGGGGCACAATCCCGCACCGCGCCCGAGTTGGCCGCTATGTCCCAAGCCGGGCAAAGGCACAACAGGGGTAGAAACCCCAGGGAAGCAGGCCTGTGCAGCCCCCACCTGAGTCCTCCGACTGGGCGGGTAGGCCGAGGCCTGGTCACCCTCATTGGTGGCAGTGGATATTATGACCCCGCTACCCCCCTCCATCCCGGTGGTAGCCCCAAGGAGGTCGAGGGGGTGGGCCGAGCCCTCCCCCTAAGTCGCGGCCTAGGGGCCACCTGGGCCTTGCGCTTGGGTGCCATAGCCACCCAAGCAGGCGTTGATCGGAGGAGAGATATCCTCCGATCAAATTCCAATAAAAAGGAACAAACCGGGGAGCAGCGTCGGAGCAAACTTCTCTGCTCCGTCGCTTCTCGTAAAATGACAGCGAGGCTGCCTTGTGGCCACACCCCCTAACTAGCCCGGATGTCTGCGTCTGGGTGGGGCCCCCCGCAAAGAGTACAGCAGCCATTTTGGCACCGCTCTTGCACTCTACAATGTAGGGAAATAATTTTGTGGGGCTTTCCCTGCCAGAGTTGTTTCAAGATTTTCAATATCAAGATTGAAAATGGGGAAATTAACAAATACTCTTTCCAACTTTAACATGTAGTTATATTTCTAGTACTTAATCCATCCGGTCTATTGACATCAATACCTGTACCCATACTGGTCAAGAGTAGCTAGTTATCAGCTTGCAAACTGCTGCACATCTTTTTGGTTGCCTCCACTAGGTTTTTTCAGTGCCTTAAGCATATCAGAGAGTTGCCGCCGCCAACAACAACAGCAGACAAAAAAGGTTGTGGCACTCTAACTGCTTTGTTTTGTTTACTCTCTGAGATGCTTGAAACACAGACTGACACAGCAACCATTTCAAAAATGTCAGTGCCTTAAGTGGCTCTTTCTCTACTGCAATAACCTTGAGCTTATTCACACCCCATCTGCTTCATGAAGATGGATAGATTCTTCCATTGGCCACTCTGGCTACATTATCTGAAGTTTAGATCTATAACAATGTCAAATATTCATTCACTGAAACTTTCAGATGAGACGTTTGTTACCTTGTATCTTTCATAAATCTCCTCATCTTTTGTGTCTCATTTGTTTTTATAATGTCCCATTTGTAACTTTCTTGTGTTTCTCCTCACTTCTTTCATCCTCCATTAGCGAGATAGCAAGATGTAACATCTGTACAATGTTTTTGATTGCTAGTGGTGGGATCTTCCATCTGGAAGTGGCCATTTTAGAATTGCTTGGCTAATCAATAGCAACTGATTAATCACATTTATTACTGTTGCAGTTTGATGCTTTGAAATGAACATTTTCCATCACTTTCAGAGCATGTCCAGACAGGGCATTTATCTTTGCAGGCGCACCCCCCAAAGAAAGACTCAGACACCGGTATTGGATTAAAGGCATTGGGCCACTTTTATTGAATAATGCCCTAGTCCGAATTATCACTTTCAATTGGTGTATCATCCAATTGTAATTCTTTAAGGCAAGCAGGCTGCAGTAACACTGGTAAGGTTCCTTCCAAAATGCTAATGTAAATTGGCTACATGTATCTATTTGTATCAATTTTTTGTTGACACAAACAAATTGTTGACCGGAGTCAATATACTATCTACTGACCCCAACCTATGATGTGTATCCGTTCAATATCAGGGTGATGCAGGCTGTGCAGCTCCTGCCATCAACCCTTGCATGGTTCGCCCTTGACCGGCCAATCTTATTCCCCTGTACCTATCTACGTGTTGGCCAGTCAATTGCGAACCTGCCGGATACCTATGTGTCATAAATCTGTTACCTTACCAGTGCTACCCGCCAAAAGTGACCAAAGTCAACTTACCCCTTATCTCAAACACTAGCGACAGTGTGGGATGGGCAAAAAAGCAAGAACCAGAGAGCCAATTGTAGGTTCAAGCCAAAAATTCCCACCCGGCCCCGAAGCAACCAGAAAAATCACACTGTCCACTAGGGAGGGGGTGGAGGGGAAAAACCTCTCCTCTCCGTCGCTTCGACAAAATGGCAGCCGAGCTGCCGCATCGCCACCCCTTTTAAAGAGGGTGGCCACGCCCCCTAACTCACCCAGATGTCTGAGTCCGGGTGGGGTGGGGGGCCCGCAAAGAGCATGGCGGCCATTTTGGTGCCGCGCTTGCATACTCATTGGATCTTTTGGGGATCACTACCACCTCCAGTACCTACATGTCATGGATGCTGAAGAACCTCTTCCCCCGAGCACTCCTTTTAGAACCTCTGTCAGGGAGTCCTACTTTTTTGAGAGTAAACAAAACAAAACAAAACAAACAAAAATGTTGTGGCACTTTAAAGACTAACTCCTGTATTTTAATGTTAGCTTCTGTGGATAAAGTTCACTTCATCAGACATAAGAGCGAGTTTTCATAGTCTGGATAGCTCAAGTGTCCGGTGGATATATAGTTGCTTACAGAATCATATTCAGAGAGTGCTAATTAATGGCTTCTTCTCAAATTGGTATAGAATAACAAGTGGCTTATCACAAGGCTCAGTCTAGGCACAGTTCTCTTTCACAATTTCCTTAATGATGTGGATGAAAGAGAGTGCAGGGGATGCTTATCAAATTTGTAGATTACCCAAAGGTGTGTGTGTGTGGGGGGGGGGGGGAGATAGCTAATACCTTGGAAGACAGGAGCAGAATTCAAAAAGATCTTGATAGGCTTGAACACTGGGCTGAAACCAACAGAATGAAATTTAACAGGGAGAAGTGCAAAGTTTTACACCTAGAGGAAAAATCCCAGATGCACTGCTACAAGATGGGGGATACTCAGCTCAATAATACTACAAGTCAGAAGGATCTTGGAATTGTTGTAGATGAGAGGCTAGCTATGAGTCACCAGTTTGATGTAGTTTTTTTAAAAATGCCAACACCATTATAGGCTGCATTAACAGAAGTCTAGTCTCCAAAATCCATGAGGTATGAATTCCTCTCCATTCAGCATTAGTTAGGCCTCAAGTTAATATTCAATCCAGTTCTGGGCATTTAAACATTCCTTTTTGAAAAGACATTCTGAGGTAGAAATGTCATGTGGTTGAAATGGATAATAAAGTCATACAACTCTACTTAAATCAGAAAGTTGGAGACTGAAGCCTCAAACAATTCCAAACCTTTAAACCTTTAAACCTTTACGAAATTTGTATGCCAACAAACTGGAACAAATTCAGATGTGGACAATAAAGACGATCATGGGACTGGAAACCACACCATATGAGGAAAGACTGCAAAAACTGGGCATGTTTAACCATTAGCACTTCTCTAATCCTTGAAAGATAATTATAAAGAGGAGGGGCTGAATCTGTCCTTGATCATCCCAGAGTGCAGGACATGTAATAACTGGTTGAAACTACAGGCAGCCCTCCATAGTCTGACTATTGAGGGGGGGCACTTTAACTGTTGCAGCAGTATGACAATGGAACAAATTACCAATTACCTCAGGAGGTGGTGAGCAATTTAATGTTGGGGGCATTCAAGAGAAAATTGGACAGCCATGTGTCAGATCTGCTTTGTTTTAGATTCCACAAAACAAGTAAGAGAGACCGTTTGAGGCGAAAAAAATGAGTGAAAACAAAGTCTTCTAAATCTTCTTACAGATTTCGAAGACTTTGTTTTCACTCATTTTTCTCACCTCAAACGGTCTCCCTAACTTGCCTTGTGTACTTATACTGTTTGGCCACTTCAGCTTTTTGTTTTATATTCCTGCATTGAGCAGTGGGTTAGATTTAACCCTTCCAATTCAATTATTCAATTATTCAATGATTTATCCATATAATTAAATGGTTCATCAGCCACTTCACCATACCAT
Source organism: Bradypodion pumilum (assembly GCA_035047305.1). NCBI lineage: Eukaryota > Metazoa > Chordata > Lepidosauria > Squamata > Chamaeleonidae > Bradypodion > Bradypodion pumilum. The sequence continues at coordinate 430,495,061 of JAWDJD010000001.1, forward strand.
ACAATTGCTTAGAGGGCAGTGTTAAAAAATATTTTCCTCCTAATTCAGTAACGTTATGATTATTTCAAAGCTAATCATGGATAGCAGTGACAGAGTGTGCAATTGAATACTTTAATTTATTTGTTGCCCCAATTTATTAAAATTAATAACAATTATACTAAAATGTTTTATATTATTTGGTCAATGGAAAATATATTATTTGATGGTAATGATTAATGTTTCTCCTTAATTAATTTTCCCTCAGTTAATTAAATTTAAAATTATTTTAAATGCTTTTTGATATTTAATAGTTTAACAGTATAATGTATTGATTAATGGAAGAATTAATGAAGTAATGTGTCAACTAGTCCATAATTTTAATGTGAATATATTAAAATTTATCTAATAAATATTTCTCTGTAAGTGCTAATGCAAATATTTCCATGATTTGGGCAGTTGACCCAGAGAGACTGGAATGAAATAAAAAGATGAAACCAGAAAGTATAAACTCACTCTCGGTTTAAAGGTTTGGAATTGTTTGAGGCTTCAGTCTCCAACTTTCTGATTTAAGTAGAGTTGTATGACTTTATTATCCATTTCAACCACATGACATTTCTACCTCAGAATGTCTTTTCAAAAAGGAATGTTTAAATTCTGGAAAGTTTTAGCATCAAACTAACTAAATGAATTTCTCCCCTATCTTTAACAGAATAATGGCATAGTTTCAAAACTCTCTACATATGAGAGTCTCTACACATGCTTTAATCTATTCTCTTCTCTCTTCTTGAGTTGTAATGAATCTAGGTATAGTATACCTCAAGAAGTCTATTGAATTCTGAGAAATGGATATCATGCTTACAATACTCTGAGCTGGACACAAAAGAAAAAAATGTTGCATTTAAAATTCCGTATGAAAACATTCATTTAATTTTTTCCCATAGACTGGCAATGAAATAGGCAGATCCTAATAAAGATACTCTCCACATTACTCTCAGGGAGACATAACTGCGTAAAGCTATCTGGAGTGGCTCAGAAGTACAGTATAGGTTTCTCTCTCATAGACAATGTTATTTTATCAATGGGTTACACACAGAGAGGTTCTGTACCTTTAGCAGGCATATGGGACCTTGGTGTCCTGGTGGACAGTTCAATGAAGATGTCAACCCAGTGTGCCTCAGCAGTGAAAAAAGCAAACTCTCAATGCTAGGGATCATTAGGAAGGGTATAGAAAATAAGTCAGCAAGTGTCATTTTGCCTCTTTATAAATCTATGATGAAGCCCCATCTGGAATACTGTGTACAGTTCTGGTCGCCATACCTCCAGAAGGATATTATGGAGCTGGAAAAAGTGCAGAGGAGGGCAACCAAAATGATTAGGGGACTGGAACACCTTCCTTACCATCTGAGGCTGCAACGGTTGGGCCTCTTCACTCTTGAACGATGGCGTCTAAGAGGTGACCTGATTGAAGTTAATAAAATCATGCTCGGTGTGGACAAAGTAGATAAGGAAAAACTGTTTTCCCTCTCGCATAACACTAGAACTAGGGGGCACTCCATGAAACTTTTGGGTACTAGTTCTCAAACTGTCAGATGTAATATCAAACTGTCTCAACTACATGTACCAGAATGCATTGCTCCTATGACGTATCCCATGTATAAATACGAATGTTTTTCCCGCTTTAACTCATCCTACCTTTTAACCTGCCTCCGAGACCTCTCGGAACCCAGCATGGAAATCCCTTTCCCCAAATAAACACTTTAAATGAACTTGATCATGAGTTATTCACATCAACCATCAAAGTTCTCTACAAAGTGGTAGCAGTGAGGATGGTTGCGAATTTAACTCAAGAATAAGATATAAAATCCAGAGAAGATGCCTAGAACAAGAAAGCTCTGTGCAGGAGCATCAAAGCCAAAACCACAAATCACCCGCATTGGAACCGCCAGTGACCCGGTCAAAAACCAAGAGGAGGAGCAACCAAAAGCGGACACCGGAGCCATTCCCAAAAGGACAAATGACAAAGATACCGGCGATGAGAGCATCCCAAGGTCCGCCTTGCTCAAGATCACCAACTGGTCGAATGGGAGAATGGTATCCATCTCTGAACTACTGGCAATGTTGGGAGAAGAAGGCAAACTCCAGCCCTCCAAAGCAGTAAGCCCCCATACTAATGCCCCATACACAGAGATGGTGGGAAACAATGCCCCGGCGCTGTTTTCAAATGCGGTCAATATGGCCGACCAACAACAAATAGCAGCCGAGGGTTCGAATCTCGGGGTGGGAAAATGGGAAATCCAAGATACCGGCCCCCAAGCCACAAAAACAAAGGACCAGGGGACCCACACACCAAAACCACGCGAAGAGCAACGCGCAGGGTGCAAGGGCAAAATCTGGCACACACACCCCTGAAGAAGAGTTCCGCAGGGTGATCGAAACAGTTACCACCACCCTCAGTGAGGTGGACATCTCCCCCAAGCTGAACTCCCCCCACGAGAGTAAAGACCGCGGAACCTACCAGGATCAGGCACCGATGCAGTCCATCACTGCAGGAGACCACCTCCGGACGACCCGCCGCGCAGCCCCGGAGACAGACCCAAGGACACCGGCGACCTTCTGGGGTGACTCCACGATGATTGACCCTCCTCCATCGTACCAGTGGCAACGTCCATCCTTTGGAACACCTCCGAGCAGCACCAGGGGAGGAGATGCCGACCTTCCACCAGGCTTTGAAGCTCCACTGGTGAGACAGGCAGTGCAGAGATCCTTCCCTGATGGAGACCAACACAGAATGAGTCTCGTGCATGCGCAGCCTATACCAACACTCCCTCTACAGACAAGTTGAAGATGGACACATCTCCAGACAAGAGAGCTCAAGCTCCCCCTTCAGCCTCAGAAGTGAAAGGCAAGGTAACCCTTTGAACCTGACAGACTGCATCCCTGAACCCTACTATCAGTTCAACCACATCCATGGACACCAGCTACAGCAGATGACCAGCACTGGCTCCAAACAACAAAGCAACCTACCAAACAACTTTCCAATACTATGCACATCTGGAAAAAAACCTAATGGACTGGGTTCAACACTTTCAGGTAATTCTTTTGAAGGAAAGTGCCCTTTTCCTAATTAAATGTCCATGTGAAAAACCATGGACCCTAGAAATAGATTGCATCCAGCATAAGGCATTTGTTTTGTTGTTATGTTCCATTGACCCCACAATTTATAGTAGCATACCAAATGGCATGACCATATCCGAGGTTTGGGATAAACTGTGTAAACTGTTTTATTGAAAAAGCAGGAATGGGACCAGTTTGTTAGCTCAAGAGTTTTACTCAGCAAAGTTAAGAGCAGATGTGCTCATGAGTGGCCATCTACTAAGATTGACAAACATGAGGTCAGATTTAATGTGCAGGGGTGAAACGATTACGGATGAGTGCCTGATTAATATAATATTCAACTCTCTAGACTCAAGCTGGGACCCCCTCCTGAGCCATTTTGATAATATGTGAAATGACAAACTCTCTCTTGAATACATCTCTGGGAAACTCATATCTGAGGACAGCCTCAGGAGGGACAGAGCCCTGCTTCACAGGGAAAGCAGGAACACTAGAAGGGTTGAATTTGCACAGCAGGTAAGCCAGCCAACTGGATGCCACTTGTGTGGGTCAAAACACCACTTCCAGAGAGATTGTCCTAGGGCCAACAAGGGCAGGGAATTTCCCGAACAGACACACGCACATGCGTGCCCCGACCACTATGGCGACGCAACCAGCCCAGGATGGAGGTCCCAAGGCAGAACATCACCCAAACCAAGGGGAGATACCGACCCAAGGAGGTGGAGGTCACCTAGCCCCAGGGGGGACCCCAGGAACTGAAAAGAGATGGGAAGAGACAGGCTCAACTCAATGAACAGAGTCAGGCACAGAGAAGCAGGCCCCCACATCACCCCGGATGACCAATGGTGGCTAATTGATTCCGGGGCCTCCACTCACACATCCTGTAACAAAAGGCTGTTCACCTCCTTCATGGAAATATCATCTCAAATAAAAGTTGGAAACCATGGGCATGCAAGAGTGGCTCGTCAGGACAATGTGTACATACCTGGGATAGGGAAAATTGAAGGGGTACTTTATGTCCCCGAAGTCCCTTACAACGTTTTAGCAGCCATTAGATTCTGTGAAGACACAGGGTCAGAAATAACCTTTCAGGGAAAGGAAGCCTCAATCAGAAGAAATGGAAGGAAGATTGGGAATGTAGTAATCACTGGAGGATTACCATACTTGTTGCCCATGGGAGAGAGCGACAATGTCAACATCAACATCATCAACCGAGGAGAGAACGATGAGGGCACAGAAGGGAAAGAAGACATCAACACAGAAGAGGATGCCCCGGGCGCCATGGACATGATAAATGATGAGAAAATTGAAGGGGAAGACCCCCATGACAGACTCACAGAAGGGGTCACCGGCATGACCCACGGGACGCCTCGCATATCGATAGGCAAACCCATACATGATGATTGTGTACATCTACTACATCGAAAACTGGGGCATATAGGTTTCCCCATCATAAGGAAAATGTTAGAGTGCTCCAAAGGCCTCAAGGCGAAGCATTGTGATAGCTACCTAGAATGTTCTGTGTGCAAGTGTGCAGAATCAAAGGCCTCTCCAAGGCCGAAAACATCCAATAGAAAGGCTGACCACCTATTTGAGTTAATACACATGGACCTCGTCAGCCCCCTGAGAAGCTCCCTAGGCCAAAAGAGGTTCTTCTTGACTATCATCGATGACTTCAGTAGGCACGGTTTCGTGTACATGCTCAAGACCAAAGGAGAGACGCTCTCCAAATTCAAAGAATTCTATAGAAGAACAGAAATGCAGTACAACATCAAAATAAAATGGATAATGATGGATCGGGGATCAGAATTCCTCTCAAGGGAATTCAAGGACTGAGTCAATGACAAAGGAATGATACGCTACAAAACTGCCCCATTCTCGGCATTTCAAAATGGGGTTGCTGAATGGAGAAATGGGGTACTGCAGACCATGGTCAGATGTGTGCTGGAAGATGCTGGACTGAGCTTCTCATATTGGGGAGAAGCACTGCTATATTCCAACTACACCTCGAACAGACTGTGGTCCAGTGTTGTAGGAAAAACACCGTATGAAATCATGTATGGCTGAAAACCCAGATTGTCCCACCTTCATGTTTTTGGAGTCCTTGCTGATATGCATATCCCAAAACAGTTAAGGAGAAAAGGGGACAAAATATTAAGGAGATTAAGGTTCCTGGGATATGAACCAGGCTCAAAGGCCTACCGGTTTCTGGACTCCAACCTCAAACTAGTAGTATCCAGATCGGCAAGCTTCCACGAGAACACCAACTGGAGTAGACTACATTCAAATGAAACGTTGGCCACAGAGCAAACAATCAGTAGCAGCCAAAGAGAGACTTCAGGCCATGACCTCAATGGGTCAGGACACAAATCAAATCCCCATGATGAGGAGGAACACACTGCCCTAGGCACGGGCCACACCATGTGCGTGGACGAACCCGGGACCCCTGACACTCGATGTCACAGGCTGGTAAGGTCGACCAGAAACCAACCACCCAAGGGGCTAGGGGATTTCGTGATGACCATTGACCACAACTTAACCGCACCCGAAAAATACAAAGACATTCTCCTACTGCCACAAAAGGAAAGAGAGAAGTGGGAGGCCACCATGCAAAAGGAGATGAAGAGCCTCAGAGACCTGAACATGTACACAACTGCAAAGGTACCAGAGCACCAGAAGACAATTGGAATGAAATGGGTGTTCAAGGTTAAACCACTGGAAAATGACCAAACCCTGTACAAAGCTAGACTTGTGGCACAGGGGTTTGCCCAAAAATACCCAGATGACTATACCGGCATGTATTCACCAACAATGAGACCAGAGAGTGTCAAGGCTGCATTGGTGATGGCATCTGTACTGAAAGAACAAGTGTAGCAATTCGATGTGCAGACCGCGTACCTGCATGCTCAACTGGACAAGGAAATCTTTGTGAGAGCACCCCCTGGCTTCAGGGAAAATGAAGGGGAAGCCTGGCTCCTCCAAAAAAGCCTATATGGACTCAAATAAAACAGGAAGAGGTGGTATGAGTGCTTATCCAAGGTTCTGGAACAAATAGTTTTAATTGGCACCACATCAGATAAGTGTGTTTTCATAAGGAAGTCCCAGAATGAGCTAGAGAAGCTGTTGGTATATGTTGACGACTTGTTGTACTTTGGGAAGAGCAAATCCAAATGTGATGAGTTCACCAGAAGTCTCCAGGAACACTTCTCACTAAAGATCCTAGGGAAAATAGATAGGTACATAGGCGTGCAGATATCCAACATCCAAAATGGCTTCACGATGTCCCAGAAGGAAAAGATAGTGGAGCTGCTGGAAAGCTGTAACATGGCAGACGCTAATCCTTGTTGAACACCCATGCAGACGGACTTCCAGAAAAACACATACAATGATGGTGAAGCGTTTGAGGAAAACACACTGTACAGATCGACCATTGGGTCATTACTGCACATTGCTAGTTGGACCAGGCCTGACATAACTTTGGCTGTGAACCTGCTTTCATGACACCAGAGCAAACCAAAGGTCCATCACTGGAACACAGTCAAGAGACTGTTAAGGTACATGAAGCGCACAATGGACGCACGCCTGCTGTTGACCCCAGAGATAACTGACGCGCCTGAGCTATCATGCTACACTGATGCAGATTGGGCTGGGGACATAGAAACAAGAACAAGCACCTCAGGTTACCTAATCCTCCTGAACAACAGTCCAATATATTGGTACACCGGCAAGCAGAAAATAGTAGCTACATCTACCGCAGAGGCGGAATATGTATGCCTATCTATGGCTGCCAACAACCTTGTCTGGTTCAACGACCTAATCTCTGAAATCTGGAAGAAGCCATCTCTTCCCATTCCCATACAGGAAGATAACAATGCGGCTATTGAGATCTCAAAAGCCGAGTCCATGGGTCATAGACATGAAACATAAACATGTTAGGCAGAAGTCTAGGGGAGGTTTCATCAATGTAATACACTGTGACACAAAGGACCAAAGAGCAGACATATTGACCAAACCACTTCCCTTACCCCAACACACACATTTATTCAGAAAGTTATGTTTAACGCTATAGGCGAATGTTGTTCTTGCACTCGTGTCTTTTTTGCCAGTGTGATATTAGAAGGGGTTTTGTCAGATGTAATATCAAACTGTCTCAACTACATGTACCAGAATGCATTGCTCCTATGACGTATCCCATGTATATATATGAATGTTTTTCCCGCTTTACCTCATCCTACCCTTTAACCTCCCTCCTAGACCTCTCGGAACCCAGCATAGAAATCCCTTTCCCCAAATAAAGACTTTAAATGAACTTGATCATGAGTTATTCGCATCAACCATCAAAGTTCTCTACACAAACAAATAAGAGAAAGTACTTTTTCACCCAGATGATCACTGGTCTATGGAACTCCCTGCCAGATGCAGTGGTGACAGCTGTCAGTCTTGACAGCTTCAAGAAAGGATTAGACAAGTTCATGGAGGACAAGGGTATCAATGGCTATAATTATGGATACCTAAGGACAACTTCCGGGTTGGAGAGATAGGCAGGATATCTCTCAATGCCATTTCCAGGGAACTCTAAGCAGGTGAAGGCATCTGCTTGGGAATACCCTGAAGCAAATGGTGAGCCACTGTGTGTGACAGAATGCTGGACTGGATGGGCTGTGGCCTGTTCCAGCAAGGCTGTTCTTATGTTTTTAAGATCTGAAATGTCATAGTATCATCTTACAGTCATAGGCATTGTAGATGCATATTTTGAATTATGAAACTTTGAAAATGGGCATACACAAATGAGACACTTCAAAAAATATTTTACACATGTAACAGGTACAGTGGAACCTCACTTAACAAATTTAATGCGTTCTCCGGGACCTTTTGTACTATGAGAAATAGGAATGCATTGAATGCAATTTACCATAGGAATGTATTTAAAACCAAAATTTGTTAACTGAAACATGGTTTCCCATAGGAATGCATTGAAAACCAATTAATCCGTTCTGGAAAAAAATTGTTAACCAAACCAATATTTTCAATTTCAATTTCAATTTTCTATAGATTTCCTTTTGTTATGTGATTTTTGTGTAACTGAGCCATTTGTTAAGCCAGGATCTACTGTACAACCTTTACCCAAGTTATAGGCAAGTACTTAAAAAGTGAAAAGCACTTCCTCAAAACATTTAAAGATCTTGAAGTTGAAAATATTAAAATAAAAAGATTTTTAATGTTTAGGCATGTTAAAAATGACACATAGAAAAAAATAAATTAACATCTCACTGAGCCACACTTGCTTGACTCGATGGATTTGTGATGGGAACTCCATGCTGCTTCTCCTTCTTTCCCCCTTTTGCATTTTGTGGGTGTCATATATCATTTTCCTAATAAATTACAATATTATATCAAGTTATTTCATACACAGGTGTTAGATATTTTCCCCATATTGAGATACAGTAATATCATTAACCTTACAGGGATATACATGTACAGTCAAGACTTCCTGTCATACAGAATTTCTTTGCTGTGCATCTGGTCAGTTTACTTCTTATGGGACTCTTCTGTTGACAACAGTTTTAATTTCATCACCCTTTACCTATTCAAAATACCTGTATGATTTCTTAGACACAAACAAACCTGGTTTCTCAGTTCAAGGACATTTCTCATAATGCACAGTGAGCTTAAAGTGCTGTCCCCAGACAACTGAATATCTTATGATTCTTTTAACAGTTCATGTTCAGTACTACAATCAGCTCTTGATCTTGTTTTGGCAGAGATAACACAGCTTCTCCATCTCTTGCTTCCAGTTAGGTAGTCTGCTTGATTTCTATATTCACTATCTGGTAATGCCCTTATGCACAGCTCTTTATTCAGTAGTTTGAAGCATGTTTTTGTTGATGTCCCAGAACTCTATGAGTCATTCTGTTGCTTTGTTTCTGAGCCCTAGATAAAATTTTCCAAAAATATTTGGTTCTTCTTAAAAATGCATGCAATGGGGAAAGTGAAAGCAAAATAGCTATTTTAGGTAGGAAAATTCAACACAGTGTGTGTGAATTTCCACATACCTAATGGGGAAAAAACCTTATGACGTCATCATGGAGTTAGACCCAATTTGATTGCTGAAAAGATTTTTAACCAAATCAAAATCAATAGATGTTCACACAATAGCACTTTCAGCACCAATATGTGATTGCTGATTTTCCTTTTACAAAAAAGAAAACACAACCAAATAACAAATAACAAAAAAATAACAAAAATCCTCTTCAGGATCTCTTGCTTATGTATTACCATGTACTTTGGGGGTGGGGATAAAAATATATGCCAGGATTTCAAGATGAAAGCATTCATTTCCTTTTGTAGCACACCTGACAATTCATTTTTAAAATCACTTGTCAGAATCATATACATAAACACCATCTTATTTTCCTCAGCCCATAGGAAAGATATATCAGACATCACAATCTGATGCTGGGCAGGGGGGGGGGTGAAGGCAGTGGTGGTTGATAGAAAGGTAATGCTAAATCTAATTCTAAATTACTGCCTTTTTAAAATCCATAAAATTCATGTTATGCTGGGTCAGCCCAATTCTGCTCCTGGACGATGATTATTTCTACCACAGTTTTCTCCCAGTACAGCAGTTTTATTTAGGCTATACAATAAGCTTTCAAAATGTGAGAAGCTGTAAATCTCTGATGGAAAAGTCCCTTCTCTAGAATGACAAAATTGCCACCACCATAATCTCTATTAAGTGCTCCAAAATTACAGTATAACAGCTCTGAAATTACATATGACAACTGCATGAATGCCAAATTGATTCATTATGTTCAGTCCTATTATAAAAAGCACTTACTGAATTTTGTACTGATTACAAGTCTTGCAAATTAACAGTTACCAAAGAAAACCTACTGCCAATATACATATATTATTTAATGATCATGCTCTGTTAAATGGAAATAACAGGGCAAATAATCTTGCCTCTTACTAAGGAGTGCCATTTCAGATAAGAGTATCTTCCTACTCTCTGTATGTCTGTGTGTGCACGCTGGGGAAAAAAATCTTCCAGTGTATATATCTACTTAGAGGTAAGATTGTTGAGTTTCCACTGAGCCTAGATGCAATTCTAATAGCTGGAACCAAGTGGGAGATATTTCTCAGGTACTACATTGTGCTGTTACTTGGCTTTACGTTTAGTATTAAGGAAAAATATGAAAACAATACCTTTTGTCAATAACATATTTTCATTCACCAAGAAATACAATATATATAAAAGAAGAAATAAACAAAAGTGATGTATGTCCACTTTATTCAGAATTTGCTATTATTATTTTTAAAAAAATATCATTCACTCTAGCACTAGTTGGGAATGTTACTGAGATATAAATCAGAAAGAAATAAGATAGTAATGAGGTAGAAATAGATGTGAAATATGGATGCAAATCTTCACTACCTGCTGAGGAAAAATAGGCTACAGAAACCGTCCTCAAAACTGAATGGCTATTAACATCTTGTAAGCACTAAATCTAATGGTGAAGAAAAAGGACTGAATTATGTGCCTGCAAAATGCCAAAGGACTCTCAGCAGAATGTTTTCACCATTTTAACATAAATGTTTGGACTGCAGTGGCTCAAGAGGCTAAGATGCTGACTGGGAGGCGGAAGGTCAGGAGTTCGATTTCTGAGTACTGCAGGACGGAATGAGCTCCTGTCTTTGTCCCAGCTCCTGCCAACCTAGCAGTTCAAAAGCAAGAAATTGCAAGTAGATAAATAGGGACCACTTCAGTGGGAAGGTAACAGCTTTCTGTGTGCTCTAGTGTGTAGTCATGCCTGCCATATGACCTGGAAATGCCTGCAGGAGCAGACAGCGCTGGCTCTTCGGCTTTGAAACAGAGATGAGCACTGAACCCTAGAGTCGGATATGACTGGCATTCGAGCAATGGTGACCTTTACCTTTACTACATAAATGTTTTAACATGGACTTAATTTTCATTCAAGTCAGGCAGTGATTTTTTCTCATTGTGTACTGTTACCTTTTCCTAATGTGTAGTTGCTTCTTTGTCTGTGCATTCACACAAACATGGTATCAATTTTTATTTGGTAGTATATGTATGTATCGGGTCTGCGGTATCTTAGTGGTTAAGTTGCTGAGCTTGGTGAATGCAACTTTGACAGGACAGCAAGTTCGAGACCTACAGCAAGTGCTGCATGATGGAGCTCGCTCTTATCATCTGCCCCAGCTTCTGCCAGCCTAGGAGTTTGAAAGCAAGAGATTACAAGTAGATAAATAGGTACCACTTTGGTGGAAGAGGAAACAGCATTCTGCATATTCTGGCATCTTGCCTGCCACATGCCCATAGAAATGTCTGCAGATACAGATCATTTATGGCTCTTTGGCCATAAACAGAGATGACCACCCTGCTTCCCAACTGGCTTTCATGCAAGGGAGGTCATTATTTTTACTATGTGTATGTATCAACTACTTAATTTGCACAATTGTTCCAGTTTTGCTATAATTACTTACATTTTCTCCTTCAAAATGTGTATTTGTGTAACTAGCACCATCTCCCATTTATTGGTTAATTTAGACCGATTGGCAAGTTTTTAAGTTTTGAAATTTACTTTAAGGAATGATGACAAAGAATACCCTCCAATATAAGCACCAGGGGTTTGCAACCTACAGCCTGTGGGACGGATCTGGCCTGTAGTGCCAGATAATCCAGCCCCCAACCTTGCTCCAGCCCTCTTGCCACCCATCTACCAGAATCAGCTGCAGACTCATTTACAGCCATGTAAACACATTTATGACAGCCGCGGATGTGTTTTATGGCACCTGTCCAGCCTGCTCAGTTGTCTGAAGAGGCATGGTCTGGCCCGTAGTTGAAAAATGTTGAGAACCCCTGATATACACCATCCATTTCTTCCTACATATATTGGGAATATAAGTATGCACACTCACAACCTGGAAGTAAGTAATCATAAAAATGAGTTATTTGCAATTAGTATCTTAAACTATTAATAAGTATATGACTAAGCAATATTATTTTAATAATGGAAGGGAAAACATACATTTTTGTAGAATAACTAATTTAGTTATTTTGATTTTTTTTGTTAGTAAACTCACTAAAAGATAGAAGAGAAAAGTTAAATGATAAAATCACCTGATTACTTTACTTCTCAAATGTGAGTGTCTAAGCTTTATACATATTGTAGGAGAAGCTTACTAGCTGGACGTACATATATGAGGTCTCTAATATTATATAATAGCTACCACATTATGGCATAATTGCAAAACACTTTGGAAAGGTGGTTGGAGGGAAACACATTTTGTTGAGCTGCAACATTCTGATGGTAGGTGAGAAGTTTGTTGCACTTGTTGGTTGATCACAACTTTCCAAAATGCATTAAGTGGAAATAAGTTAAGCTTTTTTTGGGGGGGGGGGAGATCTGATGTAGGAGTAAGAAAAACTGACAACTTTACCCATCTTGGCCCAGGATTTTGATTGCTTAGCTCTTAAAAGTCTGGTTTAGAATTCCTGTGTACTTGGTCATATTTATGGCGCTAAATTAGGATCAGCACCTCAACCCCTCCTTGAAAGACTCTTCCTCTTTAACAGCTATTACATGGGGGGGGCAGATATAACAAATGACGTTCCATCTTGGGAACTGCTGTACCTATTCAATTTACTTGTTATATGCTTTTACTCAGCAGGATCCTTAAGCAAGTGGGAACATAGGGAAGACTGGGTGTTAAAATATATTTGGTAAAATAGATCAATAATGTTTCCATTGTTGAATTATAATGGCAAAGCACATTAACTTCCTATTACAAATGCAAGCCTATTTGCTTTTCTATAGCAATTCCATGGTCAATTCTTTCTCCAGAGAGAAGAATGCCGGGAAAACTAACAGATTAATGTAGCTATGTGGCAAACACAATTCTGATACATTAGGAAATAATGTCATTGGAAAGAGTGCTAGTGACTATACTTATTTTGCAGGATGACAAATCTATAGAAAGAGAAATTATGTCAAATATCTGATGCCTAGCTACAGCTAGAGAGGATCTATTGAATATGTGATGGTTACAGAGGAGCCTGGCGTGTGGTGGTCCATGGGGTCACAAAGGGTCAGACTTGACTGTGCGACTGAACAACAACAACAAACCTTTCAGCAATCAAGCCAGTGGGTCTACTTGGAACTAATAACAGTGGGTTACACCTTTTTAAAAAGTAAATTGTTATCTATACCTATAAGAATGGGATGTGGCCATGCGTGTGCAGAATGTGTGTCCACACACATGCAGTCTATCCCATAATGTGCCATTCACACTTACCTTAATTCTCGGACATCATCCATGCAAGGGTCTGGAACCTGAGAGTGGGGCCAACGGCCCACGAATGTGGACAAAAAAAACTATGAGTCCCAGCATCCTCTGCACCATGGCATACCTCAGCCAATCAGGATGGCCCGAGCATGGAGGAAGCGGGACAGCTGGCGCACGTGAAAACAAAAAAACCAGCCGACGTGTGCCCAAAACAGCTCAGGGCACTGCCTTACCGAGGCAGACAGAGCCCAGGCTGAGGGAATGGTCTGCCTGCCACCCCTTCCATGCCACCTAAGGACACAGCCCCTCCTGCCCTCAGCCACACTGCCTGAGAACATGGCAAGGCATGGTGATGCCATAGGCACCGCCTCTGCCCTGCCACACCTCCCGCCGTCAGCCATGCCTGATGGCTCTCACCCTCGCCATTTCCCCTCCACTGTTTCAAGCCAGCCCTCGAAATAACAGAGGGAGAAATGCATAGGCAGCAGATCCATCAGGGAAAGTGCCTCCCCTGACAGATCGCTGGATGCTGCCTTTGCATTTCCCCCTCAGCTGTTTTGAGAGACAGCCCTTGAAACAGTGGAGGGACAAATGCACTGGCAACAGATCCATCAGGTAGAGTGCTTCCCCTGATGAATCGCTGGCTGCTGCCTTTGCATTTACCCCTCAGCTGTTTCAAGGGACAGCCTTCAAAACAGCGGAGGGAAAAATGCACAGGTGGCAGATCCGTCAGGGAGAATGCATCCCCTGACAAATCACTGGCTGCCACCTTTGCATTTCCCCCTCAGCTGTTTCGAGGGCTGTCCCTCAAAACAGCGGAGGGAAAAATGCACAGGCGGCAGATCCGTCAGGGAGAGTGCCTCCCCTGATGGATCGCTGGCTGCCACCTTTGCATTTCCCACTCAGCTGCCTCCCCCCCAGCAAAGACAGGGAAGGGGGGACAGATGGCATCCCCCTCCCCCTTCCCTGCCTCCCCCCTGTGAAGACAGGGAAGGGAGGATGGATCAGGTCTGCCTCCCACCCTTCCGTGCCTCCCCTCTCCGCAGGGCCCTAAACCACCCCACCACCAACAACAAAAACTCAATACCTGCCCGGCAAGGCCGGGCAAAATAGCTAGTGTATCTATAACTATAAATCCAAGGGTTAACCATTGGAACTTGCTATACATTTCTGCACCCGTCCATCCTATCCCGTACCGAGCCTCCTGCACTCGCCCAAACCCAGTCCGGAAGTTACTGCAGGGTTGAGAAATGTGCAGTGGGGCAAGAGCCCCACAAACATGAACAAAGGTAAACAACTTCAATTCGCAATGATCTCTGTACTGCGCTGTGCCACAGCCAATCAGGCTGAGAGGCGCAAGCAAAAAGAACGTTGGGAAATGCGGCACAGCCAATTAAAATTGAGCCGCAGGGAAAAAACCACCACACAAACACAAACCACAAACGCAAACCACAAACGCAAAACTACAAGTCCCAGTGTCCTGCACGCCATGAGCATGCAGAATGCTGAGAAAGCCAGCATGCGAAAAATAAAATTACAAAACGCAATGGGAGTGCAAGTTCACCACAGGCGGACATAGCGCCTCACAGCCTCGCAAAACAAACACCCACAAAAATCCACCATGAGACACCCGCCGGCCTTCTTTTCCGGAGCAATGGGGAGAAGAGGGTGTGTGTGTGTCCAAGTGATGTCATAATGTCATAGGCCCTAGTAGGTCACCTGATTGTGACATCATCATGAAGTAATTGAGCTGGCTAATGTCACAGTTCCAGGTAGGGATGCAAAGGGGATACATGTATGGGAAGGATAAGGGCAGACCGTTGACGGAGAAGCAGGACGGGTGAGGGAAAAGAGAGACAGAGGAAGGAATGTCACAGTCCCAGGTAGGGATGGGTGAAGGAGGCAGAGAGGGGATGGGTGAGGGAAGAGAGAGACGGAGGAAGGGAGGCAGGAGTGACCCACTCCCCATGAGGTTTTCATGGGAAAGGCTATGAAAGAAGATATGGTAAAAAAAACCGGGCAAGGCCGGGTAATCAGCCAGTTTTGAATAAAACAAGCAATCTTCAAAACTCCATATTCTTTTTCAAAAAAAAGTCATAAAGACAATGACCTGAAATGTAAATGCTTTTGAATTTCCAGGTTGATGGTTACTTAGATAAGTCAGGTTTCCAATAGAATAAAGAGTGGAAAAAACAACCATTGTAGTAATTTGCAAATGGAGTAGGCTCCTTGAATCAGTGAAGATTTGGTGAGTTAACTGTGCAAGTTGAGTTGATTCAATGCACCTATTCTGGTTGAAAGTTACTCCTGAATTTCATTCACTATCATTTTGATTACAAATGACATGGCTTCATTTGAGCTGGCTCCTTCTTCCTTAATTGGAAAAACCTCAGGTATGAGAGCTAAGCAGATAGTTGATTGGCTGGCCGGACTGGATAACTTCTAGGAAGGAGCTAAACTTTGTTACCTGTTAAGGAAAAGAATTACAATAATTAAAAACAAAATGTATAATCCACAGTTTAAAATTACAAAGACACTTTACTGGATTAAAAATTAGAAATTTAAAAAATAGGAAAGAAACAAGGAATCTCATGCACACATCTTTGGGTAACCCAACACAGCTGGAGAAGAGGCTTAATAACTAACTGATGTAACCTAGTTCATTAACATTTTAAATCCATTCATTGCCAATTACTTCTTTCAATCCCCTCACTGCCCTAGAACAAGCTGTCCCACAAGCTAAGCCAAACAAAGTTAAAATCAAGAGACAGAATGCAAGCGTGGTGCCAAAATGGCTGCCACGCTCTTTGCGGCCCCCCCACCCAGACTCAGACATCTGGGTGAGTTAGGGGGCGTGGCCACCCTCTTTAAAAGGGGTGGCCATGAGGCAGCTGCACTGCCATTTTGGAAGCGATGGAGCAGAGAAGTTCGCTCCGCCGCTTGCTCCCCGGATTTTTGCCTCGATCTTGGTCGCTAAAGGGATTTTTTCCCCCTTCTCTTGTTTTAATTGCTTGGGAGGCATGGCTCCCAAGTGTAAGGCACCGGCTTTTAAGCCGCGGCCAAGGGGGAGGGCTCTGCCCACCCCCTCCCCAACTTCTCGGGGGCCGCGTCTGGGCCGGAGGGCTCGGGCGGCACCCCCTCAAGCAGGTGATGGGGTTAGTGTTCCCACTGCCACCAATGCAGGTCAGGCTTCCACCGGCCCTTCTGGGGTTACTACCCCTGCTATGCAGGGTGGCCCACTTGGGACTGGTGTGGGTCTCTGCCCCACCATTCTTCCGGCCCCTCATGGGCCGGACTACTGGGCATGGCCTTACTTGGACTAGGGATCACCAGCTGGGTTTATCCCACAACAATCGCCCGGTGGGCCATCCAGCCCATCTGGCCCACCTTATCCCGGTGGGTCTGAGACCGTTGATGCCCTCCTGGCACGCATTGCCATGCTGGAGGCATCAATGGGCATTGTGCCCCACCACCTCCAGATGGTGGGTTTCCAAACCCTCCAGTTCCGGCCCACATGTTGGCCACGACTGTTCAGCGGGCCGTAAGCAGGGTCGAGCTGCTTGAGGCCATCAGGCCAGCCCAAGCTGGTGCCTCGCAGCTCCCCACCAGAACATCACTTCGGGGCTTTCCACCGGGGACCAGTCCTGCATGGCAGGGGTGCAGCGGCATGCAGAGCTCGATATCCATCGCATGCTCCGACGCCTGCCGTGCACCGAGTGAGTATCCTGGTTAATTAAGTACAACATTGACACTACCTAGCACTACTGGAGGGGTTCAGTGGCCATGGCCATGACAGGTTACTGTAGGAGGGCAGTTGTATCCACACTGTCCTGTGAATTCTTGGTTGCCCAATTACCCCCCCCCCGGTTATGTCAGGGGTGACCGCCCCTATGGGCATGCCCAATGTGTCAGGGGTTATTCAGGGCATGCTGCATGCACCACCAATTCAATGCGTGCCGATGGCGGCCCTGCCGACGGCCGGTTAGTCCTTGCCGCTGGGTGATCATCTCTCCCAGGCCACAAGGGAGAAGATTTGGTGGGGGGGAATATGTGGACATTTTCTCCCTCCTGAACGGTGAACCCACCAAGGAGGAGAGGGAGGGGCAGGACGATAGGGATAAGGAGTTGTCCCGTCATCGTAAGCCACCTCGCACATGGGCCAATTGGTTGCCGGCCTATCTGATTTATATGGCGGTATACCTGAGGGCACATCCTGACCTGGCCATCCCGATGGTCCAATACCTGGATAATATTTATCGGGCTGTAGTGGATTTCCCTGGCCCGTCATGGTTGGCTTATGATGAAGAGTTTAGGATGAGAGTGGCCCTCCATCCTGAGATGAGGTGGGATGAACCCTGCCAGCAGATGTGGCTGCTGTACATGACCCCCACGCAGCCAGCACCGGGTGACCGGTACCACTGTGGCCATGCTGTTCAGCGGGCTGCTACTACACAGACTCCCCACCAGCCAGGGTTTTCAGTTTGGCTTCCGCATACCATTTCAGGGTGTACGCGGGCCTCAGGATGCCCTGAACTCACTTTCTCTCAGGGGTAATGAGGATATTGCCGCCCAATCTATAGCCAAGGAGGTCAATGCACTGAGGGTGGCTGGGCCATTTGCTGACCCACCATTCCCGAACTTGAAAGTGTCACCTTTGGGTTTAGTCCCTAAGAAGTCCCCAGGTGAATTTCGACTAATTCACCACCTTTCTTACCCTGCGGGCTCTTCAGTCAATGATGCGATACCAGAGACCCACACCAGGCCCAAGTGGGCCACCCTGCTCGGTCAGGTATACGTCCTTTGACCAGGCCTTACAGATGGTACGCTCGTGTGGCCCAGGGGCGCTACTGGCAAAGTGTGATATCAAATCGGCATTCCGATTGTTGCCAGTGCACCCAGACGACTTTGAGCTGTTAGGTTTTTGTTTTCGGGGCAATTTTTATGTAGATAAGGCCATGCCTTTTGGCTGTTCTATCTCATGTTCGGCTTTCGAATGATTTAGCACCTTCCTTCACTGGGCTTTTGTTTGTAGATCAGGGTCCCTGTCTGTAGCCCACTACCTCGATGATTTTTTGTTCGGAGGGGAACACGGCACGGACACATGTGCTAATCTCCTTGCCACTTTTCAGGTGCTTATGCGGGAACTGGGTGTTCCCCTAGCACCTGAAAAGACTGAGGGACCAGCCACCACTCTCACCTTTTTAGGTATTGATATAGTTACCATTGCCCAGACATCCAGGTTGCCCATGGAAAAGGTGACTCGGATCTCTGCTGCAATTCTGGCAATGCTTGCCAGGTGCAAGGTGTCTCTCCGAGAGTTGCAGGTGCTTCACGGCCACCTCAACTTTGCCTGTAGGGTAGTAACACCGGGCAGAGCCTTTGCCAGGCATCTGTGTGACGCCATGGTGGGCCTTTTAAAACGTCACCACAGGGTATGGCTGACCAGAGGTTTACGGGCAGACCTTATGGTTTGGTTCACATTCCTACAGGATTTTAATGGCATCTCCTTCTGGAGATTGGAGCTTATGCTCAGCCCGCATTTCCAAGTACAGCCAGATGCCTCCGGCTCCCTGGGTTATGGGATTTACTTTGAAGGAAGGTGGTCCTACGGTCAATGGCCTCAGACATGGCAGGGCACGGATCGTTTACGCGATCTTACTTTCCTGGAGTTTTTTCCCATCTTGGGGGCCCTAATGCTCTGGGGGGATAGGTGGGCTAATTCAGTAATTCACTTTTGGTGTGACAATGCTGCAGTGGTGCACATTGACAATGCCCAGACATCCAAATCCCCCAGAGTTATGGCCTTAGTTCGCCAATTTGTCTTGAGGTCCTTGCGCCTTAATGTGCTTTTCAGGGCCAGACATGTGCCAGGCATTGACAATGATATTGATGACGCTTTATCCCGCCTGCAGATCCCCCAATTCCGTGCCTTGGCTCCAGAAGTAGAGGAACTTCCCTCTCCACTCCCGGCCGAGATCTGGACATTTGGCAAGGAGAGGTGAACCGGGCGATCGGCATGTCTTTGGCACCTCGCACACGTAAGGCGTATCTACATGCACTCCTACAGTTTAGGGACTTTTGTGGGCAGAGGCAGTTGCCCGAAGTGTGGCCGATCCTGGTCGACCAGATTTTACAGTTCATGGTTTACATTCACAATCTAGGGTTAGCCCCTTCTCACCATCGCCACTAGGCTTTCAGCATTGGCGTTTATGGCCAAGTCACGGGGCTTCACTGATTGCGTGAATGACTTCCGCATATGCCATGTATTAGAAGGGTGGACACGTGAACGTGGCCGACGCCCGGACACACGTCACCCCGTTTCACCAGAGGTTCTGACCCACCTTGCACAAGGTTGACATAGCTTGTGTTACGATAGGTATGAGGAGGCTCTCTTTCATGCAGCTACCACCGTAGATTTCTTTGGAGCACTCTGTATCAGTGAGCTGGTCCCATTGTCAAAAGGGGACATGTCTCGTAGGGCACTGGAACTCGACAATGTCTTTATCAACCAGGAGTGGGCCCAGTTGAGGATTCGCTCCTCAAAGGCCAATCAACATGGAGTAGGCAGTGGTGTCAGACTGCTACGGTGTACAATTGCTGACATCTGTCCGGTTGGTGCCCTACATGCGTTTTTGGCAGTGCGTGGCACGCACCCTGGCCCGTTTTTCTGCCACCAGGATGGGTCTCCTCTTACCAAATTCCAGTTTTGGAAGGTGACCGGTATGGCCCTTCACAGTGTCGGCCTCCGAGGGGCTCGTTACGGCACCCATTCATTCAGGATAGGCGCTGCTTCAACTGCGGCTGCGTTTGGGTACTCTGATGCTGATATACGTCGCATGGGCAGGTGGGGGTCCACATGTTTTTCTTTATATGTACGCCCCCTCACTGCATGAGTGCCAGTTATGTCCTTAATTCCTTTTCCTTCTTTTACAGACCGTGTGTCTACGCACACCGGTGGCAGTGTGGCTGGTGGGCCACAGTTATGTGCACTGGGCGGCACAATATGCTGCATCGCCGGAGTGGGGACCCCATCTCAGGCTGTGTGCATCCGCAAGTATGCGGTGGTATGGTGTGCGTGGCATGAGATGGCAGGAACTGTTGCTATTCCTGATGTCCATCAGGGATGCTGGACCGCCTGATGTCCTGATTCTGCACGTCGGTGGCAATGATCTCGCACAGATCACTGGCCTTTCTTTTAAAATGTTGGTGTGCAGTGACCTGGCCTTTTTACATCACTTATGGCCGTCCACGCGGCTGCTCTGGTCTGACATTGTGCCGAGACAGTGTTACAGGGGAGGCATTGACCTCCGTGGTTTGGACCGTGCTTGACGGTCAGTGAACAGGGCTGTTGCCCGGTTCCTTGTGGATAATGGCTTTGGCACAGCCATTCGACATCCTAGGATAGGCTTGCAGGATTTTGATCTATATGCAGGAGATGGGGTCCATCTGTCGGCCAGAGGTATGAACCTCTTTCTGGAGGATGTGCAAGCAGGCCTGGTGACCGAGCTGACAGTCCGGGCGGGGGGGGTTGAGTCATCACGGACGCCTCCCCGTGTGGCGGGTAGCACTGGTAAGGTAAAGATTTATGACCCATAGGTATCTGGCAGGTTCGCAATTGACCAGCCAACACGTAGATAGGTACAGGGGAAATAGGATTGGCCGGTCAAGGGCGAACCATGCAAGGGGTGATGTCAGGAGCTTCACAGCCTGCATCACCTTGATATTGAACGGATACACGTCATAGGGTGGGGTCAGTAGATAGTATATTGACTCCGGTCAACAATTTGTTTGTGTCAACAAACAAATTGATACAAATAGATACATGTAGCCAATTTCCATTGGCATTTTGGGAGGAACCTTACCAGTGTTACTGTGGCCTGCTTGCCTTAAAGAATTACAATTGGATGATACACCAATTGGAAGTGATAATTCAGACTAGGGCATTATTCAATAAAAGTGGCCCGATGCCTTTAATCCAATACCGGTGTCTGAGTCTTTCTTTGGGGGGTGCGCCTGCAAAGGGATTTCTGGTTCCCCCTTTAAAGATTTCCAATGGACTTGATTGGTTTATATCTGCAAGCCATCAATAACATCACCACTGATGTAATAGATGGCTTTCTCAAAGTTTAATTCTTTTCAACCTCATGTATTGGAAGTCTATAACATGAATAGTAATGTTTCCCACATATGTTGCTATATATGGATATCAGCTGCTGTGATACTCATAACACAAAAAACAAACAAAATGTAAAGTCTACATCTTGATATCATCACTAGTATATGACCCCTCTCACGAACAGAATTTATGAAGTTAAAGAATAGTGAGTATTTAGTCTCTCTGGACAGAAAAGGAGAGTGCATTATTTTAGTTAGCCATATCACCAATGATAGCTCCACCATCAGAACACACTTTACAAGCTTATTAATGAGCTTGTACACAGGTACCTAATGTTCTAGAAAAGCCATTATGGAAGTCAAGTACATCACTGTTTCATTCTATTAAGAGTTCTCATATTGTTCTATGTGCTGAAGGCATGTATTTAACTTCATATCAAATTAATGTTAGTTTTAAAAGTTATCTCTTTCTCTCCCATACCTGTCAACCTTCCCGGATTGGCCAGGATTTCCTATTTTTCAGTACCGATTTTCGCCATTTCCCGCCGGAGCTGCCAAAACCCCGGAATTTGGCAGCGGGAAAAAAAGGCATTACTGCACATCCCTTCTATGCAGCTCGCTTCTACGCTCACATAGAACCCTTCTACGCATGCATAGAAGGCTTTGTGTAGAAGGGGATTGTAGAAGCCTTCTACGCATGCGTAAAAGTCTTCTATGCATGCGTAGAAGTGAGCTGCACAGAACCGTTCTGCGCAAGTCGCTTTTATGCATGCGTAGAAGGCTTTTACGCATGCGTAGAAGGCTTTTACGCATGCGTAAAAAGTGACCTGCGCAGAACCATTCTGCACAGGTCCTGGATTTTCCAGAGCCGCGGTTGACAGGTATGCTTTCTCCCCTTTAATTTTGCTTGTAGGTTTCATTTTTCCCAAATGTTTATGATGGAGTAGCTAGGACAGAGATCTCCTGAGTCAGTGGCTCAATGACTTCAACTTGAAACTTCAGTCTGTGACTAGGACTTTGTCAAGCTACCATGCCCTCTTTAGATCCAAAGGAGAAGTCCCAAACTGGGTATGCAATTCTGGTCAGTGCAAACATCAGGAAGCTTTAGACCTGTTCATAGTTTGCATAAATGATAAATCTGGACTTCTGTCCATGTATATCAGTAAGATTATAATTTTCACTACAGCTAATAACAGGGATCCTGAGCTAAAGAACAACATTTTCAGGTCTAGTTTCAGGTATGTTTGTGGCCTTGGTCTAATTTACACAAACAAAGGAATCTGAAATAGCAATCTTGAGAACAAGATGTCCTTCTTAAGTTGTTAGGGCTTGCTTCTCTGCAGAAAATGATAGTGTGAATGACAGACAGAAGTGTGCCCTCTAACGTCCACATATTGAAGTGGCCATTGGTAAGGTGTGTGCAGCACTCCATCTATGGATAGGGCTCCAGATGATCAGAAACTCATGGACAGACACTCCAGATATGGTTTTTTTTAACATGTGGATGACAGCATTCTGATCATCCAGAGCCCTATCCATAGATGCAGTGCTACACACACCTTGCTAATGACCACTTCAATATGTGGGTGTTAGGGGGCTGTCTTCAAGACGCAATTCAATCTTAATGCAAAAGGTGCCCTACTGACTTAATTGGGCCTAGGTATGAGGATAATGTGAGAGCCCAACACCATGTCAATTGTTAGACCCAGTCAACACATTTTTGCCTCTGGACTCAGATCTATAGATGATGGAGAAAGGCCACTCTGCTCAGGGGACCAGTTACTGACATGCCACCACCACTGGGAAACAAAACTAGTGTAACAGACATTGTGATAGAAACGGAGCAAACTGAAACAGCAACTAGACTTCTCTGCTCTTCAGCCCTCTAAAAATGCTATACAGAGGAGGACTCTGGTGAATGGGATAAGGTGTGGTCACAGACTAGGTAGAATCATCAGTGGTGCACAGAGCTGTTATGTCCATAGCAGGCAAGTGCTGGTGCCAACTTATGGATATTCCACCATTTCTGTGCAAGTGTATGCATGAAGTTATCAGGTGGACTTCCATTCAGGCCCTGTCCATGGTAAAAGTTGCTTACTTCCATCAATATAAGTTCCTTACAGAGTAAAATGAATGAAAGGAGTCCTTTAATTATCCTGCCAGAGATATTGAAAACAGAGAAAGAGCCAAGTTCAGAAAGCATTGTACCTAGGTAAGAAATTTCAATTACTGTTGAATCTCTGTTGAAAATATATAATTTTACAGTGCCCTTTAAAGCCATTTTACGTAGGTGCAATGGTTGTCTGCTAAGTATCAAGGGAGTTGCTTCATCAGTCAACGTCAGCACAATGCACTTTTACGTAATATTCAATAAAGATGCAATGTTCTGGCAGCTCCCTCCCCAGTGTTTAGAGCATATTAAACATATGATTCTGTGACTGTTCCTTTGTCAGCCTTTACTATCTTCCCTTCTCCTCCCTCCCCACCATTAAATGAAAGGAGGCTGTTTAGCTGCTGTAGCAATACAAGCCATATTTTAAGCTATTAATTTCTCAGCAGGACTGGGTTGCCTGTCTCTCTTTTCCACTCAAGGTTTAATTTCTTCCCGCAGATATTAAGCACAAATCTCTGATGACCCAATTCGCTACAATGCCAGTGATTTGAGTGCAGTTTTCTGCAGAAGCTCTAATTACCTGGCTGGCTGAGGTCAGGTCTAACTTTCTCTTGATTTCCATGGAAAATGACACATTGTTCTCTCAACCTCTTTGCGATAACTCTGATCTCTCTTTTTAAATGGCTCTTGCTCAAGTGCTCTGGACCAGAATAGAACAGAGTGAAAAAGGGACAAACAATGGCTCCACTTTGAGCCTCTCCCTCACTCCAGTAACCACTGACCTGACTTGATCCTCATTGAGGATTAGTATCCTGCTCTGCTGTAAAGGAAACAGAGGTTGCTTGACATGGTGGAGGAAAAGAGAGACATTAAATTTGGATGTGACAGAAGGGGCTTATTATTAACCATGGCTATGATTCCCCTCAGATTTTTCTGTGTAGGGTTTGTGTTGCTAAGCAACAACTTCATGCAGCCTAAGAGGGAGACTTAGGTGGTATATTACAGGTATTCATTTCCAAGACCTTTGAGATTTATTTGAGATAAATATGCAAGAAGGGTAGAATGGTAGCCCCACCCCTTTCATTGTTGCTTTCTCCACAAGAAAAGCAACCATCTTGAAGAGGAAATCCTCCCCAATGTATAGATGGTTTTCAAACAATTCAAAATTCTGAACCATAAGGTTCTGAAGTATGTAGAGTGTATCATCATCTGTGTTTCATAACACATGTCTGTGCTGTGAAGAAGGAGAAAGCCTGGGTTCTCCATGGGAGTCCCAGTGCTTCACAATGTTTCATGGGAAGGGTAGTTCCATGTGAGGTGACCTCTGTAGCTCCTAATCAGTAGAGGTCTACCTTTCTCAGGAAATAAAAATAATGGAAAAATAAGCTGAAGAAGAATGACAGCTGAATCTCCCCATTAAATCCAAAATGCTTTATAGGCACGTCAGTCAATAGACACATCTATTTGCATTTGTCCATTTACAAGAATAGCATCCCCCTGAAAAAAATATATCCAGAAATGCACAAATGCATTCACAGACTTTGATGAGAGGTTTTTCGAAAGTCACCACAAAATACAAAATGGGATGGGCAGCAATCTGAATAGCATTATTTGGGCACAGGTTAGGTCAGACAGCTGATGAACATCCCTGATTTTAATACTGAAAGCATTAACTTTGGCAAATCTTTTTCTAGTTCTTTTCACTCAATCCATTAGGTTCTTAAAATATCTATTACAGCTTCCTTAATCCACTAAAATGTGTTATCTATTAAATTAAAATACAAGCCATTGTTATCAATTGAGACAATGTTTCTCAGAGGAGAAATGGAAAGTCTCTACTTCCTCACGTGAAGAAAAAAGTCAGCTTCAAAGTAGAGAATATTCAGCAAAACCTACATTGTCCCTGGAGCAATTAGATGCAACTATTAAGATTTCATATGGCAATTGCCCTCAATAAGGATTTCTGCCACTGAAATCATTTAGGCAGTATATGATTATATAGTTACAGGAAATAATTTTAAGGCTTTAAAAGATAGGTGCTTCCTCAAAATGTCATTCTAGCTGTGAGGTTGGGTGGGGAGTTTTTCAGAAGAAGAAGCTTTGGTAGTTTTAGTGTATGAGAGTCAAGACACGAAGCACAGCCAACGGCTGGGTTAACTCCGGTTTATTGCATGGTGGACAGAGGGAACATGAGGTAATGGCGGACGAACAGCTCTATATATATGGTAGTAACGTATTTGAATGTGGCTCCACGGTAGCCCGTTGGCTACTGGCCCGCGTGACGTCATGGCTGGTCACGCCCTTCTTGTCCAGGTGTAGGTAGCGGCGGGAAACTTCCCGCGCTGCGGTCTTTGATGGGTTTGAACCAAGAGAGCTTGGACGCTCGCTGCTGCCAGCTGGTGGTCATTAGCTCGCGTCCTATTACAGGGTTTATGTGATACAGCTGAAGGTTACATTATTACTCATAGGCAAGGTTACATTGGTTCAGATACATTGATATCACATGTAGAAGGTTACATTATTAGAACACAACACTCCTCCCCCCTAGGATGAGACGAAGTCTCTCAGCCAAGATGGCTTATTTCGAACACGCTGGGGTCTCGGCGCGGGCTGCCCTGCCCCGGCTTCGCTCCCTCCTCCTTGCTCCCTGGCTTCCTGCCCTGTAATCGGAGAGGATGACTTGTTAGTGGTTTGCCGCGGCTCTGCGGCTTTGTTGGGAGGTGTGTGCTTTGTTTGGGAAGAACCGGGGGCACTGGGGGCTAACGAAAAACCCCTCTTCTCGCTTGGATGGGTGGGGGAACACTCCGAAAACCCCCCCCGGCTAGCAAAATCAAAATCAAAATCGGATTCGGGGGAAGCGGCAGCGGCGGCCGCACACTCCTTTTCCCTCCCCCCGGGCTCGGATAGAACTGGGGTATCAAAAGGATATGAGTCGGGCTCGCTGCTTTCCCCCCTGTCTCCCCCTTGGGCTAAACGGGTGGGGGAGAACCCTATCGCTGAATCCTGTCGCTGTGCCCCACTGGTTGGCCCCTCGCTCACTCGGTGCCTCAGTTGGTCAGCGTGCCTCCTCCAGAGGAGGCCGGTGCTAGTTTCCACCCGATAGGACACTGGCCCCGTCTGTTCTATTATCGTCCCTGGCACCCAGGCTGGGCCTGCGTTGGCATAGTTCCTGCAGTGTACAGGATCGCCTACGCCGAAACCTTTCGAGACCGCTAACCCTATGTTCTTCCCTTTGTCCTCGACCCTCGACGGGTCTAGCCTGGACAAAAGCGTGGTCAGTTTCCTCCGCATCAGCAGCTCAGCCGGCGAGTATCCAGACGCTAAGGGGGTCACTCTATACGCTAATAGAAATTGACAAACTTGGTGATTTAGATCTCCCGATCCCATGCGCCGCAGCGCATCTTTTGTGGTGCGCACCAACCGTTCCACTTGGCCATTCGTGGCCGGGTGAAACGGCGCGGATGTGACATGCCGAATTGCATTTGCCTCCATGAATGCTGCGAACTCAGCGGACGAGAAACAACTGGCGTTATCGCTGACTAAAGTGTCGGGTAAGCCGAACGTGGAAAAGACCCTCCTTAGCTGGCGAATGGTAGTGGCGGAGGATGTGCTCTTTACCGGAATGACCTCCAGCCACTTTGAGTATGCATCCACCACCAGGAGAAACATGGTTCCCCGGAATGGGCCAGCAAAATCTACGTGCACCCTGGACCACGGTCCCCTTGCTGCGTCCCATTCCCTATGCGGTAGGCGGGCCACCTCCGGTCGAGAGCATTGACATGCCTCACAAGTGCCAACCATCTGCTCTATGTCGGCGTCCAGCTGGGGCCACCAGAAGTAACTCCGGGCCAATGCCTTGGAACGGACGATTCCCGGGTGGCTGACGTGCAACAGCTTTAGCACCTTCGGCCGCAGGGACGTAGGAACCACCACCCGTTGGCCCCACAAAAGGCACCCCCTCTCTAAAGACAATTCTACTCGCTTTCGGAAGAATGGGTCGAATTCCGCGCCTGGGGATGACGCCGGCCACCCCTTCTGCACCCACGAGCATACTTTCCCTAGTGTTCTGTCCTTTCCGGTCGCCCTGGCAATGTCGGCCGGTACTATCGGGGGTGACTCCAAGACCTCTATTAGCAATACCTGGCGGTCTCTTCTTACCCCTGCCTTCTGGTCGTCCGACAAGGGTAACGGCGACCGTGAGAGCGCGTCTGCATGGCTGATTTCCTTCCCTGGCCGGTATTCTAACTCATGTTGATATGCGTTAAGAAAAATAGCCCACCGCAGCATCCTCGGGGACAGGATCTGTGGCGTGGGCTTATTTGCAGTGAAGATTCCTAACAGGGGCTTGTGATCCGTAACGATCTTGAACGGCCGACCATACAGAAAATCGTGAAATTTCTTGGTTCCCGCTACTATCGCTAGTGCCTCCCTATCGGTCTGTGCGTAATTCCGCTCTGCTTGGGACAGGGACCTTGAATAAAACGCTATCGGGGCCTCCCTTCCGTCGTCTAACACGTGGCAAAGCACCGCCCCCACCCCCACCGGGGATGCATCGCAGACCAAAACTATGGGCCGTTTGGGGTCGAAATGAGTCAGGATTGCCTCGGATGTGAGGAGTTGCTTTAACTCTGTGAACGCTCTTTCTTGCTCGTCACCCCACAGCCATTTTTCCTCTTTTTTAAGTAGCCGATGGAGCGGCTCGGCAACAGACGCCTTCCGTGGAAGGAAGGTATGGTAGAAATTGAGAAGCCCCAGAAATGACTGAAGCTCGGTTTTGGAAGTGGGGCGAGGGGCTTTCTTGATGGCGGCTACCTTAGATTTGGACGGCCTAATTCCCTCGGGCGTGACACGGAACCCTAAAAACTCAACCTCTGTTTCGAAAAATACACATTTGTCTTTTCTCAGTCGCAGCCCCGCTTTCTCGAACACGGCCAGGACCTTATCCAATCTGTGGGCCAGCTCGGCCTTACTCCCCCCCGTTATCAACACGTCATCAAAATATGGCAACACCCCCTCCAAACCCTTCAGGAGGCGTTCCACTAGCGATTGAAAAATGCCAGGTGCCGAGTTCACGCCGAACTGTAACCTCGACACCTGGAACGCCCCCTTATGTGTGACTATTGTTTGTGCCGCCGCTGTGGCGGGGGTTACCGGGAGTTGCTGGTAGGCCTGTGCTAAATCGAGTTTAGCGAAACACTTTCCCCCATTCAGTCTGGCCAGAAGGTGGCTGACCACTGGCACCGGGTATGCATTAGGGCGGATTGCCTTATTAATGGTACACTTATAATCAGCGCAAATGCGCACCTCCCCGTTAGCCTTCAGTGCTGTTACAATTGGAGTCTCCCACTCCGCGGAATCCACAGGAACGAGAATTCCTTGACCCACCAGTTTGTCCAGTTCCGCCTCTATTTTGTCCTTAAGCGCGAACGGTACCCTGCGCGGTTTAAGTCTTATCGGGCGGACCTCCGGGTCTAAGTCGAAGGCTACAGGGGGTCCCTTGAACTTTCCCAGTCCACTTTTAAAAACGGCGGGGTGTGCGTCACACACTGCTTGTATTGGGTCCTCGCCTACTGCATGCACCCCCCCTATGAACAGGCCTAAGGGCTGAAACCACTGTGTTCCGAGGAGGCTACAACTCCCCCCTTTTAGCACCACTAGGGGAAGTTCCGCAGAATGTCTCTTAAAGCGAACCCGGAACGTTCCGACCCCCAACACTGGAATGCTGTTCCCCTGAACGTCCCGTAGTGTGGCCCTCAACGCTTTAAGTTTGGGCCGCACGTGGGGGTCGATTTTCAAGAACTCTCTCTGGGGGATTATAGAATAGGAGGACCCCGAGTCAACTTCCATCCTAATAGGGGTCCCTTGTACTAGTACCTCAACAAAGTAATGGGGCTGTCCCGCAGACACGTTGAACACAGGAGCGTCGCCCTCGCTGTCGTCCGAGATGCGGCCCACGCCGTCCTGCTTCCTCGTGGCCCGGGCGCCATCTTTGGACCTCGCTGGACGGTCCGGTCTGGCTGAACGGTCTTGCGACTGTCTCCGGCCCTCTTTCCATTTCCTGCACGCCTTGGCGATGTGCCCCCGACGTCCACAGTTGAAACACTCGGCTTTCCTGAATGGGCACTTCACGCGCTCATGGGCTGCTCCGCAACCATCGCAGCGGCGCCCGCCTCTCCGGACCTTCTGGACCTCCTCGCCATCGCTGCTTTCTGAAGACGATTTCGAGGTCGGTCGGGTTGCATGCACCGACTGACCGGACTTCCCGTGCGACGAGTTTTCCGCTTTGCCGGCCCTCGGACGCCACTCACGCCACTTGTGCATCTCGTCTACTCCAGCATTCGTGGATTCCGCGGCTTCCGCGGCCTCTACAACCTCTTCCAGTGTGGGTGGTGGCTCCTTGTTCATCAAGCTGCGCTGTACTTCCTTGTCCTTCAGGCCACACAGCACTCCGTCCCTGAGGGCCATCTCTAGGATGTGGTCCCATTTGCAGGGGGCGGCGGCTACCCTCATAGCCGTTACGAAGGCTTCTACCGACTCGTCCGGCGCTTGAACTCGCCTCCAAAACGCACTCCGAGCGGGAAACATTGCCCTCGAGGGTCGGAAACGCTCACGCAGCAGTTTCATGATGTCACCGGCTTTGAAATCGCTCACCTTCTTCGGTGCGAGGATGCCCACCAGCGTCCGCTTGGTTTCCATCCCGAGCATGCGGGTGAGGATGGCCCTCTTCCTTTCCTCGTTGTCTTCTTTGACTTTGAGTTCCACCAGTGCTGCCTGGAAGTCCATCTCAAAAAGTTCCCAGTCTTGCGGTTTGGTGATGTTGAACCCGCTCTGTGTCCTGGCTCCATGGGGATCCATTATCCCATCCTCGTCGCCAATTTAGTGTATGAGAGTCAAGACACGAAGCACAGCCAACGGCTGGGTTAACTCCGGTTTATTGCATGGTGGACAGAGGGAACATGAGGTAATGGCGGACGAACAGCTCTATATATATGGTAGTAACGTATTTGAATGTGGCTCCACGGTAGCCCGTTGGCTACTGGCCCGCGTGACGTCATGGCTGGTCACGCCCTTCTTGTCCAGGTGTAGGTAGCGGCGGGAAACTTCCCGCGCTGCGGTCTTTGATGGGTTTGAACCAAGAGAGCTTGGACGCTCGCTGCTGCCAGCTGGTGGTCATTAGCTCGCGTCCTATTACAGGGTTTATGTGATACAGCTGAAGGTTACATTATTACTCATAGGCAAGGTTACATTGGTTCAGATACATTGATATCACATGTAGAAGGTTACATTATTAGAACACAACAGTAGTAGTGTTGGAGCCCAGAATTATCAAACAATGATCTAATTTTTATCTCCTTGGAAAGTTCAGAGAGCAGTTCCAATTGCTTCAGCTAGAAAGCTGAGAGTAAGGTCACTGGATGGAGGCAGAATTGTATTGTTTTTCAGTACACTTTCCCCATAATAAAGATCCATGAAGAGCCAATGTTGCAGTAAATTTCAGATCAGCCTGGCTTTGTTTAAATGCCTATAAAGTAAAATTTAAGAAATGTATTAGGAGGGCGTGGCTAAAGATGAGTATGGAGTAATACGTACATTGACAAGCTTGCGCTGAAATGGGGTTTAAATGTGGAATTATCTAAAAACTTGGAGGTCCTGTTGATGTGAAAACAACTTATCTGACCTGATTGAACACTGAGGATTTTAAAAATATAAATAGGGGCTCGGAGTTCGGAGAAGGAGGGGTGAGCGAGACGCGGCGCAAGCCGGGTCAAACAAACCACTGCGTTCTGGATGGGAGCCCTGAGCTTAGAGAAATATTATACTTGATTGACAGAGGTCTCCAAGAGAAAGGTATTCAAATCATAATCATTGGAGCGGTGGTCGCGGAGGGGAAAGGTCTGGGTGTGGAGTTAAACACCAGAAAGGACAAGTAAGTGCAGAGTGTGTGTGGAGGGGAAAGTGGCTGAAGAAGGAGAAATGGCGGCAGGTGATTGTAAAAATGAAAGTTAAAAAAAGAGGAACCCGAGCCGGGAGCTGTGAGCTGTGGAAAGTGGGTGAAATAGAACGGAGGAGCTGGAGCATGGTAGAGGGACATGAAAGAAATAAGGAGATTTTGATGGACATTGAACTGGTTCGTGTGGTGTTGTGTGTGAGAGAGGGGCTTTTTCCCAATCCGCTGCCATCGTTCCTGCGTGTTTGTGGTTTTGGAGACAAAAGAAGAGACTTTTTAGCTTACTTTTTTTTTTGAGAACAGGAGCAGCATAATATATATAAAAGGAAAAAAAGGGTACCCTCTGGATGCAGGAATTGGATTACAATGGGGCAATAATTGGAATACAACTTTTGAATGGGTTTTTGTTCTTTTTTCCTTGCCCCACTCTCTCCGGTTTTGCTTCCTCACTGCTTTGAGTTGGGCACAGACTCAGACAGACATAAGCAAATACAGTCTTGCGATTGGGATAGTGTGATTCGATACATTGTGCTCCCTTTGTGAATTACAACAAGAGCCAGCCTATTTTCAAAGTTATAACTCTAATACCTGCAGCACTGCTTCTCCTCATTATATTTTGGAATATAACTGGAAGATAATTGGACAGCATTGCTCAAGTGGAATTAGACTCTGTTATCTAAATTTGGAATATAACTGGAAGATAATTGGACAGCATTGCTCAAGTGGAATTGACTTTGTTATTTAAATTTGGAATATAACTGAAAGATATATTGGGCAACATTATTCAAGTGGAATTAGACTTTTTAACCCAAATTTGGAATATAACTGGAAGATAATTGGACAGCATCACTCAAGTGGAATTGACTTTGTTATTTAAATTTGGAATATAACTGGAAGATATATTGGGCAACATTATTCAAGTGGAATTAGACTTTTTAACCCAAATTTGGAATATAACTGGAAGATAAGTGGGCAGCATTACCTAAGTGGAATTAGACTTTTTAATATAAATTTGGAATATAATTGGAAGATAATTTGACAGCATGATTCAAGCGGAATTAGACTTTTTAACTTAAATTTGGAATATAACTGGAAGATAATTGGACAGCATCACTCAAGTGGAATTGACTTTGTTATTTAAATTTGGAATATAATTGGAAGACAATTGGGCAGCTCTATTCAAATGGAATTAGATTTTTCTATCTAAATCTGGAAGATAACTGGAAGATAATTGGACAGCACTACTCAAGTGGAATTATATTTTTTATCTAAATTTGGAAGGTTGAAATGGACCTTGATCTTGGATTACAATAAAATTGTATAGGGTTTTTTACTTCTTGATTGATATAAAAAGGGTCTGCTGGGGCTAATAGTATATAAAGTGAGAGGTGTAATCTAGGAGTTACATTATTATTCTAATGGATACTGGAGCTAGAGCAAGAATTTGGGGACATAAAAGAAGTGGCTGCTTTGAAATTGGTTATTGACGCTACAATGGATAAATTTGTGAAAGGAAAAGGAAAAGAGGAAGAGGTCGTGAGATCTAAGAAAAAAGATAAGGCTGCTGTGGAAGATACAACATCATCAACACCATCACCGGAGCCTGCAGCAATGGACCAAACACAATTAATGGTTGAGATGGGTAAATTGTTTCAGAAATTTGAACTAATGGAGGAGGTGAATGTGAAAGGCTTTCAGGAAATTAATGAAGCAAGGGGGAAAGATAAAAATGAAATTATGGGAAAACAAGATAAATTGGTTACAATGTTTCAAGGTTTTGCTCATAAAGTTGATTTCACTTTTCAAAAGTTGGAAACAAATGTTAATTTGATGCAAAAGGATATGAAATTGATGCAAACAGATATGAAGGGATTGCATGAGGAAAATAGGGAAGTAAAGTTGAAAGTGGAGGTGCAAGAGAAAAGGTTAGATATGGTGGAAGAGATGATGAGAAAGCAGAATATTGTGATACGCAATCTTTTGGAACAAACACCAGACCAGCTGAAGGATAGAATAATTGACTGGCTGAATAATTTGAAAATGGGGAAAGATTTTGTCAATGAAGATATTGCAAACGTTTATAGATTGGGGGTGAGAAGAGGAAGAAGTGCTCCTAGAAATGTTTTAGTCAAATTTGCAAATTGGGGGGATAAGCTAAAGGTGATGGCCTTTATAAAACAAGCTGGGTCTGGTGTTTTGAAAATTGACGGAAATGATGTGGAGGTTTATAACGATATTGCAGTCAATGAGCGGGTTTGGCAGTATAAAATGAAACCAGTAACCAAAATTTTGATTTCACGTGGGATAAAATACAATTGGAGATTTCCACAGCAGCTAAGATTTTTCCATGACAAGAAAATGCATACAATTGATTCAGAAACAGATGCATTGGATTATTTGAGCTCAATTGAATTGGTTGAGGTGTCTTCAAGAGAATGGTTGGCATTAAGGAAAGATTTGTGAGAGTCTGGAGGGATAAAAAGAGATTATGGGGGAATGGAGCAGGAAGGGGCAGCTGGAGGGAGGGAGGAGGGATCGAAGGTAGAGAAAGGGGCTGGAGAAGGGTGAAGTATCTGGAGGAGAGAGGTCAGGATAGATGGAATATAAACATCTTCAAAGTTTTAAAGAGTAGTTAAAATTCAAATCTATTATCGTAGAATATAGTGTTGGAGCACTGTCATCTTTTTTTGTTTAGGTCACATCTTCCATGTTCCACCCCCCCTTTAGGTACAAAGGCGGCCTTTTTTGGGTAAAAAGGTGGGGAGGGTAGAGATGAATGTTTTATGTAGTAGGTTTAGTTTTAATTGTGGGGTTGAATGTTGCACGCCCAATGGAGAAATTGGAGATTGCAGAGGAGTGCATTTGCCAATACTATGAGAAATATAAAGGTTCTAACATGGAATGTGAAGGGCACAGGATCTCAAGTTAAGAGGAGAAGAATTGAATCAGCCTTAAGAAGGGATAGGCCGGATGTGATCTTTTTTCAGGAAATTCATCAAAAATCTCAGCATACAAACAAGATATTTTTAAAATCAATGCAATACGAGTTCTCAGGGAACTTAAAGATGAAATTGCTGATCTCCTAGCCAAAATATATAATATTTCCCTCAAATCAGGGTTTGTGCCTGATGACTGGAAGGTAGCGAATGTAACACCAATTTTCAAAAAAGGATCCAGGGGTGATCCAGGAAATTACCAGCCTGTCAGTTTGACATGTGTCCCAGGTAAAGTGATGGAAACCATCCTAAAAGATAGAATTAATAGGTACATAGAAGAGGAGGCGCTGCTAAAGGAGAGCCAACATGGCTTTTGCAAGGGCAAATCATGCCTCACTAATCTGTTGGAATTTTTTGAGAGTGTCAACAAGCATGTGGATAAGGGGGATCCAGTTGACATTGTTTATCTGGACATTCAGAAGGCTTTTGACAAGGTCCCACACCAAAGGCTCTTGAATAAACTTACCAGTCATGGAATAAAGGGACAGGTCTTGTCCTGGATCAGCAACTGGCTAAGGGACAGGAAACAGAGGGTAGCACTAAATGGACACTTCTCCAAGTGGAGGGAAGTAAAGAGTGGGGTCCCCCAAGGTTCAGTACTGGGACCCCTGCTTTTCAACCTCTTCATAAATGATCTAGAGGTAGGAGTAAAAAGCAAGGTAGCCAAATTTGCTGACGATACTAAATTATACAGGGTAGTGAAAACTGTGAGAGATTGTAAAGAGCTCCAGAGGGATCTCTTGACACTGGGGGAGTGGGCAAAACAGTGGCAAATGAGCTTCAACATCAGTAAGTGCAGAGTGATGCATGTTGGGGCAAAAAACCCCAATTACATTTATAAACTGATGGGGTCTGAACTCTCTGTGACAAACCAGGAAAGGGACCTTGGTGTCCTGGTGGACAGCTCAATGAAGGTGTCAACCCAGTGTGCCTCAGCAGTGAAAAAAGCAAACTCAATGTTAGGGATCATTAGGAAGGGTATAGAAAATAAGTCAGCAAGTGTCATTTTGCCTCTTTATAAATCTATGGTGAGGCCCCATCTGGAATACTGTGTACAGTTCTGGTCGCCATACCTCCAGAAGGATATTATGGAGTTGGAGAAAGTACAGAGGAGGGCAACCAGAATGATTAGGGGACTGGAACACCTTCCTTACCATCTGAGGCTGCAACGGTTGGGCCTTTTCACTCTTGAACGACGGCGTCTAAGAGGTGACCTGATTGAAGTTTATAAAATCATGCACGGTGTGGACAAAGTGGATAAGGAAAAACTGTTTTCCCTATCGCACAACACTAGAACTAGGGGACACTCCATGAAACTTTTGGGTACTAGTTCTCAAACAAATAAGAGAAAGTACTTTTTCACCCAGAGGATTACTGGTCTATGGAACTCCCTGCCAGAAGAAGTGGTGACAGCTGTCAGTCTTGACAGCTTTAAGGAAAGGATTAGACAAGTTCATGGAGGACAAGGCTATCAATGGCTATAATTATGGCTACCTAAGGACAACCTCCGGGTTGGAGAGATAGGCAGGATATCTCTCAATGCCATTTCCAGGGAATCCTAAGCAGGTGAAGGCATCTCCTTGGGAATACCCTGAAGGAAATGGTGAGCCACTGTGTGAGACAGAATGCTGGACTGGATGGGCTGTGGCCTGTTCCAGCAAGGCTGTTCTTATGTTCTTATGTACTACAAAAAATCATTTGGTACTTCAAATGCAAGAGGGGTGGCTATTTTGATTTCGTCTCGATTGGGTTTTGAAATGATAAGTAGTATTTCTGATCCGGAGGGCAGATATTTGATAGTAAAAGGAAAGAGTGATGAGGAAGAAATAACATTGGTGAATATATATGCTCCAAATGATCAGCAAGAGGCTTTTCTAGAGAAAATGTACAAAATATTAGAGAAAGAGAGAATGACTAAAATGATAGTGGCTGGAGACTTCAACTTAATAAGGTCAAATCTAGATTGTACAAATCTACTAAGATGTGGGAAAAGAACTGAGAAGCCGATTTTGGACAATTGGTTGACTACATTAGGACTGAAGGACACATGGAGAGAGTTCAAGGGGTCGGAAATGGTTTACACTTATTTTTCACATGTACACAATTCATATTCTAGAATAGACTATGTATTTGTAACAGAGAATATAATCAAAAGCATAGATGAGGTAGATGTAGGCATTTTCAAGGAATCAGATCATGCAAAAATGATGATAGAGTTGAGGATAGAGGATAAGGAGAAAAAAAGAAGGGTCTGGAGATATGATGCAAAATTATTTAAGGAACCTAAATTTAAAGAACAAATAATGGAGAATTGGTATTGGAATGACACCGATGAGGTGAACTTTAATGTGGTATGGGATGCCATGAAGTCGGTTTTTAGAGGGGAAAGTATTAAATTGGCTAGTATTAGGAATAAACAACGTAAAGTGGAACAGGATAAAATTGAGAATGAGATAAAACATTTACAAGAACAACATGCAAGAACTAAGGATAAGAAGGTTTTTGATAATTTACAAAGATTAAAGACTGAATTGATAGGAAAAGATATAGATAAGGTAAAAAGAGACTTGGTATATTTAAAAAGAGAATTTTTTGAATACAGTAATAAGAATTCAAAATTATTAGCAAGGGCTGCAAAAGAAAAAAGAGAAAAAAGGGAAATTGGAGTTTTGATTAGAAAAGATGGGGTTGGATGTAATAGAACTGAAGACAAATGCAAAATTGTGAAGGATTTTTTTTGTTGTTCAGTCGCACAGTCGATTCCGACCCTTTGCGACCCTATGGACCATCGTTCTCCAGGCGCCTCTGTCCTCCACCATCCCCCTCAGTCCTCCCAGTTCTGTGCCCATTGTGTCTACAATACCATCTATCCATCTCATCCTTGGCCTCCCCCTTCTTCTTTTGCCCTCCACCTTTCCCAACATCACGGCCTTCTCAAGTGAATCCTCCCTTCTCATTTGATGCCCAAAGTATTTTAGCCTCATCTTTACTATTTGACCTTCCAATGAGCAGTCAGTGTTGATTTCTTCTAAGATTGACCTATTTGTTCTCCTCGCTGTCCAGGGTACCCTCAAAACTCTCCTCCAACACCACATTTCAAAGGCATCTATTCTTCTGCGTTCAGCTTTCCTAATTGTCCAGCTCTCACATCCGTACATTACCACTGGGAATACCATTGCTTTGACTATTCTAATTTTTGTTTGCAATGTGATGTCTCTGCTTTTCACTATGTTCCCCAGGTTTCTCATAGCTTGTCTCCCAAGAATCAGTCGCCTTTTTATTTCATGGCTGCAATCCCCATCTGCAGTGATCTTAGATCCTAAGAATGTAAAATCTGTCACTACTTCTACTTCTTCCCCATATATTTTCCAGGAACTGATTGGGCCTGTTGCCATTATCTTGGTTTTCTTGATATTGAGTCTCAAGCCAGCTTTTGCACTCTCTTCCTTCAAACCGATCAAGAGATTCTTTAGGTCTTCCTCACTTTCTGCCATTAGGGTGGTGTCGTCTGCATATCTCAGATTGTTGATGTTTCTCCCAGCAATTTTGATCCCATATTGTGATTCTTCCATCCCTGCATTGCGCATTATGTGCTCTGTGTATAAGTTGAATAAGCAGGGTGACAAAATGCAGCCTTGTCTTACTCCTTTTCCTATTCCAAACCACTCTGTCATTCCGTGTTCTGTCCTAACTGTTGCTTCTTGGTTCATGTACAGATTTCTCAGGAGGCATATGAGGTGCTCTGGTATTCCCATCTCTTTAATCACTTGCCACATCTTGTTGTGGTCCACACAATCAAATGCCTTAGTGTAGTCAATAAAGCAAAAGTAAACTTGTTTCTGGTATTCCTTTGTTTTCTCCATGATCCAACGTATGTTGGCAATGTGGTCTCTAGTCCCCCTGCCTCTTCTGAAACCAACCTGCACCTCTGGTAATTATCTTTCCACATGCTGCTGAAGTCTATCCTGTATTATCTTGAGCATCACCTTGCTGGCATGTGGTATGAGCGCAATTGTTCGATAATTTGAGCATTCTTTGGCATTGCCCTTTTTTGGGATTGGAACATATACTGATCTTTTCCAGTCCTGTGGCCACTGTTTTGTTTTCCAAATCTGCTGGCATATTGAATGCAGTAATTTGATGCCATCATCTTTTAGAGCTTTGAAAAAATCAACTGGGATACCATCATCTCCACTAGCTTTGTTGTTTGCAGTGCTCTTTAGGGCCTTTCTGACTTCACTCTCCAGGATGTCTGGCTCAGGTTCAAATTCTTCATCATTGTGACTATCAGGAGTGTTGAGTTCCTTTTTGTAGAGTTCCTCTGTGTACTCTTTCCATCTTTTCTTAATCTCTTCTGCATCAGCTAGCTCCTTTCCGTCTTTGTCCCTTATCATGTTCATTTTTGCTTTAAATGTTCCCTTGATTTCACCGATTTTTTTGAAAAGGTCTCTGGTTCTGCCTCTTTTGTTGTTTTCCTCCATTTCTCTGCACTGTTCTTTTAGGTAGTTTTCCTTATCTCTCCTTGCTTTTCTTTGAAATTCTGTGTTCAAAAGATTGTATTTTTTCCTTTCTCCTTTGACTTTTGCGTTCCTTCTTTCCTCTGCTATTTTAAGAGCCTCATCAGACAACCACTTTGCTTTCTTACTCTTCTTTTCTTTTGGTATGGTTTTCTTTGCTGCTTCCTGCATGATGTCCCTCATCTCTGTCCATAATTCTTCTGGCACTCTATCTATTGAGTCTAAGCCATTGAATCTGTTCATCACCTCCACCGTGCATTCTTTAGGGATGCTGTCTAGGTGATACCTGTCTGGTCTCTTTGTTTTCCCTATTTTCTTTAGTCTAAGCCTGAATTTTGCAATCAGTAGGTTGTGATCTGAGCCACAGTCTGCTCCAGGTCTTGTTTTTTGCTGACTGTATGGAGGTTCTCCATCTTTGACTGCAAAGTATGTAGTCAATCTGGTTTCGGTGTTGGCCATCTGGTGATGTCCATGTGTAAAGTCGCCTCTTGTGTTGCTGGAAGAGGGTGTTTGCTATGACCAGTGCGTTCTCTTGGCAGAACTCTATCAATCTTTGCCCTGCTTCATTCTGTGTTCCAAGATCGAACTTGCCTGTTATTCCCTCCACTTTTTGATTGCCTACTTTGGCATTCCAGTCTCCTAAAATAATTTGGACATCATTTCTTGGTGTTTGTTCTATGAGGTGTTTTAAGTCCTCATAGAACTGGTCCACTGTGGCTTCATCTGCACCCGTGGTTGGTGCGTATATTTGGATCACAGTAACATTGAAGGGTTTGCCCTGAATTCTTACTGACATCATTCTGTCATTTTTGAGGTTGTATCCCATTACTGCTCTTCTCACTCTTTTATTGACAATTATGGCTACTGCATGTCTTCTAAGGTTTTCTTGTCCACAGTAGTAGATGTGATGGTTTCCAGAGCTGAATTCGCCCATCCCTGTCCACTTTAGCTCACTGATTCCCAAGATGTCAATGCTTATTCTTCCCATCTCATTTTTTACCACTTCTAGTTTACCTTGGTTCATTGATCTCACATTCCATGTCCCTATGCAGTATTGCTCCTTACAACATTGCATTCCTCCTCCCTCCTTCCTGTCCCTCCCCTTCCTCCACTCTGTGGTGTTAAGCATCCTGTATCACCTAGCCTGCTCCTTTGTTTTGCCTTTTGTTTTGGTCAATAGGGTTCTCTTGGCAAGCTTTGTGGCGTGGTTTGCCGGTTTCTACGCCATTTTTTTTCTCGCATCATACATCATATCAGTTTTAAAAGTTTAAAACAGTTTAAACAACATATTATCATGCATATTATCACACTCTAAATCACAGTCTCTATGTTAATTGCTATATTAAGTCAGTGTAAAGTCTCTATGTCAGTTGCTATATTAATTCAGCTACATTTTTCACATCAGCTACTTATCCTTGTGTCCTCACTCCCCAGGTGGGGTTGTTGTCTCTGGGCCCCTTGCTCCAGGGACATTGCAGTGGCGGATAGTGGATGTTTCCCCCCGTGGGTCAGCTGTTCCTCTTCCTCTGCCTCTGGCGGCGGTGATGGATGGTGACCTTTCCTGCCACCTGCCTGGTCGTCCTCACCCCCAGCTGGGGTGGTCTTGCGGCTGCTCCTGGCCGCAGGCAGCCTCCTCTCGGCGGCGGCGGTGGAGGATCGCGACCTCTCCCGCCGCCTGCTTGGTCTTCCTCACCCCCGGCTGGGGTGGTCTCGCGGCTGCTCCTGTCCGCGGGCAGCCTCCTCGCGGCGGCAGCGGTGGGGGATCGCGACCTCTCCCGCCGCCTGCCTGGTCTTTCTCACCCCCGGCTGGGGTGGTCTCGTGGCTGCTCCTGGCCGCGGGCAGCCTCCTCGCAGCGGCGGCGGTGGAGGATCGCGACCTCTTCCGCCGCCTGCCTGGTCTTCCTCACCCCCGGCTGGGGTGGCCTCGCGGCTGCTCCTGGCCGTGGGCAGCCTCCTCGCGG
The DNA here is from genome assembly GCA_035047305.1 of Bradypodion pumilum. NCBI lineage: Eukaryota > Metazoa > Chordata > Lepidosauria > Squamata > Chamaeleonidae > Bradypodion > Bradypodion pumilum. The sequence continues at coordinate 430,536,112 of JAWDJD010000001.1, forward strand.
CGGTGGCGGTGGAGGATCGCGATTTTTATCAGGAGTTATATGCAAAAAGAAGATAGATGAGATAAAATTTAAAAAAACAATTGGAGAAACTAATAATTAATAAGATAGATCAGGAACACAGGAATAGAATGGAAGATAGGATAACGGAAAAGGAAATAAAAGAGGTTATTGCTAGATTAAAAACAGATAATGCGCCTGAAGAAGATGGACTATCGGCTGAATTTTATAAGGAGTTTAAAGGTTTAGTGGTTCCAAAATGGACTAAACTTTATAACTATATATTGGAAGGTGGACAAATTCCGACTTCATGGTATAGGACCATAATAGTGTTATTGCCAAAACCAGGGAAGGATTTGGAAAAAGTTGAATCATACAGACCAATTTCATTGATAAACCAGGATGCTAAGATCTTCACGGCGATATTGGATAATAGATTGAACAAGTTTATGGGCAGCTATATAAATGAGGATCAGGTGGGTTTCCTGAAAGGTAGACATATGTCGGACTTGACAAGAAGAGTTATAGATTTAATAGATGTGGTTGGACAAACAAAAGAAAAAGTAGGACTATTATCATTAGATATTTTCAAAGCATTTGATTCTTTACAATGGGTAACAATTAATGAGATAATCAAATGCTATAGATTCGGAGATAAATTTAGGAAGACAATTGAACAACTATATCAGCAAGGTACCGCAATAGTTAGAGTAATCGATGAGGACACAGAAGAAGTGAAATTAGGAGCAGGTACTAGGCAGGGCTGCCCACTTTCGCCAATTTTATTTATTATGGCAATGGAAATGTTGGCAAAAGCTATAAGGGAAGATATGGAAATAGAAGGGTTTTTAGGTAATAAGATAAATCTTTATGCGGATGATAGTCTAATAATAACTAAACATCCCGTAAGGGCATTGGATAGAATACAAGTGTTATTAAAGGACTTTGAAGATATTACAGGTTTGAGAATGAATTGGGATAAATCAAAAATGATTCTATATAATATGAGCAAAGAAGATCAACAAAAGATAAAAGGAAAGAGTAATTTACAAATTAAGGACAATTTGAAATATTTAGGGATAAATATTTCAAACAAATTTGAAGATCTTAACAAATTGAATTATGTAAGATTGAAAAAAGAAATCAAGGATAGAATACAGGAGTTACAAAAATTGAAGTTGTCCTGGTTTGGAAGAATAGCAATAAGTAAAATGATGTTATTACCAAGAATTAATTTTTTATTTGATGCACTCCCAATTCAACTTAAGGATAAGGAAATTAATGAGTTTCAAATAATGATTAATAATTTTTGTAATGGCAAAAATAGATCCAGATTGGCAAAAAAGTTTTGGTATTTACCTCAAAAAGATGGTGGGTTAGGAATGCCAAATTTAATAACATATTATCGAGCTTTTCAAATTAAGAACATTGTGAAGATCTTAGCAAGGGAAAAGGCAATTTGGGAAGAAATTGAAATGAAAGAACTTAGTTATATGGGAAAAATAGTCTTTCTAGGAGGTGACATCGGGAAAGTAAATACTAAAAATAAGTGATGAAGACATTATTGGGAACATGGAAAAAAGTGAGAAAAGTGTTGGCACCAGATATTTCTCCTATTATTGAATTGGAGGATATTGCAAATTTTCCAATATGAATTAATAACAGGATTAAAGAAGTATTGGATAAGAATGAAGTTTTCCTGTTGAAAGATTGGATACGGGCATGCAGAGACAACAAGAGAAAAATAAATGTGTATGCACAATTGAAATTAAATTGGTTTCAGATAAAAATAGTAAATAAGTGGAATTGTAAACTTATGAATGAGGCCGGATTAGAAAGAGGGAAGACAGAGTTTGAAGATTTAGTTTTGAAAATAAGAAAGGGACAAAGTGGTATAAAGGGGCTGGTGAGTAAAATATATATAATGATAAATAAGGAAGGTAATCCACAAGAGGAACTGAAAGCAAGATGGGAACAGGATCTTGAGATAAAGATTGAGGATCAAAACTGGAGAAATAAATGGAAGAAAAGAATTATAAGAACTCTGTCAGTTAGAGTAAAGGAGCATAATTATAAAATGTTGTGGAGATGGTATTTGACACCGGTGAGATTGCATCAGATAGATTTAAAAAATGATAAAATGTGTTGCCGTTGTAAGAGTGCATTGGGTACATATGAACATATGTGGTGGAGATGTAAGGTTGTAAAGGATTTTTGGGAAGGTATTGAGAATGAGATAAATGAAATTATGGGAACAAAAATCAAACTGAGTGCAAATACCATCATGCTGACAGATGTGGAAGATATACATTTAAGTAAAGATAAAAAAGCATTGCTTGAAATAATGCTGACAACGGGTAGATTGTGCATAGCGAGAAAATGGAAAAATGATGTGATTATAAAAATTGAGGAACGGTATTAGGAAATTTGGGAATTGGCATTGAATGATAAATTAGCATATGAGATAAATATGAAAAAGGGGATTATTAAAGAAAATAGATTCTGAAAGATTTGGAAAACTTTTGTGGATTACTCTTTGAAGGGAGAAGAGTTGAATAGACCTGCACCCGTTCACAAGGGTTTTTGGGAATGATTCCATAATGTTACTCCGTGCTCTCCAGGGCAATGTATATAACACAGGGTGGTTAGTCTTTTTGTTTTATTTTCTTTTTTGGTTTAAATTTATTAATTTTAAAATTAAGTTATGTCATTTTTGTATTGATATTATGAAGTAGTAGGGTGACTTGGTGGATATATGATATATTAGAGATTATGAAATGTACAAATAGATGGTGAAAATTTTAAAATTTAGATTTGGAAAAATTATAAACGACATTGATAAAAACTTTGTACCAAGGAGAGAAATGGAAGGGGGAAGTAATATAATATCGAGTCACAACTGAAATATAGTGTTATTACTGGATGTGAATTTGATGTATGTCTTTACATATTGTATTTATGTTAAAATTTAATAAAAAATTATTTAAAAAAAAGAAATGTATTAGAAAAAACAGACAGGAAAAACAATAATTATTTCTTCATTAACTAGTAGAGACGTGCTGTCCCAGTTTGTGGTGAACAAAAGATACAAGATTGAGGCTGGCCTATTCACCTTGATCCTTGTCGAAGACTATGACAGAATTTCTGCATTTCCACGTCTTTGCAAACCCTCTGTTCCTGTAAATGGCAAGGCCAAGTCTTGAAATGAATAGTGTGGGCAGAGCAGAAGGGCACCAGCAGCAGTATGTACAGTTGAGCATTACACCTATCCCCAGTTATCAACATAGGAATGTTGTGGGTTGCTATAAAAGGAAAACTTATTTTATTTATTTTTCTGATTTAAATTGCTGCCCAACTCCAAAGACTCTGGGCAGCTCACAGAAAATAAAACCAATCACATTTTAAAAACCAATAAAAATCCCATCAAAACTGCCACCAAAAATTACTCTGACCCCTACAGATTAAAAGAGATTAAAAGAGGGAGAGAGTGTTCTTACTAAATCAGCCAGCAGGCAGGGGCCACCACATTGCTGGTGCTCCACACCTCCTTTGCCAGCCAGGCAATAGACATGTGGATGGAACACACTGCAACATACGTTAAGGGTATAGAGCTGCCCAATCCCAATCCATAAAACAATTATTTAGATATAGAGTGGCTTCTGCATGCCTCTCACCATAAGGTTGCATTTTCACAAAGGGGTCGGTAGATGATAATATCTATCAGTATGTTTGGTTTAAGTAAGAGGAGTCTCCCTCCCTCCCTCGCTTTGGGATGAATAACTCTTGATTTCACCAGGTGTGGTGGCTTTCTGGGAAAATTACTGTGCAGCCCAGCAAATCACTATTCCACAAATGTTATGTATGTTAACTGTGTTTTCTGACAGGAGCGGAATATATCTTTTCTCATGTATCTATTCTTATGCAAATAAGTGGATCGGAAAATATGCACACTCTGTTAGCCAATGGGCTTGTTGTATTATTGTTACTGTTACTGTTTATAGTGTATATAAATCCGAGTTTTGTCCCATCCAAACTGTGTTCAAACCCCACCAACAAAGAGCCGAATTTCACTACTTCATTTGTCTGCTTCTTCATTCCTTGGACACTAAACTGGCGACGAAGGTGGGATGGCATCACCAACATGGCAGAAACATTGCCCATTTGACCCAACTCATTCAGAAAAATGGGCAACATACAAATGCTGGTTCCGCCATGCAATGGTCTCGCAGAAGATCACAGACGGAAACCAGAAGTGCTCCTGCTTCCTCGCTCAGTGCGGTTCTGAGACACTTGAGCTGGCAACCCACCTCATTCTTCCACAGGACATGGATGTGGTGCTGCTCGGGGAGATCATGTCTGCACTGAGGAGGCACCTGCAGCCAGAGGTCTCAATCTTCCCAGCCAGGGTGGCCTTCCACAGAAGAGACCAGCAACCCGGTGAATCCATTGCAGACTATGTCACCACGCTACACATTGCTGCCACCCCGTGCAAGTGGGACAACATTGAAGAAGCACTCTGGGACCATCTGCTGGCTGGCATGAGGGACGAAGATACTCAATGTCGCCTCATGATCAGAAAGATGCTAACTTTCACGGATGTCCTAGAAGAGGCAGTAGCATCTGAGGCCACATGGTCTGGGATAAAGCTTTTCCAGCATTGCCACTCCACCACCAGTCCCACTGACTCAGCTGTGCAAGCTCAGCAAAGTTCACCTTCATCCTCCTCAGCATTGCTTGGTTACACCTCTTCATTGGAGTCCAGCGACGCAGAGGGAAAAGTCCGAGCGGTCCAATGAAAGCACTGAGAGCACCGTGACGATTGGGAGAAGAAATTCCTTCGCAAGTGTGATGGCTGTGGAGCCCGGCATGACCGCAAGAAGTGCCCCTTCTACACCGCAGTATGCCACAACTGCGGGCGAAGAAGGCACATTGCTTGAACACTAAAACAAGGCAATTCTAAAAATAAAGGGATCCCAAGGAAACAAAAAAAAATCAATGTTTGAAACTGGTATTCCGATCAGCATCACATTTGGCACAGAAGTATTAGATAGATGGTTCTCCCTCTGCACCAAATGTGAGGAGATTTGGGCAAAGGGTTTTCAAGTTATGATTTTTTAAAAGAAAAACTCTTTCCTTCCCATTCAGAAATAAGTAACCTCAAATGACACTAGATACATAAAACTATGGTCTTTTTTTCCTTTGAGAAACAAAGCATTCTCTTACACAGCAAACACATAACAACCAGCTGTTTGTTGAAAAAAATGCAAACAAACCACCTCTCTATGCTTCTGATCTATAGAAGAGCACACACATGCACAAAAGCAGATGCTTTCATCACTTTTCAGAAAATGCCTTTATTAAACTCTGCATTATATGTACAAATTTTCTTAATTTGTAGATAAAAGTTTTCATTCTTTTCTTTTTCTAAAGTGCCATAAAATACATTTGTCCTTTTCATTAGGGTTCCTTTTCATTAGTGTGAGAATAATTTTGCATTCCTCTTTGTCATATAGAAACAGAAAAGCAAGGGTATGCATCCATAATGGGACTGCAGTGGCTCAGGTGGTTAAGATGCTGAACTCACTGACCAGAAGGTCAGAGTTTGATTCCCGGGTAGTGCATGACAGAGTGAGCTCCCAAATCTGTCCCAGTTCCTGCCAACCTAGCAGTTCAAAAGCAAGAAATTGTAAGTAGATAAATAGGGACCACTTTGGTGGGAAGGTAAACAGTGTTCCATGCACTCCGGTGTTGAAACATGCCTGCCACATGTCCATGGAAATATCTGAAGTGCTGGCTCTTTGGCTATAAACAGAGATGAGCACTGAACTCTAGAGTCAGATACGACTGGCTTTCAAGCAAGCACGACCTTTACCTTTACATCCATAACAAGGGTGCATAGCCATTTTTATAATCACAGGATGGGATATGCACATGGAGGGGACTAGGTGCATATGAAAGTGCGGCGCCAAAATGGCCACCGCGCTCTTTGCGGACCCCCACCCACCCGGACGCAGACATCCGGGTGAGTTAGGGGCGTGGCCACCCCTCTATAAAAGGGGTGGCCACGAGGCAGACGAGCTGCCATTTTAGAGAAAGCGTCGGAGAGGAGAAGTTTTCTCCATCGCTCTTCGTTTCTTCAGTCTTCGGCTGTTTAGCCCTTTTGGCGCTTGCGATCCCCGGAAAGGGATCGTCTTATTTTTGCGATGCCTCCCAAGAGGAAGGCCACGGCGACCAAGCCGCGGCCAAGAGGGAGGAACTTGCCTGGCCCTGCGCTGGGAAGGGGACAGCATTCGGGTCGGAGGACTGCAACTGCGCCCCCGCAACAGGGCACAGCATCACCTTCACCCACCGTTACTGGTGGGATGGGGCAGATTAGGGCATGGCCCTCGGCTCTCCAGCCTCAGGATGGCCCTGCAGGGGCTTCGGCCCCCGGCCCGCAATTGCCGGCCACGGGTCAAGACAACGGGGGAGGGCCTGGTGCGGTCACGCAACAGGGCTTGCCTCCGGCCCCTCATGGGCGGGAGTTTTGGGCATGGCCCTATTCAGGACCTGGCTCCCAAATTGGGGTCACTGGTGTATCACCCAGTGGGCCATGCGGCCCACCTTGCCCGCCTTATACTGGGAGTTCTGCGACAGTGGATGCTTTGTTGGCACGTTTAGCCGTGCTGGAAGCATCCCTGGGGATCACAAACAACCCCTCGGGGGGGGGGGGGGGCTTCACTGTCGCCTGGGGGCCCCTTGTGCCTGCCTGCTACCTTGACGGCCACCACGCTGCAGCAGGCGGCCAGTCGGGTTGAGCTGCTGGAGACGCTCCGGCCTGCGCCTGCTGCTATCTCGCAGCTCCCCGTTCGTCCTGAACTACAGCCGGGGAGTGGTCAGATGTGGCCCCAGAGCTCGATTTCGGTCGCGAGCTCCGACGCCCGCCGTGGGCCGGAACCCCCAGTGGGGGCGGCTCACGGGGGTGCACCCAGTGAATATCAGGTTCAAGCTAATGTTCCCACATCACAGTCCACTCTCGGTGTTAGTTTTTGGTGGCCATGGCCTCGTCACATCGAGGCGGATGGGTATCAGTTCCCAGCTTACCCTGGTGCCACTGGGTCCCATACTGGCACAACATTGGGCGGGGGGGTTTCCGCCCCCAGGGCTGTACCGGGCATCACAGGGACTGTCCAGGCACCGCTGCTGATGCCCCGTGTGAATACTGTGCCGGTGTCGGCATTGCCGACGGCAGGGTATTCCTTGCCCCTCGGGGATCATTTGTCCCAGGCCACAAGGGAAAAGATTTGGAGGGGGGAGTATGTTGATATTTTTTCCCTATTGAACCGTGAGCCCACCAAGGAAGAGAAAGAGGGGCAGGATGACAGAGACAAAGAGCTGTCTCGTCGTCGTAAGCCACCGCGCACTTGGGCCAACTGGTTGCCCGCATATCTCATTTACATGGCGGTGTACCTCAGGGCCCGGCCCGATCTGGCCATTCCTATGGTCCAATATTTGGACAATATTTACAGGGCGATGGTGGACTTTCCTGGCCCATCGTGGTTGGCTTACGATGAGGAATTCAGGATGAGGGTGCCATTACACCCGGAGATGAGATGGAATGAGCCATGCCAGAAGTTGTGGCTTTTATACATGACCCCCACGCACCCGGCGCCTGGGGAAAGGTACCATTGCGGCCATGCCGTCCAGCGAGCTACTCCAACGCAGGCTCCCCGCCAGTCGGTGGAGCAGGGGGTTCCAGCCCGCTTGCTGTGTTGGAGTTTCTCGGCCAATGGCGTATGCAATAGGCGGCAGTGCCGATACAAACACGAGTGTCCCTCTTGCGCTGGCCCCCACGCCACCGCTGCATGTCCGCAAGCCGGTGGGTCACGGGGCAGAGGTGGACAGGGAGCGGGCAGAACTGCCGCTGAAGGAGCTGGTCAGTCAAAAGGCCCCCTCCCCGGTTAACATATTTATGTTAGAGAGGTGGCTCTCGACTTACCCGAGGAGGGAGGATGCGAGGTACCTCCTCGAGGGTTTTCAGTGTGGTTTTCGTATCCCATTCGAGGGGGTCCAGGGACCCCAAGATGCTCCTAATTTGCTTTCCCTGAAGGGTAGGGAGGAGGTGGCTGCCCTAAGTATTGCCAAGGAGGTGAATGCAGGGAGGGTAGCGGGCCCCTTTTCTAGGCCTCCCTTTCCCAATCTTAAGGTTTCCCCTTTAGGTTTGGTTCCCAAAAAGGCCCCTGGTGAATTTCATCTAATTCACCATTTATCATACCCGGCGGGTCATTCGGTCAATGATGCCATTCCTGATGACCTTTGTTCGGTCAGGTATACGTCATTTAACCAGGCCCTGCAGATGGTGCGCTCTTGTGGCCCAGGGGCACTTCTGGCGAAATGTGACATTAAATCGGCATTCCGGTTGTTGCCAGTGCACCCGGGTGACTTTGAGTTATTGGGTTTTAAATTCCAAGGAAAATTTTATGTAGATAAAGCCATGCCTTTTGGCTGCTCTATTTCCTGTTCAGCATTTGAAAGTTTTAGCACTTTCCTTCAGTGGGCCTTTGTTCGCAGGTCCGGGTCCCGGTCTGTAGCCCATTACCTCGATGATTTTTTGTTCGGGGGTGAACGGGGCTTGGACACGTGCACGCGTCTCCTTACCACATTTTGGATGCTAATGCAGGAACTGGGTGTCCCTTTGGCGCCCAAAAAGACCGAGGGCCCGTCAACTACGCTCACATTTCTGGGTATTGAAATCGACACGGTCGCGCAGACATCCAGGTTACCTATGGATAAGGTCACACGGATCTCTGCGATGATTTTGGCCTTGCTGGCCAAACGTAAAGTGTCACTTTGTGAGCTCCAAGTTCTACATGGTCATCTTAACTTTGCATGCAGGGTGGTCACGCCTGGCAGGGCTTTTGCTCGACACCTATGTGACGCCATGATTGGGCTATCGAGGCACCACCACAGGGTCCGACTGACCAAGGGCATGAGGGCTGACCTCTTGGTTTGGCTTAACTTCCTGCGGGAATTCAATGGGGTATCATTTTGGAGATCTGACCTTTTGGTTTCCCCTAGGTTTCAGGTTCAGTCAGATGCCTCTGGGCCCCTGGGATATGGGATTTATTTTGAGGGGAGGTGGGCCTACGGCCAATGGCCTCCAGCATGGCGGGGCACAGATTGTCTACGCGATCTTACATTCCTCGACTTCTTCCCGATACTGGGGTTTTTGATGCTATGGGGTGAGGAGTGGGCCAATTCAGTAGTTCATTTTTGGTGTGACAATGCTGCAGTAGTGCACATCGTCAATTCTCAGACATCTAAATCACCCAGGGTCATGGAGTTAGTTCGCCAGTTTGTGTTACGCAGCCTACGCCTCAATGTGCTCTTTAGGGCCAGACATGTACCAGGTCTTAATAATGATATTGCTGATGCTTTATCCCGCCTGCAGATCCCCCAGTTCCGCGCCTTGGCTCCGGACACGGAGGAATTCCCCTCACCACTTCCGGACGAGATTTGGACGTTTGGCAAGGAGAGGTGAACCGGGCGATCGGCATGTCACTTGCGCCCCGCACGCGTAAGGCATATCACCATGCATTTAGTCAATTTAAAAAAATTTGTGTGCAACTCTGGTTGCCCGAAGTGTGGCCTATTCCAGTTGAACAAGTTCTGCAATTTATGGTTTACCTCCACAGTCAGGGCCTAGCTCCCCGCACCATAGCATCCAGGCTGTCAGCACTGGCATTCATGGCCAAGGTGAGGGGTTTTGCTGACAACATACATGATTTCCGCATACGACATGTCTTGGAGGGGTGGACACGGGAACGTGGATGCCGCCCGGATACTCGCTACCCAATTTTTCCGAGGGTCCTTACCCACCTTGCACGAGGCTGGCATGCCCTGTGTTTTGACGGGTATGAGGCAGCTCTTTTTCATGTGGCTACCACGGTGGCCTTTTTTGGAGTGCTCCGCATCAGTGAGTTGGTGCTACTGTCTAAGGTGGATGCGGCTCATAGGGCGCTGGAACTCGAAGATGTCTATGTCTCTAAGGAGTGGGCTCAGTTGAGGATACGGTCCTCAAAAGTTGATCAGCATGGTGTAGGCAGTGGTGTTAGACTGCTACGTTGTTCCATTGCAGACATCTGTCAGGTTGGCGCCCTACAGGAGTTCATTGCAGTGCGTGGCACGCACCCTGGCCCGTTTTTCTGCCACCGAGATGGGTCTCCCCTGACTAAATTTCAATTTTGGAAGGTGACCGGTAAGGCACTATCCAGTGTTGGCCTCCCCGGGGCTCGTTACGGCACCCATTCTTTTAGAATAGGGGCTGCTTCTACTGCGGCTGCATTTGGGTACTCCGAGGCTGACATACGCCGTATGGGGAGATGGGGATCTAAGTGTTTTGCATTATATGTTTGCCCTATGCAGGTATGAGTACCAGCTAAGTTACTGTTCTCTCCAATTTTTTCTTACAGACCCTGTGTGTCTCCGCACACCGGTGGCAGTATGGCTGGTGGGCCATAGTTATGTGCACTGGGCAGCGCAGTACGCTGCGGCGACAGAGTGGGGACCCCAGCTTGGACTACGTGCCTCCACATGTATCAGGTGGTATGGTAAGCGTGGAATGTTATGGCGGGAACTGTTGCCATTCCTGTTCTCCATCAGGGATTCTGAATCGCCTGATGTCCTGGTGCTGCACCTCGGGGGCAATGACCTAGGCCAGGTCACTGGCCTTTCTTTAAAATATGCGATTTGCAGCGACCTGGCTTATTTGCATTATGTGTGGCCTTACACAACGCTGCTATGGTCGGACATCATACCGCGTCACGCTTACAGGGGGGTATTAACCTCCATGCCCTTGACCGTGCTCGCCGCTCGGTGAACAGGGCAGTTGCCCGGTTCTTTGCAGACAAGGGTTTGGGGCGGGTCATCCGACACCCCACGATTAGTTTACAAAATTATGATCTCTATACAGGGGATGGGGTCCATCTGTCGGCCAGAGGTATGGACCTCTTTTTGGAAGATTTGCAAGCAGGCCTGTTGACCGAGCTGACGGTCCAGGGGGGGGGCGGTGAGTCTTTATTGAAGCCTCCCCGTGTGGCGGGTAGCACTGGTAAGGTAAATATTTATGACCCACAGGTATCCGGCAGGTTCGCAATTGACTGGCCAACACTTAGACAGGTACAAGTTTAATAACGTTGACCGGTCAACGACAAACCAGGCAATGGGGTGATGGCAGGAGCTCTTCAGCATGCATCACCCCGTGATTGGATGGATACACATCAGAGGGTGGGTCAGTAGATAGTTTATTGACTACGGTCAACAATTTGTTTGTCGTAACAAACAAATTGATACAAATAGATACCTTGTAGCCAATTGCCGTTGGCAATTTTGGGAGGAACCTTACCAGTGTTACTGCGGCCTGCTTGCCTTAAGAATTATAATTGGCTGAGTACCAATTGAAAGTTATAATTCGGACTAGGGCATTACTCAATAAATGTGGCCCAATGCCGTTATCCATATACCTGTGTCTGAGTCTTTCTTTGGGGGGTGCACCTGCAATGTACACATGCACACACCAATGATCTGCCAGGTGGACTGCAGACATATCAAGTTAATGAAAGAAGAGCTCATGCGGATTTTTTTTGTTTTCTTTTAGCACAACCAACAGTTATGGTTTCAGCAGGGCCGCCATCAGAAATTTCTGGGCCCCATACTGAGTAATCCTATTCCCCCCCCACACACACACACACATACTTTTCTCTGTTGCGGCAGGGCCCCTATCAGCTCCGGGCCCTATACGGCAGTACAGTACTGGTAGTACTGCCCTGATGGCGTCCCTGGGTTTCAGTGCAACAGGCCACGTTTTGCATTTACTGTTTCAGATGTGTGGCTTTTTAAGGGATCTGGGTTATTTTTGTTTCTAACTTCTCTATGCCAGCATAAATGCTTCAGAGCTGGCTGACCTAGAAACTGAGGCAACCTTGGTTCTGGCAACAGTTGACAATTGAGAGATGCATTAAGTTGACAACTTAATTTTCTCACCTTACACTGTTGCCAGTTTCTTCTTTTTGAAAATGCATTTGTTTTCTGCTGGAGGTAGGATACAGTGATGGAGATGTCAATATTTATACTGTACTTCTCTCTGAAAAAATGCTTTCAGAACCTAGATGTCAAATTTATAAGTTGTTCTTTAGATACTTTTCTCTGTAGTCTGTCCTGATGCAAGGAATGTAGAAAATGAAATTTGTTTATTTATTTGTTTGTTTATTATTTATGCAAACCCCTCACCCAATATTCATAGAATTAGAGAATGGACTCTCTTATTATGGCACTTGTGCAACTATTAATGTTTGTCAAGGAATTTTAGTGTAGAAAATGCACTGATACACATTTACACATAGCCAAACTGCATTGCATAATAAATCTATCCTTGCCTATGTTTTTGGAAATTTGGCTCCCATTATACAGCACTTGACATTTCTACCACTTGCATGGATAATTCACAATAAAACTACTGCTGTCATTCCCAAGTACAGGTATTTGTAGTCTCAGAAGAATAGAGTGATGGTGATGTATTCGATTTATGTCTCAACCTATGCCACAAAACACAAAGGTGTATAACAATTCATATTAAAATATAGTTTTAAAAGGATCTCAAGTCATAAAAGTTTAAAATTGTAAATTACAAATATTTGATAGCATACAGTAAACATCTCCTCTTCATTTTTAATCCCTGGGTCTTGTACTTTTTAAAAAGGGTGTATGAAAGACAATGACATCTTGAAATGGATAAACTCCATATCAAGAATGAAACTATGTGATATCACTTTTGGTGTGCTCAGGGCATGGTCTGGTTCAATCTAATTTCTGGCAAGTGGACGGCATTTAGGAGATTGTGAATTAAACCAAATCTGCTCCATCCTCCGCATGGCTGGATTTTGCTCTTGAAATGGCTAACTGTTAACCATTCCTCAGAAAAACATAAAGCAATAGACAGGGTAGTTTTCAACATGTTCTTTAAGTATTTATTACTTAGATCCACATATTAGTGAAAATACCTAGAAAAACTGTGTATTTCAAATTAATTATGTGTACTGAAGGTACTGGAATGTTAATCCCCAGAGAAATTACTGGAAGGCAGCAGCAAATATTGTAAATTATTCTCTCAGACTCTTTCTAAATACCAGAATGCATGAACCATCACCTTGTGCTTGAAACACTGTCAGTACCTAGATTCAAAAACAAGAACAGAAGCAAATATCAGGTTCAGCTGGTTCCAACAAGGTCAGAAGCATATTGAGATACCACAAATTGTTAATATCAAATATTAGAGCAAAGTTGAAAAATAATATTGAAAGAAGCATCGTGCAAGGCAGGCATTCGCCCGCGCAAAATTGCGCCAGCAAAATGCCCTTTGCCAATCCCGTCCCAGAGGAAGAAATCAGACCACCAGAAGGGGCCAATCAGAGATGCATGGGGTGTTTGGGTGTGGCTCACAGTTAACATAAATACCTGTTATTTTCTCCACAGCTTCGTGAGTCTTTTTCAGGCTACACAGCAAGGAGGATTCACTTGCTCCAGAGATCTTTTGGTTTCATTTTTGTTTGCTCCTCACTGTTCAGCTTATTATTGCGCCCAAAAGAAGGTCAGGTCATGGTGGTTGTTATGTATGTACAATGTTGCTTTAAGAAATGCATGAATGTAACCTGATCATAATTACAATGTAGCTCTGCTGTTAAGGAACGCGAGTATGCTGCCTATAGAGGGCAGCTGCGAGCGTTCAGCTCACATGGTTCACATTCCCCAAATCACTGGCAGCCGCGGGAATCCTTCCCGCGCGAGGATCACCTGGAGAAGATGGGCATGACGCAGAATGACGTCACGCCGGTAGCAGCCAATAAGCTACCGTGCAACGAGATTCAAATGTATGTCCCACAGTATATAATGAGCTGTACCTCCGCCATTACCACATGCTCATCCTGATCATCAACCAATAAACCTGTGTTAGTCCTCACTGCGACTCCTTCATTGTCTTCCATGCAAGACACTAAATTGGCAACGAAGGTGGGATGATGGCGAATCCCAAAGTCAAGCCTTACCAGTTCGATGTCAGCGAGCCCGAACAATGGGAGCTCTACGAGTGCCAGTTTCTGCACGCGATGGAAGCCGCGGGCGTCGACGATGACACGAAAATGCGCTCCTACTTCCTGGCCCAGGTGGGGCCGGCCACGCTGCGTATCCTGATGAACCTGGTGGCCCCCCGAAAGGTGGATGTGGTGCCCATTGGCCGCATTCTAGAGCTGTTGGGCGAGCATTTCCAGCCTCCCGTGTCGATCTTCCCAGCCCGGGTCACGTTCCACAGGCGAGACCAGCGACCGGGCAAATCCGTGTCCGCCTACGCGGTGGCCCTCAGGCTTGCAGCGGTGCACTGCCAGTGGGACGACCTGGACCAGGCCCTCCGAGACCGCATGCTGTGTGGTCTGAGGGACGAGGAGCTTCAGCGGAAGCTCATGACCCACGACTACCGCCTCACGTTCAACGAGGTACTGCGGGAGGCCCAAGCGGCCGAAGTGGCCAGGAGCGGGATCAGAGTGTTCAAGTCCCGAGGGGCCACGTCCGAAAGGGCCAAGTCACCAGTGCAGGCGGCCCAGCGGACACCAGCGAAAGCGGCCTGGCGGGCCCCCAAGCCGCCCGCCGGCACACCAACGGCGTCCGAGGAGTCGTCCACAACGGCAGACACCTGCTCCAGCGAGGAGGACGACGTCCAGCGGGTCAAGAAACGAGGAGAGAAGCGGCAGACCAGCGAACGGCAAGACCATCGCTGCGACGGTTGTGGGGCGTCCCACGACCGCACAAGGTGTCCGTTCCGAAAGGCCGAGTGTCACAACTGCTGCCGAAAGGGGCACATCGCCCGAGTGTGCAGGCGCGGGCGAGTCGAGGGCAAGGGCAATTCGAGCCATTCCCAGACGCACCAACAGAAGGCGGCCGGCACCAGGAAGGTCTCAGACGACCACAGCGAGGCAGGCGTGAACCGCGTGGGCCTGGAGCACCGGCGTTTCTTCGTAGAGGTACAGTTACAGGGGCTCCCAGTGAGGATGGAGATAGACTCGGGGTCGTCCTACTCCATCCTGTCCCAAAAAGAGTTTATGCGCATTCCCCCAGACGCGCGGCCCAAGCTGCGGGCCATGAGGTCACACCTACGGGACGTGCAGGGAAATGGGATCCCAGTGTTGGGGGTGGGGAACTTCAAGGTGAAGTTCAAGAATTACTCCGAGAAACTGCCCCTAGTGGTCCTCAAGGGGGGAGATGCTGCCTTTTGGGAACGCAGTGGTTCGCTCCCCTAGGAATCGAACTGTCCGGCATTAACGCCATAGAGACTGACCCAATGCGGGACATGTGCAATGCACACCCGGACGTTTTCAAGAAGGGGCTCGGGACTTACAAGGGGCCCCCAGTTTCTTTTGACCTGGATCCAGAAATCCGACCCATACGCCTCAAGCCAAGAAGAGTGCCTTTTGCCCTCAAGGACAAAATTGAGGCGGAACTGGACAAATTGGTGGGGCAGGGGATTTTGGTTCCAGTTGATTCGGCATAGTGGGAAACGCCGATTGTTACGGCCCTTAATTCAAACGGGGAGGTTAGGATTTGTGCGGACTATAAATGTACGATCAATAAGGCCATTCGGCCAAATGCATACCCGGTGCCCGTGGTCAGCCATTTACTGGCCACGCTTCATGGGGGGAGCTGCGGGGGGGGGCAGGAAAACATAAGGGAAAAGGGAGTCTTTGGACTTAGCCTGAATTTCAGAAAAGACACTTTGTCATTTTTCTGACTTCTTCGGACTTAGAAGAATTTTGATAGCTTGCCTAGCTAGACTTAGAGGATAAACACGCTTTGTCATTTTCTAAGGGACCAAGGATTTAGAGTACTGCATTAGAAGATTAGTTTGCTAGAGAGAGAGAGCAACTGATAATCTTCTTAGTTAGAAGTAGGCTATTAGCCAGTGCTATGTTTTCCTTATGGACTATGCTTTACTTTTTATTCAAATAAAAGCATGAGACCATCCTAGGTCTTATTTCCAAGGAGTTTGGACTCTGCTTGCCATATTGCCAATGGGCCTACCAGGACTAGTTCTTTTTACGCTACCAGGAAATTAAAATCTTCCATGGCTTGAAGTTTGAGAATCGCGACTAGAGGGGAGGAGAGGCTGACCAGGAGTGACGCAATAGCCATGGGGCAGCAGTTCGGAGCTGTGGGAGTCTAAATAGCCCTTATCCTGGGAATGAATTCTGCAGGTGCTGAGACAATCACACCAACCCCATTCCTCCACGGCCGGGTGGAGGTGGAAAAATGCAACACCACTTTCACAATACTGGGGGAGGGGGCAGTTTACACATTTCTTGTTTCCAATCTTTTGCTCAAAGAGACATAGAAATTACAGGTTGTCTGGAAAAGGGAAAATTGCATAGATTAGAAAGCAAAGGAAAGAATGAAAGATCTATGTGTCATCTTGACAGAACTCAAATCATTGACATGATTCAGGCCACTTGTTGCTTGAGATTTCTTTGAAACTGGAGGACTTTGCTTGCCATAATCCTCTTGGATATTCAGGATATTCTTGCTCACAAGTGCAGCAAGTTTAAACAGACTTTACAAAGGGAAGATGATGGAGCTGCTGCACATCACCTTGTCACCTTGGCTGGGGGAACTCTGTAAAATAGCAGATGGTTCTGAATATGTAGCTATGCATCATTGTCAACAGCTTGTCTCTTCAAACTATCTACAGTACAAAGAACTGCTGAAGCCTTGCATGATATTTTTATATGATTAATATCACTGATCTTATATATTGATACTGTCATAATCTTGATTATTAAAATTACTCTCTTGACTATTGAGAAGTAGAATGGAAAGAAAATCACTATGTTTCAATGTCTAATACAGGTTCCCTTCTATTATCATTTTGTGCCAGAGGAGAAAGTATTGGTGAAGTAACAATTTGCCTTTATATATTCCCTGTGAGGTCACAGAGTTTGCAACAAAGAAGAACAGCAATTTAGATCTTTACTGGCTGTCCATGTTTTGTATATGTCATGGAGATGGGACAATGTAGAGTGATATATTACAGCAAAACATAAGTATGCAAAACAAATTAGGTCACAGGTTGCCTCCTGTATTCATGGGGAATACATTACAAGCCCTACTGTGGTTATTTGATATGACAGATAACAGCAAACTTTAAATTTTACATTGTAGCCGCTGGCCTCTCATGGCCAGCACTGGTAATGCACCATAGAAATATTATAAATAAATGTTATGTATTGCATTTATTCAATTTTGTTGTTGTTCAGTCACACAGTCGATTCCGACCCTTTGCGACCCTATGGACCATTGTCCTCCAGGCACCTCTGTCCTCTACCATCCCCCTCAGCCCTCCCAGCTCTGTGCCCATTGTGTCTACAATACCATCTAGCCATCTCATCCTTGGCCTCCCCCTTCTTCTTTTGCCCTCCACCTTTCCCAACATCAATGCCTTCTCAAGTGAATCCTCTCTTCTCATTTAATGTCCAAAGTACTTTAGCTTCATCTTTAGTATTTGTCCTTTTAAGGAGCAGTCAGGGTTGATTTCTTCTAAGATCGACCTATTTGTTCTTCTTGCTGTCCAGGATACTCTCAAAACTCTCCTCCAACACCACATTTCAAAGGCATCTATTCTTTTGTGCTCAGCTTTCCTAATGGTCCAGCTCTCACAACCATACATAACCACCGGGAATATCATTGCTTTGACTATGCGAATTTTTATTTGCCAAGTGATGTCTCTACTTTCAACTATGTTCCCCAGGTTTCTCATAGCTTGTCTCCCAAGCATCAGTTGTCTTTCAACCTTCTTTCAACCTAAGCAGAAGCTTCTTTAGGTCGTCCTCACTTTCTGCCATTAGGGTAGTATCATCTGCGTATCTCAAGTTGATGTTTATCTCAGCAATTTTGATCCCAAATTGTGATTCATCCAACCCTGCATTGCACATTATGTGCTCTGCGTATAAGTTGAATAAGCAGGGTGACAAAATGGAGCCTTGTCTTACTTATTTTCCCATTCCAAACCACTTTGTCATTCTGTAGTATGTCCTAACTGTTGCTTCTTAACTCATGTACAGATTTCTCATGAGGTATATAAGGTGTTCTGGTATTCCCGTCTCTTTAATTACTTGCCACATTTTGTTGTAGTCCACACAGTAAAAGGCCTTGGTGTTGTCAATGAAACAGAAGTAGACCTGTTTCTGATAGTCCTTTATGTTCTCCATGATCCAACGTATGTTGACAATGTGGTCTCTAGTTCCCCTGCCTCTTCGGAACCCAGCCTGCACTTCTGGTAATTATCTCTCCATGTGCTGCTGAACTCTATCCTGTATTATCTTGAGCATAACCTTGCTAGTGTGTGGAATGAGCGCAATTGTTTGATAATTTGAACATTCTTTGGCATTACCCTTTTTTTGGGACTGGAACATATACTGATCTTTTCCAATCCTGTGGCCATTGTTGTGTTTTCCAAATCTGCTGGCATATAGAATGCAATAATTTGATTCCATCATCTTTTAGGGCTTTGAAAAATTCAGCTAGGATTCCATCATCTCCACTGGCTTTGTTGTTTGCAGTGCCTTTTAGGGCCTTTCTGACTTCATTCTGTAGGATGTTTGGCTCAAGTTAAATGTTCTCATCATTGTGATTATCCGGGGTATTGACGCCCTTTTCGTAGAGTTCCTCTTTGTACTACTGCCATCTTTTCTTGATCTCTTCTGCATCAGCTACCCCTTTGCCGTTTTTGTCCCTTATCATGGTCATTTTTGCTTTAAACATTCCCTTGATTTCCCCATTTTTTTAAAAAAAAGAACTTTAGTCCTACCCCTTATGTTGTTTTCCTCTATTTCTTTGCATTGTACATTTAGGTAGGTTTCCTTATCTCTCCCATGTTTTCTTTGAAAGTCTGTATTCAATTAATTGAATTTTTTCCCTTTCTCCTTTGCCTTTTCTGTTCCTTCTTTCCTCTGTTATTTTAAGAGCCTCATCAGACAACCAACCACTTTGCTTTTTTATGCTTCTTTTCTTTTGGTATGGTTTTCCTTGCTGCCTCCTGTATGATGTCCCACACCTCTGTCCATGATTCTTCTGGCACTGTCTATAATGTTTAAGCCATTAAATCTGTTCCACACCTCCACTGTGTATTCCTTAGGGATGTTGTCTAGCTCATACCTGCCCGGCCTAATTGTTTTCCCTATTTTCTTTAGTCTAAGCCTGAATTTTGCAATCACTAGATTATGATCGGAGCCATAGTCTGCTCCAGGTCTTGTTTTTGCTGATTGTATGGAGGTTTTCCATCTTTGGCTGTAGAGTATGTAATCAATCTGGTTTCGATGTTGGCCATCTGGTGGTGTCCATGTGTAAAGTCTCCTCTTGTGTTGCTGGAAGAGGTTGTTTGGTATGACAAGTGCATTCCCTTGGCAGAATTCTATTAGCCTGCTTCATTCTGTGTTCCAAGACCAAACTTGCCTGTTATTCCATTTACTTTTTGATTTCCTACTTTGGGATTCCAATCTCCTATGAGTGTCTGTTCTATGAGGTGTTGTAGGTCCTCATAGGTCAACTATGGCTTCATCTGCACCAGTGGTTGGTGCGTATATTTGGATTACAGTTATATTGAAAGTTTTGCCTTGGATTCTGACTGAAATCATTCTGTCATTTTAAAAATTATATCCCATTACTGCTTTTCTCACTCTTTTATTGACAATTATGGCTACTCTGTTTCTTCTGAGGTTTTCTTGTCCACAGTAGTAGATATTATGGTTTCCACTTCCAGAGCTGAATTCACCCAATCCTGTCCATTTTAACTCACTGATTCCCAAGATGTCAATGCTTATTTTTCCATTTCCTTTTTTTACCACTTCCAGCTTTCCTTGATTCATAGACCTCACATTCCATGTCCCTCTACAGTATTGTTCCTTACAACACCATATTTTTCCTCCCACTGTCCTATCCAGCCCCCACTTCCGAGCTGGTGGGCCAAGCATCCTGTTTCATCTATTTTGCCCCTTTGTTTTGCCTTTTGTTCTAGTCCATAGAGTTCTCTTGGCAAACTTCCTGATGTGGTTTGCCGGTTTCTACGTCAATATTATCATATGTACTGTCATACATATTATCAAAATTTAACACAAAGTAACAGACTAAAATTAAGTTGATTAATGCTGGATATATGGAACAAGAAGTTATATATGTAGTCAAAAGTTTAAAAAGTATCTTGTTAGTCATCAACCTTGGTATGAAAAGGAAAACCTAGGTATGAAAAGGAAAGTTTGCTATATCAAGTCAACTACGGTAATTCAATTACTTATCAAATGCATGCAGTTATGTGTCTTTGGTGAGAACATTCATTTTTAGACTTGCAGATAACTCAAACTGTGGATAATTAACCTTCAAATGTGGGGCAAGCTGTATTTTTAAATCAAGGGTCCTGAACCTTTTAAAGCTGGGGGTCAGTTCACATTCCCTCAGACTGTTGAGGGGCTGGACTGGTGATCCCTCCACTGCTGCCAAAGGTGGCAGCAGTGACCACCCAGAGCCCAGCTCCGCCCCCCCCCCCCGCTTCCCTGCTTACCGGCCTGGAGTAGCTGCATGGCATGGGTGAAGGAAACACACCCATGGCCACTGGAAATGCACTCACAGCTGCCAGGAAAGCTGCGCTCAGCCAGAATGACTGCTAAAAACACACCTGCAGCCAACGGGAAAGCCACATCCATCCAGAATGGCCACCAGAAACACACCCGTGGCATCTGGACATGCACCCATGGCTTATGGGAAAGTGGTGGCTGGAGTGAGGTCGCAGGCTGGATGATTTGATGCTGTGGGCTGGATCCAGCCTGTGGGCTGTAGGTTGAGGATTCCTGTTCTAAATCCATGCCAACATTGCATAAATCCACTGCATCCTTTTTTAATTAACTATTTCGAAGGAACACATGGACGTTATTTCAGTCTGTATTTAAATATGCATTTTAAAATTATTTTCTTTTAAACTATTTAGATGGGTAACTGGGTTAGGGTTCAATATTAAAATCTTGCTACTTGTATGACCTTGAAAATTTGATTTGCCATTAGCTTCTATCAACTGCATCTAAAGAAATGGACTCCAATCATTATGCTAAATTAAAATAGTTTGTCTTCAAGTTAATCACAAACTTTTATATGGATTTTTTTCAAAGTGTGCACTTTAACATGTTTTGATTTTATATTTTTTGAGTTGAGAACTGTACTGGAATGCTTAGGATAAAGTCTAACGCATACCTGTCAGAAAACCAGAAACACACCCGTGGCATCTGGACATGCACCCATGGCTTATGGGAAAGTGGTGGCTGGAGTGAGGTCGCAGGCTCCAGAAAAACGGGACGTGCACATATCGCTTGTGTGCAGGTCGCTTTCCACACATGAATGGAAGGGTTTTACCCCTTCCACGCATGCATGGAAGCGCTACGCTGCTTGCACAGCCCCTACGCAAGCGGCGTAGCGCTTCTGCGCATGCATGGGAAAGGTAAAATCCTTCCACGCATGCGCGGAAAGCTCTATGCTGCTTGCGTAGGGGCTGCACAAGCGGCGTAGCGCTTCCACGCATGCACAGAAAGTGTTTTCCCCCGCTGTCAAATTACGGGGTTTTGGCAGCGGGGTGGGTTATGACATCAATAGATGTCAAATTACGGGGTTTTCCCAGCCAAATCGGGATGGTTGACAGGTATGGTCTAACGTGTACCATATATACTTGAGTATAAGCCTACCCAAATATAAACTGAGGTACCTAATTTTGACCTGAAACCCCAGGAAAATAGATTGACCCAAGTATAAGCTGAGGATAGGAAATGCAGCTGCTGCTAGTGAGTTTCAATAACCAAAATACAGGAAAATATGCTAAAATTAATTAAATTGTTGGTGTATTTCAATCCAGTACAGTCTTGGAGGAAGGGGAGGGACAGGAAAGGGGGAGGGGAAATGCAATGTTGCAAGGAACAATACTGCATAGGGACATGGAATGTGAGATCAATGAACCAAGGTAAACTGGAAGTGGTAAAAAATGAGATGGAAAGAATAAGCATTGATATCTTAGGCATCAGTGAGCTCAAATGGACAGGGATGGGGGAATTCAGCTCTGGAAACCATCATATCTACTACTGTGGGCAAGAAAACCTTAGAAGAAATGGAGTAGCCATAATTGTCAATAAAAGAGTGAGAAAAGCAGTAATGGGATACAACCTTAAAAATGACAGAATGATGTCAGTCAGAATTCAAGGCAAACCTTTCAATATCACTGTGATCCAAATATACGCACCAACCACTGGTGCAGATGAAGCCACAGTGGATCAGTTCTATGAGGACTTACAACACCTCATAGAACAGACACCAAGAAATGATGTCCAAATTATATTAGGAGACTGGAATGCCAAAGTAGGAAATCAAAAAGTGGAGGGAATAACAGGCAAATTTGGTCTTGGAGTACAGAATGAAGCAGGGCAAAGATTGATAGAGTTCTGCCAAGAGAACGCACTGGTCATAGCAAACACTCTCTTCCAGCAACACAAGAAGCGACTTTAAACATGGACATCACCAGATGGCTAACACCGAAACCAAATTGACTACATACTCTGCAGCCAAAGATGGAGAACCTCCATACAGTCAGCAAAAACAAGACCTGGAGCAAACTGTGGCTCAGATCACAACCTACTGATCGCAAAATTCAGGCTTAGACTAAAGAAAATAGGGAAAACACGGAGACCAGAAAGATATCACCTAGACAGCATCCTAAAGAATACGCGGTGGAGGTGATGAACAGATTTAATGGCTTAGACTCGGTAAACAGAGTACCAGAAGAATTATGGACGGAGATGAGGGACATCATGCAGGAAGCAGCAAAGAAAACCATACCAAAAGAAAAGAAGAGTAAGAAAGCAAAGTGGTTGTCTGATGAGGCTCTTAAAATAGCAGAGGAAAGAAGGAATGCCAAAGTCAAAGGAGAAAGGAAAAAATACAATCATTTGAACACAGAATTTCAAAGAAAAGCAAGGAGAGATAAGGAAAACTACCTAAAAGAACAGTGCAGAGAAATGGAGGAAAACAACAAAAGAGGCAGAACCAGAGATCTTTTCAAAAAAATCGGTGAAATCAAGGGAACATTTAAAGCAAAAATGACCATGATAAGGGACAAAGACGGAAAGGAGCTAGCTGATGCAGAAGAAATTAAGAAAAGATGGAAAGAGTACACAGAGGAACTTTACAAAAAGGACCTCAACACTCCTGTTAATCACAATGATGAAGAAATTGAACTTGAGCCAGACATCCTGGAGAGCGAAGTCATAAAGGCCCTAAAGAGCACTGCAAACAACAAAGCTAGTGGAGATGATGGTATCCCAGTTGAATTTTTCAAAGTGATAAAAGATGATGGCGTCAAATTACTGCGTTCAATATGCCAGCAGATTTGGAAAACAAAACAGTGGCCACAGGATTGGAAAAGATCAGTATACGTCCCAATCCCAAAAATGGGCAATGCCAAAGAATGTTCCAATTATCGAACAATCACGCTCATCCCACATGCCAGCAAGGTGATGCTCAAGATAATACAGGATAGACTTCAGCAACATGTGGAGAGAGAATTACCAGAGGTGCAGGCTGGTTTCAGAAGAGGCAGGGGGACTAGAGACCACATTGCCAACATACGCTGGATCATGGAGAAAACAAAGGAATACCAGAAACAAGTTTACTTTTGTTTTATTGACTACACCAAGGCATTTGACTGTGTGGACCACAACAAGATGTGGCAAGTAATTAAAGAGATGGGAATTCCAGAGCACCTCATATGCCTCCTGAGAAATCTGTACATGAACCAAGAAGCAACAGTTAGGACAGAACACGGAATGACAGAATGGTTTGGAATAGGAAAAGGAGTAAGACAAGGCTGCATTTTGTCACCATGCTTATTCAACCTATACACAGAGCACATAATGCACAGTGCAGGGATGGAGGAATCACAATATGGGATTAAAATCGCTGGGAGAAACATCAATAATCTGAGATATGCAGACGATACCACCCTAATGGCAGAAAGTGAGGAAGACCTAAAGAATCTCTTGATTGGGCTGAAGGAGGAAAGTGCAAAAGCTGGCTTGAGACTAAATATCAAGAAAACCAAGATAATGGCAACAGGCCCCATCAGTTCCTGGAAAATAGATGGGGAAGAAGTAGAAGCAGTGACAGATTTTACTTTCTTAGGATCAAAGATCACTGCAGATGGGGATTGTAGCCATGAAATAAAAAGGCGACTGATTCTTGGGAGACAAGCAATGAGAAACCTGGGGAACATAGTGAAAAGCAGAGACATCACATTGCAAACAAAAATTAGAATAGTCAAAGCAATGGTTTTCCCAGTAGCAATGTATGGATGTGAGAGCTGTACAATTAGGAAGGCTGAACGCAGAAGAATAGATACCTTTGAAATGTGGTGTTGGAGGAGGGTTTTGAGAGTCCCCTGGACAGCGAGGAGAACAAATAGGTCAATCTTAGAAGAAATTAACCCTGACTGCTCATTGGAAGGTCAAATAGTAAAGATGAAGCTAAAGTACTTTGGACATCAAATGAGAAGGGAGGATTCACTTGAGAAGGCATTGATGTTGGGAAAGGTGGAGGGCAAAAGAAGAAGGGGAAGGCCAAGGATGAGATGGCTAGATGGCATTGTAGACACAATGGGCACAGAGCTGGGAGGGCTGAGGGGGATGGTGGAGGACAGAGGCGCCTGGAGGAAAATGGTCCATGGTGTCACAAAGGGTCGGTGTCGACTGTGCGACTGAACAACAACAGTCTTGGGACCCTTGTGGTCATTGATCCAAGTATAAGCAATGTCCCCCTTTTCTGACTCATTTTGGGGCTTAAAAACTTGGCTTATATACGGTAAGTGAATTACAAATTTCAAGTTAGTGGGAGCCAGTATAGATCAATATACAAATACAGTGGTACCTCATACAATGATTTTAATCCATTCCACAGGGCTTGTTGTTGTACAAAACAATTGCTACATGATGCATGCATCGTATAATGATTTTCCCTATGGGATGCATCATACAACTTTTTTCCACGAAGTGGTTTTTCCCATTGAAAATTGTTGTATGGATTTTTTCCATAGGGAAAAGTGTTATTTGGAACATCATTTCCCCTAAAACCTAATTGTTCTGCCATTTTGTTGCTATATGGGGCAATTGTTGTATGAGGTTCCACTGTACTGAATTCTTCAAGTATCTCTAGTTATATACTGCAATTCATCCTTCCTGTGCTGCCCTCATTGCTCCCGGAAGCGGGAGTGACGAGGGCAGCACAGGCCAGATGAATCGCAGAAAACCCATTTGTGTGGATTCACAGGGTGCTTGGGCTTCTGGGAATTGAAGTCCAAGAACATCTGGTGTGCCAAGGTTCATCATCAAGGGAACTATGACAATTACATTCTAAATATCCAAATGATGGATCCTAACCTTTCTGGGCAGCATCCTTCCTGGATGGGTGAGGAGAGGAGAGTTGACCAGTGTGAGAGGGAAATATACTTTTTTAATTTATGCTTATTATTTAAGATGGAGATGGGTTTGCAGGTGATCACAGTTGATCACACCCTGTAGGCTACTACTACAATCTAGTGTTATTAATTTCTATGCTGGGAAAAGGCAGGCTTCAAGAGCATCACTCCTGAGAAATGCTTGTACAATCAGAATTATTTTTCTGAATATCAGCTATGGGTCAACTTTATGTGGAGCATGGTTACTGATACCCAGAACAATGTCTCTTGTGCAACTTAATTAACCCATTGCACTTTTTGTATGGAGCAATGGTGATTTAGAGGTTAACGTGCTGAACCTGGTGACTGTTCAGCAGTTCGAGACCCAAGTGCTGCATCACAGAGTGAGCATCCATTGTCTATCTCAGCTTCTGCCAACCTAGCAGTTCGAAAGCAGGAAATTGGAAGTAGATAAATAGGTAGGTAAGATAACATTCCACGCACTCTGGCTTGTAGTCATGCCTGCCACATGCCCATGGAACTTCCTGCAGATGCAGACAGTGCTGGCTCTTTGGCTATAAACAGAGATGAGCACTGAACCCTAGGGTCAGATATGACTGGCTTTTAAGTGACAGATACCTTTACCTTTACTTTTTGTACTCTGTTTTTAGGGGGAAAACACATTATTATCCTTGTCTGCAAATAAGACCCAGCCCTAGCTGCCACTCTTGAAAGCAAAATCATAGGCAGGTAGACTACATATAACTTTAAGAATTGTAGTGGGGGTTTTTTTGCCTTCAAATAAAAATTTAGGAGATTGATTATGCAATTATTAAAATATATAAGAAGCTATTGCCATCAAAGCAAAGAAAAACACCAGTGCTATTATAGACTTACAAATCTTCAGTTATGAAAGGAAGAAAACAAATTTATTACCTAAATCGAGGTTTTATTTAAAAAAATGAGTGGGATTATATGTGCTTTGGAAGCAATATTATTTTCATCTGTCATTAGAAATTCAATCCTCCTTTATACGAGGAGATCAATCAAATAATACGATAGAATGATATGAGGAAGGAAGGCCAACATGTGATTTCTCTCTCTCTCTCTCACACACACACCCAATCATTGAAATTTCTCCTCCCATTGTTTCCCTTATAGAAATGCAGTTATCCCAAAAAGAATTTGACACATAGGGCCTCACACACAGTAAATATACATGTTAAAGCACTGAAATAATGAAAACCCCAAGACTACCTGATGCCAAATACTGTATGGATCCTCAGATGTAAGTCAATTGCAGTGCTTTAACTGGTGGGAAGAACTATCACAGAGTCTTCTGAATAGTGGCAATGCTGCTGAATCCATACAGCCCAGCAGGCCATTTTCTCCAGGGCTTGGCAGGGTTATATTTTGTCCTGTAACTCACAGAATTCTCCAGATTGCACCAGCAATCCAAAAAGCTCCTTTTCTGTGCAAATGACACTATTGTCTCCTAGCCCCAGCGGGTAAGGACAATCTTCTAGAAAAGAAGACAAAGAAAAAAACGATGACAACAGCTTATGTGGATACATTATCCTTCTGTAACACTTTGACTTTATCTACTGAGGTGGTTCCAAAATGCCAGACTTCTGCAGAATTAATGCTAAATCTATATCTCCAGCTATTGTGTTTCTTCCTCTCTCTGTAGGTCTGGAATCCCATTCCTTTCGACATTTCTTCTCAGAACCATCATAATCTGTATTTATTGTTGTTTTTTGCCACTTCTCAGCAACTCATGCATAACCTGTAGATTGCACTATTGATACTTGTTTTCTTGTATAGAATCAGGGTGCTGACTACAAATGCAGACGTCATAATGTCACCTGCTAAATTGTGCCTATTTTAACTTTTCTGTGATTTCACTGCTCAAAGGAAAATGTTGTCTAGAAGCCATGATGTTCTCACTGAGTCTGATACTTTTTGTATTGGACATACAGAGTTAACAAAGAAATATGTTTTAATTATTCAAGAGAGGTCCAAACACAGGGGACAATTCATAATGAAATCCCCTTGTCAATCTCAACTCCTCTTCTTAGCTTACTTCTGAAGGATCATGCAATTTAAGACAACTCATTCTCACACAACTCACTTTCTCCTTCTGGGGGAAAATGTATCTATAAACATTTACCAAGCTGCTGTGAGATTTAATTAAATGCTGTTTTCTGCAGGGCTTTGAAACTTTAATGCACAATATAATTGCCGGATTCTATTATTATTGTGTCAGTTTTAATAGCTTCTCTCAAAATGGTCTAATCTGTATACCTAAAAGTATCAAGAGATAAAGGTTTCCAGAAGCTTCAAAGAAGCAACCACCAAAATGTACTTTTGAAATGAAACATTCCTTGGCAGCAAACATGAAGAATTTACCAAAAGAGCTGCACCTCATTCTCATCACAAGTGGCCTCACGTAGGCTATTCATTAGGCCTTCTTTTGAAAAGGGAGAAGATCTTTTGAAAGTTCCTGTATAAAATAAAATGAAAGGAATGTTTCTATTCAAAGAACACACAAAAGCTTTTCATCTTACTGTCATTCATATTTTTGTCTCTTTGCGTGGGCAACCAGTGGTTTACTGTGTCTTTTTTGGGGGACCTTGTATGTAATTATTTCACTTTTTATGCAGCAATATCTCGTGCTGATATGAAAAAATGTTCAAGAATTCTCAGATGCTTATGGCATGAGAGGAACAAGACTTCATGGTTCGTGCTTGTAGGATATTTATTTGTTTAGAGAAGAGAAAAGTTATCTCTTTGGATTCTAGCACTCAGACTGCCTCCAGTCAGCAGAACCTGAATTTGGAACATTTCAGGAGGTGGTGTTTCTTGCACCGTTAAAACATGCCTTGGTGCAACCCCTCCTGAAGAAGCCGTCCCTCGATCCAGCAGTCCTAACCAACTACAGATCTGTCTCCAACCTTCCCTTTCTAAGGAAGGTATTGGAGAAGGAAGTGGTGTGTCAGTTGCAGGGAGTACTGGATGAAGCGGATTATCTGGACCCATTCCAGTCAGGATTCAGACCTGGATATGGCACTGAGATGGCATTGGTCGCACTGATGGATGATCTCTGGCGAGAGCGGGACAGTAGTCATCCGTCCGTCCTTGCTCTTCTTGACCTCTCAGCGGCCTTTGATACCATTGACCATGGTATCCTTCTGGAATGGCTCCGAGGATTGGGGATCCTGGGCACTGTGTGGTCTTGGTTTTCCTCATTTCTGAGGGGTCAGACTCAGTCGGAGTGGTTGGAGAATGAGAGGTCCAGTCCTAGGCTCCTAAAATATGGGGTGCCTCAGGGCTCAGTACTCTCTCCTCTCCTATTTAACATCTACATGAAGCTGTTGGGTGAGATCATCCATTCTCATGGGGTGCGGTACCATCAGTATGCAGATGACACTCAGTTGTGCCTCTCTGCCCATGGGGATCCCAGTGATGCAGTCAAAGTCCTTTTCAGATGTCTGGAGGCTGTTGGGGTCTGGATGGGGAACAACAGGCTACAACGGAATCCCAGCAAGACCGAGTGGCTATGGATAAGGGGCCCTGCGCTATCCTGGGAGCTACCATTTTTGGTTCTGGATGGGGCTATTTTGCCCCAGACTGACCCAGTACACAACTTGGGGGTCCTCTTGGACTTGCTGCTGCTGCTAGAAGAACAGGTGGCAGCTATGGCCCGGAGGGCTTTTGCCCAACTTCGGGTGATTTGCCAGTTGCGCCCGTTCCTGAACCAGGACTCCTTGCTTATGGTCA
This sequence comes from Bradypodion pumilum, assembly GCA_035047305.1. Taxonomy (NCBI): domain Eukaryota; kingdom Metazoa; phylum Chordata; class Lepidosauria; order Squamata; family Chamaeleonidae; genus Bradypodion; species Bradypodion pumilum. Next base: position 430,565,432 of record JAWDJD010000001.1, read on the forward strand.
CTCACACTCTGGTGACCTCCAGACTAGACTACTGTAATGTGCTCTACATGGGACTGCCCTTGACAACCATTCGGAGGCTGCAGCTGGTCCAGAATGCTGCAGCCCGGGTGGTGACGGGGTGTGGACATTATGCCCATGCCTTACCACTGCTTCAGGAGCTGCACTGGCTACCAGTTTGCCTCTGGGTTCAATTCAAGGTGCTGGTTTTGACCTTTAAAGCCCTACATGGTAGTGGGCCAGTTTACCTAAGTGAATGCATCGCCCTAAGGACGTCTGTCCATCCAACCAGAGCAGACCGGCTCGACTCTCTGGCACAAGGAGGAGGGCCTTCTCCATGTCCGCACTGGCCCTCTGGAACCTCCTGCCAACAGAACTGTGCCTCCAGACAGATTTGCTGCCCTTTAGAAAAGAACTCAAAAACTGGCTGGTGGGCCAAGTGTGGGGCACAGGTGGAAGGGTGACCTCCGTTGGGTGGTTGGTATAGAGGATTATTCCTTCCCCCATGGTCCCTTCGGTCCCTGCACCCTTTTTAGGGGGTGGGTTCTTAATCTGTTTTTATCTATGATTGTGAACCACCCTTAGTCTGCCTAGGTCGAGTGGGCGGTATAGAAATCCAACAATTGAATTAAATTAAATTAAGTACTATAGCTGTTTTGAGACTAAAAACGTGGGTCCTGTAAGGCTGGCTCTATCAATAACCTTGCAGCCGTACTGTATGCTGTTGTTTCTGGGCCATTTTCAAAGTAAGCTAATGGACAACACTTTGCCAGGACTACAAACAGAAACTTACCAGAGCATCAATAATGTGTAAGACGTAAAGTACAACACTACTTGAATCAATCATAGTAACTTTGCCATCAGGATCTTACAGGGCATGTCAGGTTCTATTTGTACCACAACCATCTTATGTAGTAAAGGTACGGTATCTCCCCTCCTAAACCAAGCAAATCACTGACTGTTATCTCAATAGCAACCCTTTTCCATTTGGGTTCTCACAGACAAATTCTGATGTTCCACTGAAGTAGAAAAGTCATAATACTTGTGAAATGTTGTGATATTAAACATACACAAATGGTTCAAGGTCATTATATTTTGGCCTTCTTGGTCATTTGAAGTGTAAATATAGTAGACTAACTGCTATTCAATATTAAGTTAAATATGGTTTTGACATGTCAAAATATAGCACCATTGATTTTCCCCTCATTTAGTTTCCCAAGTCTAACAAAGGCCATAACTCAGAATGATTCAGAGGTTGAATCAAATATCAGGAATTCCATGTGTGAAAGGTAAGCAATATTTGGGATTACCACCAGCACTACAGAGAGCAGGTTCTTATGATGACAAGATAATTATTTTTGTCCCGAAACCCCTTGGTGCGATTTTAAGTCTGTCCAGTATTTAGAGGCTGATGAGCCAAATCTGCAGAATTTCTAATAAAAAATTCTACAGAATTAAATAAACTCATTCTCTGTTTTGTGACATTTTGTGATTCCCAATAAAAGATAAAAGAACCTTAGTGGTGTGGTGGTTAAACTACTATACTGCAGCCAAATGATATGAGTTTGATCCTGATGGGACTCAAAGTTGACTCAGCCGCCAATCCTTCTGAGTTTGGTAAAATGAGTACCCACCATGTTAGGGACAAAATGCTAATTACCTGTGAACCACCCAGAGAGTGCACTAAGCGCTTTTCGTTTATCTCTTTAGGCATCCCAGCCTCATTTTTCCCCAGACTATTTCAGATAATGAAACGAATAGAGAACAGATAAAAAAGTAATTATAAATCAAAAGTTAGACAGTTATACATTTTATGGCAAACAATATGACATTTCAAAAATAACTTAGAGTCAATATATGATAGACTGTCCTTCTCTCTCTCCAGCCAGAAAAGGGAATAATGTTTGCTCATAGCAGATTATTAATTTGGCAGCAGTGTACATGAAAATGTGCTGTGAAACTTTTTTCTGTCAAATTCAGTGTAGAAAGCCAGTGGGGAAATTCTGATCCCAAGGACACTTTTTAATGGAAACCTGTGTGTGGCCTTGACCAAAATGGTGGGTGCTATTGTATTCTTCTTGGAAGAAAAAGTCTTCTGAGGCACATATGCAACATGTCATGAAAGAATGGCTTTTTTCCTCTAGATGGGAAAAAATCATCTATGTGATTCCTCTTTTTCACACTGGAGCCAGGGGATATACTTTGAATATTGCAACTTGGCAAGCATCAACTGTGCCCATGTCCAACTCACAGAGAGTCCAATTAAGGAAGAAAAAGGCACTATCTGATCTGGTCAAGGCATCTTGACTCTTAGAAGGAAGAGGAGCATCTGCAGCTGTGCATATAACTATGCAGAGTGATTAATAAGGCAGATAAAGCCAACCATGTGGAGAGAAAAATTGACTACCCTTATAATAATCTTTTCAAGAGTAATGTTCCATAAAGAGAGAATGTGCTTAAATCTCTCTTGATTAAACCAAAGAGATTTAAAAGGGCTTAACTTTGGGTAGTGTTTTTTTTTTTTTACCCCAACAGTTTGGTCTGCTTCTAAAAACCTGTTACATTTAGCGATATAAGCTAGTTAAGTCCTGTTATGTATGTATGTATGCATGTTCATTATACTGTAAAGGCAAGAATGTAACCACTCCAGATACAAACGATATCAGCTGTAAAGGAACGCGAGCAGACAGCCCATAGAGGGCAGCTGCGAGCGTTCAGTCTCACATGGTCCACATTGCTCAATCACGGACAGCCGCGGGAAAACCTTCCCCGCATTCAGCAGCAGAAGAAAGAGGCGTGCCTGGGCGAGGCCACGCCGGTAGCAGCCAATGAGCTACCGTGCTACAAGATTCAAATGTAGAAGGCTACTGTATATATTGAGATGTATCACCACCATTACCTCATGCTTCACTGGAACCTCATGCAATAAACCTGTGTTAAACCAACCCTTCGGTTGTCCGGTTGTCTTTGGTCCCATACACTAAATTGGCGACGAAGGTGGGATATGGCTGCCCACGGGACCAAGACATGCGCCGGCTACGAGATCAAGAAGCCGGGAGACTTGGAGCTGTTTGAGATAGACTTCAACGCAGCGCTGGTGGAGCTCGAAGTCTCCGATGAGGCCAAAAAGAGGGCCATTTTCGTCCGCATGCTCGGACACGAGACCAAGAGGACCTTGGTGGACCTGATCGCGCCGAGGAAGGTGAGCGACCTCAAAGCTACAGAGCTCCTGGCGGCGTTGCGCGCCCATCTCCGGCCAGCAATAGCGATGTTCCCCGCTCGGAGCGCGTTCTGGAGGCGAGTCCAGGCACCCGGGGAATTGGTCGATGAGTTTGCCGCGGCCCTGCGGTTGGCCGCCGGCCCATGCAAGTGGGAGCTCCCCGACATCACCCTCCGGGACTGCCTGCTCTGCGGTCTGAGGGACACAGAGACTCAGCGTGCGCTGATGAAAAGGGAGCCGCCTCCCACGTGGCAACAAGTCCTCGACACGGCACAGGCCGCGGAGGCTACTACTGCCGGGGTGCACGAGCTTCAGGACTGGCGCCCGAAGCCCGCAAAGGCAGAGAGCTCGGTGCGCGCGGCCTGGCGAGTCTCGAACTCGTCTGCGGAGAGCGGCGACGACGAGGACGTCCGGAGGGTCCAGAGAGAGGGCCGGCACTGCGACGGCTGCGGCGCCGCCCACGCCCGCGCCAAATGCCCATTCCGCAAGGCCGAGTGCCACAACTGCGGCCGGCGCGGGCACATCGCCAAGGTCTGCCGGAAACGGCGCGAGGCCACCAGGAGTTCTCCAGACCGCTCGGTGAGGCAGGACCGCACCACGAAGCAGGACCGCACCATGAGGCCAAAGGACGGCACCCGGACCACGAGGACGCGGGACGGAGTAGGGCGCATCTCCGACGACAGCGAGGACGACGCGCCGGTTTGCAGCGTTTCCACGGAGCACCCCCGTTACTTCGTTGAGGTAGTAATACAAGGGGCCCCTGTTAGAATGGAGGTGGACTCGGGTTCTTCATACTCTATTATTTCCCAGGGGGAGTTCATGAAAATCGCCCCCCGCATGCGGCCCAAGCTCAAAGCGTTTAGGGCCACACTGAAGGACGTGCAAGGGAACCGCATCCCAGTGTTGGGGGTTGGGAAGTTCCAGGTCCGGTTTAAGAAGCACACCGCAACGCTTCCCCTAGTCGTCCTCAAGGGAGGTAAATGCAGCCTCCTCGGGACTCAATGGTTCCAGCCCCTGGGGTTGTTCATTGGGGGGGTGCACGCCGTGGGAGCACACGCCGCCGGGACTGATCCAATACAGAGCGTGTGCGACGCGCACCCCGAGGTTTTTAAAAAGGGGCTCGGAAAATTCAAGGGCCCCCCAGTGACTTTCGACCTGGACCCTGGAGTACGTCCAATCAGACTTAAACCGCGCAGAGTGCCTTTCGCACTAAAGGACAAAATAGAGGCGGAGTTGGACAAATTGGTGGGCCAGGGGATTCTTGTTCCTGTTGATTCTGCGGAGTGGGAAACTCCAATTGTAACAGCGCTCAAGGCCAACGGGGAGGTCCGCATATGCGCTGATTACAAGTGCACCATCAATAAGGCGATCCGCCCTAATGCGTATCCGGTGCCGGTAGTCAGCCACTTGTTGGCCAGGTTACACGGGGGGAGGTGTTTCGCTAAACTCGACCTGGCCCAAGCCTACCAGCAACTCCCGGTGACCCCCGCCGCAGCTGCTGCGCAGACCATAGTCACCCACAAAGGGGCGTTCCAGGTATCGCACCTCCAATTCGGCGTGAATTCGGCGCCCGGAATCTTCCAGTCACTTGTGGAACGCCTCCTGAAGGGGTTAGAGGGGGTGTTACCCTACTTTGATGACGTATTGATTACAGGGGGGAGCCGGGCCGAATTAGCAACAAGGTTGGGAAAGGTCCTGACAATATTCGAAAAGGCGGGGTTGTGGTTGCGGAAAGACAAATGCGTCTTCTTCGCTACAGAGGTTGAGTTCCTAGGGTTCCGTGTCACTCCCGAGGGAATAAGGCCAGCCCAATCCAAGGTAGCCGCCATCAAGAAGGCCCCTCGCCCCACCTCCAAGCCCGAGTTGCAGTCGTTCCTCGGACTGCTCAACTTCTACCACTCCTTCCTCCCGCGGAAGGCAGCCGTGGCAGAACCGCTACACAAATTGTTAAAAAAGGACGAGGCATGGAAGTGGGGCGACGACCAGGAGAGGGCTTTCAATGACCTGAAGCGACTCCTGGCATCAGATGCTGTACTGACCCACTTCAATCCCAAACGCCCAGTGGTCCTGATATGCGATGCATCCCCGGTGGGGGTGGGGGCGGTGTTATGCCACGTGCTGGAGAACGGTAGGGAGGCCCCCATAGCGTTCTACTCTAGGTCCTTGTCCCAAGCGGAGAGAAACTATGCTCAGACAGACAGGGAAGCACTAGCAATAATTGCGGGGACCAAGAAATTTCATGATTTTGTGTATGGCCGCCCCTTCACCATAGTGACTGACCATAAGCCTTTGCTAGGCATTTTCACCGCAGATAAGCCCACGCCCCAAATCCTGTCCCTGAGAATGCTCAGGTGGGCCATTTTTCTCAACGCGTATCAGCACGCGTTGGTATACCGGCCCGGGAAGGAGATCAGCCATGCCGACGCCCTGTCGAGGTCCCCCATTCCCCGGGATTGCTGCCACATGGGCGAAGTAGAGAGGGACCACCAGGTCTTAATGATAGAGGTTCTAGACTCCCCTCCAGTAGTACCGGCCGACATCGCCAAAGCGACAGGCAAGGACAAAACGCTGGCCACAGTTTGCTCCTGGGTACAGAAAGGGTGGCCCGTGTCTTCCCCAGCAGCGGAATTCGACACATTTTTCAAAAAGAAACTAGAGTTGTCCCTAGAGAGGGGTTGCCTTTTGTGGGGACAGCGGGTAGTGATCCCCACGTCTCTCCGGCCGAGGGTGCTTAAACTGCTGCACGTCAGCCACCCGGGGATCGTCCGCTCAAAGGCGCTAGCCCGCAGTTACTTTTGGTGGCCCCAGCTAGACGCCGACATCGAACACATGGTCGGCACTTGCGAAGCGTGCCAAAGCTCAAGGCCAGAAGAGGCTCGCTCGCCACCTAGGGAGTGGGACGCAGCAAGGGGGCCCTGGTCCCGGGTACACGTAGACTTTGCTGGCCCGTTCAGGGGAACGCTTTTCCTCCTCGTGGTGGACGCGTTCTCCAAGTGGTTGGAGGTCATTCCAGTCTCGAGCACCTCCTCGGCCACAACAATTAAACAGTTAAGGAGGGTCTTTTCCACGTTCGGTTTACCCGACACCCTCGTCAGCGATAACGCTAGCTGTTTCATGTCCGCCGAGTTCGGGGCATTCATGGAGCGCAACGCCATTCGGCACGTCACCTCTGCCCCCTTTCACCCGGCCACCAACGGCCAAGTAGAGCGCCTCGTGCGCACCACGAAAGACGCGCTGCTGCGCATGGGCCCCGGAGACCTCGACCTGAAATTATGCCAATTCCTGCTAAGATACAGGGTCACCCCATTAGCCTCAGGGTACTCCCCCGCAGAGCTGTTGATGCGCAGGAAGCTGGCCACGGGAATCTCCAAGCTAGACCCCACGAGAGTAGAGGACAAAGGGCGGAACATAGGGGTGGAACCCACAAAGAGTTTCAGCGTAGGCGCCCCGGTGCATTGCAGGAACTACGCCAGCGCGGGGCCAGCCTGGGTGCCGGGCACCGTAATAGAACAAACCGGCCCCGTCTCATACCGCGTAGAGACCAGTACAGGCTTCCTGTGGAGGCGACACGTGGACCAACTCAGGCGCAGGGTCCCCGGAGAGCAGGACGGAGACGAGAATAGCATCGAATCAGCGTTAGGGTACTCCCCCACCCGCTTAGCCCAAGGGGGAGGAAAAGGGGAGCATGGGTCCCCACCAAGGGGGGAGGAAAGGGAATCGATCCACAGAAATCTTTTGCGGGGGTCCCCGACAAAATGGAAGAGCCCCGACCACACACATACCCCGCGGGAGTGTCCCCGAAACACAGATGCCCATAGAAGTTTAGACGTTGATTTACAGTACCAGGGGGAGTTAGCGGAGTGGTCCCCCACCCGTCCTAGCGAAAAGAGGGGTTTCAGTTCAGCCCCTGGTACTTCCAGTCCCAGTAGCCCCTGTGAGTTAGAATGCAATATAGCGCCAATTTCCCGGAGACCGACACCCCCAAGACGGGAGGCATCAGCGAGTCCGCCCACCACAGTCTCAAGGTCCCCCGAGCAGGGATCAGAAGGTAGCCGAACCACAAGGGCGACCTCATCGGTTCCGCGGTTCACAATAGGAGGGTCCCCGGGGTCCGAGAGCAACAGGCAGGGGTTCACCTCCCAACTATTCATTCCTTTCCCATCCCCGGGCGCGAGGCAGGCACGGACGCCCCACAGAGCCACTAACGAATCCCCGTTTCCCGTTGCAGGACAAGCACCCGCGGAGTCAGGGATCACAGGCTCTCCAGTACTAGGTCAGACGCAAGCGCGTCCCAAGCGCACGTGCGGCAAGCCACATTGGTTGCGGGACTTCGTCCCGTCCTAGGGGGGAGGGATGTTATGTATGTATGTATGCATGTTCATTATACTGTAAAGGCAAGAATGTAACCACTCCAGATACAAACGATATCAGCTGTAAAGGAACGCGAGCAGACAGCCCATAGAGGGCAGCTGCGAGCGTTCAGTCTCACATGGTCCACATTGCTCAATCACGGACAGCCGCGGGAAAACCTTCCCCGCATTCAGCAGCAGAAGAAAGAGGCGTGCCTGGGCGAGGCCACGCCGGTAGCAGCCAATGAGCTACCGTGCTACAAGATTCAAATGTAGAAGGCTACTGTATATATTGAGATGTATCACCGCCATTACCTCATGCTTCACTGGAACCTCATGCAATAAACCTGTGTTAAACCAACCCTTCAGTTGTCCGGTTGTCTTTGGTCCCATACACTAAAAGTCCCGTGACAGAAAGAGCCAACTTAGCATTTCAGTAAAATAACACATAAAATAAAAGGCAATAGTTCATCTATGTTGCTTTAGGCTTCATGATCCCAGAAACTGCAATCCCACTGTAGTGCTGTTGCTCTGGGTAAAACGCAGCAATATGACCTTTCAGGTTGTTAGTATCAGCAAAGGGCAGTACAGAGGTGAAATTTCTTGTGAATGCTGATGAGGAGAGCATTTCTACAGTATTACATCTAGATGCATTAGTAATAACTCTAGGAGCCCATATTTCTATTTAACTCAGTGGAGGCTTACTATTCCTTTGAAATTTGCAACAAACCATTGAAGATGATATTCATCTTTACCTATAAGAAGGCCCATTAACCTTTAGTGTCCGGCATGCATGCCCGCACCTGTCCCTACTATCCTGTACCGAGCCGCCTACACTTACCTGACCACCCTTGGAGCATCACCGCAAGGATCCAGTCTTTGAGAATGGGGCAACTGCCCCACGAATGTGACAAAAACACTACAAGGCCTAGCATCCTCCCCGCTGTGCCACCCCTCAGCCAATTATGCTGAAGGGCGTGAGTGCAGAAGAGGACGTGAAAGCCAGCATGCATGGATAAAAAAACACACAGAACTTTTGCTGCCTTCTGCCCCACCGGTGAAGGCTGGCGCTGGCCTCACCGTAGCTTGGGGGGAGAGGAGCCCCTTCCCTTCCCTCCTGCAGCTTTGGCAAGGTAGCGGGGAGAAAAGATCATCTCCCTGCAACCCCAGAGGCCGGCACCGGCCTCGCCATAGCTAGGGGGGAGAGGAGCCCCTCCTCTCCCCCTGTGGCTTCGGCGAGGTAGCGGGGATTGAAAATTGTCTTCCTGCAGCACTGAAGTCCAGCGCCGGCCTAGCCCTAGCTTTTGGGGGGAAGATGAGCACCAGCTCTCCCCCCCATGGCTTTGGCCAGTTAGCAGGGAGACAGCAGCCCAGTGAGAGTCACTTCTCACAAGGACATGCTGGAGAAAGACCAAGCTGGCAAAAGGTAAGTGGGGTGGGGGAGAGGGACTGGGGGTGGTGGGATGGGTCCAGGAACCACACCGTCCTCCCACCCCACCCCCTTGCCCCCCAGTCTATGTACCCCACCCCACTTACCTTCACCCCCCACCCCCGTTGAAAGTGGACCAATTTCCCGGGAAGCAAAGGCAGCGAACGGGGCTCTGGTCACTGCCTTTACTTCCCGAGGAAGTTTTTCACTTTCAACGGGGGTGGGGGCGGTGAAGGCACTGGTGCATTCACCCCCACCCACTGTTGAAAGTGAACTAATTCCCCGGGAAGAAAAGGCAGCAAACGGGGCACCGGTCGCTGCCTTTGCCTCCCAAAGGTACTCACCCAGGTGCAGCCTCTGACCTTAACTGCATCCTTCTCTCTCTCTCTCTCTCTCTCTCTCTCTCTCTCTCTCTCTCTCACACACACACACACACACACACACACACACACAGCTACTGGGCTGCACATTTCAAACCTGCCCAGTGTGTGTGTGTTTGTGTATGTGTGTGTACATACCCAAACCACCCCTAACCACCAACACATACAATAAACATGCCCAGCTTGCCGGGGGGGGGGGGGACAAATGCTAGTAAAAATATAAAAACCCAGGGGGGACAGTTGTACCCCTCATCCCATCACCTGATTTTGCCCCAGCCAATGGGAATTTGGAGTGTTTAGGACATGGGGCTAACATTTATCCAGAATACAGCCTTGCAAAGGTGTCAGCCACTAACCCAGGCCCGGCCCCCAACACCAATTCATACTGCCCGCGAAGCCCTTGTCACTCCTGGAAGCAGAAATAAAACATGTCCATATGGATGCATTACTTCTGCTTCCGGGAGAGATGAGGGCTTCGTGGGCCAGATGAATTCGCATTGTGGGCCAGATCTGGACCCCGGGCTGTAGTTTGGGCACCCCTGCACTAACCTGTCCCCAGCTGTAATGAAACCCAAGGCTGGTTCCTAAGACACAAGGAAGATGAGGAGGTCTCTTTTTAGTACTCCCAGCCTGCTACAATTTTAACACCTAAAGTCAGCAGTTCGATTCCCGAGTACTGCAGGACGGAAATGAGCTCCCGTCTTCATCCCAGCTCCTGCCAACCTAGCAGTTCGAAAGCAAGAAATTGCAAGTAGATAAATAGGGACCACTTTGGTGGGAAGGTAACAGCATTCCGTGCGCTCCGGTGTCTAGTCATGCCTGCCACATGACCATGGAAACGTCTGCAGAAGCAGACAGCGCTGGCTCTTCGGCTTAGAAACAGAGATGAGCACTGCACCCTAGAGTCGGATACGACTGGCTTTCAAGCAAGGGAAACCTTTACCTTTACCTTTAAAGGCCATTTGGTCACACTCTTTTTTTCCCTTCTTCACTATTTGATTTAACCTCTTTAGGAGAGGTTCTCAACAATTCCTTCATGAAAGTCAGCCCCACATAACCCCATGCAGATGAGATACATACATGGGATCAAGCTGTACTTCATTTCGGATTTCTTCTTCCCTTTCACCAAAACATGGAGGTCTCAAGGAAGCCCTTTGCTCAATGGTTTACAGCCAATCAGATGTTAGGAAAAACCCTTCAACCTCTTTCAGTCCAGGTAACTGTTATCTTGCAGCAGCTATTGCCCAGTTGATGGAAAGAACACTGAAGATTTGGGCTAATAGCATGTGTTAACACTATAGTGTGGATCACACTGAGTTCATGTGGGGATCAACAAACATTGGGATGGAAATGAGGCATATGCAAATATTGATCCCACCTGTGATGGACAGCACTTAAGCCTGCCAACTAAGAAGCACACAGTAATCCCACCCAAAAAAGAATGACCATGAAAGAACACTCATTGATTCCAACCAATGCTGTTCCTTTTACAGATTAAAAATATTAACTCTCCCCTCCTCCTATATATTCTGATTGGATGCTGAGAGTAGCCTTCATGAAGTTATTGGGTGAAAAAAATCATAGGTGATTTGGCATACAAAAGGAGAAATAAAAGTTCATAATAAATTAAAATCAAAAAAAGGGAACATGAAAAACATGAAACTTTCATATACTCCTCTTCTGTTAATATGAATAATTCATATTTTAGATTCCCTTCCAGAAACCGATGACCTGGTGAAAATGTAAGATACTTTTTTGAGTTTTTCCCTTTTTGTGTAGCGATTAGAAATTACACTTATAAACCGACCCATTGCGTTTAGTGCACTGTCTGGGACTGGTTCAAAAAGCAAGTATCATTTTGCCCCAAACATGCTGGGTACTCATTTTATTGACCTTGGAAGGATGGAAGGCTGAGTCAACCTTGATCCCTATCAGGATCAAACTCACAATGTTTTGGCTGCCGTACAGCATTTTAACCACTGCACTAGCAGGGCTCTGTGTAAATAGAGAAACCCATTCCCAGTTCCAGCTCTGTAAATAAAATGTTTTTCTCTCTGCTAATCTTTGTCTGAATGTATTGGGATAGAAGAACATGGTGGAATCTAGCTCTGTACCCCTGAAGCTGGGAACAGCCTATATTTTTAAGTTGCTCTTTTATTCCCATCAGAAACTAATGGTGGTTCCGGGGGAAGAAAAAAGTGTGCTCAAGTGTACCCATGGAACAAAAACAAGCTGACAGAGGTGTATCCAGATACCTTTAAAAGCTTGTGTGGAGGATGAGGGAGCTCGATGGCAGAATACAAGGTATTGCTAGGAAATTGTAAAAATGCAAGCATTTCTACACTATACATTTCTCATTAATAACCCAACTTTTCTTATTTCACTTCTAGTATTATTTTTAGTGCTAACAGAGCAGAAATGAACAAAAAATGCCTTACATTGTTTCCCATTTATCACGGACCCCTTTAGCCCCTGAAACCAGACTCCTGAGATTATGCAAATTTCTTACACTTATGACGTAGGTGTTTTCACCATATGGGTGTATCATTCCTCATCTAAGTTTGAAGTCTTGCTTCTCACAAAAATCACTACTGAAATTTTATAGGTTTCTTAGTTGGGGCTAGCTCTATGTATCATTTTCATAAAAACTGTCTACAAAAAACCTTTGGAAGACAGACAAATAGTTTTTGCTTAAACAATCTGTAAATGCTGCTTTTGCAGAAAGTTTCCTACACTTGTTTATCTGAAATCTAGCAGGTTCACCTTGGTAAGAGAAAGCTACCCTGCAGAAATTTTTCAGTTGCATCCACAGGAAAACATGTTTTTAATTGGGTGTTGTTGTTTTTGATGGTGGAAGTGGATTTAATCAGCATGCTTTCACCTCCCAAGGCTTTTTCCAAAGCACAAGGGTGGTATCCAAGTCAAATACTACAGTTGAGTGCAAAGAAATAAAAATATAAATTCAAATCATTTTTTCTGGCACTTCCAAGCTTAGGTGGTAAGACAAAAGCCTGTGGACTTCAGAGCATACCTGTCAAGCATGGCTCTCGACAATACGGGACCTGTGCAGAACCGTTCTGAACAGGTCCCTTCTATGCATGTGTAAAAGGCTTTTACGCATGCGTAGAAGCCTTCTACACATCCCCTTCTGCGCAGAACCCTTCTACACATGCATAGAAGGGACCTGCACAGAAGGGGATGTGCAGTAACTACTTCCCCTGCCACCAAATTACAGGATGGTGGTGGCTCCGGGCAGGAAAGGAGGAAAAGCGGTGCGAAATTACGGGAAATCCCGGCCAATACGGGATACTTAATAGGTATGCTTCAGAGAAAGGGGGAAGAGAAACTATTATGTGCTTCCACTTTTCTTCTCTGGTCACTTCATTGTTGCCTGCTCTGAGAGTGACTGACTCATAAAATGCAGGTCATTGCAGGCGCACCCCCCAAAGAAAGACTCAGATACCGGTATATGGATAAAGGCATCGAGCCACTTTTATCGAATAATGCCCTAGTCCGAATTATAACTATCAATTGGTGTAATCATCCAATTGTAATTCTTTAAGGCAAGCAGGCCGCAGTAACACTGGTAAGGTTCCTCCCAAAATGCCAATGGCAATTGGCTACATGTAACTATTTGTTTCAATTTGTTTGTTGACACAAACAAATTGTTGACCGGAGTCAATAAACTATCTACTGACCCCACCCTATGACGTGTATCCATTAAATATCAAGGTGATGCAGGCTGTGAAGCTCCTGACATCATCCCTTGCCTGGTTCGCCCTTGATCGGCCAAACCTCTTTCCCCTGTACCTGTCTACGTGTTGGCCAGTCAATTGCGAACCTACCGGATACCTATGGGTCATAAATCTTTACCTTACCAGTGCTACCCACCACACGGGGAGGCGTCCATGATGACTCACCGCCCCCCCCCCCGACCGTCAGCTCGGTCACCAGGCCTGCTTGCACCTCATCCATAAGAACATAAGAACAGCCTTGCTGGAACAGGCCAAAGCCCATCAAGTCCAGCATTCTGTCTCACACAGTGGCTCACCATTTCCTTCAGGGTATTCCCAAGCAGATGCCTTCACCTGCTTAGGATTCCCTGGAAATGGCATTGAGAGATATCCTGCCTATCTCTCCAACACGGAGGTTGTCCTTAAGTATCCATAATTATAGCCATTGATACCCTTGTCCTCCATGAACTTGTCTAATCCTTTCTTAAAGCTGTCAAGACTGACAACTGTCACCACTTCTTCTGGCAGGGAGTTCCATAGACCAGTAATCCTCTGGGTGAAAAAGTACTTTCTCTTATTTGTTTGAGAACTAGTACCCAAAAGTTTCATGGAGTGTCCCCTAGTTCTAGTGTTATGCGATGGGGAAAACAGTTTTTCCTTATCTACTTTGTCCACACTGTGCATGATTTTATAACTTCAATCAAGTCACCTCTTAGACGTCATCGTTCAAGAGTGAAGAGGCCCAACCGTTGCAGCCTCAGATGGTAAGGAAGGTGTTCCAGTCCCCTAATCATTCTGGTTACCCTCCTCTGCACTTTTTCCAGTTCCATAATATCCTTCTGGAGGTATGGCGACCAGAAAGAGGTACATACCTCTAGCCGACAGGTGGACCCCATATCCTGCCTACAGGTCAAAATTTCTGTAAGCCTATCCTCAGATATCTAATGGCTGTCCCCCAAGCCATTCTCAGCAAGGAGCCGGGCAACAGCCCTGTCCACTGACCGCCGGGACAGTTCGAACTGCGGAGATCCATGTCTCCTCTAAATTGGTGTCTCGGCACGATGTTAGACCATAGCGACCATGTGTAAGCCATAAATGATATAAAACACCAGGTCACTGCACCTCGACAGTTTAAGGAAAGGTCAGTGATCTGTGTGAGATCATTGCCGCCGAGGTGCAGAATAAGAACATCAGGCGGTCCAGCAACCCTGATGGACATCAGGGATGGCAACAGTTCCCGCCCTTTCATGCCGTGCATACATACCACGCAGCCTGAGCTGGGGTCCACACTCTGTCGCCGCAGCATATACTGCTGCCCAGTGTACATAGCTGCGGCCCACCAGCCCCACTGCCACCGGTGTGCGGAGACACACAGGATCTGTAAAAGAGGAGAAGGGGTTAAGGACATAACTAGGTACTCATACAGTGAGGGGACGTACATATAGAAAAAATATGCACACACACCCACGTGCCCACCTATATCCACCTCCGAGTACCCCAAACGCAGCCGCGGTCAATGTGACGCCTATCCTAAATAAATGGGTGTCATAACGGTACCGGACACCCTTCAGAACTTAAATTTGGTAATGGTAGACCAGGATGGTGGTAGACCAGGATGGTGGCAGAAAAACACGCTAGGGCGCACAACAGGCACTGCCAATCGCATGTAGGGCACCAACCGGAACGATGTCAGCAAATGTACGTCATGGCAGTATACACCACTGCCCACTCCATGCTGATTGGCCTTCGAGGGACGAATCCCCAACTGAGCCCACTCTTGTTTGATATAGACATATTTGAGTTCCAGTGCCCTACAAAACACGTCCCCCTTTGACCATGAGACCAGCTCGCTGAGTCGTCGAGCTCCAGAAAAAGGCTACATCGGTAGCTGCATGAAAAGAGACTCCTCCTACCTACTGCAATATAGTCTATGCCAACCTCGTGCAAGGTGGGTCAGAATATCTGTGAGAATAGGGCGACGTGTGTCAGGCGGCAGCCACGTACATGTGTCCACCCCCCTAATACATGGCTTATTCAGAAGACCCTCACATAGTCAGGAAAGCCCCGTGCTTTGGCTATGAGTATCAATGCTCAAAGCCTGGTGGCTATGGTGTGTGCAGTCAACCCCAAATCATAGGGCAGACTATACAATCTAAAACCCAGTCGACCAACGTCAGCCGCATTTTGGGCAATTGCCTTTACCAACAAAAAGGCTCCAAAGTGAAGGATTGGATGCCGATGCGCAGTGCGCGTGCGAGTTACCAATACATGCAATTTGCCCAGTTTACGTCTCCTTGCCAAATGACCATACCACAGCCAGGAGTGGAGAGGGTAGCTCACAAGCGTCCGGAGCCCAGCCGCGGAACCGGGCGATCTGCAGGCAGGGGAAAGGATAAGCAATATCATTATAAATGACTGGCACATGTTTAGCCCAAAGAAGCGCCTTAAAGTGCATGAACCCCAGAACAATATGCAAGCTGAGGCCATGACTCAGGTGATTTAGACGTTCGGGCATTGAACAAGTGCACCACCGCAGCATTACCACACCAAAAGTGAAGCACAGAATCAGGCCGCCTGTCCCCCCAGAGCATAAAGGGTACCCAGAATTGAGAAGATATGTTAGAAACATAAGATCGCGTAAGCGATCCGTGCCCTGACATCCCTGGGGCCAATGACCATAGACCCCTGTCCTTAATTAAATCCCCCCACCCGGGGAGCCGGAGGCATCTGACTGTACTTGTAACTGGGGCTGACCAGAAGCTCAGACCTCCCGATGCAACAGCATGGAAGTCCTGTGGTAATGTGAGCCAAACCAACAGGTCCGCTCGTAAACCCCTAATCAGCTGTACCCCGCGGCTTTGTTTAACGAGACCCGCCATAGCGTGACCCAGACACTAGGCGAAAGCACTGCCTGGTATTACCACTCTGCAGGCGAAGTTGATGCGGCCCTGCATCACGTGTGACTCTCATAGAGGCACCTTCCACTTGGCAACATTGCCACCTTGCAGCAGGGGCTGCTCACCCTGACCGAAAATTCGGTCACCTGGCCCTCTTGCACATCATTCAAAAGAGAGGTGCCTCGACTTGTTGACCAGTGAACCCCATCTCCAGAATACAGGCCAAATCCTGTAACCCTATCCCCAGACTACAAATGGCTGTCCCCGGGCCATTCTAGATAAAGAACCAGGCAGCAGCCCTGTTCACTGACTGTCGGGCATGGTCCAAACACTGGGACAAAGTGTCACCCATGATATTGCATCGGCATGATATATGACCATAGCAATCGTGTAAACGGCCATGGCAAAGAAACGCCAGGTCACTGCACTCGGAAGTTTTTAAGTCCGGGCCAGCAATCCGGTAAGATCACTGTCTCCGAAGTGCAGCATTAAAACATCTGGCGGCCCAGCATCCCCAATGGACATCAGGAATGTCAACAGTTTCCGCCACCTCTATGCCATGCACCCATACCACTGCATACGCGCGGTTGCGCGTCGTCCGAGATGGGGTCCCCATTCTAATGAAGCGGCATACTGCACCGCCCCAGTGCACAGAGTTGTGGTCCACCAGCCACACTACCACCAGTGTGCGGGAACACACTGTGTCTGTAAAATAAAGAGGGAGAATAGAGGGCAGACAAGGCACTCATTCAGTGCAGGGACGAATGGACAGAGGAAATTTGGCAAATCCACACCTGCCTCTGCAACATATGTTGGGCTCTGGGCACCCAAACGGAGCCGCAGCTGATGCGGTGCCCAACCAGGAGGAATGGGTACCAATTTCAGTTCAGTCAGGGTAGATCCGGCTTGGTGGCAGACGACAGGCTGGGACGCGAACCAAGGGCTGCCACAAACACCTGTGGGGGAGCGACCAGACATATGGCAGCACCAGGCTAGTAGCCTCTCCCGGCTGATCGGCCCTTGAGGAGCGAAGCCTCACCAGAGCCCACTCCTGATCACGCAACCTATGATCTAGCACCAGTGCCCTGCAAAACATGTCCCCCGTTGAAGGTAGTAGCAGTTAACTCAATCTGGGAGCTCCAGATCAAGGTACAAGTGGTTGCCCGAAAGTGGACTCTCCACACACAGCATAAGCGTTGCCGCGTAAGAGTCACATACAGTAACCACACTTGCTAACAGGGGTCGTCGCTGGCCTCATAGGGGAAGGGGCCGCCCTAAGCCTAAGGTCTTGAAGTATGCTAACCATGATGGGCCAGGGAAAACAACCACGGCCCTGCCATCATTGTCCCAGCACTGCACCATTGGAACGGCCAAATGAGGACGGGCCCTCATACATCCTGCCATGGATGCCCAATAGGCCGGCAACCAATCGGCCCCATAGTGGGGGGAGCAGGGTGTGGCGACAGGGCAACTCCTTGACCCCGTCGTCCTACCCCTAATCCCCTAATCAGTGTGTTCACAATGCAGGAGGGAGAAAACGTGAATATATTCCCCAAACCACAGTGTCCAGCTAATAGCCCAGTACAAGTGGGCACCCAGGGGCATAGAGCAAGCGGCCGACAGCAGAACCACCGTTGGCACTGATTGTAGTGGATAAACACATAACCGGCCCTACAGTCCCAGGGGAAGTAAATAAAAACATAGGGGCGGTAACCCCATTAAGAACCAGAGTGTAATTGTCCTGCTGTGACTATGGCCACTACACACACACACCCCCCCAGCGTGACAAGCTAGTGTCAGAGGTGTGCTAACTTGACCAGGATACTCACTCGCTGCACCCCCATGAGCCGCCCCCACTGGGGTTTCCGGCCCGTGGCAGGCATCGGAGTTCACGATGTCCCTCTCGCTCCGTGTTCCCGTGCGTCCCGGGCCGGATGGGGATCCGCGAGGTGCCAGCCTATGCTGGCCTAAAGGCCTCCGGCAGCTCAACCCTGTTGGCGGCCCACTGCGCAGCCATGGCCGGCATGTGGGCCGGAACCACCAAGTTGGCGCGCCCACCATCCGAGGTGGCGGAGCAATGACCATAGATGCCTCCATTGCCAAAGTGGAGGCAAGGGAGCATCCGCAACACCTAACCCACCAAGACGAGGTGGGCCAGATGGGCCGGATGGCCCCACCGGGTAATTGATACGGTGTAACCCATGGTAATCCCCGGCCATAATAGCGGCATGCCTATCAATACGGCCCGTGAGGGGCCAGAATGATGGCGGGGCGGAAACCCACACCGTGCCGAAATGGGTCGCTACGTCCAATCCGGGCCATAAGCAGCGGGGGTAAGAACCCCAGTGGGACAGGCCAATGCCACCCCCGCCCGAGCTCCCAGCCCGGGCTCGTGGGACCTGCGGGGTTGCCATCCGAGCCCTCCGGCCCGGTGGCACTCCCGCAAAATAAAGGGGTGGGCTGAGCCCACCACATTGAAGCATCCTGTTCTGCAGTGCTCGGAATCGAACCGCTGACTTTAAGCCTCTCAGTCAGCCTCTTAGCCACCTGAGCCACTGCAGTCCGAAGCGAAATCAAGCCTCTTGCAAAGAGGCAAGCAAAGTAAAAAGAAGCCTCAAACAGAGGCTAACAGGGGAGGAAGCGATGGAGCAAATTTCTCCACCCCGTTGCTTCTAAAAGCCAATCGAGCCTTTAGCACAGAGGTGAGAATAAAACGAAGCCTCGAATAGAGGCTAGCAGGGCCCTGCGCTTTGGAGCCATGTCTCCCGAAGAAACTGCCTCCTGAAGCATCCCTGGCCACGGATCGAATCCTGAGCCCTGAATACCACAGTAGCAAAGAACAAGAAACTCCGCTCTAGGCCAAGGTACGAAGGGCAAAGCTCTGAACAAAAAACGTGACGGAGAAAACATCTCTGCTCTGTCGCATTCTAAAATGGCAGCTTGGCTGCCTCGTGGCCACCCCTTTTATAGAGAAGTGGCCACACACCCTAACTACCCGGATGTCCAAGTCTGGGTGGGGGGGCCCCGCAAAGAGCGTGGCGGCCATTTTTGCGCCACGCTTTCATTGGTCCTCAAATGATAGGATACAGAAATGGTCTAGGTATGACACAGGATTTTGATGGTTATTGGAAAGGATTCACTTCCCCTCAATGTCTGTGTCCTCCTGCAAATGTGATGCAGTCTCTTACTAAGCCTATCAGCTATAGGTTATCCATCCCTGACCTTTTGATATATTGGCCATAACTATGGACACTGAATATTTCTCTTACTTTCATGTTCACCTTGTCCCCTTGTAAATGATTAATATAGTCAACAAGGTTATTTAGATGCACCAATGTCCTTGAAAGAAAAAGTGAAGTTATTGTTTCTATTATAATGGGACTCAGGTTCTTCCACAGAGTTATTGCTGAGACTTCAACGATGAAAGTTTAAGAAGGAGTAGACTAGCTGATCAGAGAGTTTAATCTAATCTGAACAGATCTGATGTTTACTTTGTTAAAACATGGCATGTGTTCTGTTTTCTCAGTACCTTTGCATCCAGATGGTCAACAACATAAATGTAGAAAAATGCAGAATTATTTCTCCATTTTTACACACACACACACACACACACACACACACACACACACACACACACACACACACACACACACACACACACACACACACACCATGTTACCACCAGCTGTTAGGACTTTCCTCCCCCAAAACCTGTCATTTTACCATTCTATATTCCTACTTATTTTGTCCTGCATGTGCATTGGACACAATGTCCAGCATGGAATGTCTTTGGGGCTTTTCCCCCCACCTATGGGATTTTAATTTCAGTCTGTTAAATATTTATGAATCTCAATGATTAAAATCCTTCATTTAGCATGCATACTGGAGTATTAAAAGGTCTGATTTTGTAACTGGATCTTCCATTTGTAATGGAATGAGTTTCCCATTATCATACTTAAGGGTTCATCTTTTAAAGATGCTGCCTCATCCCATTTATGCAAAGTAGTTTTTGATTCTCAGGTGTTTGGTTAATAAAGTAATTTATGTTTGATGCCTGCATCACATGTTTAATAATTTTGGAGCATGTTCCCAAAAGAAATTGGAGCAACCAAATAGTCCCCATCTTAGTTGTTCAAGTTTTTTTAATGTAAAGGTAAAGGTCTCTCTTGCTTGAAAGCCAGTTGTGTTCCACTTACAGCCAAAGAGCCACCTCTGTTCATGTGGCAGGTGTGGCCAGATACCAGAGCACACAGAATGCTGTTACCTTTCCTGCTGAAGTGGTACCTATCTATCTGCTTGCAATTTCTTATTTTCAAACAGCTAGGTTCACAGGAGCTGGGGCAGACAACAGGAGCTCACTCCATCATGCAGCACTCATGATCTTCTGGTCATCAAGCTCAGCCTCTTAACCACTAATCCACCACTGCCCCCTTTAAAAAAACAACACATAGCTCTTGGCAAATTGTAAAATAGAGTGGGAGCCATGCAGCTGGTTGCCTGTATGCTGCCAATTTTTGTGAGGCTTGCTGTCACTACCAAATTTGTCACTAAACCATGAGATATTGGAAGAAGAGCACTATAATAGCACGACTAAGCGGTATCACTGTGATATCAAAAATTGGATGCTATCATCACTACCCTATTAAGGAGAAACAGAGAGTGAATCTGATGAAAGG
Organism: Bradypodion pumilum; assembly: GCA_035047305.1. Classification (NCBI taxonomy): domain Eukaryota; kingdom Metazoa; phylum Chordata; class Lepidosauria; order Squamata; family Chamaeleonidae; genus Bradypodion; species Bradypodion pumilum. The sequence continues at coordinate 430,586,114 of JAWDJD010000001.1, forward strand.
GGAATGATAAACATGTTTATAGCTTACTTGGCAGCTGATCACTTTAAATCTCTTGTATCTGGAAGCAATTTTCACTGAAATCAGTTGAACTTCCTTGGCACTGGGTTGTGAGTAACAACATCTCTAACACCAATTCATTTGACATCTGCAAGTATCAAAGATCCAGAGCCCAGAAGTCATTCATTCATTCATTCATTCATTCATTCATTCATTCATTCACTCATTCACTCATTCACTCATTCATTCATGTATATGAAATCTAGGTAAAACTCAAAATCAAATTGATATGTTAACCAGTCTAACCAGGTTATCTGGAATGGGTTTGATACAGTTGTCCCTGAGGAAGTGGACAGGATCCTTGGAGCTGTTTACGCCACTGCCTGTCTGTTAGATCCCTGCCCCACCTGGCTGGTGAAAACAACAAGGGGCATACCTGTCAAGTTCTGGCCGCAAAAATAAGAGAATTTTTCTGGGCACGGGTGCCCGCGCCTGCCACCTCCAGTGGGTGCGCATACACAGTAACTCCTTCATGCATGTGCAGTAACCCCTTCGCGCATGCGCACTGCCACCTCTGATGGGCATGCATGGTCAGTAACCCCCTTCTGGCCGCTCCAAATTTGGGATGACAGCGGGAAAGAGGGGGAAAGAGGGGTAAAAGACAGGATTTCCTGGCCAAAACGGGATACTTGACAGGTATGGCTAGGGGGTGACAGGCTGTTGGGTTGGAGCAGTGATTAATGCTTCTCTGAGGGAAGGTGTGTTTCCTGCATCATTGAAACATGTGTTGGTGCACCCCCTCCTCAAGAGACCATACAGTAACTCGACCAAACAATGCCAGCCAATTTTTGGCTGGTATCCAACTACCCTTTTTGTTGAAGGTTGTGGAAAAGGCGGTGGTGCAGGAGCTGCAGGGTGTCCTGGATGAAGTGGAATATCTGGACCCTTTTCAGTCAGGATTCAGGCTTGGATATGGTACTGAGACTGCATTGGTCATGCTGATGGATAATCTCTGGCAGGTGTAAGATGGAGGTAACCCATTCGTCCTTGCTCTTCTTGACCTCTCAGTGACATTCAATACCATCAACAATGGTATCCTTCTGGATTGACTCTGGGGGCTGGGGGTACAGGGCATGGTGTGTTCTTGATTTTCCTCTTTTCTCAGAGGCCGAAGCCAGTCAGTGTTGTTGGGAGGCAAGAGGTCCAGCCTAAGGCCCATACTAAGAGGGGTGCCGCAGGGCTCAGTACTCTTGCCTCTCCTATTTAATATCTATATGAAGCCACTGGGTGAGATAATCTGTTCCCACAGGATATGCATCTCCACCTGTGGTGATCCAATTGTACATCTCCACCTGTGGTGATCCAAGTGTTGCAGTCAACGTCCTATCCAGGTGGCTTGAGGCTGTGAGGGTCTGGATGGAGGACAACTGGTTACATCTGAATCCTGGCAAGACTGAGTGACTGTGGATAGGGGGCTCTAGTTTGTCTAAGGAGTTACCATCCTTGGTACTGGATGGGGCTCTTTTGCTCCAGACAGTCCTGGTGCACAACCTGGGGGTCCTCCTGGACTCACAATTCCTGCTCCAGGAGCAGGTGGCAGCCATGGCCATGAGGGCTTTTGCACAGGTTTGTGTGATTTGCAAATTGCACCCATTCCTTGCTCACAGTCACTCTTACACTAGTCACCTCCCGGTTGGACTATTGTAACACACTCTGCATGGGGCTGCCCTTGATGACCATTTGGAGGCTGAAGCTGGTCCAGAATGCAGCTGCCCTCATGGTGATGGGATGCAGATGGTATGCCTGCACCTCACCTTTGTTGCGGGAGCTGAACTGGTTACCAGTATGCCTCCGGGTGCAATTCAAGGTGCTGGCTATCATCTTTAAAGCCCTTCATGGTAGTTGACCAGGTTACCTGAGATACCACATCACCCTGAGGTTATCTGCCCATCGCACGATGGCATACCAGAGGGGCTCTCTAAAGGTATCATCCATCGGAGAGGCTCATATCTCCAGTATGAGAAAGAGGGCCTTTTTGGTATCTGTTCTGGTCCTTTGGAACTTCCTGCCAACGGACCTTCATCTTCAGCCAGAATTGTCAGTTTTTAGGAAAGGACTGAAGACATGGCTGGCCCAGCAGAGGTGTGGGGAGTTGAGAGAGGAACAGCCACCCCCCGTTGGCTGATATGAACATGCTAATTACCATCTGGGTTTTTTATTCTATTTGTTTAGTTTATTTATTATGAAGATTTTTAACAATGTGCTCCATATAAGGTTTTTAATGATGTGTTGGGTCTTATATACAGGGTCATGTGCAATTGGTTTGTGAGCCACCTGGAGTCACTTTGGTGATTGGGCAGCTATACAAATATAAATAAATAAATAATTGGACTATTTTTGTCCAGAACTGGCCTATCTCAATAATGTTATCTTGGCCAGTTAATTTGTAGAAATTTGGACAAAGTGATGTGATTACAGAAAGAAGCACATTTTATGTGTAGGTCATAAATTAAATGCAAACAAATGCTGCAGTGATTGAATATCTCCACATTCACAGAATATTTGTCCTGTTTCCAAATAGCTCCATTTTGCTTGATCTTTCTACTTAGCTATCAAAATCTATTGAAATTGACATAGAAATTTGAACCATAAATAAATAAATAAATAAAATAAATGATTTTCAAATGGTTTAGGCAGAATCTTGTCCTCAGGGAGACACTCTTCAGCATTTATCTATTCAGCAATGTGTATTGTTTTTGCTCTCCACAGGATTAGCATAGCCTCTTCTGACTTAATATTTAGAGCTTGAGAAGTATGCACAAAACTATTTCTCTGTTTTAGCCATCAGTTAAAGGGTTGGTCTCCATGAAGTGGATCACATGGTGTATTATTAGCTTACTTCATTCTTTATTTGCTAGCACCTCTCAACATACTTCCAGAGGGGCAATGCGAGCTCTGTGAAAGAACATAGTGTTCTGTGTTATTTTTCTCTTTTTGTCGGTTGGTGTCAGTTGTTTGTTGCTGTTGATCTGTTTGGTTGGTTGCTAGCATGCACGTAGTAAAGAAAGCAGCATACACATGTCTGTAATTTCAAGTAACTGAAAGTTTTAACCTGAAAGTTTTAAAAAGTTTATTCTACTTACTTAATTAAATGCATCTTATTCTACCTTATGGTACAGAGGATTCCACAAAGGAGCTCCATTGGGATCTCTCCTTACACAATTCCATGGCTCGCCTCAGGTCACTCCCACAAAGTCATGATCCTTGTTGCTCACCTGGCCACCATCAGTGAAATCTATCTGGTTTTTCTTTGTGTGTTTCTTTTAATCAGTTAAATTTTGGTGTGTGGGTGACTGGCCCTCAGCATTCTAGCATGGTGAAGGGCCTGCCTTCTTAGCACTGCTGTGCAGCCGTGCCACTGTTTCAGGTGCACTGATCTTCATGTTCCTTACTCCATGAGACAAGGACTATGCTTCCTCAGGATCTGCAGCTATTAGGGTTATATCGCCCATGTTCGGTCCCCAGCAGAACTTAGTCACCATCATAGTGACAGTGTCCACCTCCTGGGACAACAACCTGCCTGCTGAGATTTGTCTAGGTGCAAACAGTTGCAGCCAAAGCCCCATGTTCAATCCAGGCTGGGGGGTGGCTTTTTAAATTTGTTATGTATGTTAACTGTGTTTTCTGACAGGAACGGAATGTATCTTTTCTCATGTATCTATTCTTATGCAAATAAGTGGATCGGAAAATGTGCACACTCTGTTAGCCAATGGACTTGTTGTATTATTGTTACTGTTACCGTTTTTAGTGTATACTAGCAGATTTTGCCCGGCAGTGCCGGGCATTTTAAAAATTTGTTGGGCAGTTAAGGTTTTTTTTTTTCCTGAACAAATGGTGCTGGGCTGTGTTCAATGGTTTTTAAAGGTTTTGTGACTTTGTGACTTTGAGGCGCTGTGTCTGGCTGTGGCGGACTTGCGCTCTCAGTGTGTGTTTATTTTTTATTTTTTGTGCGCCGGCTTCCTCAGTGCCGTGCTCTTTAAATTTGGTTTTGGAGAGTGAAGGGTTTCATTTGTGTTCTTGTACAAATGGTGCTGGGCTGTTTTTAATGGTTTTTAAAGGATTTTTTTATTTTGTTGCTTAGTGGCACTGCGTCCGCCTGTGGCGGACTTGCGCTCCCAGTGTTTTGTTTTTTTTATTTTATTTTTGTCCATGCAAATTTTATTTTGATTTATTTAATTTAAATATTTTTAATTGTAAATTTAATTTGGTGTTTTATTTTTTGGTTTGGTGTTTTGGTTTTTTTGAGTGAAAAGTGATTTATTTTTTTTTGTATTTTTTGAGAGTAGTGTGTATATTTTTGAATGTTGTGCTAACTTATTTTTTGCATTTTTGAATTTTGAATTTATCTTTGCAGTGGCAATGTTTTTGGATGTCTTTTTTCTTTTGGCCTCTGGGTGGGGGTGGTGAGCTTTGCTTCCTCTCTACCATTCTCCTCCTCTGTCCTCTGGGTGTCGCTTCCGGTAAGTGTTACTTCCTTTTTGTTGGTCATTCGAGTTCCTGTCGCCATGAAGTGAAGACGTCTTCATGGTAAGCTCTCTGATTTATTGATTTATTTATTGGGGGGTTGAGTTTTTGTTGGGGGGGCTGTTGTTTTTTGTTGTTTGTTTTTGTGTATGTGTTTGTGTTTATTTTTTAAAGGTTAGATTTTTGTTTTTGACTTTTTTTGATTGTTTTTGGTGCGTCCTTTTTTTAGGGGGGGGGGTGCCTTTTGTTCTCACGGGCCATGCTTGGTGGCTCGTGGGAAGGAAGGGCACTTGTGGCGGGGGTGCCTTTTCTTCCCATGGGCCATGCTGGGTGGCCCGTGGGTAGGAAGGGCACTTGCAGGGGGTGCCTTTTCTTCCCATGGGCCATGCTGGGTGGCCCGTGGGTAGGAAGGGTACTTGCGGCGGGGGTGCCTTTTCTTCCCATGGGCCATGCTGGGTGGCCCGTGGGTAGGAAGGGCACTTGCGGGGGGGGGTGCCTTTTCTTCCCATGGGCCATGCTGGGTGGCCCGTTGGGAAGAAGGGCACTTGCGGTGTGTGGGTTGCTTTTATTTTTGGCACGCTGGCTGGCCCTTCGAACGGAAGGGCAGCGGCGGCCGGGTTTTTTGTTTTTACTTGTGTTTTTTGCGCACCGCTGGCCCTTCGAATGGAAGGGCAGCGGCGGCGGGGGGGTGTTATTTTTTCCCCCATGGGCGATGCTGGCTCGCCTGTATGGATGAATGGCAGCGGCGGCAGCTTTTTTTAGCTTTTATTTTTTGCGCGCCGGCCGCCTCAGCGTTCTGCGCGCTAATGGCGCGTAGGATGCTGGGGCTTGTAGTTTTGGCTGCGCGTGTTTGGTTTCTGCGGTGGTTTTTCTTTTGCGGCTTTTTTTATTGGCTGCGGCGTGTTTTCGAACGTTCCTTTTGCTGCGCCGCTCAGCCTGATTGGCTCTGGCATGGCGCAGTGAAAGGAACTTTGGGAATTGAAGTTCCCTTTTTTGGTTTGCGACTGGGGGGCTCCTGCCCCCGGGTCGAAAATTTCAACCCGACAGTTACCTACGAACCCCATTCGGGCGAGTGAACGTAGGCTCGGACGGGGCTAGTGGGGGCTGGTGCAACATCCTTTGTCACATTCCAATGGTTAATGCACCATTGTATAGGTATAGATAACTCCGAGTTTTGCCCCATCCAAACTGTGTTCAAACCACACTAATAAAGAGCTGAATTTCACTACTTCACTCGTCTGCTTCTTCATTCCCTGAACACGAAAAAAAATATTCTATTGAAACTTTAACTATCAATTAATGGGAAAGTACTGGACTCTGGGAGTCTTGTAGCTATTCTACTCTGTGGGTCTGTACTTCTACTGTGCAGTCAAAGGGGATTTGCAACTTTTTGTGTGTACTGTCACCTAAAACAGGGATAGATTAATCTGAGTAAATGGACGAACTTCTGTCTGGTCATTTATATACTGTTATAACTCATGTTATAAGCTGTTATATAGAGATATGTGACATTGAAAGAGGTGTGAGTGAGAGAAAAATGAGAATGCTTGAACATTTTGAGAAGGGTTATTTCTTATTTTTAAAAGGCCAGCAGCACTCTCCTTTCACTTCCTTCTAAAGATGTTTTTATAAAAATGAAAACAAGGTGCAAGTAGAAGAAGTGAACATGTTTTCTTGATATTGGAACTGTCATTTTATACTACTTTATCATAACCAGTGATTTATATTGGAAGTTATGATGAATTTCTGTCTGGACAGACATCCCGCTATGGTAATGGAGTAGACCATACAGTCAGCAATGCCATGCCGAGTGTCAGGTGATGGTTTACTAACCTGACTCCCTGAAGGTGCCAATGGCTACAGGCAGATGAGCCCCTTTACGTGGGGTGATGGTCACCCTCAATGGAGGAAATGCCACTGGAAACCATCATATTGGGCCCAATAGCAAAATGAGCGGAGGAGGAACTCTGATTCCCAATGGTCATGGAGGTGGAAGAGGCTATGCCAGATGACTGGCTGTGAAGGTGCACCTTGTTAATATCCTCAAGGCTGCAGGCAGTCCATTGCTGTCCCGGTGTTAAATCCTGCATGTCACGCTTCATGTGTGCCATGGGCGATGGCTCCGAGATCATAATGTGTGGGCCACTTCATGGCAAGATGGGATCCACCTTAAACAAATTCATGCCAGTGACATTTTTCCTGCTTCAGGGGGAAAATGCACTTTTGGAAATGAGTTGCAGTCGAGTAGTAGTAGTAGTATGGTGAATACCTTCAGTCATCCTAATCAGCACAAATAGCATCTGATGATAGGAAACTCAGTGCCTCGTTTACAAATCCTGTTTATACCACACAGAACATTCTACTTAATTTCATAGAACAGATAATTCCTGATGTAATTTCTGCTTCTCCCTACTGTTTTTTTAGAACTTTATGAGTGATGGAAATGTGTTCAAACAAATGAAAGAGTAATATAATTTTTCCTTTCAGATTTGCTAGGGGAAAAGTCCTTAGTTTGTCTCTACTTAAGAATGTTCCACATGTATATGGAATACATATACAATAGAAACCCATATAACGAATGCCCCTTACAGCAAAAACATCGTATAATGAAAAGAAAATGGAAAAACGTGGCACCCCATATAATGAAAATTTCCGTTATGTGATAAAATGCATCTATGGGAAGAATGAAAATCTCTCTGGGAAAAATCATAAAATGAAAATTTTTTCATTGTATGATTTTCCCCATAGAGATTTTCATTGTATGATGCATCCCATAGGGATTTTCATTATATGAAGCATGCATCACATAACGAAAAAATCGTATAACAAAAAGCCCCGCAAAATAAATTATTTTCGTTATACGGGGTTTTTCTGTACTATCTCATTTAGGAATGATATACCTTTTTAAAAGGTAGCTTTAAAGAGATTTGACAATCATATAATTTAATCATCTGTCTTTCCTTCTCTAATCACATCACTTTCTCCAAATGTAGTTGTTGTTGTTCAGTCGCACAGTCGATTCCGACCCTTTGCGACCCTATGGACCATTGTCCTCCAGGCACCTCTGTCCTCCACCATCCCCCTCAGCCTGCCCAGTTCTGTGCCCATTGCGTCTACAATACCACCTAGCCATCTCATCTTTGGCCTCCCCCTTCTTCTTTTGCCCTCCACCTTTCCCAGCATCAAGGCCTTCTCAAGTGAATCCTTCCTTCTCATTTGATGTCCAAAGTACTTTAGCTTCATCTTTACTATTTGGCCTTCCAATGAGCAGTCAGGGTTGATTTCTTCTAGGATTGACCTATTTGTTCTCCTCGCTGTCCAGGGTACACTCAAAACACTCCTCCAACACCACATTTCGAAGGCATCTATTCTTCTGCGTTCAGCTTTCCTAATTGTCCAGCTCTCGCATCCATACATTACCACTGGGAATACCATAGTTTTAACTATTCTAATTTTTGTTTGCAATGTGATGTCTCTGCTTTTCACTATGTTCCCCAGGTTTCTCATAGCTTGTCTCCCAAGAATCAGTCGCCTTTTTATTTCATGGCTGCAGTCCCCATCTGCAGTGATCTTTGATCCTAAGAATGTAAAATCTGTCACTGCTTCTACTTCCTCCCCATCTATTTTCCAGTGACTGATTGGGCCTGTTGCCATTATCTTGGTTTTCTTGATATTGAGCCTCAGGCCAGCTTTTGCACTCTCCTCCTTCAGCCCACCATTAGGGTGGTATCGTCTGCATATCTCAGATTGTTGATGTTTCTCCCAGCAATTTTAATCCCATGTTGTGATTCCTCCATCCCTGCATTGTGCATTATGTGCTCTGTGCATAGATTGAATAAGCAGGGTGACAAAATGCAGCCTTGTCTTACTCCTTTTCCTATTCCAAATCACTCTGTCATTCCGTGTTCTGTCCTAACAGGAGGCATATGAGGTGCTCTGGTATTCCCATCTCTTTAATTACTTGCCATATCTTGTTGTGGTTCACACAGTCAAATGCCTTAGTATAGTCAATAAAACAGAAGTAAACCTGTTTCTGGTATTCCTTTGTTATCTCCATGATCCAACATATGTTGGCAATGTGGTCTCTAGTCCCCCTGCCTCTTCTGAAACCAGCCTGCACCTATGGTAATTCTCTCTCCACATGCTGCTGAAGTCTATCCTGTATTATGTTGAGCATCACCTTGCTGGTGTGTGGGATGAGTGCAATTGTTCGATAATATGAACATTCTTTGGCAAAGCCCTTTTTTGGGATTGGAACTATACTGATCTTTTCCAATCCTGTGGCCACTGTTTTGTTTTCCAAATCTGCTGGCATATTGCATGCAGTAGTTTGACGCCATCATCTTTTAGAGCTTTGAAAAATTCAACTGGGATACAATCATCTCCACTAGCTTTGTTGTTTGCAGTGCTCTTTAGGGCCTTTATGACTTCGCTCTCCTGGATGTCTGGCTCAAGTTCAATTTTTTCATCATTGTGATTATCAGTAGTGTTGAGGTCCTTTTCGTTGAGTTCCTCTTCTGTGTACTCTTTCCATCTTTTCTTAATCTCTTCTGCATCAGCTAGCTCCTTTCCATCTTTGTCCCTTATCATGGTCATTTGTGCCTTAAATGTTCCCATGATTTCCCCAAATTTTTTTGAAAAGATCTCTAGTCCTGCCTCTTTTGTTGTTTTCCTCCATTTCTTTGCACTGTTCTTTTAGGTAGTTTTCCTTATCTCTCCTTGCTTTTCTTTGAAATTCTGTGTTCAAATGATTTTGTTTTTTTGTTTCTCCTTTGACTTTTGCATTCCTTCTTTCCTCTGCTATTTTAAGAGCCTCATCAGACAACCACTTTGCTTTTTTGCGCTTCTTTTCTTTCAGTATGGTTTTCTTTGCTGCTTCCTGCATGATGTCCCTCATCTCTATCCATAATTCTTCTGGCACTCTGTCTATCGAGTCTAAGCCATTAAATCTGTTCATCACCTCCACCATGTATTCTTTAGGGATGCTGTCTAGGTGATATCTGTCTGGTCTCCTTGTTTTCCCTATTTTCTTTAGTCTAAGCCTGAATTTTGCGATCAGTAGGTTGTGATCTGAGCCACAGTCTGCTCCAGGTTTTGTTTTTGCTGACTGTATGGAGGTCCTCCATCTTTGGCTGCAGAGTATGTAGTCAATCTGGTTTCGGTGTTGGCCATCTGGTGATGTCCATGTGTAAAGTCACCTCTTGTGTTGCTGGAAGAGAGTGTTTGCTATGACCAGTGTGTTCTCTTGGCAGAACTCTATCAGTCTTTGCCCTGCTTCATTCTGTGTTCCAAGACCAAACTTGCCTGTTATTCCCTCCACTTTTTGACTTCCTACTTTGGCATTACAATCTCCTAATATAATTTGGACATCATTTCTTGGTGTCTGTTCTATGAGGTGTTCTAGGTCCTCAGAACTGATCCACTGTGGCTTCATCTGCACCAGTGGTTGGTGCATATATTTGGATCACAGTGACATTGAAAGGTTTGCCTTGAATTCTGACTGACATCATTCTGTCATTTTTGAGGTTGTATCCCATTACTGCTTTTCTCACTCTTTTATTGACAATTATGGCTACTCCATTTCTTATAAGGTTTTCTTGTCCACAGTAGTAGATATGATGGTTTCCAGAGCTGAATTCGCCCATCCCTGTCCATTTTAGCTCGCTGATTCCCAAGATGTCAATGCTTATTCTTTTCATCTCATTTTTTACCACTTCCAGTTTACCTTGATTCATTGATCTCACATTCCATGTCCCTATGCAGTATTGTTCCTTGCAACACTGTATTTCTCTTCCCCCTTTCCTGTCCCTCCCCTTCCTCCACTCTGTTGTGCTAAGCATCCTGTATTATCTAGCCTGTTCCTTTGTTTTGCCTTTTGTTTTGGTCAATAGGGGTCTCTTGGCAAGCTTTGTGGCGTGGTTTGCCGGTGTCTACGCCATTTTTCTCCCATCATACATATTTAAAAACAAAGTTTTAAACTGTTTAAACAACGTATTATCATGCGTATTAACACACTTTACAACAAACTATGTCAGTTTCTATAATTAAGCCAGTGTAAAGTCTCTATGTCAGTTGCTATATTAAGTCACAGGGAAGGGGAAAAGAGACATTTTATATTTGAGGCCCAAACATCTCTTCCAGGGTTCCACATTTTGACAAATTGACACATTTTGTTTTCCAGTGTTTTATGGGAAAGAAAACACAACCTGAAAGATGTTAAAAATTTCATGTCATGCTGAAAGATGAAGCAACATTTTGGATCTTAGAGGCAGGCAATACAAAGGATTAGAAAAGGCAATGGTCTTACTTGAAATCTTAACCTATAAAACCAATGGTTAACCGTTGGAACTTGCTATAGGTTCCTAAGCCTAGCCCTAATGACCTGCACCCACCATTCGTGCACACGGCTGAACTGGGTTCAGGTCAACGAAGGATTGAGAAAACCAGCAGTGGGGCAACGGCCCCACAAACGCAAATAAAGGGAAACAACTTCATTTCCCAACATTCTTTGTGCCGCGCCGCACCACAGCCAATCAGACTGTGTGACCACAAAGAACATTGAGAAATGTGCCGCAGCCTATCAAAATCAAGCCGCAGGGGAAAAAATGCATCACAAGCACAAATCACAAACCCATAACTACAAGCCCCAGAGTCCTGTGCGACATGAGAGTGCAGAACGCTGAGGAAGCCGGCGCCGGAAAATTAAAAAAAACCAACTCACCGCCTCACAGCCACGCAAACACCAACCGCCTTTCTTTCCCTCACCAACAGCGCCTGAAGGTCCTGACTGGAGTTTCCCCTTTAATATCAGTAGGTGAGGGATTGCGACCCCCCTCTCCGCTGGCTCCCCTAGGGTTGGGAGTTTTGGTGGGAAAAAAGGGATCTGTCCCCCAACCCTTCTGGACCCAGGAGACCAGGGAGAGGAGATTGAATCCACCACCACCCCCAAAAAACCTCCGTCTTTAAAGAGAAGAAACCAAGCGGTTTCTTCTCTTTAAAAACGTAAGTTTTTTTATTTGGAGGGGGGTGGAATTGATCCCCTCTCCCTGGTCTCCTGGGTCCAGAAGGGTTGGGGGGACATACCCCTTTTGTCCCCCCAAACCTCCCAACCCCAGGGGAGCCAGCGAAGAGGGGGTCGCAACCCCCCACCCACTGATATTAAAGGGGAAACCCCGATCTACTTTCATGACTCCACACAATCAAAGCACCATAAAACAATAAAGCCCCCCTCCCCACCACCTAGCCCACCCTTCCTAACCCCACTGACTATGCCCCCTCCCCACCACCTAGCCCACCCTTCCTAACCCCCACCAACCACGCCCCCTCCCCAACACCTAGCCCACCCTTCCTAACCTCACCAACCATGCCCCCTCCCCACCACCTAGCCCACCCTTCCTAACCCCCAATGACCATGTCCCCTCCCCACCACCTAGCCCACCCTTCCTAACCCCCAATGACCACGCCCCCTCCCCACCACCAAATAAATAAATAAATTTTAAAAATTACTAAAAACACAGTAAAAAACATCAAAAAATACACAAAAACAAACAAATACAACACCAAAAATACAAAGTAAACAAAAACACAATAAAAAACAAAACAAACAGACAAAAAATACAAATTCCAAACCTCCACCTCCCCCACACACAGAAAAGAAAGAAAACAAGCAAACTTACCAAAAGATGTCCTACCTTAATGAGGACTGGAAAAGAAATGAATAAAGAAAGAGACTACTTACCATAAGAAGCTCCACCCAGAGGCCAGGAGAGAAAAAACAGTCAAAATACAATAACCCCTACCAGCACCACCTGCTGGCCACAATAGTAAAAACAATTCTAAAACACACAACAGCTTCAAACAAAAGGCCACAAGAGTAAAAACAAATAAAAAACATAACACAAATTCACAATTTTACACAAAAGGTCACACCAATAAAAACAAGTCAAAAAATTACACTAAAACACACTTTAACACAAATCACAAACATATGTCAATAAAATACAATAGAAACTTTTAAGAATCCTGTGCTGAGTTTTAACTCAAATTAAAACACAAACCATCTTAACACATTTTAAAAACATTGAATGTAAAAAACATTTACTTTTACATTATTAAAATTATTACCTACGGTACAACTAATTAAAAAAATTCAAAAAACTAAAACATTCGCTTACATAAAACAATTTGAAAAAATTATATCATGCTTTGTTCTTTTATTCATCCTCAAAAAAAATCAGATCACAGTTAATAACAGCCAAGCCAAAAATATTTTACATAAATAAACATTTTAAAAATTACAATTACAGACTAAGCAATTTTTTTAAAAAACATTAACACAATTTAACCTTCCAACACAATTTAAAACAGCCCAGCAATGACGGGCAACCTCTGCTAGTACTTTATAAATGCACCAGGCATGACTGACAAAAAAACCTATTTCTGATATTTTAATCACAGCCATGGGCTGAAAAAACATTTGTGAGGATGGTGGTTGTTGTTGAGCTGATTAAGGCATCTAGTGGTGTAGCAAAGTGGTCATATGTAAGGCTGGCATCTTCTGAGCACCTTGTAAAACAAGCTACCATTTCTCTCTAACAACATACATCTGAAGACTGCTTGGCAGCTCTCTGTTCAATGTTACATAAACAAAGAATTTTCTGGGACGCATTCCAAGATAGCAGATACCTTCTTCATGATATCAAAAACAATTCAAACAATACATACAGAGATCGGTGGCAAACTAATTGAATGTTATTATTTAGTCCTTTTATTACTTGATTATAATTTTTTCAACTTCCTGTTTAGTGCAAATTCAGTGGGTCAGTGGAACAAATAAAATTTGTTTCCATTTATAGTTTACTAGCATATTTTGCCTGGCGGTGCCGGGCTTTTTAAAATTGTGTTGGATAGTAAAGAGTTTCGGTTTTTTTCTTGAACCAATGGTGCTGGGCTGTTTTTAATGGTGTTGTAAGGTTTTGTGATTTTGTGGCTTCGAGGCGCTGCATCCGCCTGCGGTGGACTTGTGCTCCCAGTGGGTTTTTTTGTTCTTTTTGGTTCTTTTTTTTTTTTTTTGCATGCTGGCTTCCTCAGTGCCAGGCTCTTTAAATTGGTTTTTGAAGATTTTGTTTTATGTTTATGCAAATTTTAATTTAATTTAATTTAATTTAATATTATTTAGTTTAAAATTTAATTTTGGTTTTTAAAATGTTTATTTTTACGCATTTTAATTTTTTGTTTTGGTTTTTTGGAGTGAAAAGTGATTTCTGGTTTTTTTGGTATTTTTTGAGATTAGTGTGATTATTTTTGAATGTTTTTATAACTTATTTGATTAATTTTGGAATTAATCTTATTAGTTTTAATATTTTTGAATGTTTTTTCTTTTTTGGCCTCTGGGTGGGGGTGGTGAGCTTTTCTGCCTCTCTACAATTGTTCTCTTCTGTCCTCTGGGTGTCGCTTCTGGTAAGTTTTCTCTTTCTTTTCTCATTTGAGTTCCGGTCCTCATGGATAGAAGACGTCTTTTGGTAAGTTCTCTGGGGCTTTGGGGGGTTGGGGGTGGTGGGGTGGGATTTTTTTTGGGGGGGTGTCTATGTGTTTTTTCTTGTTTCTTTTTGGCTGTTTTTGTGTTTCCTTTTTGGATTTTTGTGTGTTTTTGATTGTTTTTGGTTTGTGTTCTTGTGTTTATTTTTTCAGGGGGAGTGGCTTTCTTTCCTGTGGGCCATGCTGGCTGGCCCGTGGGAAGGAAGGTCAATGGCTGGGTGGTGGTGCTTTCTTTTCCACGGGCCATGTTGGCTGGCCCGTGGGAAGGAAGGGCAGCGGCGGTGGGGGGTTTCCTTTTTTCCCCCACGGGCCATACTGGCTGGCCCGTGGGGAAGAAGGGCAGTGGTGGTGGGGGTGGTTACTTGTATTTTTTGCACGCCGGCTGGCCCTTCGAATGGAAGGGCAGCGGCGGCGGGGTTTTTTTCCCCACAGGCCATGCTGGCTGGCCCGTGGGGAAGAAGGGCAGTGGTGGGGTGGTGGTTTATTTACTTGTATTTTTCGCGCACCGGCTGGCCCTTCAAACAGAAAGGCAGCGGCGGCGGTGGGGTTTCTTTTTAACTTTTATTTTTCATGCGCCGGCCGCCTCAGTGTTCTGCGCACTAATGGTGTGCAGGACGCTGGGGCTTGTAGTTTTGGCTGCGCGTGTTTGCTTACTGCAGCGGTTTTTCCCTTGTGGCTTTTTTTTATTGGCCGCGGCGCGTTTCCGAACGTTCCTTTTGCCGCGCCGCTCAGCCTGATTGGCTCTGGTGTGGCGTGGCACCAGGAATGTTGGGAATTGAAGTTCCCTTTTTTTGTTTGCGACTGGGGGGCTCCTGCCCCCGGGTCGAAAATTTCAACCCGACAGTTACCTGCGAACCGGGTTCGGGCGAGCGAACGGAGGCCTATTACGGGCTAGTGGGGCCTCGTGCAACATCCTTTGTCACATTCCAACGGTTAACGGACCATTTTATAGGTATAGATTCCCGCCATATTTTTTCCACCAATACATTGCAAACCTTTATCTGTTTTGATACTAACTGGCACCCTTTCCCACTTCCTGGAATCTAAGAATGAATTGTCATGGATACTCTACTTTCTCCAAGATGAATGTTGTAAGAGTAATGTTTGAACACCTTGACCTCGATTGGCCTCTGCATGCATAATTGGCAGCTTGTGTTCTCTAAAGCCAGTCAGCAGCACGTTAACTGTATTATAGTTCAGTAACACATGTACCTCCTGCCAACCTAGCAGTTCAAAAGCAAGAAATTGCAAGTAGATAAATAGGGACCACTTTGGTGGGAAGGTAACAGCATTCCATGTCTAGTCATACCTGCCACATGACCATGGGAACATCTGCAGAAGCAGACAGTGCTGGCTCTTCGGCTTTGAAACAGAGATGAGATACGACTGGCTATCGAGCAAGGGAAACCTTTACCTTTACCTTAACACATGTACTCCTTTCTGCTTTTTTACTCAAAGTATGAACACCCCTCTGTCACTGATTGTCACCCCTCTGTCAGTCTTCCACACATCTCACATCAAACACCTCTTCCTTCATGACTGAACATTTTTAGAGTTGATAGGAACATTAGTCTAAATCATATAAAGGTTAGAAAGGCCACATTACATAGTGTTTATGTGAAATGTAAATTCATCAGTTGCTACATGTTTCTCCAAAATCTGCCTACTCATATAGTAGCTAATACTAAACAGCCAATCTTTTATTTTAAGGAAAATCCAATCTCCAGCATCCCATGTCTAGTACAAGCAAGGAATGGATTATGCATACAAAATGGCAGACTAAGCCATAGAGACAACTCTTCAACAACTTAATTTCTTACCCTCATATATTTCACAGGGACACTGTGTGATGTCAGGGGCCTAACTAAGCTTGCTGCATCCTGATTCTTTGGATTCCAAAAGCAATAAGCTCTTCTTCTTCTTCAGATGCCATATTCATTCTGGATAATGGCTGTCATCATGGCGATAGTCTTCCTATTCTTAACTCCTTGGAACAGTTCTTCCAAGAACATACTTCACCAGTTTTTCAGGTTCTTTAGCCACAAGGTCCATCTACATGAAGGGCCAATCTTCCCAGGGATCTTTCCTTGCAGAACGAGTTGGAATATTCTATATTTTATGTCGTTCCTCATTATATGCCCAAGGTATTAGAGCTTTGCAGGCGCACCCCCCAAAGAAAGACTCAGACACCGGTATATGGATAAAGGCATCGGGCCACTTTTATTGAATAATGCCCTAGTCCGAATTATAACTTTCAATTGGTGTAATCATCCAATTGTAATTCTTTAAGGCAAGCAGGCCGCAGTAACACTGGTAAGGTTCCTCCCAAAATGCCAATGGCAATTGGCTACATGTTGACACAAACAAATTGTTGACCGGAGTCAATAAACTATCTACTGACCCCACCCTATGATGTGTATCCGTTAAATATCAAGGTAATGCAGGCTGTAAAGCTCCTGCCATCACCCCTTGCCTGGTTCGCCCTTGACCGGCCAAACCTATTTCCCCTGTACCTGTCTACATGTTGGCCAGTCAATTGCGAACCTGCTGGATACCTATGGGTCATAAATCTTTACCTTACCAGTGCTACCCGCTACACGGGGAGGCGTCCATGATGACTCACCGCCCCCCGCCCCCAGACCGTCAGCTCGGTCACCAGGCCTGCTTGCATATCCTCAAGAAAGAGGTTAATACCTCTAGCCGACAAGTGGACCCCATCTCCTGCATAGAGATCATAATCCTGCAAGCCTATCATAGGGTGCCAGATGGCTGTCCCCAAGCCCTTGTCTGCCAGGAACCAGGCAACAGCCCTGTTCACCGAGCGGCGAGCGCGGTCAAGGGCACGGAGTTCAATGCCTCCTATGTAAGTATGTCGCGGCACCATGTCTGACCATAGCAGCCGCGTGGACGGCCATACGTAATGCAAATAGGCTAGGTCCCTGCAAATCATGAACTTTAAAGAGAGGCCAGTGACCTGGGTAAGGTCATTGCCACCGAGATGCAGGATGAGGACATCAGGCAGTCCAGCATCCCTGATGAAAAACAGGAATGGCAACAGTTCCCGCCATTTCATACCGCGCTTACCGTACCATCGCAAATGTGCGGTTGCAAGTAGCCCGAGATGGGGTCCCCACTCTGTCGCCACAGCATACTGCGCTGCCCAGTGCACGTAACTGTGGCCCACCAGCCATACTGCCACTGGTGTGCGGGGACACACAGGGTCTGTAAAAGAAGGAAAAAAGAAATAATGACATAACTGGTACTCACATATGGAGGGGGCGTACGTACAATGCAGAGTGCATGGATCCCCACCTGCCCATCCTGCGTATATCAGCCTCAGAGTACCCAAACGCAGCCGCAGTAGAAGTGGCACCTATCCTAAATGAATGGGTGCCGTAATGAGCCCCAGGGAGGTCCACACTGGTAAGTCACCCTCCAAAACTGGAATTTAGTAAGGGGAGACCCATCCTGGTGGCAGAAAAATGGGCCAGGGTGCGTGCCACGCACTGCCAAAAACTCATGTAGGGCACCAACCGGACAGATGTCTTCAATGGAACATCGTAGGAGTCTGACTCCACTGCCTATGCCTTGCTGATCAACCTTTGAGGACCGTATCCTCAACTGAGCCCACTCTTGAGTAACATAGACATCGTCGAGTTCCAGTGCCCTACGAGACGCATCTGCCTTAGACAGTGGTACCAACTCACTGATGCGGAGTGCTCCAAAGAAGGCTACAGTGGTAGCTGCGTGAAAAAGAGCCACCTCATACCTATCATAGCATAAGTTATGCCAGCGTCGTGCAAGGTGGGTAAGAACCTCTGGTGAAATTGGGTGAAGTGTGTCCTGGCGGCGGCCACGTTCACGTGTCCACCCTTCCAAAATATGACGTATGTGGAAATCATTCACGCAGGCGGTGAAGCCCCGCACCTTGGCCATAAATGCCACTGCCGAAAGCCTAGAGGCTATAGTACGGGGGGCCAGCCCATGACCGTGAAAATAAACCATGTATTGCAAAATCTGGTCCACAGGTATTGGCCACACTTCGGGTAACTGTAGTTGCCCACAAAAGGTTCTAAATTGTATGAAAGCATGTTGATACGCCTTATGCATGCGAGGTGCCAAAGACATGCCGATCGCCCGGTTCACCTCTCCTCACCAAATGTCCAAATCTCGACCGGGAGTGACGAGGGGAATTCCTTTGCTTCGGGAGCCAAGGCTCGGAACCGGGAGATCTGCAGGCGGGATAAAGCATCAGCAATATCATTATTAATGCCTGGTACATCTCTGGCCCTGAACAGCACATTAAGGCGTAGGCTTCTCAAGACAAATTGACGGACCAATGCCATGACCCTAGGGGATTTGGACGTCTGAGCATTAACAATGTGCACCACTGCAGCATTGTCACACCAAAAATGGACCACTGAGTTCGCCCACTCCTCGCCCCATAGCATTAGTGCCCCCAAAATGGGGAAAATTTCCTGGAAAGTAAGATCGCGGACACGATCCGTGCCCTGCCATGCGTGAGGCCATCGGCCATATGCCCACCTCCCTTCGAAATAGATCCCATAACCCAGAGAGCCAGAGGCATCCGACTGTACTTGAAATCTAGGGCAGACCATAAGGTCCGATCTCCAAAAAGAGACCCCGTTAAATTCCTGTAGAAATGTGAGCCAAACCGAAAGGTCTGCCCGTATACCCCTGGTGAGCCGGACCCTGTGGTGGCATTTTAATAGGCCAGCCATGGCGTCACACAGACGCCTGGCAAAAGCTCTGCCCGGTGTCACCACCCAGCAGGCAAAGTTGAGGTGGCCATGCAGTACCTGTAGCTCATGAAGGGACACCTTACATTTAGAAATCAGTGCCCAAATCACCACAGAGATCTGGGCCACCTTGTCCACGGGTAACCTGGATGCCTGTGCGACAGTGTCAATTTCGATGCCTAAAAAGGTGAGCTTGGTGGCTGGGCCCTCGGTCTTTTCAGGCGCTAAGGGGACACCCAGTTCCCGGATAAGGGCCTGAAATGTAGTAAGGAGACGCGTACACGTGTCCGAGCCCCGTTCACCCCCGAACAAAAAGTCATCGAGGTAATGGGCTACAGACCGGGAACCTGACCTGCGAACAAAGGGCCATTGAAGGAAAGTGCTAAATCGTTCGAATGCCGAACATGAAATAGAGCAGCCAAAAGGCATGACCTTATCTACATAGAATTTTCTCCGAAAACGGAAACCCAACAGCTCAAAGTCCTCGGGGTGCACTGGCAGTAATCGGAATGCTGATTTAATATCACACTTTGCCAGGAGGGCCCCGGGACCACAGGCGCGTAACATCTGTAGGGCCTGATCAAACGACGTATACCTGACTGAGCAAAGGTCATCAGGAATAACATCATTGACCGAGGAACCCGCAGGGTAGGAAAGATGGTGGATTAGGCAAAATTCACCTGGGGTCTTTTTTGGGACTAGCCCCAGAGGGGAGACCTTCAAGTTAGGGAATGGTGGTTCATTAAAGGGCCCTGCAACTCTCATAGCCTGCAACTCCTTAGCTATGCTTTGTGCAGCGACCTCCTCATTGCCCTTTAGAGAAAGTAAGTTCGGGGCGTCCTGCAGTCCCCGAACACCCCTAAATGGTATATGAAAGCCAAACTGGAAGCCTTCAAGCAGGTACCTCGCCACATCCCGTCTAGGATAAGCGGAAAGCCATTGTCCTAACATGGGGATATTAATCGGGGGGGCTTTTGTTTGGCCAGCACCATCAGAGGGAGCTCTGATCGCCCCCTGCCCACCCCTGCCTCTGCCTCATGACCCACCAGCCTGCGGGCATGCAGAGGCGGCGTGAGGGCCAGAGCAAGTGGGACACTCGTGCCGGAAACGACACTGACGCTTGTTGCACATGCCATTGCAGGCGCACCCCCCAATAAAGGACTCAGACACCGGTAAAAGTGGATAACGGCCTTGGACCACATTTATTGATTCATGCCCTAGTCCAAATTATAAATTTGCATTGGTACTTCACCAATTATAATTCTTAAGGCAAGCAGGCCGCAGTAACACTGGTAAGGTTCCTCCCAAAATTGCCAATGGCAATTGGCTACAATGTATCCATTTGTATGAATTTGTTTGTTTACAACAAACAAATTGTTGACCGTAGTCAATCAACTATCTACTGACCCCACCCTCTGACGTGTATCCGTAAAATCACAGGGTGATGCATGCTGGAGAGCTCCTGCCATCACCCCATTGCCTGATTCGTCGTTGACTGGACAACGTTAACAAACTTGTACCTATCTAGTGTTGTCCAGTCAATTGCGAACCTGCCGGATACCTGTGGGTCATCAATATTTACCTTACCAGTGCTACCCGCCACACGGGGAGGCTTAATAAAGGCTCACCGCCCCCCCCCCCAGACCGTCAGCTCGGTCCACAGGCCTGCTTGCAAATCTTCCAAAAAGAGGTCCATACCTCTAGGCGACAGATGGACCCCATCCCCTGCATAAAGTTTGTAATTTTGAAGACTAATGTTGGGGTGTCAGATGACCCACCCCGCACCCTTGTCTGCAAAGAACCGGGCCACTGCCCCGTTCACCGCGCGACGAGCGCCGTCAAGGGCCTGGAGGTTAACTCCTCCCCTGTAAGCGTGATGCGGTATGATGTCCAACCATAACAAGGTCGTGGCAGGCCACACATAATGCAAATAGGCCAGGTCACTGCATATCTTATGTCTCAAAGAAAGGCCAGTGACCTGGCCTAGGTCATTACCCCCAAGGTGGATCACCAATACATCAGGCGGTTCAGCATCCCTGATAGAAAATAGGAATGACAACAGTTCCCGCCATAACATACCACGCTTACCATACCACCTGAGACATGCGGATGCACGTAGTCCAAGCTAGGGTCCCCACTCTGTCGCCGCAGCGTACTGCACTGCCCAGTGCACATAGCTATGGCCCGCCAGCCATACTGCCACCGGTGTGCGGGGGCACACAGGGTCTGTAAGATAAAAAGGGGAGAGACAGGCCATTGACTTATGTGGTACTCATATTTGAAAAGGGGCGAACGTACAATTCAAAACACTTTGAGCCCCACCTCCCCATTGTGCATATATCAGCCTCTGAGTACCCACATGCATCCGCAGTAGAAGCAGCTCCTATTCTAAAAGAATGGGTGCCATAACGAGCCCCGGGGAGGCCAACACTGGACAGTGCCTCACCGGTCACCTTCCAAAATTGAAATTTAGTCAGGGGAGACCCATCTTGGTGGCAGAAAAACGGGCCAGGGTGTGTACCACGCAGTGCAAGGAACTCATGTAGGGCACCAACCGGACAGATGTCTGCAATGGAACATCGTAGCAGTCTGACACCACTGCCTACGCCGTGCTGATCAACTTTGGAGGAACGAATCCTCAACTGAGCCCATTCATTGGAGACATAGACATCGTCGAGTTCCAGTGCCCTACGAGCCACATCCGCCTTAGACAGTAGCACCAGCTCACTGATGCAGAGCGCTCCAAAAAAGGCTACCGTGGTAGCTGCATGAAAGAGAGCTGCCTCATACCTGTTGAAACACAGGTCGTGCCAGCCTCTTGCAAGGTGGGTAAGGACCCTCAGGGAAATAGGGTGGCAAGTGTCCGGGCTGCGCCCACGTTCCCTCGCCCACCCTTCCAAAACATGTCTGATACGGAAATCAGCCGTGCTATCATCCGTACCCCTCACTTTGGCCATGAATGCCAGTGCTGAAAGCCTGGATGCAATGGTGCGGGGAGCTAGGCCCCGACTGTGTAGGTAGACCATAAATTGTAAAAGGTGTGCAACAGGAATGGGCCACACCTCGGGCAACCGAATTTGCGCACAAAATTCCCTAAATTGACTGTATGCATGGTGATACGCCTTACGCGTGCGGGGCGCCAGCGACATGCCAATCGCCCGGTTCACCTCTCCTTGCCAAACGTCCAAATCTCATCCGGGCGGCGAGGGAAATTCCTCTGCGTCTGGAGCCAAGGCGCGGAACCGGGAGATCTGCAGGCGGGATAAAGCATCAGCAATATCGTTATCAATACCCGGCACATGTCTGGCCCTAAAGAGCACGTTGAGGTGCAGGCAACGCAACACGAATTGGCGAACTAACTCCATGACATTGGGTGATTTAGAAGTCTGGGAATTGACAATGTGCACCACCGCAGCATTGTCGCACCAGAAATGAACCACAGAATTGGCCCACTCCTCGCCCCATAGCATCAGAGCACCCAGGATCAGAAAGAACTCAAGGAACATCATGTCACGTAGACGATCCGAGCCCCTCCATGCGGGAGGCCACTGTCCATAGGCCCACTTCCCTTCAAAGTAAATCCCGTACCCCAGGGACCCCGAAGCATCCGATTGAACCTGGAACCTAGGGGAAACCAAGAGGTCAGACCTCCAGAATGACACCCCGTTGAAGTCCTGCAGGAACTGAAGCCACACCCGCATGTCAGCCCTCATGCCCCTAGTCAGTCGAACCCTGTGATGGCGCCTGGATAGGCCAGCCATGGCATCACACAAGCGTCGAGCAAAAGCCCTGCCCGGCATCACCACTCTACAGGCAAAGTTAAGGTGACCATGTAGTACCTGGAGCTCACGAAGTGACACCTTGCGTTTGGCCAGTAAGGCCAAAATCAACGCAGTGATCCGGGCAACCTTCTCCATGGGCAACCTGGATGACTGCGAGACCGTGTCGATTTCAATACCCAGGAACGTGAGCTTAGTCGATGGGCCCTCGGTCTTTTCGGGCGCTAAAGGGACACCAAGTTCCTGCATTAACGTCTGAAATGTGTTGAGGAGACGCATACACATGTCCCCGCCCTGTTCACCCCCGAACAAGAAATCATCGAGGTAGTGGGCTACAGACCGAGACCCCGACATGCGAACAAAGGCCCACTGAAGGAACGTACTAAAACGTTCAAATGCTGAGCAGGAGATAGAGCAGCCAAAGGGCATGGCCTTGTCTACATAAAAGTTCCCTTGGAATCTAAAACCCAGCAACTCAAAGTCGCCCGGGTGCACAGGCAACAAACGGAATGCCGACTTAATGTCGCATTTTGCCAGAATTGCACCCGCGCCACAAGAGCGCACCATGCGCAAGGCCTGGTCAAATGATGTATACCTGACCGAACAAAGGTCATCAGGGATGGCATCATTGACTGAACGGCCAGTCGGGTACGACAGATGGTGGATTAAACAAAATTCCCCAGGGGCCTTTTTAGGAACCAAACCTAAAGGGGAAACCTTCAGATTGGGAAATGGTGGCAAAGGGAAGGGACCAGCCACCCTGCCTCCGTTGCTTTTTAAAATGGCAGCTCGGCTGCCTCGTGGCTACCCCTTTTATAGAGGGGTAGCCACGCCCCCTAACTCACCCGGATGTCTGAGGATGCGTGGGAGTCATATACAAGAGCCACAATTGCTGGCAGGGCTCATCCCACCTCATCTCAGGATGTAGGGCCACCCTCATCCTAAATTCCTCATCGTAAGCCAACCACGATGGGCCAGAAAAATCAACCATTGCCCTATAAATATTGTCGAGGTATTGGACCATCGGAATGGCCAAATCAGGCCGGGCCCTCAGGTATACCGCCATATATATAAGATATGCCGGCAACCAATTGGCCCAAATACGTGGTGGCTTACGACGACGGGACAATTCTTTGTCCCGGTCATCCTGTCCCTCCCTCTCCTCCTTCGTGGGCTCACGATTCAGGAGGGAGAAAATATCAACATACTCCCCTCTCCAAATCTTATCCCTAGTAGCCTGTGAAAGATGATCACCTAGAGGGAGGGAATAACCAGCCATCGGCAGAGTCGCCGTCGGCACCTGTTGAATGAAGGGTATGTGCAGCGGGCCCTGAATAGCCCCTGTGATGCTTGGCATACCCCCGGGGGCGGACACCCCTGTCCTAACCGAGGGGCCATTTGGTAACCAGGAATAAACAGGGCAGTGTGGAAGCAACTGCCCACCCACAGTAACCTGGCATGGCCCTGGCCACCTACACCCCCAGTGTAACTGGACAGTGTCGGTGTACTAAATTGAACTGGATACTCACTAGTCGCACCCCCATGAGCTGCCCCCACTGGGGGTTCCGGACCATGGCGGGCGTCAGAGCTCGTGACAGGGATAGAGCTCTGGGGCCACACCTGACTGCTCCCCACCGGCAAATTCGAACATGCGGGGAGCTGCGAGGTGCCAGCTTGGGCTGGCCTGACGGCCTCAAGCAGCTCGACCCTGTTGGCGGCCCGCTGGAGAGTCACGGCCGACGTGTCTGAGACCGACAAAGGGGCCGTGAGCGAAGCAGCAGTTAAACCCCCCTCGGGAGGTGGTTGGGCAATGCCCAGTGAAGCCTCTAGCACAGAAATACATGCAAGAAGGGCATCGACAGTCTCTGAGCCCCCAGTATAAGGCAGGCCGGGTGGGCTGGATGGGCTGGACGGCCCTGTGGCCAATTGCTGAGCGGGAAACCCAAACGGGGATCCAGGGCCTGAGTAGGGCCATGCCCAAAACTCCGGCCCATAGGGGCAAGGCCATCCCACTGCCAAGCTGGGGGGTTGCAGCCCAAGTCCTCCGACCCGATGGCTGCCCACCAGTAGAGGGAGGGGGCAGAAAAGCGCTTCCCCTCAGCTGCGGCTTGACCGCCGGGGCCTTGCGCTTGGGAGCCATGGCTCCTGAAAAGCTAACAATGGATCCCTGGCCAGGGATCAGTTCCTGTGCCTGAGTACCGCTGGACCAAAGAGGAGCGAACTCCGTTTGAGAGAAAGGTACGAAGGGCGAAAAAGCAAGAAACGCGGCAGAGAAAACTTCTCCGCTCCGTTGCATTTCTAAAATGGCAGCTTGGCTGCCTCGTGGCCACCCCTTTTATAGAGGGGTGGCCATGCCCCCTAACTCACCCGGATGTCTGAGTCCGGGTGGGGGTGGGGGCTGCAAAGAGTGTGGCGGCCATTTTGGCACCGCACTTTCATTCTTTGATTAATGGTCTTAAACAGTTCTTGTTCTTTATCCATCTGGTTCAACTCTTCTACTTTAGTCACATGGTCAACCCATGATATCCTTAGCAGCTGTCTGTAGATCTACAAAAGCTTTGATTCTCTTTTCAGATGCTTTAGTCAGTTGAAGCTTCACCTTCATATAGCAACACTGGGAATACATAACATCTCACTATTCAGATCTTTGTAGCAAGGATTAGATCTCTACTGCATAACAAATGTCACATTTTTATGAAGGTGGATCTTGCTTTTTCTTTTCATATTTTAATCTCTATCTTGGGATCCCAGTTTTCATTTAACATACTCCCTAAATAGATAATTTTATCCACTCTTTCAATTTCTTGTGTTCCTGCCATTAGCTTGCTATGAGTTGATGTTAGGCTTATAACAAAATATTTAGTCTTCTTGGCATTGAGATCCAAACCATATTCTGCACTTGAAGCTCTAGCTTGATTCAGTATCAACTGAAGATCTGCAAGGTTTGTGGCCAACAACACTGGATGTTATTCAGGTATTCCCCATTAATTTAAATGCCAATGTTTAAATTTAATAGTGCTTCTGGAAACAAAAAACCTCTCAAAATAAATATTAAACAGTGTTGGGGACAACACACAACCTTGTTGCACACCTCTGTGAATTTGAACCTGCTCTGTCAGCTGCTCTTCAATTTTGACTTGAGCTGTCTGATTCCAATAAAGGTTGTTGATGATTCTGATATATTTATCATCTACACCTATTTTCTTGAGTGCTGTGATCATCTTCTCATTTTCGCATCTGTCAAAGGCTTTTGCATAATCTATAAAACATCTATGCATGTCACATCTCATGTCTCTACATCTTTGTATGAAAACGTGCATCATAAAGCCTCCCATAATCATAGTAACTTCATTTATTTTTGTATACTTCTGCAAAGCTTTGAATTGCTCATAAAACTCCACAATCTCTTCATCCAATTGGTGCATAGACTTGTATGAAATTCACGTTGAAAAGTTTGCCTTTAAGTTTTATCATAATGCTCCTATCTAAAATGGCATCACATTAAGCACTGTGTTTTTATCTCTTTGCTCAGGATCACTCCAACTCCATTCCAACGATGTTTTTCATTGTTTCCTGAGTAATGGACCATGTACTCCAACATACTGCTTTGACCCACTCCTGGCTACCTTGTATTACTCATTCCCATTATAGCAACATCCAGTCTCTTCATTTCCTTTATTACATTATAAATCTTTCCTTTTTCATAAATACTCCTGATGTTCCAGGTACAGACTTTTATGGCTGACCCAGAGATTCTTAGCACCCTCTGCCCACTGAATGGCTGCTGGGGACTGAGGGCCATCCTTATTTGACTTTAAGCCATGAAGATTGTCCTGGGAGCATGTTATGTATTCAGGCACATTTGCAAGTAACGTGGGCAGCGCCTTGCAAGAGGAAAGTGGCGGTTTCCCACCATCCAAATTGGGAACACAAAGTGGCGTGAAAGCCCCTGCATAGGGCGCACTTATTATGCTAATCAAAGTCCTGTGATTGGCTACAGTTTTGGATCCTGTTCTCCATTGGTTAAATACATATATTCCCTGTTATGATTGGTTAGTTATGGTTATCCGGTGGGTCGCTACTTTGTAAGAAGGAGACACCACCAGGGAGACCCTATATAAGCCCCACGAGTAAGCAAGGGTGGGGTCGGACCAGATCTATACTTCCCTCTCCGTACAGGTAGCCAGGAATGTGCTAGCCTGGGTCTCCTCCATTATGCTACGCTCCTATGCTAGCTATTTTATTGCCTCGCTGTGGCAAGAGTCAGGAGGGACTGATTCCATGGGACTGTATAGCCATCTCTGTCTGGAATGCCTTGTAAGCTCATCTTGAATATACTGTTAATTAAAGACTTGTTGCTGTTCTGTTCATCATTGTTTGGACTATTGCTTGCAAGTGCTGGACATAACAGAGCAGCATAATGCAATGGTTTTCTGCAACCTTCTGCATTGCAGGGTGATACCTATACCATTGATCCAGTTCCACAAGTCACTTTCTGGTCCTGAGCCCTTTTGTCATACAAGGTCCTCATCAGCCCCAGGCCTGTATTGATGAAGCTGCTGCCCTTCATCAAGATAGATTCAAGTGGGATTTAATCCATTTGGGGGCTATTACCCTTCCCTGTGGACTTTGCTGCCGAAGGCTCCTAGTCCTGAGGGTGGTCAGGTTAGTGACCCTGCCCACCCCCTGGCCTGGCAATCCGCATTGAGTTGCTGGCAGTATGGTCTACTCAATCAGCATAGTAGGGTAACCTGGCTCTTATTGATTGAAAAAGTAAAGTTTTATTAAGCACATCTTAATAATGCCGTCCAGAGTAGGGTGGGGTATAAATGAACGAATGAATGAACAAATCTTTAGAAGCAAAAAAGAAGAAATATAAACAAGAGCATAATCAAACAATGCATACCCAAGCTAGGATCCTCTTCTTTCTCTTCAGCTACCTGGGAGCATGGGTAGATAGCAGAGAGCCACCCTGGGTGTTTTTCAGAGATCCAAAGTCTGAGGGTGAAATTCCTTTTCTTATATACTGTCAACCAAGGGGCTGCTTCATCCCCCTTGGCTCTATGCTCCTCTGTAAGAGATGTAGAGATATGGACTAATTGGGCTAATTGACAGGTTGTCTTTACAAGTGTAAGTCATAGCAGGTCATTATCTACAAAAGGGGCATTATGACCTGCCCTATTGCCATCTTCTTGGCCAGGGAGTTTTCCTGCTAATTAGGCATCCCATGTGCAAATTCACACACCAGTCAATGATAGGGATGAGTTCTGGGTCATCCTATCTCTTCTCTCTTCTTGTGGCAAAACTATTTATACAGCTGCACATAAATCTCACTAGTTGATATGCTGAATTAGAGAACCTTCTCATTATGGTCAGCAATCAGTTAAATGTACTAATTGGGAAGCAAGCAAATTCTACAACACAAATATATATGATCTTGCCCATTCAGAGTTTGGAGGGCGATAATGGAAATGTCACTAACTCCTTGGGTTTACAAAGGTCTTCTGTGAAAACCCATTGTTCCAGGGCAAATAAGCTGTGTGAGGAAAAAAGACTAGAACTCCCTGGGAGAAACATAAAATGAATAGAAATTCCATGACATAAACTAATTGAACCAAGCTTATTATAAATGTGCTAAAGAAACTGGTGGGAGAAGAGAAACCTTATCCTGTTCACCTCACCAAAACCATTGTAGTTTCTAAGCCAGGGTTTCCCAACCTAAGGCCCACTATCTGGATCTGGCCCATAGCACCATTTCATGTTCCCCCACCTCTCCAAGGGCACCTGAGAAACAAAATGGCCACCCCCTTTGAAGCTGTTATGACAGGGAATATATGTGGCAACCTATTAACCTAGCAACAGTGTAACATCACAAATTTTATACTCTCATAAATCAATAGGATTCTGGCTACTGAGTCTCTCCCCAAAAAGCAGTAAATGAAAAATAGGCTGTGTTGATTGAATGGTGGGAAAAGATTTATCATTATTTTTACTTAAAAATAAATATAATGTGGATTTCCTTTATCTTTTTTGGCATCTAGACCTCTCTTTGGGGAAAAATAGATTGACCTTGAATTCTCTTCACTTTTAAAATATTCACTTCTCTTGATAGCAGTTATATTGCCATTCAAGGTATAATGTCCAGTGGGTTGTATAATATCAAATGTTATTTAGAACTATCTTCTCTTTGAGCATAAAATGAAATGGCAGCCATTCCTCTCTTGATGCATTACTTACACGCTTGTATCCCTGGGGGTTGTAATTAGTAAAATGTCATTAGAGACGGCTTTACGTTTTCTGGTTAAAATCTGCAGCCGTACTCTTTTGTGAACGTTTAGAGAAATCAGTTGATCTTATGATAAAACATACCTGTGTATTAAAAATAAAGAAGTGTTGTGACTGAGATAAAGCCATGTTAACATTCTTTAAGGTGTGACAGTCACAAAAAGAACTACCAAAGCAATGGACAAGAGTTAATGCGAATGATCCAAGACTGCAGTCTTGTGATCCCAAAGAAGGGTTCTAAGTTCAAAGGTTTATCTTTTTAAAATTCTTCCCACTAAATGCAGAGAGATATCCACTCCGAAGGGGTAGATTTGACCCTGCAACCCTCTGTCAAAAGATTGTACCTTGCTGAACCCTGCCGAACCCAGGCTTCATGGCATGAGGGTGGGGCCAACTAGGTGTATATTTCCCAGCCTGCTCTTATGCCAGCCACTTTGTGCCAGTTCAGACAGTTCAACCACCCTGCAGTGTACCCATGAGTGCAGGCAAGGCTGTTTGATCTACTCTTAGGAATTAAAATAAAGCTCCAGCACCTTGACATCTGACTATAACATACCATGCTTTCTACTGACCTGCTCAACTAAATATATGAGAGCTGGGAATGAAAGTATTTATGCCAGCTGCTTTTTTGCCAGGAGATAACCAAATGACTATGCACTATGGCAAAGTCTGTTGTGGATTTATACTTGCATAATTGTAATTTGATGAAGTGCAAAATTGAGTTGCCACTCATTAAAAAGCCACAGCTTGTATTCCTACTCGCACACTAAGTGTGAGGATTGGCAAGAGGCTAGACATGAGCAGTAATTAGCAACAATTTGCTGCTTTGATTCATGCAAGTGTATTTGTGCAGTATAAATCTACACAAGGATGCTGAAAAAGGACTCGTAAACATTGACAGTATGCTTTGTTTTGGTTTAAGCCATGCCTTGATTCAATTGCAATAATCCCATGTGTCTTCTCCTGTTTTCAACTGTAGTTTTGTTTGTTTGATAATAATTAAATTCCACTAAGGGCAAATTCATGGGTGCCTGAGTCAGGATGCCATCAGATGACTGCAAAGATGTGGGACTGAAAACATCAGAAAGGGTTTCTTTAACAGAAACAAATCCTTACAACTTCCTTTCTGTCTACTGGGGAATTGCCACATCCTGGGGCCCAAAATTTAGAAGCCCTACAGAAGGGCTCCAAAAGTCCTGTTTGGGCACACATGGGGGGTGGGCAGGCTGGAGTGCATTTCATGTGTGTTATAGGATTGCTGGTAAATAGATTACATCAGAAGACTCGAGAAAAGGTCCGAATTGACATGAGTTTCCTCATGTGGTTACACATTCAGATGCCCCTGATAATCCAGTAGCCTCCTAGATCAGAGTTTCTCAACCTTGGGTCCCCAGAAACTTGGACTTCAGTTCACAGGAGACCTGATCAACAAGTCTACTGATTTGGGCTTCTAGGAATAGTCCATCTGCTATGGCAAAGGCTCCTCAGCTTCTGTAAAGCAGTATCTTAAATATTCATTCAGTAACTAAAAGTATACCATTCTTTAGCAAATTCAGTTAAGGAGTAAGAAATTCTTCTATACTGAATGCCTTGTTCAGACATAAATTTATATTTTTAAAAGAGAGTGATAGGTGTCCCAGGTTACATTTCCAAGCAGGAAAAAGCTGAGACAGAACATGAGAAGGAATATAAGCAGGCCATAATACTTCCTTGGCTATTGATGACCTTTAAAGAGAACTGTAGTTACAGTATTACCTAATAATATTGCCTCACTTATTACCTGTCTTTCCATTGAATTCCAATGCCTTTATGTAACAGAAATATAGATGCTTTGCTTCAAAATAGAGAAATATGATTTGGCTGTTATAATGGCTCTAGGCACTCAAATCTAATTCAATTTTTTTCTCATTATGAGGATTTTTTTGAAGATGACGGTGGTTATTAGACTGAGCAGTTCACTGGAGACAGCCAGACATGCTTCTATCTTGCGGCATAATTGTCATAAAGGAGTATTTTCTCAGATCTGGCAGAAGTTCATTAAAGTGATTATGTGCGCTTCTGGAATAGCGATCTGAATAATTATTGTTGGTATAGTCCTTTATATTCAATTAAAAAGATACATAAAATTACAATCAGGAGGATTTCCCCCCCCCCCTATAGTCTAAGGTAAAAATTTCCCCTGTAAATAGCATATTTTGATTCCAAATAGTTTTCTCAACATACTTTCCTGGTTTCCTTTCCTTTGTAATAGATAGTATGATATATTTAGAGTGCTTAACATTCAGTTCTTGCAGTATCATTATCTCCTGTTTGTGTTGCAATTTGCTCAGTCCCTAACAGGACTGATTTTGCTCAGGGTTCCATTTCATGGTGTCTCCCTTCCAGGATATCCTAAGCTGTAAGTGGATCATGTAACCTGATAATTCATATTCTTTTCTGTCCCAAACACAAATAATTTACTAAATGTCCATATGAAGCATTTGAAATGCATTAGCTTCTTAAAAAATAGAGGCCTCAGAAGCAGAAGAAGAAAAACCTATGGATTAGCGAGTGAGTGAAAATTCTAGGCTGATTCACATTGACTTTTATGTCATGTAGTCCTTCTTTTTCCTCTTCCTCCTCCTCCTCCTCCATCGGGTGTTGAAAGAGATGCAAGGTTTTTGTTCTGGCACTTCTAGTGGATTCCACTAGTGTTGTTTGGTGTTCTTGTAATATTTCTTTGATGTTATCTCTCCACCTTTCACTGGGTCTGATTCATGGTCTTTGTCTCTGTATGTAGTGCAAAATTGGGTCTGTTCCAATTCTTTCCCTTATAACCACATTGGCTTCCTCCTTTTCCGACACCTGTGGAGGGAAATCCTGTACACATGATGGCCTCACAACTAGGCGTACAATACATTAACAATATCATTACATTTTTGCACTCTAAAACATGGGTTGGCTTAACACAGGTTTATTGCATGATGATCCGGAGGAACATGTGGTAATGGCGGATGAGTAGCTCAATATATACAGCTGGCTATACATTTGAATGTGGCTCGTCGACAGACTATTGGTTGCTGCCTGCATGACGTCGTAGGAGGTCACGCCCTTCTTGACCAGGTGAGGAGGTCGCGGGGAATCTTCCCGCGCTGCTGAAACCAGGTGACTATGATCCATGGGAGCTGGACGCTCGCTACTGCCCTCTGGTGGTCACTAGCTCGCGTCCCCTTATTAGGTTACATTGATACAGCTGATGGTTATAATGTTGCACACAGAAAGGTTACATTGGTAACACATGGCAAAGGTACATTGTTAAAGGCACAGCTTTACAGAACACAACATCCCTCCCCCCTAGGATGAGACGAAGTCTCTCAGCCAAGATGGCTTGTTGCATGTGCGTTTGGGCCGTGAAGAGGGCTGCCCCCCCCGGGGGTGTTATTGCTTCTTTGCTCCCCGGTCCCTTGTCCTGAAAAGGGAGAGGGAGACTTGTTAGTGGCTTGCCGCTGTCTGGCGGCCTTAGGGGAAGGGAAAAACTCCATTGTGGGCAGACCGGGGGCCGTCGGGGCTAACGAAAAACCCCTCTTCTCGCTTGGACGGGTGGGGGACCACTCCGAACCCCCCCCCAGTTCTGAAAATCAAAATCTAAGTTGGTAGGGGTACCCGCATTTGTGGGGACTTTCCGCGAGATATGTATGGGGTCGGGTTCCTCCTCCTCGGAAAGATCCCCCAGGGTATCTACAAGGATATCCTCCTCCCCCCTTGGTGGGGGCCCACGGTCCCCTTCTCCTCCCCCTTGGGCTAAACGGGTGGGGGAGAACCCTAACGCTGACTTATTTCCTGCGTGATCCGTGTCCTGCTCATCGGAGACCCTGCGTCGGAGCTGGTCTGCGTGCCGCCTCCATAGGAGCCCTGTGCTGGTTTCCACGCGGTACGACACGGGGCCGGTTTGTTCCACGACTACGCCCGGCACCCAGGCTGGGCCCGTGCTGGCGTAATTCCTGCAATGCACGGGGGCGCCTATGCTGAAACTCTTTGTAACCTCCAGCCCGATGTTCCTTCCTTTGTCCTCTACCCTCGTGGGGTCTAGCCTAGTAAGGATGGTGGTCAGCTTCCTGCGCATTAAGAGCTCTGCGGGGGAGTATCCTGACGCCAATGGGGTTACCCTGTACCCTAGCAGAAACTGACACACTTGCAGGTTCAGATCCCCTGGGCCCATGCGCCGCAACGCGTCCTTCGTGGTGCGGATGAGGCGCTCTACTTGGCCGTTGGTGGCCGGGTGAAAAGGGGCGGAGGTGATATGCCGAACGGCGTTAATCTCCATGAATGCCCTAAACTCGGAGGACGTGAAACAACTAGCGTTGTCGCTAATTAACGTGTCGGGTATGCCGAACGTGGAAAAGAGCCTCCGCAATTGCCTAATGGTCTGGGCCGAGGAGGTGCTCGTGACTGGGATAACCTCCAACCATTTGGAGAAAGCGTCCACTACAAGGAGGAACAGGGTGCCTCTGAATGGGCCCGTGAAATCTACGTGCACCCGGGACCACGGCCCCTTAGCCACGTCCCATTCCCTGTGGGGAAGGCGGGCCTCCTCTGGTCTGGAGCATTGGCAACTTTCACAAGTGCCGACCATGTGCTCGATGTCGGCGTCTAGCTGGGGCCACCAGAAGTAACTCCGGGCCAGCGCCTTGGATCGCACGATGCGGGGGTGGCTGACATGAAGCAGTTTGAGCACCCGCGGCCGAAGGGAAGTGGGAATCACCACCCGCTGCCCCCACAAGAGACACCCCCTCTCTAGGGACAGTTCTAGCTTTTTCCTGAAAAATGGGGCGAACTCCTCCGCTGGGGAGGACGCGGGCCACCCTTTCTGCAGCTAGGAGCTGACTGTCGCTAACGTTTTGTCCTTCTCTGTCGCTTTGGCAATGTCGGTGGGCACTACGGGGGGCGAATCCAGCACCTCTATCATGAGAACCTGATGGTCCCGCTCCCCCATGCTCACCTGGCTGGGCGTTAGGGGAAGGGGAGACCTAGATAGAGCGTCCGCATGGCTGATCTCCTTTCCGGGCCGGTAGACCAACGCGTGCTGATACGCGTTGAGAAAAATGGCCCACCTGAGCATCCTCGGGGACAGAATCTGTGGGGTGGGCTTATCTGCGGTAAAAATGCCTAGCAGGGGCTTGTGGTCCGTTACGATTGTGAAGGGGCGGCCGTACAGAAAATCGTGAAATTTTTTCGTCCCCGCGACTATTGCTAGTGCCTCCCTGTCCGTCTGTGCGTAGTTCCTCTCTGCTTGGGACAGGGACCTGGAGTAAAATGCTATCGGGGCCTCCCTTCCGTTTTCCAACACGTGGCACAGCACCGCCCCCACCCCCACTGGAGATGCATCACAGATCAGGACTACTGGGCGCTTGGGGTTGAAATGGGTCAGTATAGCGTCGGACGCCAGGAGGCTTTTCAGCTCGCTAAATGCCCTTTCTTGGTCCTCACCCCACTTCCATGCCTGGTCTTTCTTTAGCAATTTGTGTAGCGGCTCAGCCACCGCTGCCTTTCGGGGGAGGAAGGAGTGGTAAAAGTTGAGCAGCCCTAGGAACAACTGCAACTCGGGCTTGGAGGTGGGGCGGGGGGCATTCTTAATGGCTGCCACCTTGGACTTGGATGGTTTTATTCCCTCAGGAGTCACACAAAACCCTAGGAACTCAACCTCTGTTGCGAAGAAGACGCATTTGTCCTTTCGCAACCTCAGCCCCGCCTTTTCGAATATCGTCAGGACCTTCCCCAACCTTTTGGCCAATTCAGCCCGACTCCCCTCCGTTATTAACACGTCATCAAAATAAGGCAACACCCCCTCCAATCCCTTCAGGAGGCGTTCCACGAGTGATTGGAAAATTCCAGGCGCCGAATTCACGCCGAACTGGAGGCGCGTCACCTGGAACGCCCCCTTGTGGGTGACTATGGTCTGCGAAGCAGCTGCGGCAGGGGACACCGTGACCTGCTGGTAGGCCTGTGCTAAGTCGAGCTTAGCGAAACACTTTCCCCCGTGTAACCTGGCCAGCAGATGGCTGACTACCGGCACCGGATATGCATTCGGGCGGATCGCCTTGTTGATGGTGCACTTGTAGTCAGCGCATATGCGGACCTCCCCGTTGGCCTTTAGAGCGGTTACAATTGGAGTTTCCCACTCCGCAGAATCTACAGGCACAAGGATCCCCTGGCCCACCAACTTGTCCAGTTCCGCCTCTATCTTGTCCTTAAGTGCGAACGGCACCCGGCGTGGTTTAAAGCGAATTGGGCGGACCCCCGGGTCCAGGTCGAAAGTCACTGGGGGCCCCTTGAATTTCCCCAGTCCTTTTTTTAAAACTTCGGTGTGCGCCTCGCACACCTCCTGATTTGGATCAGTCCCAACGGCGTGCATCCCAACGGCGTGCACCCCCCCAATAAACAACCCCAGGGGCTGGAACCATTGAGTCCCGAGGAGGCTGCAATTTCCTCCTTTGAGCACGACTAGGGGAAGGGACGCGGCGTGCTCCTTGAATTTGACCTGAAATTCTCCAACCCCCAACACTGGAATACTGTTCCCTTGCACGTCCCGTAGTGTGGACCTCAATGCTTTGAGCTTGGGTCGCTTGTGGGGGGCAATTCCCAAAAACTCCCTCTGGGAAATGATTGAATATGAGGACCCTGAGTCAATTTCCATCCTAATGGGGACCCCTTGGACTAGTACCTCAACAAAGTAGCGGGGGTGTCTAGTAGACACGCTGAACACTGGGGCGTCGTCCTTGCTGCCGTCGGCGATGCGGCCCACGCCGTCCTGCTTCCGCGTGGCCTGGGCGCCATCCTTGGGTTTCGTTGGGCGGTCCTGTCCGGCGGAACGGTCTGCGGAGCTCCTCCGGGTTTCGCGCTTCTTCCTGCACACCTTGGCGATGTGTCCGCGGCGGCCGCAGTTGTGGCACTCGGCCTTCCGGAAGGGGCATTTCACGCGGTCGTGGGCCGCTCCACAGCCGTCGCATCGCCGGCTCTCCTTCCGGACCCTCTGGATGTCCTCGTCATCGCTGCTCTCTGCGGACGACCTTGAAGTTCGGCGGGCCGCCTGTACCGGAGCCTCTGCCTTGCTCGACTTTGGCCGCCAGTCCTGAAGTTCTTGGACCCCGGCCTTCGTAGCTTCTGCGGCCTGGGCCGCTCTGACGACCTCCTGCAACGTGGGAGGCGGCTCTTGGTTCATTAATGTGCGCTGGGTCTCGGCGTCGTTCAGGCCGCACAGCACACAGTCCCGGAGGGTGATTTCGGCATTCTCCCATTTGCACGGGCCGGCCGCCAGCCGCAGGGCCGCCACGAATGCGGCGACCGTCTCCCCGGGCGCTTGGACTCGCCTCCAAAACGCACTCCGAGCGGGAAACATCGCTGTGGCGGGCCGGACGTGCTCATGCAGCATCTGCATGAGTTCCTTGGCCTTGAATTCGCTCACCCTTCTCGGTGCAATCAGGTCCACCAAGGTCCTTTTTGTTTCTTGTCCGAGCATTCTGGTGAAGATGGCTCTTTTCTTCGCCTCTTCCGTGACTTCGGACTCGATCAGTGCGGCCTGGAAGTCTATCTCGAAGATCTCCCAGTCGCCCGGTTTCCTGATTTCGAAACCGGCGCATGTCTTGGTCCCGTGGGCTGCCATTATCCCACCTTCGTCGCCAGTTTAGTGTAAGGGACCAAAGACAATGAAACAGCCGAAGGGTTGGCTTAACACAGGTTTATTGCATGATGATCCGGAGGAACATGTGGTAATGGCGGATGAGTAGCTCAATATATACAGCTGGCTATACATTTGAATGTGGCTCGTCGACAGACTATTGGTTGCTGCCTGCGTGACGTCGTAGGAGGTCACGCCCTTCTTGACCAGGTGAGGAGGTCGCGGGGAATCTTCCCGCGCTGCTGAAACCAGGTGACTATGATCCATGGGAGCTGGACGCTCGCTACTGCCCTCTGGTGGTCACTAGCTCGCGTCCCCTTATTAGGTTACATTGATACAGCTGATGGTTATAATGTTGCACACAGAAAGGTTACATTGGTAACACATGGCAAAGGTACATTGTTAAAGGCACAGCTTTACAGAACACAACAAATACATTAACAATATCATTACATTTTTGCACTCTAAAACATCTTTCTAATATACTCTGTTTCCAGTGAAACTACTTATGTAAATGCTAACAGATCATAAAGGTAAAGGTTTCCCTTGCTCGAAAGCCAGTCATATCCGACTCTAGGGTGCAGTGCTCATCTCTGTTTCTAAGCTGAAGAACCAGCGCTGTTTGCTTCTGCAGACGTTTCCGTGGTCATGTGGCAGGCATGACTAGACACCAGAGCACACGGAACGCTGTTACCTTCCCACCGAAGTGGTCCCTATTTATCTACTTGCAATTTCTTGCTTTCGAACTGCTAGGTTGGCAGGAGCTGGGACAAAGACGGGAGCTCATTTCCATCCTGCAGTACTCGGGAATCGAACTGCTGACCTTCCACTTCCTAGTCAGCATCTTAGCCACTTGAGCCACTGCAGTCACTGCAGTATGATTTGCAGATCATACAGATGAATGAATATATATATATATATATATATATATATATATATATATATATATATATATATATATATATATATATATATATATATATATATATATATATATATATATATATATATATATATATATATAAAACTCACTTAACTCACTAGGTTGAGAGAGAAATGGATTAGAAACCTCAGAAAAGAGCATAACTTTCTAAAATGCACCTGTTACTTACATTTCTAAAATGTTAACTGCCTGTGGATATTTTTTTCCTGTAGCAGAACAGAATTTATATCTAAGTTTATATCACTGCAATAGAGGAAACAGAACTGGTGATAGCAAGTTCTTTAGATTTGCTTCTTCTTCATCTCGGCTCTTTTACTATATCCTTGAGATATGCAACATTTGTTTTCATCTGTTAGATATATCATTTCTCCCCACCCCTCCAAATTGAACTATGGAAATGAAAAGTAAATTT
Organism: Bradypodion pumilum; assembly: GCA_035047305.1. NCBI lineage: Eukaryota > Metazoa > Chordata > Lepidosauria > Squamata > Chamaeleonidae > Bradypodion > Bradypodion pumilum. The sequence continues at coordinate 430,624,005 of JAWDJD010000001.1, forward strand.
TACTGAGCACATTATTCTTAGACATAAAATGAAGTAAAACAGGGAAAAGAAACTACTAATTTTAAAATCCACATGAAGTATTACTTTTGGTTTTGGGTTGGTTCATTTTTTACAGGTATGGATTGTTAAAAATTTACCTGTTCAGGAAAATCTTGGTTGTTCTTTCCAGTCTCATTTGTGAATTTGTTCTTGTGATTTTGTTCTTTGAAATGCTGATCCTAACTTCTTTGTCTCCTGAGATCCCAAGTACAGGTATCAGTGCTCTGATGCTCTCTTTCACAGTGATGAGCACTACAAACTCTGAACCATGCCATTTTCATTTTATGTAAATCGAATTTTGCATCTTTAAGTTCTCATGGAAAGGGAGGCACCAACCATTTTCAAAAGTTACAGTGGAATAATTATTGACATTCAGATTTCAGAGGATGGTATATATATATATATATATATATATATATATATATATATATACCATCCTCTGAAATTTAAATAAAATGAAAATGGCATGGTTCAGAGTTTCTAGTGCTCATCACTGTGAAAGAGAGCATCAGAGCACTGATAGCTATACTTGGGATCTCAGGAGGCAAAGACGTTAGGATCAGCCTTTCAAAGAACTTTCTTTTGAAAGAGTTAAAAGGAATGAAAGGGGAGATTTAGCTGTAGTAGCATTTTTATTCCTGGCTGCTGCTGGCTGCATCTTTATTCTTGTGGACTGAGCTGCCTTACCATTTCAAACAGTAAGCAAAAGACATCCTTATACAAATATTTTGCTCCAGCCCTGGTGGCACCCCTCTGCTCTAAAGGAGGGGAAAAACACACATCTGCTTGTTCTTGCCAACAGCCAGGAAGATGGCAGCAGTGAGCTCTGCTCTTACAACATAAGGCACTAATGACCAAACAAAGAAACACATATAAATCACATTCATTCCCAACTTATGTTACCAGGGCCAAACATGACCTCTTACAGCAAAACATAAATGAAAGTTGGTCACAATGGAAATGAGATTATAAGGGGAAATAGTTAGATGTCAAAGGAGGTATAAGGTTCTTGCTCTGGCACTTCTAGCAGCCTCTACCAGTATTATGTGCCGCCCAGAGTCTTTTGAGTTGAGTGGCAAGATAAATCACAAAAATAAGTAAATAAAATAAATAAATTATTTGGTGTTCTTGAAATATGGCTCTGATTTTATCTCTCCACCTTCCTCTGGGTATGCCTCATGGTCTTTGTCCTTCTCCTCTTTTCATATATGCCTTGTATGGAATGGAATTCCAAGACATTCTCTCCAAATGGGCAAATCAATTTATTTGTTCTCTCTGTATGTAGTACAAGATTGGTTCTGTTCTAATTCTTTCGCTTATAATATCATTCATGATGATTTTATCCCTTCTAGTCACTCCAGCAGCCTTCCTCAGACATCTCATTTCTGCGTGACCAACTTTTGTTTATGCTTTATTGTATGTGTCTATGTTTGGCACTGGTAACATAAGGTGGGAATAAATGTGGTTTGTATGAGGTGTTTCTTTGTGTTGGTTCATATTGCCTTTGCAGGTGCACCCACCCAAATAAAGACTCAAGCACCGGTATTGGATGAAAGGCATTGGACCACTTTTATTGAATAATGCCCTAGTCCGAATTATCACTTTCAATTGGTGTATCATCCAATTGTAATTCTTTAAGGCAAGCAGGCCACAGTAACACTGGTAAGGTTCCACCCTAAATGCCAATGGAAATTGGCTACATGTATCAATTTGTATCAATTTGTTTGTTGACACAAACAAACTGTTGACCGGAGTCAATATACTATCTACTGACCCCACCCTATGACGTGTATCCGTTCAAATATCAAGGTGATGCAGGCTGTGAAGCTCCTGACATCAGCCCTTTCATGGTTTCCTGTTTCCCCATACCTATCTATGTGTTGGCCAGTCAATTGCGAACCTGCCGGATACCTATGGGTCATAAATCTTTATCCTACCCAGTGCTACCCGCCACACGGGAGGCGTCCATGATGACTCACCGCCCCGCCCCCCAGACCATCAGCTCGGTCACCAGGCCTGCTTGCACATCCTCCAGAAAGAGGTTCATACCTCTAGCTGACAGGTAGACCCCATCTCCTGCATATAGATCAAAATCCTGCAAGCCTATCCCTGGATGTCGAATGGCTGTTCCGAAGCCATTCTGAACAAGAATCCGGGCAACAGCCCTGTTCACTGACCGCCGGGCACGGTTCAAACCCCGGAGGTCCATGCCTCCTCTATAACACTGTCTCGGCACGATGTCAGACCATAGCAACAGTGTGTACGGCCATAAATGATGTAAAAACACCAGGTTGCTGCACACCGACATTTTTAAGGAAAGGCCAGTGATCTGTGCGAGATCATTGCTGCCGAGGTGCAGAATCAAGACATCAGGCGGTCCAGCATCCCTGATGGACATCGGGAATGGCAACAGTTCCAGCCATCTCATGCCGCGCACACCATACCACCGCATACGTGCGGATGCACGCAGCCCGAGATGGGGTCCCCACTCCATCGCTGCAGCATATTGTGCCGCCCAGTGCACGTAACTGTGGCCACCAGCCATACTGCCACCAGTGTGTGTAGACACACAGGGTCTGTAAAAGAAGGAGAAGGAAGTATGGACATAAATGGTACTCATACAGTGAGGGGATGTACATATAAGGAAAAACGTGCAGACCCCCACCTACCCATCCAACATATATCATCCTCAGAGTACCCAAACGCAGCCACAGTTGAAGCAGCGCCTATCCTGAATGAATGGGTGCCATAACGAGCCCCAGGGAGGCTAACACTGTGATGTGCCATACCGGTCACCCTCCAGAACTGAAATTTGGTAAGGGGAGACCCATCCTGGTGGCAGAAAAACGGGCCAGGGTGCGTGCCACGCACTGCCAAAAATGCATGTAGGGCACCAACCGGACAGATGTCAGCAAGTGTACATCGTAGCAGTCTAACACCACTGCCTACTCCGTGCTGATCGGCCTTTGAGGAACGAATCCTCAACTGAGCCCACTCCTGGTTGATAAAGACATTGTCGAGTTCCAGTGCCCTACGAGACACATCCCTCTTTGACAATGGGACCAGCTCGCTGATTTGGAGAGCTCCAAAGAAAGCTACGGTGGTAGCTGCATGAAAAAGAGCCTCCTCATACCTATCGTAACACAGTCTATGCCAACCTCATGCAAGGTGGGTCAGAACACCTGGTGAAACAGGGTGACGTGTGTCCGGGTGGCGGCCACACTCACGTGTCCACCCTTCCAATACATGGAGTATGCGGAAGTCATTCACGCAGTCAGTGAAGCCCCGTGCCTTAGCCATAAATGCCAAGGCAGGAAGCCTTTTGGCGATGGTGCGTGGGGCTAACCCCTTATCATTTTTTTAAATTTTTTTAATTGAATATAAAAAGATAAACATTACAAAAAAGAAGAAAATACCGAAAAGAAAACACATAATTGAAAAGAAAAAAAACATATTCAATTTTTATCAAATCCAATTACATTAAACATAACATAAACACTAATAATCACCCTGTGTGTTTACAGGTTGTAAGAGCCTGCGGGATATTGCCTTTTTTACCATTTCCAAAAATATATATAATCTGGTACAACGCTATCGCTCCGATCTCCATTCAATGAGTATTCCACAAAAGGTTGCCAAATTTTCCAAAATCTATTTTCTTTAATTTTTCCCTTATATTTATTTATCTCCTATGTCAGTTTGTCATTCAATGCAAGATCCCACATCTCTTCATACCATTCCTCTACTTTTAGAACTCTATCAAGTTTCCAGCTCCTTGCTATACACATTCTAGCTGATATCAACATAATAGCTATTAGTTCCTTTTTGTCTTCATTTACTTTCAAATTCTCCACATCTGTTAACAACACCATATTTAAATTCAATTCACATTCTACCCCCATAATGTCACAAATTTCCTTCTCAATTTTTCCCCAGTACTCTTTTACCACTTTACAATTCCACCACATATGTTCATATGTCCCTAAAGAGTTTTTACATCTCCAACACATTTTACTTTTAGCATTGTCCATTTGAAATAATCTCTCAGGAGTCAAATACCACTTCCATAACATTTTATAATTGTGCTCTTTCATTCTTACCGACATAGTTCTCATATATCTTTTTCTCCACTTATCTTTCCAATTTTTCCCTGAATTTTTATGTTCAAATCCTGTTCCCAGCATGACTTCAAAGTTTCTTGTGGATTACCTTCATTGTTTAAAATTTTATAAATCCTGCTTACTATACCCTTTAATCCCATATCTCCTTTTCGTATCTTTAACAACAATTGCTCAAATTCTGTTTTATCCCTCTCTAAACTAATTTCTTCCTTGTATTTATCAGTCCATCTATCCAACATTACCTTCTGAAACCAATTCAAATTCAACTGTAAATAGATTACTGCTTTATTCTCACTATCTTTACAGGCACGAACCCAGTCCTTCAGCAAAGAAACATTTTTCCTTTCCAATACCATCTTCAAACTATTATCTAATTGTATCAGAAAACTTTTAATATCATCTAATTCTATTATAGGAGATAGTTCTGGACTCAATTTCTTTTTAACCTTGTTCCAACATTGTTTTCATCATTCTATTTTTAACACAGATTTTCCCTTTCTTGTCACCTACAAATATTCCTTTACCCATTTTTAACTCCTTCATCTCTATTTCTTCCCAGACAACCTTCTCCCTTGCTAAAAACTTCACAGTATTCTTAATTTGGAAAGCTCTATAGTAATTCCTTAAATTAGGTATTCCCAATCCTCCTTCTTTCTGAGATAAGTACCAAAAAATCTTAGCAATTCTAGGCTTTTTTCCTGCATTACAATAATTATTTATTATATTTTGAAAATCTTTAATTTCCTTATCAGTCAATCTAATCGGCAACGCATCAAATAAAAAATTTATTTTTGGCAACAACATCATTTTAGTTAGTGCTATCCTACCAAACAATGACAATTTAATTTTTTTTTACAGTTCTATTTTCTCTTTAATTTCTTTTTTCTGTTTATCATAATTTAATTGCTTAAAATCCTCAATTTTATTTGAGATACTTATTCCTAAATATCTCAAACATTCTTTAACTTGAATTTTAAACTTAGCCTTAATTCTCTCTTGTTCCTCCTTCTCAACATTACAAGCTATCATTTCTGATTTATCCCAATTAATTCTCAAACCTGTTATCTCTTCAAAATCTTTTAAATGTCCTTGTATTTTTTCTAATGCCTTTCTAGGATGCTTCATTATTATCAAAATATCATCTGCATACAAACTTATTTTATTTCCAGCTATCCCTTCAATGCCTTTATCCCCTCTTATAATATTCGCTAACAACTCCATTGCCATTATAAACAATACTGGGGATAATGGACAACCCTGTCTTGTACCTGCTTCTAATCTTATTTCTCCTGTATTTTCATCATTAACCCTGACTTTTGCAGATCCAGATTGATATAACTGATCTATCATGTTACAAAATCTATCTCCAAATCCATAACATCGAATTATCTCTTTAATTGTGACCCATTGCAAAGAATCAAAAGCCTTAAATATATCTAATGACAATAATCCAACTTTCTCTTTTGTTTGCCCTGCTATGTCAATCAGGTCCAGAACTCTCCTTATCAGGTCAGACATATGACGTCCTTTCAAAAATCCCGCTTGATCCTCCTTTATATAATTACCCATGAACCCATTTAATCTTTTTGCAATTATTGCTGTAAATATTTTAGCGTCTTGATTTATCAGATAAATAGGCCTATAAGATTCCACTTTTTCAACATCCTTTCCAGGCTTTGGCAGCAAAACAATTATAGTTCTGTTCCATTATGTCGGTATCTTTCCCCCATCTAATATATAATTAAACAATTTCAATAATCTTGGAACTACACTATCTTTAAATTCCTTATAAAAATCCGCTGTCAATCCATCCTCACCCGGAGATTTACCTAGCTTCAAGTTGGCTATTGTATCTTTTACCTCTTTTTCCATTATTCGCTCCTCCATTCTATTTTTATACTCCGAATCTATTTTTATTTGTACATGCTTTCCTAACTGTTCTCTCAACTTTTCTATGTTAATATCTCTTTTAGTATACAAGTTCTGATAAAAATCTTTTACAATCTCAATCTTATCGTTAGCCTTATTACATCTCACCCCTGATTTATTTATCAAAATTCCAATCTCTCTTTTCAACCTCTTTTCTTTAGCAGCTCTTGCCAATAATTTAGAATTCCTGTTACTATATTCAAAATAATCTCTCTTCAAATATAATAAATCTTTTTTAACCTTCTGCATATCTTTTCCTATCAACTCTGACTTTAACCTTTGAATTTTATCAAATGTTTTTTTACTGTTTGTCTTTACATGTTCCTCTTGCAATTGCTTAATCTCGTTCTCTATCTCAAACTGTTTATCTCTACATTGTTTATTTTTAATACTAGCCAACCTAATGCATTCCCCTCTAAATACCGACTTCATGGTATCCCACACCACATTATAACTAACCTCTCCATTATCATTCCAGACCCAACTTTCATTCCAATTTTCAATTATCTTTTCTTTACTCTTTTGATCATGAAATAATTTTTCATCATATCTCCAATTCCTCCTATCCTTTTTTTCACCATCCAATCTCAATTCCATCCAGAGTTTTGCATGATCAGATTCCTTAAAAATCCCAATTTCTACATCATCTACATTTTAAATCAAATTTTCTGTGGCCAAGATATAGTCAATTCTGGAGTATGTATTATGCACTTGTGAAAAATAAGTGTAAGCCCTTTCTGGTCCCTTAATTTCCCTCCAAACATCTTTTAATCTCAAACACTTCATCCATTTATCTAGTATCTTCATTTTGACTGGTCTTCCAGCTCTAACTACAGTGGTACAATCCTCCGGGGCCCTTATCAAATTAAAATCTCCTGCCACGATCATATTAACTGATCTCTCTTTCTCCAATATACCCAATACTTTATTTAAAAATTCTTCTCGATGATCATTCGGGGCGTATATATTTACCAACGTTATCTCTTCATCCTTTATTTTCCCTATAACTATTGAATATCTGCCATCTGGATCGGAAATACTCTTTAACATCTCAAAGCCAATTCTCTTCGAACTCAAGACGGCCACCCCCCTTGCTTTAGAGGTTCCATAGGACTTTTCATATATCTGCATCCAACCCAAACAAATCTTATTTGTATCCTCTGTTTTTTGATGTGTTTCCTGGAGAAAGACTATGTCTGGCCTGTCTTTCCTCAAAGCAAATTCTAACCTTCTCCTCTTCATTTGGCTGCCTGTACCTTTCACATTCCATGTCAATACTTTAAAAGTCCTCATAAATTATCTAACATCCTTATATTTTGACCACCGCAGACTCTTTTTTGTGTGATTGCCCTCACCATACATATAACTACATTTTTTTTAAAAAAAACCAATCAAAATACTTTTAACATTTAAAATCGCCCTCCCCACTCTTCTTACCAAAAAGTGACCCTTATTCTTCAAAGGGGGAAGGGGGGAGACATGTAAGATGTGCATTCTAATTAAAGCTCTAGCACCGACACTCCTCTTCAAAATCTAACCTAATTAAAGCCCCTCATCTTTCCCTTACCTGTCTAAAGCCCCCTCTCGAGTACCCTGCCTCACCCTGGCACCTCCACCACCTGTCCCTCCTCCTCCTCCTCCTCAGCTCCTCCTGTAGCCCCCCTCTCTTGTTCACTCCCAAACTCTCTTTGTGTACCCCCGCTTCAAACAAGGCCTTCCTCAAGGCCCGCCACTTTCGAGATGCTGTTTTAACCAATCCAATCTGGCACAAATAATCTAATGAGTCCATTTCAATATCTATTGTGTGCATTTTTTTTCATGAAAAAATCTGAGCTGTTGAGGAAACTTCCAATGATAAGCAATTTCACGTTCTCTTAATAATTGTGTCACAGGTTTCATCTTATAACGCCATACCCATCCTCAACAGATATGTCGTTATAAACCTCAACATCACACCAATCAATTTTTAAAATGCCAGACCCAGCTTGTTTTATAAACGCCATCACCTTCAACTTATCCACCCAATTTGCAAATTTAATCAACACATTCCTTTGAACTTTTTCCCCCTTCCTTGGGCCCAATCTAAAAACACTCGCAATACCTTCATTTACAAAATTTCCCCCCATATTCAAATTATTCAACCAATCCACTATTCTTTCTTTCAGCTTATCTGGCGTTTTCTCCAATAGATTTCTTATCACCACATTCTGTTTTCTCATCACCTCTTCCACCATATCCAATTTCTTCCCAAAACCCTCCACTTTCAGTTTAACCTCTTTATGTTCCTCATGAAGCCCTTTCATATCATTCTGCATTAATTTCATATCTTTTTGCACCAGATTCAAAACTTTATCCACTTTCTGACTATTAGCATCCACTTTTATAGAAAAATCAGTAAACATGCCAACAAGTTTCTTATGGCTACCCATTAACTCCTCCTTATCTTTCACTCTCACATCCCTCATTTCTCTGAATCCTTTCGTAGTTATTTCATCCATCTTATCAATTTTTTTAAACAACTTCCCCAGCTCTACCAAAATTTGGGTTTGATCCATTGCTCCCGTCTGCTCTACGGTTGCTGCTGCTGTAGATGATCAAGATGCATCAGCACTTGGCGCTTTCTTCTCCTCTTTTCTTACATCAGTCTTTTTTGGTCTTACAGTCTCATCTTCCTTTCTCTTCTCCATTTTAGTTATAAAATCTTCAGACAAAGCACCCAGAGCCAAAACACTTTTATACCCAACAAGCACTTCACCCCGATTTTTTTCCAGCTTGCTTTAGTATTCCCCCACCCAAAACAACCAAACCCCACTCCAACTGAAGAAAAAACTCTTCAAATCACTCAGAGCTGTACTGTTGTATCCAAACTGTATCTAAACTGTATCCAAGATTGTGAAGAGGGGGAAGACTGACTGCTTTATATCCACGATATCCAAAGGAAGTGAAAGAAAGTCAGGGCCACAGGGTAACTTTTATCCACACTACAGGAGTTAACGGGCAGGAAAGAAAGATGAGAAGCAGCTATAGCCATATAGCTATATATTTCCTTCACTCCAGAAAAGCCGACTGCATTCCCACACAGTTGAAAGAAGAAATATTTATACATCCAGCCACATTGGTGGCTCCTGAACCCGGTCTCTCCTCCGATCTCCCAGGCACACCAGCCGTGTTCCGCGCCTTCCAAACGGTCTCTTCCTTACTCCGTCTCAACTCTGCTGAAATCCTCACCTTCCCCCTCTCCAACCTCTTTTTCCAGCCTCAATTTCAGCATTCCAGCCATTCCACCACCGCTTCCCACTCTCCTCTCCTCTCAGCCGTCCTCAAAACTTTTAACTTTCGTTTCTGTTCTTCCTCGCCGCCATTACTCCTTCCCAGCTTTGCCCTCCATTACCAGGCTTATCCCTCCTCCTTCCCTCCACACTTACTGTGTCCTCTCAATTGTCCAACTCCAAGACCTTGTTCACCGCTGCCAACGTCCTCTTTAATTTTATTTTTCCTTTTCTCTCTCTTAAAGTAACAAAGCTCCAAAGCCCATTTCACTTTTAAAAATCGCCAGAAGCCCGTCCGACCCGAGCCGTGAGCTCAGCCCAGCCGACGCTGTGCTTCCCTCGCCACCTGCTCTTTGAACTCCATCTCTGGTGAAAATAAACTCACTTCAAAAGACTCCCAGGCGCCTGAGGTAAACTCTCTGGCAGTTCGGTTCCAATTTTTATTATTTAGCCACTTTAAAGTCCCATTCTCGGCACGAGCAAAGCAATGTATGTGTTAACCAGGCACCATCTTAGCCACGCCCCCGGCTAAACCCTGATCATGAAGGTGCACCATATACTGTAAAATCTGGTCGACCAGTATCGGCCACATTTCGGGCAATTGCCTTTGCCCACAAAAGGTCCTAAATTGGAGGAGTGCATGTAGATATGCCTTACGCGTGTGAGGTGCCAAAAACATGCCGATCGCCCGGTTCACCTCTCCTCGCCAAATGTCCATATCTCGGCCGGGAGTGGAGAGGGAAGTTCCTCTGCATCTGGAGCCAAGGCACAGAACCGGGAGATCTGGCAATATCGTTATTAATGCCTGGCACATGTCTGGCCCTGAAGAGCACATTAAGGCGCAAGGACCTAAGAACAAATTGGCGAACTAAGGCCATGACTCTGGGAGATTTAGATGTTTGGGCGTTGACAATGTGCACCACTGCAGCATTGTCACACCAAAAGTCAACTACCGAATTAGCCTGTCTGTCCCCCCAGAGCATTAGGGCCCCCAAAATGGGAAATAACTCCAGGAACATAAGATCGCGTAAGTGATCCGTGCGTTGCCATGTCTGAGGCCATTGACCATAGGTCCACCGCCCCTTAAAGTAAATCCCATAACCCAGGGAGCCGGAGGCATCCGACTGTACTTGAAAATGAGGGCTGACCATAAGCTCAGATCTCCAAAAGGAGACGCCATTAAAGTCCTGTAGGAATGTGAGCCAAACCGTCAGGTCTGCTCATAAATCCCTGGTCAGCCGTACCCTGTGGTGTCGTTGTGAAAGGCCCGCCATAGCGTCACACAGACGCCTGGCAAAGGCTCTGCCTGGTGTCACTACCCTACAGGCGAAGTTGAGGTGGCCGTGAAGCACCTGTAACTCTCGAAGAGACACCTTACACTTGGCAAGCATTGCCAAAATTGCAGCAGAGATCTGAGTCACCTTTTCCATAGGCAACCTGGATGTCTGGGCGACGGTGTCGATTTCAATACCTAAAAAGGCAAGGGTGGTGGCTGGGCCCTCAGTCTTTTCAGGTGCTAGGGGGATGCCCAGTTCTCGCATAAGGACCTGAAATGTGGTGAGCAGATGGGCACACGTGCCCGTGCCATGTCTACCCCTGAACAAAAAATAGTCGAGGTAGTGGGCTACCGACCGGGACCCTGACCTACAAACAAAAGCCCAGTGGAGGAAGGTGCTAAATCGTTCAAAGGCCGAACATGAGATTGAACAGCCGAAAGGCATGGCCTTGTCCACATAAAACTTGCCCCGAAAACAAAAACCTAACAGCTCAAAGTCATCCGGGTGCACTGGCAACAATCGGAATGCCGATTTGATATCACACTTTGCCAATTGCGCCCTGGGACCACTCGAGCGTACCATCTGTAAGGCCTGGTCAAAGGACGTATACCTGACGGAGCAAAGGTCATCTGGTATAGCATCATTGACCGAGGAACCCGCAGGGTAAAAAGGTGGTGAATTAGACGGAATTCACCTGGGGACTTCTTAGGGACTAAACCTAGAGGGGATACCTTCAAGTTTAGGATATGGGGGGTCGACAAATGGCCCCGCCGCCCTCTGTGTCTTGACCTCCTTGGCTATTTGCTCTGCAGCAATTTCCTCATTACCCCTGAGAAACAGTAGGTTCGGGGCATCCTGAGGCCTACGAACACCTTTAAAGGATATGCGGAATCCAAACTGAAAGCCCTCAAGTAGGTATCTCGCATCATCCTGTGTAGGATAAGCGCGCAGCCATCGTTCAAGCACCGGGACATTAATTGGGGAGGGGGCCTTTTGAATGGGTAGCAACGTCAGAGGGAGCTCTGGCCACCCCCTGCCCACCCCTTCCTCTGCCTTGTGACCCTCCGGCACGCGGGCACGCGGAGGCGGCATGAGGGCCGGAACAAAAAGGGCACACTTGCCTATATCGACACTGGTGCTTGTTGCACACTCCGTTGGCAGAGAAACTCCAACACAGCAGGCGGGCTGGAACCTCCTGCCCCACCGGCTGGCGGGGAGTCTGTGTCACAGCAGCCTGCTGTATGGCATGGCCACAGTGGTACCGGTCCCCAGGCGCCGGCCATGTGGGGGTCATATACAGCAGCCACAACTGCTGGCAGAGCTCATCCCACCTCATCTCAGGATGAAGGACCACCCTCATCCTAAATTCTTCGTCATAGGCCAACCATGATGGGCCAGGGAAATCAACCACGGCCCGGTAAATATTGTCTAAGTACTGGACCATTGGAATGGCCAGATCAGGATGGGCCCTCAGGTATACTGCCATATAAATCAGATAGGCCAGTAACCAATTAGCCCAAGTGCGAGGTGGCTTACGATGATGGGACAACTCCTTGTCCCTGTCGTCCTGCCCCTCCCTCTCCTCCTTCGTAGGTTCACGGTTCAGGAGGGTGAAAATGTCCACGTATTCTCCCCGCCAAATCTTTTCCCTCGTAGCCTGGGATAAATGGTCACCCAGGGGTAAGAAGTAACCGGCCGTCGGCAGGGCCGCCATCGGCACAGATTGAATTGAGGGCACCCGCAGTGGGCCCTGTAGGACCCCCGAGAAATTAGGCACACCCATAGGGGCGGTCACCCCTGCAATAACCGGGGGATAGTTGGGCAACTAGGAATTAACCGGACAGTGTGGATTAAACTGTCCTCCCAAAGTCACTTGTTGCGGCCATGGCCACTGTACCCCCCCCCCCAGCGGTATTGGCTAGTGTCACTGGTGTGCTGACTTGACCAGGATACTCACTCGGTGCATCCCCATGGGCCGCCTCCACTGTGGGTTCCGGCCCGCGGTGGGCATCGGAGCTCGCGATAGGTATTGAGCTCTGCATCCCGATGCACCCCTGCCAAGTAGGACTGGTAGCCGGTGGAAAGCCTTGTTGTACTGGCCTAATGGGGAGCTGCGAGGTGCCAGCTTGGGCTGGCCTGATGCCCTCAAGCAGCTCAACCCTGTTGGCGGCATGCTGCACAGCCGTGGCCGGCGTGTGCGCCGGAACTGGAGAGTTGGCAAGCCCACCATCCGAAGGTGGTGGAGCAATGCCCATTGAAGCCTCCAGCACTGAAATGGGGGCAAGGAGAGCATCCACAGTCTCAGACCCACCGGAATAAGGTGGGCCGGATGGGCCGGATGGCCCACAGGGCAATTGCTGAGGGATAAACCCATGTGGCAATCCCTGGCCAGAATAGGGCCACGCCCAGTAATCCGGCCCATGAGGGGCCAGAAGAATGGTGGGGCGGAAACCCGCACTGCACCCGAGTGGGCTGCTATGCCCCGAGCCGGGCAAAGGTGCAGCAAGGGTAGGAACCCAAGGGGAGCAGGCCTGTGCCGCCCCCGCTCGAGACTCATTGGTGGCCGTGGGTATTATAACCCCACCACCCCCTAGCGGGGGTGCCATCCTAGCCCTCCGGCCTGGTGTCAGCCCTGAGGAAGTCAAGGGGGTAGGCAGAGCCCTCCCCCTAGGACGCGGCCAAGGGGCTGCCTGGGCCTTGTGCTTGGGTGCCATGGCCATCCAAGCAGGCGCTGGTTGGAGGAAGGGAAGAACCTCCGATCGAAGAACTTGCCAGCTAGCAAAGCGAGCCTCTTTAAGCAAAGAGGCGAAGCCGGGAAAGAAGCGTCGGAGCAAACTTCTCCGCTCCGTCGCTTCGTAAAATGGCAGCGCGGCTGCCTCGTGGCCACCCCTTTGATAGAAGTCTGCGTCCGGGTGGGTGGGGGCGCAAAGAGCGTGGCGGCCATTTTGGCGCTGCGCTTGCATATGTTATAAGAGCAGAGGTAATTGTCTCAGTATTTGGTTTGCCTTGCTGCACTATATGTTAATCTCTTTGTCTATTTTACCATCCTCAATAAATGTTCATAGGTATTTGAACTCTGCCACTTGCTTTATACCTCTTCCCTCTATTTTGATATTTAAAGTATGCTGTTTTCTTCCAATTGTCTTTACCTTAGTGTTTTCTTTGTAAGTTCTCATATTAATTATCTTGCATTCTTGGTTCATGGATATAAATGTTACTGCAATTACTTAGCTGTTCTTGTTATCAATGCCTAATCATAAGCAAAAAGCAAATCATTGATATTGTTTCCACTCATGGGCTTAGCAGTTTTGCTTATGCTGTCTAGGTGATAAATAATAATGGTGATAGTACACATCCCTGCTTCAAACCAGATGTCACTTTGAATGGTTCCAATATTCTTGATTCATTCTAACCACACTTCTGCAGTCACTATATAAGTGTTTACATAATCTGATAAGATGTTCACTTACTCCATATTTGGCCAGTGTTTGCCATAGTAGTTTCCTGTCAACTCTGTCAAATTCCTTCTCTTGGTCTACAAATGCAACAAAGAGATTCTTATTGTATTTTATATTGGTTTTTAAGTGTGAAAATTGCATCCGTACAGCTTCTGCTATAATCCACTTGGATGGTTATTGCTTTTTAAACATTTTGGCTTTAATAAGGTACAGCAGGTAGTGGCAGCATAATCTTACAGAAATAACTTCATTCTCAGCTGGTCAATCACCTTAGCCTGGTTGTGTATCTTCTATTTATTTTAATTTTTTAAAACAAATACAAATATAAAACAATACAAATATAAAACAGTACATATAAAAATACAAAAATAAACATCCAAAAAAAAGAAAGAAAGAAAAATACAGTCTATCCTCTTTAGATTTAACAAACATAGCTGCTAACATTGCTAAATCATATACACTTTTATGTAATTCAATACTCTTTGTACTACAGCTACATAAAAATGAAAACAACATAATACTTAATTCACACCAAGTGATTATTTACAATGCCCTGGAGAACTCAGAGTGATACATATTTTATATCCAGAAACTTCTTTGTTTGGGTACAGGTCTGTTAGATTCAACATCGATAAGTGAGTGATCCACAAAAAGTTTCAAAATATTCCAAAATCTATTCACTCTCATAATGCCCTTTTTTCTTTTATTTCCCATGTTAATTTATCATTCAATGCTAAATTCCACATTTCTTTATACCACTCCTCCATCTGTATAATTATATCATTTTTCCAATTTCTTGCGACACATTGTCTGCCCGTTGTAAGCATTATTTCGAGTAATTCTTTCTCATCCCTATTTAAATTAATACATTCCACACTGCAGTGGCTCAAGTAGGTAAGACGCTGACTGGGAAGCGGAAGGTCAGCAGTTCAATTCCCGAGTACTGCAGGATGGAATGAGCTCCCATCTTTGTCCCAGCTCCTGCCAACCTAGCAGTTCGAACACAAGAAATTGCAAGTAGATAAATAGGGACCACTTCGGTGGGAAGGTAACAGCCTTCCGTGCACTCCGGTGTCTAGTCATGCCTGCCACATGACCACGGAAACGTCCGCAGAAGCAGACAGTGCTGGGCTCTTCGGCATGGAAACAGAGATGAGCACTGCACCCTAGAGTCGGATACGACTAGCTTTCGAGCAAGGGAAACGTTTACCTTTACCTTTACTACATTTGTTAACATGGTGGTATTTGACTCCAGTTTGATTTCCCCCCCATTTTTTCACTAATCTCTTTTTCAATTCTTATCCAAAAATCCTTTATCACCTTACAACCCCACCACATGTGTTCATAAGTTCCTACACAACTTATCCTTTTTATTATCAATCTGATGTAACCTTACTGGTGTCAGATACCACCTCCATAACATTTTATAATTATGTTCTTTAATTCTAACTGACATAGTCCTCATTATTCTCTTTTTCCATTTGTTTCTACATGCATCTTTTTCTATCCTTATATTCAGATCCTGTTCCCACCTTTGTTTCAAATCCTCCTGCGGATCACCCTCCCTATTTATTAAACTATACAATCTGCTAACTAAACCCTTAATATTTCTATCACCTTTTCTGATTTTTAACACCAATTCTTCAAATTCCATCTTCTCTCTATCTACATCAAATTCTCTCAAATATTTGCCATTCCAATTATTAACCCTCAGTATCTGAAACCAATTCATTTTCAATTGTTCGAATAACGTTTTCTTTCTACTTTCATCTCCACAGATCCGTAACCAGTCTTTCACCAGGAAAACTTCATTTTTATCCAATATTTCTATTATTTCTTTATTTATTTTCAATGGAAAACTTGCCATGTCTGCCAATTCCAGAACTGGAGAGATATTCGGGGCCAGATCCTTCTTTAATTTTTTCCACACATTCATCAATCCCCTCATCATTGTATTATTAGTAACTATTTCCCCCATTCTTCCTCCCAAAAAGATAATTTTACCTATGTTCCTATAATCTTTCATCTCAATCTCTTCCCAAATTACTTTTTCTCTTGCCAAGATCTTCACAACATTCTTAATTTGAAAGGCATGGTAATATGCCACTAAATTATGCATTCCTAAACCATAATTTTTTTGGTAGTCTGGACTCCCCCCCCCCAATTACAAAAGTTATTAAACAACTTTTGAAACTCATTAATTTCCTTGTCCTTCAATTGAATTGCTAATGCATCAAATAAAAAATTAATTTTAGGTAACAACATCATTTTAGTAAGTGCAATTCTCCCAAACTATGACAATTTCACCTTTTAAAAACTTTATATTTTTGTCTTAATTTCCATTTTCAAACTATCATAATTCAATCTTTTAAGCTCTTCCAATCTATTTGATATAATTATACCTAGGTATTTCAACTTATCTTTAATTTGGATATTACTCATTCCCTTTATCTTCCTCCTCTCCTCTTCTCCCGTGTTACACAACATCATTTCCGATTTATCCCAGTAATTCAAACCCGTAATATCCTCAAAATCTCTAAATTGTGTTCTAATTCTATTCATAACCCTCTCCGGATGTTTTGCAATTATCAATGTGTCATCTGCATACATACTTATTTTGTTCCCCATTATCCCTTCTATTTTCACATCATCTCTTATAGCTTTTGCCAATATCTCAATCGCCATGATAAACAGTATAGGGGACAAGGGACCCGCCTCTAATTTTACCTCATCTGTGAACTCATCATTTACTCTAACACTAGCTATTCCTTTCTGATATAATAAATCTATTACCCTTCTAACTTTATCACTGAATTTGTAGCTTTTAATTATTTCCTTAATTGAAATCCATTGTAGGGAGTCAAATGCCTTAAAAATGTCCAAAGATATTAATCCGACTTTTTCTTTTGTTTGATTCACATTATCTATTAAATCTAAAACTCTTCTAGTCAAATCTGCCATATGTCTCCCTTTTAAAAATCCCACTTGATCTAAATGTATATATGATCTCACTGGGTGAGATCATTCGTTCCCACGGGGTGCGGTACCATCAGTACGCGGATGATACTCAGCTGTACATCTCGGCCCGTGGGGACCCCAGTGATGCTGTTGAAATCCTATCCGGATGCCTGGAGGCCATTGGGGTCTGGATGGGGGTCAATGGGCTTCGGCTGAATCCCGGCAAGACAGAGTGGCTGTGGATAGGGGGCCCCGTGTTATCCAGGGAGTTACCACCTTTGGTACTGGATGGGGCTGTTTTGCCCCAGACAGACCCAGTGCGCAACTTGGGGGTCCTTCTGGACTCACGGCTGCTGCTAGAAGAACAAGTAGCGGCTGTGGCCAGGAGGGCTTTTGCCCAACTTCGGGTGATTCGCCAATTGCGCACGCTCCTTGACCGGGGCTCCTTGCTTATGGTCACCCATGCTCTGGTTACTTCCCGACTAGATTACTGTAATGCGCTCTACATGGGGCTGCCCTTGACGACCATTCGGAGGCTGCAGCTGGTCCAGAATGCGGCGGCCCGGGTGGTGATGGGGTGTGGGCGATATGCCCATGCCTCACCGCTACTTCGGGAGCTGCACTGGTTACCAGTTTGTCTCCGGGTGCAATTTAAGGTGCTGGTTTTGACCTTTAAAGCCCTATATGGCAGGGGGCCAGGATACCTTAGAGACCGCATCGTCCCAAGAGTGTCTGCCCGTCCAACCAGAGCGGACCGGAGGGGCTCTCTAATAGTGCCATCAACTAGGGGTGCACATCTGTCTAGCACCCGAAGGAGGGCCTTCTCCGTGTCCGCACCAACTCTCTGGAACCTCCTGCCAATAGACCTAAGACTCCAAAGTGAATTGCTGCCCTTCAGGAAAGGAGTGAAGACCTGGCTGGCAGGGCAGGTGTGGGGCCCGAATGGGACTATGGTGCCCGCCTGCTGGCTTTTATAAGAACTCTCTCTTCTTTCCTTTTGTATAGTGGGTGGATGGGGTTGGGTGGGATATGGGTTTTTAAATGGGGTGGGATGTGGGTTTTATAATGTTTTTATGTATTTTTAGAATTGTTGTGATGCCGCCCTGAGTCGGGTTCTGCCTGAGTGGGCGGCATATACAAATATGACTATAAATAAATAAATAAATAAATAAATAAATAAATAAATAAATAAATAAATAAATAAATATAATCACCCATAAATTTATTTAAACGATTAGCCAGTATTGCTGTGAAGATCTTGGCATCCTGATTTATAAGAGAGATTGGTCTATAGGATTCCACTTTCTCTAAATTCTTTCCCGGTTTTGGCAACAGTACAATCATAGTCCTATACCATGAAGTCTGGATTTGCCCCCCCATCCAGTATATAGTTATATAATTTTACCAACTTTGGTACCACAACATCTTTAAATTCCTTATAAAAATCAGCCGGCAATCCATCCTCTCCCGGAGCTTTCCCCAACTTCAAACCCACAATTACCTCCTTTACCTCCTTTTCCGAGACTTGTTCTTCCATTTTATCCCTATGTTCCTGTTTTATTCCAGTCGTTATTTGTCTCTCTAATTGCTTTTTAAGCTTCTCCACATCTATCTCTCTTTTTTTTTTGCATACAAAGCTTGTTAAAAATCCTTCACAATTTTACATTTATCTCTAATCTTATTACATCTTGTCCCTTGGTTATCAACCAAAACTCCAATTTCTCTTTTTTCCTTTTTGTCTTTTGCCGCTTTTGCCAATAATCTTGAATTTTTATTGCTATATTCAAAGTACTCTCTTTTTAAATAAATCAAATCTCTTTTTACCTTTTCTATATCTTTACCAACCAATTCAGCCTTCAATCTTTGTAATTTTATGAATATCTTCTTATCTTTCCTCTTTGAATGCTCCTCCTGTAACTGCTTTATCTCCTTTCACTTCCATCTTGTGCTAGCTTATACTTCTTATATCTATTACTTGCCAACTTTATACTTTCACCTCTGAAAACCGACCTCATGGCATCCCAGACCATATTAAAATTTACCTTATCATTATCATTCCATTGCCAACTTTCCATCCAACTCCCTATAATTTGTTCTTTACACTTTTGATCTTTAAATAAATTAACATCATATCTCCATTTCCTCCTCCTTTTAATTTATTTCTGTAGACTCAATTCCAAAACCACTTTGGCATGATCTGATTCCTTAAAAATTCCAATTTCAATCTCTTCCATATTTTTAATCATATCTTCAGTTACAAATACATAGTCTATTCTAGAGTCGGAGTTATGAATATGTGAAAAATAAGAGTAAGCCCTTTCTGACCCCTTAATCTCTCTCCAAGAATCCTTCAGACCTAATACTGCCATCCAATTATCCAAAATCTTCCCTTTAATACCTGTTCCACACCTTGTTATGTTTGTACAATCCAAATTTGATCTTACTAAATTAAAGTCGCCTGCCACTATCATCTTTACCGATTTTTCATTACCACAATTTTACGGATTTTTTCTAAAAATTCCGCTTGATGTTCGTTTGGAGCATATATATTCACCAAAGTTATTTCCTCATCATCTATCTTCCCTTTCACTATCAAATATCTACCTTCTGGATCCGAGACACTTTTTGTTATCTTGAATCCCAATCTTGTAGAAATCAAAACAGTGACTCCTCTTGCTTTTGATGTGCCAAATGCCTTTTCATAATGTTGCATCCAACCTAAGAAAATTTTGTTTGTATCCTGAGATTTTTGATGAGTTTCCTGTAGAAAGACTATATCCGGTCTATCCTTCCTCAATGCTGATTCTATCCTCTTCCTCTTAAGCACAGATCTTGTACCTTTTACATTCCACGTTAAAACTTTAATACTTCTCATGTTTTGATTTACCACCCTCGTCTGCCTCTTCTGAGCTCTCCAATAGGCGTGCTACCTCTAACCCACAATAATTAAAATAAAACATCAAACAAAAAACACACAATGTCAACCTCCCCACTTTCTTCATCAAAAAAGCCGCCTTTGTCCTCCAAAGGGGGGAGGGGGGAACATGCAAGATGTACGTAGTAGTTAATGCTCAAGTGCACCATCCCCATTATAAAAACAAATTTGTAAAAACATTATCTTATATAAAAATTCATACATGCAATCATTTTGCTTTCTACCCTTTACTTGGCTCTTCCTCAACCACAATTAATGATAATTCCTACTCTACTCCTCCTGATTGCCCTCCTCCTGTGGCACCACCCTCATCTGCTCCCTCATAATCTCTTCTTATAGCTCCCGAGTCCAGTAGTTCTTTTCTCAAAGATAACCACTCATTTGAACCCACCTTGACCAGAACAAGTAAACTCAAATATTCCAGTGCATCAGTCCCAGAATCAATCACCTGCATTTTTTTTCATAGAAGAATCTTAACTGTTGTGGAAATTGCCAGTTATATCTTACACCTTTTTTCATCAACAATTTAGTTACTGGTTTCATCTTATACCTCCAAACATGTTCTTTAATAGAAATATCATTATATACTTCCACATCAGACCCATCAATTTTCAGAGTGCCAGAGCCAGCTTCTTTTAGAAATGCCATTACTTTGAGCTTGTCTCCCCAATTTGCAAATTTAACCAAGACATTTCTTTGAGCATCTTTACCCCTTCTCGGACCCACTCTATATGCACTTACAATATCCTCCTGTACAAAATCCTTCCCCATTTTCAAATTGTTTAACCATTGAACAATTCTATCTCTTAGCTGGTCTGGCATTCTTGCCAACATATGGCGTATCACAATGTTCTGTTTTCTCATCAATTCTTCCATGACATCAATCCACTTTCAACTTATTCTCCTTCACTTCCTCCTGTATCCCTTTTATTTCCCCTTTCATAGATATCACCTCATTTTGCATCAACTTAACATTTCCCTCTATTTTTTGTAAGCTTAAATCTTCTTTTTTGGAAAAATCCATAACCATTGTAACCACTTTGTCCTGTTTTTTCAAAATTTCATTTTTGTCCTTCACTCTTGCGTCTTCCATCTTCTCAAATTTCTGAAACAATTTACCAAATTCAACCATTATTTGAGTCTGATCATAAGGTTCAGGTGATGGTGATGATGATGGGGGAGCCTCCTCAACTGGTACTTTATCCTTCCTCTTAGATTTCACCACAGGCTCCTCCTCCTTCGCTTTTCCCCTTGTAACCTTATCCATCGTGACTTCAACCAGAAGCTTTAATGCTGCAACACTCTTAACTCTTGCTGAACTCTTTCCTTGAAACTACTCCAGCACTCCCACACTCTCGTACCACAATCTTTTGGAATTTCCAACCACTGTATATCCAAAACAAAAATGTTGAGATGGAAAAAAAGCACAAAAACCCAACTTTGCTTTCCCAGGCTGACAGGAAAAAAGAAACCAAGTTGAAAAATAAAAATTTGTAATCCACAATGCAGCCAATGTGCCTTATAATCCACTCAAGCTCTTCTCCTTTATTATAATATCCAAGCTCCACGCAGCTTTATAATCCAAGTTTACTAGCCAGCCCCTTTGATGAAATCTACACACATCCAATTGTTATATTGTTTCAACTCAGAGTTCCATTTACAATGTATCCAAAATCCCAGTGTGAAGAAGGAGTACCGAAGCAAAAAGAATGAGGGTGGAAAATCCACAAATCCACAATTAATAAACCAAGAATATTGTAGGCGAGGAAATAGGATTCTTCGAGCCCAAAGCTGCCCAAAAAAAGACCCAAAACTATAATCCAGTTTGCCCCATGAAAAATTTCCAAACCGGCTGCACTGACCACAGCTCCAAATCAACAATGGCGATATCCTTCACTTTCTATGCTGCCCCAAGTGACCGTTTTCCATGTTTATGCAATGCCAACCAAGTTCAAATAGTTCTTAAAACCTTTCTAACTTTCCTCCTTTTTTTAATTTACTGGTCACTTGATGGCATCAGTCCTCGTTGTTCTCCAATTTCTTCACCATACAAGCCACTTTTCCTCCCCATTCTCCTAAGTTTCAATTTTAAAACTGACCCTCCACCATTGTTCCTTCTTCCCCCACTCAGTTCGAAACCTCCGTAATCATTTACACTTTACAACCCGCTGTTACGGGGATCTCACCTCCGCCACCACTGCTCCAAAGTTTAAATCGAATCCTTGATTTCCTTGCACTTATCTTCTGCTATTTCCAAGTGCTGAGTTCCCGTCCAAATCCAAGTCCGAAGCGGCTCGTTCAGCCCGACTTTCACCACGCCTCACTTACCACCTCATTTACCACTTTATTTTTCAGACTTCGAGCCCGTGCCACACCTCTTTGTTGTCCAAAGCACTTCGGAAATCCAGATTTTATATTTTTGAGACAGCCCGTCGGATAGATTCACTTTAAAATTTGCTTTTTCTCCCCATTTCTGCGTGAGCCGAGAAGAAACACGTCTTGCTCTCAGCACATCTTAGCCACACACCCTGGTTGTGTATCTTCTGAGGATCCCTCCAACCCCAGGTGATGGAATGCAGGCAGGCAAGAAAAGCAATGGATGATCAAGCTGAGTACTGAGTTCCTTGACAACTTACTTCTTTTTTGATCATATGATAAGAAAACTGCTTGAACCTATATTGAAGTTCACATGAGATTCAACCAGTAATATTCATGAAAATGAGGAAGGTGTGGAAAGCTCACTCCACATAGTTCAACATCAAAAAGAGTAAACTGAGTGGAGAGAAACCAGCTTAGCACACACTTTCCTTGTTTTCATATAAAAAATTCACCTGAACATTTCTTAACATCATCTATTTTATTTCAAAATTTCAGTTTAAAGCAGCAGTTCTTTTCAGTTTCTTACATAGCTTCAATGCACAATACGACTCCTTAATTTTTATTTTTAGGATGTTGTTCAGTCGCATAGTCGAT
This sequence comes from Bradypodion pumilum, assembly GCA_035047305.1. Taxonomy (NCBI): domain Eukaryota; kingdom Metazoa; phylum Chordata; class Lepidosauria; order Squamata; family Chamaeleonidae; genus Bradypodion; species Bradypodion pumilum. Next base: position 430,646,964 of record JAWDJD010000001.1, read on the forward strand.
TTTTAGGATGAGAAAAGGGGACACAAATGGTTCTTGATTTCTGGCTTCTTTTTTTCCCCACTAGTTATTTTCCTCCTTCACCTCAAAGCTTTTCTCTATTTTTTACTAGGGAAGAAAAAGTCTGTGACTGCAGATGTTTTAAAACTCTTGACATCAGACGCCATATTGTTTGCCTGCCAGTAGATTTTCTTTTTAATGTAATGAACTAAAAGCTCAATTGTAGCACTTTTGGAAAAGACACAGGGGGAAAAATCAGAAGAACTGGCTGGCTATAAAACAGACAGCTTTTCCAAACTGGTGAGGCAGATGTTCTCACAAGTTGTCACTGTTTTCTTCCTTTTCCCTTGTGTTTCACAGTAGTATTATGATCCCTGATCCTATCCATATGGAGGGTAGATCAGTCAGTTCCAAATGCTTGAAGCAGTATTCCTACTTTTCATCACAGTGAGGAGGCAGAGCAAAGTGCCTTTTATGAAGGAACATATTAATAAAAAGGTCTTAACCCAGAGAAAGGGAGGTGGCGGTGGAGAGCAACTTAATGAGATGTTTCATAAGGATGTGTAAATGGGATATGATTGATCATTGCATGTGAGCCCTTGATAGCCATCCTTACCATTAGACAACAGCTACTGTGCTGTTACTGTCAGAAATAGGAAAAGGTGCTAAAGCTGTCAGTCTTGACAGCTTTAAGAAAGGATTAGACAAGTTCATGTAGGACAAGGGTATCAATAGCTATAATTATGGATACCTAAGGACAACCTACGGGTTGGCGAGATAGGCAGGATATCTCTCAATGCCATTTCCAGGGAATCCTAAGCAGGTGAAGGCATCTGCTTGAGAATACCCTGAAGCAAATGGTGAGTTTCTGTGTGAGACAGAATGCTGGACTGGATGGGCTGTGGCCTGTTCCAGCAAGGCTGTTCTTATGGATTGTTTTTCAGATGGCTTTAAATACCAAGCGCTTTGAATTGGAGAGAGGACAGCAAAATTTCTTAGGCCAGCTCTTTCAGTGGATATGGATAGGTATATATGTTCATTATCCTTGATAGACAGAGTGCCTGAAGAACTATGGACAGAGGTTCAGAACATCATACAGCAGGCAGCAATTAGAACCAACCCAAAGAAAAAGAAATACAAGAAAGTGAAGTGGCTGTCTGATGAGGCTTTACAAATAGCATAGGAAAGAATGAAAAATAAAAGCAAGGGTGAAAGAGAAAGATTCACCTAAATTCATGCAGATTTCCAAAGAAGAGCAAGGAGAGGTAAAGAGGCCTTCTTGAATGAACAATGCAAACTAGTATGGAAAAATTACAGAATGGGAAGGACTAGAGATCAATTTAAGAAAATTGGAAATATCTAGGAAATTTTTGAGCAAAAATTGCCATGATAAAGGATAAAAATAGCAGGAACTAGGAGCAGAAGAGATTGGCAAAAATGGCAGGAGTACAGCTTCCAGGAGCAATGGCAGAGGCATGGGCCGGATGAATTGCAGTAAACCCATTTGTGTGGATTCATGATGGCTTGGGATTCTGGGAATTGAAGTCCAAGAACATCTGGAGTGTCAAGGTTCACCATCAAAATGTTCATTATATTATTAATTAGTAGTTGTTGTTTTCTTCTACTATAATTGAATATCTTATAGGAAACATTCCTTCTATCCTTAATATGTACTTTACAAGTTCCGTACATTTTTGAAAAGAAAGCTGCAACCAAAATTTGTTCCTTTTATCATTTGCCATATAGAGCTATTTCTAGCATGGAAATGATCTACAGAGAGGAGGAGGTAGAAACTAAATAAATTACTAAGTAAATAAATCATGTTATTGCTATCTGCCATAGGTTTTACCTGTGATCAGACTACCTAAAATTTATGACAACTCTACTAGATAGCTCAGTAGATTAGGTATCTGGCTGCTGAGTCCAAGTTTGGGAGTTCAATCCCCCCCCACACACACACACACACACACGACTGGATAGCGCAGTGAATTAGATAAGTTGTGGGTTTGATTCCCCACTGTGCTTCCTCGGAGAAGAACAAGCTTGTACGGTTTTGGGCTGTTAATCAGGTCATACTTTTGTGGTCCAAGGGGATACAGAACAAAAGGCATTTGGACAGGTGGCCTGGAATTGGCATATCTATATATGTGGTCTATGGAATGGATTACCTGTGGAATAGCCTGCCTATTGAATGACATATAGGAAATCTTTGGTTTGTTTCAAGTAGCATGATTGACTGATTCCTGTTGGGGGGAAAGGGTTGAGCATTTCTCTCAGCCTGGACTTTTGCATGGTGGAATGAGAAAAAAGAAAGACACACATTTGTGGCAAAAAAGGCTCTGGATGAACTAGAAGACAGTGGAACAATGTGGACAGGCTACAAAGCAGTATACTTTCAGTGGATCCAGGCTCAGAGTGTACCTTAATAAGATGATGTGGTTATATCATGTGCTGCAGAATACAAGGACTATTTAGTCTCTGGAAAAAGAAAAATGGTGCACTGCACTTTTTCTCCCTACTTGCTATCCATTAATACAGAACTGAATTTTAGGGGTGAAAGTAAAGAAGCCAATTAGAAGAGGGGAAAATTAGGAATGTCAGAGGAAAGAAAATAAATTCTTTCTTGAGAAAAGGTCACACTTTTTCACACTCACATGCTTTCCAGTTCTCATGTAATTCTTACTTTTATAATCTTTGACTATTCTGGAGCCCTGGTGGTGCAGTGGTTAAACCACTATACTGCAGTCAAAATGTTGTGAGTTCAATCCTGACAGTGATCAATGTTGACTGAGCCTTCCATTCTTCCGAGGCCAGTAAAATGAGTACCCAGCATGTTGGGGGGATGCTAATAAGCATGTGAACCACACAGAGAGTGCACTAAGCTCTATGGGACAGTATATAAGTATAATTGCTATTACTATTTGTTGTGTCTGAACCCAGGAAAGATTACTCGGACAGAGCTGGCGCAAACAACAACATTGGTTTATTGCAAGTAGCAAAGAACAGAGAGCAGGTGCAGGGACAACATCTTATATACAGAACATAGTTGTTACATTTACCCAAGACTTCCGGGGAAGCGGGAAAATATTAGCGAATCAGCTGCTGCCAAATTGGTGCCTATTTTGCAAGGCGCACTAATGCATTAATAACCTTAATACACAACACTATTGCATTTAGTTCTTATTTTGCCTTGATTTTGGAAGAAGCTTCAGTTTTCACAGTGGGTTAGATTTCTCCTTCTGGGAGAGTCTACACCTCTCTTATTTTTATTTATTTATTTCCTTACACACACATGCACATGTGCATGCACACACACCCACACCAATGAATTTACTATTTCATTTTACATCTTGTTTTCTGATTTTCCCATCTGGATTCTTCTGGAACAATTTTATTGCACATTCCCCTTAATCTTCTGGAACTTGTTCTTCTCACTAGATTGCTATATATGGTTGTTTCTCAGTCTTTGACAAAGATGAAACTGGGGGGGGGGGAAATGATGTAGGACAAAATTGATCACACATCAGAACACGACATGCTTATAATCATGCAATTACATAATTATGTAATTCCTTTTCTGAAGCCAGCTTACACATCAAACATTTATTGCTCCATATATGGTAAAAGCCTTCACTGTAAAATCTTAAGTATCACTTTGCATTCATGTGAAATTAATGTGATGATTCTATAATTACTGTACTTTTTCATCTCTTTTTTGTGGGACTGGAATTTATAATGAATGGTTTCTGTCAGCGGGCCATTGATTTGTTTTCCATATCTGTTGGCACACAGGCATTAAACTTAAGGAGTGTTCCAGGAGAAAAAGGTTGTTGAAAACCTAGGTCAGCAATATGAACATTGGTGAATATAAAAGAATTCAAAGCCAGATATTTAACTGTAAAGCAAACAGAACTCAAAGATCATTTGAACTCAAAGGTGGATGAGTTTCTGTTTTTCTTTCTGCCACATTCAGATTTTTTAAAAATTACAATAAAACCCTGACTTACATATGCCTCGACTTACATAAAACTTTACTTACATAATGATTTTGTGCTAAAACCATGTCCCGATTTACAAGATGTCCTATGGGTTTGCTTTGAGTTACATAAAAATTCTTTTCCTATGGGTTTGCTTCGAGTTACATAAAAATTTAGTTCCCTATGGGTTTGCTTCAATTTACATAAAGATTTCATTTTTCCTATGGGTTTGCTTCGAGTTACATAAAAATAATTTTTTCTATGGGTTTGTTTCGAGTTACCAAAAATACGATTTAAGCAAAACCCTATGGAACTGACTTTTTTTCGTAAGTAGGGGTTTTACTGTACATGTTATTTCCATCCTGCAAATGAAGAAATCTGATTTTGGATAAATTCTTATCAAAGATGAATTGAAATTCTTACCCATCTTTATCCCTGAATAGTTTGACTCACTTGCTGAAGGAAGAAGTCACTCTAAAAACTCTACTGAGGGCTTCCCCTGTTGAGGCAACTGGTGCCTGGAGGAGGGATTTATTCTCACCCTTCCCAGAAATCTCCTGTTTTTGGTAAGCTCCAATGGAAGCTTAGTAGGGACTGCGGTGGCTTAGTGGTTAAGACGCTGAACTTGATGACTACACGGTCGACAGGTCAGCAGTTCGAGACCTGAATGCTGCATGGCATAGTGAGCTCCCATCTCTGTCCCAGCTCCTGCCAACCTAGCAAGAAATTAAAGGTAAAGGTAAAGGTTTCCCTTGCTCGAAAGCCAGTCGTATCCGACTCTAGGGTTCAGTGCTCATCTCTGTTTCTAAGCCGAAGAGCCAGCGCTGTCTGCTTCTGCAGACGTTTCCGTGGTCATGTGGCAGGCATGACTAGACACCGGAGCGCACGGAACACTGTTACCTTCCCACCGAAGTGGTCCCTATTTATCTACTTGCAATTTCTTGCTTTCGAACTGCTAGGTTGGCAGGAGCTAGGATGAAGACGGGAGCTCATTTCCGTCCTGCAGTACTCGGGAATCGAACTGCTGATCTTCCGCTTCCCAGTCAGCGTCTTAACGACTTGAGCCACTGCAGTTCTTGAGCAAGAAATTGCAAGTAGATAAATTGGTAACACTTCAGTAGGAAAGGTAACAGCATTCCGTGCACTCCAGTATCTAATCATGCCTGCCACATGACCACAGAAATGTCTGAAGATGCAGACAGTGCTGGCACTTTGGCTGTAAATGGAGATGAACACCACCCCTAGAGTCGGATATGACTGCCTTTTGAGCAAGGGAGACCTTTACATTTACCCTAATGGAAACTTGCCATTTAGCTTGGGGGAGGAGGGAGAGAGATTACCTGATAGGCTTCCTTGTCCTCCTTCCCACACTCTTTCACAAAGCTCAAATGGCCTTCCTACCTAGCCCAAGGTTTCTGTGTGATAGTATCTGGTCGCTTTGGGGTCAGATAGGAATTTTTGCACCGGCCCTGGATTGGCTTCAGGGGTGGGTGATTTTTTTTTTGTCTATCCCACATTATTTGTGATGGGACCATATGGGTTAATCTGGAGGGCCATATTAAATAGGTCATAAATAGTGGGTAGTTCCAGGATTGGGTGGGGGCTTCACTCGCAGCCCACTGATGGTGCTGCCCACTCTCAGGATCAGGGGTAAGGAAGAATCCCCTGGCTCTGTCCAAGGCCCCTGCCACACTGCAGGAAGAGAGAAGTTATTGCCAAGTTAATAAAGTTATGGCCCTTAGTTAACTCTAATTAATGTATCTGTGTCTTTGTTCCAAGACGGTGGGGGGAGGGAATCACAGTACAATGCTATGAAGTGATGCAAATATGAAGGGGACCATGAAGGGGGAAAGCTCTCAAAGCCTTTTGCAAATTAATTTCTTCCCCTACAGTTTGTGGGCAACTCTGTTAGGAAATATGGAAATGCCATAAATTATTATAAGCATGGAATTAAATCACCCTCAGGGTGACTTGTATGAAAAGTATGTCTCCAGAAATAATTTTTTACTAAGTGTATTGGAAAATGTACCATTTTGTTCAATTAGTTTAAAAGGATTTGGCAGGAAATGCCCACTTTTCTTAAGAACATGAATTCCCCTCCCCAATGGGGTATTCCAATCTATTCATTCACAGGCTAATTTCCTTGTTAGTTACCAGAGGTCTTGAGCACGTTTGCATAATTCTCACTGTGAGCATGTGTCCAGTTAATTTAAATCACATTAAAAGTCTTTGTATGTGTGTGTGTGTGTGTTCTTCTGGTCACATGAAACTGTGTTCTAAGGTTTTCCCTTTTAGACAGTGACAATACAACACCAGCCCCTTAGTCTTTCAGCTGGCAAATCCTGTAGTCACATCATTTAGTGGGCAATGAGAAAGTTGCTTCTAATGATGATTTCTTTTCAATTGCGAAACTAATCTATAGCATTGAAAAGAAAGCCTTGAGCCTACTTGTGATGTACCTGTATTTTCGAAACAGGCAGCTGAGTTGGCTATGGGACACAGAGCTATGAACAACACTGTTGTGTATTGAGGCACATTTGCAGGAAGCGCAGGAAGTGCTCTTGCAAGAGGAAAATGGCGGTTTCCCGCCATTCTAACTAGAAGCCTAAAGTGGCGCGAAATCCCTGCAAAAGGGCACACTTGTTAGGCTAAACAAAGCCCTGTGATTGGTTACAGTTTTGGATCCTGTTTTCCATTGGTTAACTACATATATTCCCTGTTATGATTGGTTAGTTACATTTGTCCAGTGGGTTGCTACCTTGTATCCAGGAGCCACTGCCGGGGAGATACTATATAAGCCCCACGGGTAAACAAGGGTGGGGCCGGACCGGATCTATACTTCCTACTCCATACAGGTAGCCGGGTAGCACTAAGCCTGGGTTCCTCCATTATGCTATACTTCTATGGTAGCTAGTTTATTGCCCATTGCCTGGTAAGAGTCAGGAGGGACTGACTCCACTAGGATTATATAGCCATCTCGGGATCCGGAACACCATGTAAGCTCATCTCTAATTGACTGTTAAATAAATCCTGTTACTGTTTGTTCATCGTTGTCCTGGTGATTATAAGGGCCGGATCTAACAAACACCCATCCAGCTTCTTTCATGGCTCTACCAGTAAACAAGGGCAGATGCGTCTGGGCTCTTCCAAACAAACGTCCAACTTTTAGTCACAAAACGATGGGGGAAGTGCAAGAACGCATTTCCCAATGCACAACAAAGATTTCCCTGGTGGCTGGCTAGTTCTCTGGCCTCACAGGGAAAGAGTAAAATCTTTACGTTTTGCTTGGCCTACCTATTGCAAGCTGATATGTCAAGGGAGGGCCAGACACTTTAAGGAACATCTCAGCTGACCAGCATTTTGGCTCCACTAGTTCCCTCTGGTTTCTTTCCTTCTGCTTCCTCTCTCCCCAATAAGAGAGTTCGTGGTGGATCCTTCCCCAGACCTTCTGGTCCACCAGCTCTTCAGGGATACAGAATTGCACCCTCTGTCCTGTCCAGGAGTCCTGCTTCCAGATCCAAGCCCAGCCTGGTGGTGAATTGGTGGTCATACTTGCTGGCTTTCTTGTTCCAAAGCCTCCTTCTCAGGCTCATGAGCCTCCAGTGCTCCATTCTTCTCTTCTGCTTCTCCTTTCCTCCCCCATCTCTTCCTCTGCCTTCTTTCCAGCCTCCTCACCTGGCCCCATTTTTATCTCTTCTCCAATGTCCTCTCACCCTTCATTTCTGAGGCTGAGTTATTCAAAAGCCCCAGCTGACTTGACTTCTTTCATTCTTCAGTCCATTGAGAGCTCCAGACTGAATCTTCCATGGGGTGATGCGCTGCCCTTCTCTCCTGGTACCAATTCACAGACATTTAACACTACATTTTCACTCACATACAACTCTGTTTTATGGAAGACAAAATTCTTCCTAGTTATCTTGATATGATGAATAAGGATTCCACAAAGGTACAATGAACAAAGGTTGCCCTTGCTCGAAAGCCAGTCGTATCTGACTCTAGGGTTCAGTGCTCATCTCCATTTACAGCCAAAGAGCCAGTGCTGTCTGCATCTGCAGATGTTTCTGTGGACATGTAGCAGGCATGACTAGACACTGGAGTGCACAGAACACTACTTACCTTCTCACCAAAGTGGTACCTATTTATCTACTTGCAATTTCTTGCTTTCAAACTGCTAGGTTGGCAAGAGCTGAGACAGAGACAGAAGCTCACTCTGTTGTGCAGCACTCAGGTCTCTAACTGCTGACCTGCCGACCTTCCAGTCCTCAAGTTCAGCATCTTAACCACTAAGCCACCAATGTCCCTGGAATCAGAAAAAATAAAGTTGCAGCCAGTTCCTGTTTATCAGTGCATCAGGAGACAAGAACTGAATGAGAAAGCATGTCTAAATAACCTTTTTATACAATATACACATAATCAATTTAATAATGCTTAAAATAATTTGATTTTTTAAAAATTTGGGTGGGGACAGCAAAACTGCCACAAGTAAAAATGGGCTTTCTTAATGAAAATCACAATTATTTAAAGTCAGTGGAGTTCTTGGTCCCCAAGAGTCTGATTTTACTGACTCTGTTAATAGCAGAGATGTAGTAAGTTTGAATAATTTGAGCATGGAGCATGGACAACTTACCCTTTTCACCACAATTCCCAAAAGCAACATTTTCAAGCATTGCTTAAGATTTCCTATCTGGTTCACATTTTATGACTTTTATGACCTCTTCTAACAATCCCTCCATTATTGAAACATCACCTTTACACCTTAGCAGGTAACATCTCCTAATTGAAGGAAAGTTCTCTTCCTCACCTACCACTATGCCAGTTTTTATTTAGATAAAACTATAATATCACATAGCATAATTATTCTGCTGGGCCCTCATTATAGATATGTGCCCTGAAAAACAGATGGTACCAGGTGTAACTAATAACATGTATTATTGATCCACAGTGTTAATGACAGCCAGGTTACATATCTGTCTGTTCTTATGCCTAGAGAGGTTATTGGATGCCTTGTACAGGAAGTGATGCCCAAAATGAGGAGGAATGTATACATACCTGTCAAATATCCTGAATTGGCTGAGATTTTCCGTATTTTGGCGCTCATCCATCTCCTTTCCCACTGCCATCCCGTATTTTGAATGGCGGGGAAAGGGGTTACTGTGAAAGCGTGCATGTGCAGAACCCATTTGTGCATGCACAAATGTGTTCTGCACATGCACAAACAGGTTCTGCGCATGCAAAAATGGGTTCTGCATGAGTGCGCCTGTGCATGCGCAGTGATTTATTGTATTTTTGGGAGCCGTGCTTGACAGGTATGAACATGTGTTTCTTATTAAGCAATGATAGAGAAAAATATCCCAGTTTCTTTTTGAGGGACAACAAGCAAGAATGTGATATGTCAGACATGGTTACAATATGAACCATGGTGGTAGTTGCAGAGACAAAATTCAGAGCTAAATGAGAAGAGCAGTATTATATGACAATTACACATAATATAATTGCAACTGGGTCCAATTGCATATATTCCATTTCATGTCTAGTAATTGACTCTTGTTGAAAAAGGGAGGAGAACACACTTATTTTCTCTAACCCAGTTGTTACCCTAAAGGCATATGTAAAAGAGACTGGATGCATGCAAGTGGAATGATCAACCCTTATATCATCTTTGACAATATATTAAGGAGATGGGAGAAAGGCAGAGATATCTTCATCATGCACAACAGCATAATTTATCCATTTGTTCTGTTCTGAAAAGAGTATTAAATGCCTTGTCACTGGGGGTGTTTGGGACGAGGCACAATGTTCTTTTCCTTGTGCTTTTCACTGTATCCTGTTGACAAATAAAATGGCTGGTATTGTGTTTTTAGAAGCAATGATGACTTCATCTCAAGGGGCTCAGAAGTTAGCATAAATAGAAGTCACCATGGAGAACATTATACTATGGTCACTGTCATCCACTATCACACATTATGGCTTTGCAGGAGGTGCAGGATTAGAAAGCATAGTATCAATAAAAAGAATAGCAAACATAAGAACATAAGAACAGCCTTGCTGGAACAGGCCACAGCCCATCTAGTCCAGCATTCTGTCTCACACAGTGGCTCACCATTTGCTTCAGGGTATTATTCCCAAGCAGATGCCTTCACCTGTTTAGGATTCCCTGGAAATGGCATTGAGAGATATCCTGCCTATCTCTCCAACCCGGAGGTTGTTCTTAGGTATCCATAATTATAGCCATTGATACCCTTGTCCTCCATGAACTTGTTTAATCCTTTCTTGAAGCTGTCAAGACTGACAGCTGTCACCACTTCTTCTGGCAGGGAGTTCCATAGATCCTCTGGGTGAAAAAGTACTTTCTCTAGCACCCAAAAGTTTCATGGAGTGCCCCCTAGTTCTAGTGTTGTGCAATAGGGAAAACAGTTTTTCCTTATCTACTTTGTCCACACCGTGCATGATTTTATAAACCGCTGACAACACACCCCACTGCCCAAAAAAGGAGGACACCAGAGAGCTGGTATGTGGCAGCTTGTGGGGGAAGTGGGAGGGGGGATTGCCTTCCCGCGACATGGCCTTGCTCTCTGGGTGCCTTGGCGGGATGCCCAGAGAGTGAGGCCAGGCCATGGGAAGGCAATTCCCCCCCTCCCGCTTGAGCTGCCGCTTGCCTTCCCACAGAGTGCAAGGCTGGGCCACGGGAAGGAAGGTGCTTCACCTCCTCCTTCCCCCGGTCTCCCTCCCAGGCCACAGGAACAAAAGCGGTTGCTCATGGCAGTAGCAGGAGGGAGACTGGGGAGAGAAGGAGGGGGACAGGAGAGAAAGAGAGAGAAAGAGAGAAAAAAAGAGTGAGAGAAAGAGAGAGCACAGTGTGTGTGTGTGTGTGTGTGAGAGAGAAAGAAACAAAAAAGACAGCAAGAGAGAGAGAGAGAGGGAAAGAGAGAACTCTGTGTGGGTGTGTGTGTGAGAGAAAGAAACAAAAAAAGATAGCAAGAAAGAGAGAGAGAAAAAGAAAGAAAAAGAGAGAGAAAAAGAGAGATCAGTGTGTGTAAGAGAGAGCAAGAAAGAATGAGAGAGAATGAGAGAGAGAAACAAAGAGAGAGTGTGTGTGTGAGAAAGAAAGCAAGAGGAAAGAGTGAGAGAAAGAGAACTCTGTGTGTGAGACAGAAAAAAACAAAGAAAGACAGCAAGAAAGAGAGAGAGAGAGACAGAAAGAGAGAGAAAGAGTGTGTGTGAGAGAGCTCAGTGTGTGTGTGTTGTGTTCTCAATACTATGCCTTTAAACACGTAACAATCATCAGCTAACCCAATGTAATCAGGACGCGAGCTAATGACCACCAGGTGGCAATAGCGAGCGCCCAGCTCACACGGTTCCAATTCCCCAAAGAACTACAGCGCGGGAAGTTTCCCACCACTACCTCACCTGGACAAGAAGGGCGTGACCAGAAATGACGTCACGCCGACAGTAGCCAATGGGCTACCGTGGAGCCACATTCAAATGTATAGCCACTGTATATATTGAGCTGTTCGTCCACCATTACCACATGTTCCCCCGGACCACCATGCAATAAAGATGTGTTAAGCCAATACTTCGGCTGTTCCTGTGTCTCGGTTTTCATATACTAAATTGGCGACGAAGGTGGGATCATGGATCCCCATGAGATCAAGACACACGCGGGCCACGCCGGCTTCGACATCAACAAGCCGGAAGATTGGGAGCTCTTCGAAATGGACTTCCAAGATGTGCTGGTGGTGTCCGACATTACGGACGAGGGAAAGAAGAGGGCCATCCTCACCCGGATGCTCGGGAATGCCGCCAAAAGAGTATTGGTGGACCTGGTATCACCGAAGAAGGTGAGCGAGCTGCCGGTCAAACAGCTCCTGAAGGCGATGCGCGACCATTTCCAGCCCTCGGTTTCAATGTTCTTGGCTCGAGACGCGTTCTGGAAGAGAGTTCAAGCGCCTGGTGAGTCCATCGCCGCCTTTGCAGCGGCCCTGCGGTTGGCCGCCGGCCCATGCAAGTCGGAAAACCTGGAAATCACCCTCAGGGACCGCATGCTGTGTGGCCTGTGGGACGAGGAGGTTCAGCGAAAGCTGATGAACCAGGAGCCCCCCCAACGCTGCGCGAGGTTGCGAAGGCGGCGCAGGCCGCGGAAGCCACGAGGGCCGGAGTCAAGGGGTTCAGAGAAGGGCCCCCACAGTCCGACAAGGCAGCGGGGTCAGTGCATGCGGCCAGACGGACGCCAAAATCTTCCACGGAGAGCAGCGATGACGAGGATGTCCGGAGGGTTCGGAAGGAAGGCCGACGCTGCGACGGATGTGGAGCGGCCCACGACCGCATCAAGTGCCCATTCCGGAAGGCCGAGTGCCACAACTGCGGACGCCGGGGGCACATCGCCAAGTTCTGCAGACAGGCGGCGCAGGGACCAGAAAAGCTCGTCAGACCGCTCGGCGAGGACCAAGGAGGGCGCCCGGCCCGCGAGGAAGCAGGACGGCGTGGGCCGCATCTCCGACGACAGCAGCGACGACGCCCCAGTGTACAGCGTGTCCTTGGGACACCCCCGTTACTTTGTTGAGGTACTGGTGCAAGGGGCCCCTGTTAGGATGGAGATAGACTCGGGTTCCTCCTACTCAATCATGTCCCAGCAGGAGTTCTTGGGAATTTCCCCCCACGTGCGCCCTAAGCTCAAAGCGTTGAGGTCCTCGCTGCGGGACGTACAGGGTAATAGCATTCCGGTGTTGGGGGTTGGAGAATTCAAGGTCCAGTACAAGCAGCACACCGCAGAACTGCCCCTGGTTGTTCTCAATGGGGGAAGTTGCAGCCTCCTCGGGACTCAATGGTTTAAGCCCCTGGGTTTGTTCATTGGGGGGTGCATGCCATTGGGACTGACCCAATACAGGAGGTGTGCGACGCGCACCCCGAAGTATTCAAGAAAGGACTCGGAAAATTCAAGGGACCCCCAGTAGCGTTCGACCTGGACCCGGAGGTCCGCCCAATAAGACTCAAGCCGCGCAGAGTGCCTTTCGCACTAAAGGACGAAATAGAGGCGGAACTGGACAAATTGGTGGGCCAGGGGATTCTTGTTCCTGTTGATTCCGCGGAGTGGGAGACTCCGATTGTAACTGCGCTAAAGGCCAACGGGGAGGTTCGCATATGTGCTGATTATAAGTGCACCATTAATAAGGCGATCCGCCCAAATGCGTATCCGGTGCTGGTAGTCAGCCACCTGTTGGCCAGATTACATGGGGGAAAGTGTTTCGCAAAACTTGACCTGGCGCAGGCCTATCAGCAACTCTCAGTAACCCCAGCTGCAGCTGCTGTGCAAACAATAGTCACTCATAAGGGGGCGTTCCAGGTGACGCGCCTACAGTTTGGCGTGAACTCGGCGCCGGGCATTTTCCAGTCGCTCGTGGAACGCCTCTTAAAAGGACTGGATGGGGTCTTGCCATACTTTGATGACATATTGATAACGGGGGGAGTGAGAAGGAGTTGGCTGAAAGGCTAGACAAAGTACTGGCGGTGTTTGAAAAGGCGGGGTTGAGGTTGTGGAAAGACAAATGCGTCTTCTTCGCAAAAGAGGTTGAGTTCTTGGGTTTCCAGGTAACCCCTGCGGGAATCAAACCCTCCAAATCAAAGGTAGCCGCAATTCAAGGTGCCCCTCGCCCCACCTCCAAGCCCGAATTGCAGTCGTTCCTAGGGCTCTTAAATTTCTACCAGTCCTTCCTGCCTCGGAAGGCATCGGTAGCAGAGCCGCTGCATAAGCTGCTCAAGAAGGACGAGGCATGGAAGTGGGGCGAGAGCCAAGAGAGGGCATTCGTTGAACTGAAACAACTCCTAGCGTCTGATGCCATTCTCACCCATTTTGACCCCAAGAAGCCGGTGGTTCTGATATGCGATGCATCCCCAGTGGGGGTGGGGGCGGTGCTGTGCCACGTGCTGGAAAACGGGAGAGAGGCCCCGGTAGCATTCTACTCCAGATCCCTGTCCCAGGCTGAGCGAAACTACGCCCAAACAGACAGGGAGGCGCTAGCAATAATAGCGGGGACTAAGAAGTTCCACGATTTCCTCTACGGCTGCCCCTTCATCATAGTTACCGACCACAAGCCCCTGCTAGGCATTTTCACTGCGGACAAGCCCACACCTCAGATCCTGTCCCCTAGGATGTTACGGTGGGCCATCTTCTTAAACGCGTATCAGCACGCATTGGTGTACCGCCCAGGGAAAGAAATAAGCCACGCGGATGCCCTGTCGAGGTCTCCCCTTCCCCACACTAGCAGCACCGTGGGCGAGGAAGAAAAAGACCGCCAAGTGCTCCTGATAGAGGTCTTAGATTCGCCCCCTATTGTACCCGCAGACATTGCCAAGGCGACCGGAAAGGACAAAATGCTAGCTCTAGTCAGCTCCTGGGTGCAAAAAGGGTGGCCAGCGTCCTCCCCGGCAGCAGAGTTCGCCCCGTTTTTCAGGAAGAGGCTAGAGTTGTCCATAGAGAGAGGGTGCCTTCTGTGGGGCCAGCGGGTGGTGGTCCCCGAATCCCTGAGGCCTAGGGTACTCAAACTGCTGCACGTCAGCCACCCTGGAATTGTCCGCTCCAAGGCTCTGGCCAGGAGCCATTTCTGGTGGCCCCAGTTAGACGCCAACATCGAGCACATGGTAGGCACTTGTGAGAGCTGCCAATGCTCCCGACCCGAAGAGGCACGTCTGCCGCACAGGGAATGGGACGCGGCGAAGGGGCCGTGGTCCCGGGTGCACATTGATTTTGCGGGCCCATTTAGAGGGACACTTTTTCTCCTCGTAGTAGATGCTTACTCCAAGTGGTTGGAGGTCATTCCAGTTACGAGCACCTCCTCGGCAACGACAGTGAAGCATTTGCGTAGGGTTTTTAGCACGTTCGGTATACCTGACACCCTAATTAGTGATAACGCTAGTTGTTTCACGTCCGCAGAGTTCAGGGCATTCACTGAGATCAACGCCATTCGGCACATCACCTCCGCCCCTTTCCACCCGGCAACAAACGGCCAGGTCGAGCACCTCGTGCGCACCACCAAAGACGCGCTGAGGCGCATGGGTCCCGGGGATCTCAACCTACAAGTGTGCCAGTTCCTGCTGGGCTACAGGGTGACCCCCCTAGCTTCTGGGTACTCGCCCGCAGAGCTCTTAATGCGTAGGAAGCTGACTACAATTCTGACCAGGCTAGACCCCACAAGGGTGGAGGACACAGGGAGGAACATCGGGTTAGCAGACATGAAAAGTTTCGAAGTCGGTGCCCCAGAACATTGCAGGAACTACGCTAGCGCGGGGCCAGCCTGGGTCCCGGGCATCGTCGTTGGGCAGACGGGTCCCGTGTCGTATTGCGTAGAGACCAGCACGGGTCTGCTCTGGAGACGACATGCAGACCAACTCCGTAGCAGGGTTCCGGGACACCAGAGCGCGGACGGCGCGGAAAAGGATTCAGCGTTAGGGTGCTCCCCCACCCATTCAGCCCAAGGGGGAGGAGAGGGGGGCCAGTGGTCCCCACCTAGGGGGGAGGGGAAGGAATCTGTCCTCGTAGATATCCTGCGGGGTCCCCCAAATGACGTCCCAAGAGATAATTTTGAATTTCAGTTACAAAACCGGGGGGGGGGTTCGGAGTGGTCCCCCACCCATCCAAGCGAGAAGCGGGGTTTTTCATTAGCCCCCAGTGCCCCCGGTTTTTCCACAATGGAGTTTGTCCCTTCCCCAAAAGCCGCAGAACCGCGGCAAGTCACTAACGAGTCTCCCTCTCCCGTTGCAGGACAAGAGCCCAGGGGACAGAGAAGCAGTAACACTCCCGGGACAAGCCAGCCAGCATCACGCCCAAAACGCGTTTGCAATAAGCCATCTTGGATGAGAGACTTCGTCTCATCCTAGGGGGGAGGGATGTTGTGTTCTCAATACTATGCCTTTAAACATGTAACAATCATCAGCTAACACAATGTAATCAGGACGCGAGCTAATGACCACCAGGTGGCAATAGCGAGCGCCCAGCTCACACGGTTCCAATTCCCCAAAGAACTACAGCGCGGGAAGTTTCCTGCCACTACCTCACCTGGACAAGAAGGGTGTGACCAGAAATGACGTCACGCCGACAGTAGCCAATGGGCTAACGTGGAGCCACATTCAAATGTATAGCCACTGTATATATTGAGCTGTTCGTCCACCATTACCACATGTTCCCCCGGACCACCATGCAATAAAGATGTGTTAAGCCAATACTTCGGCTGTTCCTGTGTGTCGGTTCTCATATACTAAAGTGTGTGAGAGAGAAAGAATCAAAGAAAAACAACAAGAAATAGAGAAATGAAGAGAGAAATAGAGAGAAGAGTGAGAGAAAGAGAGAGGAAGAGTGTGAGAAAGACACAGAGAGAAAAAGAGTGAGCAAAAGAGAGAGCTCTGTGTGTGAGAGAGAGAGAATGAGATAGAGAAACCAAGAGAGAGAGAAAGTGTGAGAAAGAGTGAGAGAGAGGAAAAAGAGTGAGAGAAAGAGGGAATTCTGTGTGTGAGAGAGAAAAACAAAGAAAGACAGCAAGAAAGAGAGAGAAAGAGAGAGATAGTGAGAGAGAAAGAGAGTGCTCAGTATGTGTGTGTGTGAGAGAGAAAGAAACAAAAAAACAGCAAGAAAGAGAGAGAAAGAGAGAGTGTGTGCGAAAGAAAGAGAGATAAAAGAGTGAGAGAAAGAGAGAGCTCAACGTGTGTGTGTGAGAGAAACAAAGAAAGACAGCAAGAAAGAGAGAGAGAGTGTGTGTGTGTGAAAGAGAGAGAAAGTGAGAGAAAGAGAGGACTGTGTGTGTGTGAGAGAGAAAGAAACAGACAGCAAGAAAGAGAAAGAAAAAGTGTGTGTGAGAGAGAAACAGAGAACTCTGTGTGTGTGTGTGAGAGAGAAAGAAACAAAGAAAGACAGCAAGAAAGAGAGAGCATGAGAAAGAGAGCGTGAGAAAGAGAGAGCGTGAGAAAGAAAGAGATAAAAGAGTGTGTATGTGAGAGAGAAAGAGTGTGTGTGTGTGAGAGAGAAAGAGAGCTCACTGTGTGTGAGAGAAACAAAGAAAGACAACAAGAAAGAGAGAGAGAAAGAAAAAGAAAGAGTGTGAGAAAGAAAGAGATAAAAGAGTGCTAGAAAAAGAGAAAGAAAGAGTGTGTGAGAGAAAAAACAAAGTGTGTGAGAGAGAAAGAGATAGAGAGGAGAAAAAAGGGGGGAGTGAGCCACAGCCCTCACCCCCCAAACCACCCCAGGTGAAGCTGGGCCACCCAGCTTGGAGGATATATAGAGAGAATGAAGGAGTGAGAAGCACAGATGGAGGTACAGGATTTCTCCCCAAAAACATGGATGGAAGAAAAGGCTGAGCTGGAGTGGGATGACTCCCCTCAGAAGAGCTTGAAGAGACTTATTGGGCTGAATTAGACCCTCCATAGGAATCCTTTCCACCACAGGATTGGGACCACATATGTAAGGAGGACCTCTGGACATGGAGGTCCAGTTGAGGGTACTTGTGGCAGATGCCTATAAGCACTTGATCCAAAAGAAACTTCATAAGGACCCTGTGATGGCTCTGGACCATGAATTTGGAGTGGAAGAATCAACTCCCCAGCCTGCTGTCAGTTTAGAATTGCCTGTTCATGACCAAGCTGATCATATTGATCAGACATTGGCAGCAGCTCAGTCAGCTTACTCTGACTCTCCAAATGTCAGGGATGAGGATGAGGAGCCACGTATTTAAGAGATTTCACCTCCAGCTGAGAAATGAGATGCAGGTGCGAAGGAAAGAAGCAAGGGCTCATCTGCAGAGACCACCTCCAGCTGTGAGTCCAGATCTTGAGGATTTTTAAGGAACTGCACATGCCAGCCAAGACTTTTGTTGGAACAAGACTTGTTCTCCCGACGCTGCGTTTCTCTGATCTGTGTATTCTGCCTGTTTGACAAACCTGGACTCTGGACCCTCAGACAGCATTCTGATGATGCCTTTAGATTCTCCTTTTGGACACTTGTTTGGTAACTCTGGACATTGGACCATTAACCTGCAAATTTAAGATGCTCCTAGATCTCCCTTAAGACTTTGTTGAACCAACAACCGGTAATTGAACTTGGCTTTCATCTGACCTATGCTTCTGCTTCTCCCTCCCTTGCTCCTTCTGTTCAATAAAGCCTACTCTGCCTTGGTAGAAGTGGAAGGGGGGCTTAAAAGCACCTTAATGGGGAGAGATAAATTTCTGAGAGATCCGGAGGAGCAATAACAGCATCTGAGGGAAGCAACCATGGCTACCCACGTATAATGCATGCTGTGACATCTAGGTATTGCCCAAATTGCCCTGACAGGGCTCAGTTCAGTGATGCGCTGTTCCCGGTGCCCACAGGTGCGTGGGCACCAGTAGCAGAAATTCCCACAGGCCATGCCCATTTGGCTGGCCATGCCCACCTCCCTACCACATGCCATGTTATGGCCGCAGAGTTAGCCACACCCACAGATTTAGCCATGCCCAGGGTGGGGGTAGTAATTTTTTTGCAGCACATCACTGGCTCAGTTAAAATAAAAACTTGTTGCATGACCTTGGGGCTCCTGTAACTTGAACAGGAACCCTGAGAAAAGGACTAGGGATTTACAGGGACCAAATAGTTTCCAGTTCAATCTGTAAGTAATTACAGTTTCTAAATCATTATTTGCTACTACCTAGCTGAACAAGTAGAGTGCCTCAATAAGATGGAAGAGACTGATATAACCATTTCTGCTAGGAGTCCTACAAACCTATGAATGGATCCTTAATTAAGTGTGAAGAGGTGTACAAAGGAGAAATGATGAAGCACTTTTGGAGTAGCTCCATGATTTTCTCCATTCCACGTTTGCCCTTTTCCTAAGATTCTCCTATGTCTTTGTTTCTGCTTTCAATGTATTCTGTAAAGAATGCAAGCGCGGCGCCAAAATGGCCACCGCGCTCTTTGTGCCCCCCCAGACTCAGACATCCGGGTTAGTTAGGGGGGCATGGCCACCCTCGTTAAAAGGGGTGGCCACGAGGCAGCCTGGCTGCCATTTTAGAAGCGACGGAGCGGAGAAGTTTGCTCCGTCGCTTCCCTGCTCACCTCTTTTCAGGAGGCTCTATTTGCTTGAATCTTTCTCATTTTACTAAGGATTTCCTAGGGGAGAAATATTTATGGGTCTCTCCCTTTTAAATCTCCTTGATCGGAGGTTTCCCGGGACTGCAGTGGCTCAGGTGGCTAAGAGGCTGACTGGGAGCCAGAAGGTCAGCGGTTTGATTCCGGAGTGCTGCAGGACGGGATACTTGACTTCAACCGACCCCCTTGGTTGCGCCTGGGGTGGGCTCAGCCCACCCCCTCTACTTTTCGGGAGTGCCACCAGGCTGGAGGGCTCGGATTGCACCCCCGCAGGAGGGTGGTGGGGTTATAGGACACACTGCCACCACTGAGCCCAGGCTGAGGGCTCGAGCAGGGGGTGGCACAGGCCTGCTAAACTGGGTTTTTTACCCCCACTGCTTCTTTGCCTGGCTTGGGCATAGCGGCCCACTTGGGCACAGTGCGGGTTTCCACCCTGCCGTCATTCCTCCCCCTCATAGACCGGATTACTGGGCATGCCCCTATTCTGGCCAGGGATTACCACATGGGTTTATCCTGCATCAATTACCCAGTGGGGCCATTTGGCCCATCTGGCCCACCTTATCCTGGAGGGTTGGATGCTGTGGATGCTCCCCTGCCCGCAATTCGGCAGTGGAGGCATCACTGCTCATTGCTCCACCACCTTCGGATGGTGGGTGCGCCAACTTGGTGGTTCCGGCCCACAAGCCGGCCATGGCTGCGCAGCGGGCCACCAACAGGGTTGAGCTGCCGGAGGCCATCAGGCCAGCGCAGGCTGGCACCTCGTGGCTCCCCATCCAGCCTGGACGCACGGGAACACGGAGCTAGAGGGACATCGCGAACTCCGATGCCCACCACGGGCCGGAACCCCCAGTGGGGGCGGCTCGTGGGGGTGCACTGAGTGAGTATCCTGGTAAAATCAGCACACCTGTGACACTAGCTCATAATGCTGGGGGGGGGGGGTATAGTGGCCATGGTCGCAACAGGCCAATTACACTCTGGTTCTTACTGGGGTGACCGCCCCTATGCTTTTCCTTAATTTCTCTGGGCCCGTAGGGCCGATTCTGTGTTTACCCACTTCAATCCGTGCCAACGGTGGTTCTGCCAATGACCGGTTACTCTATACCCCTGGGTGACCATTTGTCCTGGGCTATTAGCTAGACTATGTGGCTTGGGGAATATATTCACATTTTCCCCCTCCTGCAACATGAACACACTGATGAGGGCATTGAGGGGCAGGACGACAGGGACAAGGAGTTGCCCTGTCGCCGCAAGCTGCCTCCCTATGGGGCCAATTGGTTACCGGCCTATTGGGGCATCCATGGCAGGATATATAAGGGCCCGTCCTGATTTGGCCATCCCAATGGTCCAGTACTTGGACAATGATTACCGGGCTGTGGTTGTTTTCCCTGGCCCGTCATGGTTAGCCTAGGTCAAGACCTTAGGATTAGGGCAGCCCTTCACCCTGAGATGCCAGTGATGAGCCCTGCTAGCACTTGTAGTTAATATATATGACTCCTACGTGGCAGCGCTTATGCTCCGTGTGGAGGGCCTACTTTCGGGCAACCACATTTGTCCCTTGATCTGGAGCTCTCAGATTAAGTTAGCTGCTGCCATCTTCAACAGGGGACATGTTTTGCAGGGCACTCGAACTAGATGATGTGTTGCTCGATCAGGAGTGGGCTCTGTGGAGGCTTCGCTCCTCAAGGTCTGATCAGCCGGAAGAGGGTACTAGCCTGGCGCTGCCATTTGTCCGGTTGCTTCCCCACAGGTGTTTGTGGCAGCGCGTGGTTCACGCCCTGGCCTGTCGTCTGCTACCAAGCCGGGTCTACCCTTACTGAACTAGAATTGGTACCCATTCCTTCCGGTTAGGCGCCACATCAACTGCGGCTGCATTTGGGTGCCTGGAGCCTGACATATGTTGCATGGGCAGGTGAGAATTTGCCCAATTTTCTCTGTCTGTTCGTCCCTTCACTGAATGAGTGCCTTTTTTCTGCCCTCTATTCTCCCTCCTTATTTTACAGACCCTGTGTGTGTTTCCGCACACTGGTAGTAGTGTGGCTTGTGGACCACAATTCTGTGCACTGGGGCGGCACAGTATGCTGCTTTGTCAAAATGGGGACCCCATCTCGGGCTACGCGTACCCGCGTGTATGCAGTGGTATGGTGTGCACGGCATATAGGTGGCGGAAACTGTTGACATTCCTGATGTCTATTGGGGATGCTGGGCCGCCACATGTTTTAATTCTGCACCTCGGAGGTGGTGATCTTGCACGGATTGCTGGCCCGGACTTAAAGACTTCCGAGTGCAGTGACCTGGCGTTTCTTTGCCATTTATGGCCATCTACATGATTGCTATGGTCATACATCATGCCGAGGCAATATCATCGGTGAGACTTTGACCCAGCGGTCGGACCGTGCCCGACGGTCAGGGAACAGGGCTGTTGCCTGGTTCCTTATCTAGAATGGCTTGGGGACAGCCATTTGTCGTCTGGGGATAGGGTTACAGGATTTGGCCTGTATTCTGGAGATGGGGTTCACTGGTCAACAAGTGGATGCACCTCTCTTTTGAATAACGTGCATTAGGGCCAGGTGACTGAATTGTCGCTCAAGGGGAGCGGCCCCTGCTTCAATGTGGCACTGTTGCCAAGTGGAAGGTGCCTCTCCGAGAGTCACAGGTGATGCATGGCCGCATCAACTTCGCCTGCAGAGTGGTAACACGAGGCAGTGCTTTCGCCTAGTGTCTGGAACACACTATGGCGGGTCTCGTTAAACGACACCACAGGGTACGGCTGATTAGGGGTTTACAAGTGGACCTGTTGGTTTGGCTCACATTCCGCAGGACTTTCATGCTGTCTCCTTTTGGAGGTCTGAGCTTCTGGTCAGCCCCAGTTCCAACTACAGTCGGATGCCTCCGGCTCCCTGGGGTGGGGGGATTTATTTAAGGACAGTGTGCCTATGGTCACTGGCCCCAGGGATGGCAGGGCACGGATCGCTTACGCAATCTTATGTTTCTCAAAAAATTTCTCAATTCTGGGAACCCTTTATGCTCTGGGGGGACAGGTGGCTTAATTCTGTGCTTTGCTTTTGGTGTGGCAATGCTGCGGTATGCATATTGTCAGTGCCCAAACGTCTAAATCCACCGAAGTCATGGCCTCAGCTCGGCTATTGTTCTTGGGTCCGTGCGCTTTAAGGCGCTCCTTAGGGCTAAACATGTGCCAGGCATTAATAATGATATTGCTGATGTTTTATCCCGCCTGCAGATCTCCCGGTTCTGTGACTGTGCTCCAGACGCTTGGGAACTACCCTCTCCACTCCTGGCTGAGATATGGTCATTTGGCAAGGAGACGTGAACTTGGCGAGTGGCATGCCTTGGCAACTCGCACGCACACGGCGCATCAGCATCCACTCCTTCACTTTAGAGTCTTTTGTGGGCAAAGGCAATTGCCTAAAATGTGGCCAACATTGGTCAACTAGGTTTTATAATGTATCGTCCGCCCTTATGATCTGGGGTAGGCTTCATGCACCATAGCCACCAGGCTTTACGCCTTGATATTCATGGGCAGGGCACGGGCCTTTCCTGACTATGCGAGGGTCTTCTGCATACTCCATGTATTCGAAGGGTGGACACATGTACGTGGCCGCCACCCGGACACATGTTGCCCTATTGTCATGGATATTATGACCCACCTTGCACGAGGTTGGCATAGATGATGTTGCAGTAGGTAGGAGGAGTCTCTTTTCATGCAGCTACCACTGTAGCTTTATTCTGGAGCTCGACGACTCAGCGAGCTGGTCCCATGGTCAAAGGGGTACGTGTTTTGCAGGGCACTGGAACTCGAAGATGTCTCTATCAAACAGGAGTGGGCTCAGTTGAGGATTTGTTCCTCAAAGGCCGATCAGCATGGAGTAGGCTGTGGTGTAGACTGCTATGATGTACATTTGCTGACATCTGTCCGGTTGGTGCCCTACATACAGTTTTGGCAGTGCCTGCTGCGCGCCCTGGCCTGTTTTTTTCCTGCCACCAGGATGGGTCTCTCCTTACCAAATTTAAGTTCTGTAGGGTGACCAGTACTGCGCTTCACAGTGTGGGGGCCCGTTATGGCACCCATTCATTCAGGATAGGCATCGCATTGACCGCGGCTGCGTTTGGGTACTCGGAGGCGGATATGTGTGGGCATGTGGGGGTTTGCGCGTATTTTCCTTATATGTACGTCCCCTCACTGTATGAGTACCTAGTTATGTCCTTATTTCCATTTCCTCTTTTACAGGCCCTGTGTGTCTATGCACACCGGTGGCAGTGAGGCTGGTGGGCTGCAGCTATGTACAATGGACGGCAGAATATGCTGCGGCAACAGAGTGTGGACCCCAGCTCGGGCTGCGTGCATTTGCACGTATGCGATGGTATGGTATGCGTGGCATGGAAGGGCGGGAACTGTTGCCATTCCTGATGTCCATCAGGGATGGTGGACCGCCTGACGTTCTTATTCTGCACCTCAGCGGTGATGATCTCACACAGATCACTGACCTTTCCTTAAAACGTCGAGGTGCAGTGACCTGCCATTTTTACATCATTTATGGCCGTACACATGGTTGCTATGGTCTAACATCGTGCCGAGACACCGTTTTAGAGGAGACATGGTCCTCCGTGGTTTGGACCATCCCCGGCCGTCAGTGGACAGGGCTGTTGCCCGGATCCTTGCTGAGAATGGCTTGGGACAGCCAGTAGACATCCGAGGATAGGCTTGCAAAATTTTTGACCTATAGGCAGGAAATGGGGTCCACCTGTCGGCCAGTGGTATGAACCTCTTTCTGGAAGATGTGCAAGCAGGCCTGGAGACCGAACTGACAATCTGGGGGGAGCGGTGAGTCATCATGGACGCCTCCCCGTGTGGCGGGTAGCACTGTGTAAGGTAAAGGTTTATGACACATAGGTATCCGGCAGGTTCACAATTGACTGGCCAACACGTAGATAGGTACAGGGGAAACAGGTTTGGCCGGTCAAGGGCGAACTATGAAAGGGGTGATGTCAGGAGCTTCACAGCCTGCATCACCTTGATATTTGAATGGATACACGTCATAGGGTGGGGTCAGTAGATAGTATATTGACTCCGGTTAACAATTTGTTTGTGTCAACAAACAAATTGATACAAATTGATACATGTAGCCAATTTCCATAGGCATTTAGGGTGGAACCTTACCAGTGCTACTGCGGCCTGCTTGCCTTAAAGAATTACAATTGGATGATACACCAATTGAAAGTGATAATTTGGACTAGGGCATTATTCAATAAAAGTGGCCCGTTGCCTTTAAACCAATACCGGTGCCTGAGTCTTTCTTTGGGTGGGTGTGCCTGCAAAGACTAAATTTGCTGATACTGGGAACTTCTTTGAGATGAACAAACATTATTTGTTAAAGATCTGCTTTCCCCAAAAAATATTGCCTCTTTCCTGAGGATAGATCAAGCAAAGTTGTAAAATAAAATAGAAAGACCTATAATTTTAATTTTGCTTTAAAATGTTTTTGCAATGCAATGCATTTTCACTTTTAGTTTGTTCTTCCAAGCACTGATGCACGTACGTGAAACAGAGAACACTTTTTTTAAAAAAAGAATGACACTGAATGAAAAAAAAAACTGTTTACCTTTAAAGTGTCCCACCAGTTGTTTTGATTCACATGAGCACAGACCACCTGGAAATATAATTAACTTTTATATCTGTCTTGGCTGTTACAGCCTGCTTGCAAATGCTTGACAGCATCTGGCACTAGAAATACTAACCTAGAACCAATGCTGTGGAAACATGTAGATATTACTGTACTAGAGATCATGGGGACCAGCTCGAGGTATATTATTTTTCCTTGCAATTTTTACTCATTCAATATTATTTATTACAAGTCAAAAAATTATGATGTCTTCTGGTTTAGAAATAAGAATTCCACATTTATGTGTATCCTGGCCTCTCCTCTGGGACACATTACTTGATTAGAGCCATAATATTTTTAAAAAGTTTTGTGGGAGAAGGTAAGTATGCCATATTTCATAGTTTTATTCCAAAGTAGGCGTAGAAAGAATTCCTGTAATGTTACTCAGTCTAAACGAGAAATTGACTGCTATGTATGTTAACTGTGTTTTCTGACAGGAGCAGAATGTATCTTTTCTCCTGTATCTATTCATATGCAAATAAATGGATCGAAAATGTGCACACTGTTAGCCAATGGGCTTGTTGTATTATTGTTACTGTTTATAGGAGCAGAATGAAAGCGCAGCACCAAAATGGCCGCCGCGCTCTTTGCGCCCCCCCCACCTGGACTCAGGCATCCGGGTGAGTTAGGGGGCGTGGCCACCCCTCTATAAAAGGGGTGGCCACGGGGCAGACGAGCTGCCATTTTAGAAAGAGCGACGGAGAGGAGAAGTTTTCTCCGTCGCTGTTTGTCCTTTAGTCTTTGGCTGTTTAGCCCTTGCTGTTCTTTCCCGGCTGGGAAAGGAGAATAGCACACGCAGAGCCTTGGTTTGCTTGGCTACTGCGTGCTTTGGCACTAGGATTTCAATCCCTGGATAGGGATCCTGCTTTTACTTCTCTTCGGGAGACATGGCTCCCAAGCGGAAGGCCCTGGCGATGAAGCCGCGGCCAAGGGGGAGAACTTTCACTGGCCCTGCACCGGACGGGGGGCAGCCATCGGGTCGAAGGACCAGGGCTGCGCCCCCACGGCTGGGCAATGTGCCAGCCTTGCCCACGGATACTGGTGGAGCTACTCAGGCTGGCACTTGGCAGCCGAGCTCCAGCTCGGTGGCTGGCCAGCTACAGGCCGGCCCTTCAGGGGCTTCGGCCCTCGGCCCGCCGTTACCGGCCATGGGTCAGGGGCAGCATGGGAGGGCCTGCTGCGGGTGTACAACCTGTTCCTCCTCCGGCCCCTCATGGGCCAGAGTTTTGGGCATGGCCCTATTCTGGCCCTGGCTCACCAGTCGGGTTACCTTTCCAACTGCCTGGTGGGCCAGCCGGCCCACCTGGCCCTCCTTATGCTGGGGGTTCTGTGGCAGTGGATGCTCTGTTAGCACGTTTAGCAGTGCTGGAAGCATCCTTGGGCATTGCACAGCCTCCGGGGGAGGGGGGCGCTCCTCTTTCCACCGGGGCCCCTTCGTTGGCACCGGCTACCTTGACGGCCGCGACGCTGCAACGGGCGGCCAGCTGGGTTGAGCTGCTTGAGACGCTCCGGCCCCAGAACTCGATTCCGGTCGCGAGCTCCGACGCCCGCCATGGGCCGGAACCCCCGGTGGGGGTGGCTCACGGGGGTGCACCTAGTGAGTATCAGGTTCAATTTAGTGCACCTACATCACAGCCCACTTCCATGGGTGGGGTTCAGTGGCCCTGGCCTCGTCAAGTTGAGGCGAGTGGGCATCAGTTACCAGCCTATCCCAGTGCCCCATGTTTTCAAAATGGCACCTCGTTGAGGGCGGGGGTTTCCGCCCCTGGGGCAGTACCGAGCATCGCAGGGGCTGTCCAGGTCCCGCTGCGTATGCCCTCTATACATAATGTGCCGGTGACGGCTTTGCCGACGGCTGGTTATTCCTTGCCCCTTGGTGATCATTTGTCACAGGTCACGAGGGAGAAGATTTGGCGAGGGGAGTACGTGGATATATTCTCCCTATTGAACCGTGAGCCCACTAAGGAAGAGAGAAAGGACAGGATGACAGTGACAAGGAGCTGTCTCGTCGTCGTAAGCCACCGCGCACCTGGGCCAACTGGTTACCGGCATATCTTATTTATATGGCGGTATACCTTAGGGCCCGGCCTGATCTGGCCATTCCTATGGTCCAATACTTGGACAATATTTACAGGGCGATGGTTGATTTCCCTGGCCCATCATGGTTGGCTTACGATGAGGAATTTAGAATGAGGGTGGCCCTACACCCGGACATGAGATGGGATGAGCCCTGCCAAAAATTGTGGCTCTTGTACATGACCCCCACGCGTCCAGCGCCTGGGGATAGGTACCATTGTGGCCATGCTGTGCAGCGAGCTGCTCCAACACAGGCTCCCCGCCAGCCGGCGGGGCAGGGGGTTCCAGCCCGCTTGCTGTGTTGGAGCTTCTCAGCTAATGGCGTGTGCAATAAGCGACAGTGTCGATACAAACATGAGTGTCCCTCTTGTGCTGGCCCCCATGCCGCCTCCGCGTGCCCGCGGGCTGGTGGGTCACGGGGCAGAGGTAGAGGTGGTCAGGGAGCAGGCAGGGCTTCCGCTGATGGAGCTGGCCAGTCAAAAGGCCCCCTCCCCAGTTAACGTGTATATGTTGGAGCGATGGCTCTCAACTTATCCAAGGAGGGAGGATGCGAGGTACCTCCTGGAGGGTTTTCAGTGGAGCTTTCGAATCCCATTCAAAGGGATGTGGGACCCCAAGATGCCCCCAATTTGGTTCCCCTGAAGGGTAAGGAGGGGGTGGCTGCCCTGAGTATTGCCAAAAAGGTAGAGGCCAAGAGGGTAGCGGGCCCCTTTTCCGCACCACCTTACCCTAACCTGAAGGTCTCCCCTCTGGGGCTAGTACCTAAGAAGACCCCGGGTGAATTCCATTTAATCCACCACTTATCGTACCCGACGGGTACTTCTGTCAATGATGCTATTCCTGACGACCTTTGTTCGGTCAGATATACGTCATTTGACCAAGCCCTACGGATGGTCCGCTCTTGTGGTCCCGGTGCCCTCCTGGCAAAATGTGATATTAAATCGGCATTCCGATTGCTGCCAGTGCACCCTGGGGACTTTAAGCTATTGGGTTTTAGATTCCAAGGGAAGTTCTATGTAGACAAGGCCATGCCTTTTGGCTGCTCTATTTCATGTTCGGCATTCGAACGTTTTAGCACTTTTCTTCAGTGGGCCTTTGTTCGCAGGTCCGGGTCTCGGTCTGTAGCCCATTACCTCGATGACTTTTTGTTCGGGGGTGAACGGGGCTCGGACACGTGCACGCGTCTCCTCACTACATTTCAGACGCTAATGCTGGAACTGGGTGTCCCTTTAGCGCCCAAAAAGACCGAGGGCCCATCTACTACGTTCACATTTCTGGGTATTGAAATTGTCATGGTCGCACAGGCATCCCGGTTACCCATTGAGAAGGTCACCCGGATCTCCGCGATGATTTTGGCGTTGGTGGCCAAATGTAAAGTGTCACTTCGTGAGCTTCAGGTACTTCATGGCCATCTTAACTTCGCCTGCAGGGTGGTGACACCCGGCAGAGCATTTGCTAGGCGCCTATGTGACGCCATGTCGGGCCTATTAAAGCGCCACCACAGGGTCCGACTGACCAGGGGCATGTGGGCTGACCTTTCGGTTTGGCTCACATTTTTACGGGAATTTAACGGGGTCTCTTTCTGGAGATCGGACCTTTTGGTTTCCCCTAGGTTCCAAGTACAGTCGGATGCCTCCGGCTCCCTGGGATATGGAATTTATTTTGAGGGGAGGTGGGCTTATGGCCAATGGCCTCCAGCATGGCGGGGCATGGATCGTCTCCGCGATCTTACCTTTCTTGAGTTCCTTCCAATCCTGGGAGCTTTGATGCTATGGGGCGAGGAGTGGGCCGACTCAGTGGTCCATTTTTGGTGCGACAATGCGGCAGTGGTGCACATTGTCAACGCTCAGACGTCTAAATCACCCAGTGTGATGGCGTTGGTTTGCCAGTTTGTGTTACGAAGCCTACGCCTAAATGTGCTGTTTAAGGCCAGACATGTTCCAGGCATTAATAATGATATTGCTGATGCTTTATCCTGCCTGCAGATCCCCCGGTTCCGTGCCTTGGCTCCTGAAGCAGAGGAATTCCCCTCGCCACTCCCGGCCGAGATTTGGACATTTGGCGAGGAGAGGTGTACCGGGCGATCGGCATGTCTTTGGCACCTCGCACGCGTAAGGCGTATCAACAATCTTTCGTACAATTTAGAACCTTTTGTGTGCAACTTCAGTTGCCCAAAGTGTGGCCCATTCCAGTGGAACAGGTTTTGCAATTTATGGTTTATCTACACAGTCAGGGTTTGGCTCCTCGTACTATAGCATCCAGGCTGTCGGCACTGGCATTTATGGCCAAAGTGAGGGGTTTGCTGACTGCGTGAATGATTTCTGCATACGTCATGTTTTGGAGGGGTGGACACGGGAACATGGCTGCCGCCCGGACACTCGCCACCCAATTTCAACAGAGGTACTGACCCACCTTGCACGAGGCTGGCATAACTTGTGTTATGATAAGTATGAGGTGGCTCTTTTTCACGCGGCTACCATGGTGGCCTTCTTTGGAGCGCTTCGCATCAGTGAGTTGGTACTACTGTCTAAGGCGGATGCGACTCGTAGGGCACTGGAACTCGACCATGTCTATGTCACTAATGAGTTAGACTGCTACCATGTTCCATTGCAGACATCTGTCCGGTTGGTGCCCTACAGGAGTTCTTGGCAGTGCGTGGCGCACACCCTGGCCTGTTTTTCTGCCACCAGGATGGGTCTCCCCTTACTAAATTTCAATTTTGGAAGGTGACCGGTATGGCACTATCCAGTGTTGGCCTCCCAGGGGCTCGTTACGGCACCCATTCATTTAGGATAGGTGCTGCATCCACTGCGGCTGCATTTGGGTACTCTGAGGCTGATATACGCCAAATAGGGAGATGGGGATCCATGCGTTTTGCATTGTATGTTCGCCCACTTCAGGCATGAGTACCAGTTAAGTCACTATTCTCTTTTCTTCTTTTACAGATCCTGTGTGTCCCCGCACACTGGTGGCAGTATGGCTGGTGGGCCACAGTTACGTGCACTGGGCAGCGCAGTATGCTGTGGCGACAGAGTGGGGACCCCAGCTTGGACTACATGCAACCGCACGTATACGTTGGTACGGTAAGCGCGGAATGAGATGGTGGGAACTGTTGCCATTCCTTTTTTCCATCAGGGATGCTGAACCGCCTGATGTCCTTGTACTGCACTTCGGGGGCAATGACCTTGCCCAGGTCACTGGCCTTTCTTTAAAATTCATGATTTGCAGTGACCTAGGTTATTTGCATTATGTGTGGCCATACACAAGGCTGCTATGGTCGGACATCGTACTGCGTCATTCATACAGGGGAGGTATTGACCTCCGTGCCCTTGACCACGCTCGACGCTCGGTGAACAGAGCTGTTGCCCGGTTCTTGGCAGACAAGGGTTTGGGGATGGTCATCCGGCACCCCACGATTAGTTTGCAAAATTATGATCTCTATGCAGGGGATGGGGTCCACCTGTTGGCTAGAGGTATGAACCTCTTTCTGGAAGATTTGCAAGCAGGCCTGGTGACCGTGCTGACGGTCTGGGGGCGGTGAGTCTTCATAGACGCCTCCCCATGTGGCGGGTAGCACTGGTAAGGTAAAGATTGATGACCCATAGGTATCCGGCAGGTTCGCAATTGACTGGCCAACACTTAGATAGGTACAGGTGTAATAGCTTTGGCCGGTCAATGATGAAACAGGCAAGGGGTGATGGCAGGAGCTTTACAGCATGCATCACCTCGTGATTTAACGGATACACGTCATAGGGTGGGGTCAGTAGATAGTTTTTTGACTCCGGTCAACAATTTGTTTGTGTCAACAAACAAAATTATAC
Organism: Bradypodion pumilum; assembly: GCA_035047305.1. Classification (NCBI taxonomy): domain Eukaryota; kingdom Metazoa; phylum Chordata; class Lepidosauria; order Squamata; family Chamaeleonidae; genus Bradypodion; species Bradypodion pumilum. The sequence continues at coordinate 430,677,616 of JAWDJD010000001.1, forward strand.
AAATGGATACATTGTAGCCAATTATCATTGGCAATTTTGGGAGGAACCTTACCAGTGTTACTGCGGCCTGCTTGCCTTAAGAATTACAATTGGATGAATACACCAATTGAAAGTTATAATTCGGACTAGGGCATTATTCAATAAAAGTGGCCCAATGCCTTTATCCATATACCGGTGTCTGAGTCTTTCTTTGGGGGGTGCGCCTGCAGAGTATATTTTCTCATGTATCTATTCTTAGGCAAATAAGTGGATCGAAAAATGTGCACACTCTGTTAGCCAATGGGCTTGTTGTATTATTGTTACTGTTACTGTTTATAGTGTATGGGTTTTTGCCCCATCCAAACAGTGTTCAAACCCCACTATTAAAGAGCTGAATTTCACTACTTCACTTGTCTGCTTCTTCATTCCCTGAACACAAAAATGACAAAAGGTACTTTTTCACAGAGGTTGCCACATTTTGCATATTTTGTGTGTGTGTGTGCGTGCGTGCGCACGTGCGTGCACGCGTGCAGAGCTCACCATTTTGTTTGTTTGTTTTTTTGCACTGCTTGAGGCAATGAACACACAGACACAGCAGACCCAAAAGGGACTGGCTTAATAGCTGAAAAAGAAAAATAATATGCCAAAATCATCTTTTAAAAATTCATGTAACACAGCAGCAGCTATCTTTATTTTGCTGAATTGTGCAATCTGTACAAATTGCACAAAAAGTTCTTCAAACAAAGAAATCTTGCCAGTAGTGACAAAAAATACCCAACCATCTCTCAAGGTGAGAAAAAATGAGGTAACATTAAAGGGTTTACATCTCTTGCATATTTAACTGCTCCCTTAACGAGAAGACATGCCACTCTTGCCTTATGCTCTACTTGAGACATACCTGTCAACCCGCAGCTCTGGAAAAACGGGACCTGCGCACATCGCTTGTGCGCAGGTCGCGTTCCACGCATGCGTGGAAAGGTTTTACCCCTTCCACGCATGCGCGGAAGCACTACGCCGCTTGTGCACCCCTTACGCAAGTGACGTAGCGCTTCCGTGCATGCGTGGAAGGGGTAAAACCCTTCTGCGCATGCGCAGAAAGCGTTTCCCCCGCTGCCAAATTACGGGGTTTTGGCAGCGGGGGCTGGGTTATGAGGTCAATCAACGTCAATTTACGGGGTAATCCCGGCCAAATCGGGAAGGTTGACAGGTATGATTTGAGGTCTGTGAAAAAGAGAAGAATAGAAACATTCCTCAGTGTTAATAGTGAATTCAAAATTCTGATGCAAATGTTTGTGCAAAAGCTCCCTATATCAAGCTCCAGCTGGAGATATGGTGATGGGGCAGAATGAGAGAAAGAGATATTTCATATTTTCCATATGAAAAGCCCATAAAAATATGTTGGCCCATAATTTACTGTGCTTTAAATATAAAGCACAGTATGGGGCCATAGTGGCTCAGTGGTTAAGATACTGAGCTTGACGATTGAAAGTCAACGGGTCAGCAGTTAGATATCTGAGTACTGCATGGTGGAGTGAGCACCCACCATCTGTCCCAGCTTCTGCCAACCTAGCAGTTCAAAAGCAAGAAACTGCAAGTAGATAAAGAGGTACCACTTTGGTAGGAAAGGTAACAGCATTCCATGTGCTCTGGCATCTAGTCATGCCTGCCACATGACCACGGAAACATCTGCAGATGCAGACATTGCTAGCTCTTTAGCTGAAAATTGAGATGGGCACAGCCCCCCTAAAGTCATGACTGGCTTTTGAGCCTTTATTTATCAGGAAGGCTGGCAAGTCAGCAGTTCGAGACCCAGGTACTGCACGAGGGTTTGAGCATCCATCTCTGTCCTAGCTCTTGGGGACATGAAAGGAGCCTCATTTGGGCATTCCCTGAGCAGAGTTTCTTCCATAAAATCATTTCAACCCAGAAAAATTCTGACATGAAATTATCATCATCATTATAAAGCAGGATCAACTACTACAGTAGAAATATCTAAAAGCATGCAAGCAGATAAAGAAAGGATGTGCCAGTCAAAATGTTATCTGTCTTGTTCATTACACTAAGCTTCATGCAAATGGAAAAGTCCATGACAGCAATGACAACAATGATTTATTAGCTTTTGGCTAGAGAAGGGGCCATACTAGTCTGTAGTTGTAAAATGTTCCTTAGCTTGGCTGCAACCATAGTGAAGTCTATCTCTTGGAGCACAGAGAGGTCCTTTCTAATGTGATATCTTAGGCAGAAGATACACAAGTTTAGGAATAAAGTGATCTGGTAGATTTGTGGACTCGTCATTTATAACTCAGTAATGGGGGATGGATGAACATGCCTATTTTATCCCATGACTCCATATACATCACTGTATTGCTTGATTCTAGAATTGTATCAGAAATCAAAAAGTGTAATATCCTGGGGGGGCGTGGCATGGAGACGACCTGAGCAGCAGCGTTTCTTCATCTCTGCTTGGAAAAGGGGAGCCACAAATGTGGATATATGTGTGCAAAACTCAAGAAATTTTTGAATGAATAATTGGAAGAAGTGTCTAAAGATGTTAGTGGTCTGAAAATACTAGTTTCCTGGTTGAAAACTTGTGCTGTAGAACCTGCAGAGCTGCGGAGCCCAGGGACGGAGTTGGTGTGTTTAAACGCCCAAGCGCTCAAACGGCAAGTCGGGAGCCTTGGAGGCTCGGAGACTCAGAGGCTTAGAGTTCCAGAGATCGCAGTGGCAGTTTATCAGTATCGTGAGTTTTTTTTCCAAGGGATATTGACAGTGTACTCCAATAAGTGGGTGAAAACAAAGAAAAAAACTTTTTTAAAAAAAGATTGGAGGCTGTAAGGCTGTGTCGGATCCTGCTGTTGGGGATGTGAGGCGAGGTGGATGAACTTGAACTTGAAAGGAGAGACACGGCGAGTGAGGATTAAAGGCAGAACGAGAACCGGAACAAAGGTGAAACTGGCACTGAGAAGGAGGTGGAAAACAGTTGACAAAGAGTGATTTTAAAAAAAAATTGGTCCCGGGTTGCTGGAACAGGGACTGTTGGTGTTGTGGGCTGAGCGTGATTTGCTCCCCCCTCCTTCCCTGTTGTTATTATTGTTATTCCTGAGCAGTCATTTTGGGTAGCCCGAGGAACAAAGCACACTGTCACCTGAACTTTTATTCTGTGAGTTGAAGAGCGGTGAGTGTGGTTTTGGAATTTAAAGAGTACTATTAAATTTGACTCGCATACCATCCTGTTTGACTGTAAAGAAGGAAGATCCTGTGGTTCCATTGGTGCTTTTTGGTGCTTCTTTGATTTGAATGGACAAATGGACAAAGTATATAGGCATTTTGCTTCATTGCTTAAATGGTTAATGTAATCATAATACTGAGAGAAATTGGGGAAATACTGAGAGTCTTGAACATTTTTCCTTGGAATAAAGGGGTGCTGAGAACGAGGGATAAAGTTTTGAACTAGAGACGGTTATAGTGTTTCATCGTTAAGAAGAAGAAACTGAAGTACTGTTCTTCAGATAACAGCAGTTAATCACTGAAGCACGTTACAGCTGGTGTCTTCAGGGTTTTACTAGACTCAATAATATTACAATACTAAGCAGAGTAAATGGTTGACCGCGTCATCTGATTAGATAGGTGTATGGAGAATAAAATTGTTAAGTGTGTATTGAGCAGGTGAATACTGATGAAGAAGACAGAGCTCAGGGGGCTATAAAAAAGAAAGTAATGGTAGAGAAGGTGCTTGAAATTAGGGAAAGGGATAAGACTCAGGAAACAGATATGAATGACTCTAGGAGTTCCATTGAAGCAAAGCTTGCAGGGTTGGAGAAGTTTCTCCAAACAAAATTTGAAATATTAGAAGAGCAGCGAGTTCGAGACAATCAAGAATATATTAAGCTACAACAAGAAAGTTTTAACGCATTCCAACAAAAAATGTTGATGATGATGTCAGGGTTGATGGAATCTACCAAAGCTGAAGTAGCAAGTATTATGAAAGAAGTATCTGAATTAAAGGAAGGGATGTGCATGAGCACAAAAGAGGTTGAAGTATTGACCAAAGAAGTACAAGTGGTGCGAGAAAAAGTGAAGGAAGAGGAAGTGAAGGTAGATGACCATCAGGCAAGAATAGAATTTTTGGAAAATCAACATAGAAAATGTAATGTGATAATTCGAAATATTTCTGAGCGCAGACCGGATCAGTTAAAGATTAGATTATTGGGATGGTTAAATGATTTAAAGATGGGGAGGAGCTTTGTGGCTGAGGATATAATAACTGTACATAGGTTAGGTGCAAAGAAGCATAACAATGGAAGCAGAAATGTGTTGGTGAGATTTGTGAGTGAAGGTTTGAAGTTGACCTTAATGCAGCATATCAGGAATTCCGGTTTGGAGGCATTGAAGTTAGAGGGAAATAACATAGAGGTTTACAATGATATTTCTGTTGAAGAACGGACTTGGCGAATGCAGTTAAAACCAATTACAAAAAAACTAAGAGAAAAAAGGATTTCATATTTTTGGCTCTCATCAAAAAAATTAAAAGTTGTAAACTCTGGAAAGTCATATATGATAAAAGAAGGATTATATGTTTTAGATGTTTTAGTGGACGCGAAAATAATTGAAAGTAACACCAAGGAATGGGAAGACCTTAAAGATCAGTTGATATTATCAGGAATGTATATGACTCACGATAAGAATTGTTGATAGGAATAAATTGTCTAGGCACATTATATTTGAGACATGTAAAGCACACATTAAGAAGGGAGGATAAAGTATATGGCTGTGGCATGTAAAGTTGATTTAAGAGTTATGTTGATGTTATGCAGGATGATTAGGAGCTAGGCTCACATAACTGCACACTCCCCCCTCCCCTCCTAGGAAAGGTGGGGAGGGTGAAGAAGTTTTGTTATATGTTTTGTGTTCAGTTATTGTATTATTTGTGGGATGGGTTATGTAGTATGTCGAGCACTTGCCAATGGGAGACAGGGATTGGGTTAATAGGATGTAACATAAATAAGTATGAAGAAAATTAAAATTGTATCATGGAATGTTAAAGGCATTGGCAGCATAATTAAGAGAAAACGTGTGGAAGCGGCTATTAGGAGAAATAATCCTGATGTGATTTGTTTACAAGAGACCCATCAGAAAAATGATAATGTAAACAACTTGTATCTAAGGGGAATAGAGCATTATGAGAAAGCATTTGGTAATTCAAAGTCGAGAGGGGTTGCAATATTAATTTCTAAAAAATTGGGTTTTACAAAACTAAAGTCTGTTATTGACCCTGAAGGGAGATATGTCATAGTTAGAGGAATGGTTAATGAGGAGGAAATATTAATTGCTAATATCTATGTACCAAATGAGAAGCAAGAGGAATTCTTAGATGGTGTATCTCAAAAGATAAGAAATGAAAATGTAACTAAATTAATCATTGCCGGAGATTTTAATCTAATTAGATCGGGTCTAGACACCACAAATGTGTTGAGACACGGGCATAACTCTGTTATAGATAGGTGGTTAAAAATAATGGGATTACGGGATGTATGGAGAGATATCAGGGGTTCAGAAAGGGGTTTTACTTTTTTTTCACAAGCTCACAACTCCTATTCAAGGATTGATTATTTTTTGACTTCAGAAAACTTGATAAGTAAAGTTGAAGATATTAAAATTGGATTATTTAAAGAATCGGACCATGCTGAAATGTGTTTAGAAATTAGAATTGATGGTAAGAAAAAATGTATTGGGGCATGGAGATATGATACAAAATTGTTTAGGGATCAAAAGAGTAAGGAAATAATAATTAAAAAGTGGAATGAATGCTGGGAGATAAATGATACTAATGATGTTAATGATGGAGTTTTATGGGACACCATGAAGGCAATTTTCAGGGGGGAAAGTATAAAACTTTCATGTAGGAATAATAGACAGGAAAATAAAAATTTAAAATTAATAGAGGACGAAGTAAGGAAGTTGCAAGAAGAACATGTAAGATCAGGTGATAGAAACGTGTTTAATAAATTACAGGGTTTGAAAATGAAAATTATTGAAAAGGATATTGAAGAAGTTAAAAAGAATTTGATTTATCTTAAAAGAAATTATTTTGAGTATGGTAATAAAAATTCTAAACTACTGGCTAAAGTTGCAGAGGAAAAGAAAAATAGTAGAAATATTCAGATTTTGATAAATAGTAATGGGGAAAGATGTAACAAAATGAAAGATAAGATACACATTGCTAGTAATTTTTATAGGGAGCTTTATTCTAAAAAGGAGATAAACGATGTTGAGTTAAAAGATTATCTAAATAAATGGTCAAGGATAAAATTGGATCAAGAACATAGGAATTACATGGACGAAAGAATAACCTCTAAAGAAATTACTGATGTTATAGATAAGTTAAGGGTGGGTAAAACCCCTGGTGAAGATGGTTTGTCTGTGGAATTTTATAAGGATTTCAAGGAAGTTTTGATACCAAGGATTGAAAGGGTATTTAATTATGTAATGGATGGAGGTATAGTACCGGCATCATGGTATAACTCAGTTATTATTTTAATACCAAAAGTAGGAAAAAACGTGGAAAACATCGAATCATATAGACCGATCTCGCTGATGAATCAGGATGTAAAGATTTTTACTGCGGTTTTGGCCAATAGGTTGAATAAATTTTTAGGTAGCTATATTCAAAAAGATCAAGCAGGGTTTTTGCGAGGTCGGTACATGTCGGACCTGACAAGGAGGATACTTGACATGTCAATCATTGCACAGCAGCAAAGAGATCACACAGGTTTTATTTCATTAGATATATTCAAAGCTTTCGATTCCATCCAGTGGATTACCATAAAACAAATTATAGTAAAATATGGATTTGGTTCGAAATTTTGTGGAGTAATTGGGCAGTTATATCAAAGGGGATCAGCAAGAGTAAAAATAAATGACGAATTAACAGAGGAAATTAAGTTGGAAGCTGGCACAAGACAAGGGGATCCACTATCATCTTCACTGTTTATAATGGTCATGGAATTAATTGCTAATGTGGTAAGAGAAGACACAGACATGATAGGTCTAAATGGGATAAAAATTAGCCAGTATGCAGATGACACATTATTAACGTTAAAAAATCCCGAAAAGTCATTGGAAAAAGTATATGCACACTTAGAAAAATTTTATAGGGTGACGGGGCTTAAAGTTAACTGGGATAAATCAGAGGCAATTTTTTTTAATGGGAATGTTGAAGCACAAGAAGTTATAAAATCCAGATTTAAACTACAGATTAGGTCTAGTATTAAGTATTTAGGAATAAACATTTCAAACAAGTACGATGATTTAAAGAGATTGAATTATGACAAATTGGAAAAGGAGTTAAAGGAAAAGATTATAAGATACAAAAAACTAAATTTATCCTGGTTTGGTCGAGTATCGTTGTGTAAAATGAAATTGTTACCTAAAATAAATTTTTTATTTGATACTCTCCAAATTAATATTAAAAGGAAGGAACTAAATGTATTTCAAAATTTAATAAATAATTATTGAAATAACGGGAAAAAAGCTAGAATATCGAAAACGTTGTGGTATCTTTCACAAAAAAAGGGTGGTTTAGGAATCCCGAACATTACAAATTATTATTGGGCATTTCAACTGAAAAATATTTGTAAAATTTTAATAAGGAAAAAATTGATATGGGGGGAGATTGAATTACGTGAAAAATTGGGAGACGAATCACTAATATTTCTAGGCAAAGAAACAGTTAAAATTAACACCGCGAATAAAATGCTAAAGACACTCTTTAGAACATGGACACTATTGAAAAACAAATTATCCCCAGGGTTATCACCAATTTTGGAGTTAAGGGATTTAAAATCATTCCCACTACTCTTAGACCATAGGACTGAAGAAATAATGAAAAGATATAAAGTAACTTTATTAAAGGAATGGTTAGATGTTTGTGAGGATGAGGAGAAAATGTCAGAAATGTGTAAACAGTTGAAACTAAATTGGCTTCAAGTTGCCGCACTGAATAGTTGGAATAAAAAATACAGGGAAGAAACAGGCTTAGACAGGAACATGACAAAATTTGAGGAGCTAGTATATAAGTTAAGAAATGGTCAAATAGAAATTAAAGGATTAGTTAGTAAATTATATAAAGTATTGGATGATTCTAACGAATCCCAAAAAGCACTAAGAGGAATATGGGAACAAGATTTAAATGTTAAAATCACAGATGAATGTTGGAATAGAAAGTGGAAAAGAAGAATCATGAAAACGTTATCAGTAAGGATTAAGGAGCATAACCACAAGTTATTATGGAAATGGTATATGACCCCTGTGCGATTACATTTAATTGACAAGACAAAATTAAATATATGTTGGAGGTGTAAGGAGGATATAGGAACGTATGAGCATATGTGGTGGGGGTGTAAGAAGTTGAAGCCATTCTGGATGAGTGTAGAGTATGAAATTGGGAAAATTTTGAATGAAAAGGTTAAATTGGACGCAGTTATAGTATTACTAACGGATGTTGATAAGGTGGAATATAGTAAAAGGGAATTAATGGCAGTCATGTTATCAGGTGCCAGACACTGTATAGCGCGGCAATGGAAGAATGATGTCACTCCAAAAATTGACGAATGGTACAATGAGTTATGGACTATTGCTTTAAACGATAAGCTCACCTGGGAACTAAATTTAAGAAAAGGACTAATAAAAGAAAATAAATTTCAGGACACTTGGAGATGTTTTATAGACTATATACTGCATAAGGATCAAGGTCAGAAGCCAACGCCGGATCAGCATTCCTTTTGGAAAGGAATCATATAAGAATTAAGTAACTCTGTCCCATATGGCAATGTAAATAGCACATGGTGAATGTCCTCTATTAAGTTGATGTGTTTGTTTTTGTTATTATGTAATGTGTAGATTTAAATAAAATTAAAAAAAATGAAAAAAAGTGTAATATCCTAAAGCTGTTTTGTGTTTTGAATTGGAAGTATTATATTTCTTTTCCAAACACTATCTGAATCAAAATACAAACTCCTCCTTCCCTCCCCCAACCTTAAAGGTAATTAGTATCCCTTTGAATTACACCTGGTAATCAATCTGCAAGCCATGCAAATGGACATGCTTCCATCAGGGAGCATTGCATTCCATTTGATAAAAGCTGAGAAGCATAGAGGAAAAGAAAATCAAACTGAGACATCATATTTTGAGTTGTGACGAGAGATCTGGGGAAGTCTCCCTGCTTAGAGTTTATTGCAGGCGCACACCCCAAAAAAGGACTCAGACACCGGTATATGTGGATAACGGCATTGGGCCACATTTATTGATTCATGCCCTAGTCCGAATTATAAATTTCAATTGGTACTCAGCCAATTATAATTCTTAAGGCAAGCAGGCCGCAGTAACACTGGTAAGGTTCCTCCCAAAATTGCCAATGGCAATTGGCTACAATGTATCCATTTGTATCAATTTGTTTGTTTACAACAAACAAATTGTTGACCGTAGTCAATAAACTATCTACTGACCCCACCCTCTGACATGTATCTGTAAAATCACGGGGTGATGCATGCTGAAGAGCTCGTGCCATCACCCCATTGCCTGGTTCGTCGTTGACCGGTCAACGTTAACAAACTTGTACCTATCTAGTGTTGGCCAGTCAATTGCAAACCTGCCGGATACCTGTGGGTCATAAATATTTACCTTACCAGTGCTACCCGCCCATGTGACCAAAGTCAATATCAAAGCCCCTGAATCAAACCAGAGCAACAGTGTGGGATGGGCAAAAAAGCCAGAACCAGGAAGCCAATTGTAGGTTCCAGCCAAAAATTCCCACCCGGCCCTGAAGCGACCAAAATATCACACTGTTCACTAGGGAGGGGGTGGAGGGAAAAACTTCTCCTCTCCATCGCTTTTCCAAAATGGCAGCTCGGCTGCCTTGTGGCCACCCCTTTTATAGAGGGGTGGCCACGCCCCCTAACTCACCCGGATGTCTGAGTCCGGGTGGTGGGGGGGCCGCAAAGAGCATGGTGGCCATTTGGGCGCCGCGCTTTCATTGCAGGTGCACCCCCAAAAAAAGGACTCAGACACCGGTATATGTGGATAACGGCATTGGGCCACATTTATTGATTCATGCCCTAGTCCGAATTATAAATTTCAATTGGTACTCAGCCAATTATAATTCTTAAGGCAAGCAGGCCGCAGTAACACTGGTAAGGTTCCTCCCAAAATTGCCAATGGCAATTGGCTACAATGTATCCATTTGTATCGATTTGTTTGTTTACAACAAACAAATTGTTGACCGTAGTCAATAAACTATCTACTGACCCCACCCTCTGACGTGTATCCGTAAAATCACGGGGTGATGCATGCTGAAGAGCTCCTGCCATCACCCCATTGCCTGGTTCGTCGTTGACCGGTCAACGTTAACAAACTTGTACCTATCTAGTGTTGGCCAGTCAATTGCGAACCTGCCGGATACCTGTGGGTCATAAATATTTACCTTACCAGTGCTACCCGCCACACGGGGAGGCATCCATGATGACTCACCGCCCCCCCCCCCCAAGACTGTCAGCTCGGTCGCCAGGCCTGCTTGCATCACACCCAGAATGAGGTACATACCTCTAGCCGACAGGTGGACCCCTTCTCCTGCCTACCAGCAAAATTTTTGTGTAAGCCTATCATCCGGTCTCCAATGGCCGTCTCACAGCCATGCTCGGAAAGGGACGGAGCCACAGCCCCGTCCACTGACTGCCGGAACAGTCCGAACTAGGGAGATCCGCATCTCCCCTAAATTGGTGTCTCGGCATGATGTTAGACCATAGCGACCGTATGTAAGCCATACGTGATACAAAATGCCAGGTCACAGCCCCTCGACAGTTTAGTAACAGCAGTGATCTGTATAAGATTGCTGCTGCTGAGGTGCCTGTAAAACATAGGACAGTCCAGCATCCCTGTCAGACAGCAGGAATGGCCACAGTTCCTGCCCCCATGTGCCGCGCATACCATACCATAGCATACGTGCGGATGCACACAGCCCAGCCGGGGTCCACTCTCTGTCGCTGTAGCATATACTGCTGCCCAGTGTACATAGCTGCGGCCCACCAGCCCCCTGCCACCGGTGTGTTGAGACCCCTAGGATCTGTAAAAGAGTAGAAAAAAGGTGAAGGACATAACTAGGTACTCGTGCAGTGAGGGTACGTACATATCTGAAATTGCGCGTAGACGCATATCCACCTCCGAGTACCTCAAACGTAGCCGCAATCAACGCAACGCCTATCTTAAATAAATGGTGCTAAAACGGGCCCCACACCGCGAAATGCGGCACTGGTCACCCTCAGGACTTTACTATGGTAAGGGTAGACCCATCCCGGTGGCAGAAAACAGGCAGGGGCGCACAGCAGGCACTGCCGAAAATTCAGGTAGGGCACCAACCGGACAGATGTCTCAAAAACTTCGTAGCAGTATACACCACTGCCTACACCGTGCTGAATAACCTGTGAGGACCGCGTCCCCACTCGAGCCCACTCATGTGTGACAGAAACATCTTCAAGTTCCAGTGCCCTACGAGACACATCCGCCTTACACAGGTGGCACCAACTCTGGCACCCACTCACTGATGCGGAGCGCTCCAAAAAGGCTACCGTGGTAGCTGCGTGGCCAAGAGCCACCTCACACCTATCTGTACATAAGTAACGCCACCCTCGTGCAAGGTGGGTCGGAAACTCTGGGAACAGGGGTGACGCGTGTACAGGCGGCGGACACGTTCCTGTGTCCACCCCTCCCAAACACGACGCCTGAACGCATAGTGATACGCCTTATGCGTGCGAGGTGCCAATGACATGTCCGGTTCCCTTCTCCTTGCCAAACGTCCAGCCATCGGCCAAAAGTGGCGAGTGGAATCCCTCTGCTTCCGGGGTACGGCACGGAACCGGGTGATCTGCAGGTGGTGGAAAGCAGCAGTAATGTTATTATAAATACCTAGAACATGTCTGGCCTAGAACGGCACATTTAGGCGTAGGCTTCTCAAAAGAATAGACAAACTAATGTCGTGACCCTGGGGAACTTGCGTGTCTGGGTGTTGACAATGTGCACCACTGCCTCATTGTCACACAGAAATTGGACCACTGAGTAGGTCCAACCATTGCACCATAGCAACGGTGCTCTCCAAATTGGGCAAAAAACGCAAGGAAGATAAGATCGCATAGGCGATCCAAGCACCCACCCTCAGAGTAAACCCCCATAAGCCCGGAAGCCGGAGGTATCCGACCGTACTTGACAGCTAGGGCAGACCATCAGGTCTGATCTCCAGGAAGAGACCCCGCCAAACCCAGGAGTAATTTGAGCCAGACCGGACAAAATTAAGGTGCCCATGAATTAACTGCAGCCCACGATGCACACTTTATGTTGGCACACTCAATGCCAAACTCGCCGCGGAGATCCAAGCCACCGTAATCATGGTTAACCCGGATGCCCGCGCGACAGAGTCGATTCCTAAATGTGAGCTTAGTAGATGGGACCTCGGTCTATTCAGGCGCCAAGGGGACACCCAGTTCCCACCTGAGTGTCTGAATTGTAATGAGGAGACGCGTGCACATGTCCAAGCCCCGTTTACCCCCGAACCAAAAGTCGTCGAAGTAATGGGCTAGAGACCGAGACCCCGACCTGTGCGCAAATGGCCCCTGAGTGAAGTCCCCAATCGGTCGGGTGCTGAACATGAATTAACTCAGTCAGAAGGGATTTGGCCTTATCTAAGTAAAATTCCCCTCGGAACCTAAAAAACCCAATAGGTCTAAATCATTGGGTGCACTGGCAATAATCTGAAAGCCGAGTGCATATCACACTGTGCCAAAACAGCACCAGAACTGCGTGAGCGTGTCACCCATAGTAGCCGAATCAACTATGAGTACTTGACCGACAAGGTCATCAGGGATGGCATCCCTGAATGGAGAACCCACAGGGTAAGCTGAATGGAGGATTAAATGACATTCACCCTAGTTCTAGCTCAGTATGAGCTTCATGGGGGAGACATTCGACTTAGGAAAGGTGGTTCCAAGAAGGGCCCCCGCTACTCTCGTAGCCCCAACTCCCTTAGCTGTGTACTAGTTCCTGCAAGGGAACTAGATTAGTAGCATCCTGGGACCCCCAACACCCCCGAATGAATACAAAAGCCGCCATAGAAAACCCTCCAGCAGGCATTCCGCCCAATCCCTTCCTGGACGAACTGAGTGCCATCTCTCCGGGTTGACTATACTAATTGGGGCTGGGGGGGGGGCTTATGACAAGGTTAGTTGCTTCAGACGGAGCTCTGATCTCCCCTGTGCACCCCTACCTCTGCCCCGTAACCCACCAACCCACGGGCACGCGGAGGCGGCGTGAGGGCCAGCGCAAAAGAGGGCACGAAGTCGGTAACGACTGTGGTGCTTAGTACACGCATCGTCAGCTGAGCAGGCTGAACACAGCAGGCGGGCTGGAACCCCCTGCCCGACCAGTTAGCGTGTAGCCTGCATCTGAGGAGCCCGCTGCTCAGCATGACCACCATGATACCTATCACCAGGCACCAGTCATGTGGGAGTGATGTACACGAGCACACTTGCTGACAGGGCTCATCCCACCTCCCCTCAGGGTACAGAGCCACCCTCATCCCCATGCCTCACCGTAAGCCAACTGCCATGGGCCCATCTAATCAACCATCGCCCTGCAAATATTAGCGATGGATGGAAGCACCAGGATGACCCAAACAGGTCAAGCCCTGCGGCATACCACCATACATACAAGGTATGCCACCCACCAGTTGGCCCAAGGTGCACGGTGGCTCACGACGATGGGACATCTCTTTGTCTCAGTCGCCCTGTCCCTCTCTCTCCTCCTAGTGGGCTCGCAGTTCAATAGGGAGAATATCCACATGTCCCCCTCCAGCCCTTACCCCTCATGGCCTGCGACCAATAACACCCAGGGGCAAGTAATAGCCGGCCATCGGCAAAGCCCTCGACGGGACAGTCTGCATAAAGGACATGCGCAGCAGGACCTGGACAGCCCCTGCGATGCTCAGCACTGTCCCGGGGGCGGACACCCCAGTGCGTGATGGATTACTACGGCGGGACAACACATGTATCTGTCCTTCTGTCCGCACCGCCTATCCTTATAAGGATCCCGGTTCATGGGGAGAATATATCCACGTACTCCCCCCACCAAACCTTTTCGTTCGAGACCTGGAACAAATGTATCGACATACTCCCCCCGCCAAATCTTTTCCTTTGTGGCCTGGGCCAATTGATCCCCGAGGGGCAAGGAATACCCGGCCGTCAGCAATGCCGACACCGGCACAGGATTGACACGGGTATCAGGAGAGGAGCCTGGACCGTCCCTGCGACACCCGGTGCAGCCCCAGGGGCGGGAACCCCCCCCCCGCCCAATGCTATGCCAGTATGTGACCAAGCTGCACCCGGGTAAGCCGGGAACTGATGCCCACCCGCCCCGACATTACGAGGCCATGGCCACTGAACCTATCCCCGGAAGTGGAGTGTGATGTGGGCACATTAGCTTGAACCTGATACTCACTGGGTGCACCCCCGTGAGCCGCCCCCACTGGGGGTTCCGGCCCACGGCGGGCGTTGGAGCCCGCGACCAAAATCGAGCTCTGAGGACACATCCGACCACCACCTGTCTGCAGTTCCTGATGTACGGGGAGCTGCGAGACCGCGGCGGGCACAGGCCTGCGCACCTCGAGCAACTCAACCCGACTGGCCGCCTGCTGGAGAGTGGTGGCTGTCGTGGTAGCAGGCTGGCAAAAGGGGGCCCCAGATGGCAATGAAAACCCCCCATGGGGTTATTGGTGATCCCTAGGGATGCCTCTAGCGCCGCTACGCGGGTCAGTAATGCATCCACTGTCGCAGATCCCCCCGCATAAAGGGGGCCAGGTGGGCCAGACGGCCCACTGGGCAATGGTCCAGGGGCCCCGACCTGAGAGCCCGCCCCCAAATAGGCCCATGCCCAAAACTCCGGCCCATGAGGGGCCAGGGGTAAGCCCTTCTGTGCAACCGCACCAGGCCCTCCCCCCTGCTCAAAGCCCATGGCCGGTAATTGCGGGCCGGGGGCCGAAGCCCCAACCGTGCCAGGCCCTCCCCCCTACTCAAAGCCCATGGCCGGCAAATGCGGGCCAGGGGCCGGAGCCCCTGTAGGGCCAGTCTGAGGCTGGAGAGCCGCGGGCCATGGCCTAAGCTGCCCCATCCCACCGGTCCCGGTGGGTGCCTCCGTTAAGGGGTCCTGTTGGGGGGGCGCAGTCGCGGTCCTCCGACCTGACTGCAGCCTCCTATTCGGGCGAGCCGTAGTCGCCATAGCCTTCTTCTTAGGAGGCATAAGCAAGCACGATCCCTTCCAAGGGATCGAAACCCGATGGCTGGGAAGCCGAAAATAAGAAGCAAAAATTGCGCTAAGTTCTGCAGCCAAAAACGGCTTCCCTAGAAAGACGAAGAGTGACGGAGAAAACTTCTCCTCTCCGTCGCTTTTTCAAAATGGCAGCTCGGCTGCCTCGTGGCCACCCCTTTTATAGAGGTGTGGCCAGGCCCCCTAACTCATCCGGATGTCTGAGTCCGGGTGGGGGGCCCCGCAAAGAGCGCAGTGGCCATTTTGGCGCCGCGCTTTCATTCTCAAATCCAAAGCCAAGTGTCACATATTTGTCAATCGGGCTCTGTAGGAACAAAAAGTGGGACAGAGAGTCACACATAAACCTCCTAGGGTCAGAGCTACTGATCACTTAGGAAATAATTGTTGTACAGACTACTTATCTTGATTAACTGATAAGATTAATGAGACTCAGCATTGACTGGAAGTGTTCAGTCAGAAAAATAAATGTATAACTTATTCAATAGATGCATCTTTTTGAGAGTTCTGTCTACCCATCAATCAGTCTGCTTGCTTGTCTTTTTGTCTTTGAAATCATGAATTCAACTTGATTAATGAAACTGCATTTCTCTGTCATTAACGTTAATTGGTGCACATTTAAAATGAAGTGATGCTTTCCTTCCAGTGCCTTTCAGGAGACTGACTGATTACTAATAGATTCAGTGAGTCACAAGAGACAGAACTTGTCCTTTGCTTTCTATTAATGGGAAAAGCCAGCTAACATTCCTTTTACACACTTCACATAAAACGCTTCTCTGACATTCACATTCTAAAGTACAGCAACTTTTGACCTCCAGGACAAAAAATCATTTTGTCTTAATGTGAGCAATCTCATTCCTGAAAGAAGTGAATTAGGCTTTAACAATCTGATCCTTCTGCCACCCAGTGTGGTTTTCTTTCCTATTGCTTATTTGGAAGATGTTTCACTTTTTATTGGCAACAATGGTATGTGTGATGAGGCAGGGGAAAGATGTTAAACAATAAATAAATTGCCAGTTCTGCTTAGGAAGAAAGCAGAAAAAAGGATAATTGCATGTACTGGACAGAGAGCTTATGACTTCAAGATGCTTGAACTGAACGCAGCACAAATCACCTTTTTAGTTAAGGGAATAACACTTGGCTCTTTTTGTATATAAAAATGGAATTTGTTGACTTCCTTTTCATTCTTGGTATATTCAAGACACATGCTCATATATTATATATTGAAAGAAGAAAAGCTCAGCAGTGAAAAAACAGGATGCAAAAAAGGTCATCAGCTACCTTGTGTTGCAATCAATTCTAAGACACTTGAAACAAGATGAGGTACAAAGTCAATGAAATAAATATATAGTACAAACAACAAAGATCTTGTAC
The DNA here is from genome assembly GCA_035047305.1 of Bradypodion pumilum. Taxonomy (NCBI): domain Eukaryota; kingdom Metazoa; phylum Chordata; class Lepidosauria; order Squamata; family Chamaeleonidae; genus Bradypodion; species Bradypodion pumilum. The sequence goes on from JAWDJD010000001.1 coordinate 430,694,326, forward strand.
CATTGTATCAGGAAAGAACAAAATTGAGAACATAGGGCTTCATCACAATTACCATGGGTCATGATAAGTTCTAGATCAGAGGTGCCCAAATTGGTTCAGCCGTCTGGTCATGTGGATTCTTCCACCAGAAGTGGAAGTAAAACATGCCTTGCATTTTGCAACAGGATGAGATAGATTTTTAGGCTGCCATTTTCTTTGCTTAAACCAGGGGTGTCCAAACTATGGCTCAAGGTTTGGATCCAGCCCCTGACACCAATCCATCTGGCCCACACTGCCCTTGCTGTTCTTGGAAGTGGAAGTAAAACACACCAGTAGATAAAGCAGAAACAGAGAATTTTATAATTTTTAAATACCAGAACCATTCAATATAAACTGGCAGCCTGAAGGGCCTCAGCTCTTTCCTTTGGTTTGATTAGGAAGGAAAAAAGCTGTTCCTCATCTGACAATTGGGAAGCAAAGCAGAAAAAACCCTCTTCTCAGCTCCTAATTATTCAACATTCTAATCATATACTGATGTCTCCATTGTTTCTCCCGGTTTGATGTCTCTATTTGATAGATAGTAGGCACAAGAGGGTATCCTGTAGACCATCTTGACTGCTGACAATGATGTTATCAACATTTCAGCTGCCCTTTGCTATGTAAAGCTTGGCATCCTTTTCCATGATTTTCTGATATTTTGAATCATTGGTAGACAAGCACTATATCAGGTATTGATACAAACCAGAGAGGTTTTTTTTAAATGAAATTCAAACCCATATGTGTAACCTGCATGACATGGGAAAAGTATGCTTTTTTGCCATCTTATATTTGTTGAAGCTTTTAGTTGAGTTAAGGGCAAAAACTACTAAGTTTATTGAATTCGAGAATACATAATGAGAATCAATGATTCAAGGGACAACTTGCAATTTACATTTTGTTGTTTTGTGGAGCGTAAGGCTCTTGTCTATCCCTGTCTCCCCAGGCAAATGTCATTGTAATAGTCTCCTTTTTGGTCTACCACAGAAAATGGCAAGGATCATCCTTCTGCCATATATTGTGGCAGTCACACATTAATGAGCACTACAATGTGCACAACTGGAACAATGTGTGATATTAGTGTGAGAGAAATTACAGTAATTCTAGCCAATATTATGCCTTGAATTTATTTGAATGTTGTGTCAGAAAATAGTCACAGTTGCCTTTCAGAAATCTAAACTTACCTCCATTGTAGGACTTTGAAAACTATGTTTGAACCAAAGTTTGCTTTCATATGGGTTAGAAAGAAGGGATAATGATCAGTGGGCTTGATCAATCTTGGCAAGCTATCTGCTATGTCCTTGACCTTTGCACCAAAGAGGCAACACATCTAAGACATCCTGTCAGGTCTACAAATTCTTGTTGCTTTTTCCTAGGAGGGAGTCATCTGTAACCACCACATGTCTCCTCTTCTGCTGCTTTCTTTCCACAGAATCCTTCATGGCCGCTATCATGTTGTCTACTATCTGTCTGGTATTCCAGCATATTGGAATCACTGCCCATAGAAAAAGCTTATGACTGATGTCCTTGTTCCAGATTCACCATCCACAGTCAGAGACTAATATATAATCTCTAGTTCTGAGGACACAGTGTGCTTCCTGATAGCCCTGCTTCTCTGTGCCTCATTCCTCCAAGCACTTGCCTTAGAAACCTGGAATTCTTCCTCCCTGGAGGCATTACTGCTCTGTTGCTTTTCCAAGTAGAATCTGCTGACTTTTATCCAGAAACTTTTCATTTCCCCTGATGATCCAAAATGGCAGGTCTCAAGTTCTAGTAGGGAAAGAGCCTGCACTTGCAGCTAGATTAGGTTTCTAGATCCTTAGGCAGAAAGAAAAAACATCACATCTGTTGCAAAACCTCTTTCAATGTCTGTCTCCTGTGCAAGTAGTAAAAACAATACTCCTGGCATGCATCACAAAATGCTCCTGTATACTCATCCTGTCCATGAGCTCCTGATCATAAGCTCTTGGGGACTCTGAATGCAGCTTTAAATCTGTCATTTCCTTAGTACCCCAGTCCTCTGAGCTGTAGCATTCCTCCAACACTGTATGCTCAGAACAGAGCACATGGCTCCAATCAAACAAAGAGCCATAATACATGTACATTCCAAACAACTCAGACAATTGGCCTCAACAGACACAGGCACATCATCTATGATTGCTTCCACCAAGCCAATGTCAAACAACTATGTTTATTCACTTTGTTCACAGGCTTCTGTACCTCTGAGCATGTAAGAAGTTTTATGGTTACAGATTTATGTTGGATTGGGGCCGTGAGGAGGCCCTTAGGATCCCGGAGGAGACTGGTCAAAGGAACGACACGAGGCAAGATGGAGCGAAGACCAGTGATTTATTGAGGGAAAATCATCAGTATATATTATGTTCAAGACTGCACATGGTAGAATGGTTATCTGACAGAAAATCACATCACCCATTTACCCAGGTTAATTGAGAACCTCTCTTGGGGAAGTTAATTAACTAAGACAAACACTGACCATTGTCTGAGGCTTAGGCTAGGGTAAATATGGCTTCTAATTGCACCAGGGATTAGGCTCTCCTTGGAGATGAGTGATTACCTTAATGGGTAACGGAGTTAGATATTCGCTCTCTCAGCAGAACTGCTGGTCAGGTCAAGGAATTGGGTGAATCAAACCCTATCATTAATCCACCCCCCTTAATTTCTCTGCCCGCAGAGCCCACGGCTCAGGGAGCGTTCTCCTGAAGTGGCCTCTGCGCGGGCCGTTCCATGCCATTGGGGCATGGGGAGACCACATTTCCCCTTTCTGTTTTATTTAAGGACCTGACCGACGACTCTGCGCAAGAGGGGTACCAGCTGATGAGCGGGAATGACGCTTCGGGGTTCCCTCCATGGGGGACATCTCGATAGCAGTGAGGGAATACATTGCACGAAACAACACACTGTTGTGCCCAGTATTACCACCCCCACAATCACTTTGAGTGTCGTCTGAAGCCGTCCCCATGGGAACCACGACCACAAGGAGTCCTACCACCCCCATGAAGAATCCTCCTTGATGTTCTTAACAAGGGTGTGGAGGTCCGTGAGCTGGCTCTGTATCTTGTGGGTATTGTCTGTGAGATTAAAGCAACACATGCTGTGGACAGACTCGCAACCCAAATGATGTAACCACAGGGGGTAATCGATGGCTGCTTGATTATCCAGTATGGCATGCCGAAGCTCTGCCTGCTCCTGATTGAGCAGCGCTATTGCTGAGGAGGTGTGGTTGATGGCTTTTGCTAATCCGCAAGCCAATTGACCAATTCTCTGAGCGTTGCCTATGGCTTAGCCGGGCACGCTGACTGCAGCCTGGTTTTTCAGAGCTGTGGGTCTGAATCCAGACTGCTTTCTGTAGCAAGGCAAGATAATGAGATGTGTCATTGATTTACTGTGACCTGGGGTGATTCTGCAGCTTCTCTGCAACTTCTGGCGTTGTGCAAATGTCTTTGTAGCACCTATGGAGAGGTGTGAAACTTACAATGGCTGGAGATAGCCGGCTACCGGGTGCTCAATCTTTCCAAGCAATGGGCCAGTGCAAAACATGGGCCGGTCTGGCTTCCTTTGGTGGAAGCTGGCCGTTATTAACAACATACAGAAATTCAAGTGTCCCTTGCAAATCCCAACTGGAGCATTGTACAAGGCATGTATAAATAAAGAGCAACTACAGATAATAATAGCAATAAAAGACATTTAGCAGCTTTTCGAAGGATGAGGCTTCTCTTCTTGGTGGGGTTTCATGTGTAGCTTGAGCTTGGAGAAGTCTTGTTTTGGGGAAAATCATGGTCCTTAGAAGTAGCACTGAGTATGCAAAATGTTCATAGGAATGTCTTTGGAGATGTAAGTCATAAAGGAAGACGGACAGCTGATGACATCCAGGACAGTGACTGGTGCCCGATTCTGGCCTCTGGGACCTGCATGGGGAAGAGACTTGTTTGGGAGATAAAAATTCTGAAAGAGTTAGTTAGTTTTTGCACTTATAGGATAGCAATTGCTGTGCAACTATGGGATGTTGTTCCCCCCTTTCTGTTTGTTTGTCAATGTAGGACTTAAGTGTCCGATAGACCCGTTCCACAATCGCTTGCCCCTGCGGATTGTAAGGAACGCCAAAAGTGAGCTTAATATCCCAGGTGGCCCTGAAGGTGGCCAGCTGCCTGGAGCTATAAGCTGGGGCGTCATCGGACTTCGTGTGCCGAGGTTCGCCCTTGGCCGTGGGAAAGGAGATGCTGCTCCACACGGGGAGCCGTTTCTCCCTTCTGTGCTGTTACCCAAACAAACTGTGGGAAGGTATTAATGCAAACGTGCATGTACTGCCATTTGCCAAAATGTGGGGATGTGTGACGTCCATTTGCCACACCTGGATGGCCTCTGTCCCTCGTGGGCTGACCCTCCATGAGGGGCCCCCCTGGTGCCCCTGCATGATGCAGACAAGAGCGAACTGTGCCTTGGGCTTTGGAAAGTGGCAGGTTGAACTGCCTTGCAAGTGCTTTGGCATTCTGACGAAAGAATGCATGACTCTGAAATGTAGTTGTGAGGAACAAACTTAGCAAATTTTTGTCTATCGCGGGAGTGATGTATGCTCCCGGTAGACTGTGAAGCAAATTCCTGTACTGGCGGTCAGTAATTATGTTGAAGCGTTCTTTGGCAAGGGTGCGCAAAGTGAGGTTCACGGCTGCCAACTCTGCCCGCTTGTGGGAGAGTCAGGAGCGTGCGCTAAGCTTGGTCCTCTTGCCAAGTAAGAACCTAATATGTGCGACCCCCATAAGTGAAAACTGTCCTAGCCCCCCGAAGAGGGACCAGTGACATTAATTCACACAAGGTGACTGTCTGCGTTTGAAGCGAGACGAGTCTGGGGTCTTATGGCAAACCTTGGCGCATGAAGCGCCAGGCTTCCCTTGGGTAAATTTCTCATGAAGGCCCCCTGGCGCACATCCATTCATGGTGTGCGTGCACACTTTTAGAAGGGTGCCAGATGCTGGCTTAGCCTTTGGCCTGTGCTTAGACTAGCAGCAAAAAGGGAAGGGGTGGCCTAAAAATGCCTGTATCTGATTGAAGGTGTGACCTGACTGCGCTCTTAAAATGGTCCTAGGCAGTCCTGGCTAATGGGTGGCACTCTGTGCATGCTCAGGAGCTTAGGGACTAATCCTTCCTCTGTGCTCTGGAGTTTGCAAAATGTGTCTGCTTACTAGAGAGGGTGCTGTGGGCCAGGTGCCATACTTAAAATGACCTACTAAGACTTATGAAAACAAGCCAACTATGACGTGCCAGCTGTAAGGAAATAATACACAAAAATGAAAAGACACACAAGTTAAAATTTCCAGCAGGGAGTTCCACTGGCGAGAGGAGGAAAGGAGGAAAGACAAGTCAGAAGTTAGCACAATGAGAATGCAACAACTCTTATCATGACGAAATCAGATTAGGTCAGGTAACTAAGACAACCGGGTCCTCCTGTTAAGAAATACCTATCAGTAATTAACCCTGGAGCATGTGAAAGGAAGGAGTGTAAGGCTGTAGAAATAAATAAATTGGTTACTATTCCTGGAGAGGAATTTTGTTCCTGTAAAGAAGGTAAGCATTTCCTGAATATACAGAGCGCAAGAATGTTTGCGTGCTTTTTCCTGTGAAAGGGGTACAATGAGTGACTTACTTTGCACAGATTAAAGTCAAAATACCAGAACAGTATCTTTCCTAAGAGAATGAAGGAGAGTTAGAACGATTCTCAACCTGCGGCCAGATGTGGGTAAGTGGGCCAGAGCCCACGTTGCTCTGCCCCTACCTCCACCAAGCCAAGAAGGGCTGTGCGGCAAAGGAAGGGCAGGATGACCGTCCGGACCCCCAGAGCTGCCTGAGGCCCCGGAACTTTGGCCCCTGACTTTAAAAGGTTGAGAACCGAGGTTACAAGATGATAACACAATACGCACATGAAAACAATGCAATTCTCTCACTCCTAGTGGGATACGTGACTCCAAGACGCTAAGAGACATTCAAAAAACCTTAAAACACAGAGATGGGGGTTTGAGGAACACAGACATAGGGAGGGGCGCATAGTTTATGATCTAGTGAGGAAAACTCATAGAAGTGACTTTTGTTTTCAGATCGCGCTTCTGAAAAGAAAAATCTGTTTTCCTGAGTGGCAAGGATTGCAAAACCGGTTTCCAAGAGTGGCTTAATCCTTTGACAAAGAAAAAAGTCTCAAGGGAAGAAGGGGGGTCACCCTGCCCTATTGCAGGTTAGGATTCCCCCCCCCTCCTGCCTTGCCGCCCTTAAGCTGCTAAGCAGGCAAGGCAAAAGGTTTTGCTCATCATGCTTTCTCAAACTTTAAATAGTTCCTGCCCATGAGCAGAGTGCAAACTGTTTAACACATATTTTACAGTGACATTACCACGCAGTTACACACAAGGAACACTTTTCCAATCATACTTTTGCAATCATACACAGTTCTTGCAGTCATACATTCAGTGGTGCACCACGCATACACACATTTATTTACGCATTCGCACATTCCTCCCCTGATCTGCAGTGTTCTATCCTACACATGAGGAGATGGCTTATACACAGCTGGCTATCACAGCCATCTGGGTGCTTCTACTTAGGGGTGAGTTTCTCTGGGCTACTCCCAAGGTGAGACCGGCAGCTTCTGCCTGTGCCTTGGGGGAACTCGGGGTACTATTGCTGGGATGGTTCTTCTGGCATAGCCAGGGCGATGGCTGCCTCCTTTCTAGCCTGGGCCAAATGCATGCCAGCATGGCCATTTGGCATTAAGACAACCTTTTGAAGATCTGCCTGGTCTAGATTGGCTTTCTCTTCTAAGGTGTCTCACTTTTCCACACTGGAAGCAGGCGCCTTGGGGTTTTGGCACTGCTCTGCGCCTGAGTGTGGTAATGGGTCTGCTCTGGAGCCCTGCATGGCCAGGGGCCGTGCAGGTTTCCGTGAGCAGTGGGCGCTGAGCAGCCCTGCCTGAACGTGCGTCTGCCTTCAGATAGGCTGAGCACAGCAGTTGGGTGCTAGCTAATTGTGCCACTGGCCATTTCCCCGTGAATGGATCTTCCTCACCCATGCGCTGAATGTTCTTAATTGGCAGGGGACTTTTAACTGTCAGAGAAGCGCCAAGGCCTCTCATGCCATGAATTCCTTCAGTGACGTCTGCAGCTGTCACTGAGGGAATGCTCCCTACACTGCCCTGCTTAAGCTGAAATGACGGATAGAGACTCCTTGGGGCTGATGGTTCTGACTGCGCTGGGGGTTTCTGGGTCTCTATCCGGACTGGGTCTACCTCTGCTGAGAGTTTCCTACATTTGCTCCATGTGCGAATTATGCCCTCTGGAGCTTTCGGGGGTTGCTGAATGCAGTCTCCTATCTGATCCCAAAGCTTAAGGGTTAACGTACCTACTTCTGGGTAAAGCAGGCAGTGTTCCCTTAGGTACACCAAAAGTCTCGCTAGCTCTCTGCTGTGAAAACGCAACTTAAACACCCTGGCCAGGATTCTGAACTCTCTCTCACGAGTTCTTTGGCTAGCGGATGGACGCTGTCGCTGAGGACAGGTCCCCATATTACCTGCGATGTGTCCTCCGAAGTTTCCTCCTCGGGACGAGTCGACGCGTCTTTGGGCAAGTAATAGGTTCTGGCGACGATTCTCTGGGTAGAGCTCAGAGCGTGGACTGCGGCCACGGGCCCTCGGTGGCCACTGAGCTGTCAGGGGTTCACAGCAGACCCTGAGCGGAACGCGTTTTTCCGTAACCTGCAAGCCGCCGCGAAAGTCGGAAGCAAGCTGTAGGATGCCTCTTCTGTAATGCCTCACCACGTAGCTGTCTTCCCAATCGGATGGCTTTCCGACTGGGGCTGCTGCTCTGTCCTCCGGGATGATTGGACACGGTTCAAGCGCAGAACCAGACTGTGTGATCGCTTACTCATGGGTAAGATCACGTCTCGGGGTCACCAGATGTTGGATTGGGGCCATGAGGAGGCCCTTAGGATCCCGGAGGAGACTGGTCAAAGGAACGACACGAGGCAAGATGGAGCGAAGACCAGTGATTTATTGAGGGAAAATCATCAGTATATATTATGTTCAAGGCTGCGCATGGTAGAATGGTTATCTGACAGAAAATCACATCACCCATTTACCCGGGTTAATTGAGAACCTCTCTTGGGGAAGTTAATTAACTAAGACAAACACTGACCATTGTCTGAGGCTTAGGCTAGGGTAAATATGGCTTCTATTTGCACCAGGGATTAGGCTCTCCTTGGAGATGAGTGATTACCTTAATGGGTAACGGAGTTAGATATTCGCTCTCTCAGCAGAACCGCTGGTCAGGTCAAGGAATTGGGTGAATCAAACCCTATCATTAATCCACCCCCCTTAATTTCTCTGCCCGCAGAGCCCACGGCTCAGGGAGCGTTCTCCCGAAGTGGCCTCTGCGCGGGCCGTTCCATGCCATTGGGGCATGGGGAGACCACAGATTTATTCTGATTTCACTTTATGAATAGTATTCATATTGCATTCAATTAACCATAACATTTTAGCAATTAAGTGGCTGGGTAGACGATAGACAACTTTCTACCTAGAAGAACTTGATTCCCCCTGTCTCTAATTGCACTGTATATGATGAGAATTGATATGGAAGCATACAATAAATAGCAGTATATTCTTTCTTGAGAGGTGCTATCATCCTTCTCCCCCTGTCCTTCCTACACATGTATAATCTTAATAAATCAGAGAAAGATGACAGATAATTAATAGATCCACCATCATATAAATTCATTGTCTGTCTTATATAAAAAATGTTTTCCCCCTTTACTGTTTTTTTCCACAGCACTGAAGAAAACAAAATCAAACCAATGTGTCCTTCAGCATTAAAGTGCCACAGCTAATTCCCTTGCCAAATTTTGCTGGGATGATTTCATCTCCAGATTTCCTGACTGATGTGAAGGCTCATGAAGTGTCATATTAGATGTTTCATCATGCATTCAAATATGAGTACCTAATGCAACCTATACAACTTGAAATGTTCCATCTTTCATACCATGATGCATTGAACAGTAAACTCAACACAGTGGGGTTACTTGAGAGATATACATGTTACGAAATAGCACTCCGTAGATTTCAAATACTATGTAGAATATTCCATAAAAACAGTTTTGTACCCCCAGGGGAAAATATAGCTTCCTGGTCCTAAAATTCCTTTTTTGCAATCCTAGTTGTTTTCTATGCATGACATCTCTTTATGCATCTCCCCAGTGCCACTGAATATGTAAGTGTCCTCATTTAACTTTGCACAGAGGAGAAGAAAGTGGTCAGCTTACCATGCAGTATCTTCATTGTTTATGGCTTTTTGCAATATAACATGGTTTCAAAAAAACCTATGCTTCAAAAGTTTAAAGTCCAGGAGGATAATGTTTCCCTTTTGCTAGCAAATCTAGTCCATTACTATATCCCTTTTCACCTGCCATAAACAGGAGCTTGGCAGAACTGCATGCACTGAATGGAGCATAAAGGGGTAGAACCTTCTTTTTTCTTCTTTTTTCTTCTCTCATTCTTCTCTTATATTTTATTTTAGACCTGGTATGACCCATGCTACCCCATGATTCGCTTTCAATACAATACAGCTTCAGTTAAGCTAAACACAGTTGAAGGTAAAGTGTAGGCTGCAGGAAATATGGCATGAGTGGGAAACCTCTTGTGAAGTCATACAGTTTAGTGCAAAAAGAAACAAAGTTAATATGGAAAAAGGGAGGCTAAGATTGTGGTAGAACATGGGATTTTCCCTGGGCAACATTTGCAGAGGGCGGTAGAGGGGGAAGGATTGGTGTACTGAATAAATTGACCCAGCCCACGAGAGCAAACCAAGAGGGCACCCTTCAGATACCATCCATTGCGGAGGTCCACCTCTCCAGCACAAGGAAAAGGGTCTTCTCAGTCATAGCCCCCACATTATGGAACCGCCTCCTGGTAGAACTATGCCTCCAGACCCAGTTGCTGTCATTTAGGAAAGAGCTAAAGATGTGGTTGGCAAAATGGGTCTAGGGGTCGGGATTGTCAACAAGCTCCCCTTTCTGGCTCATCTGAGGCTCCCCCTTCCTGTAACCAATTTTAATGTTAATGTTATGCTGATTTGTTAAGATAGCAAAATGGCACAACGGTGGGCAATATTGCCAAATGTTGTTCTTAAGGGGTTTTTAATTGCTTTTATATTGGTTTTAACTTGTTTCATTGTATGGTCAGTGAGGTGCTCGCTGACTTACGTATACCACCCAGAGTCCACTGGGGATTAGGGCAGTATATAAATCTATAAAATAAAATAAAATAAAATAGAGAAATGATACATTATTTGCATCTTTGATTAATTTTAATTTGCCCATTTGGAGAGAATGTCTTGGAATTCCATACCTTACAAGGCCTATGTGGAAAGAGGAGAAGGACAAAGACCATGAGGCAGACTTAGAGGATGATGGAGAGAAAACATAAAAAATATTAAAAGGACACCAAATAACATGGTGGAGGCTGCTAGAAGTGACAGAAAAAGACCCTTGCATATCCCTCGACACCCGATGGGGTAAAAAAGGAAGCGATGATGAAAAAGATTAATTTTGGGCACTGTTGGTGAGGCTATTTCTCCTCTGCTGAAATGGTTGAGCTGCGTCAATGATTTGCTTTTTTATTGTTCATTCTTCCTAGCACTGTTGGAAAAAACCCATGAGAGTTCTAATAGTTGGAAGAAAATTTGTCATGTCTGTTGTATTAAATTTATCTTAACTTGTTCCTTTTTGCTTTTATGAAAAGTATTGTTATGACATACATCTATCTCTACATTATCTATGATTATTCAATTTTCATTCCTATTATTACTTCAGAACCTATTGTCACTGCAGACTAGGAACTTTCATTTTCAGTTTATTCTGCTCTGGTCTCTTATATTAATTTGTAATAAAGGTTAAAAGCTATTTCTATTTTTTTCTTTTTGTCTAAAACATCAATTTCTAAATTATAGGGAGAACAAAAGTAGGAGAGGCCTATATTTCCACATTACTCTATTCTGTATCGCCCCATCTTTTCATATGTACTTGTCTCAGAAAAAAATACAGATTTAGAAGTACATAAATGTAGTTCTTATCATACCTTTAAGAATCAAAACTTTTCCCCAGGGAAGACAATGACTTATTTATTTATGATAGGTCTCTGATATATTGTACCCCTTTTTTAAGTCAGATATTCAGACAAATTGCTAATTTTCAACCTCCTGCCAGAAAATACACAATTATAATTCAGTTTCTAGGGCTCTGGATCAGTACTATTGTATTGACAATTGACCATTATCCAACTGGGGATTTGTGTGCATGAATCTGAAATTATGGCACTTTGTTGTGATGTTTGTTGTGCAATTTATTGTGGGCTTCTCTGCATAACAGATTGTGGGACTGGTTGCACAATGAGGTGCAAGATACCTCATTAAATAGCACAGTATTTGCATATCTGGACATTCCCACCACATAAGTTTTTTTATAGTTCTCTAGTGGGATTTATGTAGTTCATGATGTAATTGTTGTACGTCGCCCAGAGTCACTTGCCGAGTGGGCAGCAATACAAATGTGACAAATAAAAAAATAAAAAAATACTGAATGGCTGGGGTATGTTTAGAGACTAAGTAAATGTTTTGTACAATTGCATACAACAAAAGTCAGAGGATCTTTAATTATATACACCATTTCAGGGGGTACCTTTTACAGTACAGAAACACTATACAGAAATGTGCAATGATTTGTTTTTCTTAGTGATCCAATAAAGGTATCGCCCATCTCCTGCATCTTTTGCATCTTTACAATTTGAATATGGATCACATGGCTAATCTTCCTTGTTTGCCTAGAGGATGGGTTTGCTTAACCTTCTCTCTATTTCCATTCAAAATTCTATCCCAAGCTATGCTCCTAGACCAGTGATGGGCAGTCTTGGCCCTCCAGCTGTTCTTGAACTTCAATTCCCAGAAGCCCAAGTCAACACACCAGCTGGTCAGGGTTTCTGGGAATTGAAGTTCAAGAACAGCTGGAGGGCCAAGACAGCCCATCACTGTCCTAGACAGAACAAATTATTGAAAATAAAATCATCTGAGGAGAAGGAATCAATGATTCTGTCCTGTACAGGGATAAAATATTTAGTCCCAGCGCTTCCCTTCCAACAATGTTTCTCTCCTCATGAGGGAAATATTCAGACCTTACACAAAACTGCAGAAACTGTACCTGCCCACCAATGCAACTGGGGAGTATGTAGCAATTATACTTATACCACCACATAGTGGGCGGTTTAAAGGTCATAAAATCTCTGGGTGGTTCACAGGTAATTAGCATGTTTGCCCCCAACATGCTGCCTACTCATACCTCGGTATAATGGAAGGCTGAGTCAGCCTTCAGCCCCTTCATGATCAAATTCAAGCAGTGAGCACAACCACTGCACCACAAGGGGTCTTCATATGCATGTATTCTTTTGTCTTCATCTTTTTGTGTTTTTTGCTTGTTTGTTGTTTTTTAAAAAAACTTTCCAATCAGAAGATCAGTTTCCAAAATAGTGAATGAACGAGTGAGCGAACCCTAACTGGAGCAAATATAGTCCCATCCAAGAAGAAAGCAAGGAATAGTGTCACTTCTTGCCAAGGAGTTGTTAAATGCACATTTCAGTTTGATTCGACAAGATGCAAAAGCCCATATTCAGGCCTTTGTTTGAGGGGGAATTGCTGCTGAACTCTTAATTTCTATTAATGCAAAATAAAATAGTTCTGTTGGACGTGTTTTGTAGTTCAACGACAACCCCAAAGGGAAGTGCGGGAATTTTCAGCCAATGTTCAATGTTTATGATGTTAGTGGAAGTAAACTATAATATTCCCACAGACACAACTGAGGTAGAATTACATCTTAATACCTATGTCAATCACACTACAGATCTAGGGGTATGTAAATAGACCAGGTTGGTTACATTCATCTGATACTATGCCATGATTTGGTAATCTTAAAACATCAGTCTTTCCTCAGGTTCACAGGATACAGAGCATGTAACCAAATGAGCATGACACTGCTGAAAGAACACTATGGTCAAACAGCCAAGGCATTGGACATCTCTCTTTTCTGCAGCATTGGAATCCAAATATTCATATGTGAAGTCCCAAAAGTCATGCCTACTTTATTATTTCTCTACTTTTTCCATCTAGTTCAGGGTTTCTCAACCTTGGGCTTCCAGGTGTTCTTGGACTTAGTTATCAGGATTCTGTGAATTGGAGTCCAATAACATCTGGGGGGCAAAGGTTGAGAAATCCTGGATTATGCTGTTAGAGTAATCCTCTGCTATGCAGAACAGGTGTTTGAGTACCAGCCTTGCCAAGCACACCAATAAAGTAATGGCCTCAGGTGATGAGATATCAGAGATTATGACCAAGCCTTTTTTGCTTCCCTTTTCACAGTCCCTTGGCCACAATGGCCTTCTCACAGATAGTAAAGGTAAAGGTTATCCTTGCTCGTAAGCCAGTTGTATCCGACTCTGGGGGGTTTGGTGCTGATTTCATGTATAGCCAAAGGTCCAGCACTGTCTGCATCTGCAGACATTTCTGTGGACATGTGCAAAAATGACTAGACAACGGAGCACATGGAACACTGTTTACCTGCCCAATGAAGTGGTACCTTATTATCTATTTGCAGTTTATTGTTTTCAAACTCATAGGTTGGCAGGAGCTGGGACAGAGATGGGAGCTCACTCTCTCATGCAGCACTTGGGTCTTGAAATGCTGACCAAGTGACCATCCAGTCATCAAGTTCAGTATCTGAACCACTAAGTCCTTTTCACAGATAGGTATAAGTAAAAGAAAAATGCATTAAGTGACCACAGTATGGATATGACATTACAACAGCAGATCATTGGCACCAATGCCAGCTTTCTCTTTTTCCCCTCCCCATCCCCATGGGAGGAAAATAGGTTGCAAGCTAGTGGTGAATGGGGCATGGAAGGCTTTTCTCCCCACTACAGAGAAGACAGATTTTACTTTCTTAGGAACAAAGATCACTGCAGATGGAGATTGCAGCCATGAAATAAAAAGGTTACTGATTCTTGGGAGCCAAGCTATGAGAAACCTGGGGAACATAGTGAAAAGTAGAGACATCACCTTGCAAACAAAAATCCACATAGTCAAAGCAATGGTATTCCCAGTGGTAATGTATGGTTGTGAGACCTGCACCATTGGGAAAGCTGAGCGCAGAAGAATAGATGCCTTTGAAATGTGGTGTTGGAGGAGAGTTTTGAGAGTCCCCTGGACAGTGAGGAGAACAAATAGGTTTTTTCTTAGAAGAAATCAACCCTGACTGCTCCTGTTTGCAACGTGATGTCTCTACTTTTAACTATGTTCCCAAAATTTCTCATAGCTTGCCTCCAAAGAATTAGTCGCAGGTCTAATATTGAAGATGAAGCTAATGAAAGCAAGGCGCCAAAATGGCCGCCGCGCTCTTTGCGCCCCCCCCCACCCGGACTCAGACATCCGGGTAGTTAGGGGGCGTGGCCACCCCTCTATAAAAGGGGTGGCCACGAGGCAGCCGAGCTGCCATTTTGTGAAAGCGACGGAGAAGGAGAAGTTTTTCTCCGTCGCTCTTCGTCTTGCTGGGGAAGCCTTTTGGGCGGCAGAGGTCTTAGCGCGATCTTTGCCTCTTTTAATCTTCGCCTTCCCAGCCATCGGTTCTCGATCCCTGGAAAGGGATCTGCTTTGCTATGCCTCCTAAGAAGAAGGCTATGGCGACTTCGGCTCGCCCGACTAGGAGGCTGCAGTCGGGTCGGAGGACCGCGACTGCGCCCCCTCAACATGACCCCTCAATGGGGCACCCACCGGGACCGGTGGGATGGGGCAGCTCATGCCATGGCCTGCGGCTCGTCAGCCTCAGACCGGCCCTTCAGGGGCTCCGGCCCCCGGCCCGCAGTTGCCGGACATGGGCTTTGAGCAGGGGGGAGGGCCGGGTGCGGTCGGGGCTTCGGCCCCCGGCCTGCAGTTACCGGCCATGGGCTTTGAGCAGGGGGGAGGGCCTGGTGCGGTTGCACAGCAGGGCTTACCCCCGGCCCCTCATGGGCCGGAGTTTTGGGCATAGCCGTATTTAGGGCCGGGCTCTCAAGTCATGGGCCCTGGACCATTGCCCAGTGGGCCATCCGGCCCACCTGGCCCCCTTTATGCAGGGGGATCTGCGACGGTGGATGCATTACTGGCCCGCGTGGCGGCGCTAGAGGCATCCCTAGGGATCACCAATAACCCCATTGGGGGGGGGGCGTCATTGCCATCTGGGGCCCCCTTTTGCCAGCCGGTGACGGCGACAGCCGCCACCCTTCAGCAAGCGGCCAGTCGGGTTGAGTTGCTTGAGGCGTCCAGGCCTGTGCCCGCCGCAGCCTCGCAGCTCCCCGTACCTCAGGCACTACAGACAGGTAGTGGTCGGATGTTCCTCAGAGCTCGATTTTGGTCGCAAGCTCTGCCGCCCGCCGCGGGCCGGAACCCCCAGTGCGGGCGGCCCACGGGGGTGCACCCAGTGAGTATCAGGTTCAAGCTAATGTGCCCACATCACACTCCTCTTCCGGGGCTGGGTTCCAGTGCCCATGGCCGCGCAATGTCGGGGCGGGTGGGCATCAGTTCATGGCTTACCCGGGTGCAGCTTGGCCTCATACTGCCGTCACACGGGGTGGGGGGGTTTCTGCCCCCGGGGCTGCACCGGGTGTCACAGGTATGATCCAGGCTCCTCTCCTGATGCCCCGTGTCAATGCTGTACCAGTGTCTGCATTGCCGACAGCCGGGTATTCCTTGCCCCTCGGGGATCATTTGGCCCAGGCAACGAGGGAAAAGATTTGGCGGGGGGAGTACGTTGATATTTTCTCTCTATTGAACAGGGAACCCACCAAGGAGGAGAAAGAGGGGCAGGATGAGAAGGACAAAGAGCTGTCCCGCCGTCGCAAGCCACCACGCACATGGGCCAACTGGTTACCCGCATATCTCATCTATATGTCGGTGTATCTCAGGGCTCGGCCTGACCTGGCCATTCCTATGGTCCAATATTTGGACAATATTTACAGGGCAATGGTGGATTTTCCTGGCCCATCGTGGTTGGCTTACGATGAGGAATTTGGAATGAGAGTGCCCTTACACCCAGAGATGAGGTGGGATGAGCCCTGTCAGAAGCTGTGGCTTTTGTATATAACCCCCACGCGCCCGGCGCCTGGGGAGAGGTACCATTGTAGACATGCTGTCCAGCGAGCTGCTCCAACTCAGGCCCCCTGCCAGCTGGCGGGGCAGGGGGTTCCAGCCCGCCTGCTGTGTTGGAGCTTCTCGGCCAATGGTGTATGCAATAGAAAACAGTGCCGATACAAACATGAGTGTCCCTCTTGCGCTGGCCCCCACGCCGCCGCTGCGTGTCCACGAGCTGGTGGGCCACGGGGCAGAGGTAGAGGTGGACAAGGAGCGGGCAGACCTGCCGCTGAGGGAGCTGGTCACTCAAAAGGCCCCCTCCCCGGTTAACGTCACTATGTTGGAGCGGTGGCTCTCAACTTACCCTAGGAGGGAGGATGCTAGGTACCTCCTCGAAGGTTTCCAGTGGGGCTTCCGCATCCCATTTAGAGGGGAGCAGTGCCCACAAGATGCCCCTAATTTACTTTCCCTGAAGGGCAGGGAGGAGGTGGCCGCCATTAGTATTGCTAAGGAGGTTGCGGCAGGTAGGGTTGCTGGCCCCTTCCCTATGCCACCCTTTCCCAATCTGAAGGTTTCCCCTTTAGGGTTGGTGCCCAAAAAGACCCCTGGGGAGTTTTGTTTAATTCACCATCTGTCATACCCGGTGGGCCATTCGGTCAATGATGCCATTCCTGATGACCTTTGTTCGGTCAGGTATACATCATTCGACCAGGCCCTGTGCATGGTGCGCTCTTGTGGCCCGGGTGCACTTCTGGCCAAATGTGACATTAAGTCTGCATTCCGTTTGCTGCCAGTGCACCCGGGTGACTTTGAGTTATTGGGTTTTAAATTCCAAGGGAAATTTTATGTTGATAAAGCCATGCCTTTTGGCTGCTCCATTTCCTGTTCAGCATTTGAACGTTTTAGCACTTTCCTTCAGTGGGCCTTTGTTCGCAGGTCTGGGTCCCGGTCTATAGCCCACTACCTCGATGATTTCTTGTTTGGGGGTGAACGGGGCTGGGACACATGCACGCGTCTCCTAAACACATTTCAGAAGCTAATGCAGGAACTTGGTGTCCCTTTTAGCGCCCGAAAAGACCGAGGGCCCATCAACTAAACTCACATTTCTGGGGATTGAAATTGACACGGTCTCGCAGGCATCCAGGTTACCCATGGATAAGGTTACCCGGATCACTGCATTGATTTTGGCCTTACTGGCCAAACGCAAGGTGTCACTTCGTGAGCTCCAGGTTCTCCATGGTCACCTTTACTTCGCCTGCAGGGTGGTCGCGCCTGGCAGAGCTTTTGCTCGACGCTTGTGCGACGCCATGACTGGCCTATCCAGGCGCTATCATAGGGTCCGACTGAACAAGGGCATGAGGGCTGACATGTTCGTTTGGCTTAAGTTCCTGAGGGATTTCAACGGGGTATCATTTTGGAGATCTGAACTTTTGGTTTCCCCTAGGTTCCAGGTTCAGTCGGATGCCTCGGGGTCCCTGGGCTATGGGATTTACTTTGAGGGGAGGTGGGCCTACGGCCGATGGCCTCCAGCTTGGAGGGGCACGGATCATTTACGCGATCTTACATTCCTTGAGTTCTTCCCGATACTGGGAGCTTTGATGCTATGGGGCGAGGAGTGGGCCAATTCAGTGGTTCATTTCTGGTGCGACAATGCTGCGGTAGTGCACATTGTCAATTCCCAGACATCTAAATCACACAGGGTCATGGAGTTAGTTCGCCAGTTTGTGTTGCGCAGCCTACGCCTCAATGTGCTCTTCAGGGCCAGACATGTGCCAGGTATTAATAACGATATTGCTGATGCTTTATCCCGCCTGCAGATCCCCCGGTTCCGCGCCTTGGCTCCGGACGCAGAGGAATTCCCCTCGCCGCTCCCAGACGAGATTTGGACGTTTGGCAAGGAGAGGTGAACTGGGCGATCGGCATGTTGCTGGTGCCCCGCACGCGTAAGGCGTATCACCATGCATTTAGTCAATTTACGAATTTTCGTCCGCAACTCCGGTTGCCCGAGATGTGGCCCATTCCAGTTACACACGTTCTCCGATTTATGGTCTACCTACACAGTCAGGACCTAGCTCCCCGCACCATAGCATCCAGGCTGTCAGCACTGGCATTCATGGCCAAAGTGAGGGGCTCTGCTGACAGCACGAATGATTTTCGTATACGACATGTTTTGGAGGGGTGGACATGGGAACATGGACGCCGCCCGGACAATCGCCACCCTATTTCTCTAGGGGTTCTTACCCACCTTGCACGAGGCTGGCATGACCTGTGCTTTGACACGTATGAGGCAGCTCTGTTTCACGCGGCTACCACAGGGGCCTTTTTTGGAGCGCTCCGCATCAGTGAGCTGGTGCTACTGTCTAAGGCAGATGCGGCGCGTAGGGCACTGGAACTCGAAGGTGTCTATGTTTCCAATGAGTGGGCTCAGTTGAGGATACGGTCCTCAAAGATTGATCAGCACGGTGTAGGCAGTGGTGTAAGACTGCTACGATGTTCCATTGCAGACATCTGTCCGGTTGGTGCCCTACAAGAGTTCCTTGCAATGCGTGGTACGCACCCTGGCCCGTTTTTCTGCCACCAGGATGGGTCTCCCCTTACTAAATTTCAATTTTGGAAGGTGACCGGTAAGGCACTGTCCAGTGTTGGCCTCCCCGGGGCTCGTTACGGCACCCATTCTTTTAGAATATTAGCTGCTTCTACTGCAGCTGCATTTGGGTACTCGGAGGCTGATATATGCCATATGGGGAGGTGGGGATCGAAGTGTTTTGAATTATATGTCCGCCCTCTTCAAGTATGAGTACCAGTTAAGTCACTGTCCTGTATCTTTTTATTTTACAGACCCTGTGTGTCGCCGCACACCGGTGGCAGTATGGCTGGTGGGCCACAGCTATGTGCACTGGGCAGCGCAGTACGCTGCGGCGACAGAGTGGGGACCCCAGCTTGGACTCCATGCATCCGCATGTATCAGGTGGTATGGTAAGCGCGGAATGTTATGCCAGGAACTGTTGCCATTCCTTTTCTCCATCAGGGATGCTGAACCGCCTGATGTCCTGGTGCTGCACCTCGGGGGCAATGACTTGGGCCAGGTCACTGACCTTTCTTTAAAACATATGATCTGCAGTGACCTAGCTTATTTGCATTATGTGTGGCCTGCCACAACCTTGCTATGGTCGGACATCATACCGCGTCACGCTTACAGGGGGGGTATCAACCTCCAGGCCCTTGACCGCGCTCATCGCTCGGTGAACAGGGCAGTGGCCCGGTTCTTTGCTGACAAGGGTTTGGGGCAGGTCATCCGACACCCCACCATTAGTCTCCAAAATTATGATCTTTACACAGGGGATGGGGTCCGTCTGTCGCCCAGAGGTATGAACCTCTTTTTGGAAGATTTGCAAGCAGGCCTGTTGACCGAGCTGACGGTCTGGGGGGGGGGCAGTGAGTCTTTATTAAGCCTCCCCGTGTGGCGGGTAGCACTGGTAAGGTAAATATTTATGACCCACAGGTATCCGGCAGGTTCGCAATTGACTGGCCAACACTAGATAGGTACAGGTTGGTTAACCTTGTCCGGTCAACGACGAACCAGGCAATGGGGTGATGGCAGGAGCTCTTCAGCATGCATCACCCCGTGATTTTACGGATACACGTCAGAGGGTGGGGTCAGTAGAAAGTTTATTGACTACGGTCAACAATTTGTTTGT
This sequence comes from Bradypodion pumilum, assembly GCA_035047305.1. Classification (NCBI taxonomy): domain Eukaryota; kingdom Metazoa; phylum Chordata; class Lepidosauria; order Squamata; family Chamaeleonidae; genus Bradypodion; species Bradypodion pumilum. The sequence continues at coordinate 430,714,232 of JAWDJD010000001.1, forward strand.
TGTAAACAAACAAATTGATACAAATGGATTCATTGTAGCCAATTGCCATTGGCAATTTTGGGAGGAACCTTACCAGTTTTACTGCGGCCTGCTTGCCTTAAGAATTATAATTGGCTGAGTACCAATTGAAATTTATAATTCGGACTAGGGCATGAATCAATAAATGTGGGCCAATGCCGTTATCCACTTATACCGGTGTCTGAGTCCTTTTTGGGGGGTGCGCCTGCAAAGTACTTTGGACATCAAATGAGAAGAGAAGATTTACTTGAGAAAGCCTTGATGCTGGGAAAGGTGTAGGGCAAAAGAAGAAGGGGGTGGCAGAGAATGAAATAGCTAGATGGCATTGTTGATGCAATGGGCACAGAGCTGGGTTGGTTGAGGAGGATAGTAGGGGACAGAGGTGCCTGGTGGGCAATGGTCCATGGGGTCGCAAAGCTTCGGAATTGACTGTGCGACTGAACAAAAACAACAGGGAGCAAAATAGAGATGCAGTATTTTTAATGCAAATAGAACAACTCTATTGGACAAGCTGAAATACAAGCCCCATCTCAATTAGACTGTGATCAAATTGGGAAATAGATTGGATTTTGTTCCAGTGTAATCTTTTTCCTGATGATGACAAAACATATTGGGATCTGCACTCCAGGCAGACCCTGATTCATGACAAAGCTGGACCTTTTTGGCCCAGCTGCAATACCACTACTTTTCAGTACTGGACTGGACCAATTCTTTGATAGATTGAAAGCTCACTTTTAGGGTATTTGCTCCCTGCAAGCAACCTTTTCTAGTGCAATCAGACTCATGCCTTCCCCACTGACTGATTGTACTCTTACTAGTCAATAACCATGAAAAGAAATATTGATACAGGCATACTGGGTGAGATTAGTGTTTTCTTCACACTCCACATTAAGGATTGGGACCAGGAAGTTGTCTAACATATACAAAGACTGTTAAAGTGGCTAGTTACAAGAAATAATGTATTTGTAGTTAATTCCTTTTCTCAAGTAAGAAAGGTATGCCCCCCATCAAATTCTGATTGTAGTTTGATTAATCCCTGGAATGCCAGGATGAAGACACTTTCTTCACTTTGTCATTCCTCAAACCTAAATCCTCTTTGGTGTATGCCTTTGGCAGCAATCGGCAGGCCAGTAAATGAGCTGGATTATGTGTCTTTCCACATTTTCACCCGTGGTGATGTAACTGTTACCTTTTAAGCTACATTCATAGTTACAGAGATGTGGCCTCTTTTAACAGCAAAGATGGAATATCACATGATTCAAGTGCTCACCAGTGCTGTATTTTGCACTGTTGCCTTCTGCTGTTGCAGATGTTCACAATACTTCCACAGATGAGAGAAGAGTTGCTTTGTATTACAAGAAAACATCATGTAGAACTTGGGAATTTATTTTTAACATGGTCATGAACACGAAAAAAAATAATCACTTTTGAGAAATGCAAGAACTAAAGAGTTTCTATAGTAAAAACTATAAAAATATCTGTCTTGGAACATAATAGCAACTGCTAAATGCTAGTGTTGTGTTGCAAAATATGGAGTAGGAAAGAAACTGCATAAAAATTCCCCAACTTCACCAGTTTTCCTATTATGGCCCCATTCACACACTGGCTGCAAAAATGATTGAGCATCTGGTCATGCAATGGAGAAAGTTCTGGCACAGATGGTCCACTCCATTGCTAGATCAGGTTGGAAAAGTAACATATGTGTCACTGAGTAGTAGCATGACAGATGTTGTGTTAGGGAGGCTGAAGGAATGCTTGTTCAAATTGCTATACTAGTTTTGTTTGTGTCTATAGGTATTGCTATGCTCCTGTCCCTAAACCAATTACACATTGAATTATGCCCAAATTAAAGCCAGTGTTAACACTGGTAAAAGTTGCTTTCCAGTATACAGGCATTACAGGATCAGTCAGCCCTTCATTAAAATGCTTCTTGTAGCATCAGTCTATACCTCTGAGAGCCAATGTGTTATAGAGTAGGATTTTATGACCTTTAAAATGAAAACTAAAAGTTTATTTTTGTTTAAGCTCCTTCATTACAAACAAAGGATGACTACAAACCAGAATGACCTCTCAAGTTTGCAAAAAAAAAAAGGTAATCTATAGAAATTGGCTGAGGCACCTAGGAATTTAGAAGAAATTGAACAAAATAGGGGTTTAAAACATAGATAATTGCCTCTGAAGCAGTTTTGAAGGGGGGAATTGACTCTTAAATAAGCCTGTGGAAAATCTAATTCATATTAGAGATCCAATCACCATTCTACCCACACTGTGCTAGTACAGGCTGGTGTATTAGCAGAACCACATTGCAGCCTGCATTTAACACACTCTATAATTGAGTCTTTTATTCATTTCTTTGTAGGATTATTTATAATTGGAATGGGGCTGTTGGTCACTTGCTTGTGGCTTGCTGTGCAAGGAAACTTGCATTCAATTGATTTAAGGGAAAAGTAAATCAGTGAAGAAATTAAAACAAAGAAGCTTAACTGAAAACAAATGAAACATTCTATTAATTTGGGAACTGTACTTCTTTGTCATAGGCCAGACCCATGTAAACAATATTTTTTGACAGAGATAAAGAACTTATCACAGTGATCTGAAAATGGCAGGAATTAACAAAATGTATAGCCAAATGGATCTTTCCAGAATAATAAGAAAATCAAACAAAATTTAATAATTTGGATGAGACTGACTCGAGTTTAAGATCTCTGTATATATCTGCAGATCTAACATATGAAAATAATCATGGTTTGGGTTTCCTGAAAATTCCTCAGACAGTAAATAAAACAAGACAAAGGAAAAAAGAAAGACAAAACCCTGTGGCACCTACCGGTAAAAGCCTAAATGTCCACTTTTTAAGACATAAGAACGAGACTTCAGGACAATAATGTATACATGGTTCCATGACCTGGTAGGGGTACAGAAGTAAGCAATGGTTGGTTAGTAAATTAGATACAAATGCAAATCAATGTGGCTTTTTATACTGGTAATGGTTGAGATCCCTGATGGATAATAAGATTTATTTCTGTGATGTTTTGTTCAGTGAAGTGGTAATTGTTTGGGAGACACATGAAAAATAATTATTGTGGCATTACACAATTGCTAATGAGTATATTTCTCAGACTTTGCATGAGGATTTACAGACCATGTTGTGTGAAAAATTGACAATAGTGTTAATTGCAAATACTTCCTTTGTGCTGTGAAGTGGCCTTAAGGTATGGATAACGTGTTAATGAGTATGGAAAATTTCATCATATAATAACCTAATCATTGTGGTATTTCAAATTTGGTAATTTCCCAAATTATCAATTTCTTTAAAAGGAGGGCTTGATCTTCAAAAAACTAAAATTAAAATATAACAGTCTTCAAGGTACCACAACATCTCTTTCTTTCTTTTTATTTATATATTGTCTGATATGCTTGCATAGACTAACAAGGCAATCGCTTCAAAAATTTCAATTGAAAATTTGTGACATTAAGAAGTACCACTCTGTAATGAACCTAAAAACACACAAAATAATACAACATTTCTCAAGACAGCAAGTAAACTGTGTTAAATAAAAGCTTGGCAATGTTGTTTCCACCAAATGGCTCCCTCATTTTTAATCTCAGACTATCAGAGATATTCTGCTTTTATTTTTAAGCCATTTTCTTCCACATCTTTCACTTTCTCCTACCCCGGGGAAGGAAAAAAATGGAACAAGAGATGCAGTTCAAACAAAATGAATCTTTCTTCTGTAGTTGTCTTAGCTGCCTAATGACTCCCAGTTGATAATGAAGCTTGTTACTTAAAAACACAAATTGCTAATAAGCATTTCCATCCAGAGGGTGGCCAACCATTTATGCCACATTGCACTACATCTAAGGGATGTTATTTCTTCTCCATTCAGCAGGAAAAACATCTGAATATGTTAGAAAGCATTCTGCTGCATGGAACTTTGATTTATTGTTGTCCTGAACATATAATGGGGAGCAGGCAGAATCATAAGCTCACCCTCAATTTGGCACAATTTGTATAAGAAGATGTTTATTTCATGCTTTGATGGTCATCTTACATTAGATTTTGAGATATACAGTGGTACCTTGCATAACGAATGCTTCGTATAATGAAAAATCGCATAATGAAGCATTTGTTAAGTGAATGGCAATATCCCGCACAATGAATTTTTCATTATATGTTGTTGTTTTTTGGTAACCAGGGTATACCTGGTCAATGGGAACCCTGAATAATGAATTGTTTTCGTTATCTGGGTATTTCCCATTAGCTTCGCATAATGAAAAAACACGAATAGTGAAGAGCACCATGAAATGGAGTTTGTTTCATTATGTGGTGGTTCTATTGTAAATAATATTGTAACAAGACGAAGACTTCTAATCTAAAAAGCAGATGGAGCCCATTATATGGATAAATCATTGTGAAAAGTGCAAGGATAATTGATAAGACATTGTACCAAAAGATTTCTGTTAAGATCGACCTATTTATTCTCTTTGCTGTCCAGGGTACCCTCCAAATTCTTCTCCAGCAAATCTCAAAGGCATCTATTCTTCTGTGCTCAGCCTACTGTTGTGTATTGAGGCACATTTGCAAAGAATTGCAGGAGCGCTCTTGCAAAGGGAAAATGGCGGTTTCCCACCATTCTAGTAAGAAGCCCAAAGTGGCGCGAAACCCCTGCAAAAGGGCATTCTGGTTAAGCTAAACCAAGCCCTATGATTGGTTACACTTTTGGATTCTGTTCTCCATTGGTTAATCACACTTATCCCCGGTTATGATTGGTTAGTTACATCTGTCTGGCAGGTTGCTACCTTGTATCCAGGAGCTACCACCAGAGAGACACTATATAAGCCCCACGGCTAGACCAGGGTGGGGAAGGACCAGATCTATAGTTCCCACACACCATTCGGGTAGCTGGGTAGTGCTATGCCCTGGGTCCCTCCACTGCTGCGCTTCATGGAAGCACGTATATTGCCCTAGGTGGGGCAAGAGTCTGGGGGGACTGAATACGCTGGGATTGTATAACCATCTCGGGATCTGGGAACACCTTTTTTTTTTTTTACAAAATAATTTCACCCAGTGATATATACAAGCCATGAGGATCAGATTTCTAATTTAATCCTTCCAGAAACTCATATGCTGAGGTACTGGTTTATCTCCTTTATCCCATATTAAGACATGTTCCACAAATGGCTTCCATATTTCCCAAAACTTGTTCTCTTTCAAAATACCTCTCTTCACATTCAATTCACATGTCAATTTATCATTTAAAGCAATTTCCCAAATTTCCTTGTACCCTTCATCCATTTTCAACACTAGGTTACTTTTCCATTTTCTTGCTATGCATAATCTTGCAGCCGTTAACATTATGGATAACAATTCTTTTTTGTTTGCATTCATATTTATATTATCCAATTCTGTCAGTAAGGCGATAGCTGACTCCAACTTAAAATCAACTTTAAGGGGGTGTGGCTAAAATGGCTGGCGAGTAACATCTTGATTTGTGTGCTCGCGCTTATCAAAGTGGTAAGTAAGGAGAATAATGAATTAATGGAATAAATTACTGAGATATTCTGTGGCGATAAGACTCCTTCTTGCCTGTTTGGAAAAGCTGTTGCAGGGTGGTCGAAGTTCGGGAGGTATCCTCGGCGGGAGAGGTGCGCGATGGAAGCCACGGTTTCTCCGGCCGAGGAGCCGAGAACGGGACCAGCGAGATGGCGGTGAATCGAGAAAAGTGGAAAAATCAGCAAGAAAGTGAGTTAAGTAATTGATACACCATTGGGAGCTAGAGGTGACAGTGGATTGGTTTGCCCTGAAGAGATTGGAGGTGGCAAGAGTGAGTAAAAGTGGATAGAAGGGTGGTGGACGAGGCGATAATGGCGGCAATCTTGGAATTTGAAAGTGGAGTTCGTCTTACGGACAATGGCTTTTGAGTGTTCCAGGGGAGCTGCGGAGTGATTTGGTGGGCCTGAAAGTGGTCACAGAAGAAAAGCGAGTGGGTTTAAGGCACTGGTCATCTCAGCGTTTTTTGAAGTTGAAGCAAGGAAGACTGGTCTCTCTTTTTAAAAGTTTGCTGGTTTGGGGAAGAAGGAGGAGGGGTTCCCCCCCAAAGCCGCCGCAGCCGTTGAGAAAAGGGAGTTTCGTTTTGTTCGCTCTAAGAGAGGGTTTTTTGCTTTTTTACTCCTTCGCTGTGTGGATTATAGTTCTTATTTTTTCTTTTTTATTCCTCCTTTTCTTTCTTTTATTAAAAGTTGGAACTTGGGATTTTTTTCTTTTTTTCTTCCCTGTGGAACTGATACAAGTGGATGCATCTGGGCATCTGTCTCGGCGGAAATACTGTTTACGCTGATGGGATCAATTTACCTTTTTTTTCAATGAGGGAATTCTGTGCAAGATTGGAAGTTCTTAAAGGCAAACTTTATGAGTTTTGTTACTCGGGGTGTATTGGCTGATTTTGGTGGCGAGCTTCCTGTGGATTACAATACTTATTGGTTGTTTTTGGTTCCCGTCTCCCCATGGATTACAACAATTAATTTTTTGCTGGCACTCCTCTTTTATTCAAGTTACACCATGTTCAAAGGACTATTGGCAACTTTGGCTGTATTGGAATAGGCTTAAGTGGTGTGTCCAACGAGAATATAGTATACTGCAGCACTAAAACTTTCAGTGGATGCCATCATGGATAAGGGCACAAGAGGAAAAGCAAAGGAGGAGGAGCCGGTGGTGAAATCTAAGAGAAAGGAAAAGGCACCAATGGAAGAGGTCCCTCCGTCATCATCACCACTACCTGAACCTTATGATCAAACTCAAATTATGGTGGAACTTGGTAAATTGTTTCAGAAGATTGAGAAGGTGGAAGAGGCAAGAGTGAAGGATAAAAATGAAATGTTGAAAAAGCAGGATAAGGTGGTAGCAACTGTTGTGGATTTCTCAAAAAAAGTAGAATTAAGTTTGCAAAAAATAGAAGAAAATGTGAAGTTGGTTCAAAATGAGGTGAAGGCTATGAAAAAGGAAATAAAAGGGACTCAGGAAGGGGTGAGGGAGAATAAGGTGAAAATGGATGAACAGGAAAAAAGGATTGATACTATGGAAGATATGATGAGAAAGCAGAATATTGTGATACGTCATGTGATTGAAAGGACGCCAGACCAGCTAAGAGAAAGAGTGGTCCAGTGGTTAAATAATCTGAGCATGGGAAAGGAATTTGTACAGGAAGACATTGTAAGTGCATATAGGGTGGGCCCAAGAAGAGGGAAAGTGGTTCAAAGAAATGTTTTGGTTAAATTTGCAAATTGGGGAGATAAACTCAGAGTAATGGCCTTCTTAAAACAAGCTGGTTCTGGTGCCCTGAAAATTGATGGTTCTGATGTGGAAGTATACAACGATATTTCTATTAAGGAAAGAGTCTGGAGATATAAGATGAAACTGGTAACTAAATTGTTGATGAATAAAGGTTTAAGGTATAATTGGAGATTTCCACGGCAGTTGCATTTTTTTGGGGGGGGGAATGCAGGTTATTGATGAGAGGACCAACCCATTGGAGTATCTAAGCTTGCTTGACTTGGTTAAAGTGGGTTTGGAGGAATGGGTAACCCTTAGAAAAGTTTTGTTGGAATCGGATGCCATAAGAAGAGATTATGAGGGGGCAGATGCCGGTGGTGCTACGGGTGGAGGCCCGCAGGGAAGAGAAGAGGAGGAGTTGCCATTGATCATGGTGGAGGAGGAGGCAAGTAAGGAGCAGTGAGTAATGAATTACAATGTAATGTTTTTTTATATTATTTAAGAAGGTAGAAAGGTGAGGATGCACAGTGCACTAACTTATATGCACATCTTGCATGTCCCCCCTCTCCCCTCTTTGGAGATCGAAGGTGGCTTTTTTTCCGAAGAAAGTGGGGAGAGTGATATTGTGTGTTTTTTGTATGTTTTTTTTCCTTAGTGGTAAGGGGTTTGTGGTAGCACGCCTAATGGAGAGTTTGGAAGTTAGAGAGGGTGAAATTGCAACAAATTATGAGAAGTATTAAAGTGTTAACTTGGAATGTAAAAGGTACAGGTTCTGTTCTCAAGAGGAGGAGGTTAGAATTGGCATTGAAGAAAGATAGACCCGATATAGTGTTTTTACAGGTAACGCATCAAAAATCAAAGGATACAAACAAAATCTTTTTAAGGGTGGATACAACATTATGAAATGGCGTTTGGTACTTCAAAAGTGAGAGGAGTTGCAATCATGATTTCTAGAAGTTTAGGATTTGAGATAACAAAAAGTATTGCTGACCAGGAAGGTAGATACCTGATCGTGAGAAGGAAAATTGACGATGAGGAAATAGTTTTGGTGAATATTTATGCTCCAAATGAACATGAAGTGGAATTTTTAGAAAAAGTTCGTAAAATTGTGGAGTTGGAAAAAGTGGCAAAGATGATTGTGGCTGGAGATTTTAATTTGATAAGGTCAAACTTAGATTGTACGAATTTAGCAAGGTGTGGAGCAGGTATTAAAGGGAATATTCTAGATAATTGGATGGGTGCATTGGGGATTCCTGGAGAGAGATTAAGGGCTCGGAAAGGGCATATTCCTATTTCTCACATGTTCATGGGTCCTACTCTAGAATAGATTTTATATTTTTAACGGAAAATATGGTCAAAAACATTGAGGGAATTGAAATAGGAATTTTTAAGGAATCAGATCATGCTAAAGTGTTTTTGGAATTGAGGGCACAAAAGGATAACAAAAGAGGAAGAAATTGGAGATATGATCCTAATCTATTCAAAGACCAAAAATGCAAAGAACAAATTACAGAAAGTTGGATGGAAAGCTGGCAGTGGAACAATAATGAAGAGATAAATTTTAATGTGGTTTGGGATGCCATGAAGTCGGTTTTTAGAGGGGAAAGTATAAAGTTGGCAAGTAATAAATACAGAAAATATAAGGTAGCACAGGATGAAAAAGAAGAAGAAATAAAACAATTACAGGAGGAACACTCAAAAAAGAAGGATATTTTTTTTTGCCAAATTACAAAGACTGAAGGCAGAATTGTTGGGTAAGGATATAGAAAAAGTAAAAAGAGATTTGATATATTTAAATAGAGAGCACTTTGAATTTAGAAACAAAAATTCAAGATTATTGGCAAGAGCGGCCAAAGCTAAAAAGGAAAAAAGGGAAATTGGGGTTTTGGTTAAGAAACAAGGGATAAGATGTAACAAAGTTAGTGATAAATGTAAAATTGTGAAGGATTTTTATCAAGCACTATACGCAAAAAAAGAGATAGATTTGGGGAAGCTTAAAGGGATTTTGGAGAGGCAATTAGTGAGTGGAATAAAGCAGGAACACCGGGATAAAATGGAAGAACAGGTTTCCGAAAAAGAGGTAAAGGAAGTAATTAGTGGTTTGTAGTTGGGGAAAGCCCCGGGAGATGATGGACTACCGACTGAGTTTTATAAGGAATTTAAAGACGTTGTAGTACCAAAGCTGGCAAAATTATATAATTATATCTTAGATGGTGGACAAATTCCGACTTCATGGTATAGGACTACAATTGTTCTGCTGCCAAAATTGGGAAAGAATCTGGGAAAAGTGGAATCTTATAGGCCAATTTCTCTTATAAATCAAGATGCCGAGATCTTCACAGCAATACTGGCTAATCGTTTAAACAAATTTATGGGAGAATATATAAATGTTGATCAAGTAGGTTTTTTAAAAGGGAGGCATATGGCTGATTTGACTAGGAGGGTGTTAGATTTAATTGATAACGTTAACCAAACGAAGGAAAAGGTGGGATTAATATCTTTGGACATTTTCAAGGCATTTGATTCTTTACAATGGTCTTCGATCAAGGAAATAGTTAAAAGCTATGGATTTGGAGATAGATTTAGTAGGGTAATTGATTTGTTATATCAGAAAGGGACTGCTAAGTTTAGTGTAAACGATGAGGTTACAGATGAGGTAAAGCTTGAGGCAGGTACTAGACAGGGTTGTCCTCTGTCCCCCATCTTGTTTATTATGGCAATGGAAATTTTGGCTAAAAATATAAGGGAAGATTCAAGCATAGAAGGGATAATGGGTAATAAGGTAAGAATGTATACAGATGATACACTGCTAATGGTGAAGCATCCAGGGGAGGTTATGGATAGGATTAAAGAGCAAATAGAGGATTTTGAGGATAAAACAGGGTTGACGATAAATTGGGATAAATCGGAAATGATGTTGTGCAATATGGGGGAAGAGGAGAAGGAAAAGATGGTGGGATTATCTAATATACAAATCAAAGATAAGTTGAAATATTTGGGGATAATTATTTCAAATATATTGGAAGAACTTAAAAGATTGAACTATGATAGCTTGAAAACAGAATTTAAGACTAGAATACAAAGTCTCCAAAAGTTGAAGTTGTCATGGTTTGGGAGAATTGCAATTTGTAAAATGATGTTGTTGCCGAGAATTAATTTCTTATTTGATGCACTTGCAATTCAAATGAAGGAAAAGGAGATTAATGAGTTTCAAAAGATGTTTAATAACTTTTGCAGTGGAGGTAAAAAATCTAGACTACCAAAGAAACTCTGGTACCTGCCTCAGAAAGAAGGGGGTTTGGGAATGCCAAATTTATTAGCGCATTATTGCGCATTTCAAATTAAGAATGTTGTGAAGATTTTGGCAAGACAAAAAGTAATTTGGGAGGAATTTGAGATGAAAGATTACAGGACTATTGGTAAAATGATTTTTTGGGAGGTAAGGTTAAAATGATAGCTACTAGTAATACCATGATGAGGGGACTCATGAATGTGTGGAAAATATTAAAGAAGGATTTGGCCCCAGATGTCTCTCCAATTTTGGAATTGGCAGATATGGCGTGTTTTCCGATAAAAATAGACCAAAAAAATTAAGGAGATACTGGATAAAAATGAAGTTTTCTTGGTGAAAGAGTGGTTAAGGACTTGCGGAGATGAAAATAAGAAGAAAAAATTGCTTGAAAGGTTAAAATTGGATTGGTTTCAGAAAATGAAGGTCAATAACTGGAATAATAAATACAGAAGAGAATTATGTATAGACAGAGAAAAGACGGAATTTGAAGAATTGGTTTTCAAAATTCGAAAAGGAGATAAAAGCACTAAGGATCTAGTAAGCAAACTTTATGCCTTAATAAACAGGGGGGGGGGGGGTGATCCACAGGAAGATTTGAAATTGAAGTGGGAACAGGATTTGAATATAAAGCTAGGAAAGGATGAATGGAGAAATAAGTGGAAAAAGAGGATAATGAGAACTATGCCAGTAAGAATTAAGGAACATAATTATAAAATGTTGTGGCAATGGTACCTGACACCACTGAGGTTACACCAGATTGATAATAAAAAGGACAATTTATGTTGGAGATGTAAAGATACTGTTGGAACCTATGAGCATATGTGGTGGAGCTGCAAAATGATAAAGGATTTTTGGAGAAGAATAGAAAAAGAGGTTGGGGAAATCATGGGTAAAAAAATTAAATTGGTGTCAGGTACCATTATGCTAACAGATGTGGATGGTATGTATTTAAACAAAGAGGAAAAAGAGTTATTAGAAATAATGTTGACAACGGCTAGACATTGCAGGCGCACCCCCCAATAACGGACTCAGACACCATTGAAAGTGGATAACGGCATTGGGCCACATTTATTGATTCATGCCCTAGTCCGAATTATAAATTTGTATTGGTAAAACGACCAATCATAATTCTTAAGGCATGCAGGCCGAAGTAACACTGGTAAGGTACCACCCAAAATTGCCAACGGCAATTGGTTACAATGTATCAATTTGTATCAATTTGTTTGTTGACAACAAACAAATTGTTGACCGTAGTCAATATCTAACTCATGACCCCACCCTCTGACTCGTATCCGTGAAATCACGGGGTGATGCATGCTGGCTAGCTATCGCCATCACCCCATCGCCTGGTTCGTCGTTGACCGGACAACGTTTAACTAATTTGTTCCTATCTAGTGTTGTCCAGTCAATTGCGAACCTGCCGGATACCTGTGGGTCATAACTGTTTACCTTACCAGTGCTACCCGCCCATGTGACCAAAGTCAACAGTAGTCGTAGCAGAACCCCTATATCAAACCATAGCAACAGTGTGGGATGGGCAAAAAAGCCCGGACCCGGAAGCCAATATGGGTCCCGGCCAAAAATTCCCACCCGGCCCCGAAGCGACCAGAATATCACACTGTTAACTAGGGAGGGGGTGGAGGGGAAAAAACGTCTCCGCTCCGTCGCTTAGCTAAAATGGCAGCTCGGCTGCCTCGTGGCCACCCCTTTTATGAGGGAGCTGGCCACGCCCTAAACTACCCGGATCATTCGTCCTGTGGGGGGGCCGCAAAGAGCGCGGCAGCCATTTTGGCGCCGCGCTTGCATTGCAGGCGCACCCCCCAATAACGGACTCAGACACCATTGAAAGTGGATAACGGCATTGGGCCACATTTATTGATTCATGCCCTAGTCCGAATTATAAATTTGTATTGGTAAAACGACCAATCATAATTCTTAAGGCAAGCAGGCCGAAGTAACACTGGTAAGGTACCACCCAAAATTGCCAACGGCAATTGGTTACAATGTATCAATTTGTATCAATTTGTTTGTTGACAACAAACAAATTGTTGACCGTAGTCAATATCTAACTCATGACCCCACCCTCTGACTCGTATCCGTGAAATCACGGGGTGATGCATGCTGGCTAGCTATCGCCATCACCCCATCGCCTGGTTCGTCGTTGACCGGACAACGTTTAACTAATTTGTTCCTATCTAGTGTTGTCCAGTCAATTGCGGACCTGCCGGATACCTGTGGGTCATAACTGTTTACCTTACCAGTGCTACCCGCCACACGGAGGGGCTTCAAAGAAGACCTGACGCCCCCCCCAGACCGTCAGCTCGGTCAACAGGCCTGCTCGCCAATCACCCAACAGGAGGTCCATACTTCCTCGCGACAGATGGACCCCATCCCCTGCATACAAATCATAATTTTCTAGTCCAATAGCGGGGTGACGACTGACCCGTCCCCAAGCCTTGTCGTCAAGGAACCGTGCCACCGCCTTATTGACCGCGCGCCTAGCGCGGTCAATGGCCATGAGGTCGAATCCACCTCTGTAAGAATGGCGCGGGACAATGTCCGACCAAACCAGGGTTGCGGGAGGCCAGACGTAGTGCAAGTAGGCGAGGTCCTCGCAAATCGCATGCTTGAGCGACAAGCCGGTGACCTGACCCAAATCATTGCCCCCCAGGTGCATGATGAGAATGTCAGGCGGGGCAGCACTTCTGCCTGAAAACAGAAAAGGCAGCAGCTCCCGCCACAACATCCCAGGCTTACCATGCCATGTGAGACTGGCGTGTTCACCCAGTCCCAGTCGGGGTCCCCACTCTGTCGTCGCAGCGTAACGCGCTGCCCTTTGCACGTAGCTGTGGCCCACCAGCCATACTGTCACCGGTGTAATATGACACCCAGGGTCTGTAAGGAAAAATGAGGGAAAAGATGTAAGGTGACTGGGTTGGTACTCACGGCGGGAGCGGGCGCACATAAAACTGAAAACATTGTGAACCCCACCTTCCCATGCTGCGTATGTCAGCCCCGGAGTACCCAAAAGCAGCTGCTGTAGAGGCTGCCCCAATACGGAATGAATGTGTGCCATAACGGGCACCTGGTAGGCCCACCCTGGCGAGGGCTCTGCCTGTCACCTTCCAAAACTGAAATTTAGTGAGGGGAGACCCATCCTGGTGACAGAAAAATGGGCCATGGTGCACGCCACGCAGTGCAAGAAACTCCTGTAGGGCACCAACCGGACAGATGTCTGCGAAAGAACACCGTAGCAGTCTTACACCACTGCCTACGCCCTGCTGATCAGTCTTAGAGGAGCGTATCCTCAACTGGGCCCAGTCTTTGGCAACATAGACATCTTTGAGTTCCAGTGCCCTACAACTTGCATCCGCCTTAGACAGCATCACAAGTTCGCTGATGCGGAGCGCTCCAAAAAATGCCACCGTTGTGGCTGCATGAAAAAGGGCTGCCTCATAATGATCAAAACAGAGGCCTGGCCAGCCCCGGGCCAACTGGGTAAGAACCCCTGGGGAAATAGGGTGCCGGTCGTCCGGGCAACGCCCGCGCTCGCGCACCCACCCCTCCAAAACATGTCTCACACGGAAGTCAGAGGTGCTGTCCACATGACCCCCCACCTTGGCCATAAAAGCCAACGCTGACAGCTTAGATGCTATGGTGCGAGGTGCGAGGCCCTGGGAATGCAGGTGAACCATGAACCGCAGAACATGATCCACCGGGATAGGCCAGGTCTCTGGCAGGTGAAACTGGGCCGAAAATGCCCTATAAGAATTAAAAGCTTGTTGATACGCCTTACGTGTGCGGGGTGCCAGTGACAGGCCGATCGCCCGGTTCACCTCTCCCTGCCAATGGTCCATATCTCGTCCGGGAGTGGCGAGGGAAATTCCTCCGCATCCGGGGCCAAGGCACGGAACCGGGAGATCTGCAGGCGGGACAAAGCGTCGGCAATATCATTATTAACCCCTGGGACGTGCCTAGCCCTGAACAAAACGTTGAGGCGCAGGCAGCGCAGCACAAACTGGCGCACTAGGTCCATAACCCTGGGTGATTTGGAAGTCTGTGCATTGACAATGTGGACAACCGCAGCGTTGTCACACCAGAAATGCACGACCGAGTTGGCCCATTCCTCGCACCACAGCATCAAAGCCCCCAGGATAGGAAAAAATTCAAGGTATGTGAGATCACGCAGGCGACCAGTGCCTGCCCATGCCGGTGGCCACCCACCATAGGCCCACTTCCCATTGAAGTACATCCCATAACCCAGGGATCCTGAGGCATCAGACTGGATCTGAAAATTTGGGGAAGCCAGGAGGTCAGACCTCCAAAATGAGACCCCATTGAACTCCCTCAGGAACTGAAACCAGACGAACATGTCTGCCCTGATACCCCGGGTAATCCTGACTCTATGGTGGGGCCTGGATAACCCTGCCATGGCGTCGCATAAGTGCCGAGCAAAAGCCCTGCCCGGTGCGACCACCCTGCAGGCAAAATTGAGGTGACCATGTAATACTTGGAGTTCCCTCAGCGATGCCTTGCGCTTGGCCAGCAAGTCCGAGATAAGGGCCACTAACCGGGACACCTTATCCCCCGGTAACCTAGAAGCCTGTTCTACTGTGTCGATCTCCACCCCCAGGAATACTAGCTTGTTAGATGGGCCCTCGGTCTTTTCGGGCGCTAAAGGGACACCGAGTTCCTCCATTAGCGTCTGAAATGTGTGAAGGAGACGTGTGCACGTGTCCCAGCCCCGTTCACCCCCGAATAAAAAGTCATCCAGGTAATGGGCTACAGACCGGGACCCTGACCTGCGGACAAAAGCCCACTCCAGGAAGGTACTGAAACGCTCAAAAGCCGAGCAGGATATGGAACAGCCAAAAGGCATGGCCTTATCAAAATAATATTCACCCCGGAATTTGAAACCCAGCAATTCAAAGTCGCCTGGGTGCACCGGCAAGAGGCGAAAAGCCGACTTAATGTCGCACTTAGCCAGCAGAGCACCCGGGCCACATGAGCGCACCATGCGCAGCGCATGGTCAAAAGATGTATACCTGACTGAGCAAAGGTCATCAGGGATAGCATCATTGACCGATCGGCCGGCTGGGTAGGACAAGTGATGGATAAGGCGAAACTCGCCTGGAGATTTCTTGGGAACCAAGCCCAGGGGCGATACCTTAAGGTTGGTGAACGGGGGCACAGGGAAAGGGCCAGCGACCCTACTCGCAGTGACCTCCTTATTAATGCAGGCGGCCGCCACTTCCTCCCTCCCCCTAAGGGACAAAAGATTGGGGGCATCCTGAGGGGACCTACTACCCATGAAAGGAATACGGAACCCCTGCCTAAAGCCCTGAAGTAGATAATCTGCATCCTCCCCCTTCGGGTACAATGCGAGCCAACGCTCCAACATGTCCACATTAATTGGGGAGGGAGCCTGTCGGTGAACCAGCTCCATCTGCGGCAGTCTTGCCAGCCCACTGTCCGCCCCTCCCTCTGCCCCGCGTCCCTCCAGGCCTGGGACAGGCAGAGGCTGCGTGGGGGCCCGCGCAGGTGGGACACTCATGCCTGTACTTGCAATTTTTCCTACTGCAGGAACCATTGGACGAGAAAGTCCAGCACAGCAGGCGGGCTGGAACCCCCTGCCCCGCCACCTGGCGGGGAACCTGAGCTGGAGCCGCTCGCTGGACCGCATGTCCACAATGGTATCTCTCCCCTGGCGCTGGGCACGTGGGCGTCATGTACAGAAGCCAAAGCCTCTGGCACGGCTCGTCCCACCTCATCTCGGGGTGCAGGGGAATCCGCATGCGAAATTCCTCGTCGTAAGCCAACCACGAGGGGCCCGGAAAGTCGACCATCGCCCTATAGATGTTGTCCAAATATTGGACCATCGGAATAGCCAAATCCGGCCGCGCTCTCAAGTACACTGCCATGTAGATCAAATAAGCCGGCAGCCAGTTGGCCCAGGTACGTGGTGGCTTGCGACGATGTGCCTGCTCCTTATCCTTCTCATCCTGCCCCTCCCTCTCCTCCTTGGTGGGCTCTCTGTTTAAGAGTGAGAAGATATCTACATACTCCCCCCGCCATATCTTTTCTCTGGTGGCTTGCGCTAGGTGATCACCCAGTGGCAAAGAATATCCCGCCGTTGGCAAGGCCGAAACTGGGACCGCAGCCAATGCGGGCATCTGAAAAGGGGGCTGAGCTGGCCCCGCCACCCCCAATACATTCCCGGCAGGGTAGGGAACACCTGCAACCCCAGTGGTCTGGGTAGCAGTTGTCATCGCCGAGTGGGGCGCCAGCGGCTGGGCCACCGCACCACCCGCGCGAGGCCAAGGCCATTGAAAGGCCACCCCCGTAGTGGCAATGTGTGTAGGTGCATTGGCTTGTACCGCATACTCACATGTCGCACCCCCGCAGGCCGCCCCCACCGGGGGTTCCGGCCCAGCGGGGGCGTCGGAGCTCACGACCGCCGTAGAGCTCATCATCGTGGCCTGACCCACACCTGCTTGCTGGCCGGGGAGCTGCAAGGCAGTGGCTGAAGT
This sequence comes from Bradypodion pumilum, assembly GCA_035047305.1. Lineage (NCBI taxonomy): Eukaryota > Metazoa > Chordata > Lepidosauria > Squamata > Chamaeleonidae > Bradypodion > Bradypodion pumilum. The sequence goes on from JAWDJD010000001.1 coordinate 430,731,342, forward strand.
TGCACCACGCGCCTGCAGCAGCTCGACCCGGCCCGTCGCCTGCTGCTGCCCGACCGACGGCGCCTCAAAACTAACCCCACAAGTAGCCCCAGCATGGCTGGCCTGAGCCAAGGAGGCCTCGAGGGCCGCCACACGGGCCAGTAAGGCCTCCACGCTAACCTGGGGCCAAGGGCCGGCCGGCCCGCCTGTTAGAGGCGCGGGTACAGGGCCCTGTACCCCAGGACCCGAGTAGGGCCATTGTCCCGCACCAAAGCCCGGAAGGGTCGGTGCCGGCACCTGCCAAGGCAGGGGGCCACACCACCCCCCAAGGCTAGAAGGCCCCGGGGGGAGCTGCGCCACAACTGGTGCAGGCCCAGCAGAATGAGCAGATCCAGGAGCGGTGTCCACCGCATGCGGGGCGCGGGCCGCAGCCCTCACCGAGCCCATGCTTAGGTCTCCCGCTTCCGGCCAAGGGGTGATCGACCCCATCCCGCCGGTCCCGGCGGGTGCCGGCAAAGGCGGCTGCTGGGGAGGCGCCACCGTGGTCCTCCGACCCGGATTGCGCCTCCTACTCGTGCGAGCAGCACTCGAAAGTGCCTTCTTCTTCGAAGGCATCTCACTAAAGGCAAAAGGAAGCCGAAAGAGAAGATTCGCCGCCAAAAAGGCTTCCCAACTAGGTAAGGAGCGACGGAGACACAGGGGAAAAAACTTCTCCGCTCCGTCGCTTAGCTAAAATGGCAGCTCGGCTGCCTCGTGGCCACCCCTTTTATGAGGGAGCTGGCCACGCCCTAAACTACCCGGATCATTCGTCCTGTGGGGGGGGGCCGCAAAGAGCGCGGCGGCCATTTTGGCGCCGCGCTTGCAATGTATTGCTAGAATTTGGAAAAATGATGTAACTATACAGACGGGAGAATGGTATAAAGAAATGTGGAATCTAGCACTGAATGATAAACTGACATGGGAGATAAAAGTAAAAAGGGATAAATTGAAGGAAAATAGGTTTTGGAGTATTTGGAAGCCTTTTGTTGACCATTCCCTTATGGGTACGGAATGTTGTAGACCTGTACCATCTCAAAGTAGCTTCTGGAGATAATTTTGAGACTGAACTCTCCGGGGCAATGTAAATAAACACTGGGTGAATTGTAACTGAAAATTGGAGCTTGATAGTTTTATCTGAATAATAGTGCTACTGAAATGTTTTATGAATTGGTTATAGTTACAGTGTTAATTCTCAAGTGGATATTTAACATTATGTGCAGTATAATAGATAATAGCTCAACTATCATGTAAGTGGTTATTTTCTATGAAATTTATGTATTTTTCTTACGTTTTGTGATGTAATGTTTTGTGTACGTTTGTATATTTTTTCTTTGAAAATTAGTTAATAAAAATTATATTTTAAAAAAATCAACTTTAAGAATCTCTGATATTTCCTTCTCGATTAATTTCCAAAAAGCATTAACCACTTTACAACTCCACCGCATATGTTCATATGTTCTGAGATTGCTTTTACATCTCCAACAAATACTCGTTTTGCTATTATCCATTCAATATAATTTAACTGGAGTCAAGTACCACCTCCATAATATTTTATAATTGTGTTCTTTTAATCTAATCGAAAGGTTTTTCATAATTCTTTTTTTCCATTTATTTTTCCAGTGTAATTCAGGAATTTTTATATTTAAATCCTCCTCCCATAACATTCTCAAAACATTTTGTGAGTTTTCATCCTTGTTTACCATTTTATATATTTTACTTACTAATCCTTTTATCTCCATTTTTCCTTTTCTTATTTTACAAATCATCTCTTCAAATTCTGTTTTATCCCTGTTTTATCCCTCATCCTTATATCTCTGTCCCCATTTATTTACCAAAATTATTTGTAGCCAATTCAATTTCCTATTTAAACACTTCAGCTCTTAGTTCTGGTTTGTCACACATTTTTATCCAATCTTTTAACAGAAACACAACTTTTCTCAGAAGTATGTCCTTTATTCTTTTATCTGTTTTTACAGGAAATGCCTTTATATCTTCCATATCCATTATCGGAGAGACTCCTGGCACAAGTTCCCTCTTAGTATTTTTCCAAACATCTAACATTGCTTTTGTCAATTGATTCTTTGCTGGACCCACTCCCCAATAATGAGATGGACACTTGTGATGGATTTAAATCGGGCCACTTTATTAATTCATAAACTGTGTTGCAGCAAACAGGCCGCAATGGCACTGGTAAAGCATAAACCTAATTGCCAATCATAGTTTGGCAACATTGTATCCATTTGTTTGCCAATCATATTTGGCAACATTGTATCCATTTATTTTGCCAATCATATTTGGCAACATTGTATCTAATTGTTATGCCAATCATATTTGGCCATATTGTATCCATTTGTTTACCAATGAAACAAATTATTTACCCTGATCAGATGCTACTTGTTGACTCCAGCATCTGACATTTATCCGGCAAATTTCAAGGTGTTGCAGGCTGCATAGATCATAGCATCACTTTGTTTGTGGCCCACCTTTGATTAGCCAGCCCAAGTCTCACTGTACCTTGTCCTATCCGGTGGCCAATCAACTGTGTCCCTGCCAGATTCCTAGGGGTAATCCCCTTTCTCCTTACCAGTGCCACCCACCAAAGTGACCTGTAATAAGCAGAAAACATGTCACCCCGTAGCTCAACCATCAGCAACAGTGTGGGATGGGTGAAAACAACAAGAACCAAGGGCCAATGCAGGTTCAAACAAAAATTCCCATTCGGCCCCGAAGCGACCATGAACATGCCACACTGTTACTTAGGGAGGGGGTGGAGGGCAAACGGGTGCTTTGCCCAGCCGATCTCGAAAAATGGTGGCGAGGCTGTGCCAAGCCGACCCCTTTTAAAGGGGAACTCGGCTCCGCCCCTCGCCCGGCTCCAGTGCCCGGCTCTATGGGGCGGGGCCAGCAAAGACCGCGGCAGCCATAGGCTTGCCACCGCGCTTCCCTTGCTGGACCCACTCCCCAATAACGAGACGGACACTTGTGATGGATTTAAATTGGGCCACTTTATTAATTCATAAACTGTGTTGCGGCAAACAGGCCGCAATGGCACTGGTAAAGAGTAAACCTAATTGCCAATCATAATTTGGCAACATTGTATCCAATTGTTATGCCAATCATATTTGGCCATATTGTATCCATTTGTTTACCAATGAAACAAATTGTTTACCCCGATCAGATGCTACTTGTTGACTCCAGCATCTGATGTATATCCAGCAAATTTCAAGGTATTGCAGGCTGCATAGATCATAGCATCACCTTTTTTGTGGTCAACCTTTGATTGGCCAGCCAAAGTCTCACTGTACCTGGTCCTATCTGGTGGCCAATCAACTGTGTCCCTGCCGGATTCTTAGGGGTAATCCCCTTTCTCCTTACCAGTGCCACCCGCCACATGGGGAGGAGTTTACATGACTCACCGCCCCACCTGACCACCAGCATGGTCAGCAGGCCTGCTTGCCATGGCAACAGAAAGGAAGAGTGCCAAGTGCCTCATGACCGAAGGAAGAGGGCAATGCCTCAGGTACCCCCATGAGGTGCCCAGCCTCATGCCACAGGAAGAGGACAATGCCTTGGGTACCCCCATGAGGCGCCCAGCCTCATTACTAAAGGAAGAGGACCATGCCTCGGGTACTCCCATGAGGTGCCCAGCCTCATGCCACAGGAAGAGGACAATGCCTCAGGTACTCCCATGAGGTGCCCCGCCTCATGCCACAGTAAGAGGACCATGCCTTGGGTACCCCCATGAGGCGCCCAGCCTCATTACTAAAGGAAGAGGAACATGCCTCAGGTACTCCCATGAGGTGCCTAGCCTCATGCCGCAGTAAGGGGACCATGCCCCAGGCACACTGAGAAGGGGCATTACCTTGTGCCAAAAGGGATAGGACCACGCCTCAGGTTCTCTAATGAGGTGCACAGCCTCATGCTGAAAGGAAGAGGACCATGCCCCGGCACACTGAGGAGGTGCACTACCTCATGCCAAAAGGAATGTGGCCATGCCTCGGGTACTCTAATGAGGTGCACAGCCTCATGCCAAAAGGAAGAGGACCATGCCCCAGCACACAGAGGAGGCGCACTACCTCATGCCAAAAGGAAGGGGGCCATGCCTTGGGTACTCTAATGAGGCACACAGCCTCACGCCGAAAGGAAGAGGACCATGCCTCAGGCACACTGAGGAGACGCACTACCTCATGCCAAAAGGAAGAGGACCATGCCTCGGGTACTCCAATGAGGCGCACAGCCTCATGCCAAAAGGAAGAGGACCATGCCCCGACACACTGAGGAGGCGCACTACCTCGTGCCAGAAGGAAGGGGGCAATGCCTCGGGTACTCCAATGAGGCGCGCAGCCTCATGCAGAAGGAAGATGACTATGCCTCAGGCACACTGAGGAGGTGCACTACCTCATGCCAAAAGGAAGAGGACCATACCTCAGGTACTCTAATGAGGCACCCAGCCCCATGCTGAAAGGAAGAGGACCATGCCCCGACACACTGAGGAGGTGCACTACCTCATGCCAAAAGGAAGAGGACCATACCTCAGGTACTCTAATGAGGCACCCAGCCCCATGCTGAAAGGAAGAGGACCATGCCTCGGGCACACTGAGGAGGCACACTACCTCATGCCAAAAGGAAGAGGACCATGCCTCGGGTGCTCAAATGAGGCACCCAGCCCCATGCCTAAAGGAAGAGGACTATTCCCCGGTTACACTGGGGGCCCTGCCTCATGCCAAAAGGAAGAGGATCTCGCCTCGGGTACTCTAATGAGGAACCCCACCTCATGCTGAACAGAGGAGGGGTGTGCCCTGGGTACCATGACAAGGGGCCATGCCTGGTGATAAAAGGAAGAAGACCATGCCTTGGGCAAAATGTAGAGGGGGCATGCCTAATGCAGAAGGGAGAAGGGCACACCTGGGGTGGAATAGGGCCAATGCCTAGGGCTAAAAGAAGGAGGCCATTCGAAAGGCAGAGGACCCTGCCCCGGGCACCATTTCAGGAATTCCGTACCACCTCCGCTGTGCTACACCCGCATCCCCCATGTGCCTGGGCCGGGTAGCCGAAGACGCCTCTGGGCAGTCCGAAACTGCAACCATGGCCAATGAGCCATCCTCGTATATCGGGCCCCGGTGCTCAGGAGCTGAAAAAGAACAGACAAGAGAGTGCCAGCAAAGTGTCCTACGTAACACAGATAAGAACATCCGAATGCACTCAGCAGATCTCCCCCCCCCATTGTGAACTACTGACATAATCGGCCGCGTATCCAGAAGATGCATCCTACAGTGCAGCATTGACTTGTGCTAATGACCAGGTGGATTGCCCCGCACCACAAGGAGAGTGGCAATACTGCCCCTGCCCTGCTGGTGACCCTAGGACAGCAGATGTTCAACTGGAGAAATCAGCAGTAATATAGTTGACAATGGCCAGAAAGTGCCCAGTCCCAAGGAAGTAATGTTAATTAGTAAGGAACATGGCACCAGACTGACGTACCAGTACCATGACCCTGGGTGAAACAACATTTGGGCATTAGCCATGTGTATGACAATAGCAGTAACCCCAATGGGTGAACCACAGTATTGACGCGTATGCCTGACCGCAGTGTTCAATGCAAAATTTTTCAAAGAAAGGGGAAGCCCTCAAAGATTCAGAGCCCCACAATCCATCAGGCCACTGCCAAAGCACATTGGCCATTGAACTAATCGCCATACCCCAATGGTACCGGCATGTGGTGAACCTGACAGACGGTGTGATGTATAGTCCACAGCTCGAAAAGGCAACCCCCATGTAGTAGGCCGGAAATGCTGTCCATATCCGCATATCGGCCCTGGGGTAGTACTGAGTAGACTCTAAGGTACGTCCATGTAAACCCACTAAAACACTGCACGAGAACCCCGCGAAAGCCCGGCCAGGCATAATTGCCCCACTACGAGATGAAATATCAATAAAGCACTGTGAGATAACATGGTTAAACCCAACGCTCTGCCAAAATGTACTAGTTAACGTCTGGGTTCGGACCACATATCCCCAGGTGAAGCAGGGTGACTCGCCCCGAGTCAAGTGTCATCCAAATTATAAGCATCAGGGCCGAGCCGTCAACCCTCCAAAAGCAACCGGTATGCCTGTAAACAATCACGCGGAGAATGAGGAAGTGGTCAATCAATCTTACTATGGGCATACATTGGTGTCCCTCCCCATTATTATTATTATTATTATTATTATTATTATTATTATTATTATTATTATTATTATTATTATTATTATTATTATTATTATTATTATTATTATTATTATTATTATTATTATTATTATTATTATTATTATAAATAGGGGGGTAAATGCGGTGGTTTGGACCACCGCCCAGCATGACCACGCTGGTGACGACCACCAGAAGCAGGTCAGTGCAGTGTACTGTAGGTAACCCAAGTAACTGTCTGGACTCGTCCCAAGGGCTAGCCAAATATGAGAAGCTGGACAGATACCATGGCGGAATCGAATATGGGAGATGCATGATGTGAATTTATCTGACAACATACTCACTGAATGCACCCACTGGGTCAGGGAGCCTTGTTCCAACACCCCGAAGGGCCAATCGGCTCACCTGTTGTAGGGCAGTCAGCGTGGCGTACCAGCTAGCAGCTCTCTCAAGGGCAGCAGCTCGAGGCGGCGAGCCAGACTGGGCACAGGCATAAAAATGATCCCTTGCTTGGAAGCCAGTCGTATATGACTCCAGGGTGCAGTGCTCATCCCTGCCCCGAAGCCGAAGAGGCCAGCGCTGTCCGCTGGTGCAGACATCTCCGTGGCCATGTGCCGACATGACCAGTCCCCCGAACACACAGAACGCTGCAACCCCCACACCGAAGTGGTGCCTATCCATCCCCCTGCAACCCCCCATCCTCGAACTGCCAGGAGGCAGGAGGAGGGACAAAGACAGGACCCCATCCCATCTGGTAGCACTAGGGGATAGAAATGATGACCCTCCACCTCTCAGTCAGCGTGTTGGGCACTTGAGCCAACGCAGCCTCTGGCTGATGCCCAACACACGCGAGGGGCCCACATGGGACCCCGCAGCCCCCCAGCTTCACCATGCCCCGAAGTTGGGCCCAAAATAAGGGTGGGCAGCCATGTGTCAGCGGCTGCTGCTCAAAAATTGAGTGAAGGCCGCGGGGCGAGGCCAAAGACAAGGCCCCTGGAAGCCCACAGGGGCTCTGGCGGAGGGCCGCAGCGAAAGCGTGGCTGAAGAGGGGCAAGCCCAATGGGCGAGGCTGTACTGGTGAAGGCCGGGCAAGCCTGCTGCAAGGCCGCAGTGGATCGTCATGGTGAGAGCAAGGACAGGGCCCCAGGAAGGCTGCGGGGGCCACGGCTGAGGGCCGTAGAAGAAACGCGGCGCCAAAGAGGGGTGCCCCTAGCGGCAAGGCCATGCCAGCGGAGGACGGGACAAGCCTGCTGCTGAGCCACAGCATACCGCTGTGACCGTCCTCCCAAGCAGCACCATAGGGAAAGCCACTTGGGAAAGCCTGGATCGGCTGGGAGAAGCCAAATGGGCGCTTCGCCCAGCCGATCTTGAAAAGTGGTAACGAGGCTGTGCGGAGCCGGCCCCTTTTAAAGGGGAACTCATCTCCACCCCTCACCCGGCTCTAGTGCCTGGCTGTATGGGGGCGGGGCCAGCAAAGAGCGTGGCGGCCATAGGCTTGCCACTGTGCTTCCCTTGTCTTTAACTTTATCTCCTTATCTAAAAAAATTGTGTTACCATTTCGTTTTAATTCTTTTATCTCTATCTCATCCCAAATAATTTCAAACTTTGCTATAATATTTGCAATATTTTTTAATTGAAATGCCCTGTAATAATATTTAATATTTGGAAGACCTAAACCACCTTCTTTTTGCGGTACATACCATGAACTTTTTGTAATTCTCGGTCTTTTCCCTCCATTGCAAAAAGTGTTTAACATAGCCTGAAAACTCTTTATATATTTTTTCCTTTTATTGAATTGGAAGAACATCAAACAAAAAATTCAACCCTGGCAACAGCTTCATTTTACATAAAGCAATCCTACCAAACCAAGACAAGTTCAGCTTACTATATTGTTTTATTTTTTCTTTAATTTCAGTTCTTTGTTTATCGTAATTCCATTTCTTAAGTTCTTCAATTTTATTTGTATTATTTATTCCTAAATATTTCACACTATTTTTAGTTTGTATATTATATCTTACCTTTATCTTTTTTTGCTCTTCATTACTTACATTATAAAAAATCATTTCTGATTTATCCCAATTCACTTTTAATCCTGTCATATCCTCAAATTCCCTCAAATATACCTGAATATACTTCATTGCTTTCATAGGATTTTTCATTATAACCATCGTATCATCTGCATATAAACTAATTTTTATTCCTTCTATTCCCTCAATTTTTTTATCTTCTCTTATAAGTATCGCTAATAATTCCATGGCCATCACAAATAGTATCGGCGATAATGGGCATACTTGCCTAGTACCTGCTTCTAATTTTATATCTTTTATCTAAAAATTTATCCTGTTGCTCATTTGGAGCATATATATTCACAAGGGTTATTTCTTCATCACCTATTATACCTTTTACAATCAAAAATCTACCTTCTGGGTTGGAAATACTTTTTGTCATAGTAAAGCCCAATCTAGTTGAAATTAATATCGCGACCCCTCTTGCTTTCGAAGTTCCATAAGCACGCTCCAACCCAGCAGGAATTCCTTACGAGAGGTTACAATAAGCGCGATTTTCAACATATTCTAAGAATCTTGAGAAAGACCCCGAAATTTCCCATTTCAACCTGACGGATATTGACTTTGTAATTCTGCTTTTTCATCTCATATAGTATGGTGTTCGCATGCATAATAAACAACTGAATTCTAGAGCTTCTACGCTGCTTGTCGGATTACTTTTGGACATTGCTCAAGAACCTTGTTATACACCTATGCGATTTACTCTACAATGTTGTTGATGTGTATTTTTCCAACCATTGAGAGTGCAGGTTGTTCGGAACTTTTTCCTCCTGGACATTATTGAGTAGATACTGTTACATTATTATTGGTCTTCTTGTTATACCCCATGTTTATATGCATTATTACTGTTCATATTGTTTTGCACTCGCATACTATTATGTCATTTTATAGATTGGATAGTGCTATATTACATCTCTAACATTTTGGTCATCTAGAATCACAGCATTGTTCCAGCTATTTTCGCCCTCCCCAGTTGTTTAGTTTGCATGATCTATCTTATGCATTAAAGTAGTTTTCACTTTTAAAACTATTCCTTGTTCCCCCGCCATTTTGAGTGTTCCTCCCCCCTTCTTTCGAAGTTCCATATGCTTTTTCATAAATCTGTGTCCAACCCCAAAATAATCTGTTTGTGTTCTCCGATTTTTGATGTGTTTCTTCTAAAAAGATTATATCTGGTTGATCTTTTCTAAGAGCTGATTCCAGTCTTTTATGTTTGATTTGTAAGCCAGTACCTTTCACATTCCATGTCAGTATCTTAATAAGCTTCATGGAAGTTTCTTACATAAAATCTCTCAATTCTAACATGATCCTCATGGACAGTGCATTTAACTAAACATTCTAAATCCATTAACCCAAACTTCATAAAACAATAAACTACAAACGAAACTAAAAAAAATAAAAATCTATCCGTCTACACCCCTCTACCTTCCTTCCAAAAGGCCACCGCTGCAAAAAAAAAAAAAGAAATTCCCAAAGAGAGGGGGAGGGGGACATGGAAGATGTACCTAAATATCTACTACATGCTCAAGCACACTCTATATTAGTTTCACCTAATTATCCATATCACTATTAATTATGACTATTCATCCCTCATCAGACTCCATCACTTCAACCACGCTCATTTCCCCAAGACTCTTCCCTCCTGTTGCACCTTCAGTTTCTTCCTCACTCTGCGTCCTCTCAATCGCCCCTGTCTCCATCAATGCTTGTCTCAAGGATGACCATTCCTGTGTACCTCCTCTATTTAAACCAATCATTCAAAAGTACTCCAAGGGGTCCATTCCAGAATCAATTGTATGCATCTTTTTTGCATAAAAAACCTCACCTGCAACAGAAATCTCCAATAATATTTAATCCCTTGATCATGAAGAATGTTCATTGCAGGTTTCATTTTATATCTCCAATTTCACTCCTCAATAGAAATATCGTTACAGACTTCCACATAATCTCCATCAAATTTTAAAACACCAGTTCCCATTTGTTTTATATGAGCCATCACCTTCAATTTATCACCAACATTTGAGAATTTAACCAATACATTCCGGACTTTACCCATCCTTTTTGACCCCAATCGAAATATATTAATTATATCTTCAGCCACAAAATTTTTACCCATATTAAGATTATTCAACCAATCCAAAATTCGGATCTTCAATTCATCTGGCTTTTTTTCTGACAATTTTTTAATAATCAAATTTTGCTTTCTCATGGCCTCTTCTATCATGTCCACTCTCCTCTCTTGTACTTCCATCTTAACATTAAATTCATATTGTTTTTTCTGGGTTTCCATTACCTCTGCTTTAACCAATTTCACATTTTCTTGAGTGGATACAATAGCTTTTTCCAAATTATTAAAATTAGCACTGGCTTTCTGAACAAATTCATTAAACATTGTTACAATTTTTTTATAAGATTCAGCTCTTGTTTCCTCACTTTTTTGCAAATGTGCTTCCATCCTCTCTAATTTATTACCCAATTTTCCAAATTCAGTCATCATAACCACTTCAAATTGTATTGGTGAACTATTTGCTCTTTCTCTGTCATATTTCTTTTCCTTTCCTTTTTTCCTTCTAATTTTTTTTGTTTCACCACGCGATCATCGTCTCGCACCTTTTCCCCATCCTCCCTCTTTGCTTGGTCATCTTTCTTCTTATCCATAATTCCTTCCCCACACTTTTGAGATAAAAACAGTATAATTATTTATATTCCAAAACAATTATCTCTTAATCTAAGTTCCTCCAGATCTCACTTCTTGTCTTCTTTTCCTTGTTCCTCTCTTTAATCTTCTTTTCTTTCTTCTTAATTTATATTCCAAAAAATATTGTATTTAAAAAATATTGTATCCAATATTTGTAAGCTCATTTATATTTGACTGTGTAATAAAGCCTGTTGCTGTTCGTTACAATGTTGTTCTGGAATAATAATAATAATAATAATAATAATAATAATAATAATAATAATAATAATAATAATAATAATAATAATAATAATAATAATAATAATAATAATAATAATAATAATAATAATAATAATAATAATAATAATAATAATAAATTTAATTTATACCCCACCCTACTCAAGCACAGGGCCAACTCAGGGCGGCTTGCAACAAAATGAAAAAATATATAATCATACAGAATACAATAGAAAAAAGCAATAAATACAGAATATCAATAATATAATAACAATGACATCTCTCGGTTAAACAATCAAGAAAAAATCAAGAAAAATAAAACATAAGTGCTTATAAGGGCCAGATTCAACACCTACCTTATGGGACTCTCACAACCACACATTACTACTGGAAATACCATTGCTTTGGCTATGTGGACCTTTGTTTACAAGGTGATGTCTCTACTTTTAACTATGTTCCCCAAATTTCTCATAAGTTGCCACCGAAGAATTAGTCACAGGTCTAATATTGAAGATGAAGCTAAAGTACTTTGGACACCAAATAAGAAGAGAGGATACATTTGAGAAAACCTTGATGCTGGGAAAGGTGGAGGGCCAAAGCAGAAGGGGGTGGCAGAGAATGAAATGGCTAGATGGCATTGTTGATGCAATGGGCACAAAGCTGGGCGGGTTGAAGAGGATGATGGAGGATAGGAGTGCCTGGCGTGTGGTGGTCCATGTGGTCACGAAGGGTCGGAATCAACTGTGCGACTGAACAACAACAACCAAAAGATGCTGCAGCAGTGAATACTTGGTAAGGTGCAGAACTGGAACAATATACTATGGCAATTACGGTAATTGATATTCTCACCATTAGAAATATGGACATTTATACTGTCTCCACCCATCAATTTCCTACATTTACATTCAACAAAGCTGAGCTCAGTTTTGTCATATTTCATCCTTTAGAATTGAATGCATTCCTTTTCCCTTTTATTTTCTCCCTGTTCCCTTGCTTTTGTTTGTTTGCATGGTTTCATTATTTTGTTTCAAACCTGTGTGAACCTGTATACATGCTTTAAATTGATTACATTGGGTGAACACATTCTCCCATTGACTAATGGGTGTTTACCTAGTATTTTACCCTGGCTGGTCTCCCTCAGATGTCTATTTGATTAATGGTTGATCCTAAGGACCTCTTCAGGGCATTTTGGTCAGATCAGCTAAAAATAGTTACCTGTGTCAACATTAAAACCACTTTCCCCACAATGTCTGGGCAAGAAGGAGCTCTTTAAAGCCAGATATTATCCAAATTGCTGGTCAAGAAGCAGCCACCCTACAAATGCTTCTCAGGGTACAAGGAAGTGCTATTTTCCAGATGTGTACAGGTTTTTCTCAGAGTCAGTAAGGTAAAGGTATAGGTCACCCTTGCTCAAAAGCCAGTCATATCTGACTCTAGGGTGCAGCGCTCATCTCTGTTTATAGCCAAAGAGCGAGCACTGTTTGCATCTGCAGACATTTCTGTTGTCATGTGGCAGGCATGACTAGACACTGGAGTGCATGGAACACTGTTTACTTTCCTGCCAAAGCAGTACTTATTTATCTCTTGCAATTTCTTGCTTTTGAACTGCTAAGTTGGCAGGCACTGGGAAAGGGATGGGAGCTCACTCTATTGTGCAGCACTCAGGTCTAAAACTGATGACCTTCCAGTCTATCTGTCCTTGAATGCAGTTTTTGGAGGGTAAACTGTGGCCAGACCATGAATAGTCAAAGCAGAAAGCAGTCAAATTTGTATGAGGTCTTGACTATAGCAGTATGGGCAGATTTGGTCTCAGAGCAAAGCATTGACTCAGAGGGGAGACAAACTGCTTCCATTTAGAAAACATAGTAAGTAAGTAAGTAAGTAAGTTTAGTGTTTGTGAACCAAGACAATAGAAACAGCCGAAAGCCTGGCTTAACACATCTTTATTGCATGATGGTCAGGGGAACATGTGGTAATGGCGGACGAACAGCTCAATATATACTGTGGCTATACTTTTGAATGTGGCTCCTCGGTAGCCCATTGGCTACTGTCTGCGTGACGTCACTCTCCGTCATGCCCTTCTTGTCCAGGTGAGGTAGTGGCGGGAATCTTCCCGCAGCTGTAGGTATTTGGGGAATTGTAAACATGTGAGCTAGGCGCTCGCTATTGCCCCTAGTGGTCACTAGCTCGCGTCCTCATATGGAAGGTTACAGTGTTACAGTTGGTGATTGTTACATCCACTCATTTGAGTGTTACATTACGTAAAGGCACAATACTCCAAACACAACATCCCTCCCCCCCTAGGATGAGACGAAGTCTCTCATCCAATATGGTTTATTGCAAGAGCGTTTTGGGTGCAAGGCTGGCTGGCTTGTCCCGGGGGTGCTATCACTTCTGTGTTCCCTGGTCTCTTGTCCTGCAATGGGAGAGGGAGACTCGTTAGCGACTCGCCGTGGTTTTGCGGTTTTCGGGGTAGGGGTAAACTCCATTGTGGGAAAACCGGGGGCATTGGGGGCTAAAGAAAAACCCCGCTTCTCGCTTGGATGGGTGGGGGACCACTCCGAAACACCCCCCCCCCGGTTTTGTAACTCACAGCCAAAATCATCTTCTGGGATATCTGTGGGGGCATCCTCCAGGATATCTGCGGGGACAAACTTATTCCCTTCCCCCCTTGGTGGGGACCACTGGCCCCCTTCCCCTCCCCCTTGGGCTGAACGGGTGGGGGAGAACCCTAATGTTGAGTCCTGTGTCGTGGTTTCCCCGCCTTGGTTACCGGGAACCCGGCGCCGAAGTTGGTCTGCGTGCCGCCTCCAGAGTAGACCTGTGCTTGTCTCTACGCAGTACGATACAGGTCCCGTTTGCCCAATGACTACTCCCGGAACCCAGGCTGGCCCTGCGCTAGCATAGTTTCTGCAATGGACCGGGGCGCCTATTTCAAAACTCTTTGTGCCCGCTATCCCGATGTTCCTCCCAGTGTCTTCCACTCTCGTAGGGTCTAGCCTGGTCAGTATCATAGTCAGCTTCTTGCGCATTAGGAGCTCTGCGGGCGAATAACCTGATGCCAGGGGGGTCACCCTATACCCAAGCAAGAATTGGCATAACTGTAGGTTCAGGTCTCCGGGGCCCATGCGCCTCAGCGCGTCTTTGGTGGTATGCACGTGGCGTTCAACCTGGCCGTTTGTCGCCGGGTGAAAAGGTGCGGAGGTGATGTGCCGGATGGCGTTACTGTCAATGTACGCCCAGAATTCGGCGGACGTGAAACAACTAGTGTTATCGCTCACAAGTGTATCGGGTATGCCGAACGAACTGAACACCTTGCGCAACTGTTTAATGGTTGCGGCTGAAGAGGTGTTTGCCACTGGGATAACCTCTAACCACTTGGAATAAGCATCCACTATAAGGAGAAAGAGTGAACCTCTGAAAGGGCCCGCGAAGTCAATGTGCACACAGGACCACGGCCCCTTTGCCGCATCCCATTCCCTGTGCGGAAGTCGGGCCTCCTCGGGCCGGGAGCTTTGGCAACTCTCGCAAGTGCCCACCATGTGCTCAATGTCAGCGTCCAACTGGGGCCACCAGAAATAGCTCCTGGCCAATGCCTTGGAGTGGAAATCCCTGGATGGCTGACGTGCAGCAGCTTGAGCACTCTTGCTCTCAGGGATTCAGGGACGACCACCCGCTAGCCCCACAGGAGGCAACCCATCTCCATGGACAGTTCCAACCTTTTCCTAAAGAACAGGGCAAATTCTGCCACTGGGGAAGACATTGGCCACCCTTTTTGCACCCATGAACTAACCAGGGCCAACGTCTTATCTCTACCCGTCGCCTTGGTGATCTCCGTGGGCACTATGGGGGGTGAATCCAGGACCTCTATCATGAGCACTTGGTGGTCTTGTTCCACCTCACACACGGGGCTGCCCATGTGGGGCAGGGGTGACCTCGATAGGGCATCCACATGGCTTATGTCCTTTCCGGGGCGATAAACCAGCGCGTTCTGATACGCGTTTAAAAAAATTGCCCACCTTAGCATCCTAGGGGACAGGATCTGCGGTGTGGGCTTGTCGGCGGTGAAAATGCCTAGCAGGGGCTTGTGGTCAGTCACGATGGTGAAGGGGCGACCATAGAGGAAATCATGAAACTTCTTCATCCCAGCGATTATCGCTAGTGCCTCCCTGTCTGTCTGTGCATAGTTACAGTCTGCCTTAGACAGGGACCTGGAGTAGAACGCCACCGGGGCTTCCCGCCCGCTTTCCAACACGTGGCACAGAACTGCCCCCACCCCCACTGGGGAAGCATCGCATATCAGAACCACTGGTTTCTTGGGGACGAAATGGGTTAATATGGCATCTGAGGATAAGAGTTGTTTCAGCTCATTGAATGCCCTCTCCTGACTCTCGCCCCATCACCACGCCTCATCTTTTTTTAACAACTTATGAAGCGGCTCCGCCGCCGATGCCTTCCTAGGCAGGAAGGAATGGTAGAAGTTTAGGAGCCCCAGGAACGATTGCAACTCTGGCTTGGAGGTGGGACGAGGGGCATTTTGAACAGCGGCCACCTTTGATTCGGAGGGTTTTATGCCAACAGGGGTTACCCGGAAACCCAGGAACTCAACCTCTTTTGCGAAGAAGACACATTTGTCTTTCCGCAGCCTTAACCCCACTTTTTCAAATACCGTCAGTACTTTGTCTAGCCTTTCAGCCAATTCTGACTCACTCCCCCCTGTTATCAATATGTTGTCAAAATATGGCAAGACCCCCTCCAGACCCTTCAAAAGACGCTCCACTAATGATTGGAAAATGCCTGGCGCTGAGTTCACGCCAAACTGTAGGCGTGTCACCTGAAATGCCCCTTTGTGGGTGACTATCGTCTGCGCAGCAGCTGCAGCTGGGGTTACCGAGAGTTGCTGATAAGCCTGCGCCAGGTCTAGCTTCGCAACGCACTTTCCCCCATGTAACCTGGCCAACAGGTGGCTGACTACTGGCACCAGATACGCATTTGGGCGTATCGCCTTATTAATGGTACATTTGTAATCAGCGCAAATTCGAACCTCCCCGTTGGCCTTTAGCGCTGTTACAATCGGAGTTTCCCACTCTGCAGAATCAACAGGAACTAGGATCCCCTGGCCCACCAATTTGTCCAGTTCCGCCTCTATTTTGTCCTTAAGTGCAAAAGGCACCCTTCGCGGTTTGAGTCTTATTGGGCGGATCTCCGGGTCCAGGTCAAACGCAACTGGGGCCCCCTTGAATTTTCTGAGTCCCTTCTTGAACACCTCAGGATGCACATTACACACCTCCTGTATTGGGTCAGTTCCAATGGTATGTACCCCCCCAATGAACAAACCCAGGGGCTTAAACCATTGTGTACCGAGGAGGCAACAGTCCCCCGCTTTGAGAACAACCAGAGGGAGCTCCGAGGCGTGTTGCTTGTATTGGACCTTGAATTTTCCCACCCCCAACACCGGAATGCTATTTCCCTGTACGTCCCGCAGCGTAGACCTCAGTGCATTGAGCTTGGGCCGCACATTGGGGGAAATCCTCAAAAACTCTCTCTGGGAAATGATGGAATATGATGAACCCGAGTCTATCTCCATCTTAACGGGGACCCCTTGCACCAGTACCTCTACAAAGTAACATGTGTGTCCTAAGGACACGCTGTGGACCGCCGTGTCGTCGTCGCTGTTGTCGGAGATGTGGCCCACGCCGTCCTGCTTCCTCGAGGGCCGGACGCCCTCCTGCTTCTTCAGTGAGCAGTCTGTCGAGCCTTTCCGGTCTTTGCGCTGTCGTCTGCAAACCTTGGCTATGTGGCCTCGGCGCCTGCAGTTGTGGCACTCCGCCTTCCTGAACGGACACTTACTGCAGTCATGGGATGCCCCGCAGCCGTCGCAATGCCGGCTGTCCTTCCGCACCTTCCAGATGTCCTCGTCCTCGCTGCTCTCCGTGGAGGAGTGTGGTGCCCGCCTGGCCGCTTGCACTGAGCCTGCTGCCTTGTCGGGTTGTAGGGGCCTTGTCCTGAACCCCTCATGGCTTCTGCTGCCTGCGCCTCCTTCACGACCTCATGCAATGTTGGGGGCGGCTCTTTGTTGATCAGCTTTCGCTGGACCTCCTCGTCCCACAGGCCACACAGCATGCGGTCCCTGAGGGCGATTTCCAGGTTCTCCCACTTGCATGGGCCGGCAGCCAAATGGAGGGCCGCTGCAAAGGCAGCCACAGACTCACCAGGCGCCTGGACTCTCTTCCAGAATGCGTCCCGAGCCGAAAACATTGAGACCGAGGGCTGGAAATGGTCCCGCATCGCTTTCAGGAGCTGCTTGACCGGCACCTCACCCACCTTCCTTGGAGACACCAGGTCCACCAAAACCTTCATGGCCGGGAACCCGAGCATCCTGATGAGGATGGCCCTCTTCTTCCCTTCGTCTGAGATGTCAGACACCATCAGTGCGCTTTGGAAATCCATCTCGAACAGTTCCCATTCTTCCGGTTTGTTAATGTTGAAACCGGCCTGTGTTGTCTTGATTCCGTGGGGATCCATTATCCCACCTTTGTCGCCAGTTTAGTGTTTGAGAACCAAGACAATAGAAACAGCCGAAAGCCTGACTTAACACATCTTTATTGCATGATGGTCAGGGGAACATGTGGTAATAGCGGACGAACAGCTCAATATATACTGTGGCTATACATTTGAATGTGGCTCCTCGGTAGCCCATTGGCTACTGTCTGCGTGACGTCACTCTCCGTCACGCCCTTCTTGTCCAGGTGAGGTAGTGGTGGGAATCTTCCCGCGGCTGTAGGTATTTGGGGAATTGTAAACATGTGAGCTAGGCGCTCGCTATTGCCCCTAGTGGTCACTAGCTCACGTCCTCATATGGAAGGTTACAGTGTTACAGTTGGTGATTGTTACATCCACTCATTCGAGCGTTACATTACTTAAAGGCACAATACTCCAAACACAACAGTAAGTAAGTAAGTAAGTAAGTAAGTAAGTAAGTAAGTAAGTAAGTAAGTAAGTAAGTAAGTAAGTAAGTAAGTAAGTAAGTAAGTAAGTAAGTAAGTAAGTAAGTACTTTTTGGACCACAAGATGCACTTCCCCCCCCCCAAAAAAAAGTAGGGGGGAAATGAGTGTGCATCTTATGGTCTGAATACTGTCCTTCGGGGCTGACTCCCGGCCTCAAAGGGAACTGGAGGGGAAAAAGAAAAGCCATGCCGCGTGCTTGCAGCCATGCACAAGTGTGGCCACTGCCCAGCTGACTCCCGGCTCCAAAGGGGGAAGAAAAGCCATGCTGCAGTGCTTGTGGCTGTCTGCAAGCACCGCGGTGCAGCTTTCCCTTTCCCCTCCAGCTCCCTTTGGGGCTGGGAGTCAGCTGGGTGGTGGCCTTGCTTGCACACAAGTAAAGTTGGCACCCAGCAGACTCCTGGCCCTAAAGGGAGCCAGAGGGGGAAAGAAAAGCCACACCGTGGTGCTTGCGGACGGCCACAACAAGTAAAGCTGCCGCCCAGCTGACTCCTGATCCAAAGGGGGGAGAGAAAAGCCATGCTGCAGTGCTTGTGGCCATTCTCAAGCACCGTGGTGTGGCTTTTCTTTCTCCCTCCGCTCCCTTTGGGGCTGGGAGTCAGCAGGATGCCAGCCTTGCTTGCGCACAAGTAAAACTGCCTCCCAGCTGACTCCCAGCCCTAAAGGGAGCCAGAGGGGGGGAATAAAAGCCACACTACGGTGCTTGTGGACGGCTACAAGCAAGGCCACCACCCAGCCTGCCAGGGCTTCCATGAGCGCTCAGAGCCACTGCTACGACCCCCCACACCACCAAACACCCAGCCTTCCCTCCCCAGCTGTGCTCCTTAGCAATGCATTGCTGCCCAGTTGCCCACCCTCTGCTCCTCCCCTCTTTTCCCACCCAAGTCCAGCTGCCTCCTAAAGTGGGAAGGGGAGGGAAGAAGGCAGAAACCCTCTCCGTGGGAGGCCAGGCAGGTGCCTGAGGGCAACCAAAAGCATGTGGTTCCGGGAAGCCTTGTTGTGTTCTGTAAAGCTGTGCCTTTAACAATGTACCTTAGCCATGTGGTAACAATGTAACCTTTCTGTGTGCAACATTATAACCTTCAGCTGTATCAATGTAAACATGATAAGGGGACGCGAGCTAGTGACCACTAGATGGCAATAGCGAGCGTCCAGCTCTCATGGCTCAGATTCACATGGATCAGCAGCGCGGGAAGATTCCCGCCACCTCTTCACCTGGACAAGAAGGGCGTGACCTTCTACGACGTCATGCAGGCAGCAACCAATAGTCTGTCGATGAGCCACTTTCAAATGTATAGTCAGCTGTATATATTGAGCTACCCATCCGCCATTACCACATGTTCCTCCGGATCATCATGCAATAAACCTGTGTTAAGCCAACCCTTCGGCTGTTTCATTGTCTTTGGTCCCTTACACTAAATTGGCGACGAAGGTGGGATAATGGCAGCCCACGGGACCAAGACATGCGCCGGTTTCGAGATCAGGAAACCGGGCGACTGGGAGATCTTCGAGATGGACTTCCAGGCAGCACTGATTGAGTCCGAAGTCACGGAAGAGGCAAAGAAAAGGGCCATCTTCACCAGGATGCTCGGACAAGAAACCAAAAGGACCTTGGTGGACCTGATCGCACCGAGGAGGGTGAGCGAATTCAAGGCCAAAGAACTCATGCAGATGCTGCGTGAGCACGTCCGGCCCGCCACGGCGATGTTTCCCGCTCGGAGTGCATTCTGGAGGCGAGTCCAAGTGCCCGGGAAGACGGTCGCCGCATTCGTGGTGGCCCTGCGGCTGGCGGCCGGCCCGTGCAAATGGGAGAATGTCGAAATCACCCTCCGGGACTGTGTGCTGTGCGGCCTGAACGACGCCGAAACCCAGCACACATTAATGAACCAAGAGCCGCCTCCCACGTTGCAGGAGGTCGTCAGAGCGACACAGGCTGCGGAAGCTACAAAGGCTGGGGTACAAGAACTCCAGGACCGGCGGCTGAGGTCGAGCAAGGCAGAGACTCCAGTGCACACAGCCCGGCGAGCTTCGAGGTCGTCCGCAGAGAGCAGCGACGACGAGGACATCCGGAGGGTCCGGAAAGAGAGCTGGCGGTGCGACGGCTGTGGAGCGGCCCACGACCGCGTAAAATGCCCGTTTCGGAAGGCCGAGTGTCACAACTGCGGCCGCCGCGGGCACATCGCCAAGGTGTGCAGGAAGAGGCGCGAGACCTGGAGAAGCTCGGCAGACCGTTCCGCGGGACAAGACCGCTCAACGAGACCAAAGGACGGCGCTCAGGCCACGAGGAAGCAGGACAGCGTGGGCCGCATCTCCGATGGCAGCGAGGACGACACCCCAGTATTCAGCGTGTCCGTAGGACACCCCCGCTACTTTGTTGAGGTACTAGTTCAAGGGGTTCCCATTAGAATGGAAAGTGACTCGGGGTCCTCATATTCAATCATTTCCCAGAGGGAGTTTTTGAGAATTGCCCCCCACAGGCGACCCAAGCTCAAAGCATTGAGGTCCACACTACGGGACGTGCAAGGGAACAGCATTCCAGTGTTGGGGGTTGGAGAATTTCAGGTTAAATTCAAGAAGCACGCCGCGTCTCTCCCTCTAGTCATGCTTAAAGGGGGAGATTGCAGCCTCCTCGGGACTCAATGGTTCCAGCCCCTGGGTTTGTTTATTGGGGGGGGTGCACGCCATTGGGATGCACGCCGTTGGGACTGATCCAATTCAGGAGGTGTGCGAGGCGCACCCCGAGGTTTTCAAAAAAGGACTGGGGAAATTCAAGGGGCCCCCAGTGACATTCGACCTGGACCCGGAGGTCCGCCCAATTCGTCTTAAACCACGCCGGGTGCCGTTCGCACTTAAGGACAAGATAGAGGCGGAACTGGACAAATTGGTGGGCCAGGGAATCCTTGTGCCTGTTGATTCTGCGGAGTGGGAAACTCCAATTGTAACCGCACTAAAGGCCAATGGGGAGGTCCGCATATGCGCCGATTACAAGTGCACCATCAACAAGGCGATCCGCCCGAATGCGTATCCGGTGCCGGTAGTCAGCCATCTGCTGGCCAGGTTACACGGGGGAAAGTGTTTCGCTAAGCTCGACTTAGCACAGGCCTACCAGCAGCTTATGGTGTCCCCTGCTGCAGCTGCTGCGCAGACCATAATCACCCATAAGGGGGCGTTCCAGGTGACGCGCCTTCAGTTCGGCGTAAATTCGGCGCCTGGAATTTTCCAGTCACTCGTGGAACGCCTCCTGAAGGGGCTAGAGGGGGTGTTGCCTTATTTTGATGACATGTTAATAACGGGGGGGGGGGGAGTCGGGTCGAATTGGCCAAGAGGTTGGGGAAGGTCCTGACAATATTCGAAAAAGCGGGGTTGAGACTGCGAAAGGACAAATGCATCTTCTTCGCGACCGAGGTTGAGTTCCTAGGGTTTTGTGTGACTCCTGAGGGGATAAAACCATCCAAATCCAAGGTGGCCGCCATTAAGAAAGCCCCCCGCCCCACCTCCAAGCCCGAGCTGCAGTCGTTCCTAGGGCTGCTCAACTTTTACCACTCCTTCCTCCCCCGGAAGGCAGCAGTGGCTGAACCGCTACACAAACTGCTAAAAAAAAGACCAGGCATGGAAGTGGGGCGATGACCAAGAAAGGGCATTTAGTGAGCTAAAAAGTCTCCTAGCGTCCGATGCCATACTGACCCATTTCAACCCCAAACGCCCGGTAGTCCTGACCTGTGATGCATCCCCGGTGGGGGTGGGGGCGGTGCTGTGCCACGTGCTGGAAGACGGAAGGGAGGCCCCGATAGCATTTTACTCCAGGTCCCTGTCCCAAGCGGAGAGAAACTACGCACAGACAGACAGGGAGGCACTAGCGATAGTTGCGGGGACGAAAAAATTTCATGATTTTCTGTATGGTCGCCCCTTCACCATTGTAACGGACCACAAGCCCCTGCTAGGCATTTTTACCGCAGATAAGCCCACGCCAAAGATCCTGTCCCCGAGGATGCTCAGGTGGGCTATTTTTCTCAACGCGTACCAGCACGCGTTGGTCTACTGGCCCGGGAAGGAGATCAGCCATGCGGACGCCCTATCAAGGTCTCCCCTCCCCCTGACACCCAGCCAGGTGAGCAAGGGGGAGCGAGACCATCAGGTTCTTATGATAGAGGTGCTGGATTCGCCCCCCGTAATGCCCGCCGACATTGCCAAAGCGACAGATAAGGACAAGACGTTAGCGGCAGTTAGCTCCTGGGTGTAGAAAGGGTGGCCGGCGTCCTCCCCAGAGGAGGAGTTCGCCCCATTTTTCAGGAAAAAGTTAGAGCTGTCCCTAGAGAGGGGGTGCCTCTTGTGGGTGCAGCGGGTGGTGATTCACAATTCCCTTCAGCCGCGGGTGCTCAAACTGCTGCACGTCAGCCACCCCGGCATCGTGTGTTCCAAGGCGCTGGCCCGGAGTTACTTCTGGTGGCCCCAGTTGGACGCCGACATTGAGCACATGGTCGGCACTTGTGAAAGTTGCCAATGCTCCAGACCAGAGGAGGCCCGCCTTCCCCACAGGGAATGGGACACGGCCAAGGGGCCGTGGTCCCGGGTGCACATTGATTTCGCGGGCCCGTTCAGAGGCACCCTGTTTCTTCTTGTCGTGGACGCCTTCTCCAAGTGGTTGGAGGTTATCCCAGTCACGAGCACCTCCTCGGCCCAGACCATTAAGCATTTGCGGAGGCTCTTTTCCACGTTCGGCATACCCGACACATTAATTAGCGACAACGCTAGTTGTTTCACGTCCTCCAAGTTTAGGGCGTTCATGGAGATTAACGCCGTTCAGCATATCACCTCCGCCCCGTTTCACCCAGCCACCAATGGTCAAGTGGAGCGCCTCGTCCGCACCACGAAGGACTCGTTGCGGCGCATGGGCCCCGGGGATCTGAACCTACAAGTGTGTCAGTTTCTGCTAGGGTACAGGGTGACCCCGTTGGCGTCAGGATACTCCCCCTCAGAGCTCTTAATGCGTAGGAAACTGACCACCATCCTTACGAGGCTAGACCCCACGAGGGTAGAGGACAAAGGAAGGAACATTGGGCTAGAGGCCACAAAGAGTTTCAGTGTAGGCGCCCCCGTGCATTGCAGGAATTACGCCAGCACGGGCCCAGCCTGGGTACCGGGCGTAGTTGTGGAGCAAACCGGCCCCGTGTCGTACCGCGTGGAAACCAGCACAGGGCTACTGTGGAGGCGGCACGTGGACCAGCTCCGATGCAGGGTCCCCGATGAGCAGGGCGCAGACCAAACAGAGAAAAATCAGCGTTAGGGTTCTCCCCCACTCGTTCAGCCCAAGGGGGAGGAAAAGGGGGCCACGGGTCCCCGCCAAGGGGGGAGGAGGATATTCTCGTAGATATCCTGGGGGATCTTTCTGAGGAGGAGGAACCCGACCCCATACATATCTTGCGGAATTCCCCCACAAATGCGGATACCCCAACTGAGTTAGAATTTGATTTTCAGAACCGGGGGAGTTTTTCGGAGTGGTCCCCCACCCGTCCAAGCGAGAAGAGGGGTTTTTCGTTAGCCCCGATTGCTCCCGGTCTGCCCACAATGGAGTTCTTCCCTTCCCCTAAGGCCGCCAAACCGCGGCAAGCCACTAACGAGTCCCCCTCTCCCATTACAGGACAAGGGACCAGGGAACAAAGAAGCAGTAGCGCCCCCGGGGGGTCAGCCCTCATCACGGCCCAAACGCACATGCAATAAGCCATCTTGGCTGAGAGACTTCGTCTCATCCTAGGGGGGAGGGATGTTGTGTTCTGTAAAGCTGTGCCTTTAACAATGTACCTTAGCCATGTGGTAACAATGTAACCTTTCTGTGTGCAACATTATAACCTTCAGCTGTATCAATGTAAACATGATAAGGGGACACGAGCTAGTGACCACTAGATGGCAATAGCGAGCGTCCAGCTCTCATGGCTCAGATTCTTCTGGATCAGCAGCGCGGGAAGATTCCCGGCACCTCTTCACCTGGACAAGAAGGGCGTGACCTTCTACGACGTCACGCAGGCAGCAACCAATAGTCTGTCGACGAGCCACTTTCAAATGTATAGTCAGCTGTATATATTGAGCTACCCATCCGCCATTACCACATGTTCCTCCGGATCATCATGCAATAAACCTGTGTTAAGCCAACCCTTCGGCTGTTTCGTTGTCTTTGGTCCCTTACACTAAAAGCCTCTTGCTGGGGAGGGAAAAAGAAAGAAAAGCAAGCAAAGCCCGCCCACCTGAATCCTGGCCCCAAAGGGAGCCAGAGGTGGGAAAGAAAAGAAAGACCTGCTAGCATCTCTGTGTACCTTCGGGCAGGGCTTTTCCTCCTCCTCCTCTTCTTCCTCCTCCATCTTTCCCTCATTTTGAGGGTGCAGAGGCCAGTTCCCACCCGGCAGTGAGGTTCTTTCTCCCCACACTTCCCAGTGTATCTTCAGCCCGGAAGAAGCACACAGGAAAAGGCGTTCGTGAGAGCACTTTAAGTCGTGCCTCTTGGAGTCTCAATGGTCATTCAGGTCATACAATCAGCACAGCTCAGGCCTCCTCTGTCTCTCTCTCTCTCTCTCTCTCATAACAACTGATAGGTCTTTCATTACTGTACTGTATTTTCCTCAGAAAAGGACCAATTCTCTAAGGTATAAAATGTCAAAGACAAAAAGATCAGCATATAAAATTCCTTTTAAACTGGAGGTAGTAAAATATGCAAAAGAACATGGAAACAGAGCAGCAGAGAGACATTTTGGGCCACCTCCAACTGAAAAAATAAGAACATAAGAACATAAGAACAGCCTTGCTGGAACAGCTCACAGCCCATCCAGTCCAGCATTCTGTCTCACACAGTGGCTCAACATTCCCTTCAGGGTATTCCCAAGGAGATGCCTTCACCTGCTTAGGCTTCCCTGGAAATGGCATTGAGTGATATCCTGTCTATCTCTCCAACCCCGAGGTTGTCCTTAGGTATCCATAATTATAGCCATTTATACCCTTGTCCTCCATGAACTTGTCTAATCCTTTCTTAAAGCTGTCAAGACTGACAGCTGTCACCACTTCTTCTGGCAGGGAGTTCCATAGACCAGTAATCCTCTGGGTGAAAAAGTACTTTCTCTTATTTGTTTGAGAACTAGTACCCAAAAGTTTCATGGAGTGTCCCCTAGTTCTAGTGTTATGCGATAGGGAAAACAGTTTTTCCTTATCTATTTTGTCTACACCGTGCATGATTTTATAAACTTCAATCAGATCACCTCTTAGACGCCGTCGTTCAAGAGTGAAAAGGCCCAACCGTTGCAGCCACAGATGGTAAGGAAGGTGTTCCAGTCCCCTAATCATTCTGGTTGCCCTCCTCTGCACTTTTTCCAGCTCCATAATATCCTTCTGGAGGTATGGCGACCAGAACTGTACACAGTATTCCAGATGGGGCCTCACCATAGATTTATAAAGAGGCAAAATGACACTTGCTGACTTATTTTCTATACCCTTCCTAATGATCCCTAGCATTGAGTTTGCTTTTTTCACTGCTGAGGCACACTGGGTTGACACCTTCATTGAGTTGTCAACCAGGACACCAAGGTCCCTTTCCTGGTTTGTCGCAGAGAGTTCAGACCCCATCAGTTTATAAATGTAATTGGGTTTTTTTGCCCCAACATGCATCACTCTGCACTTACTAATGTTGAAGCTCATTTGCCACTGTTTTGCCCACTCCCCCAGTGTCAAGAGATCCCTCTGGAGCTCCTCACAATCTCTCACAGTTTTCACTACCCTGTATAATTTAGTGTCGTCAGCAAATTTGGCTACCTTTCTTTTTACTCCTACCTCTAGATCATTTATGAAGAGGTTGAAAAGTAGGGGTCCCAGTACTGAACCTTGGGGGACCCCACTCTTTACTTCCCTCCACCTGGAGAAGTGTCCATTTAGTGCTACCCTCTGTTTCCTGTCCCTTAGCCAGTTGCTGATCCAGAACAAGACCTGTCCCTTTATTCCATGACTGGTAAATTTATTGAAGAGCCTTTGGTGTGGGACCTTGTCAAAAGCCTTCTGAAAATCCAGATAAACAATGTCAACTGGATCCCCCTTATCCACATGCTTGTTGACACTCTCAAAAAATTCCAACAGATTAGTGAGGCATGATTTGCCCTTGCAAAAGCCATGTTGGCTCTCCTTTAGCAGTGCCTTCTCTTCTATGTGCCTATTGATTCTATCTTTTAGGATGGTTTCCATCACTTTACCTGGGACACATGTCAAACTGACAGGTCGGTAATCTCCTGGATCACCCCTGGATCCTTTTTTGAAAATTGGTGTTACATTCGCTACCTTCCAGTCATCAGGCACAAAGCCTGATTTGAGGGAAATATATATTTTGGCTAGGAGATCAGCAATTTCATCTTTAAGTTCCCTGAGAACTTGTGGATGGATGCCATCTGGTCCTGGTGATTTGTTAGTGTTTAGCTTAACAAGACATGCAAGGACCTCCTCCCTGGTTATTTCTATCTGGCTTAATTCTTTGGTTTCCCTCCCTACGAAGATAGGCTCTGTTTTGGGCATGTGGTCTCTGTCTTCTTCAGTGAATACTGAAGCAATGAATTCATTGAGTCTCTCTGCAATCTCTGTTTCCTCTTTAATAACCCCTTGCTTTCCATTGTCATCTAATGGTCCAATGGCCTTCCTAGTTGGGTTCTTACTTCTAATGTACTTAAAGAAGTCTTTGTTATTTCTCTGAGTATTTTTAGCTATACGCTCCTCAAAGTCTTGCTTTGCTTTCCTGATTGTTGCCTTGCATTTGTTCTGCCAGAATTTATGATTCTGCCTGCTGTCCTCATTCGGACAAGCCTTCCATCTTCTAAATGAGCTTTTCTTGCTCTTGATCACTTCCCGAACAGCTCCTGTAAGCCACATTGGAGTCCTCTTGGACCTGGCAGTGCCCTTTTTCCTTTTGGGTATGAATTCCAATTTGGAACCTGTTATTGTTTTTGTAAACAGCCTCCATGCCTCTTGGAGTGTTTGGACTCTCTCAATTTTCCCTTTCAGCTTCTTTTTTACTAGTTTCCTCATCTTTGGGAAATTTCCTTTTTGAAAATTTAAGGACTCTGTGTTAGATTTTATCAGTGACTTGCAGTCTATGATCAAGTTAAACATAATTGAGTTGTGGTCACTGTTCCCTATTGGATCAGTCACATTAACATCTTGCACCAGATCCTGAGTATTACTCAGGATCAAGACGAGGATTCTTGTACCTCTACTTGGGTCTTCAACCATCTGTCCCAGGGAACAATCATTTACCATATCTAGGAACTTTATCTCTTTATCATGTGCTGAACAACAGCTCACCCAGTCTATGTGAGGGTAATTGAAGTCCCCCATTATAACCAGGCTTCCCTTCTTGGATGCCTCCTTTACAACATTCTCCAACTGCCAGTCTCCCTCAAGAGTTTGGGTCGGAGGCCGATAGTATATGCCTACTGTTAGACCATCCTTGTGGCCTGGTACTCTTACCCACAGAGCTTCTAATGGTGACTCCAAATCACCTAGATATTCAAATTCATATGATTTTATCACTTCTTTGACATACAAGGCTACACTACCTCCCGTTGCCCCTTCCTATCCTTCCTGTACAGTTTGTAGCCTGGGATAACTGTATCCCATTGGTTATCATCCGTCCACCAGGTTTCAGTGATACCAATAATATCAATATTCTTATCTATTGCTATGTATTCCAGCTCCCCTATTTTGTTCCGGAGGCTTCTGGCATTTGTATACAAGCATTTATATATGCTTTCCTGATACAGTCTTTTGAGTCCAGTTGCATTGTTAGACTGCCTCTTGCATCCTTCTGCTAGAGTGCTGGTGACTAGCTCCTTGCTCTGCTCAGTAATTTTTGCATCCTCCTCACTACTCAAGTACACATTTTCCCGAACGGGATGCTGCCCAGCTCCTGTCGGCTTTCCCCCAGTTATCAGTTTAAAAGCTGCTCTGCTGCCTTTTTGATGTTGAGTGCCAGCAATCTGGTCCCATCATGGTTCAAATGCAACCCATCCCTCCTGAACAGAGTTGGCTTGTCCCAAAATGATAAGAGAGTGGAGGAAACAGGAGGATCAGCTGCAAAAACTTGATAAAACTAAGCACACTTTCCGTGGGCATGCTGCAAAATGGCCACAGTTAGAAATGGACATAAAAGAATGGATCATATGTCATCAGAATATGGGCTTCTCAGTTTCTACAAAAATGATCTTCTATGAAGCTAAACACATTGCTATAGAAAAAGGCATTACTGGCTCACCATCATGGTGCTACAGATTTAAGAGGAGAAGCGGCCTTGCTATGCACACCAAAACTAGAATATGAATCAAAGATTCTGTCTTTTCATAAATTTGTAATTGATGCTAGGAAAAAAATGATTTTCCAATGGACCAGATTGGGAATATGGATGAAGTCCCGCTAAATGTTGATGTGCCAGCTAATAGAACGGTTGACCTCAAAGGTGCCAAAACAATAACCGTGAAAACCTCAGGACATGATAAAACACATTACACTGTTGTATTGTCCTGCTGTGCTGACGGCACCAAGTTGCCACCAATGCTAATTTTCAAAAGGAAAACCTTTCCAAAAGATGTTATTCCATGGGGAGTTGTTGTGCATGTTCAAAATAAAGGATGGATGGATGAAAATGGAATGAAAGTATGGATTGAAAAAGTCTGGTCCAAACATCCTGGAAAGTTTCTGAAAAAATCTGCTGTACTAGTGCTTGACCAGTTCAGAGCACATATAAGTGAAACAACAAAAAAGAGATTTAAAGAGGTGAAGACTCATCTAGCTGTAATTTCTGGGGGTCTTACTACCCAGTTGCAACCTCTTGACATTTCAATCAACAAACTATTTAACGTCTTTATGAGAGAAGAGTGGAACAAATGGATGGCAGTTGGAAATCATGATCTGACTCCTACTGGACGAA
Source organism: Bradypodion pumilum (assembly GCA_035047305.1). NCBI lineage: Eukaryota > Metazoa > Chordata > Lepidosauria > Squamata > Chamaeleonidae > Bradypodion > Bradypodion pumilum. The sequence goes on from JAWDJD010000001.1 coordinate 430,760,471, forward strand.
TTAAGAGGCCCACTATCTCTCAAGTTTGTGAATGGGTTAAAATGTCATGGAAGTCAAAGAGGAAGTCATTGCACAATCATTCAAAAAATGTGGCATTAGCAATGGCTTAGATGGAACTGAAGATGATATCATATATGAAGATAGCGAATAAAGTGATACAAGTGATTCTGAGCAACTGAGCTTCTTAAATTCTGACACTAGCAATGAAAAGTGCTTGAGCCTCTAAGTCTTTCCTCATTTGTTAATGGAAGTGATGATGGTTCTTAATACAACTGTTGAGTTTATTTAACTGTTAAATATTACCGTATTTTGTTATATGTTAATAAATATTTTAGTATACCGGTACTATTTGGTTCAGAATATTTTTTTTCTTGTTTTCCTGCTCTAAAAACTGGGTGCATCTTATGGTCAGGTGCGTCTTATGGTCCGAAAAATACGGTAAGTAAGTAAGTAAGTAAGTAAGTAAGTAAGTACCTCATAAAGGTCCTTAGTATTGCAACCCCCAGGGGTTAGCTGTCTGAAATTTGGCAGTTATACTGTTCTCTAGTGTTTGACCTGTCTCCAAAGTTTATCAGTGCGAAACAAAAACAATTTCAGCCAGTTTGGTTTTCTTCCCTATTGACAATAGAAATCTGTTTGGAACCAGAGTATAAATTACTTCAGGTTGAATCAGAACACATTGGGAAGCCCACGTTGGTCTGCAGATCAGATTTGCACAGCCGTAATGCAAAACTTTTCTTCTATTTTTGTACATTTCTCAACAGTAAAAAATAATAATAATTCTTGATTAAGATATTTGCTACTTCTGTAAAATTCTTATCAAAACTATGTTGGAGGATTTTTCCAATATATCTATCTGTCTGTCACTAAAAATAATTTGTTCCAGCTTACTTCTCTCTTCTCTATATTCTTTTCCTCTCTTTAGTCAATTGGTGTCTGTTGCTGTTGATCTGCTCAGTTCATTGCTAGCATGTGTACAGTAATGATAGCAGTATGAACGCATCTGTAATAGCAAGTAACTGTTAGTCAAGAAATATTTTTTATTCTGTCACCTACAAATGACTCAGAATGAGTTATTGAGACTTTGAGTGCCAGTTAATGCAAAGGAGGTAGACTCTGGGACACTTGTAGCTATTCTTCTCTTTGGGTTTCTTTACTTCTACCATGCATCTAAAGGGAATTTGCATAAATTCAAAACTCTGCAACAAATTAAATGCAAATTAAATGATGTTTTTCGTATATTGTTTTTTGAAGGAATACCATTGCTTTGACTATGCGAACTCTAGCTTTTGCTAGCACTAATAAAATGTTGCTATCGCCTTACACTTCTAAAAGGTCTTGTAGTGATGGAATTCCATTATAAGCATCTATATCAGAGAAATGATTTATCAGCAATAACCCCACAGAATGTAATGCTTGAAAGGAAGAACCAAACCTTGAAGAATGGCTACCAAAGATAAGTCAAACATTTATCTGAAATTTTTTCACCCCCAAGGAAAGTTCTAAGATGTTGCACAAAGTTTTCCCAGTGAAAAAAGGTCACATTGCAGAATTTTGTCCAAACTTTCTTCATCTATTTATTTTCTGGTTGGCTCTTGCAGTTCACCAATCATACCATAGCTCAATGCTAGAAATAGGGCATGGAGAGGGCAACCATGTTGCCAGCACAGTGCTGCTTGGCCTCTTGTAGCAGCAGCACAAAAACTAGAATGCCTTCAAGAAAAACAAAAATGTTCTAAAGCTACTGCTAATGGTCAGACGCTTCTTTCAGAAATTGTATGTGACAGTTCCAAACCAACATGAGATGAAGGCCTTGGTTCTTTGGAATGTGATGAGATTTATGGTAAGGGTAAAGGTTGCTTTTGCTCGAAAGCCAGTCATATACAACTCTAGGGTGCGGTGCCCAACTCCGTTTACAACCGAAGTCTGTGTCTGCAGACTTTTCTGTGGTCGTGTGGTAGGCATGATTAGACACCCAAGTGCATGGAAATCTGTTACCTTTTCCACTAAGGTGGGACCTATTTATCTACCTATAATTTTTTTGTTTTCAAACTGCTAGGTTGGCAGAGGCTGATTCAGAGACAGGAGCTAACTCCATCATACAGCACTCGGATCTTGAACTGCTGACCTGCCGACCTTCCAGTCGTTAAGTTCAGCATCTTAAACAGTATGCCACCGCAGTGATGAGAAAGGTAGTCTACCATAAATGCATTTAAAAGTACAACATGTTTTATGCAGGAACATGCCCAGCTGTGTAATTAAAGTGACACAGCTTGAGCTCCAGGCTCCCTTCAGGAAAGTTCCCTGTACGTGTTCTCAGCTTACCTATTAAAAGAAACAATAGGACATGATCATGTCTCTGTCTATTGTCCTGATACACTTCTGCCACTCTTCTTTACATCGCCAAGACTCAAGAAAAATATTTGTCCTGCAAAACAACATGGTGATTTTCCACATTTATCTGTTACCTGGCAATTGCAGCGTCTTAACTCACAGAACTTCTGCTGAAAGCTGGCTGTTAAGCAAGGTAGTCCTTATTTTTAATGACTGTACATGTTGTTGAAGCACTGATTAGCACAGAACCCTTTGTGTGCCTGTGAAAAGAGGAAAAATTCTGAAGAAAATTGTAATGTTATCTATATTTAAATAAGTTTACATATGTGTACACAGCATTATAGTTGTAGAACTCAGATTTTCTTGCTGTTTTTGATCAAAATTTACAACTCCTGGTAGCTAATTACCTTATCTTTGGTGGCTGAGAGGGCCAGGCACAGCACTGGTATAAAAGTGACCGGTCCACATTTTGCTTGGCTTTATTATAGTTACCAGTAGTTGTAAACTACGCTCCCTCGGCCAGCCGGCCTGGAGGGAAGCAGCAGCTGGGTGGCTTGGATGGCTTCAAAACCTCTGCTGCCACTGGATGCTCCCTCAGTCAGCCATTCTGGAGGGAAGCAGCAGCAACTGGGCAGCTCGGGCAGCTACTAAGTCCCATGGACTTTGGCCTCAGATGGGGTGAAGAGGCCCTCCGGCCATGGGTGCCAGGACCACCCCACCTGCTGATGCTCTTGGGCCCTGCCCTGGGCTGAGCTTTCAAAGGCTGCTATGGCTACAGGTGGGCAGATGGACTCTCCACTGCCGCCACCCACAGACTTCAACCTCGGCTGGGGTGGAGAGGCCCTCTGGCCATGGGCACCAGGACCACCCCACCTGCTAATGCTCCTGGGCCCCACCCCCTCCAGGCTTGGAAGGGCCATTATGGTGGATGGCGGCTGTAGCTTGCCGCCGCCGCCTTTGGAATTGGCTTATGGCCAGGGTGGAGAGGCTGTTATAGGATTGTGTTGTGGTATATTATGTTGTGGTATATTATTATATTATTATAAGCTATTTTGGTAGATTGAATTTTGTATATTGTATTACTGTGTATTTACTGTGTATATTGTGCATTGTATATTGTGTATATTGTTTATTTACCAAGTGAGCCACCCTCAGTCAGGTTCCCTGAGGGAAAATTAAATTAAACTATATATACCTGTGCCATTGACTAGCATGGGTTCTCCCCATGCACAGCTGACATCATCACAATGCTAATTGTTCAAAGAAAACCAGAAGGGTCAACAATGGTTGTCCAGCTACAAGTTATTTCAGAACAACATATTCATTATCTCTTCTCATATGATTTCTGACAAACAGAATTATGTTGACTTTTTATTGTATCATAAATAAGTTCAAACAAGATTGGTGGTTTAATGTTGGATGTTAACCTATGCCTGCATAACATTTGCGCTGTGGCCCAATATAAAGTCATTGTTGTAACAGAAAAGAAAACCAGGGTTTTTCACCCCACCTCCCACCTTTAAACGTTGCTGAGGATGCGTTTTCACAGAACAGGCATTATCTAAATTAACATTGTTTCACACTCAATTTGTTGTGCACAGTTTATTCTGCCTTTCATGCCAATTAAATTTTAAAAATGCTTGGTGTGCAGGAATGAGGGAGATCTAAATGAATTAAACTGAAGCCTAATTTGTACAATATGGTAATTGTAACTCTGCAGGTTTACATACAGATCCCCATTAATTCATGGGGGCTTTTAATAATTCATAATGGTAATGCAGCCATTGTAAAAGGCCAGTTGATGAAGACTGATGCCATGCTTTTTCTTGGGTGACAGCTCATGTCACCGGATAACAGAAGTGACACAGTGAAATGACCCTGAGGCAGCACTAATTTCAAATTTTTTAAGATTATCCAAGAGGCTGAAGATAAGCCTTTTTCTCCCCCTCACTGCTGACTACTTTGCAGGAATTGAAATGTCAGCCAAGATTTTTGCTACCGTCATGCTCCCTCTTTACTGCTGCAGACTGTTTATTTCCAGAATATATTTGCGCTTGGGAGAAACGGCTGTTACAATTACTGTACCATTGGACTACTGCCTGGGCATGGTAGCTAGTGGGGGCCAAACATCTGGAGGGGAGTTTTTTGCATGTTTGAATATATGTGCTTAAAATCATCCACAATACATCCTATTCAGTATTTCAGTCATTAGAATATAGGGGAAGCAACGCCTGAGTATTCAGGGCCAGAAAACTGGCCCCTAGCATCCAATGCAGGTCATATTATTCCCCTCCCCATTAAAGTGAAATTTTGAGAAATCCACTTCTCCTCTTGGGGAAGTGCACTGGGAAGCTATACCTTGTTTCAAAGGAAACTCACTATTCCTGGTGGATTCTTCCACTTCAACCAAAATACCCTTCTTGGATGGTCTACCAGGAGATGTCTAGAGGTCGACATGGACAGAGATTTGCATGTAGTCTACAGGTTGTGTGTGTTTTTTTTATCCTGATGTAGAGAATGTTAAGCATGGTGAGCTAAATGCATCAAGATATTCCCAGCAACTTATCAGTTTCAGTGCATGACATTCAAAGATTTGAGAGGTGTCTGTGCTGAACCAACTAAAATTCAGTCCGAACAAGATGAATTTGCTTGGTCAGTCATCCAAAGGAGGAATGATAATTTTGTGCTAGAAAAAGCTGTACTACCCTTGGAAGTAGGGAAAGACACTCCTCAACCCAGCATAACATTAAAAGCATACCTTAAGCATTTACCAGTTTAAGCAGGGTATGTCACCTGCAACTCTTTGTAGTTGGAAGTAGTCTGTCCTCAAATGCTCTGATTAGGCTATTATGTTTGCTCATAAATGGTTAGTGTAAAATGCTGCTGCGAGATTACTGAAATGAGCCACTGTTATTATTTTGCATCTGTGCTGTGCTAACTGAATTGGCTCTTTGTCATTAACACGCCATGTCAAATTGTTGTGTCTTGACTTTTAACAGCTTTGGATGGCTTAGGAACAGGGAAGCTGGTAGACCACCTGTCTCCTGATGTCCAACTTCTTGTACAGCGCCGAGTTCCCTGCAGATATTCCTGCCAATAAGTATAATATAGAAAAGCTGCCAGAGAGAGAAGCTTCTTGTTCACACTGCCTAAAGCTTTGGCAGTCTCCTTCCAAAACCATTTGCCTCATAGCCACCTCCTCATTGCCCTCCCAGCACTAATGAAAGCTCTTTTTGGAGGCAATATTTTTTACAGGAAAATTTTAACCTCCCTGTCTGATTTCTTCCTTTTATGAATGTGTAAATCTCAGGTTTCTTTCTTCATATGTTAACAGTTTAAATGTGTTATTATTCTTGGAAACCGTCAGGGAATGTAATTGGAAGATAGTATGAAGTATATAAAAATAAATAAATGCAAGGCCACAAGCTTTTGGGAGCCTTTATTAAAAATAAATAAAACACATAAATTGTAGACTGATCATGAACATTTTGGATGAACTTTTGAAACAGATTTCTGATACATTCATTTCCTCTTGCTTTTCTTGTCTAATTCATTCCATTCTGTTTGCTTGCTCCTTTTTAGCTTTCATGCCTTAAGCCAGAGTATCACACTACCAGCATGGGCCTCTTAAGTAAAAGAGGCCTAGCCTGTGTGCCCGGCTTCGCCCGGGGTCATCTATCCAGTGCAGGCCAGGGCTTTTTGAGCTCTGCGTCGCTGCTCACAGGTTGGGAAACTGACTGCACACACACACACACGCACACACACACACACACACATGCATGCACGCACGCACACACAAGCACACACACAAACTGGTGATTTCTCTCTTACATTTTGGAGGGCCTGGTGTTGAGAAGAGAAGTACCAGGCAGTGAGGCAGGAATTTCCATTATTCCCAGGATCTGTGGACCCAATGTACACTACTTCATGGACTAAAGGCATTCTAGGAAAATTGTACTAGTCATCTTGCCCAGCATTCTCTGCTCAGCATCAGGACAATGAAGTACCAGTATGCTGCAGATGTGCCACCATCCATCCCTAATTTTATCTGTTGCCTCTGTTTCCTATCTCTAGTCTCTGCCACTGCCTAAGTTAAATTATGTATTTTTCTTTTTAGTATGAATTGCAGTAATTTGGACAAGACAGAATACAATTATCATTGGGATTTTGCAATTGTCCAAATTTTGTATTGCAATTCAATCATTTAAATGACAACAAAAAGTGTAAAACTACAGAAAAAGAGAAATTGCACATAAAAATTTCTGCATCAGGGAGAACTCTGTACAGAGTGGTAAATCTTAGAGAAAAGTAATTGCAAAAGTATATTTTTTCAGTAAAGGAATAAAAAATATGCATAGATTTTTGTGTGAATGAAAATGTGAAAGAAAATGCATGCCATTTCGTGCAAGCAAAACAAAAAATGGAGTTTGGTGCAGAAATGGTTGAAAGCAAGGTGGCCATTAGAGAATGTGAAACAGACAATCATTCTGTCTCAGTCTATTGACCTTTACCCATCTGTAGTTAGAATAAATTAGATTGGATAGATCTTAACCTATAAATCCAAGTGTTCACCGTTGGAACTGGCTATAGGTTGCTATGCGTCGCCCTACTGACCCGCACCCACCCTTCGTGCGCACGGCCGAATTGCCTACGCAGGTCAACGAAGGATTTAAAAATCTGGCACGGGGGCCTCAGCCCCACAAACGGCAAGAAAGGGAAGGAACTTCACTTCCCAACATTCCTTGCGCTGCGCCGCGCCAGAGCCAATCACGCTGAGAGGCTCTTGCACGGTGCAGCATTCCGACACGCGCCGCAGCCAATCGAAAGAAACGCATTTTTAAAAAACCCAGCAAAAACACAAAGCACCAACCCATTACTACAAGCCCCAGTGTCCTGCATGCCATGAGCACGCAGAACGCTGAGGAAACCGGCGCCCAAAAAATTAAAAAGAAAAACAACTCACCGCGTCACAGCCAAGCACACACCAGCTGGCTTTCTATCCCTCCCTGAAGGACCCGACTGGAGTTTCCCCTTTAATATCAGTGGGTGGGGGTTGCGATCCCCCTCTCCGCTGGCTAACCTAGCGTTGGGAGGTTTGTGGGGACAAAAGGGGAATGTTTCCAAAACCCTTCTGGACTCAGGACACCAGGGAGAGGGGATCGATTCCCACCCCCCTCCTTAAAAAAACTCCGTCTTTTCTACTCTTTAAAAACGGAGTTGTTTTAAGGAGTGGGGGAGGGAATCGATCCACTGTGCCTGGTGTACTGGGTCCAGAAGAGTTGGGGGGGACATACCTCTTTTGTACCCACAAACCTCCCAAACCCCGATCTACTTTCACAACTACACACAAAAAAGCACCATAAAACAATAAAGCCACCCTCCCCACCACCTAACCCACCCTTACTAACCCACAACGACCATGCCCCCCTCCCCACCACCTAGCCCACCCTTCCTAAACCCCAACGACCATGCCCCCTCCCCACCACCTAGCCCACCCTTCCAAACCCCCAATGACCATGCCCCCTCCCCACCACCTAGCCCACCCTTCCTAACTCCCAATGACCATGCCCCCCTCCCCACCACCTAGCCCACCCTTCCAAACCCCCAATGACCACGTACCTTCCCCACCACCAAACAAATATTTTTTTAAAAAATTACTAAAAACACTCAAACACAGCCAAAAATACACAAAAACAAAAACACCAAAAACAATACGAAGTAAACAAAGACACAATCAAAAATAAAACAAACAGACAAAAAATTCAAACTCCAACCCCCCCCCCCCCACACACACACACACAAAACAAAGAAAACAAGCAAACTTACCAGAACACGTGCTACCTACACCAGGACTGGAAAAGAAATGAATACAGAAAGACCCTACTGACCAGAAGAAGCTCCACCCAGAGGCCAGGAGAGAAACAAAAGTCAAAATACAATAACCCCTACCAGCACCACCTGCTGGCCACAATAGTAAAAACAATTCAAAAACACACAACAGCCCCAAACAAAACACAAACTCACAATTTTACACAAAAGGTCACACCAAAAAAAAACAAGTAGAAAAATTACACTAAACACACTGTCACACAAATCACAAATATATATATGTCAATAACATACAATAGAAACTTTAAAAAATCCTGTGCTGAGTTATTATATCATACTTTCTTCTTTTATTAATCCTCAAAAAAACCCAAAAAAGCAGATCACAGTTAATAACAGCCAAGCCAAACAAATTTAACATAAATAAACATTTGAAAAAATAAAATTACAGACTAAGCAATTTTTTTTAAAAAACAACACAATTTAACCTTCCAACACAATGTAACACTATTGCAAAAAAAAAAAAATGGCTCATTTTTAATTAAAAAACACGGGGGGAAAAGCCCGGCAACGCCGGGCAACCCTTGCTAGTGCACTATAAATACAGCCCTCGGTCTTTTGGAGAAAGACTAGAATTCAATTGCAAAAAGAATCATATTTTCGAAGTGTACATATGGAAATGGACCATTTGGAAATGGAACGTATTGTTAGAGTTCTGAATTTCTGACAGTATGTACTTTGCAGGCACACCCCCCAAAAAAGGACTCAGACACCGGTATAAGTGGATAACGGCATTGGGCCACATTTATTGATTCATGCCCTAGTCCGAATTATAAATTTCAATTGGTACTCAGCCAATTATAATTCTTAAGGCAAGCAGGCCGCAGTAACACTGGTAAGGTTCCTCCCAAAATTGCCAATGGCAATTGGCTACAATGTATCCATTTGTATCAATGGTGGGGTGTCGGATGACCCGCCCCAAACCCTTGTCAGCAAAGAACCGGGCAACTGCCCTGTTCAAGGAGCGATGAGCGCGGTCAACGGCCTGGAGGTTGATACCCCCCCTGTAAGCGTGACGCGGTATGATGTCCGACCATAGCAGGGTTGTGGCAGGCCACACATAATGCAAATAAGCCAGGTCGCTGCAGATCGTATGTTTTAAAGAAAGGCCAGTGAGCTGGCCCAAGTCATTGCCCCCGAGGTGCAGCACCAGGACATCAGGCGGTTCAGCATTTCTGATGGAGAAAAGGAATGGCAACAGTTCCCGCCATAACATTCCGCACTTACCATACCACCTGATACATGCGGATGCACATAGTCCAAGCTGGGGTCCCCACTCTGTCGCCGCAGCGTACTGCACTGCCCAGTGCACATAGCTGTGGCCCGCCAGCCATACTGCCACCGGTGTGCGGCGACACACAGGGTCTGTAAAATAAAAGGAGACAGGACAGTGACTTAACTGGTACTCATACTTGAAGAGGGTGCACATATAATTCAAAACACTTCGATCCTCACCTCCCCATATGGCATATATCAGCCTCAGAGTACCCAAATGCAGCTGCAGTAGAAGCACCTCCTATTCTAAATGAATGGGTGCCTAACGAGCCCCGGGGAGGCCAACACTGGACAGTGCCTTACCGGTCACCTTCCAAAATTGAAATTTAGTGAGGGGAGACCCATCCTGGTGGCAGAAAAACGGGCCAGGGTGCGTACCACGCATTGCAAGGAACTCTTGTAGGGCACCAACCGGACAGATGTCTGCAATGGAACATCGTAGCAGTCTTACACCACTACCTACGCCGTGCGGATCAACCTTTGAGGACCGTATCCTCAACTGAGCCAACTCATTAGAAACATAGACATCTTCGAGTTCCAGTGCCCTACGCGCCGCATCCGCCTTAAACAGTAGCACCAGCTCACTGATGCGGAGCGCTCCAAAAAAGGCCACCGTGGTAGCCGGATGAAACAGAGCTGCCTCATACCTGTCAAAACACAGGTCATGCCAGCCTCGTGCAAGGTGGGTAAGTACCCTTGGAGAAATAGGGTGGCGATTGTCCGGGCGGCGTCCACGTTCCCGTGTCCACCCCTCCAAAACATGTCATATACGAAAATCATTCGTGCTGTCAGCAGAGCCCCTCACTTTGGCCATGAATGCCAGTGCTGACAGCCAGGATGCTATGGTGCGGGGAGCTAGGCCCTGACTGTGTAGGTAGACCATAAATTGGAGAACGTGTGTAACTGGAATGGGCCACACCTCGTGCAACCGGAGTTGCGCACAATTTTTTTTAAATTGACTGAATGCATGGTGATACGCCTTATGCGTGCGGGGCGCCAGCGACATGCCGATCGCCCGGTTCACCTCTCCTTGCCAAAAGTCCAAATCTCGTCCGGGAGCGGCGAGGGGAATTCCTCTGCGTCCGGAGCCAAGGCGCGGAACCAGGGGATCTGCAGGCGGGATAAAGCATCAGCAATATCGTTATTAATACCTGGCACATGTCTGGCCCTGAAGAGCACATTGAGGCGTAGGCTGCGCAACACAAACTGGCGAACTAACTCCATGACCCTGTGTGATTTAGACGTCAGGGAATTAACAATGTGCACTACCGCAGCATTGTCACCAGAAATGAACCACTGAATTGGCCCACTCCTCGCCCCATAGCATCAAAGCTCCCAGTATCGGGAAGAACTCAAGGAATGTAAGATCGCGTAAATGATCTGTGCCCCTCCAAGCTGGAGGCCATCAGCCGTAGGCCCACCTCCCCTCAAAGTAAATCCCATAACCCAGGGACCCTGAGGCATCCGACTGAACCTGGAACCTAGGGGAAACCAAAAGGTCAGATCTCCAAAACGACACCCCATTGAAGTCCCTAAGGAACTTAAGCCAGATCAACATGTCAGCCCTCATGCCCTTGTTCAGTCGGACCCTATGATAGCGCCTGGATAGGCCAGCTATGGCGTCGCACAAGCGTCGAGCAAAAGCTCTGCCAGGCGCTACCACCCTACAGGCGAAGTTAAGGTGACCATGGAGAACCTGGAGCTCACGCAGTGACACCTTGCGTTTGGCCAGTAAGGGCAAAATCAAAGCAGTGATCCGGGTAACCTTGTCCATGGGTAACCTGGATGCCTGCGAGACCGTGTCAATTTCAATACCCAGAAATGTGAGCTTGGCTGATGGGCCCTCGGTCTTTTCGGGCGCTAAAGGGACACCAAGTTCCTGCATTAGCGTCTGAAATGTGTTGAGGAGACGTGTGCACGTGTCCCAGCCCCATTCACCCCGAACAAGAAATCATCGAGGTAGTGGGCTACAGACCAAGACCGAGACCTGCGAACAAAGGCCCACTGAAGGAAAGCGCTAAAACGTTCAAATGCTGAACAGGAAATAGAGCAGCAAAAAGGCATGGCTTTATCAACATAAAAGTTTCCCTGAAATTTAAAACCCAATAACTCAAAGTCACCCGGGTGCACAGGCAACAAACTGAATGCCGACTTAATGTCACATTTTGCCAAAAGCGCACCCGGGCCACAAGAGCGCACCATGCGCCGGGCCTGGTCGAATGATGTATACCTGACCGAACAAAGGTCATCAGGAATGGCATCATTGACCGAATGGCCCGCCGGGTATGACAGATGGTGAATTAAACGCAACTCCCCAGGGGTCTTTTTGGGCACCAACCCTAAAGGGGAAACCTTCAGATTGGGAAAGGGTGGCATGGGAAAGGGGCCAGCAACCCTACCTGCATTAACCTCCTTAGCAATACTCAGGGCGGCCACCTCCTTCCTGCCCTTAAGGGAAAGTAAATTAGGGGCATCTTGTGGGCACCGCTCCCCCCTAAATGGGATGCGGAAGCCCAGCTGGAAACCCTCTAGGAGGTACCTAGCATCCTCCCTCCTCGGGTAAGTTGAGAGCCACCGCTCCAACATCACCACGTTAACCGGTGAGAGGGCCTTTTGAGTGACCAGCTCCATCAGCGGCAGGTCTGCCCGCTCCTTGTCCACCTCTACCTCTGCCCCGTGACCCACCGGCTCGCGGACACGCAGCGGCGGCGTGGGGGCCAGCGCAAGAGGGACACTCATGCTTGTATCGGCACTGTTTTCTATTGCATGCACCATTGGCCGAGAAGCTCCAACACAGCAGGCGGGCTGGAACCCCCTGCCCCGCCAGCTGGCGGGGGGCCTGAGTTGGAGCAGCTCACTGGACCGCATGTCCTCAATGGTACCTCTCCCCAGGCGCCGGGCGTGTGGGGGTCATATACAAAAGCCACAGCTTCTGACAGGGCTCATCCCACCTCATCTCTGGGTGCAGGGGCACTCTCATTCGAAATTCCTCATCGTAAGCCAACCACAATGGGCCAGGAAAATCCACCATTGCCCTGTAAATATTGTCTAAATATTGGACCATAGAAATGGCCAGGTCAGGCCGAGCCCTGAGATACACCGCCATATATATGAGATATGCGGGTAACCAGTTGGCCCATGTGCGTTGTGGCTTGCGACGGCGAGACAGCTCTTTATCCTTTTCATCCTGCCCCTCCTTCTCTTCCTTGGTGGGTTCCCTGTTCAATAGGGAGAAAATATCTATGTACTCCCCCTGCCAAATCTTTTCCCTTGTGGCCTGGGCCAAATGATCCCCAGGGGCAAGGAATACCCGGCTGTCGGCAATGCCGACACCGGCACGGTATTGATACGGGGCATCATGAGAGGGGCCTGGACCGTCCCTGCGACCCCCGTTGCAGTCCCAGGTGCGGAAACCCCCCCCCCACCTAATGTCACACCAGTATGAGGCCAAGCTGCACCCGGGTAAGCCAGGAAGGAACTGATGCCCTCCCGCCCCGACATTACGAGGCCATGGCCACTGGAACCCCTCCCCAGAAGTGGAGTGTGATGTGGGCACATTAGCTTGAACCTGATACTCACTGGGTGCACCCCCGTGGGCCGCCCCCACTGGGGGTTCTGACCCACGGCGGGCGTCGGAGCTCGCGACCGAGATCGAGCTCTGAGGACACATCCGACCGACCACTACCTGACTGTAGTGCCTGCTGTACGGGGAGCTGCGAGGCCGCAGCGGGCACCGGCCTGTGTGCCTCAAGCAACTCAACCCGACTGGCCGCCTGCTGAAGGTGGGCGGCTGCCGCGGTCACCTGCTAGAAAAAGGGGGCCCCAGATGGCAATGCCGCCCCCCCCAATGGGGTTATTGGTTATCCCTAGGGATACCTCTAGCGCCGCCACGCGGGCCAGTAGTGCATCCACTGTCGCAGATCCCCCTGCATAAAGGGGGCCAGGTGGGCCGGACGGCCCGCTGGGCAATGCCCCAGGGCCCCTGGCTTGAGAGCCTGGCCCTAAGTAGGGCCATGCCCAAAACTCCGGCCCATGAGGGGCCGGGGGTAGGTTCTGCTGTGCACCCGCACCAGGCCCTCCCCCCTGCTCGAAGCCCATGGCCGGTAAATGCGGGCCGGGGGCCGAAGCCCCGACCGCGCCAGGCCCTCCCCCCTGCTCGAAGCCCATGGCCGGCAACTGCGGGCTGGGGGCCAGAGCCCCTGTAGGGCCGGTCTGAGGCTAGAGAGCCGCGGGCCACGGCCTGAGCTGCCCCATCCCACCGGTCCCGGTGGGTGCCTCCATTAAGGGGTCCTGTTGGGGAGGCGCAGTTGCGGTCTTCCGACCCGACTGCTGCCTCCTAGTTGGGCGAGCCGAAGTCGCCATAGCCTTCTTTTTAGGAGGCATATCAAGGCGGATCCCTTCTCAGGGATCAGAACAATGGCTGGGAAGCCGAAGAATAAGAAGCGAAAAGCGCGCTAAGCTTCCTGCCACCAAAAACGGCTTCCCCGAAAAGGCAAAGAGCGATGGAGCAAAAACTTCTCTCCGTCGCTTTCGCAAAATGTCAGCTCGGCTGCCTCGTGGCCACCCCTTTTAAAGAGTGGTGGCCACGCCCCCTAACTAACCAGATGTTTTAGTCCGGGTGGGGGGGCCGCAAAGAGCACGGTGGCCATTTTGGCGCCGCGCTTCCATTAGCTGCACAACAGAAGTACAGAGAACCATAGAGCCACAAATCCTGCAGACCCCTTTCTTTTTAACTCAGACTCAAAGTCTCAATAACTCATTTGTAAGAGAAATAATTGAAAAGAGGTACTTTACTCATAGCTATGTAGAATTACAAATGTTTGCATGCTGCTTTCTTTACTGTACACATGCTAACCAACCAAATAGATGAACAACAACAAACAACTGACACCAATTGACAAAGAGAGGGAAAGAATCCAGAGTTGAGAGAGACAAGGTTCTCCTTGAATTTAGAGGTGGGAAGGAACACCAGTTGGTGCAGGTGTGCCCAAACTTTTTGGGCCATGAGTCGGTCACGTGGCTGAGCAGGCCAGTCACATGGTTCCTCCCATTAGAATCAGAAGTAAAACACACCTGTGCATGCTGTAAATGCACCTGTGGCTGTTATAAATGCATTTATGACAGCTGCGGGTGCTTTACGGCAGCATTTTGCACATGCACGGGCACGTTTTACTTCATGGGCCGGATTATTAGGCACTATGGGCCATAGTTTGGGCACCCCTGAGTTAGTGCTAGATAGGTAGACCATCACCCCATCCCATAATGACCCTCCCTGTCACTCCAAATCACAGGCAGTATGCTGGCTGTAATGAAACTCCAACAAGAAATTCTGTTAGGCAGTGGCTCAAGTCGCTAAGACGCTGACTGGGAAGCGGAAGGTCAGCAGTTCGATTCCCGAGTACTGCAGGACGGAAATGAGCTCCCGTCTTCATCCCAGCTCCTGCCAACCTAGCAGTTCGAAAGCAAGAAATTGCAAGTAGATAAATAGGGACCACTTCGGTGGGAAGGTAACAGCGTTCCGTGCGCTCCGGTGTCTAGTCATGCCTGCCACATGACCACGGAAACGTCTGCAGAAGCAGACAGCGCTGGCTCTTCGGCTTAGAAACAGAGATGAGCACTGCACCCTAGAGTCGGATACGACTGGCTTTCAAGCAAGGGAAACCTTTACCTTTACCTTTGGAAAATAGAATGACATAATCTTCTTCTTCTTTGCTTCCTCTATTTCTTCATTGGCTGTTGAGGGAGGTGCAAGGTTCTTGTTCTGGTACTTCTAGTGGCCACCATTCCCAATTTTATCCCTTCTAGTCACTCCAGCAGTCTTTCTTAAACATCTCATTTCCATGGTGACCAACCTTTGCTTATGTTTTGTTGTGAGCGTCCATGTTTGGCACTGGTAACATAAGGTAGGAATGAATATGCTTTGTATAAGTTTTTTCTTTGTGTTGATTGGTATTCCCTTGTGTTGCAAGAGTGGAGCTAACTGTCCCAATATTTGGTTTGCCTTACTGCAACATATGTTAATCTCTTCATCCATTTTGCAATTTTCAGTAAATATTGTTCCTAGGTATTTGAAATAATACTGCTTTTCCTTAATGAAGCCAAATAGGCACACAGTATGAGGATAACAGTTCTTGTGCAATGAGAGAAGGGGTGGGAATAATTTTTCCCCTCACTCATATATATTGTAAATCAGGGGTTCTCAACTTGTGGCTTGTGGGCTGCATGCGGCCCATGGCACCATTTCATGTGGTCCTCCACCACCTCCACCACATCAGGAAGTGCCATGTGTGGAGGAAGGGCAAAATGGCCATCTGGCCCCCAAAGTTGTCTGAGTGAGCATGGCCCAGGCCCCGGCTTAAAAAGGTTGAGAACTCATGTTGTAAAGAATCATTACTTGAGCCCAATATAGTATTTACTTGGAAATAAGATGCATCTCAGTCCTCCTGGTGTAGACTGATAACTCAGTGGTTATTGCAGGACCAGGTTGTGCATTTTTCTTTGTTCAGATGTCTTCTAGATGAAAGGCAGCAGTCTTTTCTTTATTCATCTCCATATACGAACTATCTTCTGCCTCCAAAGGATTTTAGCAGTGCTCCTTTAAGAAAACAAAAGTACATCACAGCAATCAGCTTACTTGTAATCTTTTGTTTTCTTTATTAATGACAAAGATTGATTCTTCCTAAGCACTCTATCATCAAAGATCATCTTAAAGTATTAATCTCTTTCTGTAACCTAATTTCTGAAAATGGAAGGGGGTATTTTTCAAGTACAGTATACACAAAAGAAAGACTATGACAAGGAGGCACATTTCTTCTCATCTAAAAATCAAAGAATCTTTTTTTGCTTTTCATAGTCTTTTCAAAGAACCTGATTGCGGAATATTTGTGAAATTGTAATATTTGTAGAAGAAGACAGTGATTTGGTAATTTGAATCAGAGCACTATATAGCATCATGATTTTTGAATTTTGCAGATGCATACACTTACATAAAAGGATGGTGGATGTTAGAGTATCCTGGTATACGATGGTCCATGGGGTCACAAAGCGTCGGACCAAACTGTGTGACTGAAGAGCAAAAAAGTTGAGAAACATGGCCAAAGGTGTGTTTATAGAAAAAAGGAAACAAAGATTTCCACAGTTATTTCCCTCAGGTCACTTGAGTTGCACTTGTGCCTGCAGAGGACAGGTTACTACAAAGATATTTTTATAACACTTTGGTGTAAGGGACCAAAGACAATGAAACAGCCGAAGAGTTGGCTTAACACAGGTTTATTGCATGATGATCCGGAGGAACATGTGGTAATGGCGGATGGGTAGCTCAATATATACAGCTGGCTATACATTTGAAAGTGGCTCGTTGACAGACTATTGGTTGCTGCCCGCGTGACGTTGTGGAGGTCACGCCCTTCTTGACCAGGTGAAGAGGTGGCGGGGAATCTTCCCGCGCTGCTGAACTAGGTGAATCTGAGCCATGAGAGCTGGACGCTCGCTACTGCCATCTGGTGGTCACTAGCTCGCGTCCCCTTATCAGGTTTACATTGATACAGCTGAAGGTTATAATGTTGCACACAGAAAGGTTACATTGTTAACACATGGCAATGGTACATTGTTAACGGCACAGCTTTACAGAACACAACAAACACAGAACATATAAAACAAAAATTGGCCAGAATCAAAGAGAAAATTAGCCTGAGTTTTGAACCTCTCATAATTTGTAAAAGACCTGTTTGATAAGTTCCAGGAAGGCTAATAATAAAGCCACCAGAATACTAGTATGTGTGACTCAAAAAAATATGGCTTAATGCAGTAACATCTAACCAACATTTGGCAAAGTGTTTTTATTTTTTCTGGACAAATCTTATGGGTCTGTAAGATGAAGGACATGTAGGCTGTAATTGATAGCTCCATAAAAGGGAATGAGTCCCTTTATATATGTGAATTAATTCTGAACTTTGTGGATAGCACAATGTTTTGTTTGTTTAAAAAATTGTTTTAATGACATAGATAAATTAGTGCTTGAGGCTCCAAAAAGTGCAGATTGTGCTTGAGTAACAGCTTGCATGAGTGCAAGAAATGATAGTGAGTGCAGCAATTTAACATCCTACAAAGCAATTCTCAAAACAGGGCCACCCTGAACAAAAAATTGTAACTATCAGCTAGGTTTTGAGTCAGAATGCTAGAAACAATGTTCATAATTGTCAAGTTTGGCTTCCAGAGAGACCTATTTTCGTTCATACATTTACTTATATACAGTGGTGGGCTCCAGCAGGTTCAGAAAGGTTTGGGAGAACTGGTAGTAAAACTGGCTGGCCTTACCCACTGCCCTGCCTCATCCACCACCACATCCTCCTCTCACCCCACTCCAGACGTGACTCCAACATCCTTGCTGCTGGGTCCAAGCACCCGGAGTGGGGTGAGGCTGAGGCAGCAGTTACTCTGCTGCAGTTACTCTTTAAAGAAAAATTAGAGCATCGAAGTGTAATTGCTAACTAATGGTCTGATGAAGTGGACTCGATCCACAAAAGCTCAGATTAAAATACAGCAGTTTAACCATGCCCATCCAGTCACCTGGCCATGCCTGCAGAGTTGGCCACACCCACAGTGTGGTAGTAAAAAACATTGAAGCCCACCACTGCTTATAAACATGATTATGTATAAGAAATCAACCCTGACTGCTCTTTGAAAGGACAAATACTGAAGCTGAAGCTGAAGTACTTTGGCCAACAAATGAGAAGAGGGGACTCACTGGAGAAGAGCCTGCTCAAAGGCAAAAGGAGAAGGGAGTGGCAGAGGATGAGATGGCTAGATGGCGTCATTGATGCAGTGGGCAGAGATCTGCGAAGACTATGGAGGATGGCAGATTTATTTATTTATTTACATGATTTCTACCCCGCCTTCCTCATCCTTGGATGACCTAAGGTGGCTTACAAAAAAGTTAAAAAACATACATAAATTAAAAACAACTCCCCCCCCCCAATACCCTCCCTAACCCCTTAAGAAAAATACACAAACACAGTTTAAAAACTTATTTAAAAGGATTAAAATAGGAAAGAACTAAATAGAAGATAGGAAGGGGAGGGGGAGGAGAGATAAAAACTGACAGGTACGTTAAGGAACAGGCCAAATTATATTAAGCAAGCAGGACTGGGCCATCACAGCTGTCAGGCCCCACACCCTCTGGCACAGCCAGGTCTTGAGTGCCTTCCTAAAGGTGAGTAGCTCTGTCTGGATGTGCAATTCAGGTGGTAAGAGGTTCCACAGGGCCGGGGCAGACACAGAAATGGCTCTTCTCCTGGTCCCAGTCATGTGTGCTTTTCTTGAGGGAGGGACCACCACTGAGCATCTCTGGTCTGCCCTTGTAGGATATGTGGAATACCTTGGGGTGATGCGGTCCCTTAAGTATCCCAGTCCACTGCTATGTAGGGCTTTAAAAGTCAAAACCAGCACCTTGAATTGCACCCGGAGGCACACTGGTAACCAGTGCAACTCCTGGAGCAGTGGTGACGCATGAGCATAATGCCCACGCCCCATCACCACCTGAGCAGCCACATTCTG
The DNA here is from genome assembly GCA_035047305.1 of Bradypodion pumilum. Lineage (NCBI taxonomy): Eukaryota > Metazoa > Chordata > Lepidosauria > Squamata > Chamaeleonidae > Bradypodion > Bradypodion pumilum. The sequence goes on from JAWDJD010000001.1 coordinate 430,779,521, forward strand.
GATCAGCTGCAGCCTCCAAATGGTCAGAGGAGCCTGGTGTGCTGTGATCCATGGAGTCGCAAAAGGTGTGTGTGTGTGTGTGTGTGAGAGAGAGAGAGAGAGAGAGAGAGAGGAGAGAGAGAGAGAGAAAGAAATGACCTTTAGGATTATATTTTGGAGCTCCTGTCATGAACATACAAAATCCTTCCATCTCTTCTGATGACATCTGCTGGGTAGAGAAAACCATCCTTACTACCCTTAGATCAAAAAAAGAGGAAAGTTCCTGTGCTTTTCTGTGGAAAAGGAGCTTTCAGCAGGTGAAACACTAACCACACTTAATTTAATTTCCTCATTGAAGCAAATCCTAAAGACACAGCAACCCTGTCATCTTTTTCACCACTTACTGAGACACCACAATACAATTTGGGGGATCTTAAAGTTTTTCAGGAATGCGAAGAGGGGAAATAGCAAAAACTGCCTCCCCCTTTTTTTTTTTTTTTGTTTCAGTGGAAAGGAATTTCCCATGTATGGAAATGGAGGGATATTTCCAGTAATTGATCATTAGTCATGATCCAAACCTCAGAAACCACTCTTTAAAAGATTTATCACTATGTAACTCAGAGCACATATGGTCAACTGATCTTGGGGAAACACTCCAATTTCAACTGTCTGACAAACATTCCTTTTATTTATTTTATTTACTGATTTGGTCATTTGTACCCCACCCTCCCAGAGAAAACACCACTCAGGGCGGCTAAATAACAAAGTAAAGAATACAATATAAAAACAGGTCAAAACATTTACAATTAAAAAACCCTCATCTAAAACAGGATTAAAAACTATAAACTGACAATCTATACTTAAAAACTACCCAGAACCCACCCTCCACCCATATTAAAAACAGGCTTGACAGGGCAGGAGGAAAAGTTCCCCATGAAAGCTAAACAAGCCAGTGGGATTGAGTAGTGGGGCCTATCGAGCCCCACACCCGCTGACAGAGCCAGGTCTTCACCATTTTTCTAAAGGGGAGTAGTTTTGTCTGGAGACGCACCTCAGGTGGTAAGAGGTTCCACAGGGCTGGGGCAGACATGGAAAAGGCTCTCTTCCTGGTCCCAGTTAGATGTTCTTCTTTCACTGATGGGACCAGTACTGAGCCCCTCCGGCCTGCCCTTGTAGGATGGGCTGACACTCTTGGGGTGACGCGGTCTTTTAAATAACATGGTCCACTGCCATCTAGGGCTTTAAAGGTCAAAACCAGCACCTTGAATTGTACCCAGAGGCATATTGGCAACCAGTGCAGCTCCCGGAGCAGCAGTGAGGCATGAACATAACACCCACACTCCATCACTACCCGGGCAGCCACATTTTGAATTAGTTGCAGCCTCCAAATGGTTGTCAAGGGCAGCCCCATGTAGAGCACATTACAATAATCCAATCTGGAGGTGACCAGAGCATAAGTGACCATGAGCAAGGAGTCCTGGTCCAGGAATGGGCGCAATTGGTAGATGACACAAAGTTGAGCAAACACCCTCTTGGCCACGACTGCCACCTGCTCCTCGAGCAGCAGTTGCAAGTCCAGAAAGACCCCCAAATTGTGCACCGGGTCTGTCTGAGGCAACAATGCCCCATCCAGAGCCAAAGATCGCAGTTCCCGGAATAACACGGGGCCCCAAACCTACAGCCACTCAGTCTTGCCGGGATTCAGCTGAAGCCCATTGTCCCCCATCCAGACTCCAACAGCCTCCAGGCACCTGGTTAGGGCTTCGACTGCCTCACTCAGGGTCCCACGGGCCACAATGTACAGTTGGGTATCTTCAGCATACTAATGATACCTCACCCCATGGGAACGAATGATCTCACCCAGCGGTTTCATGTAGATGTTAAATAGCAGAGGTGAGAGTACCGAGCCTTGTGGCACCCCACACAGGAGCAGCCTAGGGCTGGACAACCCGCTCTCTAAGGACACTGACTGGGTCCGGTCCTTAAGAAATGAGGAGAACCAGGACAACACAGTGCCCTGGGCCCAAAATCCTTGGAGCTGGCCCAGAAGGATACCGTGGTCAATGGTATTGAAAGCTGATGAGAGGTCAAGAAGAGTGAGAACATAAGGATTTCCCATGTCTTGTTCTCTCCAGAGATCATCCAGCAGTCTCGGTACCATAACCGGGCCTGAATCCTGACTGAAACGGGTCCAGATAATCCGTATCATCCAGAACCCTCTGGAGCTGCTGTGCCACTGCTCTTTCCAACACCTTCCCCAAAAAGGGAAGGTTGGAGATTGGTCTAAAATTTGAAATAAGTGTAAGAGCATTGGAACAAATATAAATAATTATTCTGCTTAATTTTTTTTGCAACTTAGAGAAGATTTCAAATAAGATATCTCGGCAAAAATCCTCCTGATAAATGTGAGGGGAAACCTTTACTTTTACACTGCAGTCTTATACAAAAATCTGTCTCATGAGCACAATAGGCTTGATTCCAGTTAGCATAGAATTGGAGCCTTAATATATCTTTAGAAAAATTGGGAAGATGCCTAGTTTAATATAAAAATGATTGCTTTGGTACAAAATGATAAACACATCCTTCTTGTCTGCAGAAGACTGGTTTAATGAAGTGTAGACTTCACACTAGGGAATATTAAAGAGGCCAACTGTGGCTTGCCCGCGTAAGTGGGAATTATTTAATATTAATCATTCCCTTCCCGAGAGGTTCATTCACCGGCCACAGCCGAGGCATGAGTCAGGGCAAGACTTCCGAACGTGGAGGCATGGGTCTTTCTGGAGAGGTAGATCAGATTGGAATACACATTCCTCTACCTGCTCCCTAACTGACTTGGCAACATCCTGGTCTTTGCATAAACAATAGCCACAGATGTTCCCATGAGTTAGAGCCAGGGAAACAGAGGCTACTTTAGATTAGACTAGAACCCTTTTCCTATAGTGTAAATATGACGTAGAATATGTTTAGCAAGAGGGCCAATCTGTAACCAAAGGGCAGTGACCATCTTAGAGTCGCTCCACCCAGAGGGTGGGTAATAAAATGTCTTTGCCCACCTCAATTTGAGGCTGGACCACCATATCCCAGGCTTCACGTGTCTTTATTCCAGCACAGCAGGGTTCTACATTACAACATAGTGGTGACCCTGACATGATTCTTATCTGAAGCCATGACGTTATTCCAACGCAGCTAGTGCAGACACTGAGCTGCAGACAATCACACGCTCAGGCAAGCTACTGGCAAACGGAATGGATGCGTTCCATAGCCAGGACAAGTCAGAGCTCAATCCTCGACAGCAGCAGAAGATAGCAATGGCAAACCACCGCAACACTCGCTAGTCCATTGTCCAGTACATTCACCTGGGGCCATCCTGTCAGATGGCGCACCAACTCGTCCCATGGAGGGTAACTTCGGGGATTTCAAGGGGCAGGATGGCGGCTATTTTGTCCGTTAGGCAGCAAGAGCTAGCGGATTTTAATTCGTCCATTAGGGGAGCTAGCAGATTTTATCGTGTATCAGGAACAATGGACCCTGAGGTTTGGGACAGAGCAGGGAAATGCCTTAAAGTAGAACCCCAAGTGCCCACTAAAATCATAGGGGCTTGGAACAATTGTAGGCAGATGATTGCAGCAGTGAGTCCAGCTTGGGTAGAGACCACGAAAACACCAGCTTATGTAGAACCATCAGCCCCAGCGTGTCTCTACCTGACCATCAAATTCCAGCATAGGGGATTGGAGGACTTAGGAAGTTCAGGCACTTCTCGGGCAGTCAGGAGCCCTTCCCAACACATGAGAAAGGCAGATTTATGCCAGGGGGAATTGCCGGCAGCAGAACTGGCCAGACAATGTCCAAATGCGGGAAATCGGCCTACGGGCATGCCTTTAGCCCCAGTCCAAATAGAGGCAGCCCCTGCTCTGGAAGCGCCAGAGGAAACATCCCAGCAATAATTACCCCAAGCATCTCCGAGGCACAGGCAGAAATCAAAGGCAGTGTAGGATTGGACCTTGAGTGCCAGGCAGACATTAATTTTTAATGACTCCATATTTGCCCTTGGCAACAAGATGGGTCAAAAGCAGTCTACACAGTGGACTGATAAACAGAAGTGGCCAAACGGAGTGGCAATGTTCAAAGATAGGAAATCCGTTTGAGGCTTGAATATGTAGTAATAGGTAATATAATATAATGTTTTATTCTTAAGTAGTATATTGAATTAATCTTGTAGTTAATATATTCAGAATCTTCCAGTAGAGCAATACAACAAGTCCAATACATTGTGAAAGTCAACCGGTATGCAGACTCTTTCGGGAGAATTTCCCTTCATCAGACAACTTGACTTGCTAACTTTCCAATATCTGAATATATTAACTACAAGATTAATTCAATATACTACTTAAGAATAAAACATTATATTATATTACCTATTACTACATATTCAAGCCTCAAACGGATTTCCTATCTTTGAACATTGCCACTCCGTTTGGCCACTTCTGTTTATCTGTGCTTTTGCATTTCTTGGCTTTTGGCATTTGGGAATGGGCAGATCCTCCAATGGCACCTCTATCTTGACGCGTCAAACTGTTTACTCAGGGCTTTTACAAAGACTATAAAACAGTGGGGATTCAACAAGCACGAGACCTCTTCCCACAGCTGTTACTAATCACTTACATGGCCAGCGTTATCCTGGCTAATACAATTTTGAGATTGTTAAGAGTTCAAGCATTGTGGTGTAATGTACTTCTGTAGATATATATTTTGACCCCCTTTACACAATTTTGTCAATTTGTAGCCCTGGACTATAAAATATAAAAATGTATAAATATATTTAGTCAATTAGGAGGCATGGGAGGGGAATGCTAGATTATGCACACCTGGTTTCCTATCAGCAGGATTTATAAGGGGAGTAATATTTTGAGTCAGTAACATCCATAGCCCAAAATGAATAAACAAAAAGAGGTTAGGATGCAACATGAAAACAAGATACCCTTTGAAAACTAAATGTTATATATCCAGGTGGGTTTCTCTTTTATACTTAGCTCAGTAGCAATATTCCAGTTCAGAATTAATTTTATATATATTGTATGTATTTTCAGATATTGGAAAGTTAGCAAGTCAAGTTGTCTGATGAAGGGAAATTCTCCCGAAAGAGTCTGCATACCGGTTGACTTTCACAATGTATTGGACTTGTTGTATTGCTCTACTGGAAGATTCTGAATATATTAACTACAAGATTAATTCAATATACTACTTAAGAATAAAACATTATATTATATTACCTATTACTACATATTCAAGCCTCAAACAGATTTCCTATCTTTGAACATTACACAGTGGACTGTTCATAATTTTTTCCTGTCCTTATCCAGGTCTAAGATTGTCCTGTTTTTCTCTGTAACCAAAAGAAAAGGAGGATAATATGTGTGTTGTATGTGTAAGATAGTGGGACTTGTCTTGCCTCGAAAGTACCATTCCCTAGGCTGGCTTCCCCTGTGGGAAATACATCTTACAGCAGTATTGAGGGACCCTTACTTTTGAGTAAAAGCTTACTTTCGAGTAAAAACTTGCTTTTGAGTAAAAACTTACTTTCGAGTAAAGCTTACTTTTGAGTAAAGCCTACTCTCGGGTAAAAGCATGGCCCTTCCGGTATGGGCCAGGCAGTAGCCAATTATGGGGGGAAAATTAAAGGCCCTAAAGCAGCTTGTTAAAGAACCGCTAATTTAAGGGCACATTGAATCATTTACAATCCCTTTGAATTCACCAGTAATTGTCATAAAAAACAAGTCCAAAAAGTTTAGGTCAGATAGGAAGGTAACTGAAATGGAAAGGAAACTAACTTCTAAGAAAAAGCCCAGAATGGTTGTAAAAAGCCACCTGAGAACAGCCTAAAAAATCTGGCAGAGAGGAATCATTTCCTCATGAGTAGAGCGAGAAAAGGGACTGCAGTGGCTCAAGTGGCTAAGATGCTGACTGGGAGGGTGAAGGTCAGCAGTTCGATTCCCTAGTACTGCAGGATGGAATGAGCTCCCATCTTTCTCCCAGCTCCTGCCAACCTAGCAGTTCGAAAGCAAGAAATTGCATGTAGATAAATAGGGACCATGTCAGTGGGAAGGTAACAGTGTTCCATGTGCTCCGGTGTCTAGTCATGCCTGCCACAGAAATGACTGTAGAAGCAGACAACGCTGGCTCTTCGGCTTTGAAACAGAGATGAGCACTGCACCCTAGAGTTGGATACAACTGGCTTTCAAGCAGGGGAAACCTTTACCTTTACCTAGAGCAGAGCAATGCAGACCTGGGGAGGGGGAGTGTCCCCAGGAAGAAATGTGGATATGCGTGATGAGTGAATGAATGGTGCACCAGTGTGATTGCTGAATTGTTGAGAATTGATATGTGTGATGTGTGTTTGCATGGTTATGTTATAATGAGATGCCAGGTATTGTGTTCTAGACAGTTAAACTCTGTTCATGGGTTAGAAATTGCTTTCAATGGGAGGGAAAAAATTGCCCCAGCCTTGACTCATTCGGGCAGCAGGCTAGAGAAAGTCTCAGTAAGAGCGGAGAAGAAGCAGTGGAAAAGAAAAAAGAGAAAAAATTCTTTGTCTCCTGGCCGCCTGCTAACAGCATAAGCTCCAGGGACAGGGGAGGAAGAAGAAGGGGGAAATTCTAGCCCAAAAAAGGGGCAGGGGTGGCCCCCTCCCTCTCAGCCAAGCCTGCCATTAAATATGCAAAGAAGGTTTTTCTTCTTCTGGTTAAACCACTCCTTCCACATTCTTAAACTTGCTTTGCAATCAGAGCTGTTACAAACATGCACAGCTAATTGGAAGAGTGAATAATGGAATAGCAATTGATTCATTTGCATTGAAGAGACAATTTTTATGGCCTAACGAACTGGAAAAATTGTCTCTGAGTTTGTTCATCTTGTCTAGTCTTGTCTAAATGTTTTAAGAATATAGTAAAGTCAGAATGCCTGAAATTGAAGTTCTCAGCAGGTAACATTACAGGTTTGAATTTTGCATTAAGAATGACACTGGCACTTGAGTTAAATAGAATCTTGATCAAGGTAAAATGTCACTAACCCATTACATTGTGAACAAAACTAATGACTTGGAGTTATTTATTCCCACAGCTCTGCTATAACTATGTTTAATCCCTTTAAATTACATAAATAACACTTTGATTTTTGCAAACCTCTCTCCTAAGCGCCACATTTCAAAGGCAATTTGTTTTCCTGCAGACATAACATGCTTGGAACTAAGTTCCAAACTCTTTGTGATGTTTTCCACAGCCTCCTTAGTTAATTAACTCTTCATTGACAAAGATTGCTATCTCTTTCCACAGAATAGGAACCCAAAGGAGCGTTACATTCTCATTAACTGATTAGAAGTTAACCTCTGACTCTTTCCTCTTCTGATTTTAATGTTTTCTCCACCTCAGCATTGTGCATTCAGACTGTCTTTTAGCTTATTTGTCCTTCTCTTCTAATTGCTGATTTTTGAACATTCACAGCTTTCCCTCAAGTCATGGAGGAAAATCCCTTATCTCATGATCTAACATTCTTGTTTTCTGGCAGACCCTCCCAGCAAGAAATTCTGCATCTAAATGGCACTTTTTACAAAGCCAGGTAAGGCAATTGTGGAATGAGTTAATCTGCACTGTTTTTTCTTTCAGTTAAAACAAGGGGGGAGGCCCCCCGGATCCTATAAGCTAAGACAATATTTACTTATAATTACAAAAACTTATTTTCTCAGACTTTTTCTCCCAGGATTTTCAAGGCTGCTTCTGCAGCCAGCTTTTTTCTTTTCTCTGCAGGTCCATTTTTCTGGATGCCACAGCCAGACCAGGCTCAGAATCCAGAACCAGGTCCCAATTCCAGAACCAGGAGGTGTTAGATGCCAGCAAGCACCAGCCAGCCATTCAAACATGGCAAGCACAGACCTCAGCCACAGATGACACCAGTCAGCCATTTTTGATGACTTTGGCATGCTTTGGCCCCAAGGGGGGAGGATTTGGGACACACACACATACATACAAGTCATTCAAAATTACCCACCAGTTGGGACTTCCAAGGACATATGCTCAATTAAAAACACAGTCTTGCTTTATGCCAACTTGGACATCCATAAATATAGACTCTTCAAGTTACCAATGGACATTTTGTGTTATACAATAAAATCCACACCAAAGGACAATTGGAACAATTCATAGCTTCACCACATGTAACCTCACTTCAAGGAGATGCAGCTGAATATTTGTGCATATGTTTTCACTATTTGCTATCACTTGTATTGTTTTTGCATATCTTTGAATTCTTTGCCTTTGTACAATGTTCAAGGTGGGACTTTCAAGGGACATATGAACTAGACTGTGAATTTTGCACACATCCCATTGCATATTATTCTCACATCTGTCATCACGATACCACGCCTTGCTAGGAGGGTATATCTTCGCAATGGGTGGGGAAGTAGCCAAACGGGGCCACATCTACATAAAGATTGATCATCCCGAAACCAAAGAAATTCCCCTATTGTAATCCTTTAATTACTTTGTGTTCTATTATGTTCCTGCCAATCGCATCTCCCTATGTGTGAATTGCCAGAGAAGCCCTTTTGCAGGGTACTAAGGAACATTTCTATCACTGGGGAAAAAAATTAGCACCCCCAGCAAAAGTCATCAATCACACCTCATCAGTCACTGCCATGTTAAACAGAGGGTAGGCTGAACTGAGCCATGTGGTCTTAGACCGCTGCACAGCAATTGACTATTTGCTGCTTTGACTCCATTTGGGTTGCGAATCTGTCCGGGACAGGTACTGTCTCAACCTGAGGGACACCTCGCGCAAAATCCAGGACCTGGTAACCAAACTTGACACTTCAGTCAAGAAGATATAATTGGGCTAGCACTGTAGTCATGGGTCCCCTGGAGGTGGGTGCAGACTGTGCCCAGTACCATAATCATCATCATAGCAGTGGGGATTATGCTTTGCTGCTTTACGCAGTGCATTCCTTCACTTTTTTCAATATATGCCTCGCGCCTAAGGCCAGGAGGAAACCTCATATTCAGCAAGCCCTCAGTCAGACAGCATTAAAGGAATAAAAAAGGAGAGATGTGGATTGCCCGCTTAAGCGGGAATTATTTAATATTAATCATTCCCCTCCCGAGAGGTTCATTCATCGGCCACAGCCGAGGCATGAGTCAGGGCAAGGCTTCCGAACGTGGAAGCATGGGTCTTTCTGGAGAGGTAGATCAGATTGGAATACACATTCCTGTAGCTGCTCCCTGAATGACTTGGCAACATCCTGGTCTTTGCATAAACAATAGCCACAGATGTTCCCATGAGTTAGAGCCAGGGAAACAGATGCTACTTTAGATTAGACTAGAACCCTTTTCCTATAGTGTAAGTATGATGTAGAATATGCTTAGCAAGAGGGCCAATCTGTAACCAAGGGGCAGTGACCATCTCAGAGTCGCTCCGCCTAGAGGCAGGGTAATAAAATGTCTTTGCCCACCTCAATTCGAGGCTGGACCACCGTATCCCAGGCTCCATGTGTCTTTATTCCAGAACAGCAGGGTTCCACATTACAACAGCCAACAGCTATGGACTAAGTTACAGGCATTCTTCCACACCTTTCAAAATGTGGTTGTGCATGCTATGCCTTTATGGTCAGAGATCACTGACTTGTCCTCTCTAGGTCTGTACATATTAATAGTGGTTGAGTGTTTCCAGTTCACAGCATTTGGTCGCAAAATTCAGTCTTCTGGGTTCACTCTTCAGAACACTGATTTTGACCCTGAAATTTTGACGAGTGAGATGGTGTTGATCTAGCAATCCTGGTCTGGTTTGGGGAATCATGCTGACATATTGCATGATCTCCCAGTAGATCCAAATTGATTCCACCTCCATCCTTGTTTTAGAAATTTGCCCCCTATCTTTTTAATAACATACCTCTTACTTTATGTTGCAACATTCAGCTTGCAAATCTTTGTAAGGGCCTCTGGGAGGCAGACTCTTCATGGAATTACTTTATTTGCTTTAAAATGCATAAGTGTGCTTGTACACAGTCTTGTCTCTGTTTTTTTATGCATATATCCATTTTGCTCCCATTATATCACAACAGCATACTCCTTGACCCTGTGTTTAGGCACTGAACCTCAGAGAACAAAATGCTGCTGAGTTGGCAGTCTTAACATTGGTAGATACCAAGAATCTATTATTTTATGCCATGGAAAAGCTTTATCTGACTCTAAGCATTAAATTGGGGAATTGTGTCCTTTCATACCCAGGATGATAGAGTAGGCTCTATGCACAGAGTTGCTTGTGGAAGGAGATGGGGGAGGGGGGTAATTCACCCCAAAATCGGAAGCGATAGTTAAATGTTCAGAAGACAGGGTCAGGATTCACAATGACAGAACTAAGTCAAAACAAATAAAATGAGTTTCAGCAGGTGGAGGAATGTAGAAATCTCCATTCCAGGCCTTCATATGCTCCAGCTGGAGACCCTGGGTAGTTTAGCTATTTGAGAACAGGCTCTTCCTCCTAGAGGCTGCCTCAGCAATGGAGGTCAACAGATATTCATTTGTCTGAGCCTCTTGCCTTGTTCCTGAAGACTCCCTGCCTTGTGGACTGTTGTTTTGCCTTGCCTGGCTCCTGAAGTTCCATTCTCACTTTGATCCAGCCACTGAGGATTCTCTGCTGTGTCTCTTCTCCTGGTCACCTGACCTCTGGCTTGTTTGGACTATGCTTTTTGTCATCTGGAATAATCCTGCATCTCTGGCTTCACTTGGATTTGGACTGTGGGCTGAGCTATGGTTACTGTTTATCCTGTTACCTGGTTGTCCTGGGTCCTGGTGCTTGTGTTACCTGCCCAGCTACCGATGCCCTGGACTCTTTATTTTGGCAGAAAAAAATTACACACACAAATATAGATTGGTTGGGACTTGGTTTGATAATTATGGCTTTCAAATTAAGTGAAGTATTTCCTAATGAGTTTTTATGGCCTTTTGAATCTAGTCTGTCACTCTATTCACAATGAGAAAATAGTCAGGGCCAAACGGTGTAGACTAATCAAAGAGAGAGAAAAACCATTTGAGCCTGCAGTTGCGAAATGCAAATTGATTTAATGAAAGTAAATTCTGGTTTGCTGAGTAGATTCTAAGCCCTTCCGGTAAATAATTGGCTTTTCAATATTTTAATCAGGAGTCTAAACAAAAAATGCAAAAACAATAACTCAGCTAAGCATATACAATGAATCATAAATCATACCTGTCACGTTTCAGGAAATTCCTGTCAAATAAGGGAAATTTCCCATCCAAAATGGGAAACTGGACAGTTATGCTTATCCTGTGCTGGCCTCCAGTCTAACTCCAGTCTAATTGAAGTCTAACTAATATGGGATGATGGTGGGAAAGAGTGTAAAATACGTGGTTTTGACAGAAATTTCCCAAAACTTGATAGGTATGTCATACATATATACATATTTACAAATATGACTATGGGATTGCATATACAAAATACATATAGCTGGAGAAACTAAGACATTTACCTGCTCATAAAGATACAATGAAGTATAGTAAATTATTTTCTTGCGTCCCAAGCCTCATCTGTTTGTTCCTTCTGTGCTTTTGGATGTCAAAATAACTCAGATTCACAAGAAATTTATAATGGTGCAAAACAGGTGCACATAATCAGAGCACTCACAGACCAGTAAATCAATATCTTATAAATTAAAGAGACAGCAGTAAAATCATTTAAAGAAAGCAGGCAAGGTCTAAATCTACGTTAAATCCATGTGGTTGTACTGAATTAAACCTATGTATATAATAAGCCTCCCTGCGGAGGAGTTGTGTTTCAATATCAATGTGTTCAAATGCGGATGATTTAACAGTCTCCAGAACAACCTATCACTATGCTGGCGTGCTAAGAAATGACTCACCATAGGTGCTTGGGTGTCAGCTGACCTGATTTTGGAACGGTGTTCCCCCACCCTGGTTTTCAATTCCCTCATAGTACATCCGATGCAACATAAACCACATTTGCACATGATTAGATAAATTGCAGTTTTGGGTTTTGCATGTGGTAAATTCTTTTAATGTTACCTTAAAGTGCACGTCGGGAATACTATCTACCTTCGTTTCCCAGGCTAACATGCAGTGTAAGCAGTTGCCACAGCGGAAATGCCCTATAGCAATGGGTGCGGTGAGTTTGGAACATCTGTCGTGATTCGACAGGGTAATTAATTGACCTATAGAACTAGTTTTCCTTAGTCCGATAAGCGGCAGACTGTCACATCCGGGAATGTGCCTTACAATATTCCAGTGTCTATGAATAATCATGTGTATCTTAGATGCAAGTGGGGAGTATTCAAATGAAAACGTAAGTCTTTGGTTAGCTGGTCTCTTTTTAGTAGTAAGTAGTTGCTGTCTAGAAACATTGCATGCTCTATTATAGCAATTTGAAATGACTCGTTCAGGATAGCCCTTTTGCTTCAAAAATTGACTGATCTCAGAGGCGGAACTATCAAAATCAAACGTGGTTGAGGAGTTCCTCTTAGCCCTAAGAAATAACCCATATGGGAGATTGTTCCAAATATAATGCGGGTGGTAAGAAGAATAGTTTAAATAGGCATTCCTGTCTGTTGGTTTATGAAATAATTTAAGTTTCACTCTGCGATCGGAATCAAGGTAAACTGCAACATCGAGAAACGGCAAGGAGAAATCATTAACATTGTTGGAGAACCTTAGATTATCATTAACACCATTGAGCCAGCACACAAAATCAGGGACACAACTCAAATCTTTGATCACAAAAAAAACAGATCATCTATAAAACGTTTATAGAGCATGATTGATTGTTCAAAAGGGTTAGAGTTACCGTATTTTCCAGCATATAAGATGACTGGGCATATAAGACGACCGCCAACTTTTCAAGTTAAAATATAGAGTTTAGAATATACTCATCCTATAAGACTACCCCTCTTCCAATGCCGGCAGACAGCCAGTGCCTGCCTACACTGCCCCTTTAAGGCAGCCCACGGCCCTTTATTCCTCCCGGTAGGAGCGCCACCACAGCTGCAAGGGGTCCTGCCTCTCCCTCCCTGCTCCTACCAGGAGGGATAAAGGGCCATGGGCCGCTGGGGCCAAGCTTTTATTCTAAAGCTTAGAAATAACTACCGGTAATTATCAAGTGGCTAAGACGCTGACTGGGAGGCGGAAGGTCAGCAGTTCGATTCCCGAGGACTGCAGGACAGAATGAGCTCCCATCTTTGTCCCAGCTCCTGCCAACCTAGCAGTTCGAAAGCAAGAAATTGCAAGTAGATAAATAGAGAAGGTAACAGCGTTCCATTCACTTTGGTGTCTAGTCATGCCTGCCACATGACCACGGAAAGGTCTGCAGCAGCAGACAGTGCTGGCTCTTCAGCTTTGAAACAGAGATGACCACTGCACCCTAGAGTTGGATACGACTGGCTTTTGAGCAAGAGAAAGCTTTACCTTTACCTATTATTATTATCATGAAAGCAAGAAATTGCAAGTAGATAAACAGGGACCACTTTGGTGGGAAGGTAACAGCATTTCGTGCACTCCTGTGTTCTGAAGGCAACAGATCGTTTCATGTCCTACGGTGATATCTGCCACTTTTTACATCAGCTCTCACAAAATTTCATACCTGCCACATGTCCATGGAAAACGTCTGCAGAAGCAGACAGCGCTGGCTCTTTGGCTTTGAAACAGAGATGAGCACTGCACCCTAGAGTCAGATACGACTGGCTTTCGAGCAAGGGAAACCTTTACCTTTACTAAATAGGGACCACTTCGGTGGGAAGGTAACAGCGTTCCGTACACTCCGGTGTCTAGTCATGCCTGCCACATGACCACAGAAAGGTCTGCAGAAGCAGACAGTGCTGGCTCTTCAGCTTTGAAACAGAGATGACCACTGCACCCTAGAGTTGGATATGACTGGCTTTCGAGCAAGAGAAACCTTTACCTTTACATATTATTATTATTATTATTATTATTATTATTATTATTATTATTATTATCATGAAAGCAAGAAATTGCAAGTAGATAAACAGGGACCACTTTGGTGGGAAGGTAACAGCATTCCGTGCACTCCTGTGTTCTGAAGGCAACAGATCATTTCATGTCCTACGGTGCTATCTGCCACTTTTTACATCAGCTCTCACAAAATTTCATGCCTGCCACATGACCACGGAAATGTCTGCAGAAGCAGACACAGCGCTTGCTCTTTCAGCTTTGAAACAGAGATGAGCACTGCACCCTAGAGTCAGATACGACTGGCTTTCAAGCAAGGGAAACCCTTTACCTTTAAGCCATGAGCATCAATATTAAAAAAAGGCTTGAACCATCTCACTATGCGTGCAATGAGTCAATCTCATATATTTGTTTCACCTTTTAAGTGAAATGAATGAACATTTGCATGATATTCTAATTTTCCGAGTTTCACCTGTAAGTAAACCAGATAGACGTCTCTCGACCCGGGCCAGTGGAGGGGGGGGGAGTCTGGACTCCCTCCTGCCCTCTGAGCATGACAAGACCCGCCTTTTTTCCCCGTCCTCCTCCTCCTCTTCTCCCCTCAGCGGGGAAACTCGGAGAAGTCAGGGCAGACTCAAAGCAGAGCTCCGATTAGCAGCCACTTTAAGTGGATGAGAAAGCAGCAGCAAAACTTGGGTGAGGGTACCGCTTCCCTCCCTCCCTGCATGCTAGAGTCGGATACGACTGGCTTTCGACAAGGGAAAACCTTTACCTTTACTAAATAGGGGCGACTTCGGTGGGAAGGTAACAGCGTTCTGTGCACATGACCACAGAAATGTCTGCAGAAGCAGACACAGCGCTGGCTCTTTCGGCTTTGAAACAGAGATGAGCACTGCACCCTAGCTGGGGGAGTGAGGGGGAGGAGGTGCGACGGAAAGGTCTCTGGAGCAAGGGGCCACCTGGATATCACCACCCTCAGCCTCGCAGCAGTGGTGGCAGATGGCTTTCCCCGCCGGTCAGCTGGTCCTTCACCTCACCACCTCCCGGGGGGGGGGGGGTGAGGAGCAGCAGCAGCAGCAACTGACCAGTGGGGAAACCCGC
Source organism: Bradypodion pumilum (assembly GCA_035047305.1). NCBI lineage: Eukaryota > Metazoa > Chordata > Lepidosauria > Squamata > Chamaeleonidae > Bradypodion > Bradypodion pumilum. Next base: position 430,794,577 of record JAWDJD010000001.1, read on the forward strand.
CGCAGCTGCGAGGCTGAGGGTGGTGATATCCGGGTGGCCCCTTGCTCCAGAGACCTCACAGCAGCTGACCAGTGGGGAAAGCCACCCACCCCCACCACCGCCACGAGGTCTCCGGAGCAAGGGGCCGCCCGGATATCACCACCCTCAGCCTCGCACCATCAGTGGTGGATGGCTTTCCCTGCCAGTCAGCTGGTCCTCCACCTCACCACCTGGGGTGTGTGAGGAGGAGCAGCAGCAGCAGCTGACAGGCGGGGAAAGACACCCACCCCCGCCACCGCCGCGAGGCTGAGGGTGGTGATATCCGGGCAGCCCCTTGCTCCAGAGGCCTCGCGGCAGCAGCGGCACATGGCTTTCCCCACTGGGCGGCCCCTGGCTCCGTAGTACCCGGTGTATAAGACGACCCCCAACTTTGGGACAGATTTTCAGGGTTAAAAAGTCGTTTTATATGCCGGAATAAACAGATCATCTATAAAACGTTTATAGAACATGATTGATTGTTCAAAAATGTTAGAGTTACCCAAAATAAACTCACATTCAAAGTTGATCATATATAGGTTCGCTATACTGGGCGCAATGGCACTACCCATAGCGAACCCTCTGGTCTGCAGATAGAAAGTGGGCCAAACCTAAAAAAAATGTGTTCAAAAATAATGTCCAAAAGAAAGTGCGTGGGTAGGTGCAAGTCTTCTCTTGAATCCAGGACTGAATGAGTAATAGTGCATGCCTCATCAAGGGGAATATGTGTATAAAGGGTCCGGACATCAAGAGTGACAAACCCACCATCCTCAGGTATAGTAAGCCCCTCAACCTGTGAGATGAAATCAGTGGTTTATTGTGGGTAACTCTAATCCTTTTGGACAATCAATCATGTTCTATAAACGTTTTATAGATGATCTGTTTTTTTGTGTTCAAATATTTAAGTTGTGTCCCTGATTTTGTGCGCTGGCTCAATAGTGTTAATGATAATCTTAGGTTCTCCGACAATGTTAATGATTTCTCCTTGCCGTTTCTCGATGTTGCAGTTTACCTTGATTCCAATCACAGAGTGAAAGTTAAATTATATCGTAAACCAACAGACAGGAATGCCTATTTAAACTATTCTTCTTATCACCCGCATTATATTCGGCACAATATTCAATTCAATTCAATTCAAATTTTAATTTGTACCCCGCCCTACTCAGCTTGTAGGCCAACTCAGGGCGGCTTCCAACATAATTAAGAATACAACAAAACAAAATATAATAAACATACAAAATGTCAATAAAAATAAATATACATTCGGAACAAAAATGCAATGAACACAATTCCTATAAAAACAGCATATAAACTGAGTATCAGCAAACCCTGAAACACAGTAACAAAAATAAAGCAATCAGGCAAAGATGCATCATAAATACAATAATCAGAGCATGGATACATAAGTCATGCATCGAACAACAATACAATAATAATACAATACATTAATGAAATCAGAAAAGAAAACATCAGTCTCAAAAAAAAATTAAGTTATAACATAGCAAAATTAATTACACAATCCTTCGGCCACCAATATCCCCAAAACAGAACCCCATGTCTTGCACGTCCCTGACGGAGCCAAAGAAGAGGACGACCTGGCCTTTAAGGCCAGGAAATGGACCGGCAACTCTGGTGGTACAACTTTGGTGGAAAAGTCCAGCCGCGGCAATACTGGTCAGCTGCGTTCCCACCACCCCCGCCGGACAGGGCGGGGGAGGGAGCCAAAGGTGGAATCACGGTCCTTTATACCCCCCGCCCGGCGGGCCAAGGGGAGAGGCTCAGCTGGGCTCCTCTTCCCTCCCCTGACTGTCTGAGCCAGAGGAGGGGGCCAAAGATGGTACGGGTGTCTCTAGTGCGCTGGCGGTGGCTTTTTCAAGCCTCGCTGCAGAGACGAGGCTCAGCTGGGCTCCTCTTCCCTCCCCTGACTGTCCGGGCCAGAGGAGGGGGCCAAAGATGGTGTGGGCGTCTCTGGTGCGCTGGCGGTGGCTTTTTCAAGCCTCGCTGCAGAGATGAGGCTCAGCTGGGCTCCTCTTCCCTCCCCTGACTGTCCGGGCCAGAGGAGGGGGCCAAAGATGGTGTGGGCGTCTCTGGTGCGCTGGCGGTGGCTTTTTCAAGCCTCGCTGCAGAGATGAGGCTCAGCTGGGCTCCTCTTCCCTCCCCTGACTGTCCGGGCCAGAGGAGGGGGCCAAAGATGGTGTGGGCGTCTCTGGTGCGCTGGCGGTGGCTTTTTCAAGCCTCGCTGCAGAGACGAGGCTCAGCTGGGCTCCTCTTCCCTCCCCTGACTGTCCGGGCCAGAGGAGGGGGCCAAAGATGGTGTGGGTTATTTCTTAGGGCTAAGAGGAACTCCTCGACCACATTTGATTTTGATAATTCTGCCTCTGAGATCAGTCAATTTTTGAAGCAAAAGGGCTATCCCGAATGAGTAATTTCAAATTGCTATAATAGAGCATGCAATGTTTCCAGACAGCAACTACTTACTACTAAAAAGAGACCAGCTAACCAAAGACTTACCTTTTCATTTGAATACTCCCCACTTGCATCTAAGATACGCATGATTATTCATAGACACTGGAATATTGTAAGGCACATTCCCAGATGTGACAGTCTGTCGCTTATCGGACTTAGGAAAACTAGTTCTATAGGTGTTATGTATGTTAACTGTGTTTTGTGACAGGAGCAGAATGTATCTTTTCTCATGTATCTTTTCTTATGCAAATAAGTGGATTGAAAAATGTGCACACTCTTTTAGCCAATGGGCTTGTTGTATTATTGTTACTGTTACTGTTTATATTGTATATAAGTCCGAGTTTTGCCCCATCCAAACAGTGTTCAAACCCCACTAATAAAGAATTGAATTTCACTACTTCATTCGTCTGCTTCTTCATTCCTTGAACACTAAACTGGCAACGAATGTGGGATGGCGTCCCCATATGGCAGCAACATCAGCCCATTCAACCCAGTGTATCCAGAGAAATGGGCAACGTACGAATGCCGGTTCCGCCATGCAATGGCCTCACAGAAGATCACCAATGGAAACCAGAAGCACTCATGTTTCCTTGCTCAGTGCGGTTCTGAGATGCTTGAGCTGGCAACCCACCTCGTTCTCCCAAGGGACATGGATGTGGTGCTGCTCTCAGAAATCATGTCTGCACTGAGGAGGCACCTGCAGCCAGAGGTCTTGAACTTCCTGACCAGGGTGGCCTTCCACAGAAGAGAGCAGCGACCCTGTGAATCCATTGCAGACTACGCCACCACACTGCGTATTGCTGCCGCCCCGTGCAAGTGGAACAACATTGAAGAAGCACTCCGGGACCATCTGCTGGCTGGCATGAGGGACGAAGATGCTCAATGTCACCTCATGATCAGAGAAACACTAACTTTCAGGGATGTCTTAGAAGAGGCATTAGTGTTTGAGGCTGCATGGTCCAGGATAAAGCTTTTCTGGCATCGCCACTCCACCACCAGTGCCACTGACTCAGCTGTGCAAGCTCAGCAAAGTTCACCTTCATCCTCCTCAGCATCTCCTGGTTCCACCTCTTCATCAGAGTCCAGCGACGGGGGGGGGGGGGGGGGAAACACGAATAGCAAAGATCTTTTGGTATCTACCGCAGAAAGAGGGAGGATTAGGGATACCAAATTTGAGAAACTACTATAGAGCTTTTCAAATTAATAATATTATGAAGAACTTAGCTTGGGAAAGGGCAATATGGGAAGAAGTTGAAATGAAAGAATTAAACCAAGTAGGTAGAGGAGCATTTTTGGGCAGCAGCAAAGGCAAGCGCGGCGCCAAAATGGCCGCTGCGCTTTTTGCAGCCCCAACCCCACCCTGGACTCAGACATCCGGGTAGTTAAGGGGCGTGGCCAACCCCTTATAAAAGGGGTGGCCACGAGGCGGCCCTTCGCCATTTTAGAAAAGCGACGGAGCGGAGAAGTTTGCTCCGTCGCTTTTTTTTACCTTGCTTGCTTGGAATTGCAAGCAGTTTAGTGAACGTCAGAGCGGGGGAACTCACTCTGCCGGCTGGCTTTTGCTGGGTGGCCAAGCCACCCAAAAGGCCGCACGGTCCCATGCCGGGAGACGGGCTTGCCCAACCCCCTGCCCAGTTCGCTCAAAGGAGTCAGGACTGTGGTGGCTAAGTGGTTAAGGAGCCCGCCTCGTTAGCTGGCAGGCTGGCAAATTGAAGAGCCAGCAGTGGCGCAGTGGGTCCGGCGGCTATAAAGCCTTGTAGGTTTCTAGAGGTCTGCGTGTTTGAATCCCGGCTGAGAAAAGGAAAAGATATTATTACCCTGCAAAAATCATTTCAACCCAGAGTAATCTCCGTCAGGGAAATGAACAAACCGGCCTATTTCCCCCCCCCCCCCGGCAACTGCTACTTATTAGGTCATTTGGGCACTTGCCTAACTGCCATTGAGGCAGAAGACTCGGGCGGGGGTGGGGCAGTCTGGCTCCCCAGGGGCTTCAAGCCCCATGGACCTTAGATCACGGTAAGAGCCCAGATGGTGTAGTGGTTAGGCTGCTGTTCTGCAGCCAAAGGGTTGTAGGTGTGATCCTGAACGGGCTCAAGGTTGATTCGTTCATCCTAGGTCAGTATGTTGGGGGCGAAATCCTAATTAACCTGTAGCCACCGATAGAGTGCACTAAGTGCTATGGGGTGGTATATCAGTATGATGATTGCTTTAGATCGGGGTGGCCCAGTGTGGCCCAGCGTGGGGGTTGCACACCGCCCTTGCCCCTCCACCCATGGGCCGGATTACTCGGCCAGGCCCTACTGTGGTCGCGGGTGCCCACGGACTTGGTCACAGCTCGTGGGTCATTCTAGGGCACAGGCTGTATGTTGGCTGTCTGTTGCATCTGGCCCACATTATTTCGGTGGGCCGGATTCGATCGATCATTCACGTATGGCCCGCCTTGCTGCCCTGGAAGCCTCCAAGACAATTGCTTCACCACCTCAGGACCCCGGGGCAGGGCCACATCTGGCCGCTCCCCCTTTGCCTGCCCATGCTCTGTGGCAGGCCCTTAGCCGGGTCGAGCTACCAGAGGCCATCAGACCTACGCCTGTTGGTGTTCCGCAGCTCCCAGTGCTGCCTCCCTGGAGGGGCCTTCTGCTAGTGCCCGGTGTGACCTGGCCTGGACCTTTGATGGCTCAGAGCTCGACTCCCATCACGAGCTCCAACGTCCCTCAAAGGCCGGAACCCCCGGTGGGGGCGGCCAAGGGGGATGCAACTTGTGAGTATTGTGGTCAAATTAGTGCACCATTTACACTGCCACATACAGTTACGGGGGTGTAGTCCACACCAACGTCTTTGTCTATTGTGCCTATTGCCCATTCCCCACTCCCTCGCTTAGCTCCAAGCTGACTCGGGCCATGACCACAGCCGGCTACTCGCTTCCCCTGGGGACCACTTGGTACCAACCAAGGAGGGAAGGAAGGGGTGAGACTACGGGGATGAGAACTTGTACTGTTGTTGCAAGCCCCCTTGTATGTGGCCTACCTGGCTACCGGCCTACTTGATCCCCGCAGCACAAGGTGGCCGGAACTGACCCCATCCCTTATGTTCATTAGGGACGCACCACCTCCGGATATCCTAGTAACTCACCTGGGAGGTGCTGATCTTGCATGGATCACCAGCCTTTGGTTGAAGGTATCCGTGGCTGGGACCTGGAGGTTTTACACCGCATGTGGCTGCGGCCGCGGCTGCTACGATCTCAGAGCATATACAGGCAACACTATAAAGGAGGGCTTGATCCTCGTGGTTTGGACCGTGCCCAGCAGACAGTGAACAGAGCTGTCACATGGTTCCTAGTTGTGTAAGGTTCAGGGATATCGGTATCCCGAGGCATGCTCCTCTTCCCTTTGGCGTGAGGCTCACCTGCGCTTTGAGGTACCCAAGGTATGCACCTCCCCTTTTTTATTTTAGCATGGTATGGTGAACCACCTCAGTGTACCTGAGACATGGCCTCCTCTTTTAGACATTAGGCTGGGCACCTCGTTAGTGTCATCAAGGTACCGTTCTTTTACTTTATGCATGATGCAGCACACCTCTTCTGGGGGCCCGAGGCATGGTCCTTTTTCATTTTGGCACAAGGGAAATGCCCCTCCCACCCTTTTTCCGTGTTCCTGTGGCATTGTCGCCTTCCCTGTAGCATGCGGCAGGGCACCTCATGGGACTTCCACAGGCATGGCCCTTTTTCCTTTGGTCACAAGGCGGGGTGCCTCATGGGTTCACCCAAGGCATGGTACTCTGAATAAGGCATGAGACGGGGCACCTCATGGGAGTACCTGAGGCATGGTCATCTTACTGTGGTTTGGGGTGGGTCACCTCATGTCAGTACCCGTGGTATGGTCCTATTACTGCATGAGGCTGGGCACCTCATGCGAGTTCTCGAGACATGGTCCTCTTACGGTGGCATGGGGTGGGGCACCTCATGGGAGTAACCGAGGCATAGTCCTCTTACTGTGGCATGAGGTGGGGCACCTCATGGGGATATGCGAGGCTCGGTCCTCTTACTGTGGCATGAGGCGGGGCACCTCATGGGAGTACCTGAGGCATGGTCCTCTTCTTGTGGCATGAGGCGGGCACCTCATGGGAGTAACCGAGGCATGGTCCTCTTCCTTTTGGCACGAGGCAGCACACCTCCTCTGTGCGCCTGTGACATGGTCCTCCTCCTTCCGGTGTGAGGCTGTGCGCCTAATTAGAGTACATGAGGTATCATACTCTTCATTGCAGCATGGGTTGTGCGCACATGGTCCTCCTCCTTCTGGTGTGAGGCTGTGCACCTAATTAGAGTACCTGAGGTATCATCCTCTTCATTGCAGCATGGGCTGTGGGTTGTGCACCCCCTCAATATGCACTCTCCCCCCCCCCCCAGGAATCTGCTGGGACACGGCTGATTGTCCACCGGATAGGACAAGGGACAGTGAGACTTGGGCTGGCCACTTCCGGGTGGACCAAGAAACAAGGTGCGGATATGATCTATACAGCATGTTACACCTTTAAATTTGCTGATGCTTTCTCCCACCTGCAGATCCCCCGTTTCTGAGCCTGGGTGCCAGACACAGATGAACTTCCCTCTCCACTTCTGCGTGAGATGCAGACTTTTCGTGAGGAGAGGTGAACCGGGCGATCGGCCCCGTGCACGCGTAAGGCGTATCTGCACATGTTCCCCCAATTTAGTGCTTTCTGTAGGGAGGTGCAACTGCCTGACATGTCGCCGATCCCAGTTGACTATGCTTTGCAGTACATGGTGCACCTTCATGACCAAGGTCTGGCCCCACGCACCATTGCCGCCAGGCCTTCTGCCTTGGCATTTATGGCTAGGTACGGGGTTACGCTGCTCACATGGGTGTCTTCCAAATATGTCGGGTGTTGGAGGGGTGGACACATGAACGCGGCTGCCGCCCGGACACATGTCACCCTGTTTCCCCTTTTTCTGATGACAAGCCTCGCTAGAGGTTGGCATAGCTTTCGCTATGATCCGTACGAAGGGTCTATTTTCAGGCAGCTACCACCGTGGCTTTCTTTGGGGCTCTGAGAATCAGTGAAATGGTCCCACTTTCAACAGGGGACATGTCCCGCAGGGCACTGGAACTGGAAGATGTGTCACTCGACCAAGAGTGGGATCTGTGGAGGATTCGCACCTCAAGGGCCGGTCAGCGAGGAAAGAGTAGTAGCATGATGCTGCCATCTGTCTGGTTGGTGCCCTACATGTGTTTGTGGCAGCGCGTGGTTCACGCCCTGGCCTGTTGTCCTGCCACCGAGATGGGACTCCCCTTACCTAATTACAATTCTGGAGGGTTACTGGGATGGAGCTTCACAGTGCGGGGGTCCCTGGGGCTCATTATGGTACCCATTCATTTCGGATAGGCGCTGCATCGACTGCAGCTGCATTTGGGTACTCAGAGGCTGACAAACGTTGCATGGGCAGGTGGGGATTTGCGCCTTTTTTCTCCATCTGTTCGTCCCCTCACTGCATGAGTGCCTTGTTATGCCCTCAATTCTCTCTCCTTCTCTTACAGACCCTGTGTGTTTCCGCACACCGGTGGCAGTGTGGCTGGTGGGCCACAGTTATGTGCACTGGGTGGGGACCCCATCTCGGGCTACGTGCAACCGTGCGTATGCAGTGGTATGGTGTGCGTGGCATGAGGTGGCAGGAACTGTTGCCATTCCTGATGTCCATTGGGAATGCCGGACCACCAGATGTTTTAATCCTGTACCTCGGAGGCGATGATCTTGCACAGATCACTGGCCTGGCATTAAAGAATTCCGAGTGCAGTGACCTGGCGTTTCTTCACCATTTATGGCCATACACACGGTTGCTATGGTCAGACATCGTGCCAAGACACTATTATAGGGGAGGCATTGACCCCCGTGGTTTGGACTGTGCCTGGCGGTCAGTGAACAGGGCTGTTGCCTGGTTCTTTATCGAGAATGGCTTGGGGGACAGCCATTCGTTATCCGGGGATAGGGTTACAGGATTTTAGCCTGTATTCTGGAGATGGGGTTCACCTGTCAGCTAGAGGTATAGACCTCTAGATATGCCAGAGGTATGCACCTCTTTCTGGAGGACGTGCAAGCGGGCCTGGTGACCGAGCTGTCGGTCGGGGGGGGGGGGGGCGGTGAGTCATCATGGATGCCTCCCCGTGTGGCAGGTAGCACTGGTAAGGTAAAGATTTATGACCCATAGGTATCTGCAGGTTCACAATTGACTGGCCAACATGTAGATAGGTACAGGGGAAACAGGATTTGCCGATCAAGGGCGAACCATGAACGGGGTGATGCTAGGAGCTTCACAGCCTGCATCACCTTGATATTTGGATGGATACACGTAAAAGGGTGGGGTCAGTAGATAGTATATTGACTTTGGTCAACAATTTGTTTGTGTCAACAAACAAGTTGATACAAATTGATACATGTAGCCAATTTGTTGTTCAGTCGCACAGTCAGTTCCGACCCTTTGCGACCCTATGGACCATTGTTCTCCAGGCGCCTCTGTCCTCCACCATCCCCCTCAGCCCTCCCAGCTCTGTGCCCATTGTGTCTGTAATACCATCTAACCATCTCATCCTTGGCCTCCCCCTTCTTCTTTTGCCTTCCACCTTTCCCAACATCAATGCCTTCTCAAGTGAATCCTCCCTTCTCATTTGATGTCCAAAGTATTTTAGCTTCATCTTTACTATTTGACCTTCCAGTGAGCAATCAGGGTTAATTTCTTCTAAGATTGACCTATTTGTTCTCCTCGCTGTCCAGGGTACCCTCAAAACCCTCCTCCAACACCACATTTCAAAGGCATCTATTCTTCTGCGTTCAGCCTTCCTAATTGTCCAGCTCTCACATCCATACATTACTACTGGGAAAACCATTGCTTTGACTATTCTAATTTTTGTTTTCAGTGTGATGTCTCTGCTTTTCACTATGTTCCCCAGGTTTCTCATTGCTTGTCTCCCAAGAATCAGTCGCCTTTTTATTTCATGGCTACAATCCCCATCTGCAGTGATCTTTGATCCCAAGAAAGTGAAATCTGTCACTGCTTCTACTTCTTCCCCATCTATTTTCCAGGAACTGATTGGGCCTGTTGCCATTATCTTGGTTTTCTTGATATTTAGTCTCAAGCCAGCTTTTGCACTCTCCTCCTTCAGCCCAATCAAGAGATTCTTTAGGTCTTCCTCACTTTCTGCCATTAGGGTGGTATCGTCTGCATATCTCAGATTGTTGATGTTTCTCCCAGCGATTTTAATCCCATATTGTGATTCCTCCATCCCTGCACTGCGCATTATGTGCTCTGTGTATAGGTTGAATAGGCATGGTGACAAAATGCAGCCTTGTCTTACTCCTTTTCCTATTCCAAACCACTCTGTCATTCCATGTTCTGTCCTAACTGTTGCTTCTTGGTTCTTGTACAGATTTCTCAGGAGGCATATGAGATGCTCTGGTATTCCCATCTCTTTAATTACTTGCCACATCTTGTTGTGGTCCACACAGTCAAATGCCTTAGTGTAGTCAATAAAACAAAAGTAAACTTGTTTCTGGTATTCCTTTGTTTTCTCCATGATCCAGCGTATGTTGGCGATGTGGTCTCTAGTCCCCCTGCCTCTTCTGAAACCTGCCTGCACATCTGGTAATTCTCTTTCCACATGCTGCTGAAGTCTATCCTGTATTATCTTGAGCATCACTTTACTGGCGTGTGGGATGAGCGCGATTGTTCGATAATTTGAACATTCTTTGGCATTGCCCTTTTTTGGGATTGGGACGTATACTGATCTTTTCCAATCCTGTGGCCATTGTTTTGTTTTCCAAATCTGCTGGCATATTGAATGCAGTAATTTGATGCCGTCGTCTTTTAGCGCTTTGAAAAATTCAACTGGGATACCATCATCTCCACTAGCTTTGTTGTTTGCGGTGCTCTTTAGGGCCTTTATGACTTCGCTCTCCAGGATGTCTGGCTCAAGTTCTATTTCTTCATCAACGTGATTATCAGGGGTGTTGAGGTCCTTTTTGTAGAGTTCCTCTGTGTACTCTTTCCATCTTTTCTTAATCTCTTCTGCATCAGCTAGCTCCTTTCCTTCTTTGTCCCTTATCATGGTCATTTTTGCTTTAAATGTTCCCTTAATTTCCCCGATTTTTTGAAAAGATCTCTGGTTCTGCCTCTTTTGTTGTTTTCCTCCATTTCTCTGCACTGTTCTTTTAGGTAGTTTTCCTTATCTCTCCTTGCTTTTCTTTGAAATTCTGTGTTCAAATGATTGTAGTTTTTCCTTTCTCCTTTGACTTTTGCTTTCCTTCTTTCCTCTGCTATTTTAAGAGCCTCATCAGACAACCACTTTACTTTCTTACTCTTCTTTTCTTTTGGTATGGTTTTCTTTGCTGCTTCCTGCATGATGTCCCTCATCTCTGTCCATAATTCTTCTGGCACTCTATCTATTGAGTCTAAGCCATTGAATCTGTTCATCACCTCCACCGCGTATTCTTTAGGGATGCTGTCTAGGTGATATCTTTCTGGTCTCCGTGTTTTCCTTATTTTCTTTAGTCTAAGCCTGAATTTTGCGATCAATAGGTTGTGATCTGAGCCACAGTCTGCTCCAGGTCTTGTTTTTGCTGACTGTATGGAGGTTCTCCATCTTTGGCTGCAGAGTATGTAGTCAATCTGGTTTCGGTGTTGGCCATCTGGTGATGTCCATGTGTAGAGTCGCCTCTTGTGTTGCTGGAAGAGAGTGTTTGCTATGACCAGTGCGTTCTCTTGGCAGAACTCTATCAATCTTTGCCCTGCTTCATTCTGTACTCCAAGTCCAAATTTGCCTGTTATTCCCTCCACTTTTTGATTTCCTACTTAGCCAATAGCCATTGGCATTTTGGGTGGAACCTTGCCAGTGCTACTGCGGCCTGCTTGCCTTAAAGAATTACGATTGGATGATACACCAATTGAAAGTTATAATTCGGACTAGGGCATTATTCAATAAAAGTGGCCCAATGCCTTTAATCCAATACCGGTGTCTGTGTCCTTATTTGGGTGGGTGCGCCTGCAAAGTAAAATAGTGGTGAAAAATAAGATGATGAAGACGATGCTGGGGGTATGGAAGAAGGTTAAAAAAGAACTAAGTCCAGACGTGTCCCTGATAATAGAAATAGGGGATCTTAATAGTTTTCCAATAAAATTAGACAAGAGGGTGAAGGAAGTATTATCAAGAAATGATGTTTCCCTGTTGAAAGACTGGAAAAGAGAGTGTAAAGATGGAGGGAAAAAAGCAGAAATTAATAATCAGTTAAATTTGAATTGGTTTCAGATGTTATTGGTAGACCAATGGAATGGAGAATATATGGGACAATCAAGCTTAGAGAGAAGTAAAACAGAATTTGAGGAATTGGTATCAAAGATAAGAAAAGGGGACATGGGAGTAAAGGGCATGGTGAGTAGAGTTTATAAAATACTAAATAAAGAAGGCAATCTGCAAGAAACATTGAAACTATGTTGGGAAAAAGATTTAAATATAAATGTACAGAAAGAATTTGGAAAAACAAATGGACAAAAAGGTATATGAGAACAATGTCAGTTAGAATAAAGGAGCATAATTATAAGATGTTGTGGAAATGGTACTTGACGCCAGAGAGATTATTTCAAATGGATAACACCAAAAGTAAAAAATGTTGGAGATGTAAAAGTACCCTGGGAACATACGAACACATGTGGTGGGAATGTAAAGTGGTAAACGATTTCTGGGGAAAAATTGAGAAAGAGATATGTGAAATTGTAGGTATGAAATTTAAGCTGGATATAAGCATGGTGTTACTAACAGACGTTGATAAAGTAAAATTGAATGAGGATAAAAAGGAAATAATATCTCTAATGTTGATAATTGGAAGAATGTGTATTGCAAAAAACTGGAAATCTGAAGGAATATTAAATATAGAAGAATGGTATAAAGAGATGTGGGATCTTGCATTAAATGATAAACTAACATGGGAAATAAATAAATATAAAGGTAAAGTTAAAGAAAACAGATTTTGAAAAATTTGGCAACCATTTGTGGATCACTCACGGAAAGGAGAGCAGGGGGACAGTCGGGTACCAGAGCAGATACATTTTTAGAAATGATAAAAATAAATGTGACATCCCACGGACTCTTTTAAAAGCATATGCACATAGGGTGTTTAACGTGATTGTATAATGAATATTTTTTTTGAGTTCTTGTGAAATAAAGGTATAGCTGAATATGGCGGTTACTGATCACCACAGTCTAAGTGAGAAATTTAAAGGAAATGGGAAATTTAGAAGTGGACCAGATTGTGAATATAAATGAAATTGTATTTTAACAAAAAGGGTTAGGCTATACATTAAGGCAAGCAATTTTATTGAAAATGTATTTTTTTTTGCAATTTGATAGTTGTATGGTAAATTTAAAATGTAGTTGTGTATATTAAGTTCTTTTTGTTTTTGTATTGATGTTTTAAAATAATAAAAATCATTTTTTAAAAAAAGAGTCCAGCAACATAGAGGGAAAAGTCCGAGCGGTCTGATGAAAACACCAAGAGCACTGTGACAATCGGGAGAAGAAATTCCTTTGCAAGTGTTATGGCTGCGGAGCCCAGCATGACTGCAAGAAGTGCCCCTTCCGCACTGCAGAATGCCACAACTGTGGGTGATGAGGGCACATTGCTAAGGTATGCCGACAGCGAAAGCAAAGACCTCCAGCACCTGTGCCTAAGAAGAGTCATCACCACAACACGTCCATCACCAAAGTGTCACCCGAGCCTGAGCCGTGCCAAGTGGGCATTGTCAGCGAGCATTTCTTCGCAGACCTGAGCCTACAGGATGTCCCCTTCAAGATGGAGGTGGATTCTGGTACTACTTTTTCCATAATCCCACAGCGGGAGTTTTTGAGAATTCCCCCTGCCTCTCGGCCCAAGCTTAAATCCTTTGAAACTTCCCTCCAGGATGTGCAAGGTTGCCAGATTCCAGTCCTGGGGGTGGGTAATTTCTTGGTTAAATTCAGAAACATTTGCACCTCCTTGCCATTGGTTGTAGTTAAGCAGGTCACTAACTGTCTTATTGGGACCCAATGGTTTAGGCCCCTGGGAATCCGGCTTTCTGGCATCCACGCAATAGACTCTGACCCAATCTGGGATGTTTGTGCTGCACAACCTGAGGTATTCAAAAAGGGTTTAGGTTTATACAAAGGACCCCCTGTTGACTTTGAGATTGACCCAACCATCCGGCCCATCCGGATGAAGCCATGCCGGGTACCATTTGCTTTAAAGGAGAAGATAGAAGCCGAGCTGGACAAACTGGTGGGGCAGGGCATCCTAGTGCCGGTGGATTCAGCAGAGTTGGAGACACCCATTGTGACTGCTTTGAAAAGTAACGGGGAGGTCAGAATATGCGCTAACTGCAAATGTACCATCAATAAAGCTATTCGCCCAAACACATATCCTGTGCCCGTGGTAAGCCACCTTCTTGCCTCCTTGCATGGAGGAAATTACTTTGCAAAACTTGACCTTGCCCAGGCTTACCAAAAATTAACTGTGTCTCCTGCTGCTGCCATAGCCCAGACCATAGTAATGCATAGGGGGGCATTTAAGGTAACTAGACTACAATTCGGGGTGAATGCGGCCCCCGGAATATTTCAATCTCTTGTAGAACATATTTTGAAAGGGTTGCCTGGTGTCCTGCCATATTTTGACAATGTCCTGATCACCACTAAGGAAACCGTCGAACTAGCAGCCAGGCTCGATCGAGTCCTGTCATGTTTTGAGAGGGCTGGTCTACGTCTCAGAAGAGACAAATGTGTGTTTTTGGCATGGGAAGTGGAGTTCCTGCGGTACCGCATTACACCCCAAGGTATCATGCCCTCTGACTCCAAGGTGACGGCCATGCGGAATGCACCCAGGCCAAAATGTAAAGCCAAATTGCAATCATTTCTAGGAATGTTAAACTTCTATCAAGATTTTCTCCATCGCACAGCCTCATTTGCCGAACCATTACATCAGCTTCTTAAGAAAGATACTGTTTGGCACTGGGGACATTGCCAGGAGAAACCGTTCCTAGAACTCAAAAGGCTGCTATCTTCGGATGCTGTATTAACTCATTTTGATCCTAACAAAGAAGTTGTACTTGTGTGTGATGCATCCCCTGTGGGGGTGGGAGCTGTGTTATGCCATGTACTAAGTGACAGGAGGAAAGCCCCCGTAGCATTCTATTGCCGTTTGCTCTCAAAGCCTGAGAAAAATTATGCTCAGACAGACAGGGAGGCATTGGCAATTGTGGCAGGCACTAAGAAATTCCACGATTACCTTTATGGAAGGCATTTTACCATCGTAACTGACCACAAGCCCCTCCTTGGAATCTTTGTGAATGGGAAGCCCACGCCTCAAATTCTGACCCCAAGGATGTTGCGTTGGGCAATTTTCCTAAATGCATATGATTTTACTTTGGTGCACAGGCCCAGCAAGGACATCAGCCACGCTGATGCCCTGTCACGTTCTCCACTGCCAGGGGTCAGGGAAGCCGATTGAAAGATCAAAAGCGACCACCAGGTCTTCATGATTGAGGCATTCGACTCGCCCATGGTCATCCCCTCAGATATAGCCAAAGCTACAGCCAAGGATGTAACATTGACTAAAGTAATGTCTTGGGTACAAAAAGGCTGGCCTGTCTCTCCTCTAGCCAAGGAATTCAGAACATTCCACCACAAGCATTTGGAATTGTCAGTGGAATGAGGTTGCCTTCTATGTGACCAGTGGTTGGTCATTCCTGTCACTCGCAGGAAAAAGGTTTTACATTTACTTTACACAAGTCATCCAGGAATTGTCCATTCCAAAGCCCTTGCCTGTAGCTACTTTTCGTGGCTTCAACTGGACCAAGACAATGAGTGGATGGTTGGCACTTGTGCCAGCTGTCAATTCTCTCGCCCAGAGCAATCCCACATTCCCTCTTGGGAATGGGATTCTGCTAGGGGCCCTTGGTCCAGGTTGCACATAGATTTTGCAGGTCCATTTAGGGGTGCCCTAGTTTTGTTGGTTGTAGACTCATTCTCTAAGTGGCTGGAAGTGATTAGAGTGCATAATACCACTTCACCCACCACGATAATGCACCTGAGAAGGCTGTTCACAGCATTTGGACTTCCAGATGTGCTGGTGTCCGACAATGCGTCCACGTTCACATCTGCAGAATTCCAATCCTTCATGGAAAGGAATTCAATTAGGCACATAAATGCCACCCCATTCCACCCAGCCACCAATGGCCAGGTGGAGTGGCAGGTGCGCACAACTAAAGACGTGCTTCAGCGTATGGGTGAAGGGGATTTAGAGCTCCAGATATGCCAGTTTCTTTTCACGTATAGACTCACCCCCCTTGCCTCAGGGCTGTCCCTTGCTGAATTGCTCCAGCGAAGGAAACTGTCATCCTTTCTGGACAGATTGGATCCCTCTAGGGTGGACGACAAAGGCACAAATATAGCGATCCAACACCAGAAGTGTTTTTCTCAGGGAGACCCTGTACATTGCCGCAATTATGCAGCTGGTGGTCCTACGTGGGTGTCTGGGTTTGTGATCGATCAGACTGGTCCTGTTTCTTACAAAATTGAAACAGTCACTGGTCTGATCTGGAGAAGGCACACGGACCAATTGAGACCCAGAATACTGGACCCACAGGATGAATACAGACACTCAACGTTAGGGTTGGCTCCCACCCATTTAAACCCAGGGGGCAGAGGTAATAGTCAGCAGCAAGCTAACTTAGACCCAGAGGTGCATTCTAGGGACCGATTTCAAGGGGAATTTGTGGAATGCTCCCCTACTCCAGCCATGTGTACCCATACACTGTCCATGTCTAGCACTCTGGATTCCTTTATTGATGATCACCAATTTTGTTTGTAATCGCCCTCCACTCTTAGTACACACAGGAAGGACCCTGAGTTGTCTTATTCATCCACAGAATTAGATTTTGGTTTTGAGCAATCCCTTGCACCTCCATCTGACAAACGGGGCTTTAATTCAGGTTTACAATGCTCCCCCTCTAGTCAATCCCTCACTCCAGTCGGGTAGCCCATCCTACGAGCTCCTGAGCCAGCTCAGCCAAGCGTCCGACCCAGAAGGGAAACTAGACCACCATCCTGGTTAAAGGATTTTGTTTTTACCTGGGGGGGAGAGAATGTTATGTATGTTAACTGTGTTTTCTGACAGGAGCGGAATGTATCTTTTCTCATGTATCTATTCTTATGCAAATAAGTGGATTGAAAAATGTGCACACTCAGTTAGCCAATGGGCTTGTTGTATTATTGTTACTGTTACTATTTATAGGAGCAGAATGTATCTTTTCTCATGTACCTATTCTTATGCAAATAAGTGGATCGAAAAATGTGCACACTCTGTTAGCCAATGGGCTTGTTGTATTATTGTTACTGTAACTGTTTTTAGTTTATATAAGTCCGAGTTTTGCCCCATCCAAACAGTGTTCAAACCTCACTAATAAAGAACTGAATTTCACTACTTCATTTGTCTGCTTCTTCATTTCTTGAACACTAAAAGAGGTCAATTAGTTATCCGTTCGGACCTAGACAGATGTTCCAGTCTCACCGCACCCCTTGCTATAGGGCATTTCTGATGTGGCAACTGCATACACTGAATGTTAGCCTGGGAAACAAAGGTAGATAGTATTCCCGACATGCGCTTTAAGGTAACGTTAAAAGAATTTATCACATGCAAAACCCAAAACTGCATTTATCTAATTATGTGCAAATGTGGTTTATGTGACATCGGATGTACTCTGAGGGAATTGAAAATCAGGGTGGGGAAACACCTTTCCAAAATTAGGTCAGCTGACACCCAAGCACCTATGGTGAGTCATTTCTTTGCACACCAGCATAGTGATAGAGATTTCAAGGTTGTTGTTCTGGAGACTGTTAAATCATCTGCATTTGAACGCATTGATATTAAAACACAACTCCTCCGCAGGGAGGCTTATTATATACATAGGTTTTATTCAGTACAACCACATGGACTTAACATAAATTTAGACCTTGCCTGCTTTCTTTAAACGATTTTACTGCTGTTTCTTTAATTTATAAGATATTGATTTACTGGTCTGTGAGTGCTCTGATTATGTGCACCTGTTTTGCACCATTATAAATTTCTTGTGAACCTGAGTTACTTTGACATCCAAAAGCACAGAAGGAACAAACAGATGAGGCTTGGGACGCAAGAAAATACTTTACTATACTTCATTGTATCTTTATGAGCAGGTAAATGTCTTAGTTTCTCCAGCTATATGTATTTTGTATATGTAATCCCATGGTCATATTTGTAAATATTGCAAATATGTATATATGTATGATTCATTGTATATGCTTAGTTGAGTTATTGTTTTTGCATTTTTTGTTTAGACTCCTGATTAAAATATTGAAAAGCCAATTATTTACTGGAAGGGCTTAGAGTCTACTCTGCAACTCTATACACAACACTATACTCGACCATATGCTACTGGTGTGAAAAGGTTCTCTAAATGCAAGACAAACATGCTCAAGTGGGGACTGCTGGTGGACAACAACACACAGTGTGAATGTGGAGAGACACAGAGTCTGGCTCATTTACTGGTCTGCCGATTGCTGCCAGAGACATGCACCGATGAGGACTTGCATTTGGGCAATGACAAAGTGAAGAAAGTGGCTTCATTTTGGCAGTCCAGGGTTTGATCAGGACACAAAAGAGGAAGAATAGACCCCAAGCTAGAACATGAGTCAATATGATACAAGGAACCCACACCTGTATTGAAAAGCCCTCATGGCACAGTGTAATCTAGCCAGAACTGCTGACATTGTGAATTTGATCCTGGCAGGGATCAAGGTTGAGTTAGCCTTCCATCCTTCTGAGGTCAGTGAAATGAGTGGCAAGCATGTTGGGGGCAAAATGCCAATTATTTTTTAAGCAACAAGAAAGTGCACTAAGCACTATGTGGTGGTCTATAAATGTTATTGCTGTTGCTATCCCAATCTTAAAAGCCCAGCCATTGAAAGGACAAAATGCTTTAAATGTTGTGCATTACTCTGAACACCATGATAGCTTGTACGCATCTGCTTTCCCTTCAATGTCGTGGCCTACATTAACTCAACTAAAGCTTATTTTTAAAAATTTTCCACTTCACTTTATGGAATTAAAGCCTCCGTGTTCTTGATGGCAGTCACACTCTCAGACATTGACATTGCCCTGAGGATGTTACTCAGATAGTTGTGTTAGAAACTAATCTTTTATTAATATATAAATTATACTAACCAAGAAATGTATTAATAGCAGTCACATGGGACTTATAGTTTGACCTAGCTTACAATAGTTAAACATCTGAGCAAGAAGCTATTGAGAATCTGTTGCTGCACTCTGGATGCTGAAAAGAGGAATTTAACTAGAAATTAATCCCAAATCAAAAAATGTACTATCTAAAATATGTTGCAACTTAGATTGGAAAGTCTCAAATTGTAATTGCCATTGTTCGTGTGAAGGCATTAAAAGCTATTGGGGCGGGGGGGGGGGGGTGAGGGTGATCCTTTGTCCAAATTGGATTTGAAAGCATGGTGGTGTTAAATAAAGAGCCTGTTTTGGAGAACAGTCATGTTTGACATTCAATGTAATTTATTATTTTAAAGATCTATTTTTTCTTGACTGCTTGGACCACGTCCATGAAGAGAGTACTCTGATAACCAATTGTTGAAGGAATGTTCTACCTACCTATCATATCGTTCTGCAAACTCTTTCTGATCCTTTTGGAGGAACTGCAGGTTTGGTTGAAGACTGGCACATGTGACAGGTGTTAAATTGTCTGTCATACCTTCCCTTCTAACAGCCAGTCTTCAACCCTGGACCAAATCTTCCCATACCTATGCGCATAGGAATTTTAGCTCCCTTAGCACAACAGCTGCATCCCAACAAGTCAAATGGAGAAAAGGTGAAACCTAACATCACACATAAAGAGACTCCTTGAAGATTGTGGTGTTTTTGAACCACAGTTGGGCATACCCTTGTAACCTTGTGTTGCCGGCTAATCACACTTGGTCAGGTGAAAGGTACTACAGAATGAATTCACCAAAAAGTGCCTTCAGTTTATGAGTTTCACATCTGGCCTAAACATGGAAGAAGAAGAACCCTAACCTCCAATTTCATAGACACTAAGACCCTATCCAAACCCCCTGAATTTCAACATAGAAATGGAAAGAAAAGGCCCTAGCCAACCAAAAATCAACTCAAATTAACCCCCCATGACACCATGACTCTATCCAAATAGCCAAAAATAATAAAAATAAAATAAAATAAAAAACAAAACCCCAAAGGGAAAAGCCCAAGTGAGCCTGAAAAATCAAAAGCCCAAGTGAGGCTTTTAGTGTATGGGACCAAAGACAACAGAACAGCCGAAGGGTTGGCTTAACA
Organism: Bradypodion pumilum; assembly: GCA_035047305.1. Lineage (NCBI taxonomy): Eukaryota > Metazoa > Chordata > Lepidosauria > Squamata > Chamaeleonidae > Bradypodion > Bradypodion pumilum. The sequence goes on from JAWDJD010000001.1 coordinate 430,814,491, forward strand.
CAGGTTTATTGCATGATGATCCGGTGGAGCATGAGGTAATGGCGGCGATACATCTCAATATATACAGTAGCCCTATACATTTGAATCTTGTAACACGGTAGCTCATTGGCCGCTACCGGCGTGGCCTCGCCCAGGCACGCCTCTTTTCCTGCTGCTGAATGCGGGGAAGGTTTTCCCGCGGCTGTCCGTGATTGAGCAATGTGAACCATGTGAGACTGAACGCTCGCAGCTGCCCTCTATGGGCTGCCTGCTCGCGTTCCTTTACAGCTGAGATACCTTGTATTTGGAGTGGTTACATTCTTGCCTTTACAGTACAATGAACATGCAATCATACATACATACATAACATCCCTCCCCCCTAGGACGGGACGAAGTCCCGCAACCATTGTGGCTTGCCGCACGTGCGCTTGGGGCGTGCTTGCGCCTGACCTAGTGCTGGAGAGCCTGTGATCTCTGACTCCGCAGGTACTTGTCCTGCAACGGGAAACGGGGATTCGTTAGTGGCTCTGTGGGGGGTCCGTGCCTGCCTTGTCCCCGGGGATGGGAATGGAATGAACAGTTGGGAGGTAAACCCCTGCCTGTTGCTCTTGGACCCGGGGGACCCTCCTATTGTGAACCGCGGAACCGATGAGGTCGCCCTTGTGGTTCTGCTACCTTCTGTTCCCCGCTCGGGGGACCTTGAGACTGTGGTGGGCGGACTCGCTGTTGCCTCCTGTCTTGGGGGTGTCGGCCTCCGGGAAATTGGCGCTATGTTGCATTCTAACTCACAGGGGCTACTGGGACTGGAAGTACCAGGGGCTGAACTGAAACCCCTCTTTTCGCTAGGACGGGTGGGGGACCACTCCGCTAACTCCCCCTGGTACTGTAAATCAACGTCTAAACTTCTAGGGGCATCTGTGTTTCGGGGAAACTTCCGAGGGGTATGTGTGAGGTCGGGGCTCTTCCTTTCTGCCGCGAAGTCCCGCAAAAGATCTCTGAGGATCGATTCCCTTTCCTCCCCCTTGGTGGGGACCCATGTCCCCCTTTCCCTCCCCCTTGGGCTAAACGGGTGGGGGAGTACCCTAACGCTGATTCGTGGCTTTTTCCGTCTTCGTCCTGTTCTCCGGGGACCCTGCGCCTGAGTTGGTCCACGTGTCGCCACCACAGGAGGCCTGTACTGGTCTCCACGCGGTATGAGATGGGGCCAGTTTGTTCTATTACGGTGCCCGGCACCCAGGCTGGCCCCGCGTCGGCGTAGTTCCTGCAATGCACCGGGGCGCCTACGCTGAAACTCTTTGCGGGTTCCACCCCTATGTTCCGCCCCGTGTCCTCTACTCTCGTGGGGTCTAGCTTGGAGATTACCGTGGCCAGCTTCCTGCGCATTAACAGCTCCGCGGGGGAGTACCCTGACGCCAATGGGGTGACCCTGTACCTTAGCAGGAATTGGCACAATTTCAGGTCGAGGTCTCCGGGGCCCATGCGCCGCAGCGCGTCTTTTGTGGTGCGCATGAGGCGCTCTACTTGGCCGTTGGTGGCCGGGTGAAAGGGGGCGGAGGTGACGTGCCGAATGGCGTTGCGATCCATGAATGCCCCGAACTCGGCGGACGTGAAACAGCTAGCGTTATCGCTGACGAGGGTGTCGGGTAAACCGAACGTGGAAAAGACCCTCCGTAACTGTTTAATTGTAGTGGCCGAGGAGGTGCTCAAGACTGGAATGACCTCCAACCACTTGGAGAACACGTCCACCACAAGGAGGAAAAGCGTTCCCCTGAATGGGCCAGCAAAGTCTACGTGTACCCGGGACCAGGGCCCCCTTGCTGCGTCCCACTCCCTATGTGGCAAGCGAGCCTCTTCTGGCCTGGAGCTTTGGCACGCTTCGCAAGTGCCGACCATGTGTTCGATGTCGGCGTCTAGCTGGGGCCACCAAAAATAACTACGGGCTAGTGCCTTAGAGCGGACGATCCCCGGGTGGCTGACGTGCAGCAGTTTAAGCACCCTCGGCCAGAGCGACGTGGGGATCACTACCCGCTGTCCCCACAAAAGGCAACCCCTCTCTAGGGACAACTCTAGTTTCTTTTTGAAAAATGTGACGAATTCCGCTGCTGGGGAAGACACGGGCCACCCTTTCTGTACCCAGGAGCAGACTGTAGCTAGCGTTTTGTCCTTGCCGGTCGCTTTGGCGATGTCGGCCGGTACTACTGGAGGGGAGTCTAGGACCTCTATCATTAAGACCTGGTGGTCCCCCTCTTCCTCGCCCACGTGGCAGCAATCCCGGGGAATGGGGGACCTCGACAGGGCGTCCGCATGGCTGATTTCCTTTCCGGGCCGGTATACCAACGCGTGCTGATACGCGTTGAGAAAAATGGCCCACCTGAGCATCCTCGGGGACAAGGTTTGGGGTGTGGGCTTATCTGCGGTGAAAATGCCTAGCAAGGGCTTGTGGTCAGTCACTATGGTGAAGGGGCGGCCGTACACAAAATCATGAAATTTCTTGGTCCCCGCAATTATCGCTAGTGCTTCCCTGTCTGTCTGGGCATAGTTTCTCTCCGCTTGGGACAAGGACCTAGAGTAGAACGCTATCGGGGCCTCCCTCCCATTCTCCAGTACGTGGCATAACACCGCCCCCACCCCCACCGGGGATGCATCGCATATCAGGACCACTGGGCGTTTGGGATTGAAGTGGGTCAGTACCGCATCTGATGCCAGGAGTCGCTTCAGGTCATTGAAAGCCGTCTCCTGGTCGTCGCCCCACTTCCATGCCCCGTCCTTTTTTAACAATTTGTGTAGCGGTTCCGCCACTGCTGCCTTCCGCGGGAGGAAGGAGTGGTAAAAGTTGAGCAGTCCAAGGAACGACTGCAACTCGGGCTTGGAGGTGGGGCGGGGGGCCTTCTTGATGGCGGCCACCTTGGATGGGGATGGCCTTATTCCCTCGGGAGTAACACGGAACCCTAGGAACTCAACCTCAGTTGCGAAGAAAACACATTTGTCTTTCCGCAACCGCAACCCCGCTTTTTCGAATATTGCCAGGACCTTTCCCAACCTTATTGCTAATTCGGCCCGGCTCCCCCCTGTAATCAATACGTCATCAAAGTAGGGTAACACCCCCTCTAACCCCTTCAGGAGGCGTTCCACGAGTGACTGGAAGATCCCGGGCGCCGAATTCACGCCGAATTGGAGGCGCGATACCTGGAACGCCCCTTTGTGGGTGACTATGGTCTGCGCAGCAGCTGCGGCGGGGGTCACCGGGAGTTGCTGGTAGGCTTGGGCCAGGTCGAGTTTAGCGAAACACCTCCCCCCGTGTAACCTGGCTAACAAGTGGCTGACTACCGGCACCGGATACGCATTAGGGCGGATCGCCTTATTGATGGTGCACTTGTAATCAGCGCATATGCGGACCTCCCCGTTGGCCTTGAGCGCTGTTACAATTGGAGTTTCCCACTCCGCAGAATCAACAGGGACAAGAATCCCCTGGCCCACCAATTTGTCCAACTCCGCCTCTATTTTGTCCTTTAGTGCGAAGGGCACTCTGCGCGGTTTAAGTCTTATTGGACGTACTCCAGGGTCCAGGTCGAAAGTCACTGGGGGGCCCTTGAATTTTCCGAGCCCCTTTTTGAAAACCTCGGGGTGCGCGTCGCACACGCTCTGTATTGGATCAGTCCCGGCGGCGTGTACTCCCACAGCGTGCACCCCCCCAATGAACAACCCCAGGGGCTGGAACCATTGAGTCCCGAGGAGGCTGCATTTACCTCCCTTGAGGACGACTAGGGGAAGCGTTGCGGTGTGCTTTTTAAACTGGACCTGGAACTTCCCAACCCCCAACACTGGGATGTGGTTCCCTTGCATGTCCTTCAGTGTGGCCCTCAACGCTTTGAGCTTGGGCCGCACGCGGGGGGTGATTTTCATGAACTCTCCCTGGGAAATGATAGAGTATGAGGAACCCGAGTCCACCTCCATCCTAACAGGGGCCCCTTGGATTACTACCTCAACGAAGTAACGGGGGTGCTCCGTGGAAACGCTGCAAACCGGGGCGTCGTCCTCGCTGTCGTCGGAGATGCGCCCTACTCCGTCCCGGGTCCTTGTGGTCCGGGTGCCGTCCTTTGGCCTCATGGTGCGGTCCTGCCTCGCCGAGCGGTCCGGGGAACTCCTCTTGGCCTCGCGCCGTTTCCGGCAGACCTTGGCGATGTGCCCGCGCCGGCCGCAGTTGTGGCACTCGGCCTTGCGGAATGGACATTTGGCGCGGGCGTGGGCGGCGCCGCAGCCGTCGCAGCGCCGGCCCTCTCTGTGGACCCGCCGGACGTCCTCGTCGTCGCCGCTCTCCGTGGACGAGTTCGAAACTCGCCGGGCCGTGCGCACCGAGCTCTCTGCCTTGGCTGGTTTCGGACGCCAGTCCTGAAGCTCTTGCACCCCGGCAGTTGTGGCCTCCGCGGCCTGTGCCGTGTCGAGGACTTGTTGCCACGTGGGAGGCGGCTCCTTTTTCATCAGCGCGCGCTGAGTCTCGGTATCCCTCAGACCGCAGAGCAGGCAGTCCCGGAGGGTGACTTCTGGGGTCTCCCACTTGCATGGGCCGGCGGCCAGCCACAGGGCCGCGGCGAACTCAGCGACCGATTCCCCAGGCGCCTGGACTCGCCTCCAGAACGCGCTCCGAGCGGGGAACATGGCTATCGCGGGCCGGAGGTGGGTGCGCAGCGCCGCCAGGAGCTCTGTGGCCTTGAAGTCGCTCACCCTCCTCGGCGCGATCAGGTCCACCAAGGTCCTCTTGGTCTCGTGTCCGAGCATGCGGACGAAGATGGCCCTCTTCTTGGCCTCGTCTGAGACTTCGAGCTCCACTAGCGCTCCATTGAAATCTATCTCAAACAGCTCCAAGTCTCCCGGCTTCCTGATCTCGTAGCCGGCGCATGTCTTGGTCCCGTGGGCAGCCATAATCCCACCTTCGTCGCCAATTTAGTGTATGGGACCAAAGACAACAGAACAGCCGAAGGGTTGGCTTAACACAGGTTTATTGCATGATGATCCGGTGGAGCATGAGGTAATGGCGGCGATACATCTCAATATATACAGTAGCCCTATACATTTGAATCTTGTAACACGGTAGCTCATTGGCCGCTACCGGCGTGGCCTCGCCCAGGCACGCCTCTTTTCCTGCTGCTGAATGCGGGGAAGGTTTTCCCGCGGCTGTCCGTGATTGAGCAATGTGAACCATGTGAGACTGAACGCTCGCAGCTGCCCTCTATGGGCTGCCTGCTCGCGTTCCTTTACAGCTGAGATACCTTGTATTTGGAGTGGTTACATTCTTGCCTTTACAGTACAATGAACATGCAATCATACATACATACATAACAAGGCTAAAAACTTCTAAAGGACAATCTGTCGTTAATAGCCACAAACCTCTTAAAGCGATACAACAGTATTACAGTGGTGTAATTCTATACAACTAGTTAGGCAAATACTCATTAACCTAACACAATCCAACCAATAAGTTAACTAATAAGTCCCTAACTACAATAAATTAAGAGCTGAATGTTCCTAAATAATAATTCCCAATCTACATAATTAGGTGAAGGTAAGGTCGCCCTTGCTTGAAAGACAGTCGTATCCAAATCTAGGGTTCAGTGCTCATCCAAAGACCCAGCACTGTCTGTGTTTGCAGACGTTTCTGTGGACATGTGGCAGGCATGACTAGAACCTTTTTGTCTAATTACAATTTCTTGCTTTCAAACTGCTAAGTTGGCAGGGGCTGAGACAGACACAGGAGCTCACTCTGACATGCAGTACTCGGGTATCAAACTCCGACCTTCCAGTCTTCATGTTCAGTGTCTTAACCACTAAGCAACCACAGTCCCTAATCTATATTGTCACCTTCCCATTAAACAGTCTTAACTATCCCAAATAAATAAAACATGAATAATAATATTATTAATTTTATATATCAACTAAAAATAAACAAATAAGCCAAGTTCTACAATCATAATATTTGATCCTTGCATAGGATGAAAACATGTCTCTAGAACATTTTCTATTTGAAAAGCCAAGCATGCACACACAATGCAAATCTCAAAAGATTTGCTGACTGCTCAGAAAGATACACACAGTCCATGTAATGCTTCTGTGTTTACAAATAGTCTATTGCAACAAGGGAGGAGTTAACATGTTTATCACTTTTGCTCCTTTATAGAATATGAAAAAAATGGTCTCTGGTACCAAGATAAGAAAACTTGCTATTTCACTGCGATGAGAATGTTTTCCATGACTTCTCTTGTACTGAGTGAAGTTCACTCATGTCAGAATTTATATCCCTATGTCAGAATTATGGGCTCACATAGCAAATTTAGATATTCAGTTCCTGCAAAGCTGCAACTAACATGGCTCTACCGAGAAACAGCATAATGTAACTAACACCACATTGAGGTAATTTGCAGAAAATATTTAAAGAACATTAAGTATCCCAAAAATACCCTGCACAGCCCAATAAGGGCTTTTTATGGTTAGCAACCTTTGACTGTTGAGTGCCTGTTGGAACGGAAAAGTGCAGAAATAGAGAGCAGAGTGGAATACTTTTGATAGTTGGAATCCTAAACATTTCCAGGATATGCAGACAAACTGTTTAGTTCTTGTCCTGCTTGAATTTAAATAAAAATAATGTGGATAACCATGTGTGAACGTTGTTTGTGCTGTATTATGACAGCCAGAGGAGACCTGGTAGTCGTAATTGTCGGTGGTAGGCAACAACATTTCAATGGGTTTATGACCTTTAAAGATCCATAAGACATGGATCCATTTTCTCCAAATGACCTCATATGCTCAGTTTTTAAAAAATCTTTATATGAGGCCCTTCTATGGATCCCACTAACATTACAGGTAAGTTTGATGGGGATGCAAGACAGAGTATTTTCAGCAACTGCTGTCTCTGTCAAGTGAAGCTAGGAAGTGCCCTGTCTGTCCTCCTCCTTTCAGTCAGCAAAGACCTTTCTCTTCAGGCAGACAAGGAGCAATTGAAAAGTTGTCTACATAGGCATATAGCCTACTCTTTGGGTGGTGTGGTAGGGGTTGGGATAGGTTGGTCCAATTGTATGTGTAAGTTGGTTGGGCCAATCAGTCCCTACCTACTCCCACCCCACCCCATTTTGAGAACTTGTTAAGGGCTTCAAATAAATTACCCTGCTCTCTTTTATCATGTCCAGATAAAATAGGATAAAGGGAGCTGCATCAGCCCCATCAGTGGTAGCAGCTCAGCTAAAGTGTCACTTCCTAGCTGGTGAAGTGGGCACTTCTTCTACTATCTGGGAAAGCACCATTGCTTCTGGTGGGGTTGCTGCAGTCCCATTTTGCTCCTCTGGAGGAGCAAAATGCTGTTGAGATGTGGTATCATTCCAAAACGCAATTTGCTCCCCCACCCCCTTAGTTTTTAAAAAGCTATACTACACTGGTCATGGAGAACCACTGTAGGTGATCCCTAACTGGCTTCTGAAGAAAATGTTTTTTGTTTTTTTTTAAGGATGCTGCTGCTGTATTTTTTAAACGTGTCTTTACATTATTTTAACTTTTTAAATTGTTTTATTTCTATGATGGGTCTAATGTAGTAATATATTTAATTATGAAATAACAGTATATAACATTGTGTTTTTAGCAGTATCCATTTTGAAATCACTTGGCAAGGCACTTTGGCTGGCTGGATAGCTCAGTCAATTGGAGTACTTGGCTATGGAACTAGGAGCCGGATATCAGTTTTTCAGTGTGCTCTGTGGTAAAAGAGCCAGCCTGTGAACCCTTGAGCATGATGCATATCTCTAGAGTGTCCCAAAAAGAAGAAAATGAAGATGGAGCTGCTACCTTTCAGAAAAGACCTAAAAACCTGGTTGGCGGGGCAGGTGTGGGGCCCAGATGGAAGAGTGGCCCCTGCCTGTTGGCTTATAAATTAAGCCCCCATTTCTTTTAATTGTCAATGAAGGCAGTTTTTTAATGTGGGTTTTTAAGAGGAATGGGGTAGGTGGGTGGGTATGTTGGATTTTAATTGGTTGTATTGTTTTATGTGTGTTTTAACTTGTTGTGAGCCACCCAGAGTCGGGTTTACCTGATTGGGTGGCATATAAATTTGAATAAAAATAAATAAATAAATAAAAATAAATAAAAATAAATAAAATTGTAAACTACTCTTTGATTGCCTTGATGGCACCTAACTATTATTTATAAGGCACATTGTGTCGGGATGAAAGCAGGATATAATTGATAAAGGAAAGGAGGGATAAATGACGGGATACATAAATAAGGTGGCAGCTGCTACAGCAGAGGTTTAATTGTACCAGCCTGGAAACAACTGCTCTATGTCCTACAGGACTGGATCCTTATCCTGCTGCAGCTGCTAAGCCCCACCTGAGACCCCTGGGTAAGGTTCCAGGCCTTCATATGCTCCAGCTAGAGACCCTGGGTGGCATAGCTATATGAGAACAGGCTCTTCCTCCTACAACAGGGGTGACAAACCTATGGCACACACGTGCCAGAGGTGACATGTAAAAGCCTTTCTGTTGGCACGCATGCCATCCCAGGCTGGTTGGCACCAATGCCAGCACTGCTCCCTCACCCAGCACTCTCCCTCTGCCAATGGGGAGGCGAGAGTAGAGACTGAAATCCCATCTAGGAAACAACGGCAGTGAAGAGATGAGGTGATCAGACACCCCCACTCACCCCTCCTAGGAGGCAGTGGCAGCACACACATGGGGCACATGTGCACCCATGGGGGCAGAGGAACTGTGTGGGCATGCACACCCACACGGGGGGGGGGGGGGGTTGTTGCCTAGTTTGACACTGGCATCATTACATGGGTGTATGGGCATGCATGGTATTTATTTTTTATATTTTATTTATTTATTCAATTTATATCCCGCCCACTCAACACAAGGCCGACTCTGGGCGGCTAACAACATAAAAAGTAACCCCAGGGCAACCCAAGGAGTTTACAGACAATATTCACAAATACAACAATAATCCTAAAAACAGTTAAAACAGTAAAAAAAGTTAAGACTACCCACCCCCTAAAAAGCAAGGGCTGCAGGATCGAAAAGGCACCATGGGGAAGAGTTCCTCTACACCAACCACCCCATGGTGGTTACCCTTCCACCCGCACCCCACACTTGACCTGCCAGCCAGGTTTTAAGATCACTTCTGAAAGGCAGCAACTCCGTCCGAAGACGTAATTCTGTTGGCAGGAGGTTCCAGAGGGCCGGTGCAGACACGGAGAAGGCTCTCCTCCTTGTGCCAGAGAGGCAAGCCCCTCTGGCTGATGGAACAATTAGAGAGCCCCTCCGGTCCGCTCTGGTTGGACGGACAGACGTCCTCAGGGCGATGCGGTCTCTTAGGTAACCTGGCCCACTACCATATAGGGCTTTAAAGGTCAAAACCAGCACCTTGAATTGCACCCGGAGACATACTGGCAACCAGTGCAGCTCCCGGAGCAGTGGCGAAGCATGAGCATAACGGCCACACCCCATCACCATCCGGGCAGCCGCATTTTGGACCAGCTGTAGCCTCCGAATGGTCGTCAAGGGCAGCCCCATGTAGAGCGCATTGCAATAGTCTAGTCTGGAGGTAACCAGAGCATGGGTGACCATGAACAAGGAGTCCCGGTCCAGGAGTGGGCGCAACTGGCGAATCACCCGAAGTTGGGCGAAAGCCCTCCTGGTCACAGCCGCCACCTGTTCTTCTAGCAGTAGCCGTGAATCCAGGAGGACCCCCAAGTTGCGCACCGGGTCTGTCTGGGGCAAAATAGCCCCATCCAGAACCAATGATGGAAGCTCCCGGATTAACGCAGGACCCCCTATCCATAGCCACTCAGTCTTGCTGGGATTCAATTGTAGCCCGTTAGCCCCCATCCAGACCCCCACAGCTTCCAGGCATCTGGAAAGGACTTTGACAGCATCACTGGGGTCCCCATGGGCCGAGATGTACAACTGAGTGTCATCCGCGTACTGATGGTACTGCACCCCATGGGAACGAATGATCTCACCCAGCGGTTTCATGTAGATGTTAAATAGGAGAGGAGAGAGCACCGAGCCCTGAGGAACCCCCCATTTGAGGGGCCTAGGACTGGACCTCTCACTCTCCAACCACACCGACTGGGACCGACCCTTCAGAAATGAGGAAAACCAGGACCACACAGTACCCTGGATTCCCAAACCTCGGAGCCGTTCCAGAAGGATACCATGGTCAACGGTATCGAAAGCCGCTGAGAGGTCAAGAAGAGCAAGGACGGATGGGTGACCACCGTCCCGCTCCCGCCAGAGATCATCCATCAGTGCGACCAATGCCGTCTCGGTACCATATCCAGGCCTGAATCCTGACTGAAAAGGGTCCAGATAATCCGCTTCATCCAGTACCCCCTGCAGCCGACACGCCACTGCCTTCTCCAACACCTTCCCTAAAAAGGGGAGGTTTGAGACAGGCCTATAGTTAGTTAGGACAGCTGGGTCGAGGGAAGATTTCTTCAGGAGGGGGCGCACCAAAGCATGTTTTAAAGGTGCAGGAAACACCCCCTCCCGCAATGATGCATTGATCACAGCCCCAACCCAGCCACCTGTCACTGCCTTGGAGGTTTTCACCAACCAGGTGGGACAGGGGTCCAAAGGGCAGGTAGTGGCGCGCACAGCTGCAAGGAGCCTGTCCACTTCATCAGGGGCAACTGGATCAATCCGGTCCCAGATGGCATGGCAAGACTGTGCTCCGGCTCCCTCCGGACTCTCCCCATCCACGCCAGGATTAAACCCAGAGCGAATCCGATCGATTTTCTCCACTAGATGGTCAGCAAAGTCCTCAGCCGACCCCTGCCAACCGGGCACCGGGGTCCCCCTACCAAGGAGAGACCCGGTAACCCGGAACAGGGTGGCTGGGCGATTATCAGCGGAGGCGATAAGGGTGGTGAAGTATTGTTGCCTCACCACCTCCATCGCCACTAGATAGGCCCTAATAGCGGCCCTAGCTAGTGTCCAATCGGAGTCTCTCTGGGTCTTCACCCAGCGGCGCTCTTGGCGTCTCTTTGCCCGTTTGAGCTCCCGCAGTTCATCTGTGAACCATGGAGATGACCTAGCTCGATGAGCTCTGAGAGGCCGTAGTGGTGCGATTTCATCCAAGGCCGCTGTTGTCATCCTGTTCCACAGGTCGACCAGTGCCTCGGGCGAATCGTGTTGCCGATCCAGAGGAAAATCCCCCAGTTCCCTCTGGAATCCATCAGGATCCATCAGTTGCCTGGGGCGGGCCATTCTAATAGGCCCTGCCTCCCTACGGTGAAGCGACGTACCCAGGAAGTCTAGAGCCACCAAATAGTGATCTGACCATGGCACAGGTGTTATGTTTAATTTCCGTAATCTCAGATCACTCTGCCACCGCTCCGACAAAAAGATTAAATCTGGTGTGTGTCCACTGCCCCTGGTCGGGCCCTGAATTACCTGAATCAGGTCCATAGCTGCCATGGAAGCCATGAACTCCTGAGCCACCTCGGAGCCAGTCCCCAGCGAGGGTAAATTGAAGTCCCCCAGAACCATCAGTCTAGAGAACTCCAACGCCAACACTGAGACGGCCTCGAGGAGCTCAGGCAGGGAGTCCCTTACCCTGCAAGGGGGCAGGTACAGGAGTAAGACTCCCAACTGACCCTTAGAGCCCAGACGCAGAAGCAGGGCCTCACAACCCAGAATTTGTGGAGCAGTAGCCCTGGTGACTCCCAGTGACTCCCTGGCTATGATGGCGACGCCACCGCCCTTACCCTTATCCCTAGGCTGGTGCCAAATACTGAACCCAGCTGGACACATTTCTGACAGAGGAACCCCATCCTCTGGTCTCAGCCAGGTCTCAGTAATACATGCCAAGTCGGCCCGCTCCCCCATAATAGAGTCTTGTATCAGGGGGGCCTTATTACATACCGACCTGGCATTCATCAGCAGCAGCCTAAGGACAGGGTCACCCTGGGTCAGCTGCTCAGGACCTAGAGGTGTAACCGTGGGGCTGGAACGAGGGACAGATACTAAGCATCTGCCCCGCGTTCCCCGGGTGCGGCCCGCACCTCGGTACCCGCTATATCGCCCCATGCCCATCACAACCTCTATATTGGTCTCCGGAGCCTCCCTGCTTGCCCTGGACAGAATGCTGCCTCTCCTTCCTGGCTGGCCTGGCAATCTGTCCCTCCCTCCCTTCCACCCCAATATAAAACCGCCCCATTCACTCCCCCCACCACCCTCCGCACGGCTCCGGTGGTGATGGAAGTGGTGGGGCATTCTTCCACAACTGTGTTGAACCCTCAACTGCCGGGCAGGGCCCAAAATGCCGGCCGATGGCAAGGCCAGCGAGCCTCTTCGCCCCCGCCGGGGCCGAACACAGCGGCGGTGATGTTTCGTCCGGCAGGCCCCCGGTACCTACCTGTGCACTTCCTCCTTGGGCACTCAGCCTCTGTCCTAAAGGCTGCCTCACCAATGGCCACCCGCAGTGCTCCTGGCGCATCCTGGGGACCCACACCATTGGCTCTCAGGATTCGGTGCAGGTGGGAGCCACCGCCGCTGCCTCCACCCTCCGGGCCTGGCCTGCCCAGAGGGCAGAAAGGGAGCTGCCGCCGCCACTGCCCACATTGCTCCCTGCATGTCCCAGGGGCCCACACCATCGGCTCCCAGGATTCAGTGCAGGTGGGCGCTGCCACCATTGCTGCCACCTTCCAAACCTGGCCCTCCCGGAGGGCAGAAAAGTAGCCACCTCCGCCACTGCCTGCAGTGCTCCCTGCGCATCCTGGGGGCCCACACCATTGGCTCCCAGGATTCGGTGCATGTGGGAGCTGCCGCCGCTGCCTCCACCCTCTGGGCCTGGCCCACCTGGAGGGCAGAAAAGGAGCTACCACCGCTGCTGCCTGCCACTGCCCGCAGTGCTTCCTGCATGTCTCAGGGGCCCACACCATTGGCTCTCAGGATTTGACACAGATGGGAGCTGCTGTGTACTTTTCTTGTCAGCTCCTGGGATCCCTCCTCCACCACTGCCACACTTCTGGCTAGGACTTTGGGCTCACAGAAGCAGTAGGTTCATTGTCTTGTGACTCTGGGACTTTTTTTTTTGGGGGGGGGGCTGGGGTGAATTGATTTGTATGTTTTTGATGCTGTCGGGTTGTCTGTTGTGCCCCGATATGCTACTGTATTTTTATTGAAAATGTATTTATTGTATTTGCTGTATTTTTGCTTTGTGTATATTATTATGTATTTGTTTATTCTCTACTTTGTGACTTATTGTACTATTTTTCTTTGTTTACTGTTGGTAGCCGCTTCGAGTCGCCTTCGGGCTGAGGGAAAGGGGATATAAATAAACCATGATTGATTGATTGATGGAGGTCAACAGACTTTTAGTTGTCTGTATCTCTTGCCTTTTTCCTGCTCCTGAAGACTCACTGCCCTGTTCCTGTGGACTGTTGTTTTGTCTTGCCTGGTTCATGAAATTCCATCCTCACCTTGTGCTAAAACCATGTCCTGATTTTCACAATTTCCTATGGGTTTGCTTCGAGTTACATAAAAAAACGATTTAAGCCAAAGCCTACGGAACTGACTTTTCCCCCGTAAGTAGGGGTTTTACTGTAGTCTAATTCTGTCTTGGCACAAAAGCCTGTCCTATAGGCCTTAAATGCTAATAAATGCAACCTTACTTGCATAGATTGTCAAAAATTTAGTGAAGGGACTTTTACATTTGCTTCTTTAAAATCTGAATAAATTTGATTTGAGTTTCAAAATGTTCTTCTAAACAGCATGCTGTACATTTCCTGACTATTTTAAGCATTATTTGAGATAATTATTCCTTTGAAGTGAATATATTTTTATTCACTGTACAAATGCAAATTTAACATTTCTAGATCCAATATATTTCCTTGACAAGAACAGACTGCAATTTTCAGAAAAATGGAGAGAGAGAGAGACAGAGGAGGAAAGAAAGTTTTCCTCCTGTTTTCAAGGGTATAAATAATTGTAGTAAATCTAGTCTGAATACTCTCTTAGACAATGGCTTTATTTTGATCTTAAAAGCCACCAAGAAAACAATTACTGGTAAGTGTTGAAATTCTATGCAGGTTTCTTTTCCCCTCCCATTTGTTCAAACCTTAATCCCTATCCCATCAAAGAGATGAGTAATCTTGGACAATGATGTAAAAGGATGACTATCAGATTTGTTTGCTTGTTTAATTTTTATCCTGCTTTTTCCCTTTGCATGACTGAGCATGGTTTACAAAACACGTTTAAAAACAGATACAGCTTTTTTAAAGCCACAATAAATTACAGTAATAAAACACCATTTAATAAACAATTCTATTAAAAACTATTATTTTGTCTTAAAAACTATCTAAAAATACAACAAAACAAAATACAGATGTGAGGGAAATTGTGGCATACTGCTTAATGATACCCCCACCATTCTCATACAAGTTGTGTGGCATTTATGCTGACTGACTCAAAATCCCATCTCCCTTGTGGGAAGCAGCTCCTGCCTCAACATGTGGAGCTACAAGGACCCTGGCAGTCTCCTGCTTGAGAGCTACCATGCAGCCACATGTCTCTAAATTATTATTATTCTAGATTCCCCATTGTGCAAAGCCCAAAGACATCCAATATAGGACTATGACATTGCTGAAAGCAGTCTCCCAAAAAATCCTATAACTTTACACAATAGCAGCTGGTACCTACTGTGTTTGGAGGAGGAGGAGTACCAGTAGCATGAAGAGAGTCATGGGAAAAGCATGGGCTAGTATAGAATAGCATGTGATGGGGAAGTTGCCCATTTCCATAATATAGCAGCCTCCATTGATTCTGTAACCATTTGTAAGCCACCTTCGGTCCCTTCTCAGACAGAAAGTTGGGGCAGAAACCAATATAGAAATAAATAAGTACATAAACGTTATGCAAAATGTAAAGAAATTCTTGGTTTGATTAATCTTAAAACTATATCCTTGTCTCCAACTTGTTATTCCTATCACATTCCACACAGTCAGAGATTTCATGAGTGCTTATGTTCAAGGAGTGAAATAAAAAAAGAAAGATAGAAACCATGGATTCATACGTGCATTGAATTTAACCAGCAGTGGATTCTGTCATAGAAGTATCCATAAATCCCTTCAGACAAGAGATTTAGGACAGAAACTCTAATGAATGTTTTCCTATACTAGTGTTAACACATCACCATCATAATGTGGAATAATTAGAGTAATCAAGACGCAGTCTCTGACTTAATTAAGCTCCAGAGCACTATATGAGGAGTAATAAATTTATACAAAAATAGAAGTGGAAAAGATTTAGCATTGGACTGAATTGTGTATTGATTCAAATGACAGTAAAAATTATGTCTATGGAAAAAACAATAATTAGTGAACAAACTGGTTATAAGTCATCCTAAAAGGCATGGAGACACCTGTGTGCTGTACATAGATGCCTATAAAAAGTGAATTGATGCCATAATCTGATAAAGATTAATTATCATGTGACAATGCATGTCCAAGATTTTTGTGAATGATGATATTTGCATGTGATTGACAAGCAATGTATGATTTAAGTCCCATGTTTCTCCATGTATTCCTCTATTGTCACCCACCACAAGGGACATGGAAGAAGCCAGCCATCAAAATGTAAACATTCAGCTTCCCCTGGAAAATAAAAGTCCTTGTTGGTTTATTCTTCAACACTAGCAGCACCACTAGCAGCACCAACATTAAGCCATACAAACACCACTGGATGAATGAATAACTATATAACTTTGACAATTGCATGCAATTGGCCACCAGTAATAAAAGACCTATTGTCAGAGCAAATGCTAAAGCTCTGTTAACAAGAGCTACTGCATCTGCTCTGTCAAACACATGATTGTAATACACTTTGTGTTTAAAAAATGTATAGAGACAGCTACCAGCAAAGACCCAAAATGCCCAGTATGAGATTTGCAACTGAGAAACCAAATAGAGAGTACAGAAGAAATATCAATGTAAGTTAAGTGTGTCCTCTAGATATTGTCTATTGCTGTCAAAGAACAAAATGATATAGAGGCAGTAGTAGTCCCATGATATTCTATGATTATGATTATGATTATGATTATGATTATGATTATGATTATGATTATGATTATGATTATGATTATGATTATGATTATGATTATGATTATGATTATTATTATTATTATTATTATTAGTAGTAGTAGTAGTAGTAGTAGTAGTAGTAGTAGTCTTTAAGCAATGTGGCTATATCCTGTACTTCATGCTTGCTAATGAATCTGTAGGTGAATAGCAATGAAGCCATTTGGTACCCCAATCCTGAATGTGCAATACTTATCTACAAAGTGCCTACTCATTATAGCAGTTTAATTATTATAAACAACACCAATTTAAGGTGTAAAGGTTTCCCTTGTTCGAAAGCCAGTCATATCCGACTCTAGGGTGCAGTGCTTATCTCTTTTTCAAAGCCGAAAAGCCAACGCTGTCTGCTTCTGCAGACATTTCTGTGGTCATGTGGCATGCATGACTAGACACCGGAGCACACGGAACACTGTTAATTTAATAATTTAAGGTATACTTTGCATTTTATTTTATCTGATCTGACCACTGCCCAGAGTGACAGCTAAATTCAGCTGGGTGGCAAATAAATAAATAAATAAATAAATTCTGCAGGGGATATAATTTTTAAAATACTAATTGGCTCAGAACAAAACTGTTTGGAATTATATTGAAAATGTGTTCAGTCCCAGAGGCTTATGGCAAGTTTAGTGAGGAAGTGAAAAAGTTGTCCCAGCTGTTGATACCCAGATGATGCAAAACTAACTGCCTCCAAGACCTATCCTCAACAATAGTTCTCAAATGAAAAATGATTATTTTTCATAATGTGAGCAAAATCCCTTCAGTGAAGAAACCTGGCCGGTGATTAATTTCTTCAGTCTCAGAATCTAAAAGAGTTATTTGGCTAAAACTCATGAAAGGCTGGGAGGTTATTAAAGCATTTTAGCAACAACCAAGCTAAAGGCCCAAACCAGGGAACATTTCAATGAGTCAAGTTTTCCATCTTCTACAGCTGAACACTGCCATAGAAAATCAAAACTTAAACTTGAAAGAAACAAGCACTTGGAGACCAATGTCCTTAAAGACCATTTAGCTTAAGTGAATTGGAAAAAGCCATTTTCAGGCCTGGATGACATCTGTGTAGAAGAGATAAAACATTTTTGCACAATAACAAACAAGTGTTAATTTAATTAATAATTATTTTTCTTGACTCTCTCAGGATTCTGAAAGCTTGGAGAATAGCATGAGTTATTGCTGTTTTGTGGGAAAAGTATGGATTAAAAAAATCAGGACAATCCTACTACTTTGTCATCTTTATATAGTCCTGAAATGAATGATTTTGAAGTGTATAATGGAAGTAGTGGAATCATTTTTCATCCCACAACAGACCAGCTTTAGACCTGGGAAGAAATGTGGAGCACAAATTCTACATTTAGTGTAACATATTACAGTAACTTTGAAGCTAGGAAGATCATTGGGGTAGCCTTAGTGGATTTCTTGGCCACTATTCATCATCAAGTACTACTTCAAACAATCTGTAATTTAAAAAAAGTTTATTCAAATACAAAAGTACTGTACTGTATTAGCAATCTTTTGACAAAATAGCAGATTTTTAATTGACTTTCAAGGACAATCAACCAATGGAGGATTTCTTCTTTTGTCTCAAGCATCTGGTGTGAGAAAGAATAGCCAGCAAAATAAGTTTTTCATTGTCCAGGGTACACCCGATTGTGGTTCAAAAATGTAAAAAATATCCATAGTCTTCAAGGAGGTTTTTTCTGTGTACCCCAATGGAGGACCCAAAAGTGTCGTCTTCCTTTCAGAGGCATGATAGCAAGTGAGCTACTTAAACAAATCTACTAGAAAACCCTTTCCCCAGGAGTCCTGGAATCTAGTGTACCTTCTATTTTAGCCCATCTCATGTCTCTGGCTTAGAGAAGGTATAGTCAATTTTGCTAAATCAAGTTCTGTTGCATGGCCTGAAGACAGAAAATCCAGTTACCTTTTAATTGTCAGCATTAATCTGGAAAATAAAGATGTCATTTCAGGCAAGGATTGTGAATTTGTATCTGAGAGGCTGAGTGCCTTCTGGCTATCATCGGCTCTGCCTGGCTGGACATCTGGTCTGCTAAGCAGTGCATGAAGCTGGCTAGACATCTGAACAAGGTTATCTTCAGAAAGTGCCCTCATTTGCTAGCCAGTTATAAACATTTAGCTTGTGTTCTATCATGTATCCTCTTACTATCACTTCCTCAGAGGACAGCGATATTGAGCTGCTTGGTTGTGGCAGTTTTTTTAAAAAATAATACTTTTTATTAAAAATTTTAACAAATAAAATACAAAACACAATACAAGAGAAGAAACAACATACTAAAGAAACAAAAAAATCAATATACACAAACAATGAAAAAAAGAGAGAAAAAATATACACACCTATCCTAATACATTTTTATACCTATCTTTTTAAAATCAAAATCTTAACACCATCCTAAAATAATAATAATAACAAATCTCTTAAATTTTGACTTAATGGTTATTCTTTAACTTTAACTAATGTTCCAATACTCATTTCCCCATAAAGTCATAATATGCAATTATGGATAGGATGGGAAAAACAAAAGAAAAAAAAATACAATAATACAATTATAAATAATCATCACCCAGTGTCTATTTACATTGCCCTGGAGAGCTCAGAATATCTCATTATTTTATTTCCAAAATTCACTTTGTTCAGGTACAGGTCTGTTTCTATCCTCCCCCATAAGGGAATGATCCACAAAAGGTTTCCAAATATTCCAAAAATCTATTCACTTTTAAATTATCCCTTTTTTTCTTAATCTCCCTAGTCAATTTATTGTTCAATGCTAAATTCCACATTTCTTTATACCATTCTTCAGTTTGTATAGTTACATCATTTCTCCAGTTTCTAGCAATACATTGTCTAGCCGTCGTAAGCATTATTTCTATTAATTCTTTCTCATCCTTATTTAAATTAATACCATCCACATTTGTTAACAGAGTGGTACCCGAATCCAGTTTAATTGTCTTACCCAGTAATTCTCCAATCTCTTTTTCAATTCTTTTCCAAAAATCTTTTACCACATTACAACCCCAACACATGTGCTCATAGGCTCCAATTGTATCCTTACATCTCCAACACATTTTATCTTTTTTATTATCCATTTGGTACAACTTCACTGGAGTCAGATAACATCTCCATAACATTTTATAATTGTGTTCTTTTATTCTAACCGACATAGTTCTCATAATCCTCTTTTTCCATTTATTTCTCCATGTATCCTTTTCTATCTTTATATTCAAATCTTGCTCCCACCTTAATTTCAAATCCTCTTGTGGATCACCTTCCCTATTTAATATTGTATACAATTTCCTGACTAATCCCTTAGTATTTTTATCTCCCTTTCTAATTTTTAGAATCAGATCTTCAAATTCTGTCTTTTCTCTTTCCAAATCATATTCTCTCAAATATTTGCTATTCCATTTATTAATCCTTAATCTCTGAAACCAATTCATTTTTAACTGCTCAAACAAATTTATTTTACTAATCTCATCACTACAGATCCGTAACCAGTCTTTCAATAGGAAAACCTCATTCTTGTCCAATACTTCTTTTACCTCATCATCTATATTAATTGGAAAGCTTGCCATATCCAAAATTTCCAATATTGGAGACACATTTGGGGCCAGATCTTTCTTTACTCTCTTCCATACGTTCATTAATCCTTTCATCATAGTATTTTTAGTTACTGTCTTTCTCAAATTACTTCCTAAAAAAACCATTTTACTTATATGTCTTTAGTCCCTCATCTCAATTTTCTCCCATATTACCTTTTCCCTTGCCAAGATCTTCACAACATTCTTAATTTGAAATGCTCGATAATATGCCATCAAATTCGGCATTCCCAATCCACCTTCTTTCTGTGATAAATACCAAAGCTTTTTTGGTAACCTGGATTTCTTCCCACCATTACAAAAATTATTAAACAAATTTTAAAACTCCTTAACTTCCTTATCCTTCAATTGAATCGCTAACGCCTCAAATAAAAATTTTATTCTAGGTAACAACATCATTTTTGTGAGCGCAATTCTTCCAAACCATGACAGTTTCAACTTTTGAAAACTTTGAACAAGGTTATCTCCAGAAAGTGCCCTCATTTGCTAGCCAGTTATAAACATTTAGCTTGTGTTCTATCATGTAACCTCTTACTATCACTTCCTCAGAGGACAGTGATATTGAGCTGCTTGGTTGTGGCAGTTTTGAGAGTCTTTTTTATGGCATGAATTGAAGTGAATAAAACAAATGTATTTTCTCCTCTGACAGGGTGCACCCATTCTGTCAAAAGCAGAGGAGAGATTCATTTATTGGCATCCTGATTTCAAGCAAGAATGGATTTTGGCTTGCCCTCATACATTCTGAACAATAGTAATCATCCTTGTACACCCATTCATACCTCCCCCTTTCCCTTGAGTAGTAAAGTCACAGCAGTAGAAGTGATAAATTTTATCTGGACAGAGTCAATTCAGGAATGAGTGGAGGCTTGGCTTCAATCTGAAACTTAATTCTGACAAAATAGAGACATTGGTGGTTAGGAATGATGGTGACCAAGAAAATTAGGGCCAGCTTCTTTTAGACTTTGCTCTCTTTAAAGCAGTTTAGAGTGGATTTGTGGCCCTCAAAATGGTGTCAAACCTGAGTTCTATAATTCCAAACTACTATAACTCAAAATCACGGGAGATAATGGGGTATGTAGAAAGAGTCTCCTTGGAGATTGTGGTATTTTGAAGCACATTTGGGCATACCCTGGTAACACTAGGTCAGACGAAAAGAACTGCAGAATGAACTCACCAAAAGGTGCCTTCATTTTGGCAGTTTCACGTCTGGCCTAGACATGGAAGAATAAGAATGGGAGGTAATGATCTATTCATAACTGGCCAAAATAGCAAAGGACCAGGTGAATTTACATTAAATCAGGCTGAAGTTGCACTTATTTCAAAATACAATCAAGTGATGTTGAGAAGACTTGACTTCTCTTACCATTTCCTAACTTTGGGTAATTATTGTGGTTGTGTTCTTGGCCTGGAAATGTCTGAATCTGGAGCAGCTGAGCTCCTCCATTACCTCACTCTACTGCACATTTTTTCTGCTCCTTTGAAAGCAAATATTAGCCATCTGAAAGGATTAACTGTCCGAAGGGCACTTCTGGTAGCAGAAGTCATGTATGTCTAATTTTTATCTTCTGACATTTTGAACATTTTCCAATTAGGATTGCAATGCATTTATAAAAGCGTTTAGAGAACTGCAGGCTTCCTATTGCTTTTTTCAACTATAATGTATTTCTCTGCTGCCCTTGACTCTTAACAGAACCCAGTTGTACAGCTTCTCTTGGGTTTTTTTAATGATAGGATGTTGTACCATCTATCCATTCTCTGTAATTATAATGATCAATATCAGACCATTTTCATAAATGTCATTATAATAAACAAGCTAGGTGTCACATGCCTGAAAATCCAATAAGCAGATTATTAACTGTTGTTATTTTAACCTTCTCTTAATGAGAAGGCACTCCAGCTGAAGGGAGAAAAAAGTGTGGCATTGTCATTGTTGTTGTTATGCTGTAGGACAGGGGTTCTCAAAGTTTTCAAGCCAAGGGCCGGGTCATGCTCCCTCAGACAGCTTCGGAGGCTAGATGGCCATTTTGCCCTGCCTGCCACACATAGCACTGGTAGTGATGGAGGCAGTGGGGGGCCACATGAAATAGTGTCACAGGCCACTTCTGGCCCCCGGGTTGAGAACCCCTGCCATAGGAGATGGGGTATGATGATGAAACAAAAAGAGTTCCATGTCATTTATCCAAAGCTTATATACAGTACTATAAAATCTTCCAGCTGAGCTTTCTTTGGATATTTTGTGTGTGTCTGTGTGGTTAGAACCAATTATTATATATGTTCTTTAAATTTGTTTGGTGTAATAAGAGGTCAAACTAAGAGGGATTGACATTTGAGGGGATGGGGAAGTGTGTTAACAACTTGCTTTCTCAATATTTTTCAGTTATTTGAACCAAAGAAAACAAAATGAGTTAAAAAAGCATAATAATAATAATAAAATTCTATCAAGTCAATTCAGACTTATGGTGACCCTTTTCAGGGTTTTCTACGTAGAGAGCACTCAGAAATTGTTTACCATTCCCTTTTTCTGGAGACATCTTGGGCTGTGCAGCTTTTCCAAGTCTTCACAGGCCAACTGTTCTGGGATGTTCTGGGAACTCCCTTCCTCCACAGTCAGATCCCTAACTCAATGAGCTATCCAGCCAACCCTTGTAAAACGAGCATTACTCATCCCTAAATTGCCTTTGTCAGTCACTAAAACAATTTTGTTGCATAAACCTAATATCCTCAGCAAGAGGCTTTTCCAAAAGAGCACTAGACAAGGAAACAATATTACACAGGTTTTAATATTCTACTTTGAGTAAAATGGTACCTGCTATTTCACATACAACATTGTTTTTTAAAGTACAGTGGAACCTCAGGTAATGTAATTAATTCATTTTCTGGGATGTTGCTTCCAGCAAAAATTACTTTAACCAAATTTCTCATAGGAATGCATCGAATGCAATTTCCCAGAAGAATGCATTGAAAACCAAAATACATTAACTGAAATGCAGTTTCCCATAGGAATGTATTGAAAACCAATTAATTTGTTCCAAAAAAATTTATTTAAACTGAACCACTATTTTCTAAGGATTTTCTTTTGTTATTTGATTTTTATGTTAACTGAGCCATTTTTAACCGAGGTTCCACTGTAATTTCAAATAATCTGTTTAATCAAGATTTGCCAGTCATTTTCTGTTTGTGTTCCTGAGGCTTCAAATGTATTCCTTGAACATAATTTATGCAAACAAATCTCAATTAGAAGGATGTTGGCAAACTCTTCAGCCTGCTTATTTACATGTACTTATTCGTCACATGATTGGCTGTCTTGAGCCTCTTGAAAAGGGGAGCTGTGAGTGGCAGTTAGAAAATGCCCTTCAAAATAGGATCAGTTTCTTTATGAATAGTGTATTTTACAGGCTGATCATGTACTTGGGGCAATATAGTCTGAAATTTCAGTATATGAATGTGAGTTACACAGAAACAAACTGCTTATATTAAACTGCCATCACCACCTCTGTCGGCCCAGAAGTGGAAGCGGGCACATGTACATCAGCTGTAAAATGCACCCGCATATGCACAAATGCCCCGTGGCTGTCATAAATGTGGAAGTGATTGCATTTATGACAGCCTTGATTTTAAATACTCCACCCAAAGTCACATGTCAATTGGGGCGGCTATACAAATTGAATAAATAAATAAATAAATAAATAAAATGTGCCCGCTTCCACTTTCAGGAGGCATGGTCCGGCCAACTCAACTGTTCAGGTGTGTGGCAAGACCCACAATGTAAAAATGTTGGCCATCCCTGCTCTAGACACAGGGAAGGCCATTGCAAACAGGCAAAGATCAAGGCAGGGCAGGCCTTAAAACAAGCTTCCACAGACCTCTAAGCAAGAATGCTAGAGGATCCAGGCTACTTCAGCTGGAAGGAGATCAAGTCCTTCCTTCATCCAGACAGCATTGCACCTGAATGTACAGAGGGAACATTAAGGTGCAAGAGCAAATCAGGCTAGGTTTTACTTCTTTACTTTTTCACACTCAGAAGGTGTGTGAGAGAGAAATAAAAAATGGCAGTGGAGCTCTTCTAAGCTGCTATGATCTCCTTCAAAAATGCTTATAAAATTGCATATATTGCTGAAAAGGCACAGAATTATGTTTATATAAATGAAAATAAAATAAAAATGAATCATTTTAGAAATTTTTCTGGTGGACCAGAATTTTCTGGTGGACCATGGCATGGTAGCTTCAGCTTGTCATGATGGCTCCTTCCTACAGTGTATACAACATTTTTACACAACTTTTTTTTTAAAAAACCCTCAAAATTCAGGATGAACTGGGCCCAAATTTGAAACTATTGTCATGTTTTGGATTATCTCAATTTAAGATTGGAAAAGTTGCATGCTAATTGAAATCAAATATGCTAGATTCAACCAACCCAGCCTGGCCCTGGAACAGTGGTGGGTGTGGCATGATTTGTGGGTGTGGCCTATTTTTGGCATGACCTGCTTTGTGGGCATGGGCATGGGCATGTGACTGGGTGGGCGATCTAGTCATGCCTGCCACATGACCATGAAAATGTCTGCAAATACAGACAGCACTGGCTCTTCAGCTATAAATGGAGATGAGCACTGCACTCTAGAGTCGGATATGACTGGCTTTTATGCAAGGTAGACCTTTACTAACCACTTGCAAATAAACAGTGCCAAACTTCACAGTGAATTTGAATACCAATCAGGGATCTTCTGCTATCAGGTAAAGGTTGCCCTTGCTCGAAAGCCAGTCATATCCAACTCTAGAGTTCAGTGCTCATCTCTGTTTGTAGCCAAAGAGCCAGTGGACTCGAACCCCAAAAGCTCCCATTAAAATACAGCAGTTAGTCTTTAAGGTGCCACAAAGTTTTTGTCTTTTTGGTTGTTGTTTTTTACTCTCTGATATGGTTGCACAGAGTAAGACTTTTCAAATGGTAGCCATGTTAGTTTGTGCTTCAAAAAGACAAAAATGTTGTAACACCTTAAAGACTAACTTCTGCTCCAAGGTAGACTCAGTGCAGCTGGCCCAGGGAGCTCCACGGCCCTCATTCCCCCTCCCTCCTCACAAGGAAGCCACCTTAGCCTGTCCATGCCTCCCCCACAGAGAGAAAGAGAGAGAGGGAGAGAGAGAGAGGGAGAGAGAGTTACTGAAAAACTGGCATTGCGGGCAGAGGGCAGCAACTCCCACAGGCAGCATGACAGGATGGTTGGGCTGGGGGGTGGCGGCCCCACTGCCCCACAATGATGAGGGAGGCAGTGCTGTAGCTCACTTCATCCAGCCCAAAGGCGCAGAGGGGAAAGCGCACCCAGACGGTGAGGGGCTGACCTGCCAGCAGCGCCTGGCTCCAGGGGGAGCCCAACATGGCTCCTCCTCCTCCCTGCCACTGGCTCCAGCAACTCATCCTCTTCGGCTCCTGGACATACCCAGAGTGTGGAAAGAAGAGGAGGAGGTGGGCGAGGCGGGGCAGGGTGGGGCGGGGAGGTGGTCATGGCCAGCCAAGTAGGCTTGGCCTGGGGGGATTTTCACTACCAGTACACCCAGACCAGGGTGTCCGTTTCCCCTCCCAAGCTTCCGGGAAAACCGGGCTCCGCGTCTCCTCTCCTCCGGCCACACCATCACCGGAGGAGGTTAAAGGGCCACCGGGGTTCCTAGGTGGCCAAAGACCAGGCTCTGTATCTCCTCCCTTCTGGCCACGCCATCACCAGAGGAGGTTAAAGGACCATGGGGGCTCCAAGGCAGCCGAAGACCGGGCTCCACATCTCCTCCCTTCCAGCCACGCCAATGCCAGAGGAGTTTAAAGGGCCATCAGGGCTCTGAGGTGGCCAAAGACCGGGCTCTACATCTCTTCCCCTCAGGCCACACCATCGCTGGAGGAGGTTAAATGGCTGTCAGGGCTCTGAGGTGGCCAACGACCGGGCTCCGTGTTTCATCCCCTCTGGCCATGCTGACACTGGAGGAGGTTAAAGGGTCACTGAGGCTCTGATGTGACAAAAGATGCCTGCGAGGACATTGAGCCACAGGCTCCGCTGAGGGCATTGAGCCCTGGTCTCTGTCAAGGACATTGAGCCCAAGGATCCGATGAGAACATTGAGCCCCAGGCTCCACCAAGGCCATTGAGCCCCAGGCTCCATCAATATAGTATAATTATTGTGTATATTGTATACTGTATTTTTGTGTTTGCTGTTAATATTTATATTGTATTGCTGTGTATTTACTTTGTATATCGTTGATTTATTTGAGATTTTTGTGAGCCGCCCTGAGTCGGTGTATGCTGAGTGGGCGGCCTATAAATCAAATAAATCAAATCAAATCAAATCAAATCAAAATACAAATAGTTATTCTGTTCTAGAAACTTGTTAAAGATTTATACCTCTTCCTGTGTCTTTTGATCATGTGGAATATTGGGAATAGCAAGCAGAACAACTGAAAGCAGGCTGTGAATGAGCCACAAGTGGCATTATGGAGATCAAATAAAACAAGTTTCCTGTCAGAGGGAAGTGGAGAAGTAGGTCTGCATTCTTCACCTTAATTTGAAAGGTTTAAGAGAGCTTCTGCACACAATATTCTTAAGCATTGGATAAGCTGCAGTTCACTGAACTCTACAGAGTGAGTACTATTACAGAAGAAAACTCATCTGCTCTAAAGAAACTCAGCAAATAATATCTGAGTTGGAATAATTTATTCAGCTGTCAGCCACAAGTTTGATATGTGAATGTGGAAAATAGTTGAACAGAACCAGAGAGTTTTGACATAATGACAGACAACCTGCCTTTCACCTGACATTTTGGTTGTGCTTAGCATTTAATGCTGTTCATAAAGAGCCAAAATGCAGTCACATTGCACTTTGAAATGTATTTACCAAATTCTCTCTTTATTAATGCATCCTGTGTCCTCCATTACACCACTGTATGAGCTCAGAAATATCTTAAGAATTACAAGCATAATTGAAGGGGGAAATCTTCTATTCTTGAGGTAAATGCTGTCAAAATGGATTAGCAAAGCAGGGTTTTAACATATACTTACTCTAACAACATCCTTTGGAAAGCAAGACATTTCCCCTCCCCCCCCCTTATGGTAAATTATACTTTTTGTGATGGAACCACATAATGTGGTAGTATTTTTGTTTCCTTTTCACATGTACACAAATTAGAAGAAACATCTAATGGGAACTATTTGAATTTTTTACAGAGGCCAACTCAACAGAATGAATTGTGTGAACAAATTATTTTAGAAATACCCAACTCTTAGGTCCATAATAGACTTTTACTTGTTTTAATACCTTTTCTACCTCATGATGCAACAATGCAAGGTGATTGATCTTTAACATTGGTTAGTTTCAACTATTAACAGTTGCCTTGACAGAAGTATAACATTTATGCTTTCAAAAAGCAAATAAAACTCACAGCAAATATGAACTTTTGCCACAAAAGTTAGTTTGAAGCATATAACATGTATAACGATATGTGCCGTCAAGTCAATTCTGAGTTATGGTAACCATTTCAGAGTTTACTGGAGCACTCAGAAGGGGATTTCCATTACCTTCTTCTAGGAGCGTTCTTGGATTGTGCAGCTTGCCCAAGACTGAATAGAATAGTTCTTCTCCAAGAACATGCAGTGGAGAATTGAACTCCCAACCCTTAACTCATGGAGCTATCTAGACAGCATTAGAATAGTTATAGTCTTTCTCCATTTTGCATCTTAATGATATACATACATAACCACACAATTGCCCCTCAACAAAGGAATAATGAGGTAAGACACAGGAGATGGGTTTAAACTAAGGTCCACAACTTTATTAAACAATTAAAGCCACTTCTTCTTGCAATGGGACCTCCTGTAATGCAGATCCTGGGGTAAGAGCCCGGGTCCTCCTTAACTACCTCTTTTAAAAGATTAAGTCCCCTCAGCCTCTGTAACATACAATAGTCTTACAACAGGGCTGTGGCTGGCTAGATTCTATGAGGCCTGCCCAAGCCTATTTCTGCCCAAGCCTCAGAATATTTCCCAGGACAGCCCCAGAATCCCAGAATCTGATGTACCATTTGACAGCCTTCTACCACAAGGTCCCTGTTGGACCTTGCAACTAAACCTAAATTCCTGCACAGCCCCTTGCCCACCAATTTTGTCT
This sequence comes from Bradypodion pumilum, assembly GCA_035047305.1. Taxonomy (NCBI): domain Eukaryota; kingdom Metazoa; phylum Chordata; class Lepidosauria; order Squamata; family Chamaeleonidae; genus Bradypodion; species Bradypodion pumilum. Next base: position 430,842,333 of record JAWDJD010000001.1, read on the forward strand.
TTGTTTAACCCTGCAATCTGCCCAATGTGCCCCATAGTCATCAGTAGAGGATAGGCAAAAAGGTCGTAATCATCTTTTTTCAATATGCTAATTGGGAAAATTGGGCCCTTGGTGCATTGGACCCACAGTGGGTGAATAAGTGAGCCAAAAACAACAAGGAGGCTGATGTTAAGGTGGGAGGTGTTTAAAACCTCTAGACCAGTGCTTCCCAACCTTTCTTTGCCCATGCCCCACCTACATTCTGATTTTAATTTTAAAATGTGTATGTCACAATATATATTTATATACTGTATATGAGGCCCCTAGAACCATAAGAAGGACTGCAGTGGCTCAAGTAGCTAAGACACTGACTGGAAGGCAGGAGATCAGCAGTTCAATTCCTGAGTACTGCAGGACGGAATGAGCTCCCGTCTTTGTCCCAGCTCCTGCCAACCTAGCAGTTCGAAAGCAAGAAATTGCAAGTAGATAAATAGGGACCACTTCAGTGGGAAGGTAAACAGTGTTCCATGTACTTTGGTGTCTAGTCATGCCTGCCACATGACCATGGAAACATCTGCAAATGCAGACAGTGCTGGACTCTTCGGCTTTGAAACAGAGATGAGCACTGAATCATAGAGTCAGATACGACTGGCTTTCAAGCAAGGGTAACCTTTACCTTTACCTTAGAACCATAAGAAATGCTAAAAATTCACTGTTAGTAGCTCATTCTTGATTTGGCCCTCTTAAAAAAATCAAATTGCCCCCCTGTGGTGTGTGTGCCTCATGTTGGGAACCACAGCTCTAGACTGATTTCACTCATTGTCCTTCCTGAGGAAGAGGAGGGAAAACAACCCTGCCCTTACAGCCCCTCTAAAGTGGGGCACAATTGTGGACCTCAGCATTCTCTGACTATGCACTTCCCACTATAGTCAGTGATGATATTGTGGCCACTAAATATGCAAAAAAATCTATGAAACCATGATTTTGGACATCTTGCAACGTTGAGACATTCCACCAAGCAATCTACACCTTCCACAAGAGAGCTTGGCTCCACGACAAGATTAGAAGATAAACTGGAGGAGACAATGTGACTTTCAAAACATCTATTCCAATACATTTCACAAGACTAGTGTCCTTCCCCTTTTGGAAGCTAACCACATATACCTATGTATACAAACACAGAGAAGGCACAGAAAGACGAGCAGGTTGATCAAAAGCAAGCCACCAAACAAACATACCTCCATCCAGAACTACGTCTCTAACCAGAGTATACAGTAAGGTAGCCATTATCACAAATAATGCATGATGTAAAGAAGATACAGTGGTACCTCGCATAACGAACGCATTGCATAGCAAAAATTCGCATGACGAAGCATTCGTTATGCAAGGGTGATACCCTGCATAACGGAAAAAAATCATTCGTTATGTGGGGTTTTTGGTAACCAGGGTATACCTGCTCAATGGGAACTCTGGCTAACGAACTTTTTTTTCCATTATGCGGGGCATCTCCCATAGGGAACTGCTTAATGAAAAACCCGCATAGCCAAGAGCTCCATGGAATGGAGTTTTTCATTATGCAGGGTTCTACTGTATACAAAATCCCTCTGAAACTAGGAACAGCAAAAACGTGTGATTCAAGAAGTATTTTATTTTAGATGTCCTTTTTATTGCACATGGATGAGACTAGTCATGATTTTCACGCCAAGATAAATATTGATGTGATCCTTTCTTAATAGAGCTCCTAAATATTAGTTTTTTGAATGAGAGTTCCCAGAATTCCCAACCCAGCATGGTCTGTGGGTATGTTGGCAGCAGGATTGCATGAACTGTGGCCTCAGAACATAACGTTTTCAAATTCCGGCTCCTGAACAGTCTGAACCCTTTTGAATTCTGCACTTATAACAGACAGAATACAGATCTAGATGGTACATTGATTGGGCACGTGAAGACATTTCATCTGATGTATACTTCCCTTTGTGTCTGTATCTAACACTGTAGATGAAAAAGGAGGAAGTGTTCTTCTGAGATAGATAATCAATATAAAAACTTGAGTGTCAACTAGTAAAGAGGAACACAGAGACAGTACCAGCTCAAAGTAGAATAAAAAGAACACAGTAATAGTGAGCCTCCATGGTATCACAAAACAAAGCTGAAACAAAAGAACAAAAGAGTCTGGGGATTTCAAACAACCTTGACCTTGAATGCACTTGTTTACAGGAAATAATTTATTTTTCTCCTCTCCAAGGCCAAATGAGATGTGAATTTTCTAACTTATATTGGAGTGGAATGGAGAGACACAAAAGAAAAATCTTAAAACATTGGAAGAAAATCAAAGACAGCAATATGGTGTGCATAGATTTATGTCATATGCCCCAATTGCAGCAGTTACCTTTTTGAAAAACAGCCACCTGCTCTTAAGGAGTGTTTGTGAATGAAGCAGGAATGAAATCAATAGAAATCAATCCGAGGCTGCATGGAGTGTTTGTGAAGGCAACCTAAGCTTCACTGATTTAGATAGGACTTAACACCAAAGCACAAAATCTACTCTGCAGCACTGAAAAATACCACACAGATCTTGAATCCCATGCCTACCACTCTCTGACTATTACTGTAAGGTTGGTATGGAAAGGCATTTAGGTACAAAAATGTTAATCCTTGCTTGTCTGAAATATGTGAATGGACCACAAAATCATTCCCCTTCACCATCAGAGGATGAGATTTTGGGGTGCACTCTTGATACGAGTACTGGCATTGGGAAGATTGACTTTTATGTAAATTGTGCAATTGTACAATTATGTAAAACTGACTACTGCTATGCTACATGGACTTTTGAGGGATTAGAAGCTTCAAAGGAGCTGTTCATGTCTCATTTGAAAAATAAGTCTTCCTTCTATGCTTGCTGAATGTATTTGCTTCTCAAAGGGAAACTATTTTGCACAGTGACAGTTTGTTCAAATCATAGAGTTGTTATGTGTTGTCAAGTTGAAATCAACTTGTAGTGACCTTAATAGTGCTTTCAAGGTAAGTGAGATATTTAAGGAATAGTTTTACCAGTTCCACATCCCCTGTGAATATCCATGGCTGAGCTGGAATTTGAACCCAGGGCTCCTAAATCTTAATCCATCACTCTATCCACAATACTACATTATGTATCAAAATTATAAACTTGGTTGTAAAAAAAATGACAGATCAGTTTCACATAGGAGGTACAAAAAAATCTCACAGGGCTTGATAATTCCTCATCAAGGTGTCCTTCATACCAAGATATCATGAAAAAACAAGGATAAAGAATTTAGTCTGTACTGATTATATCTCTGATCACCACATTTGCAATTGGTATTTTGAGATGGAACTCAGAATCTCACAAAATGTCTCACACCCACAGGGCAACTTTCTCCCTGCTGAGTGGAAAAACATCAAAGGGAATAAATAGAGGCAAAAGGCCTGTTTTACCTCCTGCTAATTTGCTTTCACTTCCTGTAGTTTTCGTCACACTTTGAATGAGAATGCTCAGGATTGAACTATATATCTAATGGTTTGCAAAAATGTCACATGGCAAGAACTTTTCTTTGTACTGAAAGAATTTCAGAGGTATTGGGGAGGGTTGTTGTTGTTGTTCGGTCGCACAGTTGATTCTGACCCTTTGTGACCCCATGGACCATTTTCCTCCAGGCACCTCTATCCTCCACCATTCTCCTCAGCCCACCAAGCTCTGTGCCTATTGTGTCCACAATACCATCTATCCATCTCATCTTTGGACACCCCCTTCTTCTCTTGCCCTCCACCTTTCCCAGCATCAAGGCCTTCTCAAGTTAGTACTCACTTCTCATTTGATGTCCAAAGTACTTTAGCTTCATCTTCACTATTTGTCCCTCCAATGAACAGTCAGGACTGATTTCTTCCAGTATTGACCTATTTGTTCGCTTTGCTGTCCAAGGGACTCTCAGGACTCTCCTCCAACACCACATCTCAAAGGCATCTATTCTTCTGCGCTCAGCCTTCCTAATGGTCCAGCTCTCACACCCATACATTACCACTGGGAATACCATTGCTTTGACTATGCGATTTTTTGTTTTCAAGATGATGTCTCTGCTTTTCACTATATTCCCCAGGTTTCTCATCGCTTGTCTCCCCATAATCAGTCATCTTTTTATTTCATGGCTACAGTCGCCATCTGCAGTGATCTTAGATCCCAGGAAAGTAAAATCTGTGACTGCTTCTACTTCTTCCCCATCTATTTTCCAGGGACTAATCGAACCTGTTGGCATTATCTTGGTTTTCTTGATATTAAGTCTTAAGCCAGCTTTTGCACTCTCGTCCTTCAATCCAATCAAGAGGTTCTTTACAGTTAGTAGGGGCAACAGTTAGTAGGGGCTGCTGTGGCTCAGTGATTAAGAAGCTCACCTTGTTAGCTGGAAGGCTGGCAAATCAGCAGTTTGAGATCCAGGTATTACATGACAAATTGAGTGCCCGTCTCTGCCCCAGCTCTTGGGGACATGAAAGGAGCCTCATTTGGATGTTCCCTGAGCAGAGTTTCTTCCGCAAAAATCCTTTTTCAACCCAAAAAAAATTCTGGCATGAAATTATTATATACTCACAAAATTTGTGATGCTCAAGATAATACAGGATAGACTTCAGCAGCATGTGGAAAGAGAATTACCAGAGGTGCAGGCAGGTTTCAGAAGAGGCAGGGGGACTAGAGACCACATTGCCAACATACGCTGGATCATGGAGAAAACAAAGGAATACCAGAAACAAGTTTATTTCTGTTTTATTGACTACACTAAGGCATTTGACTGTGTGGACCACAACAAGATGTGGCAAGTAATTAAAGAGATGGGAATACCAGAGCACCTCATATGCCTCCTGAGAAATCTGTACATGAACCAAGAAGCAACAGTTAGGACAGAACATGGAATGACAGAATGGTTTGGAATAGGAAAAGGAGTAAGACAAGGCTGCATTTTGTCACCATGCCTATTCAACCTATACACAGAGCACATAATGCGCAGTGCAGGGATGGAGGAATCACAATATGGGATTAAAATCGCTGGGAGAAACATCAATAATTTGAGATATGCAGACGATACCACCCTAATGGCAGAAAGTGAGGAAGACCTAAATAATCTCTTGATTGGGCTGAAGGAGGAGAGTGCAAAAGCTGGCTTGAGACTAAATATCAAGAAAACCAAGATAATGGCAACAGGCCCAATCAGTTCATGGAAGATAGATGGGGAAGAAGTAGAAGCAGTGACAGATTTTACTTTTTTGGGATCAAAGATCACTGCAGATGGGGATTGTAGCCATGAAATAAAAAGGCGACTGATTCTTGGGAGACAAGCAATGAGAAACCTGGGGAACATAGTGAAAAGCAGAGACATCACACTGAAAACAAAAATTAGAATAGTCAAAGCAATGGTCTTCCTAGTAGTAATGTACGTATGTGAGAGCTGGACAATTAGGAAGGCTGAACGCAGAAGAATAGATGCCTTTGAAATGTGGTGTTGGAGGAGGGTTTTGAGAGTACCCTGGACAGCGAGGAGAACAAATAGGTCAATCTTAGAAGAAATTAACCCTGAATGCTCACTGGAAGGTCAAATAGTAAAGATGAAGCTGAAATACTTTGGACATCAAATGAGAAGGGAGGATTCACTTGAGAAGGCATTGATGTTGGAAAAGGTGGAGGGCAAAAGAAGAAGGGGGAGGCCAAGGATGAGATGGCTAGATGGCATTGTAGACACAATGGGCACAGAGCTGGGAGGGTTGAGGGGGATGGTGGAGGACAGAGGCGCATGGAGAGCAATAGTCCATAGGGTCGCAAAGGGTCGGAACCGACTGTGCGACTGAACAACAACAACAGAAAATTTGGTTGTGGGAGTCTCATTGAAATATGAGGGTATTAGTACAATAATGCTAAGGCCCCATCCCTATATAGAACCAGAACCAATGAAATCAAATTGCAAGAAAGGCAATTCCAACTAGACATTAGAAATAATACTGATAACAACTATTCTAGCAATAAATAGACTCTTTGAAAGATGGTTGACTCTCCCATGTCAGATGTTTTTATGCATTTTTTGGGTGGCCATCTATCAAGGATGCTTGAGCTGTGTTTTTCCACATTAATGGTTGAACTGGACGATTCTAGGAGTCTTTTCTACATTTCAGATTATAGGGGTCTTCTGAGTTTTGCAGAGATGGTATTCCAGAAAGAAGGCAAGCGCGGCGCCAAAATGGCCACCACACTCTTTGCGCCCCCCACCCCGGACTCAGACATCCGGGTAGTTAGGGGGTGTAGCCAACCCCTTTATAAAAGGGGTGGCCACGAGGCGGCCCCTCCGCCATTTTAGAACAGTGACGGAGGGGAGAAGTTTGCTCCGACGCTGCTATTTTGACTTTTGCATCCTTGATCGGGGATATCTCTCCTCCGATCAGTGCTTCTAGGTTTGGGTGGCCATGGCACCCAAACAGAAGTCTCCTGCGGCCCCGTGGCCGCGCGCAGGGGGAAGGGCTCACCCTACCCCCTCGACCACCTCTCTTAGGCCACCATCGGGCCGGAGGGCTCGTGCGGGGGTGCCAAGGGGGGGCGACAGGGCCCATTATATGTTTCCCCACTTCACTCTGTGCCAACTACGGCCATGCCGACGGCCAGCTACTCCCTGCCCCTGGATGACCATTTATCCCAGGCCACCAGGGAAAAGATATGGCGGGGGGAATATGTTGATATTTTCACCCTCCTTAACCATGAACCTACTAAGGAGGAGAAGGAGGGGCAGGACGACAGGGACAAGGAATTGTTCCGTCGTCGTAAGCCCTAGTTTGCCTGATACTACATGGCTCTAGTCTTTCTTGGGCTATATTCAAAGCTTTATCAACTTGACAGAGCCTGACACAGTTTGTACATACCTGTCAAGTTTCGGGAAATTCCTGTCAAATAAGGGAAATTTCCCATCCAAAATGGGAAACAGGCTTGGCCGGTCAAGGGCGAACCATGAACGGGGTGATTCTAGGAGCTTCACAGCCTGCATTACCTTGATATTTTAACGGATACACGTCAGAGGGTGGGGTCAATAGATAGTATATTGACTTCAGTCAACAATTTGTTCGTGTCAACAAACAAATTGATACAAATAGTTACATGTAGCCAATTGCCATTGGCATTTTGGGAGGAACCTTACCAGTGTTACTGCGGCCTGCTTGCCTTAAAGAATTACAATTGGATGATACACCAATTGAAATTGATAATTCGGACTAGGGCATTATTCAATAAAAGTGGCCCAATGCCTTTAATCCAATACCGGTGTCTGAGTCTTTATTTGGGTGGGTGTGCCTGCAAAGAAAAACACATGAAAATAAATAAAAAGAAAGGGAAGAAGAAGGGAAGACCCCATTGCAAAAAGTTTTGGTTGAGCCTAGAGACAAAGAGCATAGCAGTGAAATGAATGGAAAATGAGTTGCAACTAGCAGGAACTTAGTCCTTGACCTCCAGGTCAAGGCCTCCAGGTCAAGGAATTGTGTTTGGAGATGGTAACTCTAATGAAATTGAATATAATAGATATTAAATATTCAAAGATGTTGGAATAGTTGTTCCAAAATAGGTACTTATTTTCATGTGTGATGGGAATATGAGTATATATTCAAATTTTCACAATTTGTTTTTAAAGATATAACAGATGATGTATGTTTTGGAAGATACCCATTGTGCAATCTGGTACAGTTGTGTTGGATCAATTTCACTGGTGAGGCCTGGAAATGAGGACAAGACACTTGCATGATGCAGGGCCACAACCTTCTCACTTGACCCTATCCCCTCCTGGCTCAGAAATGTGGCTAAGGAGGTGATGGTAGAGTGAGCCACTCAAATTTTCAAAACTTCTTTGAAGGAAGATATTTCCCTTTTTGTTTGAGAGAAGCAATCATTAGAACAATTCTAATACCAAATGTTAAGACTGGAGACTTAACAACTTTAGACACATCAATAACTCCCCTTTTATGAGCAAGTTGGTAGACAAAGAGGTTGGGGATCAGTTGCAGGCATTCCATGGTGATACTGATAGCCTGGATCTCTTTCAATTGGGGTTCAGGCGATGGCAAGGAATTGAGATAGCATTGCTCCCCCTGCTAGATGTTCTCCTTTCAGAGGTTGAAAGGAGTAATAGACCATGTTCATTTTCTTGGATAGCTCAGCAACTTTTGATACTACTGACCACAGTATCTTACTGGACAGGTAAGTGAGGTTTAGAATCAGGGTGTCAACTCTAAACGAGCTCTGATCTTTCCTCATTGATGAGACCCAGAGACTGTAACTGGGCAAGCTGACTTTGGCCTTATAGGTACAGCAGTATTGTGTGCTGCAGGGGTCTGTTATCTTACCTATATAAAGCTGCTGGGTGAGGTTATAAAGAGACTTGGAGTGTGATATCAGCAACACACTGATGATAAACAACTGTTGTGGAAGTTCAGGAATATTGCCTGGCTGTGGTAATGGACTGTACAAAGACCAACAGGTTGAGTTTGAATACAGACAAGATGAACATCCTGTTGTTGTTGGGGAGTGGGGGTGGGCCTGAGCGGGGCAGGGTTCTTCAGACAATTAAGGTGGTATTGAGCCTTGTCTAGTTGGGGTTAATCTTCCCTTGAAAGACTAGGTTCAAGAACAGGACATTGTCCTGAACCCAACTGTCTCTTTGGAGAAATAAGTATCCGTCATAGCCAAGGCTGTCTTTTTTCAACTTAGACAGATAACCCAGCTCCATCCATTCCTTGATACAAAGTCCCGTATGATGGTAATTTACGTGCAAGCAATCTCAAGCATTGATTCAATCAATCAATCAATCAATCAGTTTAATTTATATCCCGCCTTCCTCAGCCGAGACCAACTCGAGGCGGCTAACAACATAATCCAACAAAGTAACAATAAAAGGATAATACAGAGAAACAACAAGTTCAAAATGGAAAACAATCCAGATAAGCATAATATCATAATACAAAAACTACACTACATAATTAGATCATAAAAATGCAATAAATATAATTATACTACAGCAAACCCAACATAGCAAGACCCCCATGTCCGCTGGAGAACAGTCGTAGGAGCTACCACTCCCCCAACAACTTGGGGAAGGAGGTCCACGTGTCAGTCTCAACATGAGCCAAGGCAGCCACAGCAAGGAGCCAAAGACGGCGATGCTCCTGGGGCGGCGGCAGTCCTGGGCCTGGCCCGGCGGCCCACGGCCCTTTATCTCCCCGCGCAAGGGACGGGAGAGGAGGGCGGGGGCCCCCGCAGCTGCGGCGATGGTCCTGGGGCGGCGGCAGTCCTGGGTCTGGCCCGGCGGCCCACGGCCCTTTATCTCCCCGCGCAAGGGATGGGAGAGGAGGGCGGGGGCCCCCGCAGCTGCGGCGATGGTCCTGGGGCGGCGGCAGTCCTGGGTCTGGCCCGGCGGCCCACGGCCCTTTATCTCCCCGCGCAAGGGACGGGAGAGGAGGGCGGGGGCCCCCGCAGCTGCGGCGATGGTCCTGGGGCGGCGGCAGTCCTGGGTCTGGCCCGGCGGCCCATGGCCCTTTATCTCCCCGCGCAAGGGACGGGAGAGGAGGGCGGGGGCCCCCGCAGCTGCGGCGATGGTCCTGGGGCGGCGGCAGTCCTGGGTCTGGCCCGGCGGCCCACGGCCCTTTATCTCCCCGCGCAAGGGACGGGAGAGGAGGGCGGGGGCCCCCGCAGCTGCGGCGATGGTCCTGGGGCGGCGGCAGTCCTGGGTCTGGCCCGGCGGCCCACGGCCCTTTATCTCCCCGCGCAAGGGACGGGAGAGGAGGGCGGGGGCCCCCGCAGCTGCGGCGATGGTCCTGGGGCGGCGGCAGTCCATTGATTACTGCAATGTGCTCTATATGGGTCTACCCTTGAAGTTGAACTGGAAGCTGCAGCAGGTCCAGAATACACCCGCTCAGATGGTGGCAGTGGTCCATTGATGGGATTGGATGCTTGCTATGCTGATGAGACTGCACTGATTACTTGTAGGCCTCCAGGTCAAATTCAAGGTGTAGGTTTTAATGTCTAAAGTCCTGATAGGTTTAGGACTTTGTTACCTGGTGAGTGCCTTTCTCTAATATCTACACTATGGACAAACAGGCTCTCTCAAACATGCAGACTGCACTTACTCACTCTGAGACATGCCAGGAAAACCAAAACTAGAACTAAGGCCTTCTTGGTGGTGGTGCTATATTAATGGAACAGTAATGCTCAGCAGGTCCACAGGGCCCCCTCCCTCATCCTTTCCCAAATTAGCTAAGGTTAGAATGATATTCTGCTCCCTAGCTGATTTCATTTTAATTTAGTTGATTGTATTTGCTTTAGTTTGTTATTATTGACATTGCATATGTTTACTGAGCTTCTGCCACTGTTTTACTGGGTTTTGGAATATGATTTTTTAAATTTACATGTGACTATTTCTTATTTTATTAAATGCAAGGAAAAAAAGAAAGGAAAATACAACATAACAAAACACCCAGCAAACATACATTTAGGTTTCCCTTGCTCGAAAGCCAGTCGTATCCGACTCTAAGGTTCAGTGCTTATCTCTGTTTCAAAGCCGAAGAGCCAGCGCTGTCTGCTTCTGCAGATGTTTCTGTGGTCATGTGGCAGGCATGACTAGACACTGGAGCGTACATGCACCTGCTACTTGTGGGACTTAGACACCTCCATTAAATGTTTTACATATAATTAAATTTTCTTACTTGCCCCTTCATCTCAAAAAGATAATACATCTTGTTTATTCCTTTTTCTTTCATCAATACATATTCTAGAAATTTTACCCATACAGTGGAACCTCATACAACAATTGCCCCATATAACAATGAAATCGCATGACAATTAGTTTTTTTGGGGGGAAATGACATCCCATATAACAGTTTTTTCCCTATGGAAAAAATCATGCAACAATTTTCCAATGGGAAAAACCACTTAGTTAAAAAAATTGTTGTATGATGCATCCCATAGGAAAATTGCTATAAGATGCCTGCATCATATAGCAATTGTTTCGTACAACAACGAGCCCCATGGAACGGATTAAAATCATTGCATGAGGTACCACTGTATCTTTCTTTTAGAGAGAAATGAAACATAATTTTAATGGGATTTGTTATGTTCTATATTTATACTTTATGCACACTGTGTGAACTTAGTCATTTAGACAATATAGAAATAAAATAAAATAAAATTTATCTTTGTGAAAGGTTGCAAACTTTATATAGGAACATGTATATCAAAGATGGTTTCACATGTGACATTTTGCCTGTAGCGGAAAAGAGAACATATTCATGATGTGTAATTTCTGAACATCTTGATACTGTCTATGCTGTCAGTACACAGCATGCTCAAAAGCTGCAATGCACTTGATGTTGTAACTGTGAACCATAGTGGCACAGCAGATTCTTGTGTTCTTCTTTCACATATGGAACAATTATGTTTTCTGATTGTGCTAACACAACAGTAATTAAAAAGGTCCATTCTTTGACTATTCTCTGACGATTGCTAATTTTTTGGAAACATGTAAACCTCTAACTCTGTTTTAATGTTGTGAAATCTGCTTTGCTTCTGTTAATATCTGAATTTATTCTTTCTTTCCCCTTATTTTGTTCCCACCTGCTTTCACAATCTGTCTTTCATTAGAAAATTAATGTTGGGTTGTCAGTCTGTTCTTGCATTCTTAATGTCTTCTGGCAGAGCACAATGAGTCCTATTAAACTGGGAATCATTAGGCGATAGCAACACATCTCTTAGTGTTGTGAAGCAAAGCAGCTTTTCTTTGCTGTTTTGCAACAGAAGAGCAGCAGGAAGCAGCCATATGCAGTGTCAGTTCAAGTAAATGACATCTGCCGCAAAACTTCATCTTTGCCCTAGATATCCATTAATTGATGCTTGGCACCTCAGTAACCTCAGTTACAGAAGCCTGGAACTTTACAAGGCAGCATCAGGCTACAACATAATCAATAATGCTAAGCTATTAAGAAGATGCATATTAATTAAAATGGCAAGCAGTGGAAAATTCATATGCATAGCCTAGATAATAAACTTCTAGAGGTTATCCTCATTTTGCTTTGTTCTGGGGTATGTGTGTTTGTCCCAAAGGATGTACTCTTATTTGGGATGATTTTGAGCATCAGCCGAATGCATTCACTTTCTGATGATGCAGTTCTTAGCTTCTTCTTATTCTGCCATATCCAAATCCATGAAACCCATACCACTGATCCAGTTCCATGAGTCACTTTCTGGCCTTGAGCCCTTTTGACGCATAAAGTCCTCATCAGCCTAAGGCCATTATTGATGAAGCTGCTGCCCTCCATCAAGATGGATTCTAGTGGGATTTAATCCACTTGGGGACTGTCCCCCTTCCCTGCAGACTGTGGCACTTTGGTGTCCTTTCCAGGAGACATAGAAGGAGTCGCAATAAGGACTAACACAGGTTTATTGGTTGATGATCAGAACGAACATGTGGTAATGGCGGAGATACCTCACATTATATACAGTAGTACAACACATTTGAATCTGGCTGCATGGTAGCTCATTGGCTGCTACCGGTGTGACGTCATCCGGGTCACACCCATCTTCGGTGGTGGATCGGTAGTAGTTTGCTGTTGCAGGGAGTTCCCACGGCTGCAGGTGATTTGAGGAATGATAACCATGTGAGTTGAACACTCGCAGCTGCCCTCTATAGGCAGCTTGCTCGCGTTCCTTTAACAGCTGTGTTACATTGTGATTGTGGCCAGGTTTACATTCATACATTTCTTAAAGCGACAATGTACATACATATCAAGCAACATTGTACATACACAACATCCCTCCCCCCTAGGATGGGACGAAGTCCCTCAACCATTGTGGCTTGCCGCACGTGCGCCTGGGGCGAGCGGCCGCTTGGCCTAACACAGGGGAGCCTGGCTCTGCGGAGTCCTGTCCTGCAACGGAAAGGGGGGACTCGTTAGTGGCTCGGTGTGGGCTCTGTGGTAACCTTGCATTGGGGGATGGGAATGGAATGAACAGTTAGGAAGTGAACTCCTGCCTACCGCTTGAGGAGCTAGGGGTCCCCCCCAGCACGAATCTCGGGACCGATGAAGAGACCCTCGTGGTCTCGCCACCCCCCGTTCCCTGCCTGGGAGTTCTGGGGACTGTGGTGGTTGGACTCCCCCTCGATGCCTGCCTTCGGGGTGTTGGTCTCCGGGGAGCTGGAGCTATGGTATATTCTAACACAAAAGGACTGGGGGGACTGGAGGTACCAGGGGCTGAACTGAAACCCCTCTTTTCGCTAGGACGGGTGGGGGACCACTCCGCTACACCCCCCTGGTACCGTAACTCATAATCATCATCAAACTGATCCCTCTCTTCCAAAGTATCCTCCTCTGTGGCTGAGAACCGAGGATATGCATTTGAATCCCCGGGTTCCGCCGTGTCTCCCCCTTGGGTAATGCGGGTGGGGGAGGACCCTAACGCTGACTCCCCTTCACTAGTGACCCGCCTTCTGAGTTGGTCGGCGTGCCTCCTCCAGAGTAGACCCGAGCTAGTCTCGACCCTGTAGGACACTGGCCCCGTCTGCTCGATGACTGTCCCTGGGACCCACGCTGGCCCTGATGCCGCGTAATTCTTGCAGTGAACCTGGTCCCCTGCCGAAAAACTTTTGGAGCTCCCTCCCCCTATGTTTATGTTTCTCCCTTCATCCTCCACCCTGGATGGATCCATCCGGTCAAAAAGTGTTACCGGGCGCCTCCTCATGAGGAGTTCGGCTGGGGAAAATCCTGAAGCTAGTGGGGTTGTCCTGTAGCAGATGAGAAACTGACACAAATGAAGGTTCAACTCACCGGGACCCATGCACCGCAGTGCGTCTTTCGTAGTGCGCACTTGGCGCTCTACCTGACCGTTTGTGGCGGGGTGAAATGGGGCAGCGGTAATGTGCCTTATGGTGTTCCGCTCAATGAACGACTTGAATTCTGCAGACGTGAAGGTACTAGCGTTATCGCTTACAAGGACGTCTGGCAGGCCGAAACAGGCAAAAAGCTTGCGCAACTGCTTGATGGTTGCGGCGGAGGAGGTGCTGTTCATAGGGATTACCTCCAACCACTTGGAGTAGGAGTCGACTACCAGTAGAAACATGGACCCGCGGAAAGGGCCGGCGAAGTCGACATGAATCCGGGACCATGGCCCGCGGGCCGTATCCCATTCCCTATGGGGCAACCGGGACTCCTCGGGCCGAGAGCTCTGGCAGCTCTCACACGTGCCCACTAAACGCTCTATGTCCCCGTCTATCTGGGGCCACCAAAAGAAACTCCTGGCCAGGGCCTTGGAGCGCACGATCCCGGGGTGACTGGTGTGCAATAGTCTCAGTACTTTGGCCCTCAGCTTCTCTGGGATAACTACCCGCTGGCCCCAGAGTAAGCAGCCCCTTTCCAGCGACAGCTCTACTCTGCGCCTAAAAAATGGCCTGAACTCTTCATCGGGGGGAGTCGTGGGCCGGCCTTCCTAACCCAGGAACTAACTTGGGCCAGTATCTTGTCGGCCGCCGTGGCCTTGGCGAGGTCGGCCGGGACAATGGGGGGTGAGTCGAGAGACTCGATCAGTAGGACTTGGTGATCCTGCTCTACCTCGCATGTGGGGTCCCCTACGCTTGGGAGAGGAGATCGGGACAGTGCGTCCGCATGGGAGATCTCCTTCCCTGGGCGATAGACCAGCTCATACTGGTAGGCGTTGAGGAAAATGGCCCAACGCAGCATTCTGGGGGATAGAATTTGCGGTGTGGGTTTGCCGGTAGTGAAGATCCCCAAAAGTGGTTTGTGATCGGTCACTACCGTAAACTCACGGCCATATAAAAAGTCATGGAACTTTTTCATTCCGGCGATGATGGCTAGGGCCTCCCTATCAGTTTGCGCGTAATTGCGCTCGGCCTTTGAGAGGGACCTAGAGTAGTACGCTACCGGGGCTTCCCTCCCGCTCTCCAACACATGGCACAGGACCGCCCCCACCCCCACTGGGGACGCATCACAGACTAAGACCACTGGTTTTTTCGGGTCGAAATGGGTCAGGACAGCATCCGAAGACAGGAGTGACTTAAGTTCCTTGAATGCTCTCTCCTGCCTGTCCCCCCACCGCCAAACCGCATCTTTTTTGAGCAGCGCGTGCAGTGTGGCTCCGCGACCGATGCCTTCCAAGGCAGGAAGGTATGATAAAAATTTAGGAGCCCTATAAATGACTGTAGCTCCGGTTTCGTGGTGGGGTGAGGGGCGTTCTTCACAGCTGCAACCTTTGATTCAGAGGGTTTGATCCCGTCCGGGGTTACCTTAAAGCCTAGAAACTCAACCTCCCTCGCAAAGAATACGCATTTGTCCCTCCTCAGTCGAAGACCTGCCCTCTCGAACACCACAAGGACCCCATCTAGCCTCTTTGCCAACTCTAATTCGCTCCCCGCGAAGTATGGGAGGACGCCTGGAAGCCCCTTTAAAAGGCGTTCCACGAGGGACTGGAAAATTCCGGGGGCCGAATTCACGCCAAACTGAAGGCGCGTTACCTTAAACGCCCCCTTGTGCGTTACTATCGTTTGTGCGGCGGCAGCAGCCGGGGTTACAGAGAGCTGCTGGTACGCCTGAGCCAGGTCTAACTTGGCAAAACACTTCCCCCCATGTAACGTGGCCAGCAAGTGGCTGACCACGGGCACTGGATATGCATTTGGCCGAATGGCCTTGTTAATGGTACATTTATAGTCTGCACAAATCCTGACTTCCCCGTTCGACTTAAGGGCTGTAACAATCGGCGTTTCCCACTCCGCCGAGTCAACTGGAACCAAAATCCCCTGCCCCACCAATTTGTCCAGTTCTGCCTCGATCTTGTCCTTTAGGGCGAAGGGCACCCTCCTTGGTTTGAGGCGGATGGGCCGGATTTCTGGGTCCAGCTCGAAGGAAACCGGGGGCCCCTTGTATTTCCCGAGCCCCTTCTTGAAAACGTCCGGGTGCGCGTTGCACACGTCCCGCATTGGGTCAGTCTCGATGGCGTTAATGCCGGACAGTTCGATTCCCAGGGGAGCAAACCACTGCGTTCCCAGAAGGCAGCACCTCCCCCCTTTGAGGACCACTAAGGGCAGTTTCTCGGAGTAGTTCTTAAACTTCACCTTGAAGTTTCCCACCCCCAACACCGGGATCCCATTTCCCTGCACGTCCCGTAGGTGTGACCTCATGGCCCGGAGCTTGAGCCGCTTATCTGGGGGAATACGCATAAACTCTTTTTGGGACAGGATGGAATAAGATGAGTCTATCTCCATCCTCACTGGGACCCCTTGCAACAGTACCTCTACGAAAAAAACGCCGGTGCTCCAGGCCCACGCGGTTCACGCCTTCCTCACTGTAGCTGGCTGCGACCTTCCTGGTGCCGGCCGCCTTTCGTTGGTACGTCTGGGGATGGCTGGAACTCCTCTTGTCCTCGTCTCGTCTGCGCCTGCATACTCGGGCGATGTGCCCCTTTCGGCCGCAGTTGTGACACTCGGCCTTTCGAAACGGGCACCTCGTGTGGTCATGGGACGCCCCACAACCGTCGCAACGGCGGTCCTGCCGTTCTCGGGTCTGCCGCTTCTCACCACGCTTCTTGATCCTCTGGACATCGTCGTCCTCGCTGGAGTAGGGGTCCGCTGTCGTGGATGACTCCTCGGACGCCAGGCTGCGTTCGCTGGTGTCCGCCGGGCTGCCTGTACTGGTGACTTGGCCCTCTCGGACGCGGCCCCTCGGGACTTGAACAGTCTCACCCCGCTCCTGGCCTCCTCGGCTGCTTGGGCCTCCCGCAATACCTCATTGAACGTTGGTCGCGGGTCATCAGCCTTCTCTGCAGTTCCTCGTCCCTCAAGCCACACAGCATGCGGTCACGGAGGGCCTGGTCCAGGTCATCCCACTGGCAGTGGACCGCCGCAAGCCTGAGGGCCGCCGCATAGGCGGACACGGATTCGCCTGGCCGCTGGTCTCGCCTGTGAAACGCGACCCGGGCTGGGAAGATCGAGACGGGCGGCTGGAAATGCTCACCCAGTCTCTCCAGGTTACGGTCGATGGGGACCTCGTCTACCTTCCGGGGGGCCACCAGGGTCATCAGGATCCGCAGCGTGGCCGGCCCCACTTGGGCCAGGAAGTGGGAGCGCATCTTCGCGTCATCGTCGACGCCCGCGGCTTCCATCGCGTGCCGAAACTGGCACTCGTAGAGCTCCCATTGTTCGGGCTCGCTCACGTCGAACTGGTACACCTTGACCTTGGGATTCGCCATCGATCCCACCTTCGTCGCCAATTTGGTGTCCTTTCCAGGAGACATAGAAGGAGTCGCAATAAGGACTAACACAGGTTTATTGGTTGATGATCAGAACAAACGTGGTAATGGCGGAGATACCTCACATTATATACAGTAGTACAACACATTTGAATCTGGCTGCATGGTAGCTCATTGGCTGCTACCGGCGTGATGTCATCCGGGTCACGCCCATCTTCGGTGGTGGATCGGTAGTAGTTTGCTGTTGCAGGGAGTTCCCGCGGCTGCAGGTGATTTGAGGAATGATAACCTCAATGATACATACACAACAGGCACCCAAGACCATTAGTCCTCAGGGTTGTCAGGTTAACTACCTGACACTTGACATTGAGTTGCTATGGCAGTACAGGTATGGTCTACTCTACATAGCAGGATAACCTGGCCAAACAAGTGGCCAGGTTATTACTTAGCAGAAAGTAATAATTCAAAACCAGTTAGTGATCTTGAGAACTGGAGTTTTTCCATGTGACTTCATTGTGCAGCTCAGAGACATAAGTATAGGTTAAAGTAGAGTCTTTTGTTGGAGTTTGCACATCTCTAGATTCAGTGATCTGTTTTCCAGCTTTAAAATATTTTGAAATACACATTTTAAAGCCAAAAATATATTTAGAAATATGTTGTGTGAATGAAAAAAGAAAATTGTGTTCAAACTCCGACAGATATTTTTGGGGAAATGTGACAGATTTACATAGAAGCAGGATGGATTGGGCATCGAAGGAGCCCTGCTAGCGCAGTGGTTAAACTGCTGTACTGTAGCCAAGAGGTTGTGAGTTCAATCCTGACCAGAGTTCAAGGTTGACTCAATCTTCCATCCTTCCAAGGTCAGTAAAATGAGTGCCCAGCATGTTGGCAGCAAAATGCTAATTAACTTGTACACTGCCCAGAGAGTGCACTAAGTGCTATGGGGCGGTATATAAGTCTAATTGCTATTACAGTGCTAAATAAGATTCAGCAACTGGATGTACACTTGGTATTGGGAAAAGTTTGGCTTCCTGAACTATCCTATTAAGATTTATGAAGAAGGGTTTCTCGCAAATAATGGCTTACAGTTACAACTCAAGGGATTGGGAATAAGCTTTTTGCTAGGAATCTTGTAAACCTGGGCAGGAGGGCTTCAAACAAAATACTCCCTGGAAGGGAGCCAGTATTCCAGAAAACAGGTGTACACAAGAATGACAGAAAGTGGAAAGGAGGTGATAGAGGTGATTGTTCGTTATATTTATACTCTATCCTGTACATACCATGGAAAATTGCAACATATGCTGTTTAGCAGATTCCAATTGATGAGCTAAACAGCAGATTCCAGTTGATGAGACAGGGACTGCAGTGGCTCAAGTGGCTTAGACGCAGACTGGGAGGCTGAAGGTCAGCAGTTCAATTCCTGAGTACTGCAGGACAGAATGAGCTCCCGTCTTTGTCCTAGCTCCTGCCAACCTAGCAGTTCGAAAGCAAGAAATTGCAAGTAGATAAATAGGGACCACTTTTGTGGGAAGGTAACAGCATTCCGTGCACTCCAGTGCCTAGTCATGCCTGCCACATGACCACGAAAATGTCTGCAGAAGCAGACAATGCTGGCTCTTCGGCTTTGAAACAGAGATGAGCACTGAACCCTAGAGTCAGATATGACTGGCTTTCGAGCAAGGGAAATCTTTACCTTTACCTTATTTTATACCATTCAGACACTTAACATCAAAAGGGTCAGATCAGAGGGTTAGCTGAACTGGTTACCTCTCAAATGTCATGTGACATGATAGCTAGAACATGGAACATGGAACAGATAAAAAACATCTGGACTGGTCTGTCCTGCAATGGCCAGCTATCCTGCTAATGCCTTATCTATCTCTGCCTGTTAATATCAGAATAACATTGTCCACCATATTGTGATTTTCCTCCCTTCCAACACAACAGCTATAGGCTATCCTCCAAAATAATAATAATCCCAAACTACAACCTCCTTCTCAACTAATCTAAACCTGTAAACCAACCAAATAGAAAATTATATAAATGAAATAAACAATAAGTCTAAGAGATGTTATCTATCCAGTATATGACTGCCAACTAAAAAATGAGAAAATGTCAAAAATGTCAAAGACAGGTAGGTAGAAACTCGTTATTAAAAAGTAGAATCAAAATTCCCTAAGAAACATTTTGTACTTCACTGAAGTCAATTATCTCTTTACTGACTGGTAGTATACACAGCCTCAGTACACAGATCTGCCTATACAGACAGATGATGTAACAAAGCAACAGCAGCAGAACCAAATACCAAAACTACCATCGTTAATAATTTGCCATGTAATTCAATATGCAGTTAGCTGGCTCTACCGATCATCTAAAGAGGGCATGGAAGTTAGCAGCATGTTTGCATGCATTCATTCTCTGTAACACAAATTGATTTTATGCCTACATCCATTTATTCTGTATAATGCAAAAATTCTGTGTGCAAGAATCCCAGTGAAGATGAGCCCAGATAACAGCAGAGAGTACTATCATTGTTGTGACTGAAGACATGTTTAACTACTTCTACACATTTGCTATAAGAAATTGCAGTGCTTGGAATAGGGGAAAAACAATCTATGAGAGTTGTAGACTGTTATTCATAAAGAACAGAATATGTTTTCAAGGCAGGGTATGTTTTTTTATTAATCAGAGAACTTTGCAGTGAATGACTTCTGCTTTAATGCACCATTATCATTAAATATCCTAAAGTTCCAGATAAAATAATTGAGCACCTTACTAAGGCAGGTAGGATTTTTCATTTTCCTGCCATCTTAATTCAAAGTTCTGTCAAAATACCCTCCCAACAAAATAGGGCCAATGTTCTTTTTTCTCTCTTTCAAAGTTGTATTTAAAGAAAATGCCCATATGTGGAAGAAGCGGGTGGAAGAAAGAGCATAAGGCTAAAACAGAAGGATTTACTCACACTCCTATAAATGGATATTTCGGATTTATGTGTTATGTATTTCTCCATCTTATGCTTATTGTGTGGCCTACATATTTCAAATTAGACAATATCACAGAATATTTGTATGAAGATTTTCTTGTTTTCTACAGGAAATATATCGTATCATATTGTTCAACATGATTTACTCTGAGAGGCATCTTGTGAATGGATGCTTCTTTTTGGAGGGGGAGATGCATTTAAAAACCATTAGCTCAACAATGAAACAATCAGTATAGAATAGAGAAAGCTGCTGTGGCACACCACTGATATGCCATCAGATCTTCCTGAATGATGTGGAGTGCCATCATATCTATGGCATTTCATTCTATTGATTCTGAAAATGTCTTATCACAATCTTCACAGCATGAAATTAAATATGATGGAGTTTTATTTTGACAGCAAGGAACTGTTTGATTATAAATTATGCTAGGTCCATGGTTTGGCCTTCAGATGTTCATACAATGGGCAAATGATTATCTTCCATGAATGCTTGCTAATCTGGATGAAAGTCTTTTATGATGTGGAGGATAATAGTGAAGCAAACATTCACTCAACCCATTGTTGCCTCATTGGATGGAGAACCATCCTCCAGGACTAGGTAATCCATTAGGCAAAGTGATTTGGGCTGTCATGAAAGGAACACAAATTGTTAGTCCTTTAAGACACTGTTGTAATAGTACAACTAATGCGCCTATCTAATCTGAGAGATTTACATGAGACTTCTTTTTCAAGGGCCATATCTGATTCCAAATATTGGCTATCAACATGGCACTCAGCCATGAAGATTGTCTAGGGAACAATATAATTGTCTTCCATTTGCCTTCTTCATTGCAGTGTGACACCTATACCACTGATCCAGTTTTGTGAATCACTTTCTGGTCCTGAGCTCTTCTTGCACACAAAGTCCTTTTCAGCCCCAGGCCAGTATTGATGAACCTGTTGCCCTCCATCAAGATTGATTCAAGTGGGATTTAATCCACTTGGGGACCTTTACCCTTTTCAGTGGACTTCACCACCCAAGGACGTCAGTTCCCAGGGTTGTCAGGTTAGTTAACCACCACCTGAAGATTGGCATTGAGTCACCAGTTTTATGGTCTACTCGACTACGATAGCAGGCTAAGATGGCCAGACAGACATATGAAACATAGAGGAGAAATTTTTCCATTTAAAACCAGACTGGGCTACAAATATTTGCCATACCATTTTTCAGTCTTAGTACAAGGAAAGTATTATGTGATGCCATTTTCACTATAACAGTGGTTGATGTTTATTTAGGAGATAAGAACTACATTACACTTCAAATAACAGCCTTTGACTAGTTAAAGGAGGAAAAATTACAGAAAAGTAATCTTTTTGAGAGACTCTGTCAAAAATTTGCCTCTACTATGAAAATGGTGTCACTGAAAAGGCCACTGCAAAGAACTAACTTTGCTTGTTCTGATGTGAACATATCTTAGGAGAACAATGAAAATGGAAAATGTGCAGGAGACTGTGATCACTGAACAAAATATTAAGGCTTAATTCTCTATGCTATTTGATAGTTTCACACAGAGCTACCAAAACCAGTTGAGTTAAACGGGAACAAATGTGGTCTAGCACTGTTGAGTGAATGCTTAAAGTCTGATTGTCCTACATGTATGCATCATTTTCTCCCTGATAAGATACATTTCAGTCCCCTTCTCTCTTGCCTTCATTTCTTCTCCTTTACAATTTACAATTGGCTTCAGGGGAGATAGCAGGAGGAATTAAGGGAACCAAGCATAGGATTTATATGCACAAATAATTATATATACTGGCTTAGTTTTATCAGGGCACAAGGATGGTAAGCACACAACTGTTTCAATGAATAAATAGGATTTTTGAGCAAGGATTTGAATGAAAGGAGAAGTGAAATACATAAACATTATTTCTGTAAGAAGGAGCAAACAAAGAAGAATAGTGTTTTCCAGAATGTGTTTGCCCCGAAGTTCTAGTGTTGTGCGATAGGGAAAACAGTTTTTCCTTATCTACTTTGTCCACACCGTGCATGATTTTATGAACTTCAATCAGTTCACCTCTTAGATGCTGTCATTCATGAGTGAAGAGGCCCAACCGTTGCAGCCTCAGATGGTAAGGAAGGTGTTCCAGTCCCCTAATCATTCTGGTTGCCCTCCTCTGCACCATAATATCCTTCTGGATGTATGGCAACCAGAACTGTACACAGTATTCCAGATGGGGCCTCACCATAGATTTATAAAGAGGCAAAATTACACTTGCTGACTTATTTTCTATACCCTTCCTAATGATCCCTAGCATTGAGTTTGATTTTTCGCTGCTGAGGCACACTGGGTTGACACCTTCATTGAGCTGTCCACCAGGACACCAAGGTCCCTTTACTGGTTTGTCGCAGAGAGTTCAGACCCCATCAGTTTATAAATGTAATTGGGGTTTTTTGCCCCAACGTGCATCACTCTGCACTTACTAATGTTGAAGCTCATTTGCCAATGTTTTGCCCACTCCCCCAGTGTCAAGAAATCCCTCTGGAGCTCCTCACAATCTCACTGTTTTCACTACCCTGTCTAATTTAGTGTTGTCAGCAAATTTGGCTACCTTGCTATTTACTCCTACTTCTAGTTCATTTATGAAGAGGTTGAAAAGTAGGGGTCCCAGTACTGAACCTCGGGGGACCCCACTCTTTACTTCCCTCCACTTGGAGGTGTCCATTTAGTGCTACCCTCTAATTCCTGTCCCCTAGCCAGTTGCTGATCCAGGACAAGACCTGTCCCTTTATTCCATGACTGGTACGTTTATTCAAGAGCCTTTGGTGCGGGAACTTGTCAAAATCCTTCTGAAAGTCCAGATAAACAGTGTCAACTGGATCCCCCTTATCCACATGCTTGTTGACACTCTCAAAAAATTCCAACAGATTAGTGAGGCATGATTTGCCCTTGCAAAAGCCATGTTGGCTCTCAGCAGTGCCTTCTCTTCAATGTGTCTATTAATTCTATCTTTTAGGATGGTTTCCATCACTTTATCTGGGACACATGTCAAACTGACCAGTTGGTAATTTCCTGGATCACCCCTGGATCCTTTTTTGAAAATTGGTGTTACATTTGTTACCTTCCAGTCATCAGGCACAAAGCCTGATTTGAGGGAAAGATTATATATTTTGGCTAGGAGATCAGCAATTTCATCTTTAAGTTCGCTGAGAACTCATGGATGGATGCCATCTGGTCCTGGTGATTTGTTAGCATTTAGTTTAACAAGACATGCAAGGACCTCCTCCCTGGTTATTTTTATCTGGCTTAATTCTTTGGCTTCCCTCCCTACAAAGATAGGCTCTGTTTTGGGCATATGGTCTCTGTCTTCTTCAGTGAATACTGAAGCAAAGAATTCATTGAGTCTCTCTGTAATCTCTGTTTTCTCTTTAATAACCCCTTGCCTTCCATTGTTTCTGGCACTAAGTCCCAGGGAGTGCCCTCTAAATGACATGGAGGTCTCTGAGAGTTCTGATCTTATAAAGCAGGAGAGGAGGATATGTGTTGGTCCCTGTTCTTTGTCCTTTCAGTGATAGCTGGTAACGGTGACTAGACAACTCTAGGATCCACTCCTTTGCTCCTCTTGGAGGCTTCTCTTGTGCTTGTACTTTTGACTCCAGAATGAATATGAAGCTGTCTGTTTGTTAGTGAGTATTTTTCATTAGTACACACTTTCTGTTGCCTTTAGGAATTCTTGAGTCAGAGATAGTATCCCAAATTTAGATCTAATATTACCTGTTCAGAAAAACTAGGGGGAGGGAGATCAGAATGGATGATGATAACAGCTCTTTTTTCTTCCTCCTTTTTTCAATGGCTTTCTAGAACTATGCAACTTGGCCAAGTCTACTTAGGGTGGCATTTCTTCTGGAAGACACAGGAGGGAAAAATCCTCATCCCCTGGCTCCCCAGCCAGGAACTCCAACTTACTGTACTTTCCAGCTATCATTCAGCATTGTGAACCAGGCGAAGATTATTGTTACACTGAAAAGTTATATCTCTGGATCAGGTCATTATGAATAATTACACACACACCTCTCAAAGACAGCATGTCTTCTGAATTAAAATAATAGATATAATTACAATCACTATTATTTCACTTCTTGTTATGCTCTTCCTCTAAACCTGAAAATGATTGTGATTAATCTGTAAATTGTAAAGCAAAAGAAAACAAAAATAGCAGGTAAGTGATTATACAATCATAATTGCCACTTAACTATAGATAATGCTGCTGTCAAGAAAATTTCAACTGTGGCATTTTAAAGCTCAGTGGAGGCAATGATGATTGTGTCAGGTGATTGTGAAATAAAATAACATTTTACTGTGGCTTTGCTGCAAAGTGTAATTTGGATTTCCCTCCCTTGATGGTAACTACTACTATTTTTTAAAAAAAATTCTTATTCCCTACAATGTGGAAGATATGCTCCCTCTAAGCTCTAATATCTATATATATATAGTCCCAGATGACAATTTTCAGGCAAAGCAGAATGGGTATAAAGCTGTCTGTTTAATTGTGACTATTTATCATTAGTACATACTTTCTGTTGTGCTAGGGAATTAATTTATATTAGATACAAAAGAACACTGAGACACAGGAGCAACAATGAATGGAAAATAAGATGTGCTTTGCCCCTCAACCCGGCAAATAAAGAGGCAAGGCATATGAACTTGAGTTAAAACTTGGGTCACATTTTACTTAATTTAAAACACTCCTTAATATGTGGCAGAGCCTAAGGTATTACAGTGTAGTAGAGCAGGTATATTCCCTCAGCCCCTCTCTCACCATCTCACCTCCAGACCGCCTGAACCAGGATGGCTGTTCACCTTTGGCTAGCAGCTCTCATCTCTTGGAAGATCCTTGAACATCCTAATAAACAGTTCCTTATCCTTCATGATGCTGATGTCATTCACACCAAGCTGTACTAGCAGATCTTAGTTTGCCTCAGATCCCACTCTCATCAAGGTAAGAAGAAGGCCATCCCATTGCATACCTCACCTGGTGTTTCACTCTAATGTGGTCTAACACCCTGAGCCCAGCTGGGTTCCTATGGGAGTTGATTGGCTTTTCTAGCCAACCAAAATAGAATACTGTCCCCACAAAGGAGCATGTGTCTCCTTCTGCCAGACCAGGACCCTGAAGACAAGACCACATTTCAATTCATATGGCCAATGGATGTACATAACATGTATAACAACTTGACTGCCAATGTCCAAGTCAGGCAATCGCCTTACAGTTCATTTTCACTGTGGCCATAGTCAAGGCAGCCCTGATGGGGGAAAGTCCCAAAGCATCTGCCTTTCAAGCTCAAATGATCAAGGGCTCTGCTAGATACATGCTAATGGTTCCTCGTTTTGAGGCAAAATGGTGAGCCCATTAACTGGTCCCCAAGCAGCCATATAATGCCTCAGCAGTAGACTGGGACAGAGGATTCACCTAGTGGAACCTGGCCAATACCCCCAGCATTATGAACTGAAGCAGCCTCTGGGGCTGGGAGTGGCATAATAACCCCATGGATTTACCAGGGATGTTGATCTTAGCAATGTGGGTGAGTGCAAATTAACTCACCTGACATTGGATTGCAGGCGACTGGAATTGCATCCCTGGGACTAACCTAGTGTTAATCAACCTTTGGTTTTTGTACTTCAATTCCCAGAAGCCTGAGTCAATTCCCCAAAGCACTGGACAAGCCAATGTACTGACTTAGGCTTCTGAGAACTGAAGTCCCCCTGTGGGAACCACTGGACTAACCAATGTATTGATAACTACTGGTACAGGAACAAGGTCCTTTGCCACTGGTGTTGGTGTTGGTGAATTAGCTTCCCCTTGTGATGATGCAGCTACTGCTTGGCCCTTGAGGAAACTGTGCTGGAATGCCCACTCTGCCCAATATGTTTCAAGGACATGCAGACAAGGCAAAATCTCATAACCTATATCTTGCAATTTGGCAGTTTTAGATACCTAGGGCTCCCTCTGGGAATGACAACAGTGGACCTCCTGACCCTGTGCCACAATCCTCCAACCACACTCCAAGACTCTAAGGTATGAAGAAATTTTGTCACTTTTTTCTCACAAACTGCATTGCAAAATTCAGGAAAGTATGAATTTCAATATCTGACTACTGTCAGGTTCATTTTCAGAGTCAGGAAGAGTAGAAGATCAAAAGATTCAAGCTGGAATGCAAAGCAAAAGTATCTCTCAATCTTATATACTTAAACTTTGTATAATGAATGACTACACTTATGCTTGATTAAAAGAAATGTGCATATTGAAGAAATATTAAATGGCTCACCTTCTGATTATGATTTTATCACACTCTTGTTCTTTTATACAAATGAAAAGCACTGACAGGCATTTTATGTTTGCTCAATTCCAGTTCCAGTTTGATATAGGTCTGTAGTACAATGAGGTTCCGATATCACTAATTAGCATTTCCTAGACTTCTTTTTTTCCCCTGCCATGAATCTCCTTCTGTGCAACTCCAGGAGATGGCCCTGTTTTAATATTTTGTGCGGTGGTGAGAGAAAAAATCATCCCATTTTCTCCTTACAGTGAATAATTGTGTACTCCTCTGTCAAAAGCCTCCTTGAAGATTGTGGTATTTTGAACCACAATTGGGCGTACCCTGGTAATAGCAATGTTGTGTTGCTGACTAATCTTTCTTACACTAGGTCAGGTGAAAGGAACTGCAGAATGAACTTACCAAAAGGTCCCTTTTACTTTGGTAGTTTTATGTCTGGCCTAGACACGGAAGAAGAAATGTGTTTTCTTACTTATGTTTTGCAGGGTAACTTCAAATATTATTTAAAAAATTCCTTGGCATGTTGCTCCATCACCTTGGTAATTACAGTTTCCCTTGTCTGCATATTTTCCAGCTCTATATAATCTTTTTTTAAAAAAAAGTATGGTGTTCTATATATTTAAAAGGAAACACAATAATGATATATTTTTATTTTTGTCTTCTTTGTTTCCAATTTGTCCAACATGAAATACATGTTCTAATAACTGCCACACACTGGCTTTTCATTGATTTTTTTTTTTGCTTCAGAACACATGTTTTAATTAGCTTATTGGATCTCATATGACATTTCAGTGCTGATTTTTCTAGCCTGTGAAGCTGCTTCTGGAGCTCTTTACCATCTACTTTTGCTCTCTACATCCAAAACATCATGAAATTTGTCTACATCATGGTTACTTGGGCCATTTATGGAAAAAAATAGAAACTATCACTTCCATTTCAGATCCCCAAGGGATCTTACTGTTCAAATATCTGTGTTGCAAGAAATATCAAAAGCCTGTGGAAAGTCTAAGTAAGCCATGTTTATAAGCTCGGCCTCCTCCCAAGAGCAACTCAGGCCTCGTGGAGAAGAGAGCCAGCCTGGCCAGTCTCTATCACTGCAATGGGTCCATAGGGCAGGTCCATTCCCTGTCTGTCACCGGCACCCTCGGCCTCCCCCACCCTTTTCCTGAGAGTACCTGAGGCCTCATGGTGGAGAGAGATGGCCCAGTCAGCCTCCATCACTGCAGCGGAGATGACCATGGCAACGCGGCCCCTGGCGAGGAGGCCATCAGAGGCCTGGCATTTTGTGGGCTGCTCCTCCAAGTTGCCAGGCAGCGGTGAGGTGCTGTATGATGTCTGTTTTGTACATGCAGTGTCTGTTGCTGTGGCACCCGTGTGCCCCCCACCTCGCCTCTTCTGCACACATGTCAGCTTTACTCATTCACTGGTGCATGCCACTGGGGCCTGTAGTCTTTTTATTTCTTTACATTTTGGGGGGTGCAGCCCCCCTGTTTTGTCCCAGACTCAGAAATTCAGAAACTGGATGTGCAAGGTATGTTTTGGCCGAATCTTAGGGGGTTTGGTGCAGGAGTGTGGATTTGTATGCCAGACACATTTTAGCGAAAGATGTATGTTTGTACATCTTCCTTATATATGTATGATATCTTTTAAGTTGTCTCAGTTTTAAATTTTTTTATCTATACCTAAATTAGTTAAACCTGGGGAGGTGTGATTGGCTGGTTACCCTTGCAAAGGGCCAGTTCACTTCATCCAATAATTGCAGCAGGCCAGTTAGCTATTAAGAGTACTCACACTGACATTTCCTTGTAGAATATCTTAACCTATAAAATCGAGCGTTAACCATTGGAACTTTGCATAGGCTCCTTAGCCAGGCCCTACTAGCCTGCACTCACCATTCATGCACACGCCTGAACTGGGTACCCAGGTAAACGCAATATTAAGAAATGCGCCAGTGGGGCAAGAGCCCCACAAACGCGAAAAAAGGGAAACAACTTCCTTTCCCAATGTTCTTTGCGCCGCGCCGCACCACAGCCAATCAGGCTGAGAGGCGCGACCACAAAGAACATTGAAAAACGCTTCGCGGCCAATCAAAACCGAGCCGCAGGGAAAAAAATGCACCACAACCACAAATCACAAACCCATAACTACAAGCCCCAGAGTCCTGCGCAACATAAGCGTGCAGAACGCTGAGGAAACCGGCGCCCGAAAAATTAAAAAGAAAAGCAACTCACCGCCTCACAGCCAAGCAAACACCAGCCAGCTTTCTTTCCCTCACCAACAGCACCTGAAGGTCCCGACTGGAGTTTCCCCTCTCCGCTGGCTGCCCTATGGTTGGGAGGTTTGTGGGGACAAAAGGGGTATGCCCCCCAACCCTTCTGGACCCAGGAGACCAGGGAGAGTGGCTCGATTCCCCCCTCCTAAAAAAACTCCGTCTTTAAAGAGAAGAAACCAAGCGGTTTCTTCTCTTTAAAAATGGAGTTGTTTTAAGGAGGGGGGGATCGATCCACTCTCCCTGGTCTCCTAGGTCCAGAAGGGTTGGGTGGCATACCCCTTTTGTCCCCCCAAACCTCCCAACCCCAGGGTAGTCAGCGGAGAGGGGGGTCACAACCCCCCACCCACTGATATTAAAGGGGAAACCCCGATCTACTTTCACGACTACACACAATCAAAGCACCATAACACAATAAAGCCCCCCTCCCCACCACCTAGCCCACCCTTCCTAACCCCACCGACCACGCCCCCCTCCCCACCACCTAGCCCACCCTTCCTATCGCCCACTGACCATGCCCCCTCCCCACCACCTGGCCCACCCTTCCTAACCCCCAATGACCATGCCCCCTCCCCACCACCTAGCCCACCCTTCCTAACCCCCAATGACCATGCCCCCTCCCCACCACCTAGCCCACACTTCCTAACCCCCAACAACCATGCCCCCCTCCCCACCACCTAGCCCACCCTTCCTAACCCCCATGCCACCTCCCCACCACCTAGCCCACCCTTCCTAATCCCCAACGAAAAACAACTCACTGCCTCACAGCCAAGCAAACACCAGCTGGCTTTCTTTCCCTCACCAACGGAGCCTGAAGGTCCTGACTGGAGTTTCCCCTTTAATATCAGTGGGTGGGGGGTTGCGATCCCCCTCTCCCCTGGCTCCCCTAGGGTTGGGAGGTTTGTGGGGACAAAACCCTTCTGGACCTAGGAGACCAGGGAGTGTTGATCGATCCCCCCTCCTTAAAACAACTCCGTTTTTAAAGAGAAGAAACTGCTTGCCCCCCTCCCCACCACCTAGCCCACCCTTCCTAACCCCCAACGACCACACTCCCTCCCCACCACCAAATAAATAAATAATTTTTAAAAAATTACTAAAAACACAGTCAAAAACATCCAAAAATACACAAAAACAAAAACACCAAAAATATGAAGTAAACAAAAACACAATCAAAAACAAAACAAACAGACAAAAAATACAAATTCCAACCCCATCCCACCCCACACACACACACACACACAAAAGAAAGAAAACAAGCAAACTTACCAAAAGATGTCCTACCTCCACCAGGACCAGAAAAGAAATGAATAAAGAAAGAGACTACTTACCAGAAGAAGCTCCACCCAGAGGCCAGGAGAGAAAAACAGTCAAAATACAATAACCCCTACCAGCACCACCTGCTGGCCACAATAGTAAAAACAATTCAAAAACACACAACAGCTCCAAACAAAAGGCCAGAAGAGTAAAAACAAATCAAAAAGATAACACAAATTCACAATTTTACACAAAAGGTCACACCAATAAAAACAAGTGAAAAAAATTACACTAAAACACACTTTAACACAAATCACAAACATATGTCAATAAAATACAATAGAAACTTTTAGAAATCCTGTGCTGAGTTTTAACTCAAATTTAAACCCAAAACATCTAAACACATTTTAAAAACATTGAATGTAAAAAACATTTACTTTTACATTATTAAAATTATTACCTACACTACAACTAATTAAAAAAATTCAAAAAACTAAAACATTATTCGCTTACATAAAACAATTTGAAAAAATTATATCATACTTTGTTCTTTTATTAATCCTAAAAAAAGCAGATCACAGATAATAACAGCCAAGCCAAAAAAAAAAATACATAAATAAACATTTAAAAAATTAAAATTACAGACTAAGCAATTTTTAAAAAACATTAACACAATTTAACCTTCCAACACAATTTAAAACAGCCCGGCAATGCTGGGCAACCTCTGCTAGTAGTTAATATTATCCAGTGGGTGCCTTACATAATCCAAGTACTGGTATCTCATCTCTTTATTCTGACATCCCCATATGGGAAAAATCTTATTGCATCCATTCTAATCTGAAAACATTGGGGTAACAATTACAAATAAAGCACAGCATTTGTTTGACTGGCAGCATTATAGACTGTGGATAATTAATGTAGGCATTAACTGAATGTTGCCAATTCTTAGCAGTTTTTCATTAATGTGTGTCTTTAAAAACAATTGAAATATGCTGAGAAGCATGTGGAACAAATAACAGCTACATCTTAAATCACATATTTCAATGTAGCAATACTGTAATTTAATAGAACACTAAATATATTAATATATTAACTTGTACTTTGTTCTCAATTGAAACACATCAGCTAGCTTCCCCATCTATTCCAATCACTGTGTCCTTGCCTTGCCTGTCCAGAGGATTTTTTTAATGTGAAGGATCATTGGAAACTAATGCTTTAATAAAGGTCTAATTATTGCTTTATCAAAGGACAGTTGTTTTCTAAAGCTTTTCTGAACAGCAAAGTTTTAATTTGCATTCTGAAAAAAGGAGGGAAACATCTTTGGGGACTTCCTGTGGCTGCTTATTCCACAACAAGGATGCCAACCCTGAAAAAGCCCATTTCTTATAAAATCATGCACGGTGTGGACAAAGTAGATAAGGAAAAACTGTTTTCCCTATCGCATAACACTAGAACTAGGGCACACTCGATGAAACTTTTGGGTACTAGTTCTCAAACAAATAAGAGAAAGTATTTTTTCACCCAGAGGATTACTGGTCTATGGAACTCCCTGCCAGAAGAAGTGGTGACAGCTGTCAGTCTTGACAGCTTTAAGAAAGGATTAGACAAGTTCATGGAGGACAAGAGTAACAATGGCTATAATTATGGATACTTAAGGACAACCTCCGGGTTGGAGAGATAGGCAGGATATCTCTCAATATCATTTCCAGGGAATCCTAAGCAGGTGAAGGCATCTGCTTGGGAATACCCTGAAGGAAATGGTGAGCCACTGTGTGAGACAGAATGCTGGACTGGATGGGCTGTGGCCTGTTCCAGCAAGGCTGTTCTTATGTTCTTATTACAAATTTAAAGGCTTCTCTTAGAGTGTGTACCCTCAACCACAAAGACTCATAGGATCTGTTATGATAGTCAGGCATGGGTGGAGGCTCTTTGACAATTAGCAAAGTCCCAAACCTGCTTCTATATGTTAAAATCAAAACCTTGACCACATTGCCAACATACGTTGGATCATGGAGAAAACAAAGGAATACCAGAAACAAGTCTACTTCTGCTTTATTGACTACACCAAGGCATTTGACTGTGCGGACCACAACAAAATGTGGCAGTAATTAAAGAGATGGAAATGCCAGAATACCTCATATGCCTCATGAGAAATTTGTACATGAAACAAGAAGCAACAGTTAGGACAGAACACGGAATGACAGAGTGGTTTGGAATAGGAAAAGGAGTAAGACAAGGCTGCATTTTGTCACCCTGCTTATTCAACTTATACACAGAGCACATAATGTGCAATGCAGGGATGGAGGAATCACAATATGGGATCAAAATTGCTGGGAGAAACATTAACAATTTTAGATATACAGAAAATACTATCTTAATGGCAGAAAGTGAGGAAAACCTAAATAATCTCTTGATTGGGCTGAAGGAGGAGAGTGCAAAAGCTGGCTTGAGACTCATTATCAAGAAAACTAAGATAATGGCAATAGGCCCCATCAGTTCCTGGAAAACAGATGGGGATGAATTAGAAGCAATGACATATTTTACTTTTTTAGGATCTAAGATCACTACAGATGGTAACTGCAACCATGAAATAAAAAGACGACTGATTCTGGGGAGACAAGCTATGAGAAACCAGGGGAACATAGTGAAAGGTAGAGACATCACCTTGAAAACAAAAATCCGCATAGTCAAAGCAATGGTTTTCCAAGTAGTAATGTATGGGTGTGAGAGCTGGACCATTAGGAAAGCTGAATGCAGAAAAATAGATGCCTTTGAGTTGTGGTGTTGGAGGAGAGTTTTGAGAGTACCCTGGACATTGAGGAGAACAAATAGATTGATTTTAGAAGACATTAACCCTGACTGCTCCTTAGAAAGTCAAATAGTAAAGATGAAGCTAATGCAAGCATGGCGCCAAAATGGCCGCCACGCCCTTTGCGGGCCCCCACCACCTGGACTCATACATCCGGGTATATTTAGGGGGCATGGTCATCCCTGGCCATGGGGGGCACCGAATGAGTATCCTGGTCAAGTCAGCACACCGGTGACACTAGCTCCTAACACTGGGGGGGGGGGGGGTCCAGTGGCCATGGCCGCAACAGGCTACTGCGGGAGGGCAGTTCAATGCACACTATCCTGTTACCTCCTGGGCTCCCAATTACCCTCAGGTTCTTACATGGGTGACCGCCCCAATGCTTCTGCCTAACTTCTCGGGGGTCCGACAGGGCCGATTATGTGTTCCCCCACTTCACTCCATGCCAACAGCGGCCCTGCCGACGGCCGGTTACTCCCTACCCCTGGGTGACCATTTGTCCCAGGCTACTAGGGAGAAGATATGGCATGGGGAATATATTGACATTTTCACCCTCCTGAACCGTGAACCCACTAAGGAGGAGAGGGAGGGGCAGGACGACAGGGACAAGGAGTTGCCCCGTCGTCGTAAGCCGCCTTGCACTTGGGCCAATTGGTTACCGGCCTATTTGATATACATGGCAGTATATCTAAGGGCCCATCCTGATTTGGCCAACCCAATGGTCCAGTATTTACCGGGCCGTGGTTGATTTCCCTGGCCCGTCATGGTTGGCCTATGACTAAGAATTTAGGATGAGAGCGGCCCTTCACCCTGAGATGTGGTGGGACGAGCCCTGCCAGCAGTTGTGGCTACTGTATATGACCCCTACGTGGCCAGTGCCTGGTGACCGGTACCACTGTGGCCATGCCGTACAGCGGGCTGCTACTACACAGACTCCCCTCTAGCCGGCGGGGCAGGGGGGTCCAGCCCGCCTGCTGTGTTGGAGTTTCTCCACCAACGGAGTGTGCAACAGGCGCCAGTGTAGATTCAGGCACGAGTGCCCTTCTTGTTCCGGCCCTCATGCCGCCTCTGCATGCCCGCGGGCCGGTGGGTCACGAGGCAGAGGAAGGGGTTTTCAGGGGGCGGCCAGAGCTTCCTCTGACGGTGCTAACCATTCAAAAGGCCCCCTCCCCAATTAATTTCCCGGTGCTTGAACGCTGGCTGTGCGCTTATCCTAGACAGGATGATGCGATCTACCTGCTTGAGGGTTTTCAGTTTGGCTTCCGCATCCCGTTTAAAGGTGTTCGTGGGCCTCAGGACGCCCCGAACCTACTGTCTCTCAGGGGTAATGAGGACATTGCTGCAGAGAAGATAGCCAAAGAGGTTAGAGAAGAGAGGGTCATGGGGCCATTTAACGACCCACCCCCCATATCCTAACTTAAAGGTATTCCCTCTGGGTTTAGTTCCTAAGAAGTCCCCAGGTGAATTTCGTCTGATTCACCACCTTTCTTACCCTGCAGGTTCCTCGGTCAATGATGCTATACCGGATGACCTTTGCTCTGTTCGGTATATGTCTTTAGACCAGGCCTTACACATGGTACCCTCGTGTGGTCCCGGGGCGCTCTTGGCAAAGTGTGATATCAAATCGGCATTCCGATTGTTGCCAGTGCACCCGGACGACTTTGAACTGTTAGGTTTTCGTTTCCGGGGCAAGTTTTATGTGGACAAGGCCATGCCTTTTGGCTGTTCCATTTCGTGCTCGTCCTTCGAGCAATTTAGCACCTTCCTCCATTGGGCTTTTGTTCATAGGTCGGGGTCCCGGTCTGTAGCCCACTACCTCGACAATTTTTTGTTCAGGATTGGACATGACACGGGCACGTGTGGACGCCTGCTCACCACGTTTCAGGCGCTCTTGGGGGAACTAGGTGTCCCCCTAGCACCTGAAAAGACAGAAGACCCAGCCACCACCCTTACCTTTCTGGGTATTGACATCGACACCGTCGCTCAGACATCCAGATTGCCTTTGGAAAAGGTGACTCGGATCTCTGATGCGATTTTGGCAATGCTTGCCAAGTGTAAGGTGTCTCTCCGGGAGTTGCAGGTGCTTCACGGCCACCTCAACTTCGCCTGCAGGGTGGTGACACCAGGCAGAGCTTTCGCCAGGCGTCTGTGTGACGCTATGGTGGGCCTTTCTAAATGACACCACAGGGTACAGCTGACTAGGGGTTTACGAGCAGACCTGTCGGTTTGGCTCACATTCCTACAGGACTTTAATGGCGTCTCCTTTTGTAGATCTGAGCTTATGGTCAGCCCCCAGTTCCAAGTACAGTCGGATGCCTCCGGCTCCCTGGGGTATGGGATTTATTTTGAAGGACAGTGGGCCTATGGTCAATGGCCCCTGGAATGGCAGGGCACTGATCGCTTACGTGATCTCACGTTCCTGGAGTTTTTTCAAATTTTGGGTGCCCTTATGCTCTGGGGGGACAGGTGGGCTAATTCTGTGGTTCACTTTTGGTGTGACAATGCTGCTGTGGTGCACATTGTCAACGCCCAAACGTCTAAGTCCCACAGAGTCAGGGCCTTAGTTCGCCAATTTGTTCTTAGGTCCTTGCGCCTTAATGTGCTCTTCAGGGCCAGACATGTGCCAGTCATTAATAATGATATTACCAATGCTTTATCCCGCCTGCAGATCTCTCGGTCCCATGCCTTGGCTCCAGATGCAGAGGAACTTCCCTCTCCACTCACGGCCGAGATATGGACATTTGGCGAGGAGAAGTGAATCGGGCGATAGGCATGTCTTTGGCACTTCGCATGCGTAAGGTGTACCAGCATACACTCCTTCAATTTAGGATTTTGGAGGCAAAGGCAGTTGCCTGAAATGTGGCCGATACCGGTCGACCAAGTTTTACAGTATATGGTGCACCTTCATGATCAGGGGTTGGCCCCACGCACCATCGCCACCAGGCTTTCAGCCTTGGCATTCATGGCCAAGTCACGGGGCTTTACTGACTGTGTGAGTGACTTCCGTATATGCCATGTATTGGAAGGGTGGACACATGAACGTGGCTGCCACTCGGACACCCGTCACCCTGTGTCACTGTGTATTCTGTCCCACCTTGCTCGAGGTTGGCATAGACTGTGTTATGATAGGTATGAGGAGGCTCTTTTTCATGCAGCTACCACCGTAGCTTTCTTTGGAGCTCTGCGAATCAGCGAGCTGGTCCCCTTGTCAAAGGGGGACGTGTCTCGTAGGGCACTGGAACTCGACGATGTGTCTATCAACCAGGAGTGGGCTCAGTTGAGGCTTCGTTCCTCAAAGGCTGATCAGCATGGAGTAGGCAGTAGTGTTAGACTGCTACAATGTACATTTGCTGACATCTGTCCGGTTGGTGCCCTACATGCATTTTTGGCAGTGCATGGTACGCGCCCTGGCCCATTGTTCTGCCACCAGGATGGGTCTCCCCTTACCAAATTTCAGTTCTGGAGGGTGACCGGGATGGCACTTCACAGTGTGGGCCTCCCTGGGGCTCGTTATGGCACCCATTCATTCAGGATAGGCCCCGCGTCAACTGCGGCTGCGTTTGGGTACTCTGAGGCTGATATATGTTGGATGGGCAGGTGGGGATCCACGCGTTTTTCGTTATATGTACGTCCCCTCACTGTACGAGTACCTAGTTATGTCCTTAAACTCTTCTCCTCTTTTACAGATCCTGTGTGTCTCTACACACCGGTGGCAGTGTGGCTGGTGGGCCACAGTTATGTGCACTGGGCGGCACAATATGCTGCATCGTCGGAGTGGGGACCCCATCTCAGGCTGTGTGCATCCGCACGTATGCGATGGTATGGTGTGCGCGGCATGAGATGGCGGGAACTGTTGCCATTCCTGGTGTCCATCAGGGATACTGAACCGCCTGATGTTTTGATTCTGCACCTTGGCGGCAATGATCTCACACAGATAACTGGCCTTTCCTTAAAAATGTCAGTGTGCAGTGACCTGGCATTTCTACATCATTTATGGCCGTACACACGGTTGCTATGGTCTGACATCGTGCCGAGACACTGTTATAGAAGAGGCATTGATCTCCGTGGTTTGGACCGTGCCCGGCGGTCAGTGAACAGGGCTGTTGCCCGGTTTCTTGTTGAGAATGGCTTGGGGACAGCCATTCGACACCTGGGGATAGGGTTGCAGGATTTTAGCCTGTATGCAGGAGATGGGGTCCACCTGTCGGCCAGAGGTATGCACCTCTTTCTGGAGGACGTGCAAGCGGGCCTGGTGACCGAGCTGTCGGTCGGGGGGGGGCGGTGAGTCATCATGGACACCTCCCCGTGTGGCGGGTTGCACTGGTAAGGTAAAGATTTATGACCCATAGTTATCCGGCAGGTTCGCAATTGACTGGCCAACACGTAGATAGGTACAGGGGAAACAGGATTGGCCGGTCAAGGGCGAACCATGAAAGGGGTGATGCTAGGAGCTTCACAGCCTGCATCACCTTGATATTTGGATGGATACACGTCAAAGGGTGAGGTCAGTAGATAGTATATTGACTTCGGTCAACAATTTGTTTGTGTCAACAAACAAATTGATACAAATTGATACATGTACCCAATAGCCATTGGCATTTTGGGTGGAACCTTATCAGTGCTACTGCGGCCTGCTTGCCTTAAAGAATTATGATTGGATGATACACCAATTGAAAGTTATAATTCGGACTAGGGCATTATTCAATAAAAGTGGCCCAATGCCTTTAATCCAATACCGGTGTCTGAGTCTTTATTTGGGTGGGTGCGCCTGCAAAGTACTTTGGACATCAAATGAGAAGAGAAGATTCTCTGGAGAATGCCTTGATGCTGGGAAAGGTGGAGGGCAAAAGAAAAAGAGGGCGACCAAAGATGAGATGTCTAGATGGCATCGTGGACACAGTGGGCACAGAGGAGGATGGTGGAAGACAGAGATGCCTGGAGGACGATGGTCTATAGGGTCACAAAAGGGTCAGAATAGACTGTGCGACTGAACAACAACAACAAAGCAGAAGCTGCTAGATAACAAATGTAAACTGTTATCAGTTTGAATGGCACTGATGGGAGTGATTGAATGGAGAGGTAGGGAATGATACATTTACTGTCAGTTTCCTCTGTGCTTTTTATTTAGGATGCCTAAATAAATGGATTTGAATCCAGATCTCATATCTACCCCATGTCAATGCCATTATGATAGTTGACTAAATTAATACCTAGCTTGAATTTGCATATACATATCAGCCACTAATTTGTACAAATTTTGTCAGAAGAAAAAGGTTTTAAAAATTCTCACCTCAAGTGAAATCACAGTGGGAAAAAATAACCAGTGTCATCTCTTAAGAGAATTTACAGCCTTACAACATAAAAAAGATATTGCAGTTTGCTATTTATATTTTTGCTTCTTTCCCCCATACTGTGTATAGCTTAACAAAGGAACTATCCATTTGTTTAGATCCATGGGAGACAATCAATCAAGTCACAGTGCAACTTTTGCTTTTACTGTATAATTTTCTAGGCTTCTGGTTTGACTTCAAAGAGCACACTGAGCTCTGGGAGAAAGAGAAAATAGTAAGAAAGTTTAATAAATAATTTTCACTAAGCTCTGAGAGGTGTTTTCACCAGGAGGGTGGGATATAAATAAATAAATAAATAATTAAATAAATAAATGAATATTCCAGTTAAATGTACCATACTGAAGGAAAGACTGGAGAAACTGGGCATGTTTAGCCATGAGAAAAGGAGACTGAGAAAGGATATGATGGCAGTGTTCAAATACCTGAAAAATGTTTATAAAGAGGAGAGACATGATCTGTTCTCAGTCATCCCAGAGTGCAGGACATATAATAATGAGCTCAAACTAAAGGAAGCCAGATACAGTAGAAGCTGAATATGAGGGAGAAAAACAACCTTAACAGTTAGAGTAGTACAACAGTGGAAACAACTGTCTCAGGAGGTAGTGAGCCTTCCAATACTGGAAGCATTCAAGAGAGAATTGGACAACCATCTGTCATACCTGCTTTGATTTGGATTTCTGCATTGAGCAGGGAGTTGGACTTAATGGCCCCTTCCAACTCAATTATTCTATGATTCTATGATTTGTGGTTGTGCTTAGGGAGAAAGTCTCTGAAAGCCTGACTACTGAAGCATGGCTCAGTCTAGGGCCATAATTCCAGCATCAAATGTGACTCATAAAATGCAAGGTGGGAGTGGGAGGGTGGGTTGGTGGTTGGTCAAGTGACGGTTTTAATCTGTTTTGTTATATTTTACTGTATTTTATCTGTTTTTACCATTGTGCGCTGCCCTGAGTCGGGTTTCCCCGAGTGGGTGGCATAAAAATCTAAGAATAAATAAATAAATAAATAAAAATGTATGGTCACACCTAGAGATGAAGTCACTGGTGCTGTGGGTCCATGGGGTTTCTATGCTCCCTCAGTGCTTATGTTGTCTACAATTATACCTGCTACCATTAGTGGCCAGGTGTCTTACTTGTGAACCATTTAATAGTCAGATTGCCATGAATTATGTGATTAGTTGGGGAGTTTACAATTATAAGTGTATGGTTCAATGTGTTTATGGCCAGACATGTCCCAGAATTGGATAATAATACCTCTGATGCATTGCTCCACCTGCAGATGAAACATTTTTTAGAGCTTGTCCCCAGTTAAAAGGAAGATTCAGAAACATTTCCTGCAGATTTGTGGCAGATTGATGGATTGAAGCAGAAAAGACAATGGAACTAACACTGATGGCTAGCATGTGCTAAAACCCCTGCAGGATCAACATTGAGTTTCTGAGCTTTAGGGAGGATAATGAGTTACCGGTGGTATAGACCACACCCATGACCAACTTCTACAATTTTATGTGTCATTATAAGCACCGAACTCTAGTGTTGGATACAACTGGATTTCGTGCAAAGGTGACCTTTACCTTAAGGGCATGAGGATTGGTGCCCAGGGGCATCTTGCTACACTAGCCTTTTAAGGTAAGGCTAAAGGTTATTAGACACCACTGGTGACATTAGACTATGAAAGATGATTGGGTCAGGGATGTAGGTCATCTCATGGATAGCATGAATCTATTGTCCCCATAGATACTGAAAGATCTATGTGGCTGTTGGCCCATGATATGCAGGCCAGATGATGGGTGTCTGTTATTTCATTTTGCATCTATTACTGCTTTCTTAGGAACATTTAAAATTAGTGAGTTGGTATCAGTTTCAGGTCAGATAAGGCATTCATGTCTGAAGAAATTCACTTGGGAAACAAGGATGTCAAAATATATTTACAACATCCCAAGGCAGGTAAAGGGTTGTGTGTCACCTTGGTGTTGAATTATGATGTTGAATTATGTCCTATCTGGGCATTAGAGCAACACAGTATTCAGGTTCCAGATTGGCTTTTTTGCCATCAGTCTGGTGAACCACTGACAAAGTTTTGGTTTTGAATTGTGGTACCAGATGGCCAGGGTTTGTAATCATTTGGCTGTCTATCCTGGCATGGCACATTTGAAGGGGAAATTGTGCTAGAACAGGGTGTTAGTGGTGAGTCCCTCACGACATCACTGGATGATGTGGGCATCATGATGCAGCTTTCCACTATGACCAACATTCATTCATGTGAATAGCGTTGGAAATTCCCACACAGATGCCTCCTCAAATGTGCCAGCCTGGTGCTCAGAGACTAGGGATTCACCCATCCAGGCTAGAAAAGGTGGGGAGCTACCTGCTCTACCACCAAGGTTATGCACTACCCCCAGACACCACTACAGGCTAGGAAATTTATACCAATTTAATGAATTATGGCCCAGGTTTTAATCCCAATTTTACTATGTCTTTCCTCTTTTTTAATTTAATTTAATTTAATAGTCATATTTATATATGCCGCCCACTCAGGCAGAACCCGACTCAGGGTGGCATTACAACAAGTTCTAAAAACACATAAAACACTTTAAAAGACCCATATCCCACCCACATTAAAAGACCCATATCCCACCCACCCATCCCACCCACTATAAAAAGAAGAAGAGAGAGTTCTTAATTGTTTACATAAGCCAGCAGGTGGGAACCGTGTTCCCATTCGGGCCCCACACCTGCCCTGCCAGCCAGGTCTTCAATCCTTTACTGAAGGGCAGCAATTCTCTTTGAAGTCTTAGATCTGTTGGCAGGAGGTTCCAGAGGGTTGGTGCGGACACGGAGAAGGCTCTCCTTCGGGTGCTGGATAGATGTGCACCCCTAGCTGATGGCACTATTAGAGAGCCTCTCCGGTCCACTCTGGTTGGTCGGGCAGACACTCTTGGGACGATGCGGTCTCTAAGGTATCCTGGCCCACTGCCATATAGGGCTTTAAAGGTCAAAACCAGTACCTTGAATTGCACCCGGAGACAAACTGGTAACCAGTGCAGCTCCCGAAGTAGCGGTGAGGCGCGGGCATATCGTCCGCATCCCATTACCACCCGGGCTGCCGCATTCTGGACCAGCTGCAGCCTCCGAATGATCGTCAAGGGCAGCCCCATGTAGAGCGCATTGCAATAATCTAGTCGGGAAGTGACCAGAGCATGGGTGACCATAAGCAAGGAGCCCCGGTCCAGGAGCATGTGCAACTGGCGAATCATCCGAAGTTGGGCAAAAGCCCTCCTGGCCACAGCCCCTACCTGTTCTTCTAGCAGCAGCCGGGAGTCCAGAAGGACCCCCAAGTTGCGCACTGGGTCTGTCTGGGGCAAAACAGCCCCATCCAGTATCAAAGATGGTAGCTCCCTGAATAACACGGGGCCCCTTATCCACAGCCACTCTGTCTTGCTGGGATTCAGCCGAAGCCCATTGGCCCCCATCCAGACCCCAATGGCCTCCAGGCATCCAGATAGGATTTCAACTCTTTGCTGAATCAGGGAGCAATGTATGTTTCTCATTTCAAAACTATTTATTTCTGTTCACCATCTTTCAGCTTTGACTTTGTCAGTTGCAAACAACTCCCATAAAAACAGGTGTTTGTGCTTCTGTCAGAATCCCTGGTGAAAGAGAACCAGTCAGATATTGTTCATACCAGGAAAATGTTGAACAATTTTAGACATCTTCTGTGGAAGCAATTATCAAGGTATATTATAAAAATAAAGGCATTATTCTTCAATCCTTGTTCCTTGCTTTGGGAACAATTTAGAGAAAAATTGCCTAGTCAGATCAGGCTCATTCAAAACAGCCTCCATGATTTGTGCCAAATTACTAATGTCAGAATCTTAATTGTGCCCAGGAGCTGAATTTTAAGATATAACACTATATATATTAA
The DNA here is from genome assembly GCA_035047305.1 of Bradypodion pumilum. NCBI lineage: Eukaryota > Metazoa > Chordata > Lepidosauria > Squamata > Chamaeleonidae > Bradypodion > Bradypodion pumilum. Next base: position 430,884,487 of record JAWDJD010000001.1, read on the forward strand.
AGTTGGTTATATATCACAGTGATCCTGTAATTCACATGTGGTTTAAAACTGAGATGAAATTGCAAGGAAGGCCTTAGAGTCTCTGTCTCTTAAGATATTCTCTTTCCTGTGTATAAAGAAAATTTCTGAAGATGGCTTCTACTCATTATCACCGCATTATGAGATGAAGCTACCATATGATAGGAAATGCTGGGAGGCCTGAGTTTCCAACTGAGCAGAGACACCTTCTCGTACCGAAGAAAAAGTTAACAGAAGCCCTCTTTGGATGTCTTTACACAACATGGGAAAAGTGAAAAGATTTAGTCCTTACATGAGCATCCCTATGCATTTATATGTGGTTATGTGCAATTGTATATACAGGTAATAAACTATACTTAATGCAGCATGGAGATAATTGTATCTGTGTTAAAAGAACACATAAAGTTGAATTGATGAGCACATGTATGTAACCATTAGTGTAGTCCTCTGATCTGAAGATGTCTGCTGCAGTATTCTTATGGTCCCTAAAGAACTTCCAGTTCAATTTCCCATTGCAGGCGCACCCCCCAAAGAAAGACTCAGACACCGGTATATGGATAAAGGCATCAGGCCACTTTTATTGAATAATGCCCTAGTCCGAATTATAACTTTCAATTGGTGTAATCATCCAATTGTAATTCTTTAAGGCAAGCAGGCCACAGTAACACTGGTAAGGTTCCTCCCAAAATGCCAATGGCAATTGGCTACATGTAACTATTTGTATCAACTTGTTTGTTGACACGAACAAATTTTTGCCCGGAGTCAATAAACTATCTACTGACCCCACCCTATGACGTGTATCCATAAATATCAAGGTGATGCAGGCTGTGAAGCTCCTGCCATCACCCCTTGCGTGGTTCGTCCTTGACCGGCCAAACCTATTTCACCTGTACCTGTCTACGTGTTGGCCAGTCAATTGCGAACATGCCAGATACCTATGGGTCATAAATCTTTGCCTTACCAGTGCTACCCGCCAAAGTGACCAAAGTCAACTTACCCCTTTTCTCAAACACTAGCAACAGTGTGGGATGGGCAAAAAAGCAAGAACCAAAGAGCCAATTGTAGGTTCAAGCCAAAAATTCCCACCCGGCCCCGAAGCGACCAAAAAATCACACTGTTCACTAGGGAGGGGATGGAGGGGAAAACTTCTCCGCTCCGTCGCATTCTAAAATGGCAGCTCGGCTGCCTTGTGGCCACCCCTTTTATAGAGGCATGGCCATGCCCCCTAACTCACCCGGATGTCTGAGTCCGGTTGGGGGGGCTGCAAAGAGCGCGGCGGCCATTTTGGTGCCACACTTTCATTGCAGGTGCACCCCCCCCCCCAAAGAAAGACTCAGACACCGGTATATGGATAAAGGCATCGGGCCACTTTTATTGAATAATGCCCTAGTCCGAATTATAACTTTCAATTGGTGTAATCATCCAATTGTAATTCTTTAAGGCAAGCAGGCCGCAGTAACACTGGTAAGGTTCCTCCGAAAATACCAATGGCAATTGGCTACATGTAATTATTTGTATCAATTTGTTTGTTGACACAAACAAATTGTTGACCGGAGTAAATAAACTATCTACTGACCCCACCCTATGACGTGTATCCGTAAATATCAAGGTGATGCAGGCTGTGAAGCTCCTGCCATCACCTCTTGCCTGGTTCGCCCTTGACCGGCCAAACCTATTTTACGTGTACCTGTCTACGTGTTGGCCAGTCAATTGTGAACCTGCCGGATACCTATGGGTCATAAATCTTTACCTTACCAGTGCTACCCGCCACACGGGGAGGTGTCCATGATGACTCACGCCCCCCCCCCAGACCGTCAGCTCGGTCACCAGGCCTGCTTGCATATCCTCAAGGAAGAGGTTCATACCTCTGGCCGACAAGTGGACCCCATCTCCTGCATAGAGATCATAATCCTGCAAGCCTATCTTAGGGTGCCGGATGGCTGTCCCCAAGCCCTTGTCTGCCAGGAACCAGGCAACAGCCCTGTTTACCAACCGGCAAGCGTGGTCAAGGGCACGGAGGTCAACACCCCCATGTAAGTATGTCGTGGCACCATGTCCGACCATAGCAGCCGCATGGACGGCCATACGTAATGCAAATAGGCTAGGTCCCTGCAAATCGTGAATTTTAAAGAGAAAGGTCATTGCCACCAAGGTGCAGGATAAGGACATCAGGCGGTCCAGTATCCCCGATGGAAAACAGGAATGGCAACAGTTCCCTCCATCTCATATTGCGCTTACCGTACCATCGCATACGTGTGGCTGCACGTAGCCTGAGATGGGGTCCCCACTCTGTCGCCGCAGCATACTGCGCTGCCCAGTGCACGTAACTGTGGCCCACCAGACATACTGCCACCGGTGTGCGGGGACACACAGGGTCTGTAAAAGAAGGAAAAAGGGAATAATTACATAACTGGTACTCATGCAGGGAGGGGGCGTACGTACAATGCAAAGCGCATGGATCCCCACCTACCCATCCTGTGTATATCAGCCTCAGAGTACCCAAACGCAGCCGCAGTAGACGCGGCACCTATCCTAAATGAATGGGTGCCGTAACAAGCCCCAGGGAGGCCAACACTGTTAAGTGCCATGCCGGTCACCTTCCAAAACTGGAATTTAGTAAGGGGAGACCCATCCTGGTGGCAGAAAAACGGGCCAGGGTGCGTACCACGCACTGCCAAAAACTCTTGTAGGGCACCAACCGGACAGATGTCTTCAATGGAACATCGTAGCAGTCTGACTCCACTGCCTACGCCGTGCTGATCAACCTTTGAGGACCGTATCCTCAACTGAGCCCACTCGTGTGTAACATAGACATCGTCAAGTTCCAGTGCCCTATGAGATTCATCCGCCTTAGACAGTGGTACCAACTGATGTGGAGCGCTCCAAAGAATGCTACAGTGGTAGCTGCATGAAAAAGAGCCACATCATACCTATCATAGCATAAGTTATGCCAGCCTCGTGCAAGGTGGGTAAGAACCTCTGGTGAAATCGGGTGACGTGTGTCCGGGCGGCGGCCACGTTCACGTGTCCACCCTTCCAAAACATGACGTATGCAGAAATCATTCACGCAGTCGGCGAAGCCCCGCACCTTGGCCAATAATGCCAGTGCCGAAAGCCCAGAGGCTATAGTACGGGGGGCCAGCCCCTGACCGTGAAGATAAGCCATGTATTGTAAAATCTGGTCTACTGGTATTGGCCACACTTCGGGTAACCGTAGTTGCCCACACAAGGTTCTAAATTGTATGAAAGCATGTTGATACGCCTTACGCGTGCGAGGTCCCAAAGACATGCTGATCACCCGGTTCACCTCTCCTCGCCAAATGTCCAAATCTCGGCCGGTAGCGGCGAGGGGAATTCCTCTGCTTCCGGAGCCAAGGCAGGAACCAGGAGATCTGCAGGCGGGAGAAAGCATCAGCAATATCGTTATTAATGCCTGGTACATGTCTGGCCTTGAACAGCACATTGAGGCATAGGCTTCTCAAAACAAATTGACGGACCAATGCCATGACCCTAGGGGATTTGGATGACTGGGCATTGACAATGTGCACCACTGCAGCATTGTCACACCAAAAATGGACCACTGAGTTGACCCACTCATCGCCCCATAGCATTAATGCTCCCAAAATGGGAAAAATTCCAGGAAAGTAAGATCGTGGAGGCGATCCGTGCCCTGCCATGCATGAGGCCATCGGCCATATGCCCAGCGCCCCTCGAAATAAATCCCATAACCCAGAGAGCCGGAGGAATCCAACTGTACCTGAAATTTAGGGCAGACCATAAGGTCCGATCTCCAAAAAGAGGCCCCGTTAAATTCCTGGAGGAATGTGAGCCAAACCGAAAGGTCTGCCCGTATACCCCTGGCCAGCCAGACCCTGTGGTGCCATTTTAATAGGCCAGCCATGGCGTCACACAGATGCCTGGCAAAAGCTCTGCCTGGTATCACCACCCAGCAGGCAAAGTTGAGGTGGCCGTGAAGGACCTGTAGCTCACAAAGGGACACTTTACGTTTGGCAATCAGTGCCAGAATCGCCGCGGAGATCCGAGTCACTTTGTCCATGGGTAACCTGGATGCCTGTGCGACAGTGTCAATTTCGATGCCTAAAAAGGTGAGCTTGGTGGCTGGGCCCTCGGTCTTTTCAGGCACTAAGGGGACACCCAGTTCCCGCATAAGCGCCTGAAATGTAGTAAGGAGACGCGTACATGTGTCCGAGCCCCATTCACCCCCGAACAAAAAGTCATTGAGGTAATGGGCTACAGACCGGGACCCTGACCTACGAACAAAGGCCCATTGGAGGAAAGTGCTAAATCATTCGAATGCCGAACATGAAATAGAACAGCCAAAAGGCATGGCCTTCTCTACGTAGAACTTTCCTCGGAAACGAAAACCCAACAGCTCAAACTCCTCAGGGTGCACTGGCAGTAATCGGAATGCCGATTTGATATCACACTTTGCCAGGAGGGCCCCGGGACCACAGGAGCGTACCATCTGTAGGGCCTGATCAAACGACGTGTACCTGACTGAGCAATAGCATCATTGACCAATGAACTCGCAGGGTAAGGGAGATGGTGAATTAAACGAAATTCACCTGGGATCTTTTTCGGTACTAGCCACAGAGGAGAGACCTTCAAGTTAGGGAATGGTGGTTCAGCAAAGGGCCCAGCAACTCTCATAGCCTTCACCTCCTTAGATATGCTTTGTGCAGCGACCTCCTCATTACCCTTTAGAGAAATCAAGTTCGGGGCATCCTGCCGTACCCGAACACCCCTAAATGGTATACAAAAGCCAAACTGGAAGCCTTCTAGCAGGTACCTCGCATCATCCCGTCTAGGATAAACGGAAAGCCATCGTTCTAGCATGGGGATATTAATTTGGGAGGGGTCCTTTTGCATGGCCAGCACCATCAGAGGGAGCTCTGACCGCCCCCTGCCCACCCCTATCTCTGCCTTGTGACCCACCGGCCCGCGGGCATGTTGAGGCAGCATGAGGGCCAGAGCAAGAGGGACACTCGTGCCGGAAACGACACTGATGCTTGTTGCACACACCGCTAGCTGAGAAGCTCCAACATAGCAGGTGGGCTGGAACCCCCTGCCCCGCCGATTGGCGGGGAACCTGCGTCGCAGCCGCCCACTGCATGGCATGGCAGCAATGGTACCTATCACCAGGCGCCGGACGCGTGGGAGTCATATACAAGAGCCACAATTGCTGGCAGGGCTCATCCCACCTCATCTCAGGATGTAGGGCCACCCTCATCCTAAATTCCTCATCGTAAGCCAACCACGACGGGCCAGGAAAATCAACCATCGCCCTATAAATGTTGTCGAGGTATTGCACCATTGGAATGGCCAAATCAGGCTGGGCCCTCAGGTATACTGCCATATATATAAGATATTCCGGCAACCAATTGGCCCGGGTGGCTTACGATGACGGGACAGTTTCTTGTCCCGGTCATCCTGTCCCTCCCTCTCCTCCTTGGTGGGCTCACGATTCAAGAGGGAGAAAATATCAATGTACTCCCCTCGCCAAATCTTATCCCTCATGGCCTGTGATAGATGATCACCCAGGGGCAAGGAATAACCAGCCGTCGGCAGAGCCGCCGTCAGCACATGTTGGATGAAGGGTATGCGCAGCGGGCCCTGAATAGCCCCTGCAACGCTTGGCATACCCCCAGGGGCATACACCCCTGCCCTAACTGAGGGGCTATTTGGCAACAAGGAGTTAACAGGGCAGTGTGGAAGCAACTGCCCACCCACAGTAACTTGGTGTGGCCATTGCCACTGGACCCCCCCCCCAGTGTTACTGGACAGTGTCGGTTCACTAAATTGAACCGGATACTCACTAGTTGCACCCCCGTGAGCCGCCCCCACTGGGGGTTCCGGCCCACGGCGGGCATTGGAGCTCACGACAGGCATCGGGCTCTGAGGCCACACCTGACTGCTCCCCGCTGGCAAGTCCGAACATGTGGGGAGCTGCGAGGCGCCAGCCTGGGCTGGCCTGATGGCCTCAAGCAGCTCAACCCTGTTGGTGGCCCACTGGAGTCACGGCCGACGTGTCTGCCGGGATCGACGAAGGGGCCGTAATAGAAGCAGCAGCTAAACCCCCATCGGGAGGTGGTTGGGCAATGCCCAGTGATGCCTCTAGCACCGAAATGTGTGCAAGAAGCACATCAACAGTCTCCTAGCCCCCAGTATAAGGTGGGCCAGATGGGCCGGATGGCCCGGTGGTCAATTGCTGGACGGGAAACCCGAACGGGGATCCAGGGCCCGAGTAGGGCCATGCCCAAAACTCCGGCCCGTGGGGGGCCGGAGGAATGGTGGGGTGGAAACCAACACCAGGTCCAAGTGGGCCACCCTGTCCCGAGCCCAGAAAATGCCCTCCAGGGGCAGGGGTTCCTGAGGAGCCAGCCTGTGCCAGCCCAGCCTGGAAGCTTGTGCCAGGCAGATAGGCAGAAGCCTGATCAGCCCCACTGGCATCGGTGGGCAAGGCCATCCCGTTGCCCAGCTGGGGGGGTGCAGCCCGAGGCCTCCGACCCGAAGGCTGACCCCCAGTAGAGGGAGGGGTAGGGAAAGCCCTTCCCCTCGGCTGCGGCTTGACCGCCGGAGCCTTACACTTGGGAGCCATGTCTCCCGAAGAAGCTGCCTACTGATGGATCCCTGGCCAGGGATCAGTTCCTGTGCCCTGAGTACCGCTGTAGCGAAGAGGAAAGGAACTCCATTCGAAGCAAAAGGTACGAAGGGCAAAGAGAGCAAGGAACACGGCGGAGAAAACTTCTCCGCTCTGTCGCATTCTAAAATGGCATCTCGGCTGCCTCGTGGCCACCCCTTTTATAGAGGCGTGGCCATGCCTCCTAACTCACCCGGATGTCTGAGTCCAGGTGGGGTGGGGGCTGCAAAGAGTGTGGCGGCCATTTTGGTGCCGCGCTTTCATTCTCACAACCATGTGAATGTGTACATTCTTGTTATGAACACAGTTGATTGTAATGTAACCTTCACTAATATATCTGCCTTTAATGTCACAATCCTTCCTTCTCATTCTGCCAGCTTCCTGTGTCATTGAGTTCTTAGCTGTTCTGCTCACTTCCCCAAGAGCTATTTATCTCTTTATTTCTGTATACCTAGACTGGGATTCTCCTTGTCCCCTCCAGTCATGTGCCAGTCCAAGCAATGTGCCTCTTTCTTGTGATTCAAAATATTTTCTGAGAAAAAGCTGGGCAGGTACTGGGCAGGTACAATCTCGTTGTTCTGTGCAGGACAATGACAATAAAGATTGATCTGATCTGATCTGAAAAGACTCCTTTGTGTCTGCCTGCCTGCCTGCCTGCCTGACAGGCAGGCAGGCAGGCAGACATATGATCAGATATTTATCTCAATGAGTAGATAATTCTTTGTACCTTAAACAGAGCTATTGGCAGATTGCCTGCTGGGAAAAAAAGGAGAGATTCTCTTTTTCAAATTCATGTCAAGTCTGAAATCTAATGCATGTTTTAACAAATATGTAATTTTATAAAATTCTGGCTTTAGGAGGCAAAAGTTTTATTTGGGATTCATCTTCATGTATTAGAACAGGGTTCCTCAAACTTGGGTCTCCAGATGTTCTTAGACTTCAGTTCTCAGAAGCCCTGATCCGCAGGTGTGCTAATTTGGGCTTCTGGTAATTGAAGTCCAAGAACACCTGGAGAGCCAAGTTTCAGGAATCCTGTACTAGGATAACAAAATTCAAATTTGATTCTACTCCACACATATTTGGATGTGATCTACAAAGTTTCAGGAACAGGAGAAGGCAAGGGAAATTTATTTTCCATGCCATGGAATCTTAATTTCAATAACTTTAACTAAATTATCTGAAGATCTGAAGTTTTATTCCAACATTAACTATAGTAATCCTCATTTTCACATCCCAATTTTTGTCAAAACCTGATTTCACAGTTTTTTTAGGGTAACAAAAACATGAAAAAGCATCCAAAGCCACCACTTTTAGTTAATCACCATTTGTTTATTTACAAATGAAAAGTGGATGGAGCCAGTTTGTTTACATTCATCCGTGTCTAGTGATTTCTTGTTGAGCAGCATCATGACAATAATTATTTTTGACTGATTTGGTCAGTATTGCAATTCAGGTTTGTTTTATTTCAGAGCCTTATTAGGTGTAACTATTTTGTTTCTAGAGATATTTGTAAGTAGAAGATATAATATTTGAGTTATATTAGTTTTTGGAAGGCCCAGATGGTGGTCATGTTTCTAAACCACACCAAAGAAGCTTTCCATTGGTTGGATAATGACCAATAGTTTGCTTGCCTTATAGCACTGAATAGTGGAAATACAGGGCATAAAGCTCAAAAATAAATGTAATTTAACATAAATGAAATTAGGGGGGGGAACTTGGATGGGGGTTGCATGGCTTGATTCTCAGAGGAACCTTACAAATCATACAAAAAAGAGATTGGCACAAGTTCTCCAAGTAAGGTCCATTCTATGGAACGGACAGGCACTACCTGTGCATACAGGTGATGCACACGTTGCCTGGGCCTCCCCAGGAGACAGGAGCATGCTGCTCCCCACCCCTCTCGGTCGGGCAGGGAGGAGCCTCCAACCCCTATTTAAGGGGTGGCTCGTCCCTGCCCAGCCCTCTTTAACTCTCTTTGGAGAAGCTTCTGCTTCTCCTCCTCCTTTCACTTCACCATGTGGGGCTTGTGCAACACAACCTGTGCCAGCACTTCAGGCCCAGCCCCCCACCAAGCAGTGCGCGCCTTGCTGTCGGGCCGACGCAGGCCTCTCAGGCCTGCTCCACCAGCCCCGGCGGCCTGGTGGCCTGCACCTTCGGTGGCACCGGATGGGGCTGACTGGGTGGAAGTGGCTCCCTCACTTGTTCGGAGGGTGGCAGCCCTCGAGGCCTCCCTGCGGCAGCCCACCTTGTTGCCAGCATGGGGCTGAATGGGGGGAGGTTGCTCCCCCTGTGAACTGCCTGCAACCCCCACTTTGCCTGCTTCTCGGCCGGTTGCTTCCTGTGCCCCAGATGAGGTCGATTGGAAAGAGATTGCTGCCTCCCTCATGCAGCGGGTGGCAGACTGGGAGGCCTCCTCCACCCACGCTGCTGTCTGTGAGGCTGTGCCTGCCTTTCATGGACATTCGCAGCCACCGGCCATGGCTGGGGATGTCACACCTTTTCCACACTTGGGCCGCTCCCCTCCCCCCGGATGGTGGCTCTGGGTGCAGGTGAATACTTGTTTGCACCTAGCACATCTGCCCCACACCTTTCCTCCAGATCTCTGCCCCCCCTGCTTATTGTTGGCCATGGCCCTGGGCCACGCAGCTCTCTCCTCCACCCTCCAGTGGTTTGTGGCCTCCTTCCAGCCCCACTGCTCAGGCCTTGCTTCCCGGCCCGGCCTGTTCTGGCCCATGTCACCCTGTGGGCCTGCCTCATCGGGCCTGACCACGGCACTGTCTCGATTTCTGCCCTGCCACCCGGTGAAACGTTCCTTCCTCTTAGGGACCGCCTGTTACAGGCCACCAGGACAAGATTGTCTCCTTTGGTCTCCTTAACCGGGATGTCTCCAGGGCAGATCATGATAAGTTGGATGATGCCGATAAGGAGCTGGCTCGGTGCAAGCAGCCACCACAGACGTGGGCCAACTGGCTTCCGGCCTTCCTTATTTACACGGGGGTGGCCATTAGGGCACGCCGTTCACTGGCTCTCCCTTTGGTCCAGTATCTGAATTTGATATACTGCACTCACGTCAATTTCCCCGGTGACACTTGGCTGGTGCACAACCAGAATTTCCATATGTGCACCGCTTTATGGCCCGACATGCGGTGGGACGAGCCCAACTCACTTCTATGGCTCCAGTACATGACTCCTTCCTGTCCGAATTGTGGAACCCAGTATGACTGTGGTCACTTGGTTCAGGCCTTGCCTGACCTTGAGCTCCCACCACCTATGGCGTCCACCAGCGCCATCCTGTGCACATTCTGCTGGGAGTTCGACATGCAGGGCCATTGCACCGAGTGGCAATGCCGCTTCAAGCATGAGTGTCCCATTTGTGCTTGCCTGCATGTGACCTCTTCTTGCCCCCTCCTTTCCTCCGCCCACTCTGGCCAGGGCCCTCATGGCGAGACGCTGCACCTTGCTCCACCTCCCACCAGTCCTGTCCCCACCGGGGTGCCCCCTTCTATCACCTGATTCACCACGATATTGGCTCCTCACTAGTTTCTCTCCTCTGATCTTTTGCAGGCTTCAACCATGTTTGGTGTCTGGTTGTCCCTGGCTGCACTGTTTTTACCCTGCATTGTTCTGCTCCTCAGGGGTAGTTTCTTCTCTTCCCCTATGCACAGGTGTCCCCAGTCCGCTTGTTCGGGCTGGGTGGGTTGGAGGTCTGTTTCTTCCCTCTGTGTGGTGGTTAGTGCAGGTTATTCCTTAATTTGGTATCACCAAAGGGTATGGGCTGGGGTTTTTCCAGGGGCCGGAAAGGCATTACTTAGGGGTGTGCCCTATGGCTTCAGGATTAACCTTCCAACTGGTTCGGCTTATCAGTAAGTCTTACCATTTCCGGCACTTGGTGTAGGTACCATGATGATCCGGTACTTTGGCCTGTAGTTCATGTTCCTCCCTTGGCTAATGTTGTGACATCAATTACATAGCATCAGCACTATTCTGCCCCCCGTGCATTTAATTGGTTATTAATGAAGTGGCCATGTTTCAACTCCACTCCTGATGTATGTCTCTTCCTTGGGGGGTGCACGGGCAAAGAGTTATCCAAACCCCAACATTTTAAATTCCAGATTAATACTGTCTCTGGTCATGTGTATATTTCATAACATGAAGTCTTAATGTCATAAATATGTGCATACAATGTAGTTTGGAGAGAATTAGTGCTCGGGCCATGATCTTGTGGCATATAATGCATTCAAAATCAAATCCAAGTTTTCTACTCTTCAGTGTGTGAAATGGTCTTACAGCATAATTTAAATATACTTTGTATTTCACTTGGAATAGCAGCTCTGACAAATAGTCCAAAACCAAAGAAAAGACAATTTATTCTGACCACAAACATAGAGATTCTATGAACAGAACATAAACAGTAATGACAGGTTTCTAGCAAGTAAATACTTGAATTAGAAGACATCTCAATACTAAAAAAGTTTGGTAATTGCAATTAGAGTGAGAGAATTACTTCAACAGATGCCATATAACACATTTCAATTCATTCCATTTGTTTGGTGGCTCATTACACCTGAATGCACATTAGAATGCTTGTTTCAGAAATGTGGAAAGCTGTTAGGAAAAAAAATCATCACAACATTTGGCTTTTCTGGGAAGAATAGCATGACTCTGAAGCTGATTCTGCAATTATAGTGAATACTTTCTTGCTAATTACATGTAATTTTTCCAGGTGATGACTTAACTAGGTGGAAGAAACCACACTCTGAGAACATAATGGTTGTATTGCAAGTGACCAAATTGATGCATTTTTGTTGTTTGTCTTTGGAGATCCCCCCCCCCCCCGAACAGTACATGTTTTATTCATTTTTATTGAATGTATTGATCATATTGGGCTTGTTAACATTCATTCATTTAATTTATACTCTGTCCCATATGGTGCAAGCACAACCCTGGGTGGCTTACAACAGTGAATAGACAAACCACAAAGAGAGCAGAAAAGTGTCTCAAGAAGCCCATTTTGTACAGCATCTACATCAGGGATTCTCAACCTGTGGCCCATAGGCCGGATGTGGCCTATGGCACCATTTCATTTGGCCCTCCACTGCCTCCACCACACCAGGAAGTGCCATGTGGTGGAGGAAGGGCAAAATGGCTGTCCAGTCCCCAAGACTATCTGAGGAAGCATGACCCGCCCCCCTGCTTAAAAAGGTTGAGAACTTCTGATCTACATCAAACTTCCTAATGGCAGGCTGACTAATAATATATATTGGCACCTAACCAAAGTAATATTTATCAGGAAAGGAGTTTACTCATGAGTAGGTCTTCTTGCCCACTAGTGGTTGCTTCCTGCTTCTGAGCTGCCACCATCCTGGCTAAGCAACCCAGGCAATTAGATTAATGTAGATAAGGTAGAATAAAGCCAAGTAAATACTCCAGGCATCTTCAGGTATTTTAAAAGTATATTGTAATCAAAGTAAGTTACAGAAAAAAGTTCATCAAAAGTTCAGAAAGCACATCAAAATAAAGAAAGCTGCTCTATGGGGAATTTGCTTAAGCCCCTTCTGGCTTAAGCAAATATCTGCTTGCAGTTCACCCTTAGCTCAGAACCTTGGATCAAGAGAGCTTCTTGGCTCACACCTTCTGGTTCTTATCTTCTTACACATGATCCACCCCTTGCCATTCTCCTAAAGGAATCCAGCCAATGACCATACAGCATAACTTGTACATCATACATTAGGGTCCATTTCTTCCTACCCATGAGACCAGCATGTTTACACATTCCAATCTCCCTAAGTTATGTGGTAAAGTGTCTCCACTGCATGGAAATCTCCATCTTGGATGAGGCTGCACCAGGGAACAAATCCTGCCCTGACACTATTATGATTAATTGTAAATGAAGAGCAGCTAACATTTTACAAACTGAGGTCATAATACTATTTTTCCAAATTAGACAATTAGGAAGTGATGACTTTCTGTGGAAGAGGGACAATATGCTAAATGACAGACTGTCATAACTTAACATATCTTTCAAGGCTTTGCCAACTGATTTTTCTTAGATGCTTGGTTTGTTATGTGTAACAAACCTTGGAAGAGTTACTTTTTAGGACAATAGCACTCAGGTATCTTCCAGACAGCATGACCCCTGTATTTCACAAAATCTTTCCCTGGCCCATACTCTTGCTTGTTTGAGACCCTATTGGTCTTTAGCAAGCGAAAACCAAAGAGAGATGTGAAAGGGGGTCAGTCATATAGCAGAATCATTTTGACAATAGCAGGTGTATAATTCTGCTCTGCTTCGAAGACATAAATCTGAAGGGTTACAAAGAAGAAGAAGAAACTTCCATCATTTCATTGTTGTGTGCTGATTGCAGTGTAGGTGCAGCACAATTCCTTTTAAATCAAATTATACCATCTCAGAGAAATTATCCATTTGCTCGAAGCAGAGAAAAGAAGTTACAGTTATTGCATATTATTAACTTCTCCACGGCTATAGTCATCCATCAAGTTCTGAAAAAAATCACATTCAAGAATTTTGGCACACTCTAAATGTAATCAACACATGTTGTAATAAGCATGACACTGAGCTTAAACAATCAGGTAATATTGTTCACATCAAAAGTTGTTGAGGAATATAACTTTGATGAATCTGAGGTTCATATCACCCTTTTTCTTTGTGTTATAGATGAGCTACAATTTACTGTGTTTCTTGTCTGCACTCACAGTGTGAACTCACTGTATTACAGCCACTCACAAGTCAAGTCAAACTGGAAACTGATTAAGTGTCCTTTCAGTTCATTTTTATTTCACTTTATTCTTGTATACCGCTTCATTCTGCCAGAAGGCGACTCTAAGCAGTTTACATTGATGCATGCTGACTACATTGATGCATCCTTCCATGCTAAGCAGGCTGGCAGTCCTTAGTCTTGCCCCCCTCTCAAGTATTCCTAGACCATCTTTTTATTTTTAAAAATGTAATTCCTGTTCATGTCTGCATATTTCACTGTACTGATCAATCTTGCAACTAGGTTTCCAACAGTTACAGCACCAGGGACATGAGGCTAGGTAGACAGATGATGGAACACTAAGTGGAAAATGTAAGTACAGGTGTTGATATTACCAGTTCAGGTGGAAATGTCTGACTAGGGACATATATATATATGCAAGGAGAGGAAGGGGAATCCTAAATTTCTTTATAATTCTAAAGAGCATTGTGTTTCTGCAGCAGACAAAATGGTGGGAATCTTGTTTCTCAGAGCATGTGCCCAACATTCTGCCAATTATTGCAAAATCAAGTTGTTCACTGGTGGGAAAATGCTGATATATTCCAATGAAACCAAATAAAAATTGTTAATTCACAAAATTCTTTACTGTCTTAGTTATTTTCCCAATATTCCAAAGCATCCAAAAATGGTACTTAATCTTCAGTGTCAACAGAACTTTGATAATAATTTCATGATAATAATCCTTCAATATTTCAGGTAAGTGGTACAACTAAATTCATGTAGTCATCACCAAAACTTCCTTTCGAAGAGAATTCGATAAATCTCTTTTCATTATCTATCGTCAGGAAAGGAAGATGACAATGTTCTGTAGAAGATACAATAACGAGCATTATATTTCATTTCAGTACCCCCTGAAGACTTTCCCATATTACACAATACACTGGTTAAAAAATGTTTACCAGTTAAGTTCTCAATGTTTTATCACGTCTATGCCTCTCCGTGTTTATTCCTTTAGCGCCATGATGTTAAATCACCAACTCACTCTGTCTAAAATTTAAGTTCTCCACAACCATAACCACAACCATTTTAGTTTTTGTGATGACTACATGAATTTAGTTGTACTACTCACCTGATATAACATCCACACCCCATCACCACATGGGCAGCTGTATTCTGGACCAGTTGTAGCCTCCGAATGGTCATCAAGGGTAGTCCCATGTAGAACACATTACAGTAATCTAGTCTGGAGGTGACCAGAGCATGAGTGACCATGAGTAAGGAGTCCTGGTCCAGGAGCGGGTGCAACTGGTGAATTACTCGAAGTTGAGCACAACCCTCCCGGCCACGGCCTCCACCTGCTCTTCAAGCAGCAGTCACGAGTCCAGGAGGACTCACAAGTTGCGCACTGGGTCTGTCTGGGGCAAAACTGCTCCAGCCAAAACCAGAGATGGTAGCTCTCTGGATAACCCAGGCCACCACACCCACAGCCACTCTGTCTTTCGAGAATCCTAAAAGATAGAATTAATAGGCACATAGAAGAGAAGGTGCTGCTAAAGGAGAGCCAACATGGCTTTTACAAGGGCAAATCATGCCTCACTAATCTGTTGGAATTTTTTGAGAGTGTCAACAAGCATGTGGATAAGGGGGATCCAGTTGACATTGTTTATCTGGACTTTCAGAAGGCTTTTGACAAGGTCCCACACCAAAGGCTCTTGAATAAACTTACCAGTCATGGAATAAAGGGACAGGTCTTGTCCTGGATCAGCAACTGGCTAAAGGACAGGAAACAGAGGGTAGCACTAAATGGACACTTCTCTAAGTGGAGGGAAGTAAAGAGTGGGGTCCCCCAAGGTTCAGTACTGGGTCCCCTGCTTTTCAACCTCTTCATAAATGATCTAGAAGTAGGAGTAAAAAGCAAGGTAGCCAAATTTGCTGACGACACTAAATTATACAGGGTAGTGAAAACTGTGAGAGATTGTGAGGAGCTCCAGAGGGATCTCTTGACACTGGGGTAGTGGGCAAAACAGTGGCAAATGAGTTTCAACATTAGTAAGTGCAGAGTGATGCATGTTGGGGCAAAGAACCCCAATTACATTTATAAACTGATGGGGTCTGAACTCTCTGCGACAAACCAGGAAAGGTACCTTGGTGTCCTGGTGGACAACTCAATGAAGGTGTCAACCCAGTGTGCCTCAGCAGTGAAAAAAGCAAAGAGGTGACCTGATTGAAGTTTATAAAATCATGGACCAGTGTGCGGTGTCGACAAAGTAGATAAGGAAAAACTGTTTTCCCTATCGCATAACACTAGAACTAGGGGACACTCCATGAAACTTTTGGGTACTAGTTGTCAAACAAATAAGAGAAAGTACTTTTTCACCCAGAGGATTACTGGTCTATGGAACTCCCTGCCAGAAGAAGTGGTGACAGCTGTCAGTCTTGACAGCTTTAAGAAAGGATTAGACAAATTCATGGAGGACAAGAGTATAAATGGCTATAATTATGGATACTTAAGAACAACCTCCGTGTTGGAGAGATAGGCAGGATATCTGTCAATGCCATTTCCAGGGAATCCTAAGCAGGTGAAGGCATCTGCTTGGGAATACCCTGAAGGAAATGGTGAGCCACTGTGTGAGACAGAATGCTGGACTGGATGGGCTGTGGCCTGTTCCAGCAAGGCTGTTCTTATGTTCTTATGATTCAGCTGAAGCCTGTTGTCCCCCATCCAGACCCCGACGGCCTCCAGGCATCCAGACAGGACTTTGACAGTATCACTGGGATCACCATGGGCCAAGATATACAACTGAGTGTCATCCACATACTGATGGTACCGCACCCTGTGGGAATGGATTATCTTACCCAGCGGCTTCATATAGATGTTAAATAGGAGAGGAGAGAGCACCAAACCCTGCAGCACCCCATATTTGGGGGGCCTAGGGCTGGACCTCTCATTCTCCAACCACACTGCCTACCCTGCCTGGAGAGGTGCAGTGCTCCCATCACAAGGCCTCCCCAGCGACTACAGTCGGCAGGCAGCCATCGCAGCCCAACTCCTCTGTCCTCCTGAGGCTCGGCTCAGGGGGAAGGTAGGCTCTATTTGGGGGGACCGGTGGAGGATGGGGCTGTGCTGCCGCCTTCCACTGCCAGTGAGGCCTGTGGAAGGTGGCGGCCCGGTCCCATCTTCCGCCTGCCCCCCGGCTGTGGGTTCTCCCTTTCCCCTGAGGTGCATCTAAGGAGTGCAGAGGAGCCAGGTCATGGTGGCCACCCACCAATAGTAGTCGCTGGGGTGTGTGTGTGCCCATAATGGCTTCCCTCCATACTGGTGGCTAGGCCACTTGGAATGCCGGGCATGCTTTGGTGTATACATGGAATTTCACACATGGAATTGCACACATGTGCCGCTGGCTGTTATGAGAGGCATGTTTAGGCGTGTGCGCGGATATAACATAGCCTACCCACAAAAAAAGCATGTACTTTGCTTACTAGCAGCAAAGAAAGCTAGGCCATTGGGAGTTTCTCAGCTTTGCAAGAAAAAGTTAAGTTGTCTTTTTTAGCTTTTCATTTTGTGATTGACAAGAGGAGGCTTAACTGTCAAAGTTAAGTCACCTGAATATGAAGAGATCACCACTAATACCCTAGGAGTCTGTTATCCCATTCATTCTCTGTTACAGTTGCATGTTGCTTTCAGTAGTATTACTACCACCTCCAAATCAATATCATGTTAGCTTAACACAAAGCCAGTGGAAAATACAATGCATTTTCCTTGCCAGTCTTTGAAAAAGAAACCAAATAACCACATGGACAATGTAATGCATGAAACTCTTTCCTTGCAGTGAAATAAACTCCCTTTTTGGAAAGCACATTATATTAAATTTTACTGTGTTCTTCCATGGGAACATTTTATGGAGTTTTTCTCTGCTCCTTCCCTTCTCCATGAGGGAGATTTTATTGCAATCTCATTAGACTGACAATTCTGTAAAGCCTAGTTTTATGTCTTGGGCCCCTGTAGGGCAAACAAAAGGAAATACTTCTGAAGTTAAAGACATAATGAGGTGCAAAAACTGTCAGAATTGATGCTTAATCCAGACAAATTGAACAGGCCAGGCTGAAAGTTCTCTGTGAATAGAACCATTTCTGATAATCACCAAAATGCCATGTAACTATGTGGCATCAACTGGTTCTTTATTCTAGTGAATTAGCTTTAGCTAAAGCAACATTGTACTATGAACTTTGCATTGTAAGACTGAAATACAATTGTGGTATTTTTTTCCTTCCACTTGTCTACTATTGTTGAACTTAGTTGTGTTTAACTTAGTGTTGGTTGATAGCTTTTAGGTCCACACCAAATGAGAGCTTCTCTAATTTAATTTAATGTTTCAACACCTTCTTGAAAATCCCATCACTTGTGCATACTGTAAACCAGGATGAGTTTTAATGGGGTTTTTATTGTTTTTTTTTAAAATGTGATTGGTTTTATTTTCTGTGAGCTGTCCAGAGTCTTCGGAGTTGGGTGGCAATAGAAATCAGAAAAATAAATAAATAAGTTAATAATAAAAACTGTGAAGTACTGTCACCCTGTCTTGTTCAGTCTGCCAACTGATGAGTTCAAGAGGTCTGATGGGAGGGATACTGAGGAAGGGTCATAGAGGTTGTTCTGGGCTGCTTTCCTGAGCAGGAATCTAGCCAACCAAGGTAATTGACTCTGACTGGCCAGATGGATAGCTTCTCAGTCCCCACTGTTCCAGACTGTCTTTATCCATATTCTCCTTCATCTACCCTGGGGGCAAGGATGCTGGACTTTCAACCTGTCTGCAGATATCTAATGGGGGCACGGCCCTTCCCAATAGACTGGATTCCCACCATGCTTGGTGTAATAGACTCAAAAGAAGCTCTCTATGATCTTTCCATCCGCATAGTCTCTTCTTCAGCAATCTTGTACACCTGCTCTGCCTTTCCTACCATGCACTATTCTCTTCTGTTGTTTCCTCAAAGCCACTACTTTTTATTCCTGTTTGACCTGTTCCTGGCCCTCACCCCACACCTCCTTCACCTCTGCTGCCTCCTTGATTGCCTTTCCTGCTTTCTCTTATTTCTCTGTGTCTTTCTCTGCCTTGCAACTTCCACTACCTTCTCTTCCTCACAAACACTCGTCCTTGCTTTTTAACGACTCTACCTCACTCCCTTCCATCTAGTGCCATGCCAGAGAAGAGTCCTGCCAGAAAAGAGTCTATTGGTCAGCTTGCTTTTGTGACAGAGGTTGGAAGGCATTAACTCAGTCCCATTTGCACCTCCCGGCACCAGTAACCATGGGAGATGAGATGGTAATGCTGCTGCAGTACCACACCCTTCTTACCAAAAGATTCTTTTGAATTGGTGAGATTTCTTGCTTTATTGGAAAAATGATATCCTAGAGTTGTGTCAGGATCTGAGATAGCATCAAGGCTCCATCTACTAGGACAGCTGCTCTGATAGTTGTAGGATTAAAGTCACAGCCTGCTGTTCCACCTGAGTATCCTAGGGGAAGAGCTACAGTATATAAGAACTGGCTCTTCTTCTTAGAAGCTGTTTCAGTAATTAAGACTTTTGGACCTGCTGTGGGCCATTTCCTGTTCTTGCTCCAGTCCTAAATGTGCCCTGTTTTGGTTGCTTTCTTGGTTGTCTGATCTGTGGCCAGCCTGCACTACATCTTTTCCACTGGATTAACTTTGTTCCTTTGTCTGCTCTTGTCTGCTCTTGGCTTTGACTTGGACTTTGCTGTAGATAAAATTTGTTGTCTTCTCATTAGTTTGGTTGCCTTAGGTTCTGGTTCTGTGCTTCTAGTCAGCTGCCAATGTTCTGGACTATGACAACATGTTTTTCAATGCCTTTTCTGGGGAATGTTTTCCTAGAAAGATGCCATGTTCTGCAAGACTTTTAATAAATCTGCACAAATTGGTATTTCTTCCAGAATAAGATTATCTCAAAACATAAATCAGCAAAGTTTTTCAAAAAATGAAATTAAAAAATTGTGTCTGTTTGTTTATTATTTATAACATTTTGTGCCACCCCTTTGGAAAGAAATTTCCCTCTCTGGACAATTTACAACAGTAAAATACAACAACCATCAAAATACATATAATATAATCCTCCCTGATTGTGTCAGCATGCAAACGTTAAAGGGTTCCATCAACAGTATATAGGTCTTGGAATCAAATTAAAACAAAATACTCAGAATTAATTGACCTTAGGGAGGAAGGTTGTTTCATGACCTGGGTACCACCATTGTGAAGGTTCTCTGACAAATTTCTTCGCCAACCTCAGTGTTGGTAACTGAAGCTACGATATCTGGGAGAATCGTGTGATTCTGCAAGAGATCTTTGGATGAGATAACACAAGATAACAAGATCCAAAACAATTTATGGCTTTCTAAGTTAAAATTAATATCTTCTTTCTGATATGATAGCCAGTAAAGCTGAGCCATGGTCAGATTAATATGACTGAGTTTCTTTACTCCAGATATTAACCTGCTCATAGTATTCTGGACCAATTGCAATCTCATTATCCTGAACAGCAAAATCTCACTGCAAGTAGAAAAGAGGGATCCACACCTCACTTTCTCTTGAAGACTGAAAGGCTGCTATATTCTGATCCCAAGACAGGATGCTAATGTATATTCCTTGCTTGCCTCATGAGCAAAGTAAGCACAAGAACCCAAATAATTGCCCATGGGAAGTCTCTTTGAACTTTTCATTTCCTTTGAACATTTTTCTCTTTCAAAGAGTTCTTTTTCAAACATATTGAATGGCAAAAAGAGCAAAGGAACTTAGGAACTCTAGGAACAGTACAAGCATAACTAAGAAAAAGAATGTGTGATCACTTTGCACAATTGTCTGAAGAACAGAAAAAGAGAAGCAGGAGATAGGCGGGCCTGAATCCTGATTGAAAAGATGTAAAATTAATTCTTACCCAAACTAAAATGGAATATGTTCAGTTATTTCATGCATAAAGAAATGCAGACATCATTCTACTGTAATACAAAAGGGCCTCTGCTTTAGAACTAGAAATTATTGAGGGAAATTTCTAGAAACTATTGCCTTTTATTGTGTGGATTACAACAAAATTTGGCAAGTAATTAAAGAGATGGGAATACCAGAACACCTCATATGCCTCATGAGAAATCTGTACTTGAGTCAAGAAGCAACAGTTAATTCAGAATACGGAATGACAGAGTGGTCTGCATAAGGAAAAGGAGTAAGGCAAGGCTGCATTTTGTCACCCTGCTTATTTAACTTATATACAGAGCACATAATGTGCAATGCAGGGATGGAAGAATCACAAGCTGGAATAAAAATTGCTGGGAGAAACATCAACAATTTGAGATATGCAGATGATACTACCATAATGGCAGAAAGTGATGAAGACCTAAAGAAGCTGCTGCTTAGGTTGAAAGAAGAGAGTGCAAAAGCTGGTTTGAGACTCAACATTTAGAAAACAAAGACAATGTCAACAGGATCTATCAGCACATCAAAAATAAATGGGGAAGAGGTAGAAGCAATGGCAGACTTTACATTATTAGGATCCAAGATCGCTGCAATCAATTCTTGGGAGGCAAGCTATGAGAAACCTGGGAAACATATTTAAAAATAGAGACATCACCTTGTGAACAAAAGTCTGCATAGTCAAAGCAATGGTATTCCCAGTAGTAATGTATGGCTGTGGGAGTTGGACCATAAGAAAAACTGAGTGCAGATGGATAGATGACTTTGAAATATGGTGTTGGAGGAGAGTTTTGAGGGTGCCCTGGACAGCGAGGAGAACAAATACGTTGATTTTAGAAGAAATCAACCCTGACTGCTCCTTAGAAGGTCAAATATTGAAGATGAAGCTAAAGTACTTTTGTCATCAAATGAGAAGATTCACTTGAGAAAGCCTTGATGTTGGGAAAGGTTGAGGGCAAAAGAAGAAGGGGTGGAAGAAAATGAAATGGTTAGATGATATTGTGGATGCATTGGGCACAGAGTTGGGTGTGTTGAGAGAGAAGGTGGAGGAGAGAGGTGCCTGGTGTGTGGTGGTCCATGGGATCTAAATGGGTCAGAACCGACAGGCCCTCAATCTATTGAATTGAGATCTGCAGCTGTCTAAAAACAAAGAAGCAGAAAAATATATCCACACTCACCCTTCCTTCTGAAAATCAAGGTCATGGAAATAGGGAAGCCAATGTGTGAAAACTGCACTAGAATTCAGAAAATTAGTTCAT
Organism: Bradypodion pumilum; assembly: GCA_035047305.1. Classification (NCBI taxonomy): domain Eukaryota; kingdom Metazoa; phylum Chordata; class Lepidosauria; order Squamata; family Chamaeleonidae; genus Bradypodion; species Bradypodion pumilum. The sequence goes on from JAWDJD010000001.1 coordinate 430,906,115, forward strand.
TTCATGTTGGAAATAGTTACCTTATTATGTATTTAAGCATTTTAGGTGAGGCTGTTTTTGCCAGTAAATTACCTATAAGTTATTTAGCACTGTAGGGAAATGACTCAAAGACTATTACACAAACACATAGGTGAAGTATTTAAAGTTGAGTTATATTTTATTAACAACAAAATCTCCTTTAGGAAATGTAATCACTCACAGAGAGTATTTATAGGAGAGATTTATTATGAAAGCATTAGATTATCCTAGCTTTCAGATTGTGAGAAAGATTGTAGCTACAAAAAGTGACAGGCAAAGAAAGATGAGGACTTGGAGATTTTTGCAAAAATAACTAGTTCCCTTCAATGCTGCAAATTTGATTTGGGTCCCTATTGTGGGCAAGCCAAATTAAAAATCTCAGTTCTCAGAATCCATGAACATTTGTTTTGGGTTCTCTCAAAATTTTAGCTGACCATCTTCTTTCCTCCTCTGTTCACACAAATGAGTTGATTTTATGTGGTAATAAGAAGGATTTACCTCAAAAGAAAGTCCTTCCTGTGCATGCCAAGAGATGGCAAATCCTGGCCATTATCTGTGCTAGCATTAAAATGTGAAGTCGCATAGCTAAGAATCACATTGCAAAGCTTGTTCCCAGGAAGAGGTTAATGAATGCTTTTCTTCAAGAGAGGAAAAGTGTGAACACATGGACAAAATATAAGCAACTATTTTAATACATAGGAAAAAAACCTGTGTTAATGCTTCTTTCAGATGGTGTTTGTCCTCCCATTTGGTGGGAAAGTTGCAAATTTAACATTATTGTGTTAATTTTGATACACTTTTACAAACTATGTTTTGATCATTTTAGTGAAAGACTTGAAATTATTCACTAAATGAAAGGAATGGATTTTTAAAAAGGAGCTTCTCTGCTTTAGAGAATCTGTCATATACACGAATAACCAGAAGTTAATTACATTTCATTAATAAATGCAAGAAATGACAGAGGACAAATAAGCTTGTGGATCATGGAAAATCTATGAGATGTTCTTAATCAAATGCATGCTGTTAATTTCCCATCTGCCTTTTAATTTTTCATTAGAGGAACATAATTATCTTAGTTGCACTAAGATTGAGTTGTAAATGAAAAGCTTGAAGGATTGATATACTTGATTTTTTAGTTGTTCAGTTGAGACCACATTTTCAATAGGAAATGTGAAGCTCTTATACAGTATGTTTGACTGTGATCAATAAGACTTGTGATCTCAAAACTGAAGAGTTTTGGAGCTTCTTACATGTCCTAAAAGAGCCCACATAAATTTTCTGCATACCACACATGCTCTGGTCACGACCAAACTGGATTATTGTAATGTGCTCTACATGGGGCTGCCCTTGATGACCATTTGGAGGCTGCAGCTGGTTCAGAATGTGGCTGCCTATTGTGTATGCAAGCAGCCTCCTGATTCTGAACGCTACTCAGCTGCCACAGTAGCGCAGCTGAGGAAGCTCAGCCTATACAGATCCAATTAACCAATCAGCAGCTAGCGTGGGAAACCGCCAAGTTTAAGGTGTACCTTAGTAGCTACGCATTACGCCCCCAATGACGTCACTGCCACCACAGCCAATGAGTATCTATGGTGGGGAATTCAAATACAGTATATAAGGAGCTGCGTCTCCTACATGTGCCCATGTACAGATTGACCATGCTGCAATAAAGAAGTGTTTGGCTCTCCTGCTGCCTCCGAGTGCAATCAATCTGCCTACATCAAACTGCCCATGTAGTGATGGGGTGCGGGCATTATGCCCGTGTCTCACCCCTGCTACGGGAGCTGCATTGGTTGCCAGTGTGCCTCTGGGTGCAATTCAAGGTGCTGGTAATTATCTTTAATGGTAATGGGCCAGAATACTTAAGAGACCGCATCACTCTCAGGACATCTGCCCGTCCCACTAGAGTGGACTGGAGAGGCTTTTTAAAGATGCCAACTGCTGGAGAGGCTCGCCTCTCTAGCACTAGAAGAAGAGCCTTTTCGGTATCTGGTCCAGCCCTATGGAATTGAACTGCGTTTCCAGATGGAGTTGCTGCCCTTCAGGAAAGAGCTGAAAACCTGGCTGGTGGGGCAGGTATGGGAAGGTGCAGGGGGTGGTGGTGACCAACACCCTTCACTGGCTCATTTAGAGCAGGGTCACCCAGGTATTTTAGTTTTTAACTAGATGTTCTTTTTTGTGTTTTAGGAATTTTTTGAGGATTTTTTTTATTGCTTAATGTTGGGGATTTTATGTATGCCACCCAGAGTTGCATGTCGATTGGGGCGGCTATACAAATTCAATCTTGAACTATAAATCCAAGCATTAACCATTGTAATTTGACAAAGGATCCCCCACCTGGCCATACTATCCTGTACCGAGCATTCATGCACTTGCCCGAACTGGGTTCGTAGGTAACTGTTGGGTTGAGAAATGCGGTAGTGGGGCAGGAGACCCACAAACTCAAACAAAGAAAAAGAACTTCAATTCCCAACATTCCTTATGCCGTGCCGCACCACAGCCAATCAGGCAGAGAGGCGCGAGCAAAAAGAACATTGGGAAATGCATAGCAGCCAATCAAAATCGAGCCGCATAAAAAAAACACTGCATGAACGCAAATCACAAACTCAAAACTACAAGTCCCAGTGTACTGCATGCCATGAGAGTGCAGAACGCTGAGAAAGCCGGCACGCGAAAAATAAACTTACAAAAAGTAATGGGAGCACAAGTTCCCAGCAAGCAGACTCAGCGCCTCACAGCCATGCAAAATAAAAGGAACAAAATGCCACCCCGAGACACCCACCGTCCTTCTTTCCTGGAGCAATGGGGGAAAGAGGGACTCCCTCTCCTCCACGCTACCCCACGGAAGACACGGCTAGACCACCACTGGACTCAAGTTGAGACAGGGTGGAAAAAAAGCCAGAAAAACCAGAGGGGGGGGGTTCAAGGGGGGAAGGTACTGGAGCATCCCCCCTTGAAAGCGAACCAATTCCCCGGGAAGCAAAGGCAACGAACGAGGCTCTGGTCGCTGCCTTTACTTCCCGAGGAAGTGTTTCGCTTTCAGGGGGGGATGCACCACTACCTCCCCCCCATTGAAAGCGAACCAATTCCCTAGGAAGCAAAGGCAGCAAACGGGGCTCCGGTCATTGCCTTCGCCTCCCGTAGGTACTCACCCAGGCGCAGCACACACATACTGGGATGCACATTTAAAACCTGCCCAGTGTGTGTGTGCGCGCACACCAAAACAACCCCTAAACACCAACATCACCAAAAAGAAAGCAACAAAAACAAACACCAAAACTATTACAAAATAATAAAACAAAAATAAATCAATAATTTAAAAAACATTAATAAACAAAAAAAATAAACCACAAAATACACAACAAAAACTTCCACAACACCACAAAACCACAAACAAAACACTTAACTACAACACAAAAAACACAAAAAACACAAACAAACAAACAACAAAATAAAACAAATTAAACACTGCCAGAAATAATCAAACCAATTAAACCAAACTAAAAATAAACCAACACACAAAAGACCAAACAGAAACACCTCCCAGCCCACCAATACAAAACCAAAACAAAGAAAAACCCCAGAAGAAAGAAAACCAGACAACTTACCAGCGTGTCCTCCCTCCACGACGACCGGAACAGAAATGAAGAAACAAAGACGACTTACCGGAAGAAGCACCACCCAGAGGCCAGAAGAGAAAAAACACCTGAAATGAAACCAAAACCCCTAACAGCCCTACCTGCAGGGCACAATAGTAAAAACAACTCAAAAAGACTCAACAGCCCCACCTAGAGGACACAAGAGTAAAAACAAGTCAAAAACATAACACAAAATCACAATTTTACATAAATCACAAATATATCTCAAAAAATAACATAAAAAATTTCTAAAATCCTGTGTTTAGTTTTAACTCAAATAAAAACCCAAAACATCTAAACACAGTTTAAAAACATTTAATGTAAAAAAATGTGCTTTCACATTTTTAAAATTATTACCTACGATACAACCATTTTTAAAAAGGTCACATACTAAAATATTATTTGGTTAAATAGAAAATTTAGAAAAAATTATATAATCCTTTGTTCTTTTTTTAATCCACAAAAAACCCAAACAAACTGATCACAGTTTATAATAGCACGGCATCATAACAAAAATTAACGTATATGTTAAAGCAAATATTCAAAACACATTAGAAAAATTACAAAATACAAGTTGTTATTACTGTAAAGTATCACAACAATACAATCTATTTAACAAATGAAAATATAAAGGAATTGTGCATAAATATTTTTTAAAAAAAGAACAATTACAGACTAACCTCTTTTTTACAAACATTACCAAAAAATAAAACCTTCCAACACAATTTAAAACAGCCCGGCAACACCAGGCAAACTCTGCTAGTTAAATAAATAAATATCAGTCTATTCAAAATGTAGTGGAGACATTCTTTCACCTTCTGTAATATAATGCCCGTGAAGATGAGAAATCCAAATATTCTTTCTTGAAAACCACCTTGAGTCTCTTATACAGGAAGAAAGGAAGCACATAAACAAAGAAAACTTGGAAAGTACTTCTGCAATTTATAGAATGACTACATTTTCTTACTGAAATCAAGACAGCTAATTCCTTGGGAGCCTGTCGCCAAGCATTAACAATTTTAATCTCTTAGCTTGGCACTTCAAAAATAAAGTTGATGTCATCTGAAGGGACCTTGTCTCCAGACTTAATGCAACAGCTCAAGTGAAGATGTCTAAGACACTGCCTTGTCCATGTTTGCTGGATCAATTTCAGCCTATAACGTCTCAGGATGTGTCCAGGGTGCTTGCTGGTTGCAGGCCACTTCTACTCTAATGATTCCTTGTACAGCCTGACTAGTGAAAGCTGCCACTGAAAGCTTGACAGGTTGAGCTACAGAGATAATTAATTCCTCTTTGTGGGAGGGTTTCTTGCCAGCCTGACGGGAGCAAATGGTCATCAGACACTTCCTTAAAAATTTGATTTAATTTTTGCACTTGTATGCCGCCCGATCTGGAACCCCGACTCAGGGCAGCTCACATGATAATTAAACAAAAATTACAATATACAAAATTCAATCAACAAAACAGCATATAATAATATAAAACAACACAACACAATACTATAATGGCCTTTCCACCCTGGCCACAGGCTAATTCCAAGGGCAGCGGTAGCGAGGTCCTGCCGACATAAAGGCCTTTTCAAGCCCAGAGAGGGTTTTGGAGCATCGGCAGGTGGAGGGGGTCCTGGCACCCATGGCTGGAGGGCCTCTTCACCCCAGCCAAAGCCAGAGTCGGGAGCGGCAATTCCCACTGCCCGCTGCAGCAGCAGCCCTCTCAAGCCCAGCCAGGGGCAGGGCCCAGGAGCGCCTGCAGGTGGAGGGGTCCTGGCACCAATGGCTGGAGGGCCTCTTCACCCCAGCCGAGACTAGAGTCCGGGGGCAGCGGTGGTGAGTCCTTCTGTCTGCCGCCATAGTGGCCCTCTCAAGCCCGGTTAGGGGGCGGGCCCAGGAACGCCAGCAGGTGGAGAAGTCCTGGTACCCATGGCTAGAGGGCCTCTTCGCCCCAGCCGAGGCCAGAGTCTGAAATCATATTTTCCAGGTTGGCTTGCAGTTCCAAACTCAGCTGAGCCCCATCACTGGCAGGTTTTTCTCCATCAAGAGATATGCTTGACTTTCTCTCCCATGTGTGCCAAGTCTTCTGTTTCTTGCAAAGAAGGATTCCTGCAGTGGTTTGCTCCATATATGTAGGGGACAAAAAGTGTAATTTGGGCCAGTCAAGGTTCATGAGAGGGATTGCAGTGGCTCAAGTGGTTAAGATGCTGAACGTGAAGACTGGGAGGTTGGAGTTCAAGACCCGAATACTGTATGATGGAGTGTGCTCCTGTCTCTGTTCCAGCTCCTGCCAGCCTAGCAGTTCAAAAGCAAGAAATTGCAAGTGGACAAATAGGGACCACTTCAGTGGGAAGGTAAACAGTTTTCTGTGCATTCTAGTGTCTAGGCATGCCTGCCACGTGTCCATGTAAAGGTCTGCAAATGCAGACAGCGATGGCTCTTCAGCTTTGAAACAGAGATGAGCACTGAATGACTGGCTATCAAGCAAGGCCAACCTTTACCTTTACCTAGGTTCACGAGAACCATGTTGGAAGTGGTCATGTGGAAAGCCTAGAAGACCATCAAAACCAAACCCTTGCTCAATGAAGGAATCCAAGTTAAAGTATTATTCACAGATGCCTGTCTTGGTTTCCCTTGAATTCCTCAAGTATTGGAGTACTCTTCACCTCTTGAGGCAATTCTCATGAGTACCCAGCATGTAGGGGACAAAATGCAAATTAACTTGTGAACCGTCCAGAGAGTACACTAAGTGCTATGGGGCAGTATATACATGTGATTGCTTTGCTCTGCTCATATTTTTCTAAATGTTAGGAAGTTTTCCTGATCTTTAGTTGAAATTTCAGTTGTGCTCATGGATGTTTGGTACTAAAAGCAAATATTATCTGCATATTAGAATTTCTTGTTCTGTACATCTTCCTAACTGTTTTGACTTTTATAAGTGTGTGTGTGCATGCGCACGTGTGTGTGTGTGTGTGTGTGTGTGTGTGCGCGCATGCGCGTGTGTGTGTGCGTGTGTGTGTGTGTGTGTGTGTGTGCATGGGTGCATGTGTGTGTGTGAAAACGTATTTTATGGAAACATATTTAATTTCTAATGAGAAAAAAAATAGAGAGATAGACTTTATTATTTTACAAAGCTCATGATGATGCTATTTTTAAAAAAAGTCTGGAATTAGATAAGAGAAATGTTAATAGACATTTGTCTGTCTGGTTTTGAATTTCATACTTTAAAAAATTATAAGATTCATTAAAATTAATAAAAATAGATTTGGCTGAAAATGTGAGTCAGAGGAATGAACTAAAATATTTAAAACCAAGTTAAAAATTAATTCACTATTGAGAAAAAGAAAGGCTGCTATATTTTGGGTATTTCCTTGTAATGCTGTTAGACTTATGCTACTGAGCCTTAGAGGGACTGCCAATATGTTTTATATAATGTGGGTTTGAATCTAGAGTCGCTAGTTGATGAACAGCAGGCTTCTTCTGTTTTGCAGAAGTGTATGGTCTAAAAGAGGTTTGTTCTTCCTTGTAAAAGTGGAAGGCAAATTAATTCTGACCCAATTGTGGTTTAGGTCCCCAGGTCTTTTAAGAGACATGGGGAGGTTCAGCTAGAAGATAAAATCAAGGGGGAAAAATCATCTCTGCCCTTTACAGTACTTGCACAGATGAGGTTATTCTATGCACTCTTGGCATCTCTATATTCAATCTATTGTTTCTCTTTATTCCATCTTCTCTTTGAAAACATTCCATGTTGGTGTCCCTAGTATTTTCTCTCTCTTTTCACTTCCAAATATTGGGCAGGTCAGGAATGGAAAAGTTGAACAGAGTTCCAAAATAACACCAGAATTATTCTAGTTTTCAGAGTCCCCAAAAAATCTCCAAACAAACCCAGTTAATTCTTTAACCAGCAGTCCAAAAAGCTCAGAAAAGCAGGACATGGATGTTATGCATGAATGTCATGATTCAAATGTCAGCATTTGAACTTTTTGATGGACTTCATTGTCTTCCTTCACTGTACTGATTGCTGCTGTAAATTCTCTATTATGTACAGTACTTGTTTTCTTTCTTTCTTCTTTCTTCTTTCATTATTGTATTTTGCTGTACTGTTTTTTTTAATGATTTTATTAAATTTTTTGACAGACATATGTTGTGTCCTAAAGCCTGTGCCTTTAAACAATGTACCTATCCATGTGTATCCAATGTAACCTCTTCTATGTGTAACAATGTAACCTCCAGCTGAATCACTGTAACCTTAATAGGACGCGAGCTAGTGACCACTAGATGGCAATAGCGAGCGTCCAAGCTCATTGGTCCAAGACTCACCTAGAACAACAGCGCGGGAAGATTCCCGCCACTACCTTCACCTGGACAAGAAGGGCGTGACCTGCAATGACGTCACGCAGCCTGTAGCCAATAGGCTATCAAGGAGCCACATTCAAATGTATAGCCACTGTATATATTGAGCTGTTCATCCACCATTGCCTCATGTTCCCTCTGACCAGCATGTAATAAAGTTGTGTTAAGCCAGCTCTTCGGCTGTCCTGGTGTCTTTGGTCCCATACACTAAATTGGCGACGAAGGTTGGATAATGGCTGCCCACGGGACCAAGACATACGCTGGTTTCGACATCAAGAAACCACAAGATTGGGAACTCTTCGAAATGGACTTCCAAGGTGCGCTGGTGGAGTTCGAGGTGACGGACGAGGCAAAGAAGAGAGCCATCCTCACCAGAATGCTCGGGCACGACGGAAAGAGAGTACTGATTGACCTCATCGCACCCAAAAAGGCGGCTGAATTCAAGGCAAAAGAGCTCCTGAAGGTGCTGCGAGACCATTTCCGGCCCTCGGTAGCGATGTTTCCCGCTCGGAGCGCATTTTGGAAGCGAGTCCAAGCGCCTGATGAGTCGGTCGCCGCTTTCGTAGCAGCCCTGCGCCTGGCTGCCGGCCCGTGCAAATGGGAAAATTTGGAAGTCACCCTCAGGGACTGCGTGCTATGCGGCCTGAAGGACGCCGAGATTCAGCGCACGCTAATGAATCAGGAGCCGCCCCCCACGTTGCAGGAGGTCCTGAAAGCGGCACAGGCCGCGGAAGCCACGAAGGCCGGGGTGCAAGAGCTCCAGGACTGGCGGCCGAAGGCCGACAAAGCAGAGAGTTTGGTGCACGCAGCCCGGCAAACTTTGAAATCATCCGCCGAAAGCAGCGACGACGAGGACGTCCGGAGGGTCCGAAAGGAGGGCCGGCGTTGCGACGGCTGCGGGGCGGCTCACGACCGTGCCAGGTGCCCATTCAGAAAGGCCGAGTGCCACAACTGTGGGCGACGCGGGCACATAGCCAAAGTCTGCAGACAACGGCGAAAGGACCGGAGGAGCTCGCCCGACCGCCCAGCAAGGGACCAGAGGAGCTCGCCCGACCGCTCAACGAGGCCAGACCGCTCGACGAGACCAAAGGATGGCGCCCAGCCCACGAGGAAGCAGGACGGCGTGGGCCGCATCTCCGACGACAGCGACGACGATGCTCCGGTTTTCAGCGTGTCCTTGGGACACCACCGTTACTTTGTTGAGGTACTGGTGCAAGGGGCCCCTGTTAGAATGGAGATTGACTCTGGCTCCTCTTACTCCATTATTTCCCAGAGGGAGTTTTTGAGAATTGCCCCCCGCGTACGGCCCAAGCTCAATGCGTTGAGGTCCACGCTTCGGGACGTGCAAGGGAACAGTATCCCGGTGTTGGGGGTTGGGAATTTCCAGGTTCAGTACAAGTGGCACGCCGCGGAACTCCCCCTAGTCGTTCTTAAGGGAGGTAATTGTAGCCTCCTCGGGACTCAATGGTTTCAGCCCCTGGGTCTGTTCATTGGGGGGGTGCACGCCGTTGGGTCTGACCCGATACAGGAGGTGTGCGACGCGCACCCCGAAGTCTTCAAGAAGGGACTTGGGAAATTCAATGGACCCCCAGTAATGTTCGACCTGGACCCGGAGGTCCGCCCAATCAGACTTAAACCGCGCAGGGTGCCTTTTGCACTCAAGGACAAAATAGAGGCGGAACTGGACAAATTAGTGGGCCAGGGGATTCTTGTTCCTGTTGATTCCGCGGAGTGGGAAACTCCAATTGTCACAGCGTTGAAGGCCAATGGGGAGGTTCGCATTTGCGCCGATTATAAGTGCACCATTAATAAGGCAATCCGCCCTAATGCATACCCGGTGCCGGTGGTCAGCCATTTGCTAGCCAGGTTACATGGGGGAAAGTGTTTCGCCAAGCTCGACCTGGCTCAGGCCTATCAGCAACTCATGGTAACCCCTGCTGCAGCTGCTGCACAGACCATAATCACGCATAAGGGGGCGTTCCAGGTGACGCGCCTCCAATTCGGCGTGAACTCGGCGCCTGGAATTTTCCAGTCGCTCGTGGAACGCCTCCTCAAAGGGCTGGACGGCGTTTTACCATATTTTGATGACGTATTGATAACGGGGGGGAGTGAGGTTGAGTTGGCTAAAAGGCTTAACAAGGTCCTGGCGGCATTCGAACGGGCGGGGTTGAGGTTGCGAAAAGACAAATGCGTCTTCTTCGCGAAGGAGGTTGAGTTCTTAGGGTTACGAGTAACACCCGAGGGGATCAAACCGTCCAAATCCAAGGTTGCCGCCATCAAGAAAGCCCCTCGCCCCACATCCAAGCCCGAGTTGCAGTCGTTCCTAGGGCTCTTAAATTTCTACCACTCCTTCCTTCCACGGAAGGCTGCGGTGGCCGAGCCGCTTCACAAGTTGCTCAAGAAAGATGCGGCATGGATGTGGGGCGATGACCAGGAGAGGGCATTCACGGAACTGAAACAACTCCTGGCGTCCGACGCCATTCTGACCCATTTCGACCCCAAACGGCCGGTGGTACTGATCTGTGATGCATCCCTGGTGGGGGTGGGGGCAGTGTTATGCCACGTGTTGGAAAACGGGAGGGAGGCCCCAATAGCGTTCTACTCCAGGTCCCTGTCCCAAGCGGAGAGAAACTACGCTCAAACAGACAGGGAGGCGCTGGCGATAGTTATGACCAAAAAATTTCACGATTTTCTGTACGGCCGCCCCTTCACCATCGTGACCGACCACAAGCCCCTACTAGGCATTTTTACCGCAGATAAGCCCACGCCACAGATCCTGTCCCCGAGAATGCTTAGGTGGGCCATTTTTCTCAATGCCTACCAGCACGCGTTGGTGTACCGGCCCGGGAGAGAAATCAGCCATGCGGACGCTCTATCGAGGTCCCCCCTCCCCCTGACGCCCAGCCAGGTGAGCAAGGGGGAGCGGGACCATCAGGTTCTCATGATAGAGGTACTGGATTCGCCCCCCGTAGTGCCCGCTGACATTGCCACAGCGACAAGAAAGGACAAAACGTTGGCGGCGGTTTGCTCCTGGGTACAGAAAGGGTGGCCGGCGTCCTCCCCAGCAGAGGAATTCGCCCCATTTTTTTAGGAAGAAGCTGGAACTGTCCCTAGAGAGGGGGTGCCTCTTGTGGGGGCAGCAGGTGGTGGTCCCTACATCCCTTCGACCGCGGGTGCTTAAACTGCTGCAGACAAGAGGAGGCCCGTCTTCCCCACAGGGAGTGGGACGCGGCTAAGGGGCCGTGGTCCCGGATACACATAGACTTCGCGGGCCCGTTCCAAGGGACCCTGTTTCTCCTTGTTGTGGATGCCTTCTCCAAGTGGTTGGAGGTCATCCCAGTCACGAGCACCTCCTCGGCCGCGACAATTAAGCATTTGCGGAGAATTTTTTCCACGTTCGGCATACCCGACACCCTAATTAGCGATAACGCTAGTTGTTTTACGTCCGCTGAGTTCAGGGCATTCACAGAGATTAACGCCATCCGGCACATCACCTCCGCCCCTTTCCACCCGGCCACCAATGGCCAAGTGGAGCGCCTCGTACGCACCACGAAGGACGCGCTGCGGCGCATGGGCCCCAGGGACCTCAACCTGCAAGTGTGTCAGTTTCTGCTAGGGTACAGGGTGACCCCGCTAGCGTCAGGCTACTCCCCTGCGGAGCTTCTAATGCACAGGAAGTTGACCACCATACTCACGAGACTAGATCCCACGAGAGTTGAGGACAAGGGGAGGAACATAGGGTTAGAAGCCACCAAGAGTTTCGGCGTGGGTGCCCCGGTACATTGCAGGAACTACGCCAGCGCGGGGCCAGCCTGGGTGCCGGGGGTGGTCGTGGAACAAACCGGTCCCGTTTTGTACCACGTGGAGACCAACACAGGTCTACTTTGGCGGCGGCACGCGGACCAGCTCCGGAGCCGGGTCCCAGGAAATCAGGCCGCCGAAAAAACAAATTCAGCGTTAGGGTTCTCCCCCACCCGTTTAGCCCAAGGGGGAGGAGAGGGGGGTCCAGAGTCCCCACCAAGGGGGGAGGAGAAGGAATTTGTCCTCGTAGATATCCCGCGGGATCCCCCAACAGAGTTTGATTTTGATTTTCAGAACCGGGGGGGGGGTTCGGAGTGGTCCCCCACCCATCCAAGCGAGAAGAGGGGTTTTACGTTAGCCCCTGGTGCCCCCGGTTCAACCACAACGGAATCTACCCTTTCACCTAAAACTGCAAAACCACAGCAAGCCGCTAACAAGTCTCCCTCTCCCATTACAGGACAAGGGTCCAGGGAACAAGGAAGCGGGAGCGGCCCCCGGGTGGGCCAACCCACATCGCGGCCCAAACGCGAGTGCAATAAACCATCTTGGCTAAGAGACTTCGTCTCATCCTAGGGGGGAGGGGTGTTGTGTCCTAAAGCCTGTGCCTTTAAACAATGTACCTATCCATGTGTATCCAATGTAACCTCTTCTATGTGTAACAATGTAACCTCCAGCTGAATCACTGTAACTTTAATAGGACGCGAGCTAGTGACCACTAGATGGCAATAGCGAGCGTCCAAGCTCATTGGTCCAAGACTCACCTAGAACAACAGCGCGGGAAGATTCCCGCCACTACCTTCACCTGGACAAGAAGGGCGTGACCTGCAATGACGTCACGCAGCCTGTAGCCAATAGGCTATCAAGGAGCCACATTCAAATGTATAGCCACTGTATCTATTGAGCTGTTCATCCGCCATTGCCTCATGTTCCCTCTGACCAGCATGTAATAAAGTTGTGTTAAGCCAGCTCTTCGGCTGTCCTGGTGTCTTTGGTCCCATACACTAAAACATACAAAAAAAAGAAAAGAAAACAGTAACAATACAATACAATAATAACTCAAAAATAACATCAACGCAATATTAACTCACATTCATAGAGGCTGGCACCTAACAATACTGGAGCTAATTATTTACCATATAACCATCATTATTAGATACCACAATATAGAATATTACACAATCATTCATTCATTCATTCATTTATTTGATTTGTATGCCGCCCACTCAGCATATGCCGACTCAGGGCGGCTCACAGCATATCAAACAATGATACAATACAGAGAAAATAAAGTACACAATAATAGGACACAGTCATACAAAATACAATTCAAAATACAGTATCACCGAATAGAGAACACATATTAATACAGTTACAAAATACAAGTTACAGTTCAAATCATGAACTAAAAAATTAAATACAATCAAACGATAAGAGCTTTCTGTGCTACCTCTATTATAGTTTTTTTAGTACTTACAAATCACCCTGTGAATATGTACAATGCCCGGAGAGTTTAGTTTCTATTTTAAATCCAAAAACCTCTTTGAGATGGTACAGGTCCTGAGCAATCATTTACCATGAGAGAGTGCTCCACGAACAGTTTCCATATATTCCAAAACCTATTCTCTTTTAAATTATCTCGTTTCACTTTAATCTCCCATATCAATTTGTCGTTCAATGCTAGACTCCACATTTCCTTATACCATTCTCCAATCTGTATATCTGCATCGTTTTTCCAATTTCTAGCTATGCATTGTCTACCAGTAGTTAATACAATTTCCAATAATTCTTTTTCCTCCTTATCCAAACCCAAACCTTCCACATTTGTTAAAAGAATGGTACCTGACTCCAACTTAATGTTTTTACCCAATATTTCACCAAACTCCCCTTCTATTTTTCCCCAAAAATCCCTTATTTTTTTACAACTCCACCACATATGTTCATATGTTCCATCAGTTTCTTTACATCTCCAACATAACTTATCTCTTTTATTATCCATCTGGTAAATCCTTAGTGGTGTCAAGTACCATTGACATAACATTTTAAAATTATGTTCTTTAATTCTTACAGACATTGTTCTCATGATCCTCTTTTTCCATTTATTTCTCCATTCAACCTCCCCAATTTTTATATCCAAATTTTGTTCCCACTTACGTTTCAGGTCTTCCTGTGAATCTTTATCCTTATTCAATATAGTATAAAGTTTGCTTACAAGACCCTTAATACCTCTTTCCCCTTTTCTAATCTTTATTACCAATTCCTCAAATTCCGTCTTAATTCTGTCTATCCCTATTTCTCTTTTATATTTTTATTCCAATTATCCACCCTTAATTTCTGAAACCAATCCAAATTTAATTTCTCAAATATTTTTTTCTCTTAGTATCATCATCACAAGCTTTCAACCAGTCCTTCAGTAAAAACACCCCATCTTTGACCAATATTTCCTTTTTTTCCTTATCTAATTTTATTGGGAAACACACCATATCAGTCAATTCCAAAATTGGAGAAAGATTTGGGACCATATCTATCTTTACCTTTTTCCACACTTCCATGAGACCTCTCATCATAGTATTGTTTGACCTTTTCAATTTATCCTTTATTCCCAAAAAAATCATATTGCCAATATTTCTATATTCTTTCATCTCCATTTGCTCCCAAATTGTCTTTTCTCTTGCCAAAATTTTCACAACATTCTTAATTTGAAATGCACGATAATATGCTAACAAATTTGGCATGCCCAGACCCCCTTCTTTCTGAGACAGATACCAGAGCTTCTTTGAAAGTCTAGATTTTTTACCTCCGTTACAGAAACAATTAAACATCTTTTGAAACTTATTAATTTCCTTCTCCTTCAAATGGATCGCTAGTGCATCAAATAAAAAATTAATCTTTGGTAGCAATATCATTTTACAAATTGCAATCCTTCCGAACCATGACAGCTTCAACTTCTGAAACTCTTGTATTTTATTCTTGAATTCGGCTCTCAAGCTGTCATAGTTCAATTGTTTAAGTTCTTCTAATTTGTTTGAAATAGTTATCCCCAAATATTTCAACTTATCTTTAATTTTTATATTAAACACTTCCACTATCTTGTTCATCTCACCTACCCCCAAATTACACAACATCAATTCTGATTTATCCCAATTTATCGTTAGTCCAGTTATAGCCTCAAATACCTGTAGGTGATCTTTAATCCTGTCCATTACCAACTCCGGATGTTTCACCGTAAGCAATGTATCATCCGCATACATACTCACTTTATTACCCATAATCCCTTCTATATTTAAATCATCCCTTATATCTTTAGCTAATATCTCCATTGCCATAATAAACAGGATAGGAGATAATGGACAGCCCTGCCTGGTACCTGCCTCTAAATTTACCACATCAGTAAGCTCCTCATTTACCCTAATCCTAGCATTGCCTTTTTGATATAATAAATCTATTACCCTATTAAATCTATCCCCAAACCCATAATTTTTAATTATTTCCTTAATTGAAGACCACTGTAATGAATCAAATGCCTTAAAAATGTCTAATGATAATAAGCCTACCTTTTCCTTTGTTTGATTAACATTATCAATTAGATCTAATACCCTTCTAGTCAAATCCGCCATATGCCGACCCTTTAAAAACCCAACTTGATCAACATTTATATATTCCCCCATAAAACTATTTAGACGATTAGCCAGAATTGCTGTGAATATCTTGGCATCCTGATTTATAAGAGAAATTGGTCTGTACGATTCCACTCTTTCCAGATTCTTACCAGGCTTTGGCAGTAGAACGATTGTAGTATTATACCATGAAGTTGGGATTGATCCTCCATCTAAAATGTAATTATATAGCTTCACCAATTTTGGAACCACTACTTCTTTAAATTCTTTATAAAACTCTGTCGATAATCCATCATCCCCCGGAGCTTTCCCCATCTTCAACCCGCTAATTACCTCCTTAACCTCTTTATCACTAATCCTTTCCTCCATTTTCTCTCTATGTTCTTGTTTTATTCCATTCCCTAACTGTCTCTCCAATATCTTTTTGAGCCTCTCCAAATCTACTTCTTTTTTTTGCATATAATACTTGATAAAATTCCCTAACAATTTTACATTTATCTCTATTCTTATTACACCTTAAGCCTTGTTTATTAACCAATACCCCTATTTCTCTTTTTTCCCTTTTAGCCTTGGCTGCTCTTGCTAGCAGTTTTGAACTTCTGTTGCTAAATTCAAAGTATTCTCTATTTAAATAAATCAAATCTCGTTTAACTTTATCAATATCCTTACCCATTAATTCTGCTTTAAGTCTTTGTAATTTCGTGAGGATTTTTTTATCTTTACTTTTCGCATGCTCTTCCTGTAATTGCTTTATTTCTCTTTCTTTTTCTATCTGTTCTACTTTATATCTTTTATATTTAGAGCTCACCAACTTTATGCTTTCCCCCCTAAAAACCGACTTCATGGTATCCCATACAATATTAAACTTAACCTCATTATTGTCGTTCCACTGCCAGATTTCTTTCCAACTTTCCATAATCTGCTTTTTACACTTCTGATCTTTAAACAGATTAGGATCGTACCTCCAACTTCTTCCTCTTCGAATATCTTTTTGTATTTTCAATTCCAAATATACTTTGGCATGATCCGATTCCTTAATGATCCCGATTTCCATTCCTTCTATATCTTTGATCAAATTTTCCGTAAGAAAAACATAATCTATTCTTGAGTAGGTCCCATGAACATGTGAAAAAAAAGAATATGCCCTTTCTGAACCCTTAAACTCTCTCCAAGAATCCTTCAGACCCATTGCATCCATCCATTTATCTAAAACCTTCCCTTTCAAACCATTTCCACTTCTTGCTATGTTTGTACAATCTAGTCCCGACCTTATCAAGTTAAAATCTCCAGCCACAATAGTTTTTGCAACATTCTCTAATTCCACTATTTTCCGAACCTTTTCTAAAAATTCCGCTTGATGATCGTTTGGAGCATAAATATTTACCAACATGATTTCCTCATCCTCTATTTTTCCTCTCACAATTAAATATCTGCCCTCTTGATCAACAATACTTTTTGTAATCTCAAATCCTAATTTTTTAGAAATCATGATTGCTACCCCTCTTGCTTTTGAAGTTCCAAACGCCATCTGATAATGTTGCATCCATCCCAAAAAAAGTTTATTCGTGTCTTTTGACTTCTGATGCGTTTCCTGTAAGAACAATATATCGGGTCTATCTTTCTTCAGCGCCAGTTCCAATCTGCGTCTCTTAAGAACAGAACCTGTACCTTTCACATTCCATGATATTATTTTAATACTACCCATAACCTATCTCCTTTCTAAGCTCTAAACTCTCCATTGGGCGTGCCACCAACAACCCCTTACCCCTATGCCACATAAGGCTACATGTAACACACAATATCTCTCTCCCCACCTTCTTACAAAAAAAGCCGCCCTTGACCACCAAAGAGGGGAGAGGGGGGACATGCAAGATGTGCCTTCCTACCGGTGCTATGCGCTATTCACCTATCTATATCGGCTAAATATTTTAAATTGTTATAATCTAAATCTCATTGCTCCTTACTTGTCTCCTCCTCCACCATGATCAACGACAGCTCCTCCTCCTCTTCCCTTCGCTGCGGTGTTCCACCTGTTGCCCCACCTGCTTCCTCCCTCTCATACTCCCTCCCCAAAGCTCCGGATTCCATCAATTCCTTCTTAAGATTTATCCATTCTTCCGAATCTATTTTTACCAGTTCCAACAAACTCAAGTACTCCAATGGGTTGGCCCCTTCATCAATTATTTGCATTCTTTTGTCATAAAAGAAGCGCAGTTGCTGTGGAAATCTCCAATTATACCTTATATTTTTACTCATCAACAGTTTAGTTACAGGCCTCATCTTGTATCTCCACGTTCTTTCTTTCAATGAGATATCATTATAAACTTCTACGTCAGAACCATCAAATTTCAGGGCATCAGGACCAACACGTTTCAGATGGGCCATTACTTTTAGCTTATCGGCCCAATTTGCAAATTTTACCAACACATTTCTTTGAACTACCCTCCCTCTTCTTGGGCCCACCCGAAATACACTTACAAAATCTTCCTGGACAAATTCTTTTCCCATATTCAGACCATTTAACCACTGAACCACTCTTTCTCTTAACAAGTCCGGAGTCCGTTCCACGACCTGACGGATCACAATGTTCTGCTTTCTCATCATATCTTCCACAGCATCAATCCTTCTCTCTTGCTCATCCAATTTCAGCTTATTCTCCCGCACCACCTCCTGAGTCCCTTTTATTTCATTTTTTATGGCAATTACCTCAGTTTGAACCAATTTCACATTTCCCTCAATTTTTTTCAAGCTTAAATCCACCTTTTTTGAAAAATCTGCAACAGATGATACTACCTTATCTTGCTTTTTCATCATTTCATTTCTATCTTTCACCCTTGAATCTTCATTCTTCTCCAATTTCTGAAACAACTTGCCAATTTCCACCATAATTTGGGTTTGATCATAGGACACTGTAGGGGGAGATGAAGACTGAGATGAGGACTGAGATGTTTCTTCCATTGGTACTTTCTCTTTTTTCTTGGGCTTGACAACTGGTTCTTCTTCCTTTGCTTTCCCTCTTGTACCTTTATCCATAATAATACAGTATATCAAAGTCCAATGTTGCAGAACGTTGTGGAGATTAGCCAATCAAATAAAACCTGTAACACTGCAACCCCTGGTTCCACAAGTGCAGAAGGAAAACTTCCATGTAGGAAGAAATCCAATTTAAATACTGTACTCCACAAAAAAGGCAGAAGGAATCAAAATGTACTCCCAACAGGCAGCAAGATCCACAGCAAATCCGTTTCCCCAAGGCAAGCAATCCAACTGGTTGTTTTCCAAACTGCAAAAATAAAGGCTCCAAGGAAACAGTCACCCAAAACTTCTCGTTTAAGTCCAAGCCGCCGGAAAAAAGGGAGGGGGAGATGAAAGGAAAAGGAAGCCGAAAATCCAAGCAGGAAAGGAAAAAATGCATGAGAAGCTGTATACTCAAAAAGAAAAAAAGTATTTCTAATCCACACGGTGAAGGAGCAAAAAAAGAGCCCTATTAAACCTTCTCTTGAGGCGGACAGATCAAAACGCCATTATTCAGCAGCTTCCTTAACTTCGGGGAGTTGAACCCCCCCCCCTTCTTCTTCTGTGGAACCGCAAACTTTTACCACACGCTTCAAGCTGGGAAACACACTGCTACCTTCCAATATTATAGCCCAGATGATACTTTTTAATCCACTTTGTTATCGCTAAAACGTGCTGCGGTTCTCCTGGGATGCGAAAAAGCCAAAAACCCAAACAGGATCACTTTCGTTTTCCAGGACCGCCGCCATTAACGAAACAGCCACTCGGTTTCAACTACTTCCACCCATTTCCATTTCAAAATACAGGCTCTTTTAAACAAAATCCCCAGCCAACTTTAAGCTTTAATATTCCATATGTCCTTTCATGCACTTACATGCAGTTGTTTTCAAGCCAAACAACTTCTTGCCAATTCCAGTATTCCTCCACAGTCTCGCTGGTCCCATTCTCGGCTCCTCGGCAGAAAAGCCGCGACTGCCGTCGCAGGCCTCACCCGCCAAGGAAAACCTCCCGAACTTCGACCATCCGACCTCAAAACTTCCCGAAATTTTCCAAAAAGGCAAACAGGAGTCTTAGCCACAGAAATTACCACTTTAAAATTTTTCGATTTCACTCCTTCCCATCGATTACCCCATTGATAAGCGCGAGCGTCCGGATCAAGATGTTACTCGGCGGCCATCTTAGCCATGCCCCTCGTACTTTTTTTTAAATGTATTGCCGCATTGAGTCAGCTACAGCAAAGAAAGTGTGGGATATAAATTAAATTTATTATTATTATTATTATTATTATTATTATTATTATTATTATTATTATTATTATTATTATTATTATTATTATTATTATTATTATTATTATTATTATTATTATTATTATTATTATTATTATTATTATTATTATTATTATTATTATTATTATTATTATTATTATTATTATCTCTAATTTGAATGATCTGAGATTATAGATAGGATAGGATTCCATAAGACTTGAGGATTTAGGGTGATATTAACCTTATTCTTACTACATTCTTCTTTTACAATGTAGCATTTTTTTAACTTCCTTTTTTGGACACAAAATAACTAAAATATTTTAAAAAATGAATAACTGAAATCTATTAGTAGGTCACAACTAAAGTAGGCCCACTGATTCAGTGGGTATTTGGTGAATCAATACTTCTATAAGTTCTATTTATCCAATGGACCTGTTCTAGTTGCAACATTTTTATTTATTTTATTTATTTATTTTCTAATTCGTATTGCTGCCCAACTCCAAAGATTCTGGGTGGCTCACAGAAAATAAACCAATCACAGTTTTAAAAAGCAATAAAAACCCATTAAAAACTACTGACAAAAGTTAAAAAATATTAAAATATTAAAAGAGAGAGCGAGTGTGTTCTACTAAATTAGCCAGCAGGCCGGGGTTACCACATCGCTGGTGCCCCACATCTGCCCTGCCAGCCAAGTTTTTAAACCTTTCCTGAAGGGCAGCAACTCTGTCTGGAGACGCAACACAATTGGCAGGAGGTTCCATAGGGCTGGAGTAGACACTGGGAAGGCCCTCTTTCTGGTGCTAGAGAGACATGCCTCTCTCTCAGATGGAACAATTAGAGAGCCTCTCCGGTCTGCTCTGGTGGGACAGACATATGTTCTTGGGGTGACATGGTCTCTTAAGTATCCTGGCCCACTACCATGTAGGGCTTTAAAGATAATTACCAACAATTAACATTACTAGATTTCAGCCAATTTGGGGGGAAATCAACATTTATAATGGTGTTTATCTAGGTGTTTACAACATGTGGCAACCCTACTAGGAATTTCAAGCTATGTGAAACATTTAAAGAGTCGTATAACTAGTTCTCCCCACCCACAGCTTCCATGAGCAAGCAGGGATTTGAAGGTTTGACATCACTGTCTTACAACATGGTAGATCTTTCTTTTGATTGGCTTGTGCTACATGAAACTGAATTAACTTCAGTATCATGGGCAGACATCCACATTCCCCCATCTTATTAGTGTTGAGACTTGTTGCTCAGTGAATGTGAGGATTGTAATAATAAATCTAGCACCCAATGAGGTGAGTTGTCATCTTATACAGCTCATTTCAAAATCATTAGTGTGATTCAAGCTTATTAATAGCACTGATGAAGATTCTAATTAGAGATATGGAGCAGGAACGTACAGGGACAAGGACTAACTGTGATAAGAGGGAGAACAGAAAAGGTTTGCTCTTACTTTGAAAAACCATATCAGATGAACAAATGATGTTAGTTAAATGGCAAGAGTATATATGTTCAGAAGCATCCTTGTTTGGGAAGCTCAGGACATTGAGCATCAGTAATGGCAAGGAGACAACTTGTGCTGAGTCAATAGATAAGTTCAATACACATTGCAGGCGCACCCCCAATAAAGGACTCAGACACCGGTAAAAGTGGATAACGGCATTGGGCCACATTTATTGATTCATGCCCTAGTCCGAATTATAAATTTGCATTGGTATTTCACCAATTATAATTCTTAAGGCAAGCAGGCCGCACTGGTAAGGTTCTCCCAAAATTGCCAATGGCAATTGGCTACAATGTATCCATTTGTATCAATTTGTTTGCTTACAACAAACAAATTGTTGACCGTAGTCAATCAACTATCTACTGACCCCACCCTCTGACGTGTATCCGTAAAATCACAGGGTGATGCATGCTGGAGAGCTCCTGCCATCACCCCATTGCCTGATTCGTCGTTGACCGGACAACGTTAACAAACTTGTACCTATCTAGTGTTGTCCAGTCAATTGCGAACCTGCCGGATACCTGTGGGTCATCAATATTTACCTTACCAGTGCTACCCGCCACACGGGGAGGCTTAATAAAGGCTCACCGCCCCCCCCCCAGACCGACAGCTCGGTCCACAGGCCTACTTGCAAATATTCCAAAAAGAGGTCCATACCTCTGGGCGACAGATGGACCCCATCCCCTGCATAAAGTTCGTAATTTTGAAGACTAATGTTGGGGTGTCGGATGACCCGCCCCGCACCCTTGTCTGCAAAGAACCGGGCCACTGCCCCGTTCACCGCGCGATGAGCGCGGTCAAGGGCCTGGAGGTTAACTCCTCCCCTGTAAGCGTGACGCGGTATGATGTCCGACCATAACAGGGTCGTGGCAGGCCACACGTAACGCAAATAGGCCAGGTCACTGCATATCTTATGTCTCAAAGAAAGGCCAGTGACCTGGCCTAGGTCATTACCCCTGAGGTGGATCACCAATACATCAGGCGGTTCAGCATCCCTGATAGAGAATAGGAATGACAACAGTTCCCGCCATAACATACCACGCTTACCATACCACCTGAGACATGCGGATGCACGTAGTCCAAGCTGGGGTCCCCACTCTGTCGCCGCAGCGTACTGCGCTGCCCAGTACACATAGCTATGGCCCACCAGCCATACCGCCACCGGTGTGCGGGGGCACACAGGGTCTGTAAGATAAAAAGGGGAGAGGCAGGCCATTGACTTATGTGGTACTCACATTTGAAAAGGGGCGAATGTACAATTCAAAACACTTTGAGCCCCACCTCCCCATTGTGCATATATCAGCCTCTGAGTACCCACATGCAGCCGCAGTAGAAGCAGCTCCTATTCTAAAAGAATGGGTGCCATAACGAGCCCCGGGGAGGCCAATATTGGACAGTGCCTTACTGGTCACCTTCCAAAATTGAAATTTAGTAAGGGGAGACCCATCTTGGTGGCAGAAAAACGGGCCAGGGTGTGTACCACGCAGTGCAAGGAACTCATGTAGGGCACCAACCGGACAGATGTCTGCAATGGAACACCGTAGCAGTCTGACACCACTGCCTACGCCGTGCTGATCAACTTTGGAGGAACGAATCCTCAACTGAGCCCATTCATTGGAGACATAGACATCGTCGAGTTCCAGTGCCCTACGAGCCGCATCCGCCTTAGACAGTAGCACCAGCTCACTGATGCGGAGCGCTCCAAAAAAGGCTACCGTGGTAGCTGCATGAAAGAGAGCTGCCTCATACCTGTCGAAACACAGGTCGTGCCAGCCTCTTGCAAGGTGGGTAAGGACCCTCAGGGAAATAGGGTGGCGTGTGTCCGGGCTGTGCCCACATTCCCTCGCCCACCCTTCCAAAACATGTCTGATACGGAAATCGGCCGTGCTATCATCCGTACCCCTCACTTTGGCCATGAATGCCAGTGCTGAAAGCCTGGATGCAATGGTGCGGGGAGCTAGGTCCTGACTGTGTAGGTAGACCATAAATTGTAAAAGGTGTGCAACAGGAATGGGCCACACCTCGGGCAACCGAATTTGCGCACAAAATTCCCTAAATTGACTGTATGCATGGTGATATGCCTTACGCGTGCGGGGCGCCAGCGACATGCCGATCGCCCGGTTTACCTCTCCTTGCCAAACGTCCAAATCTCGTCCAGGAGCGGCGAGGGAAATTCCTCTGCATCCGGAGCCAAGGCGCGGAACCGGGAGATCTGCAGGCGGGATAAAGCATCAGCAATATCATTATCAATACCCGGCACATGTCTGGCCCTAAAGAGCACGTTGAGGCGCAGGCAACGCAACACGAATTGGCGAACTAACTCCATGACATTGGGTGATTTAGAAGTCTGGGAATTGACAATGTGCACCACCGCAGCATTGTCGCACCAGAAATGAACCACAGAATTGGCCCACTCCTCGCCCCATAGCATCAGAGCACCCAGGATCGGAAAGAACTCAAGGAACGTCATGTCACGTAGACGATCCGAGCCCCTCCATGCGGGAGGCCACTGTCCATAGGCCCACTTCCCTTCAAAGTAAATCCCGTACCCCAGGGACCCCGAAGCATCCGATTGAACCTGGAACCTAGGGGAAACCAAGAGGTCAGACCTCCAGAACGACACCCCGTTGAAGTCCTGCAGGAACTGAAGCCACACCCACATGTCAGCCCTCATGCCCCTAGTCAGTCGAACCCTGTGATGGCGCCTGGATAGGCCAGCCATGGCATCGCACAAGCATCGAGCAAAAGCCCTGCCTGGCGTCACCACTCTACAGGCAAAGTTAAGGTGACCATGTAGTACCTGGAGCTCATGGAGTGACACCTTGCGTTTGGCCAGTAAGGCCAAAATCAACGCAGTGATCCGGGCAACCTTGTCCATAGGCAACCTGGATGACTGCGAGACCGTGTCAATTTCAATAACCAGAAACGTGAGCTTAGTCGATGGGCCCTCGGTCTTTTCGGGCACTAAAGGGACACCGAGTTCCTGCATTAGCGTCTGAAATGTGTTGAGGAGACGCATACATGCGTCTCCGCCCTGTTCGCCCCCGAACAAGAAATCATCGAGGTAGTGGGCTACAGACCGAGACCCCGACCTGCTATCAAAGGCCCACTGAAGGAACGTACTAAAACGTTCAAATGCTGAGCAGGAGATAGAGCAGCCAAAGGGCATGGCCTTGTCTACGTAAAAGTTCCCTTGGAATCTAAAACCCAGCAACTCAAAGTCGCCCGGGTGCACAGGCAACAAACGGAATGCCGACTTAATGTCACATTTTGCCAGAAGTGCACCCGCGCGACAAGAGCGCACCATGCGCAAGGCCTGGTCAAATGATGTATACCTGACCGAACAAAGGTCATCAGGGATGGCATCATTGACCGAACGGCCAGTCGGGTACGACAGATGGTGGATTAAACGAAATTCCCCAGGGGCCTTTTTAGGAACCAAACCTAAAGGGGAAACCTTCAGATTGGGAAATGGTGGCGAAGGAAAGGGACCAGCCACCCTGCCTGCCTTGACCTCCTTAGCGATACTCAGGGCGGCCACCTCCTCCCTGCCCTTCAGAGAGAGTAAGTTAGGGGCATCTTGGGGGCACCTATCCCCTCTAAATGGGATGCGGAAGCCCCACTGGAAACCTTCGAGTAGGTACCTAGCATCGTCCCCCCTCGGGTAAGTTGAGAGCCACCGCTCCAACATAGGGACATTAACCGGGGAGGGGGCCTTTTGAATGACCAGCTCCATCAGCGGCAGGTCTGCCCGCCCCCTGTCCACCTCTGCCTTTGCCCCGAGACCCGCCCGCTCGTGGACACGCAGCGGCGGCGTGGGGGCCAGCGCAAGAGGGGCACTCGTGCTTATAGCGGCACTGTTTTTTATTGCATACGCCAGTGGCCGAGAAGCCCCAACACAGCAGGCGGGCTGGAACCCAAGGTATGCCCCCATGGGACCAAGCTGCACCCGGGAAGGCCACGACCTGTTGCCCCCCTACCCCCACAGTACTAGGCCACGGCCACTGGAATCTATCCCCGTTGGCAGAGTGTGGTGTGGGTACACTAGTTTGAACCTGATACTCACTTGGTGCACCCCCGTGGGCCGTCCCCACTGGGGGTTCCGGCCCACGGCGGGCGTCGGAGCTCGCAACCGAAGTCGAGCTCGGCGGGTCCCCCTGACCACCATCCGTCTGCGCCACTTGCGGCACGGGGAGCTGTGAGGCCGCGGCAGGCAGGGGCCGGTGCGCCTCCAGCAACTCGACCCGGCCAGTCGCCTGCTGAAGAGTGACGGTCGTCGAGGGTGAAGGCTGGTTAAAGGGTACCCCCAACGAGGGTGAAGCCCCCCCCGATGGGGTTACTAGTAATCCCCAAGGACGCCTCCAGGGCCGCCACGCGGGCCAGCAAGGCATCCACCGTCGCAGAACCCCCGGCATACAGGGGGCCAGGTGGGCCGGACGGCCCACTGGGCAATGGGCCAGGGCTGCCTACTTGGAAGCCCTGTCCCCGGTATGGCCAGGATACCTTAGAGACCGCATCGTCCCAAGAGTGTCTGCCCGTCCAACTAGAGTGGACCGGAGGGGCTCTCTAATGGTGCCATCAGTTAGGGGTGCACAACTGTCTAGCACCCGAAGGAGGGCCTTCTCCGTGGCCGCACCAACTCTCTGGAACCTCCTGCCAACAGATCTAAGACTTCAAAGAGAATTGCTGCCCTTCAGGAAAGGATTGAAGACCTGGGTGGCAGGGCAGGTGTGGGGCCCGAATGGGATCACGGTCCCCGCCTGCTGGCTTATGTAAAGAATTAAGAACTCTCTCTTCCTTTTTTAGAGTGGGTGGGATGGATGGGTGGGATAAGGGGTTTTTAAAGTATTTTTATATGTTTTTAGAATTTGTTGTAATGCCGCCCTGAGTTGGGTTCTGCCTGAGTGGGCGGCATATATTAATACGACTAAATAAATAAATAATAAAAATGGCCATGTACCAAACTCCGTCCCCTGGTGGGCCGGGGGCAAGCCCTGCCCTGGCAGCGGACTAACCCCCCCCCAACTGAAAACCCATGGCCTGCACTTGCGGGCCGGAGGCCGAGGCCCCACCCGCACCATACCCACCCCCCTGCTGAAGGGCCGTGGCCGGCCATTGCAGGCCAGGGGCCATCGCCCCAACGGGGGCAGTCTGAGGCTGGGTAGCCACGGGCCACGGGCTGACCTGCCCCATCCCACCGATCCCGGTGGGCACGTCCGGCATTGGAGCCTGAGGCGGGGGAGCAGTCACGGTCCTCCGACCCGACTGCCGCCTCGTATTGGGGCGAGACTGAGTCGCCATGGCCTTCTTCTTAGGAGGCATGAAGATCAATCCCTTTGGAATAATTAAGAGCAAATCGGCGAGCAGCAAAGCCCGAAGACATTCCCCGTGCAGGGAGAAGAGTCTATGGCTGGAAAGCCGAAGATGTAAGAAAGCAGCACAGGCTCCGGTGCCGAGCACAGCTCCCTAAAGCGGCGAAGGGCGAGAAAAAACTTCTCCGCTCCGTCGCTTTTTAAAATGGCAGCTCGGCTGCCTTGTGGCTACCCCTTTTATAGAGGGGTAGCCACGGCCCCTAACTCACCTGGATGTCTGAGTCTGGGTGCGGGGGGGCGCAAAGAGCGCGGCGGCCATTTTGGCGCCGCACTTTCAATACACATTTGTGCTTGGTGAATAGATGAGGTCACTGCAATCTAAAGTACCTCCTCCAGGTCAGACCAAATGGCACTCCATTGCCTTTTGACTTTCTTTTCCTTTCAGGTTGCTGCCTCAAACGGCAATTCTGCCCAGCAAACAAATTTCTTTTTAGTTACCCTCAATTTGAGTGACACTTTGAGTTTTGGGTCAGTGACCATTGGAACTCCATAACTCTGCCAGTTCAGAGATCCAATTGTTTGTAGAAAAGAAGAAAAACTGATAAAAGCCCTAAAGCTTTAAGATGCAGTTTATAGAGGTGCACATGCCTTGAATTAGTTATTGTAGAATGATGCAAATCAGAACTCCTTTCCTTTTATTTCCTTTGTGGACAACAGATGTTGTGAACATTAAAAGCAGTCAGCAAGTGTGTGGGGAAAAGTGTTAGATGAATCTCAGAAATGATTGACACTTCTGAGTAGTAGTGGATCGCCTGTGAAGTTTTGACCTTGAAGCTGTCAAAAAGCACTCCTAATGGAATTCTCAGAATGGAACAGTTACTGACTCCAGTTTGTTCAATGATTTTCTCTTGGAATGCTTTCTCCCTCCTAATAATTTAAGAAATAAAAGATTAGATTTCCCCCTTCCCTCTGAGAATTAACTGCATTCAGTTTACATTTATATTGTTCCATACTGGTTTTTAACATTCTTCACTATGCATATGAGATTTACAGTATAACAACTTTTCTTAGTCATTCCACTTAAAACACTCGATAAACCATGAGTCATTATTATTCTATTCCCAGAAGGGTCTTCAAACTGTCACTGCTTGCTAACTAAGCTTGACAGGACTTCTATTTATTTTGCTATTTATACAAAGTAGGAATATGTGTTATTTTAATGTTTTCGCAGCCCTGAGCCTTATAAATAGGCATTGTATCTCTTGAATTACCCACTCAAGAAGAACAGATCCGGCTTTATTTTATGAGACTCTAATACAACTAATAAGTAGATGTAAATGCCTTACATTTCTTGCCTGATGTTTTGAATTTGCCTTTTTTTGTATTCTATTACATAACATATAATGTGACTCCATAAAAAACCCACTCAGAAACAGAGATACAAACAACACTCAATATACTCTTCATTATTGATTTGGTCTCTATCAACAAGGAACTATTAGTTCCACAAGACTTCTCCCTTTCAGGCGACACCAAGACAAGAAGTTCTGTGTGTTTTTCTCTCTGCAAGAGCTCTGTCATTTGTGCCATGCTTTCGGTGTGGGAAGCTCGTACATTTTCCATTTAAGAATAAAACAGACACATAGAATTGCTTTCTCTATAATAGAGTGAATGTTGGCATCTTGGTCTCTAATTCCCTTGCTTCTTTGGAACACAGCTTGTACTTCTGGTAGTTTTAAATCCACACACTGCTGAAGCCTAGCTTATAGGAAAAGTTAGACAATTATTTGAAAAGACCCAAACAATCTCTCCAGTGCTTTTAGTCTGCTGAAGTTCAGGTAACAATACAATAGCCATTGTTAGTTTGCAGAGATTGCATTTTGTATAATGAAATATTATATGTTTAATCTGCATATTAAAATTATTCTCATTCTCATTCTCTTACTTAGAGCTTCACACAATACCTCTGCTTTGAGCCAGACATCCTAGAGTGTGAAGTCAAGTAGGCCCTAAAAGATGATGCCATTAAAGTTCTATACTCAATATGCCAACCAATTTGGAAAATGCAACAGTGGCCACAGGATTTAAAAACATCCATTTATTTTTCAAACCAAAACAAGAGCAATGCCAAAGAATGTTCAAGCTATCATACAATTGTACTCATCTCACATGCTAGCAAGGCCATGATCAAGATCCTATAAACTAGAGATCAGCAGTTTGTGGATTTAAAACTACCCAAAGTACAAGCTACATTACAAACAGACAGGGAAATTAGAGACCAAACTGGCAACATTCACTGTATTATGGAGAAAACAAGGAAGTACCAGAAAAAAGCTTCTACTTCTGCTTCATTGACTATGCTAAAGCATTTGACTGTGTGGATTCCAACAAATTAGCAAGCCCTTAAAAAGATGGAAGTATCAGACTGCCTCATTTGTCTTCTCAGAAACTTGCTTATGGATCAAGTTTGGACTCGATATTGAACAACTCTTTGATTTAGAATAGGGAAAGGAGTACAACAAGGCTGTATATTGTAATCCTGCTTATTTAACTTACTTACAGAGTACATCATGTGTAATGCAGGGCTGGATGAATCACAAACCAGAATATCAACAACCTCAGATATGCAAATGACACCACCCTAATGACAGAAAATGATGAGGATTAAAGAGGAAAGTGCAAAGGTTGGCTTGAAACTCAACACCAACCCCCCCCCCCCCAAAAAAAGATCATGGCATCCGGCCCCATCACTCCCTGGCAAATAAAAGGGGACGAAATGGAAGCAGTGATAGATTTTACTTTCTTGGGATATAAGATCATTGCTCATGGTGACTACAGCCATGAAATAAATAAAAAAAACACTCCTTGGGAGGCAAGCTATAGTAAACCTAAGCAGCATAATAAAAAGTAGAGACATCAACCAGCCAACATAGCTAAAGTGATAGTCTTCCCAATAGGAATGTACGGCTATAAGAGCTGAACCACAAGGAGGGCTGAGTGCAGAAGAATAGATACTTTTGAACTGTGGTGCTGGAGAAGACTTTTGAGAGTTTCCTGGACTGCAAGGAGATCAAATCAGTAAATCCTAAAGGAAATCAACCTTGACTGCTCTTTGGAAGGACAGATACTGAACCTAAAGCTCAAATATTTTGGTCGCCAAATGAGAAGAGAGGACTCACTGGAGAAGGCCTTTATGCTAGAAAAGATTGAAGGCAAAAGGAGAAGGGGTACATTGACTACTTATTTACTCACTGGGCATCATTGTCTTGTAGCAACATTATAAGAATGTAATTAACATCATATGAGTGTGCATGTGTTCACACATGTGTGAAGATGCTCTTAGAACAACTAGTGTATGGGAAGAATACTCAATTTTGAAGGAGGGAACACAGGTTGCTAAGGAGGGAGTGATACAAGCCACCAACCTGTCATTAGTCTATTCTTCTTCTTCTTCTGTGTCTAGGCCAGACATGAAACTTCCAAAATGAAGCCACCTTTTTGATGCGGTCATTTTGCAGTTCTCCAGGGGGCCTCCAGTTGGGGCTAGAGGGGAGATGGAGAACAGCTTTGTTGGGCAAATAGCTGTGGGTGAACCTGATGCCCTGCATTCCTTCCCATCAGCTTGGCCGGATGATGGGGAGGTGGGAGCACCAGAGCCCAGGCTCTGCAAAGACATTGAGCTTCGGGGGCTCCATAAACCCCAGCTCCATAGGGATTGTGGGGATGTGAGGGATGAAGGATTTTTGTTATTTAGTGTCGCTGTCAGGTTGATTGTTGTACCCTGATATGGGTCATTGTATTTATAGCTTTTTCTGTATTTTTTTGACTTTTTGCATACTATTGTGTATTAATTTATTTTTGGTATGGATTGTATTGATTTTGTTACTGTTGTTTGCCGCTTCGAGTGTTTTTTTATTGACAGAAAGGCAGGCTATAAATATAAAATAACGAATTAATGATACACACCACAAATTAGCAGCTCCCTGGTGGTTTAGTGGTTAAGACGCTGAGCTGTAGACTGGAATGCCTGGTTTCAATATCCGAGGGCTGCACTTGGGGACATGAAAGGAGCCTCATTTGGGCATTCCCCTGAGTGGAGTTTCTCCAGCAAAAATCCTTTCAACCCAGAGTAATTTCTGACATGAAATTATTATTACCACAAAACAAAACAAAAATCAAAATCATATGATGTTAAATCAGATGCAAAATCCTAAGCATCTATGGAGAATTTCATCAGTGTCCAAAAATATAGACTGTGGCAGCCACAATTCTTATATATGTCTGATAGACTCAGAGGGAGTTACCAAATTTGTAACAGCTGAAAACACACACACACACACACACACACACACACACACACACACACACACACACACACACACACACACACACACACACACAAAACATGCAAGGTAATGGCCTGATACACTACTTTATCAATTTACAAAGATAAATGGGATTGATGCAGGCAACCTCCAGGCAGGTACTTATATCTTGATTTACTACACACTACCACTGTTTTGGAGCATCACATATAAATGTGGATGAAGAAGATCTCGCCGGGTACATGTAGAAACCTTCCATAGTGCATTGTCTTCATGGAGCATACACAGCTTTCTTGTTCTGTTGTGTTTAGTGTGGTAGTAACAAGGAGGAACAAGTTCTCTCTTTCTCTTTGTGTTTTGGAATACTGATTCAAGTAGCTGTTAGGTTCTATTTATGATGTATTTGTAGGCACCTTAAATGAGTGTTAAGGACCCTCAGGACCCTTGGCATGGATGTCCTGTTTGTTGCAATCCAAGGGCAGAGGTACTGTGTATTTGTGTGTATCAATGTTTATAGTGTGTCTGTGACTATAGTGTGATCAAAGCAGAGAGCCATCTTGTCCCCAGATTTTAGGATGAAATGTCCCTTTCCTATTCCAGTCAGAAGCCTGTGACATTGACCCAATTGTAGCATCACCTGCCAGCGGTGCCTCCTTAATGAAAATGAGCAAATTGAAAGGTCAACTCTGAATGATTTCTAAATAGAACATAGGACCAACACCATGAGGAATTACCAGGCACACTTCTTATGGGGATATATTTCAGATCTGAATAAATCCTAAACACAGTTGGTCTAATTTGGGCAGATTAAAAACCAGACTCTTTGAAGTGGACTGAAATTGAAGACCACTTTGAAGATCCTTTAGCAATTTATATCTGATGAGACACAGATACTAAAATAGTGTGCTTCTAGAAACTTCTCCCCAAGGTATTCATACACATTAGAGTTGGGAGAAGGAAGGGAGTGTAGGTTTTGTAAGTGGCTGCTTTAACTGCTAATCAAGAATGCTTTCTTCGGAACTTTCCAGTCTCAGTGTTTTGCGAGAGAGATGTTGCTGGACTTACCTGCTACTTAAAAGTTTTCTCTTTGAAGAGCAGGCATTTCACAAAAAAACAAAAAACATTTCAACCATTTTGGTAGAAATATGCAATGAAAGCTGGGAAACTAACAAATTGTGTTGTCAGTGGACAAAAGCTCTAGTAGGCCTAGTGAGACACCATGCAGGTTTGATTTGGCCTTCATTTCTTAGATTCTATACCTCCAGTCTACAAGAATGCACCAATGCTATTCAGAAAGAAACATCACTTCCATGCCATCTAACTATCAGCTTGAGTTTCCATTGACTGGACCATTTTTGTCTGAATGAGGCCTTTGTCCACTGAATTTAACAATGTGTAGGAAATGTAATTGGATGTATAACTGAAGTTTGGTTTTTTAAACTATATAGTGTGATTTCAAGGCTTTTGAAGAAAACCTAGCATATAAATTTTTATTTAAGTTATAAAGCAATGAATATGCTTCAAAATCTGCTTGATTCAAACAGCAGCAAAATATTGCAATAGCTGGATAATAGAAAAAGATTTCCATCTGCTTTTCTTCCTTATCTCTTTAGCTTTCAATTACGTAAATTCAAGATTCACGTAGTAACTTGAAAATAATTTTTAAAAGTCAGCATTCCACTAACAATTAACCCAATTGCCCCCATTATAGTAGTAGTAGTATAGTATAGTATAGTAGCATTTCTATACTGCTTTTTTCGCTTGAAAGCAACTCAAAGTGGTTTACAGAGTCAACATAAATAACAAGACCATATCAATAAATTGCCGGACATCATTCAGAAAACACAATACAAAATTAAATACAATTCAGCATATCACAAAAATTCCAATACAGTTGAATATCATAATATCAATAATATCAATAATATCAATTACAGTGCAGCCCAGGTGCTTCGACTTCCCCGTGGCCAATGCCAGACCGGGGAAGCTGCACACATTAGCAGGTCAGGTCACACTCCATTCTCCTACCTCATAATGCTACCCAAATGCAGTGGCTGGGCTTCTCTACATATCCTTAAGAAAGTCCAAAAGATGCACACCATCCCCACAGAACATTTCAGGGCAGTCATACCTGATGTCCCTGTGCTCCATATATAAACCCCCATTCTCAGATCCTGTTTATCCTATGCTTGCTCAATATCTCATTTTCCTTATCCCAACTCATCTAGTATTTTCTTATCCTTCACCTTAACTTCTCTATACAAAAGACAAAAAACGTCAAAAGGTTCTCCTTTCAGGATTTTTGCTTTTGTGGCCAGTATGAGATGGTCATCTCATGGATCAGATAAAGGTGGTGATCACACAGCCCATCCTGGCCTAACTACAGCAGCCTGCCCTACTAGGTGCTGAGTGGGGTTCTACCCATGCCTATACCTAAACCAGCAGATAGCAATATAGATGCAAATGAGCTCCCATCTTTGTTCCAGCTCCTGCCAACCTAGCAGTTTGAAAGCAAGAAATTGCAAGCAGATAAAAAGGGGCCATTTCGGTGGGAAGGTAACAGCATTCTGTGTGCTCCGGTGTCTAGTCATGTCTGCCGCATGACCACGGAAACATCTGCAGAAGCAGACAGCGCTGGCTCTTCAGCTTTGAAACAGAAATGAGCATTGTACCCTAGAGTTGGCTACAACTGGCTTTCAAGCAAGGGAGACCTTACAGCCCTGGTGACAAGATGCTCCACTGGGTATTCTGTTGCCCAGAGGTCCCTGGCAATGATTTCTGACCTGGGGTGGTGTGGCAGCCCCAGCATGCTATCACCCCTTTAAAGTGTGTGTATTAATGCCCAATGTAGGCTTTCTGTACTGGCAGAATGGGTACAGAAGCTACCTTGTTCTCCCGGACCATAGGCATTTCTAATGCTGGGCATCTCTGAGATATCAGCAATTGCTTGTGTCTCTGCTTGCTCACCACATCCAGTCAAATCACTGTATAAGTTACTGTGACCAGTTCTAAAACATCCAACTGGAACAACAATTTGTTAGCCACTTCATGCAACTAAGGCATTTTAGACTCCTTGAGTCCCTGTGAGTGACTGCCACATCCTGTTTCAAATGTTTTAAAGTGAGCCAACATGATATTAAAGTCATGCATTGCTTCACCCTCTGAAAAGGAAGAAATAAGGGAACTGGGGGACTGGTAGCCATTTTAACAGGGTGCTTGCTCCCCATCCCACTAACCAGGTGTGTGCTGGTACATTGGCCAATCGGGCTTTGTCCTACCCCCACCCTCGACTCTGGTGCCCTGGGGTGCCAGTAACAATGTATGGGATTCCCCCCAACCCCCCTCCAAATAGGCACCCCCCCCCCACTACTCCCTGGCCAGCACCTTCCCATGGTGCCCTGCACATCCCTGCAACTAACACTCATGTTTCTTTTCCAAGAAAACCCCCTTGACCATTCTCATCCTATAACCACAAATGAAGGAATACTAATAGGGCATCATACCCCAAAGGTTCGCCTTGGGAGGAATATTGAGGAATCCAATTTACTTAGGGTGCATTCTTTTAAAATTGCTTTGTACTGATAGCACACTGTGAATGTGGCTTAATGGTTTTATAACTGTATTTGCACCAAAAATAATCTCCATGTTGAAGAAAGACCACAGAGAATCCAGGCCAGTGAGAAAATTTAAATGATTGGAAATGCTTGTGAGAAGGAGGGCTGAAAAATTTAAATGCCTTCTTGGGTTGCTGAGAAGCTGTGATTTAATTTGTGCTCAGCTCTGCTGTAGTGCACAATAATAAATGGCAACACAGCCCAGTGACGGGAAACTGTGGAGGCTTGTGTTTGTATACAGTATGTTTCAGTTAAATTAAGACTCATCTGCATCTGTTTTAAGATGGTATAAAGGAACTTTGGTGAAAATGATACAGTCTTTGGAGATTCCTACTCCTTAATCATAGCTTTAAATAGAAGCAGAAACAGGTGGTATATACAGTATTTTGATGTCTTCACTTCCTGCACCTACCTAGAGGAGATGGAATCTTGATACTGCTACATTGTGTGCAAGGGTAATATTTCTTGTTAAAGCTACCATGTTACAGCTATTGGCAGCATTAGATGTCAGAGGGAAACTTTTTTAAAAAAGAAACATTGCTTTCTGATCTCCCTCTCCCCATGTATTTGCCTTAGTTATAGCATCCACTAACGAAATATTAGAAATGTTTCATAGAATTATGAAAGATTATTGTTGGAAGGAATCTGCAAGTCCATGGAGTCCAACTCCTGTTCAATACAGGAAGCAAAATATCTCTGACAGATGGTTGTCTATACAGTGATACCTCATACAACGTCCAAACATGGTTCCACAAGTTTGGACTTTATACAGATTTGGACTTTGTATGAGGCATGCAAAATCCTAGCTGTGATGCCTCATACAATGTCCAAATCCTTGCTGCAATGCCTCGTATAACGTCGTTTCCATAGAGATACACTGTACTGTAACAGCACAGACTTCAGGGCAAAGTCAAGGAAACAGACAGGAAACTGACAGAAATTTAAGAAATCATTGTCTAAAGGCTAAATACATTACAAAAACATGTCAAACAAACCTGATTTTAGGGGACAAACCATACAAGTTTTTAACTTTTGAAAACTTTATGAAGTGCAGGTTTAAAAGTTAACATTTCCCATCATGCAGCACAGTGTTAATCTGCACCCATGCAGCCGATCATCCAATTTTTACAAGCTACTGTAAACAATTACTGGATGGAAGCAAGGACAAAATGAATGCCAACATGTCCCATCATGCAGCACAGTGTTAATCATCCAAACAGCAGCAAACACCAAACAATTGCCCACCCCACCAACAAATTGCCCTCCCCCATCCACCTCCCCCCTCTTCGCCTCATGCAAAACTCACAAGAGTAATGCATGCATGCGTCCTGCCTTTTATACTGCCTAGGGACAATGCAACCTGGAAAAAACCCCAATGCCTCATACAAAGTCGCAGTGACTTTGTATGAGGAAACTTTTTCAAGGAATTAGGCGATGTTGTATGAATTCGATGTTGTATGAAGTGGACTTTGTATGAGGTATATATATACTGAATGGCTAACTTATTGGGAAGGAAAATATATAAACCAATGTGCAAGTGGAAATTGTGCAATGGTACTTTAATAGTATTGAGTTGCTCGGTCAGTGATGTGGTTAAAAGGAAGACTGCAGCAACAGTTACTTAGCTAATCTGCTCGTTAGCTCACTGCTATCTCACTCTCTGTGTGCTGCTTGATGGAAGGTTAGTTTGGATTGCTTACTATCTTGTAAACTACTGGACTGATATTTCCATGGTTGACGAGGACTGGTAAGAAGACAAGATTACTATGCATTACTTTGAAACAATGCTGTGACTATCTGCTATTATTGTGTATGACTTGGAAAGGACTTGGACTCTGTCTTTTGCTACAAGTAAAATAGTTTCTACAATGCAGTGCATCTGCCTAGTTGCTGTGTTGTTCATTATACTCTCAGACTTCTGCTGACACAGTTGTCATGGCTGATCACCATGATGATCGCCAATATTCGGATTCAGATACAGCAGAAGAAGAAGATAGATTTTAAAATCGCGCAATTTTCAGTCGTCGTAAAGCAAAAATCGCTCATAACCCAGATAGTTTTTAAAATATAATTTGTGCTCATATCCCACAGCAAACATTACCCAGGGTAGTCGTATGCCAGGATTTTACTGTACAAGTTTTTGAGGGAGGAAAAATAAGTTTTGGAAAAGTATACAATATGGTTTTAGAAGGATAAGTTGCTATCATTGTCATAACCATTGTCATTATATTCATTATTCTCATTGTTCTAAGATTTTAAAAATCAGCAATTAATTTCTTAATGAACCAGTAGTTTACCATATGTGGAAGTAAAGGGAAAATTGTGAAGGACTAGACATAACTCTACTCAGAGGAAGTGAGAGGGGAATTCCAAAGATCTCTTTCTTCCCAAATCCATTTCTCTCCCTGACCCCATTTCTTCAGAACATGCAAAGAATGGTCACTGCCATTCACTGTGGAATCGGTTCTAGAGTTGGTAATAAATCACACTATTAAAATAATTTAACAAGTTCATTATTAAAAGGGGAGCCAGCGATTGAGAATTCATTTCCCCACTGTACTGCCATGGAGAAAAGCCAGCTTTTGTGACTTTGGGCAGACTGCACAGACCCAGGATGACTCCAGAAGGGAATAGTAAACTATTACTGAGTACTCCCTACCTGAAAAGAGTTGAACCAAGTCAAAAACAAAATTTAAAAATTAAAAGGTAACTCATCCCTTAGCATTTGTTTAAGTATGTACTAGGTTGTGATACCAATGTATTTCTCTGTTCGTAACCTTAATGCCACATTTCAGACATTATGCAGCAGCACACAGGCTGAAATAAAGCCTTGATGATTTTGTATCTCAGGCATAGATAGGAAATCTATATCAGTTCTCACTTTCAATTTCCATATTACTCTGCTGTTGCTCATCTCCTCAGTCAAAGCTTATGAATATAGTCAACATGTCATGTTGTTCAGTGTCAATAACTTGACAAGCTGCATAGCCTTCTCTGATTCAGAAATTCTCCTTATGCCTTATGCAACCCTCACCTTCCATTGGGTTAAAATGGGAATTATTCCTTCTGCAAATTTGTTGTGTATATAGCACCACAGAGGAACTTATTTATCTCTGTCAGATAAGTTTAACATTTCTCTCTAAGATATTACCAGAGAGCAAACTATTTTTTTTCTGTGCCAGTGATCAGTTTACACCCACATCTGTTTTGTCTTTTATCTTCATTTCTGTGGGATGTGCTATTTGCATATGGTTTTATCATACACACTCTCACACACAGAATCTTTAATGTTTCATACACCTCCCAAAGTACTTTAATGCATTGGTTGTTCATAGTAAAAACATGCTCAAAGCAGGCTGCATAAGCATCTGAACAAGAATTTATTTATTTGTTATATTTATACTCCACCCCCTAGCATGAACCACTCCTGGCAATTTACATAATACTAACACAAACAAAATGAATAAAATACTCAAAGCACACATAAAAAACCCTAAATCCTATCATAAGAAGTCAACAAACCTATAAAACAAAACAAAAAAGGAACAAGACAACATAATGTAACATAAGCTTCAAAAGACATGCACCAGTTTGCAAATGTTTAACAATGGCAGCCATGCAGAGGACCAACTGGCAATGAACCCAAGGCTGAAGAGACCACCACCAAGACATCCAGGTTGCTTGTAGAAGTCTTTCAAGTATATTTCAGTGTGGAACCAACAGCCCTAATGTATAAGAGGATCTGGTGGGCTGGAATGTATTAGTTGGAGAAGATGCCCCAACAGGTGCCAAAAGACACTGAGATCCTAAATCATGTAGGACTTTGTATGTAAATACTAGAACCTTGCATCTGGCATAGAAGCCTATAGGGAGCCAATGCATGGCAGATAGATTTGGAGAGATATGGCCAGGTCTCCATACTCATGATTCTAGCTGTGCCACCTGTTGCAGCTTCACTTACCATCTTCAAAAGCAACCCTACACAGACAGCATTACACTAACTTTTTCTTAAGATCACCAGTGTGTGAACAAATATCATTTAGGACTTCTTTTTCAGGAGTAGGTTCAGCTATGCAATTTGCCTAAGATGGTAATAGCTAGAGTTGGCCATGGCAGATATTTGTTTATCTGTTGTGACAGTTGGGCTCTGGATCACCTCCAGCTCATAAACCTGATCTTTCAAGAGGAGTTCAATCTTTTTAGATTGAAAGTGTGCTGTGAATTAATTAAAACATCAGAGTGAAATCTACTCTCTTGCCCAGCTCTTGTGAGATTGTGGACAACACTTGCCAGAGTTGCACATGGCAGTTCAAAGCCCCATTTATTGTTTGCTGACATATTTTTGAGCTGCTTTTAAACAGCACTGTACTCATTGGACATTTTTTTTAACTGCAGCTAAATTAAAATATGAGGGATCTTTCTTTCATTTGCTCTCTAGCCTTCTTTTCTTCCTTTCTTGTAGCCATTTCCCCAAAGACATGAGGCAAGCTCTGCAATAGAGTTGGCACTGGGTATGATTGTGTCAACCACTTGGGTCGCCAGATTATTCCACTTGACAACTCTATCTTTAACAAGTGTGTCAGCCAGAACAATCTGACCCCCACGCCTACTGCTCTCTGAAAGCCAATTGGATTCAGACGTTTTCAGATGTGGACTATCTTAATTAGTCCATTCTTCCCATGGTGGAGAGTCACTACTGTCAATGTAAAGCTCAGCAGGTGAAGATGTGACCATGACAAAGTCAAGGATACCATATTCATCACCTCCAAATCATCATTCCCTTGCCCCACCATAATACCAGGTCCAACATATGACTCACAATGTGTGTTGGACATCACACATGCTGAGGTACTCTCATAGTTTCCATGAATTCTGATAGAGTAACTACCACATCCACATGGATGTTGAAGTCCCCCAGGAGAACAAGTCTGAGACCCTTCAACAATACTATCTCCAGTCACTGGAAGGAAAGCATTGGGTCACCAAGAAACTGGTACACCTGCATTATCCCCATCCTATCCCAAAGGTCCATAGCCATATGCAGGCCATCCACACCAGGGCTTGATAGGAAGGAGATTTTGCTGACCCTGATCATATTCTTATAAACAAGAGCAACTCTGCCACCTCACTCTTCTGGTCCAAACACTTCCAGATTTGGAAAAATTAGAGAATTATGTACTCCAAACATTTCCAGATAATTTAATAACAGTTACAGCTTGTAAATATGCAAATAGGCTAAAAAAATTGTATTCCTTCATCCATCCAACCCATCCATCCATTCCATTTATACATTGCATATCTATAGTGCTAAGTGGCTTACAAACTATGTTAAAGAATAAAAAAAGATAAAACTACATTTAGCAAAAATAATAATAATCTTGCAACAATATATAGAAACTAATATTAAATTACTCAGTACTAATATTAAGCAGTTCAGAATATAAACTGTTGAAACAGAAATATCAAAAAGGAAAAACAAACCTAAATAGCATTAAAAATAGCATTAAAAATCGTTACTTTTACTGAAACTAATCATGTTCCTCATTGCTCTCACTACTAACATTAAAAAAGATTTAAACTTGGGTGGCTGCAGGATAAATAGATGAACAAGTACAGATTTTGAAAGACTCACAGATACTGTATACTATATCTAGGATCAGTAGAAAAAGTTAACTTTTTGACATACAGTTCTGAGAACCAACAGCTATGCTATTTAGAGAATTCTGGAAGCTACAATCCAAAGACGTAGCTTTCCCAAGCTGTATTCTATAAGCATTTCCAGCATAAACATTTGCAGACAGATTCGGTTAAGTTCCCATCTTCCCAAGTGAGGTAGAAATCATACAGACCGATGAATTTATGTACTCCAAACATTTCCAGATAATTTAATAACAGTTACAGCTTGTAAATATGCTACTTTTGGAGATTCACAATGAGATTTTTTTCCACTTTTAATCTGAATAGTGTTTCTCAATCTAGAACATAGCATGTGACAGGTATACCTTTGACAATCCAGGAACCATTCATACATGCTAGACTGCACCAGCATTCAATACACATTTTATTATTCAATGTTGCTTGAAGAATCAAGGATAACTGCATCCATCCACAATTTGTAGTTCTTGCACTGCATCTTGACCAGAAGCCAAAGTGAAACTGAGAAGTGATAGTAGACTTAACTTGTAGTTAAGTGTAGGGTTGTTGTGTATTGAGGCATATTTGCAAGTAGCACAGGAGCGCTCTTGCAAGAAGAAAATGGCGGTTTCCCGCCATCCTAATTAGAAGCTAAAAGTGGTGCAAAACCCCTACAAAAAGGGCGTGCCAATTATGCTAAATCAAGCCCTGCAATTGGTCACAGTTTTGGATCTTGCTTCCCATTGGGTAAACTCATATTTTCCCAGATATGATTGGTTAGTTGTGTTTGCCTGGCAGGTTGCTACCTTGTATCCAGTAGCCACCACTGGGGAGAGGCTATATAAGCCCCACGGATAAACAAGGGTGGGGCCGGACCAGATCTATACATCCTACACTACACAGGTAGCCATGGTAGCGCTAAGCCTGGGTCCCTCCATTATGCTACAATCCACATAGCTAGTTTATTGCCTAATTGCCAGGCAAGAGTCCGGAGGGACTGATTCGTATAGCCATCTCGGAATCCGGAACACCTTGTAAGCTTATCTGTAACTGACTCTAAAATAAAGCCTGTTGGTGATTGTTCATTGTTGTCTTGGACTGTTGCTTATAAGGGCCGGATTTAACAAGGGTGCAAGCTGTTTTGCCCTCAGGACACCTGAACATTCACCATGGAAGCAATGCTATTTTTCTTTCACATGAAGATTCTTATACAACTGGCGTATGTGTAGATTAGGAATGTATTGCAGGCCTTGGATGCTACATTGCCATTTTATAAAACCCTTTCAGCTGCAGACCATAATTTAGTGTTGCAGATTATAATTTTTGCAAGCCCTGGAAATACTGAACAAGTATAAAAATATGACTTGTGCTATTGCTTCTTAAATGCCCTATCCACTCAAGCCTTAAATCTAGACATAGTGTGTGATGATTATTTAAAGGTGCTGTAAAACTAGCAATTTACATTTTGACCTCTTAATTCACCTTAAAACACACAATTACACTATATATTATAGAGCAGACAAGCCTCTAACAAGCAGTAAAATATGTTACATCTAATTTTTGTTTCAGGAACATAATTAAGCACAATGGTGAATGCATAGCTGCTGTGCACCAATTCCATTTGATGTATTAATGATATGGGTGCATGGATTTGGTAGCTTTCAATATGCTGGAGAGATCTCAATTTTATATGCTTAAAAGACATTATTCATTCCCAGATTTTTGGAAGAAGAGGAGGTGAGAAGTAAAGTATATGACATTGAATAGCATTCTGCTTACTTAATATCTTCCAAAGAATTTTGATACATGTAGTATTAATCAAAGTACTAAATTACTGTTACATTTTTGCCTTCCATAATACTTTGGTGGACTACACTGCTTCATCCCTTCAACCCTTCCAAATGCCTCAACCACAAAATGGCAGAATGTGCATTTTGCACACCTTAGAAAGTATGTATTTTCTGTGCATTTTTCCTGGCTATGCACACTTTCAGACTTACTCGGACACTGACTACAAGTTTATTCTATTTTAGAAATCTGCCTATATTCTCCCATGGATTTCTAATATGGCCACACTGGCAGCAGGTTTCTGGGGAATGTGGCCTAGAAAGGCAACACCTCCAAATCCTGAGCTAGAAATATAAGGATACTGCTCATATATGTAACAGTATACATAGCCTTTTTCTCTGAATCCATGCCAACATGTCAATCTATCTATCTATACCTATAAATCCAAGCGTTAACCATTGTAATTTGACAAAAGATCCCGCACCCGGCCATACTATCCCGTACCGAGCATTCATG
The DNA here is from genome assembly GCA_035047305.1 of Bradypodion pumilum. Taxonomy (NCBI): domain Eukaryota; kingdom Metazoa; phylum Chordata; class Lepidosauria; order Squamata; family Chamaeleonidae; genus Bradypodion; species Bradypodion pumilum. The sequence continues at coordinate 430,948,511 of JAWDJD010000001.1, forward strand.
CACTCGCCTGAACTGGGTACAGAGGTAACTGTCGAGTTGACAAATGTGCCAGTGGGGCAGGAGACTCATGAATGCAAAGAATGTTGCCAACGTTCCTTGCACTGTGCTGCGCCACAGCCAATCAGGCTGAGAGGTGCGAGCAAAAAGAATGTTGGGAAATGCGCTGCAGCCAATCAAAAATAAGTTTCAGGAAAAAACCGCTGCACGAACTATGAGTCCCAGAGTCCTCTGTGCTGCGCAACCCCTCAGCCATTCAGGCTGAGGGACACGAGCGCAGAGGAGGCTGGCAAAGCGCAGCATGCCAATTTTTTTTAAAAAAAATGCCAGGAGGGAAAGACTTTTAAAGACCCAGTGAGGCCAGGCTGCAGGAAGGAAAGCCCCCCTCCCCAACACCGCCTGAAGCACTGCTGGGGTTCCTGTGGCCCGGCCACCAAGGCCGGGCTGCGGGAAGGAAAGTCCCCCTCCCCAACACCACCTGAAGTGATGCCGGGGTTCCCGTGGCCCAGCCAGTGAGGCCAGGCCGTGGGAAGGAAAAACCCCCAAACACTACCTGAAGCGATGCTGGGGTTCCCGCAACCCGGCCTCGCTGTCCAGGCTGAGGGAAAGAAAGCCCCTTCAACACTGCCTGAAGCACTGCTGGGGTTCCCGCAGCCCTGCCACTGAGGCCAGGCCGTGGAAAGGAAAGCCCCCCCCAACAACGCCGCCTGAAGCGCCCCTGGGGTTAAAAAAATCAACCAACAAAAACAAACACAAAGTATTTTAAAATAATAAATAAATAAATAAATAAATAACCATTAATTAAAACAAAAAACACAAACAAAAACATCCACAGTCACACAAAACCACTTACAAAACACCTAACAATAAAACAAAAAAACACAAATTACACAAACAAACAAGAAAAAGTAAACAAAACCAGAAATAAACAAACCAATTAAACAAACCAAAAAATAAACCAAAAAAAAGAACAAACAGGAACGCCGCCCAGCCCACCACCACAAAAGCAAATCAAAGAAAACCCCCAAAATAAAGAAAACCAGACAACTTACCAGCATGTCCTACCTCCACGACGACTGGAACACAAATGAAGAAACAAAGAGACTATGTACCAGAAGAAGCTCCAGCCAGAGGCAAGAGAGAAAAAACAGTCAAAGTAAAAGAGAACCACTAGCAGCCCCACCTGCAGGGCAGAAAAGTAAAAACAACTCAAAAAGACACAACAGCACCAAACAAAAGGCCACAAGAGTAAAAACAAGTCAAAAACATAATAATATATCACACTTTTACACAAATCACAAACATATGTCAAAAAAATAAAATAAAAAGATTTCTAAAATCCTGTGTTGAGTTTTAACTCAAATAAAACCAAAAACATCTAAACACAGTTTAAAAACATTGAATGTAAAAAACATCTGCTTTCACATTGCTAAAATTATTACCTACAGTACAACTATTAAAAAAGTCACATACTAAAACATTATTTGGTTAAATAAAAAAGCAAATGAAAAATTATATCATCCTTTGTTCTTTTTTTAATCCACAAAAAACCCCAGAAAAACTGATCACAGTTTATAAGCCCAGCAACGCCGGGCAAACTATGCTAGTATATATATATATATATATATATAGAGAGAGAGAGAGTATGTATATATATATATATATATATATATATATATATATATATATATATATATATATATATATATATATATATATATATATATATATATATATATATATATATATATATATATATATATATATATATATATATATATATATATATATATAGAGAGAGAGAGAGAGAGAGAGAGAGAGTGTATATATATATATATATATATATATATATATATATATATATATATATATATATATATATATATATATATATATATATATATATATATATATATATATATATATATATATATATATATATATATATATATATATATATATATATATATATATATATATATATATATATATATATATATATATATATATAGAGAGAGAGAGAGAGAGAGAGAGAGAGAGAGAGAGAGAGAGAGAGAGAGAGAGAGAGAGAGAGAGAGAGAGAGAGAGAGAGAGAGAGAACAGAGGTGTGGTCTTGTATGTTCTCTATACAAATTCACACCCTTGCACCAATCTGTATTTTTCTTCACTGTTTTCTAGCAAGAGAGTTATCTGATTAAAATAAAATTAAATGATCTTCCAAGAGTTAATTTAGAGACAGGATATATCTACTGGCATTGCACCTATAAATTGAGTCTCATTGAACAGCAAAGCTATTCTTAGAGAGGGAGGACAGAAAGTGAAGAGTTGTCCATTGCAAAATAAGTCCCTTCCTGTCTCCTGCTTTTCTCCTTCTGGAGGGAAACAGAGGCTCCATGGACTGCATTGCCATTCCGGGCCCCTCCTTAGAATTTTTTTCCAAGGGATCCTGTGGGGTTTGAAGGTGAGTCTATTTCAATGTGTGTGTGTGTGTGTGTGTGTGTGTGTGTGTGTGTGTGAGAGAGAGAGAGAGAGAGTGAGTGAGTGAGTGTGTGAGTGTGTGAAGGGGAGGGGGTGACCTCAGGGGGAGGAAGGGTGGTTTAAAGAGTGGCCCAAGAAATTTTAACAAGGTAAAGGTCACCCATGCTCGAAAGCCAGTTGTATCCAACTCTAGGGTTCAGTGCTCATCTCTGCTTCATAGCTGAAGAACCAGTGATGTCCGAGTCCGCAGATGTTTCCATGGTCGTGTGGCAGGCATGACTAGACACCGGAATGCATGGAATGCTGTTTACCTTCCCACCAAAGTGGTCCCTATTTATCTACAGTACTTACAATTTCTTGCTTTCAAACTGCTATGTTGACAGGAGCTAGGGCAGAGATGGGAAAAGAAATAAAAATAGAACCATCAGGAATTGTCTTTTGCAAGAAGAATCATATGGGAAACCAACTCTTGACCACAGCTTTTTTTTAAACTGATGGTGGCTGCCCACCCTGGAAGGGGATTATGTGGGGTTTTAGAGCTGCGGACTCCATGGCACATGTACAGTTTGAATAATGCAATGATGTCACATGGCTGTCCCAGTTTGGTGGGAGATAATTATGGCAACCCTACCCCCAGCATTGTAAGGCTAGAGAATCCTCATGATTCTATGTGGGCAATTAGTGATGAGCCAGTGCTCTTTGTCACACATCCCTTGCTTAGAATGTAGTTAGACCATGTTGTGGGGTGGAAGCCTGATGTACCATTCCCTGGGGCCTTAGACTCATCTGTATCAGATGGGCAGGTGTCTAGTTTGATCCCCGGCTTCCCATGTTTGGCCCACACTATGTGAGGCTCCTCTGAAGAACTGAGAGGGAATAGTCCACAGTTTGGTTCATGTTGCAGTTTGTTATTAATAGGGTGTGGCCTTAGCATCTCCAACCTTGTGTCTGGTTCTGTTTTTTGGGGTGGCGTGGCAATGTAGTGACTTATAGTGGTATAAAAATGAAAGGTAAGTGGAGGAGTGTCTCTGAAGGTAATTTGAATGGGTGATTTTCCAGTTTTGCAGCAGCTCCAGAGATTAGGATCAGAGGTGATTACAGAAATAATTAGTAGTGTGAGGTGTTATTAATATCTATGGCTTATTTATTTTATTTTATTTATTTTATTTTTGTGCATTTATATCCCGCCCTCCTGGTGAGTACACCACTCAGGGTGGCTAACAATATAATAAAAATTACAATAAAAACAATTAAACAACAATACTTAAAACAAACCTAACAACCCCAATTAAAACCAGCATTAAAAACACAAACAAATCATTATTAAAAAAAAAACCAACCCACCCTACCCCCGTTAAAACAGAATCACCAAGCCAGAGGGGCAGCCCTACACATAGGCTAAATCAGCCACCGGGCTTGACTGGTAGAGTCAAGTGTGCCCCAAACCTGCTGGAAGAGCCAGGTCTTCAGCATCTTTCTAAAGGGGAGTAGTTCCGTCTGGAGATGCAACTCAGGTGGTAAGAGGTTCCACAGGGCAGGGCAGACATGGAAAGGGCTCTTTTCCTGGTCCCAATAAGATGTACTTCTTTCACTGATGGGACCACCAGTGAGCCTCTCCTGTCTGCTCTAGTAGGATGGGCTAAATTCCTTGTGGTGACATGGTCTCTTAAGTAGCCTGGTCCAATGCCATGAAGGGCTTTAAAGATCAAAACCAGCATCTTGAATTGCACCCGTAGGCACACCAGCAAACAGTGCATCTCCCAGAGAAGTGGTGAGGCGCAAGCATAACGCCCGCACCCCAACACAACCCAGGCAGCCGCATTCTGAACCAGCTGAAGCCTCCAAATGATCACCAAGGGCAGCCCCATGTAGAGTGCATTACAAAAATCCAGTCTGGAGGAGACCAGAGCGTAAGTGACCGTGAGCAAGGAGTCCCGGTCCAGGAGTGGGCACAGTTGGTAAATGACATGAAGCTGTGCAAAGGCCCTCCTAGCCACAGCTGCCACCTGCTCTTCTGCTTCTAATCCTGATTGTACTGTGTATTAACAAAATGTGGGTGTGGGTGTGCTAAACTCGCTGATGTGGGTGTGGCTAGGTAAAACTCTCTGAAAAAGTGCAGACAAGGGCAACGAGAATGATTAGGGGACAGGAACACCTTCCTTACCATCTGAGGCTGCAATGGTTGGGCCTCTTCATTCTTGAACAATGGTGTCTAAGAGGTGACCTGATTGAAGTTTATAAAATCATGCATGGTGTGGACAAAGTAGATAAGGAAAAACTGTTTTCCCTATCGCATAACACTAGAACCAGGGGACACTCCTTCATCCTTGTGGGCATCGAGGCCACGTTGCCTGCAGGGACGAAGGAGTAGCCGGAGCCAGGAAAAGATAAGTGCGGTCAGTGGGGGTTATGGAGTGGGGGGGACAAGGTGGTGGGGCAGGGGTGGCGGCGTGGTTACCATGGCCATGGCTTACCCCCTCCCTAACCCCCACTGACTGCACTTACCTTTTGCCGGCTCCGGATGAGTCTTTCAAAGTATTTCCCTCTTGGCGCAGCCTTCTGCGTAGGGAGAAGCACTGGCCTCTCCTTTATCCCTGCGGGCATTGAGGCTACATTGCCCGCAGGGATGAAGGAGAGGCTGGTGCTTCTCCCTACGCAGAAGGCCGTGCTGGGAGGGAAAGACTTTGCAAGACCCCGCTGGAGCCAGGAAAAGGTAAGTGCGGCCGGTGGGGGTTAGGGAGGGGGAGCTAGGTGGTGGGTGGAGGGGCATGGTTACTGGGGCTGTGCCTCCCCCCCCCACTCCCTAACCCCCACCAACCACACTTACCTTTTCCTGGCTCCTGCTGGGTCTTTCAAAGTCTTTCCCTCCCGGCGTTGTTTTTTAAAGTCGTGCGCCGCACGTTCCCGGCCTCCTCTGCGCTTGCATCCCTCAGCCTGATTGGCTGAGGGGTTGCACAGTGCAGAGGACTCTGGGACTCATAGTTTTATTTTTTTGATCACATTCATGGGGCTGTTGCCCCACTGCCGACTGCGGGAACCTTACAGCGCTCTGCGGGCTGGGTTAGGGCGAGTGCAGGTGGCTCGGTACAGGACAGTATGGATGGGTGTGGGAGCCTTTGTTACATTCCAATGGTTAATGTCCTTCCTTATAGGTATAGATGATGCCCAATATGGATATCCAGGCCTAGCAGAATGACATTCTTGTATATATTTTTTCAACATTAGTTATTTCAGTGTAAGATCTACAGTACGATCTTTGACATTTTTACTGAGAAGTTTCTCTTACTACTTTAGGGTATGATTATTCCCAGGTAAATAGGAGTAGGATAACAGCCTAACTGTGACATAACTAAACAAGATGGAAAGGTGTGTGATATTGACTGGTATGTGCCCAAAATATTAAATGTTTTGAGATATTTCTTGTCTGATTTCTCAGATTACTATCATCATATGTATCCTAGTTCTGCAAATTCTGAGGTTTGTGAACCCAAAACAAGAAACTGTACCCAAAGACATGACCAGCAGGCTTGGGACAAACCCAGAAATATCCTCCTTCCCTCCATTAACATATAAACCAACAAGGGATTTTCTACGGTCTATATTAAACTGCTTATAAAATAAGGATTGTTTCTTAGGATGATAAACACATATTTGGAGGAAGAAAATGTTCCCATTGGGCTGCTGGGCAGAGGGGCAGGGCGAACTCTGTGCTGGGGTGACTGCACAGGTGCTCACAGAGAGGGCTCCGAGTGCCACCTCCGGCACGTGTGCCATAGGTTTGCCACCAAAGTACTAGGAAATGTAAAAAATGAGTATTTAGGCCAAGGATATCTATTGATGTCTAATATTTGCTTATTTGCATTTCTAAGAGGGTAGCAATGTTAATCTTTTACAAGTCACTAATATCTTAGACATCTCAAACAAAGGACTAACTTTTTAAACTCTGTGGCATCCTTAAAAGGTTCATTTAGATAAACTTTCAGGTATTGTTTGTAATTTCCCGCCAAAAATTTAATCACCAAAATGTTGGACCATTTGTACTACTGTTACCTTTCTCAATTCCCCTTCTTCCATGTGCTTGTATAAATGTCGAATTGTTTCCCGAGGCTGCATTCCATGAATCTGAAGAAATGGGCTGTAGTCTATGCTGTTTGGATGCTTACACCAAAAAGAACTATCCACATTTCAGGTGCTCTCAGGAAATTAAAGGGTTAACACTTTGGTCAAGCAAAAAGCACTCTTTTAATGCTCAGATGAAATGTGCAACCACAAAAGGAGAACTTTCATACCTTAGCAGCAGGAACCTTTTGGCTTTGAAGAAATAAAAAAGGAAAGCACCACAATATATATTTAATATCAAAGAAAGAAGTAGAAAAGAGAAAATGACCTGGCTACAGGGTTAGAGTAGTCTGTTTATTCCTTCAGGCAATGCTTTCCTGAAGTAGTTACAGCAAAGGAAGATTACAGTTCTTTTACAGATAAAAAAGGGATTCTCTGAAATGAGAAGCATCTTCATAGCTTGCTCTTGAGGAAGTTATGATGGGGTCCAGGGAATCTGTGACATGGAAATAATAGGACATAAATGCCTTTCTATCTTCCAAGGCATGAAAAGGGCTTAAGTTGGAGTAAATTTATATGAGGAAAGATAGAATTTGTTATTTCTATGAGTGCTTGTTTTCCTTAGTCCATCTGTATATGGTTGCAGAAATTTTACTTATTTTATTCTTGTTATTCCATCATTCAAAGCAGGTGGTTATATCTGACTGCATTTTGCAAATATATTCTTTTGTGTTTTCCCCTTTCTTTTTAAATAAAGCTTATACAATCCACTCTAGCTTTTGGATTTTGTTGAGGGAAACCTTGGTAATAATTCTTGTCCTTGACCTTTTGGCTACATTTTACCAGGATCAATGTTGCTTATCAGAACATTTTCACTTTCAAAGGAATTTTATTTTTTTATTTATCTGCAGCCCGCTGATTTATTTATTTGTATCCTACTTATAATTACTGCATAGCACTAATCTAGGTGCCTCACAGAAGATAAAAAACATTAGGAGGAAGAGAAGCTGGTAGCTTCCAATGTATCCTCTGAGCATACCTATTAACTCAAGATAGAAAGCTGGGAAAGGCTGGACTGGGTATTCCATGAATAATTTCATCATCATCGTTATTATTATTTTCATTTTTACCTGCATTGGGAACACAGTAAAGGCAAAGGTTTCCCTGGCTCGAAAGCCAGTCATATCTGACTCTAGGGTTCAGTGCTCATCTCTGTTTAGCTTTACACAATTTTGATAGCTTTTTACTGAATGGAAGAGTGGTGGCACAATATGGCCGCTATGCTCTTTGCTGGCCCCTGCCCCCAGGAGACGGGCATCTGGGCCTCTGGCAGGGCGTGGCCATGCTCCCCATAAAAGGGGTGGCCACACGGCAGCCCGCTGCCATTTTCAGAAAGATTGGCTGGGCGAATACATTTACTCTTCAGCCAATCTTTCACTGGGTAGCGCTGGTGGCTCTTTTCAGCCTTCGGGGCAGCGATGGCCCCAAAGAGGAAGGCTTCTGCCACCCTGGCACAGCGGACACAGGGGCGGGCTCGCCCATCACCCCCCGCTCCTCCACCCGGTCCCTCCTCAGGCCGGAGGGCTCGAGTAAGGCAGGCCGGGTGGCTGACCCTGGGGCTTTGCCCCCTGCTTCTCCTGACCCTGCGGGGCATTCCGGGGAGGTGATCCTCCCCGTTGCTGATCCCCCCAAGTCAGAGGACCCGGGCAGGGGTAGCATGGGCTGCCCCTATGGTGGCCTTACCCAGACAGGGGTCGGATGGCCCCTCTTGGCTCTATGGGGGTCTGGGGCCTGCCCCTGGGGGGCATGGGCCAGACTATCTCTCCTGGCCCTATGTGGGTCCGGGGCCTACCCCTGGTCCCACACCATCATCCCCTGGGGGGCATGGGTTGGGCCACCACTTCTGGCGCTATGGGGAACTGGGGCCTAACCCTGGTCCCATTTTCCAGTCCCCCTGACCCACACCCCCTTTTGGCACACATCGCGGTGCCATGGGTATTGCCCCACCGCCCCAGGACTGCTGGGAAGAGCAGCCTGTGCGTGGCTGTCCTTCGTACACTGAGGCCAGATAGCCTCAAGTGTCTAGGCAGGCCCTGAGCCAGGTTGAGCTGCTAGAGGCCGTCTGGCCCACGCCTTTCGGGCTTCCACAACTCCCCACATGGCCGCCCCAGCCGGGCTTGCCTCAGGCGGGCCCTCCAGGTCGGACAGGATCCACAGTGGCACAGAGCTCGGCTTCGTTTGCGAGCTCCGACACCCCTCACCGGCTGGAACCCTCAGTGGGGGCGGCTGGGGGGTGCAATGTGTGAGTATGGCAGTCAAGCTAGAACACACTTCACTCACCCCAACGCTAATGCGGGGGGACAGTGGCCCTGGCCTCAACAGGCCATGACGGCCTTGCCTACACCAGCCTTGCTGCCCCCTGCCACTTGAGGAGCTCCTTACCCACCAGTTCTGCCTGGCGTTACACCTGCAGCTCCCAACGTGCCATACCCCATTTGGCTGTATGGCCTGCTGGCGAACTTGGCATATCGCTATGTGCCAACCTCTGCCATGCCTACGGCCGGCTACTCCCTCCCCCTTGGTGACCATCTCTCGCAGGCCACCAGGGATAAGATTTGGCGTGGGGAGTATGTAGAGATTTTTAGTCTGCTCAACCGCGAGCCCACCAAGGAGGAGAAGGAGCGGCAGGACAACAGGGACAAGGAGTTGTCTCGTCATCATAAGCCACCTCGTATGTGGGCTAACTGGCTCTCTGCTTACCTAATTTATGCGGCAGTGTATCTTAGGGCTCGCCCTGATATGGTGATCCCTATGCTACAGTACTTAGATACCATTTATCGGGCTTACATGGATTTCCCTGGCTCGTCTTGGTTAGCTTAGGATGAGGAATTTAGGATGAGGGCAGCCCTATACCCCGAGATGAAATGGGATGAGCCCAGTCAGCTCTTATGGCTCCTTTATATGACCCCATCCTGGCTGGTGGCCAGGGACTGGTATCACTGCAGCCATGTGGTGCAGCGGCCCAGTGCGGCACAGTCTCCCTGCCAGCCGGCAGGGCAGGGGGTTCCAGCCCTCCTGCTGTGCTGGAGCTACTCATCATCTGGTGTCTGCAATAGGCGGCAATGCAAGTTCAGGCATGAGTGCCCTTTATGCGCCGGACCGCACGCTGCTTCTGCATGTCTGCGAGCTGGTGGGTCTCGCGGCAGGGGTTGGGGACAGCCTGGGCCGGCCAGGGGTGCCCCTGATGCAACCGCACCTCCAAAAGGCCCCCTCCCCAATTCAACTTAGGGTTCTCGAGAGGTGGTTGTGCGTCTATCCATGGAGGGACAACACAGTTTATTTGTTAGAGGGTTTTACATCTGATTTCTGCATCCCTTTCACGGGTGTACGCGCACCCCAGGATGCTCCAAATTTGCAGTCACTCTGGGGTAAGGAGGGCATAGCCGAGGAGAAGATAGCCAAGGAACTCAGGGAGGGGAGGGTTGCTGGCCCCTTCGACAACCCCCCTATTCTAACTTAAAGGTATCCCCACTCGGCTTAGTTCCTAAAAAGTCCTCTGGTGAATTTCGTTTGATTCACCACCTGTCCTACCCTGAAGGCTTGTCAGTCAATGATGCTATACCGGATGAACTTTGTTTGGTCCGGTATACGTCTTTTGATCAAGCCTTGCAAATGGTTCGCCATGCGGTCGCGGGGCGCTACTGGCTAAATGTGATATTAAATCGGCTTTTTGATTGTTGCCAGTACACCCTGATGACTTTGAGTTGTTAGGTTTTTGTTTTAAGGGAAAGTTTTATGTGGATAAGGCTATGCCCTTTGGCTGTTCCATTTTCTGCTCGGCCTTTGAATGCTTCAGTACCTTTCTTCATTAGGCTTTCATTCAGAGGTCGGGGTCTCGGGCCATGGCACACTACCTGGATGACTTTTTGTTTGGTGGTGAACATGGCTTGGGCACCTGTGGACAGCTGTTGGCTACCTTTCAGGAGCTGATGGTGGAACTTGGTGTTCCCCTTGGTCCTGAGAAGATGGAAGGCCCTTCCACCACTCTCACCTTTTTGGGTATAGAAATTGACACCCTGGCACAAACGTCCCGGCTGCCACAGGAGAAGGTGACCCGGATCTCAGACGTGATTTTGGCTATGCTAGCCAAACGTAAGGTGTCTCTACACGACTTGCAGGTGCTGCATGGGCACCTAAACTTTGCTTGCAGGGTAGTCACCCCGGGCAGGGCATTCGCCAGGCGACTTTGCGATGCTATGGTGGGTCTTTCAAGAAAGCACCACAGGGTTCGACACACCAGGGGCTTGAGGGCCGAACTATTAGTCTGGCTTGCCTTCCTCCAAGAGTTCAATGGGGTTTCCTTTTGGCGCACAGAGTTAGTTGCCACACCACACTTTAAGGTCCAGTCTGACGCATCTGGTTCACTGGGCTATGGTATCTATTTTAAGGGCTGTTGGGCTTACGATAGGTGGCCCGAGGAATGGCAAGGTACTGAGGGCCTGCGGGACCTCACATTCCTTGAATTTTTTCCTATTCTCGGTGCACTTATGCTCTGGGGTGAGATGTGGGCTAATTCCGTGGTTCATTTTTGGTGTGACAATGCTGCCGTGGTGCACATTGTCAATGCCCAAACCTCCAGGTCCCCCAGAGTTATGGCCTTAGTTAGGCAGTTTGTGCTTAGGTTGCTGCGCCTTAATGTGCTTTTTAAAGCCAGACATGTTCCAGGCATTAATAATGATATTGCCGATGCTTTATCCTGCCTGCAGATCTCCCGGTTCCGGGTCTTAGCGCCAGACACCGAAGAACTTCCCTCTCCACTCCCGAGCGAGATGTGGGCCTTTGGCGAGGAGAAGTGAACAGGGCGATCGGCATATCTTTGGCCCTGCGCACGCATAAGGCGTATCAGCACATATATTTTAATTTTATGGTGTTTCGTAGGGATGTGCACCTGCCTGACATATGGCTGATTCCGGTTGACCATATCTTGCAGTATATGGTGCACCTTCATAGCCAAGGGTTAGCTCCACGCACTGTTGCCACTAGGCTTTCTGCTTTGGCCTTTGCTGCCAAGGCATGGGGTTACCCTGATCACATGGACGTCTTCCGAATACGCTGTGTCTTACAGAGGTGGACACGTGAATGCGGCCGCTGCCCTGACACACGCTAACCCGTTTCCCCTTCTCTGCTGGCTAGCCTGGCTAGGGCTTGGCATAGCCTTTGCTATGACCAGTACGAGGAATCTCTTTTTCATGTGGCCACCACAGTGGCTTTTTTCGGGGCTCTTAGGATCAGCGAGCTGGTGCCCCTTTCTCTTTTTTTTTTTCTTTTCTCAAAAATTTATTTCTCGATACACGTCCAATAATTAAAAAAACAAGAGATAACAAACAGAACAATATAAGAAAATAAAAGACAAAATACACAGTAATATAAATAAGCAAAGAAAGAGAGAACAGAAAAAAAAAGAAACAGAACAAAATATCACCACATGCTATATACAATGCTATGGAGACAGAATTTCCCCTTTTATCTATTATCATCTCAAAAATGCAATGTAATCTGGCACCGGCAGTTGCCCATGACCATTAATCAAGGTATAATCTATCAAACATTTCCAAATTTCCTGAAATTTGCTTTCTTTAATTAACCCTTTTCTTAAATTTAACTCCCAGGTGAGCTTATCATTCAGCGCAGTATTCCACAACTCCTTATACCAATCCTCTATTTTTGGGGTAACATCACATTTCCAATATCGCGCTATACACTGTCTAGCACTGGATAACATAATTGCTAATAATTCCCTTTTTTGTTGCTCTACCACCTCCACATCTGTTAACAAAATTAAAATTACATCCAATTTCATTCTTACATCTAGAATTCTCCCAATTTCGTGTTCCACCTTCAACCAGAATGACTTCGTCTCTTTACACCCCCACCACATATGCTCATATGTTCCAATTTCCCCCTTACACCTCCAACAAAATTTCGACTTTGTATTGTCAATTTGGTATAGTCGTACCGGAGTCAAGTACCACTTCCACAATAATTTATAATTGTGCTCTTTTATTCTTACAGACAAAGACCTCATTATTCTCCTTTTCCATTTAGCATTCCACTGCTCGTCTGTAATTATGATATTCAAATCTAGCTCCCATGTTTCTTTTAAAGCTTTCTGATGCTGATCTGAGTCATCTAAAACCTTATATATTTTGCTTACTAACCCCTTAACTTTTACCTGCCCACTTTTTAGACTAAGTACCAACTCTTCAAATTTCGTCCGCTCCCTATCCAAGCTCATTTCATCTAAATATCTTTTATTCCAACTGTCAATAGACATCAATTGAAGCCAATTCAATTTAAGTTGTCTACCTATATCTAACTTTCTTTCCTTGTCTCTACATGCTGTTATCCAATCCTTTAATAGAGTTATATTATTCTTATTCAATACTTCTACTACGCTCTTATCCATTCTCAGTGGGAATGATTTCATATCACTCAGGCCTAATATTGGGGACAACCCTGGTGCCAATTTATTTTTCAGTAATGTCCAAGTTTTTAAAAGAGCTTTTAACAATTTATTTGTAGCATTAATTTTTGCTTTCCCTTTGCCCAAAAACATTAATATTTCTTCACCCAGTTTCTCTCGCAATTCAATTTTTCCCCAAATCGATTCTTCTTTCACTAAAATTTTACAAATATTCTTCAGTTGAAATGCCCAATAATAATTTTTAATATTTGGAATTCCTAACCCGCCCTTTTTTTGTGATGAATACCATAAAAACTTTGGTATCCTGGCCCTTTTTCCACCGTTACAAAAATTATTTAATATAGTTTGAAAAACCTTTAATTCCTTCTCTTTCATATATATTTGCAGGGTATCAAATAAGAAATTTAATTTGGGTAAAAGCTTCATTTTACATAGCGAAACGCGTCCAAACCACGACAAATTTAGCTTCTTATACCGTAAAATCATTTCTTTTAATTCTTTTTCCAATTTATCATAATTTAACCTTTTTAAATCATCATATTTATTTGAAATGTTTATCCCCAGGTATTTTATATTATCTCTAATTTGTATTTTAAATTTAGCTTTTAAACTTTCTTGTATGTCCAAATCCACATTAAAAAGAATTGCTTCTGACTTATCCCAGTTTACCTTAAGTCCCGTCACCCTTTGAAATTCCTCTAAATGCCCATATATCTTCCCTAGTGTATTCTGTGGATTTTTTATTGTTATTAGGGTGTCATCAGCATATTGGCTAATTTTTATACCTTCAATTCCAATTAATTCCTTATCTTCCCTTATTACATTAGCTAACAATTCCATGGCCATTATAAATAAAGATGCCGACAATGGATCTCCTTGCCTTGTTCCCGCTTCCAATTTAATCTCCCCTGTTAATTCCTCATTTAATTTAAACCTAGCCGAGCCTTGCTGATACAACTGCTCAATTACCCCACAAAATTTTTGTCCGAATCCATATTTTTTTATAATTTCCTTTATAGTTATCCATTGGATCGAGTCAAAAGCTTTGAATATATCCAGGGAGAAGAAACCCACATGCTCCTCTTGTTCCTGAGCAATAATTGTCAAGTCAACCATCCTTCTTGTCAAATCCGACATATACCGATCTCTCATAAATCCCACTTGATCCTTATTAATGTATTTACCACTAAAATTATTCAATCTATTAGCTAAAATGGCCGTAAAAATTTTTGCGTCCTGATTCATCAGGGAAATCGGTCTATAGGATTCAATTTTTTCCAGATTTTTCCCTACCTTTGGAATTAAAATTATAATTGTACTATACCACGATTTAGGAACTCTCCCTCCCTCCAAAATATAATTAAAAATCCTTTCCATTTTTGGTAACAGCATCTCTTTAAAATCTTTATAAAACTCCACCGATAAACCATCCTCGCCTGGAGCCTTGCCTATCCTTAACCTTTTTATGACCTCCTTTATTTCCTTTGGTGCCCCTTTCCAAACGTGATAGGTCACACAGGGCATTGGAACTAGCCGATGTTTCCCTCGTGCAGGAGTGGGCTCAGTTGAAGATGATTATTATTATTATTATTATTATTATTATTATTATTATTATTATTATTATTATTATTATTATTATTATTATTATTATTATTATTATTATTATTATTATTATTATTATTATTATTATTATTATTGCTCTCCTCTGCGCCCGCCTTGGCGGGATAAAGGAGGAAGACGCGCCCAACGCCGCGGGACCTCGCCGCTGCCTCTCCCCGGCCCCTGTCATCGGCCTGGGGATGGGAGGCACCTGGAGCTGCTCTCCTCTGCGCCCGCCTTGGCGGGATAAAGGAGGAAGACGCGCCCAACGCCGCGGGACCTCGCCGCTGCCTCTCCCCGGCCCCTGTCATCGGCCTGGGGATGGGAGGCACCTGGAGCTGCTCTCCTCTGCGCCCGCCTTGGCGGGATAAAGGAGGAAGATGCGCCCAACGCCGCGGGACCTCGCCGCTGCCTCTCCCCGGCCCCTGTCATCGGCCTGGGGATGGGAGGCACCTGGAGCTGCTCTCCTCTGCGCCCGCCTTGGCGGGATAAAGGAGGAAGACGCGACCAACGCCGCGGGACCTCGCCGCTGCCTCTCCCCGGCCCCTGTCATCGGCCTGGGGATGGGAGGCACCTGGAGCTGCTCTCCTCTGCGCCCGCCTTGGCGGGATAAAGGAGGAAGATGCGCCCAACGCCGCGGGACCTCGCCGCTGCCTCTCCCCGGCCCCTGTCATCGGCCTGGGGATGGGAGGCACCTGGAGCTGCTCTCCTCTGCGCCTGCCTTGGCGGGATAAAGGAGGAAGACGCGCCCAATGCCGCGGGACCTCGCCGCTGCCTCTCCCCGGCCCCTGTCATCGGCCTGGGGATGGGAGGCACCTGGAGCTGCTCTCCTCTGCGCCCGCCTTGGCGGGATAAAGGAGGAAGACGCGCCCAACGCCGCGGGACCTCGCCGCTGCCTCTCCCCGGCCCCTGTCATCGGCCTGGGGATGGGAGGCACCTGGAGCTGCTCTCCTCTGTGCCCGCCTTGGCGGGATAAAGGAGGAAGACGCGCCCAACGCCGCGGGACCTCGCCGCTGCCTCTCCCCGGCCCCTGTCATCGGCCTGGGGATGGGAGGCACCTGGAGCCGCTCTCCTCTAAGCCCGCCTTGGCGGGATAAAAAAAAGGAAGACGCGCCCAACGCCGCAGGACCTCGCCGCTGCCTCTCCCCGGCCCCTGTCATCGGCTGACAGATTGGCTGCAGTTGCGAGGTAGCCCGGTGCGCCCATAAGAAGATCTGCCATGCCAGGGAGCCACCAACGTTGCCGGACGCTTCCCCTTGGTGAGAGCAGGGGTGGCGGGAGCGAGAGACTGGCTGCTGTTGCGAGGCAGCTGCGAATTGTACTGTTAATTGCTATCTTATAATTGTAAGGCGAACAATCAATTGTATTATTGTTCTATGATGTGTATTAATTGTATTATCGATTGTGATTTGATATTTTTGTAAAGTTTATTGTGATTCTCATTATGATTGTATTTTGCACTGTATTTTCCCCTTTCCCCTCCTCCTCCCCCTCCCCTCCCCCTTATGTTTTGTTTGTATTTATTGGATTGCTCTGTAAACCGCTTTGAGTTGTCAGTAGACAAGCAAAGCGGTATATAAGCACAATAAATAAATAAATAAATAAATAAATAAATAAATATATTATTATTATTATTATTATTATTATTATTATTATTATTATTATTATTATTATTATTATTATTATTATTATTATTATTATTATTATTATTATTATTTCATGTCAGAAATTATTCTGGGTTGAAAGGATTTTTGTGGAAGAAACGCCACTCAGGGGACACCCAAATGAGGCTCCTTTCATGTCCCCAAAAGCTGGGACAGAGACTGGTGCTCAATCCATCATGCAGTACCTGGATCTCAAACTGCCAACTTGCCAGCCTTCCAGCTAATAAGGTGAGCTTCTTAACCACTAAGCCACCACAGCCCCCTTAAAAAATAGGGAAATATTTTATTATTATGGGTCGTGTTACATAATAAGTAATTAAATTACTGTAGTTGACTTGATATAGCGAACTTTCCTTTACATATCAACGTTTTCCTTTTCTTTTTTTAAATTAAATTTTTATTAAATTTTCAAACAAATATACAGTAATAAAAACATTAATAAATACATATAAAAGTAAAAGAAAAACATTGAAATTTTAACAATCTTTCCTAAGCGTTCTTGGAAATAATTTTATGCAAACAAACAAATACAAAAAAAGTAACAATACATTTTACGATATGAAATAAATAAATAAAAACAAATTATTAAACACCCAGTGCTTTTTACAATGCCCTGGAGAGCACAGAGTATCATTTTACTTTAAATCCAAAAACTCCTTTGATCAGGTACAGGTCTATTCCTTTCTTCTCCCCTGAGTGAGTAATCCACAAAAAATTGCCAAATATTCCAAAATCTATTCTCTTTAATATTACCCTTTTTTTTGTTTATCTCCCATGTTAACTTATCGTTCAATGCTAAATCCCACATTTCTTTATACCATTCTTCAGTCTTTATATTCTCATCATTTTTCCAATACATTGTCTACCCGTTGTCAACATTATTTCTAATAACTCTTTTTTATCCTTGTTTAAATTTACACTTTCCACATCTGTCAACATAGTGATATTTGACCCTAATTTAATTTTCTTACCCATAATTTCAACAATCTCTTTCTCATTTTCCCCCAAAATTCTTTTACTACCTTGCAACTCCACCACATATGTTCATATGTTCCCATTGCCTCCTTACATCGCCAACACATTTTATCCTTCTTATTGTCAATCTGATGTAGCCTCACTGGGGTCAAATACCACTTCCACAACATTTTTAGTTATGTTCCTTTATTCTAACTGACATGGTTCTCATTATTCTTTTCTTACATTTATTTTTCCAGCTATCATCATCTATCTTTATATTCAAATCTTGCTCCCAACTTGTTTTCAGCTCCTCCTGTGGATTACCCTCCTTATTCTATAATACATACAATTTGCTTACCACACCCTTAATACCTTTCTCCCTTTCTTATTTTTGAAATCATTTCCTCGAACTCTGTCATCTCTCTTTCTAACCCAGGATCTCTCATATACTTACAATTCCATTTGTTTACCAGCACTAATAAAATAAAAACCAATTCAATTTCAATTGCCCATACAAATCTATTTTTCTATCACTGTCCTTACAGGTCCGTATCCAGTCCCTCAACAGGAAATACCTCTTTTACTCTTTCATCAATTTTTATTGGAAAATTTGTGATATCCTCCATTTCAATAATAGGGGAAGTATCCAGAGCCAATTTCTTCTTTACCTTTCTCCATATTCCCAGTAATGTCTTCATCATACTATTCATAGTTAATACTTTCCCCATATAACACCCTAAAAAACCATTTTTCCTATATGATTATAATCCTTCATCTCAATTTCTTCCCAAATTACTTTTTCCTTAGCTAAGATCTTTACAATATTTTTAATTAGAAAAGCTCGATAATATACCATCAGATTCGGCATTCCTAATCCACCTTCCTTTTGAGATATATACCAGAATTTTTTTGCTAGTCTAATTCTCTTTCCTCCATTACAAAAGTTGTTAATCATTTTTGAAACTCCTTAATTTCCTTATTGTTCAATTGAATTGAAAGAGCATCAAATAAAAAGTTGATTCTAGGTAGTAACATCATTTTACTAAGCACAATTCTTCCAAACCAAGACAGTTTCAACTTTTGGAGATGTTGTATTTTAGCTTTCATTTCTATTTTCAATTTTCCATAATTCAACCTCTTAAGATCCTCAAACTTGTTTGAAATGTTTATCCCCAAATATTTCAAACTATCTTTAATTTGTAAATTACCCTTTCCTTTTTATCTTCTGTTGTTCTTCCTTTCCCATATTACACAATATCATTTCTGATTTATCCCAATTTATTTTCAAACCTGTGACACCTTCAAAATTTCATTACATTTCATTTCAAGTTTAATTTCTATACCGCTTACTCACCCAGCGGGCAACTCAAAGCGGTGTACATAATAACAATAGGATAGTACAATAATACAGGTAAACATAACACAATAAATCAACAATACAATAATAAAGCAATAATGTCATCAAATTAAAAGATTACAAGTCAGGAAAAACATAATATAAGTAAAGGGGGAAAAGCAAATAAGTTACACTAGAACTCTCCACAATATGGCAATTTCTACAATGTTAAAGATACACAAATACAAAGACTAATACTGATCCTGACACAATACAATTTATCATTTAATACCAACTAGTACCCTCGGCTACTACAAGTCTAAGACGAAGCCCTTAAAAATGTCTCATCTGAAAAGAAAGGGGGTGTCCCACCACATGGCAGCTGTACTCAGGGAACAGCTGTGCTCCCACCCACCCCTGACCAAAGCAAGTCAGGGTGGGGAGCCGGCGGTGTTGCGGCGGCTCGGCGACAGTGGCGGCTCTTCTAGCCCCGCGGCGGGAACTCAGGGCAGCTGCGGCATGCTCCCACCCACCCCTGACCAAGGCAAGTCAGGGTAGGGAGCCGGCGGTGTTGCGGCGGCTCGGCGGCAGTGGCGGCTCTTCTAGCCCGGCGGTGGGAACTCGGGGCAGCTGCGACATGCTCCCACCCACCCCTGACCAAGGCAAGTCAGGGTGGGGAGCCGGCGGTGTTGCGGTGGCTTGGCGGAGGTGGCGGCTCTTCTAGCCCTGCAGCGGGAACTCGGGGCAGCTGCGACATGCTCCCACCCACCCCTGACCAAGGCAAGTCAGGGTGGGGAGCCGGCGGTGTTGCGGTGGCTCGGCGGAGGTGGTGGCTCTTCTAGCCCCGCAGCGGGAACTCGGGGCAGCTGTGGCATGCTCCCACCCACCCCTGACCAAGGCAGGTCAGGGTGGGGAGACGACAATCCTTTAATTGTCCTTGCATTCTGCCTAGTACCTTCTCAGGATGTTTAGCAATTATCAAAGTATCATCTGCATATAAGCTTATTTTATTTCCCATAACCCTTTCTATATTTCCATCTTCCCTTATGGCCTTTGCCAATATTTCCATTGCCATGATGAACAAAATTGGAGATAATGGACAGCCCTGTCTTGTACCAGCTTCTAATTTCACCTCTTCTGTAACCTCATCATTTACTCTAATAATAGCTGTTCCTTGTTGATATAATTGCTCAGTTGTCTTCCTAAATTTATCACCAAATCCATAACATTTGATTACCTCTTTAATTGTCACCTATTGTAAGGAATCAAATGCCTTAAAAATATCTAGGGATAATAGTCCAACTTTTTCTTTTGTTTGTCTCCCAGTGTCAACTAACTCTACCACTCTTTTTGTCAGGTCTGTGATATGTCTCCCTTTCAAAAAAACCACTTGATCCGCATTTATATAATTGCCCATAAAATTGTTAAGCCTATTTGCCAATATCACTGTAAAGATCTTAGCATCCTGATTTATCAATGAAATTGGTCTGTATGATTCCACTTTTTCTAAATCCTTTCCAGATTTCGGCAATAATACAATTATAGTCCTATACCATGAAGTTGGAATTTGCCCACCTTCTAATATATAATTATATAATTTTGCCAGTTTTGGTACCACTATATCTTTGAATTCCTTATAAAACTCTGCAGGTAATCCGTCTTCCCCAGGTGCTTTATCGTTTTTCAGGCTGGCTATTACCTCTTTTATTTCCTTTTCTGTTATTGATTCTTCCATTCTATTTCTGTGCTCCTGATTTATCTTATTACTGATTTGATTTTCCAATTGTTCTTTTAACTTTACCACATCTATCTATTTTTTCGCATATAAAGCTTGATAAAAATCCTTCACAATTTTACATTTATCTCCAAACTTATTACATCTTACCCCTTCTTTGTTAGTCAACACTCCAATTTCCCTTTTTTCCTTCTTTTCCTTAGCAGCTCTTGCTAATAATTTTGAGTTTTTATTGCTATATTCAAAATATTCCTTTTAAATATATCAAATCTCTTTTAACCTTTTCTATATCCTTTCCTATCAATTCAGCCTTCAATCTTTGCATATTATCAAAAACCTGCTTATCTTTTGTCCTAGCATGTTCCTCCTGTAACTGTTTTATTTCATATTCAATATTGATCTGTGACACCTTACATTTTTGTATCTTATACTGGCCATCTTAATACTTTCCCCTCTAAACACCGACTTCATGGCATCTCAAACCACATTGAAATTCACCTCTTCTGTATCATTCCAGTGCCAACTTTCCTTCCAACTCTCGATAATTTGTTCTTTACATTTATGGTCTTTAAATAATTTAGGATCATACCTCCAGTTCCTTCTTATTTTCCTCCTACCCTCTATTCTCATTTCTGCCAACATTTTCACATGATCTGATTCCTTAAAAATTCCTACTTCTACCTCCTCCATATATTTGATCAAATTCTCTGTTACTAATATGTAATCTATCCTGGAGTATGAGTTATGTACCTGTGAGAAATAAGTATATTCCCTTTCCAACCCCTTGAGATCTCAATCCTAGAGATACCATCCACTTATCCAGAATCTGTCCTTTAACACCTTTTCCACATCTTAATATATTTGTACAATCTAAATTTGACCTTACTAAATTGAAATCTCCAGCCACAATCGTATTTGTTGTTTTTTCTTTTGCCAATATAATATACATTTTTTCTAAAGATTCAGCCTGATGCTTGTTTGGGGCATATATGTTCACTAAAGTTACTTCCTCATCATCTATTTTTCCTTTTACTATCAAATATCCGGGACAGAAATACTCTTTGTCATTTCAAATCCCAACCTAGTTGAAATCAAAGTTGCCATCCCTCTAGCCTTTGATGTCCCATATGACTTTTCATCAAATTGCATCCATCCAAAAAACAATTTGTTCATATCCTGCGATTTTGATGCGTTTCCTGTAGAAAGACTATATCTGGCCTGTCTTTCCTCAAAGCTGATTCAATAATTCTTCTCTTAACCTGGGACCCTGTACCTTTCACATTCCACGTTAATACTATAATATCTCTCATAATTCATCAACCACCCTCTTCTGCCACCTCTGATTTCTCCATTGGGCATGCTTCCCTCTAACCCACAATGACTAAACATATACCAAAAACAAAGAACAATCAAGTCTACCCTCCCCACTTTTTTCTCCAAAAATGTTGCCTTCATCTCCCAAAGAGGGGAGGGGGGAACATGAAAGATGTACGTATTATCTAATGCTGGAGTGCATATTTCATTACTAATAAACCTATCTATTTGTATAAAATACTTTTCCCTTCTAAAATTCCTAAAGTCCTTTCTCCCCTATATCATTCTCTTCTAACCCCTAGTTCACCCTTCATCAGCTGTCTTCTGTGTCTCTGTATCCAAACCAGCTCCACCAGTACCACCAGTACGCGGATGACATACAGTTGTACATCTCGGCCCATGGGGACCCCAGTGATGCCGTCAAAGTCCTTTCCAGGTGCCTGGAAGCTGTTGGGGTCTGGATGGGGGCTAACGGGCTACAACTGAATCCCAGCAAGACTGAGTGGCTATGGATAAGGGGTCCTGCGTTAACCCGGGAGCTACCATCTTTGGTTCTGGATGGGGCTATTTTGCCCCAGACAGACCCGGTGCGCAACTTGGGGGTCCTCCTGGATTCACGGCTACTGCTAGAAGAACAGGTGGCAGCTGTGACCAGGAGGGCTTTCGCCCAACTTTGGGTGATTCGCCAGTTGCGCCCACTCCTGGACAGGGACTCCTTGCTCATGGTCACTCACGCTCTGGTCACCTCCAGACTAGATTATTGCAATGCGATCTACATGGGGCTGCCCTTGACGACCATTCGGAGGCTACAGCTGGTCCAGAATGCGGCAGCCAGGGTGGTGATGGGGTGTGGGCTTTATGCCCGTGCTTTGCCACTGCTCCGGGAGCTGCACTGGTTGCCAGTTTGTCTCCGGGTGCAATTCAAGGTGCTGGTTTTGACCTTTAAAGCCCTATATGGTAGTGGGCCGGGTTACCTAAGAGACCGCATCGCCCTAAGGACGTCTGTCCGTCCAACCAGAGCAGACCGGAGGAGCTCTCTAATTGTGCCATCAGCCAGAGGGGCTCGCCTCTCTGGCACAAGGAGGAGAGCCTTCTCCATGTCTGCGCCGGCCCTCTGGAACCTCCTGCCACAGAACTACGTCTCCGGACGGAATTGCTGCCTTTCAGAAAAGAACTTAAAACCTGGCTGGCGGGTCAAGTGTGGGGTGCAGGTGGAAGGGTAACCTCCATTGGGTGGTTGGTGTAGAAGAACTCCTCCCCATGGTGCCCTTTGGATCCTGCAGCCCTTGTTTTTAGGGGGTGGGTAGTTTTAACAGTTTTTAACATGTATTTTTATTGTGAACCGCCCTGAGTTGGCTTTGGCCGAGTGAGCGGTATATAAATGTGACAATTAAATTAAATTAAATTAAATTAAATCAGAGTATCATCGGCATATAAACTTATCTTAGTTCCCATGACCCCTTCTATTCCTTTATCATCCCTAATAGCCTTTGCTAACAACTCCATGGCCAAAATGAACAAAATTGGAGATAATGGGCAACCCTGTCTCATTCCTGCTTCTAATTTTACCTCATCAGTAACCTCATCATTCACTCTGACAATAGCTGTACCTTGTTGATATAATTGATCAATTATTCTTCTGAATTTATCACCAAATCCATAACTTTTAATTATTATTTTTATTGCCACAAACTGCAGAGAATCAAATGCTTTAAATATATCTAAAGATATCAAACCTTCTTTCCCCCTTGTTTGCCTCACTGTAGCCAATAAATCTAATGTTCTTCTTGTCAGATCTGCCATATGTCTTCCTTTCAAGAAAACAACTTGGTCTACTTCTATATAATTACCCATAAAATTATTTAGCCTGTTTGCCAATATTGCTGTAAAGATTTTGGCATCTTGGTTGATCAATGAAATAGGTCTATAAGATTCCACTTTTTCTAAATCCTTTCCAGGTTTTGGCAGCAATACAATCGTGGTCCTATACCATGAGGTCGGGATTTGTCCCCCGTCTAGAATGTAATTATACAATTTTACTAGCTTCTGAACCACTATATCTTTAAATTCCTTGTAGAAATCAGCTGGTAACCCATCTTCCCCTAGGGCTTTAGCCACTTTCAATCCAGCTATTACCTCTTTTACCTCTTTTCCTATTATTCATTCTTCCATTTTTTCCTTATGTTCCTGCTTTATACTACTGTATTTTTGTTTCTCTAATTGAATTTTAATTTTATCTATATCTATATCTTTTTTTTGCATATAGAGCCTGATAAAATTCTTTCACAATTTTACACTTATCTCTAGTTTTGTTACATCTCACCCCTTGTTCGTTTATCAAAACTCCAATTTCTCTCTTTTCCCTCTTTTCTTTGGCTGCTCTTGCCAATAACCTTGAATTTTTATTACTAAATTCAAAATATTCTCTTTTTAAATAAACCAGATCTTTTCACTTTTTCTATATCCTTTCCTATCAATTCCGCCTTTAATCTTTGCAAATCATCAAAATACTTTCCTATCCTTTGTCCTTGCATGTTCCTCCTGCAATCTCTTTATATCCTTTTCATTTTTATCTTGTAAAATCTTAAATTTTTTATATTTAATACTAGCTAATCTAATACTTTCACCTCTAAAAACCGACTTCATGACGTCCCAGACCACATTAAAGTTTACCTCATCATTGTCATTCCAATGCCAATTTTCTTCCCATCTCTCCCTAATTTGCTCTTTACATTTTTGATCCCTAAATAGTTTATCGTCATAACTCCACATCCTTCTCGTCCTCTTTATACCCTCCATCCTTATTTCCATCACAACTTTCGAATGATATGACTCCTTAAAAATTCCAACTTCTATTTCCTCCAAATTTCTAATCATATTCTCTGTTACAAATATATAGTCAATTCTGGAGTATGAATTATAGACCTGTGAGAAATAAGTATAGACTCTTTCTGACCCCTTGAGCTCCCTTCATGTATCCTTCAGCTGCAAAGATGTCATCAAATTGTCCAGTGTTTGTCCTTTGATTCCTTTTCCACATCTTAATATATTTGTACAATCTAGATTAGACCTTATCAAGTTAAAATCCCCAGCCACAATCATCTTCATTGTTTTCTCTCTTGCCAATATTTTACGATTTCCCCCCAAAAATTCAGCCTGATGATCGTTTGGGGCATATACATTCACCAGTGTTATTTCCTCATCATCTATCTTTCCTTTCACAATCAAATATCTACCCTCGGGGTCCAATATACTATTGAATATCTCAAACCCCAGTCTAGTCGATATCAGAATTGCCACTCCTCTTGACGTTGATGTGCCATATGACCTCTCATAATGCTGCATCCAGCCTAAAAAAAGATTATTCGTGTCCTGAGATTTTTGATGAGTTTCCTGCAAAAAAACAATATCCGGCCTGTCCCTCCTGAGTGCTGATTCAATTCTTCTTCTCTTAACCGATGAGCCTGTACCTTTCACATTCCACGTTAACATTTTAATAGACCTCATAATATAATTACCCGCAGTCTTCTTCCATCTCTGATTTCTTCCTTGGACGTGATGCCATCTAACCCACAATAACTAAAAAAGCA
The DNA here is from genome assembly GCA_035047305.1 of Bradypodion pumilum. Taxonomy (NCBI): domain Eukaryota; kingdom Metazoa; phylum Chordata; class Lepidosauria; order Squamata; family Chamaeleonidae; genus Bradypodion; species Bradypodion pumilum. Next base: position 430,973,724 of record JAWDJD010000001.1, read on the forward strand.
AAAAACACAAAAAAATTTCACTGTTTATTTTATTTATTTATTTATTTTTCACGCTTATATACAGCCCACTCAGGTACAACCCAACTCAGGGCGGTTTACATAGCGGACAGTAAATACATAAAAGACACATAATAAAAAAGTTAAAAGTTTTTTAAAAAACCCATCCCTAAAAGGTGCGCAAGAACCGAAGGGACCTTGGGGGAAGGCACACTTCTCTATACCAACCACCCAATGGTACCCCCATCCCCACCCGCACCCCAAACTTGGCCCACCAGCCAGGTCTTTAGTTCCTTCCTAAAAGGCAACAACTCCGTCTGGAGACACAATTCCACAGGCAGAGTTGTTAGCAAAGGCTATTAGGGATGATAAAGGAATAGAAGGGGTCATGGGAACTAAGATAAGTTTATATGCCGATGATACTCTGATTTAATTTAATTTAATTTAATTTAATTGTCACATTTATATACCGCTCACTCGGCCAAAGCCAACTCAGGGCGGTTCACAATAAAAATACATGTTAAAAACTGTTAAAACTACCCACCCCCTAAAAACAAGGGCTGCAGGATCCAAAGGGCACCATGGGGAGGAGTTCTTCTACACCAACCACCCAATGGAGGTTACCCTTCCACCTGCACCCCACACTTGACCCGCCAGCCAGGTTTTAAGTTCTTTTCTGAAAGGCAGCAATTCCGTCCGGAGACGTAGTTCTGTTGGCAGGAGGTTCCAGAGGGCCGGCGCAGACATGGAGAAGGCTCTCCTCCTTGTGCCAGAGAGGCGAGCCCCTCTGGCTGATGGCACAATTAGAGAGCTCCTCCGGTCTGCTCTGGTTGGACGGACAGACGTCCTTAGGGCGATGCGGTCTCTTAGGTAACCCGGCCCACTACCATATAGGGCTTTAAAGGTCAAAACCAGCACCTTGAATTGCACCCGGAGACAAACTGGCAACCAGTGCAGCTCCCGGAGCAGTGGCAAAGCACGGGCATAAAGCCCACACCCCATCACCACCCTGGCTGCCGCATTCTGGACCAGCTGTAGCCTCCGAATGGTCGTCAAGGGCAGCCCCATGTAGATCGCATTGCAATAATCTAGTCTGGAGGTGACCAGAGCGTGAGTGACCATGAGCAAGGAGTCCCTGTCCAGGAGTGGGCGCAACTGGCGAATCACCCAAAGTTGGGCGAAAGCCCTCCTGGTCACAGCTGCCACCTGTTCTTCTAGCAGTAGCCGTGAATCCAGGAGGACCCCCAAGTTGCGCACCGGGTCTGTCTGGGGCAAAATAGCCCCATCCAGAACCAAAGATGGTAGCTCCCGGGTTAACGCAGGACCCCTTATCCATAGCCACTCAGTCTTGCTGGGATTCAGTTGTAGCCCGTTAGCCCCCATCCAGACCCCAACAGCTTCCAGGCACCTGGAAAGGACTTTGACGGCATCACTGGGGTCCCCATGGGCCGAGATGTACAACTGTATGTCATCCGCGTACTGGTGGTACCGCACCCCGTGGGAACAGATGATCTCACCCAGCGGCTTCATGTAGATGTTAAATAGGAGAGGAGAGAGTACCGAGCCCTGAGGCACCCCATATTTTAGGGGCCTAGGACTCGACCTCTCACTCTCCAACCACACCGACTGGGTCCGGCCCCTCAGAAATGAGGAAAACCAGGACCACACCGTACCCTGGATCCCCAGAAGGATACCGTGGTCAACGGTATCGAAGGCCGCTGTTACCCTCCCCACTTCTTTAACCAAAAAGATCACCTCTGTCTTCCGAAAAGGGGAGGGGGGAACATGAAAGATGACGTAACAATAAAAGCTCAAGCGCTAATGTACCTATTAAAAAATCTGATTTAACTCAAAATCTTACTTTAACTCATCTCACCTACAATCATCCCACCTATTTTCCCTCCTGCTGACCCTCACTTCCCCCCAGTTCAGTTACCACCAACACTTGCAACTCCAGCTTTTCTGTATCCTCCCCTCCTGCTGCTCCCTCCTCCCTTGCTCCTCCATAATCTCTTTTTATCCCTCCAGATTCCAACAAGGCCTTAATGCCAACTATTCCCTAGAAGATGCCTTAACCAAGTCATTCATACACAAATATTCCAGTGCATCCATCTCTGCGTCAATCACATGCAACCTCCTTTCATGAAAAAAATCTCAACTGTTGCAGATATTGCCAATTGTATTTTATCCCTTTTTCCATCAAAAATCTTGTTACTGGCTTCATCTTGTACCTCCAGCCGAATTCCTTCATTGAAATATCGTTATATATTTCCACATCATTTCCATCCATTTTTAAAACACCAGAACCATCTTGTTTTAGAAAAGCCATCACCTTCAATTTGTCTCCCCAGTTTGCAAATTTAACCAATACATTCCTCTGTACCACCTTTCCCTTCCTCAGTCCCACTCTATACACACTTGCAATATCCTCGTGAACAAAGACTTTTCCCATATTCAAATTATTTAACCAATCAATTATTCTATCTTTTAGTTTATCTGCCGTTTGTTCCACCATTTTACGTATCACAATATTCTGCTTTCTCATCATCTCTTCCATAACATCAATCCTTTTTTCCTGCACATCCACTTTCATCTTAATCTCCTTTTCCTCCTCATGTAAACCTTTAATATCCCCTTGCATCAATTTCATATCATTCTGCATTAATTTTACATTAGCATCCATCCTTTGAAAATTAAGATCCACTTTTTCTGAGAAATCTATAAACATTGTAGCCAATTTGTCCTGTTTTCCCATAATTTCATTTCTGTCTTTCACTCTTGCCTCATCCATCTTCTCAATTTTCTTTAATAGCTTCCCAAATTCTACCATTATCTGTGTTTGATCAAGTGGTGGTGGTTCTGGTGATGATGTCGGAGGAGATGGATCTTCTGATGAAAGGTTACCTTTTTTTTGGCTTCACAACTTCTTCTTCCTTGCCCTTTCCCCTTGCAACTTTATCCATTGTGATGTCAAAAGGCAACTTCAACCCAGCAACTTTTCTTACACCCTCTTGTCTCTCGGCTTGAGGCTGCTCCAGATTTATAATCCAATTGTATTATGTCACTCAGCAAACCAGAAATCAAACCATAAAAAAATTAATATATCCACCGCAGGCAAGGAAATTGCTATTGTTGATATTATGTCTCCTGTGTGAAGGTCAAACAAGAAGCAGAAGCCAAACCAAGCAAAATGACGCAACTGTATTTCGATAACAGGGCAGAGATACTTCAACAACCAAACATGCAATGCTGAGGAAAAAAGACTCCAAGCCGTTATAATCCAAATGTACAGATGAGATCTTGCTGATATAAACCAAGTTTATGTTCCACCTAATAATCCGATAGCTTGATTGAAGGCTTTCTCCAAAAATTGGCAACAGTTTATTGTAATCCACCTTGTAACAATGTTCCAATAACCAGATCCCCCAGTACTATCCAGGGACTAATATCCAAAATCTTGCAAGGAGGAAGGAAGGGGATGGAGAAGGAGGGCCAAAACAGGGGCTCAAAAAAAGTCAGGAAAAAGAAATACATATATTATATTAAAAGAGAAGTTCAGCACTTATCTATTTAGTCCTCTAGTACAAACGCCATCCACATCTACTGCAACAGCTGCAGCTTTGCGGGGTGTCCCTCCTCCCTCCTCCAAAACCTCCAAAATCTCCAACCGCCCCTTAATCTCCATCCTTTCAACAGCACACACACTCCAAAGTCTTCACCTTCTTATCCTCCTTCCTTTCTCTCCTTTCTGTCCATTGGACTCCAAAAACTTCTACCATTGTTTCCCCTCTTTAAGTTTCACTTTCTGCCACCACAGCCGCCATTATCCCTCCTTTCCCACCATCTTACTTTCTTTCACGTCCTCAAACCTTCACTCACTTGCCTTCCTTCGTTCCATTCTCCAATCCACCCCGTCCGCAACGCAGCCAGCAGTCTTAATTTCAGCCTTTATATTTTTGGCAAACTTACAATTTCTTGTTCCGATCTCCTTGATCCCATTCGCTGCGGAACCGCTGGGAAAGCAGCGGCTTTCACTGCTTGCCCCCTCCCCCCCCGGCCAAAACCGCTCTCGAACCACGATCTTCAGATCAAATTTTTGCTTGCCAGATCTTTACCCTTTCCTCATGTAAAATCTTTTAAAATTATTTGTTATCAGATTTATTTCCTTGTTTATTTCCTCATTGAGAAGCGCGAGCCCACAAAAAAGAGTGTTAACTCATCGTCATCTTAGCCACGCCCCCGTTTGCCTGTTTCTATGCCAGTATTTTACTGTCATACATATTATCACAATTTAACACAAAGTAACAGACTAAAATTAAATTGATTAATGCTGGATATATGAAACAAGAAGTTATTTATATGTAGCCAAAAGTTAAAAGTATCTTGTTAGACATCAACCTTGGTATGAAAAGGAAAACCTTGGGGGGCGTGGCCAAGATGGTGAAGGACTAACATCTTCATTAGCTCGCGCTGCCTAATGAGGTTTTAAAAGAGATTTACCATATATCAAACTTTCAAAAACCCATCAGAAAATGAGATTTGTACCCATCTAAATAAGGAGCTTTTGTTCGGTCACCATTTCTTGGAGTTGAAGCGTGTGGAACAGAGGTGACTGGTAAGGCAAACGGCAGAAGCTGGGGCCAAGCCAGCCGCACTGTGGGTGGGTGAGACATCCGAGGAGGGGGGCCAGAAAAGTTTTTGAAAAGAGTAAAGATGGGTTGAAAAAGGATGCGGCGGATGGTGGGACCTCTGAGGACCAAGGCGGTGAGAGCCCTGTGGCAGAAAGGCAAGTGAGGAAGGAGTGAGAAATTCAAGAGAAAAAGCGAGAAGGTAAAGGACAAGTAATGGCAGTGGTAAGTGAAAGCGGAGAGGAAGAAGGAAGCACGGAGATTGTTTTGGATTTTTGAGAGTGGTTTGGGAGGACTAAAGAAGGTGCTGAGAAGGTTGAAGAAAGAAGGGGGAAAAGGAGAAAGAAAGGAAGTGATAGTGTAAAGATTTGAAGATGGATAGAAGGGTTTTGTGAGTTTGGGCTGAGGAGGAGGAGGAGGAGTGGTGAGATCAGCCTGGCCATGGAGGTTCTCAGGCTCTGCAACAAAGTGTGGATTTATTTATTTTTTTTGGGGGGGGGATTATTATAAATAGACAATAGTGCATATTTTTCCTTTTCTCTCAAGTAACATTTTTGGTTTGGTTTCACTCTTCATCCTGTTGGATTATTACTATCTTCCTTTTTTTGTCTATGCAAGGAGTTACTGAGACTCTTATTTTGAATATCTCCTCTTTTTTTGTTTTGAAGAAGCTGACCTTTCGAATGGAGAAAGTGCTGAGTGGTTTATATGATTTTTCTTTTTTTCATTTTTCTCCTCTCCTCCTCCTGCATTAGGATGTATTGTTGTTGAACCTTTTCTGTTTTTTTCCTTTCCTTTTCTCTTTTTTCATGATATTTGGATACAACATTGCAGCTGGATTATAACAGAAGAATTATTGGATTTGGCTGGTTCTGCGGAGAAGCTTAATTTTTTTATTTCAGGCAAGTTTTTGGGTTTGGATACAAAATTTTGTTATTTGGATTATTATGAAGAAGTTGAGTTTTTGGTTTGGATTATAAAGTGATACAAATTATAAAATCTTCAATCAAGTTTTGTGGTTTGGAATCAAATTTTTAAAAGTGGATATATAAACTATTGAATCTGGAATTGCAACAGGAAGCTGGAACTGTGGAAACTAAAGGAGTGGCTGCATTGAAATTACTGTTTGACGTCACAATGGATAACATTGGAAAAGGAAAGAGAAAGGAGGAGGAAGTGGTGAGGCCCAAGAAGAAGGATAAATCAGCAACTGAAGAAATGTCTTCACCAGTGTCATCGCTGGAACCAGCATCAATAGATCAAACACAAATTTTGGTTGGGTTGGGAAATTGTTTAAGAAATTTGAGAAGATGGAAGAGGCAAATGTGAAGGGATTTTGTGAAATTAAGGAAATAAGGGTAAAAGATAAGGATGAAATTATGGGAAAGCAAGATAAATTAGCTACACTGTGTTGATTTTTCTACAAAGGTTGACTTCAATTTTCAAAGGATGGATACAAGTGTCAAAATGATGCAAAGTGATATGAAATTGATGCAGAATGATATTAAAGAAATACATGAGGAGGAAAAAGAAACTAAGATGAAAGTGGATGGGCAAGAGAACCCACTACAACTGAGTGTCATCCGCATACTGATGGTACCATACCCCGTGGGAATGGATGATCTTACCCAGCGGCTTCATATAGATGTTGAATAGTAGAGGGGAGAGCAGCGAGCCCTGAGGCACCCCCCATTTGAGGGGCCTAGGACTGGACCTCTCACTCTCGAACCACACCAACTGGGTCCGACCCTTCAGAAATGAGGAAAGCCAGGACCACACAGTGCCCTGGATTCCCAATCCTCGGAGCCATTCCAGAAGGATACCATAGTCAACGGTATCGAAAGCCGCTGAGAGGTCAAGAAGAGCAAGGACAGATGGGTGACCACCGTCCCACTCCCGCTAGAGATCATCCATCAATGTGACCAATGCCGTCTCAGTACCATATCCAGGCCTGAATCCTGACTGAAAGGGGTCCAGGTAATCCGCTTCATCCAGTACCCCCTGCAGCCGACGCGCCACTGCCTTCTCCAACACCTTCCCTAAAAAGGGGAGGTTGGAGACAGGCCTATAGTTGGTTAGGACAGCTGGGTCGAGGGAAGGTTTCTTCAGGAGGGGGCGCACCAAGGCATGTTTTAAAGGTGCAGGAAACACCCCCTCCCGCAATGATGCATTGATCATAGACCCAACCCAGCCACCTGTCACCGCCTTGGAGGCTTTCACCAACCAGGTGGGACAGGGGTCCAATGGGCAGGTAGTGGTGCGCACAGCTGCAAGGAGCCTGTCCACTTCATCAGGGGCAACTGGATCAAACTGGTCCCCGATGGTATGGCAAGACTGTGCTCCAGCTCCCTCCGGACTCTCCCCATCCACGCCAGGATTAAACCCCGAGCGAATCCGATCGATTTTCTCCACTAGATGGTCAGCAAAGTCCTCAGCCGACCCCTGCCAACCAGGCACCGGGGTCCCCCTACCAAGGAGAGACCTGGTAACCCGGAACAGGGTGGCTGGGCGATTATCAGCGGAGGCAATAAGGGTGGTGAAGTATTGGTGCCTCACCACCTCCATCGCCACTAGATAGGCCCTAATAGCGGCTCTAGCTAGTGTTCAATCGGAGTCTCTCTGGGTCTTCACCCAGCGGCGCTCTAGGCGTCTATTTGCCCATTTGAGCTCCCGCAGTTCATCTGTGAACCACGGAGATGACCTAGCTCCATGAACTCTGAGAGGCCGTAGTGGTGCGATTTCATCCAAGGCCGCTGTTGTCATCCTGTTCCACAGGTCAACCAGCGCCTCGGGTGAATCGTGTTGCCGATCCAGAGGGAAATCCCCCAGTTCCCTCTGGAATCCATCAGAATCCATCAGTTGCCGGGGGCGGGCCATTCTAATAGGCCCTGCCTCCCGACGATGAAGCGTCACACCCAGGAAGTCTAGAGCCACCAAATAATGATCTGACCATGGCACAGGTGTTATCTCTAATTTCCGTAGTCTCAGATCACTCTGCCACCGCTCCGACAAAAAGATTAAACCTGGTGTGTGGCCACTGCCCCTGGTCGGGCCCTGAATTACCTGAATCAGGTCCATATCTGCCATGGAAGCCATGAACTCCTGAGCCACCTTGGAGCCAGTCCCCACCGAAGGCAAATTGAAGTCCCCCAGAACCATCAGTCTAGGAAACTCCAATGCCAACTCTGAGACGGCCTCGAGGAGCTCAGGCAGGGAGTCCCTCACCCTGCAAGGGGGCAGGTACATGAGTAAGACTCCCAACTGACCCTTAGAGCCCAGACGCAGAAGCAGGGCCTCACAACCCAGAATTTGTGGAGCGGTAGCCCTGGCGACTCCCAGTGACTCCCTGGCTATGATGGCAACGCCACCGCCCTTACCCTCATCCCTAGGCTGGTGTCAAATACTGAACCCAGCTGGACACATTTCTGACAGAGGAACCCCATCCTCTGGTCTCAGCCAGGTCTCAGTGATACATGCCAGGTTGGCCCGCTCCCCCATAATGGAATCTTGTATCAGGAGGGCCTTATTATATACCGACCTGGCATTCATCAGCAGCAGCCTAAGGGCAGAGTCACCCTAGGTCAGCAGCTCAGGACCTAGAGGTGTAACCGGGGGGCTGGAATGAGGGACAGATACTAAGCATCTGCCCCGCATTCCACGAGTGCGGCCCACCCCTCGGTACCCGCTATATCGCCCCATGCCCATCACAACCTCTATATTGGCCTCCGGAGCCTCCCTGATTGCCTTGGACAGAATGCTGCCTCTCCTTCCTGGCTGGCCGGGCAGTCTCTCCCTCCCTCCCTCCCACCCCCATATAAAACCGCCCCACCCACTCCCCCCCACCCTCCGCAAGGCTCCGGCGGTGATGGAAGTGGTGGGGCATTCTTCCAAATCTACCTTGAGCCCTCAACTGGCGTGAGACATTCCACCCACAGTAGCGACGGCAGTGGGCCGGCTTTTCAAGGCCATCTCGAATCGTCACCTTAATTTTATCCCCATGGTCCTCCAAGCCAGCCCCAGACAGACTGCTGCTGCTATTCCCTGGCAGGCAAGTTAGTCCCTCAATCCTTCTAACTCTCCCTCCCTCGCTCCACCATCTCCTCCCCCCTTTTGGCCCATATCTCCCCCCATCACCCCCAGTGGGCCGTAGAACTTTCAACTCCCCACCTCCTCCACTCAAGGCATAGGGAGGAGGAGGGAGGAAGGGCTCAGGACACCGGTGTTGGAGGCTGCCCTGATGCCTGCAGTTGTTGTTCCAGCTGGCCTCCAGAGTCCCAGGCAATGGAGAAGCCCCTCCAGCATAGCCTCCCTTTAAACCCCTGCTCAAGGCCAAGGCATAGGGAGGAGGAGGGAGGGAGGGCTCAGGACGCCGGTGTTAAAGTCTGCCCTGATGCCTGCAGTTGTTGTTCCAGCTGGCCTCCAGAGTCCCAGGCAATGGAGAAGCCCCTGCAGCATAGTCTCCCTTTAAACCCCTGCTCAAGGCCAAGGCATAGGGAGGAGGAGGGAGGGCTCAGGACGCCGGTGTTGGAGGCTGCCCTGATGCCTGCAGTTGTTGTTCCAGCTGGCCTCCAGAGTCCCAGGAAATGTAAAAGGCCCTCCAGCATAGCCTCCCTTTAAACCCCTGCTCAAGGCCAAGGCATAGGGAGGAGGAGGGAGGGAGGGCTCAGGACGCCGGTGTTGAAGTCTGCCCTGATGCCTGCAGTTGTTGTTCCAGCTGGCCTCCAGAGTCCCAGGCAATGGAGAAGCCCCTGCAGCATAGTCTCCCTTTAAACCCCTGCTCAAGGCCAAGGCATAGGGAGGAGGAGGGAGGGCTCAGGACGCCGGTGTTGGAGGCTGCCCTGATGCCTGCAGTTGTTGTTCCAGCTGGCCTCCAGAGTCCCAGGAAATGGAAAAGGCCCTCCAGCATAGCCTCCCTTTAAACCCCTGCTCAAGGCCAAGGCATAGGGAGGAGGAGGGAGGGAGGGCTCAGGACGCCGGTGTTGAAGTCTGCCCTGATGCCTGCAGTTGTTGTTCCAGCTGGCCTCCAGAGTCCCAGGCAATGGAGAAGCCCCTGCAGCATAGTCTCCCTTTAAACCCCTGCTCAAGGCCAAGGCATAGGGAGGAGGAGGAAGGGAGGGCTCAGGACGCCGGTGTTGGAGGCTGCCCTGATGCCTGCAGTTGTTGTTCCAGCTGGCCTCCAGAGTCCCAGGCTAAGCATCCAGAGAGGGCTTTAGACAGCATTCAAGCGCAGGTTTGAGGATAAACATTACAGGTTTGAGGATAAACTGGGACAAATCGGAAATGATGCTATGTAATATAAGTAAGGAAGATCAGAAGATGATGAAAGGGATGGGTAATATTCAAATTAAGGATAAATTGAAATATTTAGGGATAAATATTTCATATAACTTTGAAGACCTAAAGAGATTGAATTATAATAATTTGAAAGTAGAAATTAAAGCTAGAATTAAGAATCTTCAAAAGCTAAAACTGTCATGGTTTGGAAGAATCGCTATCACTAAAATGATGCTTTTGCCTAGGTTAAATTTTTTATTGTATGCTTTGGCAATTCAAATGAAAGAGAAGGAAATTAAGGATTTTCAAAAATTGTTTAATAACTTTTGTAATGGAGGAAAGAGATCAAGACTATCAAAAACCTATGGCATTTATCTCAGAAAGAAGGAGGACTAGGGATGCCGAATTTGTTGTCTTACTATTGAGCGTTTCAAATTAAGAATGTGGTGAAGATTTTGGTTGGGGGAAAAGCTCTATGGGAAGATATTGAAATGAAAGATTATAACCATATAGGTAAAATGCTTTTTTTAGGTGCTAATTTGGGAAAACCGATAACTAAAAATACTATGATGAAGGGATTGGTAAACACTTGGAAAAAAGTAAAGAAGGTTCTGGCCCCAAATATTTCACCAATTACAGAATTGGAAGATGTGGTAGATTTCCCAGTAAAAATAAATAAAAGGATAAAAGAGATTTTGGTTAAAAATGGAGTATTCCTGCTTAAAGACTGGATACGGACCTGCAAAGACAATGATAAAAGAAAGGATTTGTTTGGAGAATTGAACTTGAATTGGTTTCAGATTGTGATGGTAAATAAATGGAATGGTAAATATTGGAGAAATCCAGAACTGAATAGAGAGAAGACTGAATTTGAGGTGCTGATTTCAAAATTAAGAAAAGGAGATGGAACTATTAAGGGCATAGTTAGTAAATTGTATAAAATGCTGAATAACGAGCGTGATCCACAGGAGGCTTTAATGTCAAGTTGGGAGCAGGAACTGAATATAAAGATTGAAAAAGATATATGGAAGCATAAATGGAAAAAGAGGATAATGAGAACATTATCAGTCAGAATAAAGGAACATAATTTTAAAATGCTGTGGAGGTGGTACCTGACCCCGGTGAGGTTGCATCAAATTGACAATAAAAAAGATAAACTGTGTTGGAGATGTAAAAAGGAAATTGGAACATATGAACATATGTGGTGGAGTTGCATTGTGGTTAAAGAATTTTGGAAAAAAGTGGAAAAGGAGATTAAGGATATAATGGGTAAGAGAATCAAACTGGGGTCAGGTGCCACCATGTTAACAGATGTAGAATGTTTTAATTTAAATAAGGATGAAAAAGAACTGCTAGAAATAATGCTCACAACAGCCAGACAATGTATAGCTAGAAATTGGAAAAACGATATAAACTTAAAGATAGAAGAATGGTATAAGGAGATGTGGAATTTAGCATTTACTGACAAATTAACTTGGGAAATAAATAAGAAAAAAGGTATTATTAAAGAAAATAGATTCTGGAATATTTGGCATGCTTTTGTGGATCACTCTCTCAGAGGGGAAGAAATAAACAAACCTGTACCTGATCAAATTTGTTTTTGGAAGGAAAGTATTAAGACTATCTGATTTCTCTGGACATTGTAAATATCACAGGGTGAGCATACCAATATATGTGTATATAGGTATGCATGTATGTGTGTTTGTATGTGTGTGTATATGTGTGCATGTGCATGCATGCACATGCGCACATATATGTATACAGTAATTTTTAGTACAAATAATAAATTCATGAATTAAAGGGTATATTATGGATCAGTCGAGATATAAAGTTTAAATCACCAATTATAAAGACTTGTTAATATGTTATTAATGCAGCAATGCATCAGCTTAAAAGGTTATTGGTGTTAGAAGGTAAAATTATACATTGTGTATGTATCGGCAATATGTATTTCTTCTATTTCTTTTATATACGTGTGTCATATTATATGTTGTAATTTTGTTTGAAAATCAATAAAAATATATATATTTTTAAAAAAGAAACCGGCAAACCACATCAGAAAGTTTGCCAAGAGAACTCGATGACTAGAACAAAAGACAAAGCAAAGGGGCAAAATAGATGAAACAGGATGCTTAGCCCACCAGGTCAGAAAAGGGGGGTGGATAGGACAGGAGGAGAAATACGGTGTTGTAAGGAACAATACTGTAAAGGGACATGGAATGTGAGATCTATGAATCAAGGAAAGCTGGAAGTGGTAATAAAGGAAATGGAAAGAATAAGCATTGACATCTTGGGAATCAGTGAGTTAAAATGGACAGGGATGGGTGACTTCAGCTCTGGAAACCATCATATCTACTGTGGACAAGAATACCTCAGAAGAAACAGAGTAGCCATAATTGTCAATAAAAGAGTGAGAAAAGCAGTAATGGGATGTAATCTTTAAAATGACAGAATGATTTCAGTCAGAATCTAAGGCAAACCTTTCAATATAACTGTAATCCAAATATACGCACGAACTACTGGTGCAGATGAAGCCATAGTTGACCAGTTCTATCAGGACCTACAACACCTCATAGAACAAACACAAAGAAATGATGTCCACATTAACATAGGAAATTGGAATGCCAAAGTAGGAAATCAAAAAGTAAATGGAATAACAGGGAAGTTTGGTCTTGGAACACAGAATGAAGCAGGGGAAAGGCTAATAGAGTTCTGCCAAGTGAATGCAATGTTCATAGCAAATACCCTCTTTCAGCAACAATTAGTCCAGACAGGTATGACCAAAACAACATTGCTAAGGAATACACAGTGGAAGTGTGGAACAGATTTAATGGCTTAGACTTGATAGACAGAATACCAGAAGAATTATGGACAGAGGCGTGGGACATCGTAAAGGAAGCAGTAAGGAAAACTATACCAAAAGAAAAGAAACATAAGAAAGCAAAGTGGTTGTCTGATGAGGCTCTTAAAATAGCAGAGGAAAGAAGGAATGCAAAAGGCAAAGGGGAAAGGAAAAAAATTCAACCAATTGAATACAGAATTTCAAAGAAAAGCAAAGAAATAAGGAAACCTACCTAAATGAACAATGCAAAGAAATAGAGGAAAACAACATAAGGGGTAGGACCAGAAATCCTGTATTTACAAAAAGGACCTCAACACCCCTGATAATCACAATGATGAGAACATTGAACTTGAGCCAGACATCCTAGAGAGTGAAGTCAGAAAGGCCCTAAAAAGCACTGCAAACAACAAAGCCAGTGGAGATTATGGTATCCCAGCTGAATTTTTCAAAGCCCTAAAAGATGATGGAATCAAATTATTGCATTCTATATGCCACTGTTGGAAAACACAACAGTGACCACAGGATTGGAAAAGATCAGTATATGTTCAAATCCCAAAAAAGGGTAATGCCAAATAATGTTCAAATTATGAAACAGTTGTGCTCATCCCACACGCTAGCAAGATTATGCTCAAGATAATACAGGATAGACTGCAGCAACACATGGAGAGAAAATTACCAGAAGTGCAGGCTGGGTTCCGAAGAGGCAGGGGGACTAGAGACCTCATTGCCAACATACGTTGGATCATGGAGAAAACAAAGGAATATCAAAAAACAAGTCTGCTTCTGTTTCATTGACTACACCAAGGCCTTTGACTGTGTGGACCACAACAAAATGTGGCAAGTAATTAAAGAGATGGGAATGCCAGAACACCTTATATCCTCACGAGAAATCTGTACAAGAGTCAAGAAGCAACAGTTATAACAGAATATGGAATGACAGAGTGGTTTGGAATAGGAAAAGGAGTAAGACAGGCTGCATTTTGTCATCCTGCTTATTCAACTTATACACAGAGCACATAATGTGCAGTGCAGGGTGTCAACACCGCCCCGCCTTCTGCGCTGTCCCATGTGGTGTGACCATGTGCTAGCACTCTAACCTGATTTACCCTTGATTAATTTTCTGCTAGCCACCCCAGGTCTCATCAGTTAGGGGAATGGTGGAACTTTCAAAATGCCCCATGCATTGGCCTCACCTTGGTAGCTTCTGCCTTGGCCTGTAGTAGATTATTGGGTGAGAGAAGTGGCTCCCTTGCTTTCTCTGTTATAGCTGGGTAAAAGGTGTCCCTATAAATGAAGTCAGTTTCCTTTTACTCTTGTAAGTAAATGCCGCCTTCCCTATCACCTTGCTGCATTGGGAAGAATAGAAGGTGAATGAGTATGTCCTACTGAGATACTTGGGTGCCAAGTTATGGCCCTGTGCCTTCTTTGAAGTTTCCCCCTTTACTTTGTCCCCTTTCTTCTTAATGGGTGAAGGCTGGCCTGCTACCCTGCTTCTCAGGACTTCTGGTTTCCAAGTCTTTGGAAATTAAAGGAATAGTCTCTTTGCTTGTTAAATTTCTTATCTCACCTTCCACTCTCAATTTCCTATTTGCTTTGAAGAAACACACGCTTCAGCAGCATAGGATCTCTTTATTAGTAAAATAGCTATTTTCTATAAAGTAGGCATTTGAACAACATTTAAAAACTTGCTTCTTAAAATCCTGTCTCCTCTCTGAGCATTCAATGAGTTAAAGAAAGAAACATAATAAATTCAGCTTTCATAGCTACCTGTTTTCTCTGGCTAATTGGCTTCTTGGATTGGGCCTGATGACCCCATGAAGTTTTCCATTTGGCATCAATTCAAATAAGGCATCTTGATGAGCCTTCTCCTCATCGGAGCTGGGAGCTTCTCAGCTTTCTCCTCCCCCCAGCTGTGGGTTGTCAGTTGCTTGTGTATTTTATAAGATTCCCCACTAGTCTAAGTACGTCATTATCTTATAGTTAATGTACTCTTAATGTCCTAGGGCAAGGTCAGTTTAACTCCCCCTCCCATCTAGTGGATGAGGTAAAATATACTTTGTTTCTCGCTTCCCTCCTCCTAACTGTGAGTTTGAGATGAAAAGTTTGACTAATTAAATTCTTTCAGGTTACTTGCCAAGTACAGTGGATATGCTTATGCCAACTATTAGAACATGCTAGATTCTCAACCTTTAAGCAAATGATTTCTATACTCTACAACTAGGCCCTTAATACATGTTGTCCATGTCCTAACATAAAGGATTATTTGACACAGGGTTGGATGAATCACAAGTTGGGATCAAAATTGCTGGGAGAAACATCAACAACGTGAGATATGCAGATGATACTGCCCTAATGGCAGAAAGTGAGGAAGACCTAAAGAAGCTGCTGCTTAGGTTGAAAGAAGAGAGTGCAAAAGCTGGCTTGAGACTCAACATTAAGAAAACCAAGATAATGTCAATAGGCCCTATCAGTCCCTGGAAAATAGATGGGGAAGAAGTAAAAGCAGTGACAGATTTTACTTTCTTAGAATCAAAGATTACTGCAGATGGGGATTGCAGCCATGAAATAAAACCACGACTGATTCTTGGGAGACAAGCTATGAGAAACTTTAGGAACATAGTGAAAAGTAGAGACATCACCTTGCGCACACAAATTTGCATAGTCAAAGCAATGGTATTCCTGGTGGTAATGCATAGTTGTGAGAGCTGGAACATTAGGAAAGCTGAGCACAGAAGAATATATGCCTTTGAAATGTGGTGTTGGAGGAGAGTTTTGAGAGTCCCCTGGACCGTGAGGAGAACAAATAAGTTGATCCTAAAATAAATCAACCCTGTCTGCACCTTAGAAGATGAAGCTAAAGTAATTTGGACATCAAGTGAGAAGAGAGGATTCACTTGAGAAAGCTTTGATGCTAGGAAAGGTGGAGGGCAAAAGAAGAAGGGGGAGGCCAAAAGTGAGCTGGCTAGATGGCATTGTTGATGCAATGGGCACAGAGCTAGGTTGGCTGAGGAAGATGGTGGAGGACAGAGGTGCCTGGCGGGCAATGGTCCATAGGGTCGCAAAGGGTTGGAACTGACTATGCAACTGAACAACAACAAAAAAAAACCCCCCACCAAGAATAACATTTTGAGGTCACACTTTTTCCAGGCCTGATCTAAATTGACACAGATATTTTCCTACTCTAGTTCCTAAAATTACCACTACAACATGTTAATCTAATCAACAGATTTACATGTATGGCTGTGATTTGCCAAACAGAGTTTAGATGATTATATGTAGTATAAAATAATTGATGTGGAAAAAAAATGTTTTTAAACTTTCATGGAGTAGGGAGAATTCTCAACAAATTACTGCAGCAAATTTCAACTCTAATATGTTTTAACCATCCCTTTCTTAAAGCTTCAGCGATGAATTGTCAATAATTCCAGGAACACTGTCAAAAAGCAAGGCCCCAAGGTTCTCACAAGGAAGGAGAGGTACCTGAATTGTCTCTGATGTACACCAAGCTTTCATACCTGCATTAAATATATATTGCTTACACAATCTCTGTGACTTCAAAGCCTGTCTTGTTGGCTGATTAAGCTTTCTTTGTTACCTGAGCATTGGTAGCTGTACATTTTCTGTTGATCACATTATCACTCTAATGAAATTTATTGTCTAAGAGTGGCAGTGTTGCAATGACATCTTGTTAATTAATTATCCAGCTAGCTCCACTCATGTGTCATCATTCTTCCCATATGGGAAGCATCAGGCTGAGGAACACTATGCTCACAGAGAGCTCTCCTCTTCTGATTTTTTGAGCTCCTTGCATAGGAACTGCTAACAGAAGGGACAAGCTAAGAAGTTTGATTGCCATTATGAATTAGCTTGTATATTGAGGCTTCATGTATATGCAAACTGTTAATCCATGGGGAAGCTATATTGACCTGGCTTCTCTATTGCCACCCCTTGTGTGTAGATATCAAAAATCTGACAAAGGAAAGCCTAAGTCTGCTCTTATTTAAAATGCTGATTTCCATGTGGGAAGTGTGATAATCAACAAGATGGATTAGTCCATTCCCTCTCCTTATTTGTTAAATTTTTCTGTAAATGTTAATACATGGTCTTCTTCTGATGACCCTGCCTTCTCAGAGCATTGCATTATGATTCTACCATGACCTTGATAACCACAATACATGTGGATGAGTATCTTTACTGATCACACATTTTAAGGATTTTAAAGTTTTTGAACACACTTATGAATACTTTTGTTTAATTTAATTTAATTTGTTGGCTCACCTGGTGAATCAAGGAAAGGATTTCAGCAATGGTAATGGAATTATATTGTTGCATGATAACCTTCAAGGCAGATTGAGATATTTTTCCATTCAGGTTTATACAGAGGACAGAAAATTAGATGTCAATATGATATCTTGAAGATTTTTTCTCCTGTGCACCTGTTTGAATTAGTAATGCATTTTGAAGAGCACAAAGTGACTTTGATTTACAACTTGTACCCATGAAGCTTGAAAATATGTTTGGGGGAAAGAAAGACACAGAGTGTAATCTAAGTAGAAGAAAATCAGCAGCAAATGTAAATAATAAACAAGGTAGAGTAATTAGGTCTGTGTAGAAGTCTTGCTGAATTATTCATTGTCAATGAGATTGATTGTCTTGGCACATTGAAACAGCATGTTGAGAGTTTGTTAGCTACCACAAGATTTTTTCACTTGGAGTGCAAGAATGAATCATATGTGGATTGTGTGTGTGTGTGGGGTGTGTGTTGAAGTTTTACTGTGCACAAAAATACTGCAGAAAATAATAACTTTTGCCCCTTTTTAAGATGAAACACATTAACACAGAAAAGCACAGAAGGACTGACTGATTGATCAAAGAGATTCAAACAATCTGTTCAGTACTAATTTTTAAAAGTTCAATGGAAAATACCTCACTGCCTTAGAGCTGCAGATAAAATTTTGTGGGTCTTTTTGTTCTGAATATGTCTGATCAATAGGCAATGAGTCAATGTGACAAGCAATTACTTGAAGATTAAGGGGCGGCCGTGGCCAGGAGGGCTTTTGCCCAACTTTGGGTGATTCGCCAGTTGTGCCTGCTCCTCGACTGGGACTCCTTACTCATGGTCACTTATGCTCTGGTCACCTCTAGACTAGATTATTGCAATGTGCTCTACATGGCGCTGCCCTTGACGACCATCCGGAGACTGCAGTTGGTCCAGAATGTGGCTGCTCGGGTGGTGATGGGGTGTGGGCTTATGGTCGTGCCTCACCACTGCTCCGGGAGCTGCACTGGCTTCCGATTTGCCTCCAGGTGCAATTCAAGGTGCTAGTCATTAACTTTAAAGCCCTACATGGTAGTGGGCCAGGATACTTAAGAGACCTCATCGCCCCAAGAATGTCAGTCCATCCAACCAGAGCGGACCAGAGGGGCTCTCTACTTGTACCATCTGCTAGAGGGGCTCGTCTCTCTAGCACACGAAGGAGGGCCTTCTCTGTGTCCACTCCGGCCTTGTGGAGCCTCCTACCAGTGGAACTAAGACTGCAGACGGAATTTATTTATTTATTTATTTTATTTATTAGTCATATTTATATATGCCGCCCACTCAGGTAAAACCCGACTCAGGGTGGCACTCAGGGTGGCATTACAACAAGTTCTAAAACAGATAAAAACACTTTAAAGAACCCATATCCCACCCACTTTAAAGGGACTGCAGTGGCTCAAGTGGCTAAAATGCTGACTGGGAAGCGGAAGGTCAGCAGTTCGATTCCCGAGTACTGCAGGACGGAAATGAGCTCCCGTCTTCGTCCCAGCTCCTGCCTACCTAGCAGTTCGAAAGCAAGAAATTGCAACTAGATAAATAGGGACCACCGTGCGCTCCGGTGTCTAGTCATGCCTGCCACATGACCACAGAAACGTCTGCAGAAGCAGACAGCGCTGGCTATTCGGCTTAGAAACAGAGATGAGCACTGCACCCTAGAGTCGGATATGACTGGCTTTCGAGCAAGGGAAACCTTTACCTTTACCACCCACTTTAAAAGACCCACCCATCCCACCCAATTTAAAAAGAAGAGAGAGTTCTTAGTTGTTTACATAAGCCAGCAGGCAGGGCCTGTGTTCCCATTAGGGCCCCACACCTGCCCTGCCAGCCAGGTCTTCAATCCTTTCCTGAAGGGCAGCAATTCTCTTTCAAGTCTTAGTTCTGTTGACAGGAGGTTCCAGAGGGTTAGTGCGGACACGGAGAAGGCTCTCCTACGGGTGCTGGATAGATGGATAGATGTGCACCCCTAGCTGATGGCATCATCAGAGAGCCACTCCGGTCCGCTCTGGTTGGATGGGCAGACACTCTTGGGACAATGCGGTCTCTAAGGTATCCTGACCCACTGCCATATAGGGCTTTAAAGGTCAAAACCAGCACCTTGAATTACACCTGGAGACAAAATGGTAACCAGTGCAGCTCCCGAAGTAGTGGTGAGGCGTGAGCATATCGTCCGCATTGCTACCCTTCAGGAAAGATCTGAAAACATGGCTGGCGGGGCAGGTGTGGGGTCCTGAAGGTGTTGTGACCACCACCTGCTGGTTGGTTTAATATCAAAATAATCTTCCACTTTTTAATGTGTGGGGGTTTTAGTGGGGTAATTTGTTTTAATAGGGTTGTTCTTGTTTTAAGGATTTTAAGATTGTATGCCGCCCAGAGTCTTTGTGAGTTGGGTGGCTATATAAATATGAATATAAATAAATAAATAAATAAATAAATAAATAAATAAATAAGCAATTAGAAAGTATTTATTTATGGTTCAAATTTCTATGCCGCCCAATCAGGCGAACACGACTCAGGGCGGCTCACAACAAGATTAAAACATACTTATTAAAAACAATTAAAACCCCAACATACCCACCCACCTATTAAAACTAACCACATTAAAACTGCCCGCATTAAAAAGATGGGGGGGGCTTCATTTTATCAGCCAACAGATGGGGGCCACTCTTCCATCTGAGCCCCACACCTGCCCTGCCAACCAGGTTTTTAATTCTCTCCTGAAAGGCAGCAGCTCCATCTGCTCCCGCAACTCTACTGGCAGGAGGTTCCACAAGGCTGGTGCGGACACAGAAAAGGCCCTCCTTCATGTGCCAGAGAGGTGAGCTCCTCTGGCAGATGGAACAATTAGAGAGCCCCTCTGGTCCACTCTGGTTGGATGGACAAACACTCTTGGGACAATGCAGTATCTTAGGTATCCTGGCCCACTACCATGTAGGGCTTTAAAGGTCAAAACCAGCACCTTGAATTGCACCCGGCGCCAAACTGGTAACCAGTGCAGCTCCTGAAGCAATGGTGAGGCGCGAGCATAATGACCGCACCCCATCACCACCTGGGCTGCTGCATTCTGCACCAGCTGTAGCCTCCGAATGGTCATCAAGGGCAGCCCCATGTAGAGCACATTGTAGTAATCTAGCCTGGAGGTCACCAGAGCATGTGTGACCATGAGCAGGGAGTCCCGGTCCAGGAGCGAACACAACTGACGGATGATGCGAAGCTGTGCGAAAGCCCTCCTGGCCACGGCTGCCACCTGATCTACAAGTAGCAGTCCCGAATCCAGGAGGACCCCTAAGTTGCGTACCGGGTCTGTCTGGGGCAAAGTAGCCCCATCCAAGACCAAAGTTGGCAGCTCCCTGGATAACGCGGGGCTGCCTATCCATAGCCACTCAGTCTTGGAGGGATTAAATTGTAGCCCGTTGTCCCCCATACAGACCCCAACAGCTTCCAGACATCTGGATAGGACATTGACCAGATCACTGGGGTCCCCACGGGCCGAGATGTACAGCTGGGTATCATCAGCATACTGATGATACCTCACCCCATGGGAACTGATAATCTCGCCCAGCGGCTTCATGTAGATGTTGAATAGGAGGGGAGAGAGCACCGAGCCCTGAGGCACCCCATAACGCAGGGGCCTAGGGCTGGACCTCTCACTCTCCAACCACACCGACTGGGTCCGGCCCTCCAGAAATGAGGAAAACCAGGATAACACAGTACCCTGGATCCCCAATCCTTTGAGCCGTTCCAGAAGGATACCATGGTTGACAGTATCGAAGGCTGCTGAGAGGTCAAGAAGGGCAAGGACGGACGGATGGCCACCATCCTGCTCCCGCCAGAGATCATCTACCAGTGCGACCAATGCCATCTCTGTACCATATCCAGGCCTGAAACCTGTTTGAAAGGGATCCAGATAATCCGCTTCATCCAGGACCCCCTGCAGCTGTCGCACCACTACCTTCTCCAATACCTTCCCCAAAAAGGGGAGGTTGGAGACCGGTCTATAGTTAGCTGGAACTGCTGGGTTGAGGGATTGTTTCTTCAGGATGGGGCATACCAAAGCATGTTTTAAAGGTGCAGGAAACACCCCCTCCCATAGTGATGCATTGATTATAGCCCCGAACCAGCTTCCCATCACCACCTTCGAGGCTTTCACCAACTAGGTGGGACAGGAATCTAAAGGGCAGGAAGTGGTGCGAACAGCTGCAAGAAGCCTGTCCACTTCCTCAGGCACAACTGGATCGAATTGATCCCAGATAACACAGCCAGACTGAGCTCTGATCCCCTCCTGACTCTCCCCATCCATGCCAGTATTGAACCCGGAGCGAATCTGAGCAATTTTCTCCACCAGGTGTTCTGCAAAAACCTCAGCCGAACCCTGCCACCCAGGCACTGGCACCTCCCGGCCAAGGACAGACCTGGAAACCCGGAACAGTATTGCTGCTTCACCACCCTCATCGCCACCAGATAGGTCTTAATAGGAGCTCTAGCCAGTGTCCAGTCGGAATCGCTCTGGGTCTTCCCCCAGCGGCGCTCTCCTTGTCTCTTTGCCCATTTAAGCTCCCGCAGTTCTTCTGTAAACCATGGGGAAGATCTATCCCTATGGGCTTGGAGAGGCCGTAGTGGTGCGATTTTATCCAAAGCAGTGGTAGTCATCCTGTACCACAGGTCAACGAGTGCCTCGGATGAATCGTGTAGCCGATCCAGAGGAAAATCCCCCAGTTCCCTCTGGAATTCGTCAGAATCCATCAGTCACCGGGGGCGGGCCAATTTAATAGGCCCTGCCTCCCTGCGATGAACTGCCGCCCCCAGGAAGTCCAGAGTCACCAGATAGTGATCTGACCATGGCACAGGTATAGTGTCTAATTTCTGTAGTCTCAGATCACTCTGCCACCGCTCTGACAAAAAAACTAGGTCCGGTGTGTGACCACTGCCCCTGGTCGGGCCATGAATTACCTGAGTCAGGTCCATGGCTGCCATGGAAGCCATGAACTCCTGTGCAACCTCTGAACCAGTCCCCAGAGAAGGCAAATTGAAGACCCCCAGAATCATCAGCCTAGGGAACTCCAACGCCAATGCTGAGATGGTATCCTGAGATTCCTCACCTACAGTGCGAGATGAAGACCATAGTTCCTCCATATGTGTGCAGAATGTCTTTCACAAAATTAGTACACTTTCCCTTTGAAAATAAAAGCAAAGATATACAGAAAGCACAGAAGTATGGAATTGATGCTCAAAAGATGCAAATAACACAATTGGTGCTTCTAACCATTAAAACTCCATAGAATACATAGTAGTTTTGCATAGTTGCTCACTTTTCTGCAATCTGCACAAAAATAATTCTCATTAAACTGTTGTTGTTTTTTACTATTGTTATGAAATCTCACCTTTCCCTTGGATGTAAGTGTTAGGCCACTGGGTTCTATGTGCTGTATAGGGAAATGTGTATCACTTTAAGGGTTTAGTCACAGCTGATGATGGTTGCAGAGTGAATCAGCAAACTCAGGGTTATATAAACAATGGCTACAGAAGCGCACCTTGAGGAGTGTTAAAGGAGAGCAAGAGGAGAGTGTAAGGAGAGTAAGCTGAATCTGGAAGAAGAGCAACCAAGTGACAAACCTGCAAGAAGGAAAAGCAAAGCTCTCTGCATCAGGTCTACTGAGACTGAAAGCTTCTTGGAGCAGCAAAGATAGAGGGAGAAAGGAATCTGAAGCCAAGCCTCGACTTCTGCATAAGCATTCCATCTCTGACTGTTCTGATAAGATGCCAAGCCCTGCCCAGGCCAGTGTCAGCTTATCTTCTGTTTGTGGGACTGTTGCCAAGTTTTGTGTCACTCAGCGATTGCCAAATTCTATAGATACTATATGCTTGTGTTTGAACTTTGTTGAGAGAGAATATCTTATTTCAGTTGCAGTTTATAAACAAATCTTTTCTTTCAACTTAAACTCTGTGCCTGCGTGTATCTCGCGTCCATGCCCTGCTGTGTCCTGCTTAACCACATGCTCTGTTAACTGCACACATACACAGGCACAAAATCCTAACAGTAAGGATACAAATGCTATAGTTCTTGTTGTAACTTCAAGAGTACAATAGATGGATCTCAATCCTTGAATAGAAGCAGTAGTATTTGACTGACATTTTTGTTGGATCGGGGCCCGATACGGGCTGGAAGGTCCCAGAGGAGACTGGTCAAGTAAAGACACACGAGGCAAGATGGAGTGAACACCAGCGTTTATTGATGAGAAGACCCAAAACTTTATACACTGCCTGGCTCGACCTTGTGCATAGGTTGCGCGTGACCGTTACAGGAAAACTCTGAGTCTGCACTTTAAGATTACACAAGTTACCCATTAGGGATGACTTCACCGGGGGAAGTTTCTTATCTACCTAATTTACTACCGGTGGCATGCATTGTCTACTGTTATCGGGAGCAAACATGTGCCTAGGTTGACTCTTGGGCTCAGAGCCTCTGCAGATACAAGATGACTATCGAGTTCACCACCTGGCGATCTTTTGCCCCCCTATTGTCCGAACTGCCTGTCAGGTCAGCGACTGGTGAATTAAACTATAGCTATTAATCCGCTCCCCAATTTCTGTCCCTTCAGAACCAAAGCTCAAAGGAGCGTTCTCCCAAAACCGTGGCTCTGTCAGGGACAGTGTGCCAATCGTGTGCACGGAACCCACACATTTTAAATTTATTTGCCTATTCACAAAACCCTATGGGGCCCAGTTGGGTGTATGTCTAAGTACACACATATAGGAATACATTGTACACATATTTTCTACATCAGGCATTCACAACCTACTCATGGTTCTCCTAACCCCAAGTCTCCCTACTTGGTAATGATTGAAGAAGATATAATAGAAATCACTCCATTGGTTTAGCTAAGAAATCAGTTCATTTTGGCTCTTCATATTTCTAAATTGTTTCTGTTCATTTTAATAATTATCAGAAATTGGTAAGCATATCAGAGAGTAAACAAAACAAATAAAACCCAAAATGTTGTGGCACTTTAAAGATTAACTGCTGTATTTAATGTTAGCTTTTTTGGCTCAAGAAGTGGACTTGATCCACGAAAGCTAACATTAAAATACAGCAGTTAGTCTTTAAAAGTGCCACAACATTTTTGTTTTGTTTACTCTCTGATATCCTTGAAACACTGCAGCCACCGAGGACTTTTCACCTCTCCCCAGAGCCAGCAACACCAGCCCGAGGATGAGAGTCAGGTGTGTCATTGTTCTGCCCTTCCGAGCCCACCCAGACTGGAGGGCTCAAAAGGACGCTGACTCTGGCGTTGCCACTGCAGCTGCCAAGGACTTTCCACCTCTCCCCAGAGCCAGCAACACCAGCCTGGTGAGGGGGTTATTGTGTAGCTTTTCATTGCTTAGCATTTTTCCCTGTATTAATCTGTAATTGGTTTATTGTTCGAATTTATATTATGCTGACATTGTTATCTTGTATTTGTAATATGTATTTATTTATTGTATTTGCTGCTTTGAGTCGCACTGGTGCAAGTAAGGTGGGGTAAAAATCTACAACAACAACAACAACACAGACTAACACGGCTACTATTCTAGAAATTTATAAGTGTAAGAAGTGATGAATTCTCAGTTTCTAAGACTTTTGTAAAAATTGGTCTACTTGTTTTCTTGCTCCCTCCTTATATCCTTTTGCTTTTATGTCATGTTCAATAGATTGTAAGGTTATAGAAAGGGATAGTCTTGCTTATTGATATTTCTTTGAATTTTACTAAGTTGAGGTGTGCCTTAACTGTTGTTAAAAGAATCAGCATTACAAACAAAAAAATCAAGTTAATGCCATTTGGTGCTTGTGTCAGCTTGCATATCCTTTGTGGGAAACAATTTTCACACTGTGGAGAATCCTGCTAATGTTACAGGGTCAAACCAAGAAGCACAATATGCACTGACAAATTCATGTACACAAAAGAATATGGCATTTCAAGAATTAGCACAAAATATATGCCACCTGATGAGTGGTTTAAAATAATACTATACACATATTGTCAAGTTAATGCATACCTCAGCTGTGAATCATCAATCTTGGAACAAAATTTGAACGTAGCAAAATTTCATAAATGCAGAACGTTTTGCTACTCAAGGTGTGCCCTCAGTTTGGGGGACTTTTTTAATTGAAGGGAAAACACAAGAGCCAGTTAGAAAAATACAAAGTATAACTGGATCATTAAGTTGCTTTATATAATTATTTGGCTCTTCTTCAGTTGGTTATCTTATTCTGCTACAATAGATTTCATGTAATTTGATAAAGACACATCTTTGTACCTCATGCATAATTAGAATATTTTCTTTTCAAAATGTAGTTTAAACTAAGGGATGAAATATATGTCAACTTTATGCCGCCCTGAGTCGGATGCCGCCCTGAGTCGGGTTCTGCCTGAGTGGGCGGCATATATAAATATGACTATAAATAAATAAAAAATAAAATAAAAAAACTTTCAATCCTGCAGAGTTGGAAAGAGATGCCTTGCTAAAACCGGAGTGCCATAGCTAAGACATCTCTAAATGACAGCAATCCATCCTCTGATCAAAGACCTCAAAAGGAGTGTCTACCTTCCTCTAACGCAGTTCATTCCACCGATGAAAATCTCTTACTGTACCATCAGAAAGGTATTTCCTTTTGTTTCGTCAAAAAATTATTTCTTGTAATTTGAATGCATTAGTACAGGTCCTATCAAAGGTGCCCCACCTTCCATGAGACAATTTGAAGATGGCAATCATATCACCTCTCAATCGTTTCTTCTTCATACTTAACATACCAACTTCTTCAACATTTCCTCATATGGATTGGTTTCAAAGCCTCTTTTAATCTTGTTGAACACTTTTAACCTTGTCCATATCTTTTACCAGATGGGCTCAGTGCTCTAGCTGAGGTCTTTCCAATGCAAAATAGAGTGGTACTATTGCTTCTCTTGAGTTGTACATTATCTTTCTGTTGATGCTTCTTGAAATTGCATTAGGGTTTTTCTGCTGTTACATGACATTGTTTAAGTTATGGTCTCCTCAATATACACCTACTGTCAAGCCATATATCAGCTATCCTTTATTTGTAATCTGATTCTTCCTTCGTAAATATAAAACTTTTATTTTTATTGCCTTTTTGGAATTTCAATGTTCTTAGCTTCTACCATTAAAAGGACTCTAGTCACAATACCTTAAAATATTTTAAGCAGTTTTATTGTATGCAAAAGCCAAATAAAAATCAGAATACAATATATTAATAATATAGTGATTGGCAAATACTATAGGGATGGGCAAAACCAAGACAGGTTCCAAAATGATCCTGAGTTGACAATGTCAAATCCTCCTTGTTTTCTCTTCTTTTTATATTCTTTGACACCATCACATCATCTTTCTTTTTTTTAATACATCATGTCATGTAACATTTCTCCTAGTTTTTCATTTTCTGTGGTTAGTTGTTTTTTGGTTGGAGTTCCTCTTTTTGTGACTGCATTCATCACAGCTCTCATTAGTGGACCTCTCATTACAGTTCCTCTTTTTAATCTTACTACAATTAATATTGCAGGCGCACCCCCCAATAAAGGACTCAGACACTGATAAAAGTGGATAACGGCATTGGGCCACATTTATTGATTCATGCCCTAGTCCGAATTATAAATTTCTATTGGTAATTGACCAATCATAATTCTTAAGGCAAGCAGGCCGAAGTAACACTGGTAAGGTACCACCCAAAATTTGCGGTGGGGGCCCCCCGCAAAGAGCGCGGTGGCCATTTTGGCGCCGCGCTTGCATTGCAGGCGCACCCCCCAATAAAGGACTCAGACACTGATAAAAGTGGATAACGGCATTGGGCCACATTTATTGATTCATGCCCTAGTCCGAATTATAAATTTCTATTGGTAATTGACCTTAGCCTCACCGAGACTGCTTGCCGGAGGGCTTCAAAAGAGAGACGCTGCCTGGAGCCCCACCGCCGCGTTGCCTCTCCTCAGGGCTCACTCCACCGGCCCTGAGGATGGGAGGCAAGTGCGTCTCCTTAGCCTCACCGAGACTGCTTGCTGGAGGGCTTCAAAAGGGAGATGCTGCCTGGAGCCCCACCGCCGCCGCCGCGTTGCCTCTCCTCAGGGATCACTCCACCGGCACTGAGGATGGGAGGCAGGTGCGTCTCCTTAGCCTCACCGAGACTGCTTGCCGGAGGGCTTCAAAAGGGAGATGCTGCCTGGAGCCCCACCGCCGCCGCCGCATTGCCTCTCCTCAGGGCTCACTCCACCGGCCCTGAGGATGGGAGGCAGGTGCGTCTCCTTAGCCTCACCGAGACTGCTTGCCGGAGGGCTTCAAAAGGGAGACGCTGCCTGGAGCCCCACCGCCGCGTTGCCTCTCCTCAGGGCTCACTCCACCGGCCCTGAGGATGGGAGGCAGGTGCTGTCACATGCTCCTTCCCCTGGTCCCACTGGCCAGGGGAAGTGGGGGCAACTGGGGGAGTGGACTGAGTTTGTTCAGTGCCTTTCTTGGGTATAGCTGGCCACAGACTTTTTCCTCCTCGCTATGTGGACCTTGGTCCCTTGTTTGCCCATCTTTGGCAGATTTTCAATGGGAGGGAGGAGGATTGTGTGTGGTGTTAAAAGATATTTGATCCTGATGTATATTTTTGAATTTGTTACCATGTGATTTGTACTGTTTATTATTGTTCTGATTTATTTTTTGTATTGCTATATTGTATTTTGGGATTATTGTATTGTATCAATTATGTTGTTTGCCGCCTAGAGTCGGCCTCGGTTGAGAAGGCGGGATATAAATTAAAATTTATTATTATTATTATTATTATTATTATTATTATTATTATTATTATTATTATTATTATTATTATTATTATTATTATTATTATTATTATTATTATTATTATTATTATTATTATTATTATTATTATTATGGGTCCCAGCCAAAAATTCCCACCCGGCCCCGAAGCGACCAAAATATCACACTGTTAACTAGGGAGGGGGTGGAGGGGAAAAACTTCTCCGCTCCGTCGCTTCGCAAAATGGCAGCTCGGCTGCCTCGTGGCCACCCCTTTTATAAGGGAGCTGGCCTCGCCCCTAACTACCCGGATGCCTTCGTCCGGTGGGGGGCCCCCGCAAAGAGCGCGGCGGCCATTTTGGTGCTGCGCTTGCATTGCAGGCGCACCCCCCAATAAAGGACTCAGACACTGATAAAAGTGGATAACGGCATTGGGCCACATTTATTGATTCATGCCCTAGTCCGAATTATAAATTTCTATTGGTAATTGACCAATCATAATTCTTAAGGCAAGCAGGCCGAAGTAACACTGGTAAGGTACCACCCAAAATTGCCAACGGCAATTGCTACAATGTATCCATTTGTATCAATTTGTTTGTTGACAACAAACAAATTGTTGACCGTAGTCAATATCTAACTAATGACCCCACCCTCTGACGCGTATCCGTAAAATCACGGGGTGATGCATGCTGTCTAGCTATAGCCATCACCCCGTCGCCTAGTTCGTCGTTGACCGGACAACGTTTAACCAACTTATGCCTGTCTAGTGTTGTCCAGTCAATTGCGAACTTGCCGGATACCTGTGGGTCATAATGTTTACCTTACCAGTGCTACCCGCCACACGGAGGGGCTTCAAAGAAGGCTCGACGCCCCCCCCCAGACCGTCAGCTCGGTCAACAGGCCTGCTCGCCAATCACCCAACAGGAGGTCCATACCTCCTCGCGACAGATGGGCCCCATCCCCTGCATACAAGTCATAATTTTGTAGGCTAATAGCGGGGTGACGACTGACCCTCCCCCAAGCCCTGTCGACAAGGAACCGCACTACTGCCCTATTCACCATGCGTCTAGCGCGGTCAAGGGCCAGGAGGTCAACACCACCTCTGTAGGAATGGCGCGGGACCATGTCCGACCAAACAAGGGTTGTGGCGGGCCAGACGTAATGCAGGTAGGCGAGGTCCTCGCAAATCGCATGCTTCAGCGATAAGCCGGTGACCTGGCCCAAATCAATGCCCCCCAGGTGTATGATCAGAATGTCAGGCAGGTCAGCATTCTGGCCTGAAAAAAGGAAATGCAGCAGCTCCCGCCATAACATCCCGGGCTTACCATGCCATGTGAGACTTGCGTATGCACCCAGTCCCAGTCGGGGTCCCCACTCTGTCGCCGCAGCGTAACGCGCTGCCCTGTGCACGTAGCTATGGCCCACCAGCCATACTGTCACCGGTGTAATACGACACCCAGGGTCTGTAAAGAAAATTGAGGAAAAGAAGGTAAGGTGACTGAATTGGTACTCATGGCGGAAGTGGGCGCACATAAAACTGAAAACATTGCGAACCCCACCTTCCCATGCTGCGTATGTCAGCCCCGGAGTACCCAAAAGCAGCTGCGGTTGAGGCCGCCCCTATACGGAATGAATGGGTGCCATAGCGGGCACCTGGGAGGCCCACACTGGCCAGCGCTTTGCCCGTCACCTTCCAAAATTGAAATTTAGTAAGGGGAGACCCATCTTGATGACAGAAAAACGGGCCATGGTGCGTGCCACGCAGTGCAAGGAACTCCTGTAGGGCACCAACCGGACAGATGTCTGCCAAAGAACACCGTAGCAGTCGCACACCACTGCCTACACCATGCTGATCCGTCTTAGAGGAGTGTATCCTCAACTGAGCCCAGTCTTTGGCAACACAGACATCCTCGAGTTCCAGTGCCCTACGACTTGCATCCGCCTTAGACAGCATCACAAGCTCGCTGATGCGGAGCGCTCCAAAAAATGCCACCGTTGTGGCTGCATGAAATAGGGCTGCCTCATATGTATCAAAACAGAGGCAAGGCCAGCCCCGGGCCAACTGGGTAAGAACCCCTGGGGAAATCGGGTGGCGGTCGTCCGGGCAACACCCGCGCTCGCGCACCCACCCCTCCAAAACATGTCTCACACGGAAGTCAGAGGTGCTGTCCACATGACCTCCCACTTTGGCCATAAAAGCCAACGCTGAAAGCTTAGATGCTATGGTGCGAGGTGCAAGGCCCTGAGCATGCAGGTAAACCATGAACCGCAGAACATGGGTTACCGGGATCGGCCAGGTTCCTAGCAGTTGAAATTGGGTACAGAATGCCCTGAAAGAATTAATTGCGTGGTGATACGCCTTACGCGTGCGTGGCGCTAGCGACAGGCCAATCGCCCGGTTCACCTCTCCTTGCCAATGGTCCATATCTCCTCCGGGAGTGGCGAGGGAAATTCCTCCGCATCCGGGGCCAAGGCATGGAACCGGGGGATCTGTAGGCGGGACAAAGCGTCAGCAATATCATTATTAACCCCTGGGACATGCCTGGCCCTGAACAGGACGTTGAGGCGCAGGCTGCGCAACACAAACTGGCGCACTAGGTCCATAACCCTGGGCGATTTAGAAGTCTGTGCATTGACAATGTGGACCACAGCCGCGTTGTCACA
This sequence comes from Bradypodion pumilum, assembly GCA_035047305.1. Classification (NCBI taxonomy): domain Eukaryota; kingdom Metazoa; phylum Chordata; class Lepidosauria; order Squamata; family Chamaeleonidae; genus Bradypodion; species Bradypodion pumilum. The sequence goes on from JAWDJD010000001.1 coordinate 431,004,229, forward strand.
CCAGAAATGCACGACCGAGTTGGCCCACTCCTCGCCACATAGCATCAAAGCACCCAGGATAGGGAAAAACTCCAGATATGTGAGATCACGCAGGCGACCCGTGCCTGCCCAGGCCGGTGGCCACCCACCATAGGCCCACTTCCCATTGAAGTACATCCCCTAACCCAGGGATCCCGAGGCATCAGACTGAATCTGAAAACAAGGGGAAGCCAGGAGGTCATACCTCCAAAATGAGACCCCATTGAACTCCCTCAGGAACTGTAACCAGACAAGCATGTCTGCCCTGATACCCCGGGTAAGCCGAACCCTATGGTGAGGCCTGGATAATCCTGCCATGGCGTAGCACAAGCGCCGGGCAAAAGCCCTGCCCGGTGCGACCACCCTGCAAGCAAAATTAAGGTGACCATGTAGCACCTGCAGTTCTCTCAGTGATGCCTTGCGCTTGGCCAGCAAGTCCGAGATAAGGGCCACTAACCTTGACACCTTATCCCGCGGTAACCTAGACGCCTGCGCTATCGTGTCAATCTCCACCCCCAGGAAGACTAGCTGGGTAGATGGGCCCTCGGTCTTTTCGGGCGCTAAAGGGACACCGAGTTCCTCCATTAGCGTCTGAAATGTGTTGAGAAGACGTGTACACGTGTCCCAGCCCCGTTCACCCCCGAATAAAAAGTCATCCAGGTAATGGGCTACAGACCGGGACCCTGACCTGCGGACGAAAGCCCACTCTAGGAAGGTACTGAAACGCTTGAAAGCCGAGCATGATATGGAACAGCCAAAAGGCATGGCCTTATCAAAGCAATATTCGCCCCGAAATTTGAAACCCAGCAATTCAAAGTCGCCCGGGTGCACCGGCAAGAGGCGAAAAGCCGACTTAATGTCGCACTTAGCCAGCAGCGCACCCGGGCCACATGAGTGCACCATGCGCAGCGCGTGGTCAAAAGATGTATACCTGACTGAGCAAAGGTCATCAGGGATAGCATCATTGACCGATCGGCCGGCTGTGTAGGACAAGTGATGGATAAGGCGAAACTCGCCTGGAGACTTTTTGGGAACCAAGCCCAGGGGCGATACCTTAAGGTTGGGGAACGGGGGTGCAGGGAAAGGGCCAGCGACCCTGCCCGCATCGACCTCCTTATTAATGCTGGCAGCAGCCACCTCCTCCCTCCCCCTAAGGGACAAAAGGTTGGGGGCATCCTGAGGGGACCTATCACCCATGAAAGGGATAAGGAACCCCTGCCTAAAGCCCTGAAGGAGATAATCCACATCCTCCCCTTTTGGGTACAATGTGAGCCAACGCTCCAACATGTCCACATTAATTGGGGAGGGAGCCTTTCGGTGAACCAGCTCCATCTGTGGCAGTCTTGCCAGCCCACTGTCCACCCCTCCCTCTGCCCTGCGTCCCTCCAGGCCTGGGACAGGCAGAGGCTGCGTGGGGGCCCGCACAGGTGGGACACTCATGTCTGTACTTGCAATTCTTCCTATTGCAGGAACCATAGGACGAGAAAGTCCAGCACAGCAGGCGGGCTGGAACCCCCTGCCCCGCCACCTGGCGGGGAACCTGTGCTGGAGCCGCTCGCTGGACCGCATGTCCACAATGGTATCTTTCCCCTGGCGCGGGGCGCGTGGGCGTCATGTACAGAAGCCAAAGCCTCTGGCATGGCTCATCCCACCTCATCTCAGGGTGCAGGGGAATCCGCATACGGAATTCCTTGTCATAAGCCAACCACGACGGACCCAGAAAGTCAACCATCGCCCGATAGATGTTGTCCAAATACTGGACCATCGGAATTGCCAAATCCGGCCGGGCCCTCAGGTACACCGCCATGTAGATGAGGTAAGCCGGCAGCCAGTTGGCCCACGTACGTGGTGGCTTGCGACGACGTGCCTGCTCCTTATCCTTCTCATCCTGCCCCTCCCTCTCTTCCTTGGTGGGCCCCCTGTTTAGGAGTGAGAAGATATCTACATACTCCCCCCGCCATATTTTCTCTTTGGTGGCCTGTGCCAAGTGGTCACCCAGTGGTAAGGAATACCCCGCTGTCGGCAAGGTTGAGACAGGCACCGCAGAAACTGCGGGCATCTGGAAAGGGGCTTGGACTAGCCCAGCCACCCCCAAAACATTCCCCACAGGGTAGGAAACACCCCCCACCCCGGGGCCCTGGGTGGTAGTTGTCGTCGCCGGGTGGGGCGTCAGCGGCTGTACCGCCGCACCACCCACGCGAGGCCAAGGCCATTGGAAAGCCCCCCAACGTGGCCACGTGTGTAGGTGCACTAGTTTGTACCGCATACTCACATGCTGCACCCCCGCGGGCCGCCCCCACCGGGGGTTCCGGCCCACTGGGGGCGTCGGAGCTCACGACCGCCGTAGAGCTCGTCGCTGGGGCCTGACCCGCACTGGCCTGTTGGTTGGGGAGCTGCGAGGCAGTGGCCGAAGTCGCGCCACGCGCCTCAAGCTGCTCGACCCATCCCGTCGCCTGCCGCTGCCCAGCAGACGACGCATCAAAATGAACCCCAAAGGGAGCCCCAGCGTGGCTGGCCCAAGCCAGGGAAGCCTCAAGGGCCGCAACGCGGGCCAGTAAGGCCTCCACACTGACGTGGGGCCAAGGGCCAGCCGGCCCGCCTGCTACAGGCGTGGGTACAGGTCCTTGTACCCCGGGGCCCGAATAGGGCCATGACTCCACACCCAGGCCCGGTAGGGCCGATGTAGGCACCTGCCAGGGAAGGGGACCACACCACCCCCCAAGGCTGGAAGGCCCCGGAGTGAGCTGCGCCCCCATAGAGGAAGGCCCAGTAGAATGGGAAGCACCTGGAGCGGTGTCTACCGCTTGCGGGCCGCGGGCCGCAGCCCTTGCTGGACCCATGCTTGAGTCCCCAGCCTCCGGCCAAGGGGGAATAGACCCCATCCCACCGGTCCCGGTGGGTGCAGGCAAAGGCGGCTGCTGGGGAGGCGCAGCCGCGGTCCTCCGACCCGGATTGCGCCTCCGAACCGCGTGAGCAGCCTTCTTCTTCTTCGAAGGCATCTCAGTCCAACCTATGGGAAGCCGAAAGAAGAAAATCAGCAGCCAAAAGGCTTCCCAGTCAAGGCAAAAGCGACGGAGGTAAGAGGGAAAAACTTCTCCGCTCCGTCGCTTCGCAAAATGGCAGCTCGGCTGCCTCGTGGCCACCCCTTTTATAAGGGAGCTGGCCACACCCCTAACTACCCGGATGCCTTCGTCCGGTGGGGGGGGGCCCGCAAAGAGCGCGGCGGCCATTTTGGCGCCGCGCTTGCAATATAGCTATATAGTTAAATACTTTTTCTCACAAATGCTATTTTGAACCTGAATTTTTAAATGCCCATCCTTCCTAAACTGTGTCATTTGTTAGTCTGATGAACATCCACTTAATCCACTGGTTCCCAACTTTTTCTTGTCGATGACCCACCTAAGCATTTCTAAAATCCTGACCCCCCCCTGACATATAATTCTTACTATTCAAAAAGTGAACTCCTATTCATGTGGAGGAAGCCTAAAAGGCCATTCACTGTTAATAACTCATTATCAAATTGACCTTCTTAAAAATCAAATCACCCCCTTTGTGGCATGTGCCCCACATTGGGAACCACAGACTTAATAATTTGATTCAATTCAATGATAAAGTTGTTGAACAACTCTGGAATCAAGATGCATCATTTTTGTCAGTTTTCATTAGAACATACCTGTCAACTTTTGGCTTTGAAAATAAGGGAAACTTTGTGGGCGTGACCAAATAGGTGGGCATGGCCAAAGAGGTGGGTGTGGCCAAATAAGTGGGCATGGCCAAATTGAGAGATGAGCACTGCACCCTAGAGTTGGATACGACTGGCTTTTTGAGCAAGGGCCAAGGGTGACCTTTGCTAACCAGCCATGTTAGTTGGCCCAAAACATTGCCTTATGGTGCTTTGATTGTGTGGAGTCGTGAAAGTAGATCAGATTCGGGGTTTCCCCTTTAATATCAGTGGGTGGGGGGTTGCTATCCCCCTCTCCTGGGTCCCGTGAGTCCGTGAGGGTTGGGGGGACAAAAGGGGTCTGTCCCCCCAACCCTTCTGGCCCCAGGGGACCCAGCGGAGAGGGTGATCGCAACCCCCACCCACTGATATTAAAGGGGAGACCCTGATCTACTTTCACGACTCCAGACAATCAAAGCCCCAGATGCGGCTGAACCTCGGTGCCACCTACCCACCCACCGCCCCGGCTTCTGAGGTACCCAGCCACTTGCTGGGGAGGAGGAGCCCAGCCTGGGCTCGGTTCCCCCACCCCACCCCGTTCCCTCCCCAGCCCGGCCCTGGCCGGCCCTCCCCACCACGGTCTGGGCCGAACCTGCACCCTGGCGCTTCTCTGGCACTGGGGCAGCTGTGCTCTGGCCTGGGCAGGCAGGCAAGAACAGGTATTTCTGGAGGCCACACTGCCGCAGTGGTAGCTGGCCTTCCCGCCGTGGCCCAGCTGGTGCTCCTCCTCCTCCTCACCCCCGGCTGGGAAAATAAGGGAAAATACGAGGAAAATAATAAAACGGGAGGGGGTGGGAAGAGGGGCAAAAATAAGGTATTTTCCCGGGTAAAACGGGATGGTTGACAGGTATGCATTAGGATGATGAGAAACAATTGGCATGCACTCTTTGAGTTCAGTCCATCATTCCATTAATTCAACAAGTTACAGATCTACCCCAAATTAGCATTGTCTAGCCCAGTGATGGCGAACCTATGGCATGCATGACAGAAGTGGCATTCTCTGTGAGCACCCATGCAGTCACCCAAGCATAAAGTTTATCCCACCCCTCTGCCCAGCAGCCCAATGGGATCACTTCTTCCCTTCCCCCAGCACAGAGTTTGCCCCACCCCTCTGTCCAGCAGCCCAATAGGAGTGTATCCTTCCTCCCCTGTTGCTGTGTTGGCACTTTGCAATAAATAAGTGGGCTTTGGCTGGGGCACTCAGTCTCTAAAAGGTATGCAATCACTGATCTAGCCTACATATTATTAACTTCTCCACAGGAATATCAGGAGAGACATCATCAAAAACTACTCCTTTCTCCTGATCTGGGGGGTAGCAAAAGAGAGAAAGAGAGAGAAAAATCTGGCATACCTGTTCTTGTGAAACCCAGGCTTCTTTTTTACAGCTAGCACTTTCTTCTCTGAGTGATCATAGACTGACTGTTTAATGGTATCCTGGGTGATGAGATGTTGAGCAGTCAGAAATCACCCAGATCTTCTCTACAACCCTTTCAACAATAGGATAATACATGTGCTTGTCTCATGTTAGTCTGATGGACTCCAGAATTCTATATGAAAAGCTTCTCCTCTCATATTTAAGAAGGAAACACTTTAAATGTAAGAGGAAAGAAACACTTTAATTTTAATTTGGTGAAAATATAAGGATTGTGCATATTTTGCATTTCAGCATTTCCCTTTTAAGCTCATTGTGACATCAATTTTCTTAGAGTTTTTTTAACTATGGAATCTTACTGAAATCAGTTTTGTTATAATCAAAAGTGCATAGGATATTACTTCAGTTTTTTTCCTTCTGTAAATATAGTAGATCCCAAGGGGGTGAGTTGCTTCCAACCATTACTTCAATCTTAATGATGACTCCCTCTCTGTTGGTCATGACTTCCTTATCTGAACTGCCCAGAGAGTGCTCTAAGTGCTATGGCATGATATATGTGTAATTACGATTGCAATTGCTACTCATTTACCTTCTGAAAGAACAAAGTGTAATCAAGGGGAGTAAATTATATATTAGACCTCACATTCTTAGTGGAGTTGGACTTTGAAAAGATTTCAACATATGTCTCTTTTTTGAATTTTTTTGTAGCCTGATCTAGGAGTGTGTCATTGACATATTGAGTCTTGCTCAGAAGTTTGTAGCAGATCCTCTGTCTCAAGGTTTCTCAACCTGTGGCCCGCAGGCTGAATGTGGCCCATGGCACCATTTTATGTTCCCCCCCACCAGGAAATGCCTCCACCACACCAGGAAGTGCCATGTGGTGGAGGAAGGGCAAAAGGCCATCTGGCCCCCGAAGCTGTCTGAGGGAGCGTAAACCAGCCCCTGGCTTAAGAAGGTTGAAAACTTGTGCTCTGTCGTGTAATTGTTGTTTTCCGATCTTTTAACTTTAACTGAAATGTTCTCAACTGTGCTCCAAGTTATGAATCTCCTCACAAGTGTACATTTCCTTTGCACATAATGCTACTCTTTCTCCCTTACTATTTAATCTTTTCCTTTTGAATTAATTACAAATCTCAGTTACTATGTTCCAGATATGAGGGTCATCCACCTGGTTGTAGTAATAATAATGGTCAATACACTTGATGGATTTGGGTGATTTTTTTGTTGTGTCCTAGATATTCACATCAGGAAGACAGCCCATTGCCTGAAATGTCCGGTTGGGTCGGTACAATGCTATCTCCCAGTGAGTAGTCAACAACCATTATCATATATTCTTCAAATACTGCTCACTTATTAAGATCCTATGGAAAGTCCTTATATGAAGCAAACATTAGTCCATGAGATTTTTTCCACTCCCATCCACTTTCTTTTGCTCAAAAGGAGTGAATAGAGTAAAAATCACATATCCACACACAAAAAATAAGTTGACATCACTGTAAATGAAGCCATGCATATAGTGACAACCTACACCAGTTGATAAAATATACCCTCTTGTTGGTATTGCTCCACCTAAGATCAGGAGAGAAGTATCAGTGGACACTAAGAGAACTAAGTAAGAGAATGACCCTACACCAGAGATGGGCAGTCTTGGCCCTCCAACTGTTCTTGAACTTCAATTCCCAGAAGCCCAAGTCAACACACCAGCTGGTCAGGGTTTCTGGGAATTGAAGTTCAAGAACAGATGGAAGGCCAAGACTGCCCATCACTGCCCTAGACATCCTCTGAACAGATATGAGCCTCAAGTCTTCTGACTCAGATCCAGGAAGAGCTTTATGGCAAGAACAAACATTCTTGCGGGTACACAAGAGAAAAATGAATTAAAAGATTGAGGAAGATGCTCACTGGGCAATGAACACCATTAAAGGAAGATATAGCTGAGGAACTCAACCTTCCCTACATCACTTAGAGGACTCTGAATAGGCTAAGGATCAGAGTCCCTAAATGTAAGACCAACATGCTCAAGTGGGGGTTACTGGTGGACAACATGAGGTGTGAATATGGAGAGATTCAGAATTCAGCTCATCTACTGGTCTGCTGATTATTGCCAAAAACATGCACTGATGAGGACTTAGGTTTGGCCAATGACAAAGCCAAGAAAGTGGTTTCATTTTGGCAGTCATTTGTAGCTTTTTGTTCTCACTTATGTGGGAAAAGGAACAATTTAGAATTTGGTGGGTCTTACTAAGGACAATTGTTAGTGAGATTTGTATTTTAAACATTAGATTTGTATTTTAAAAACAGTGTCAGCAGTGACTTGTGGTACTAAAAAATGTCACAACTAATGAGAGATTGCATGGTGGGTTATGCTTTGTTTTCCTTTTAGATCTTCTATAGAGATTGGTTTATCAAAGCCAAAACAGCGGCTGGTGTGTCAGAGTGCCTTTCCATCTTGTCAAAGAGGTGTTCCTATTTTAAAAAGAACTTTTAATTTACATGACAGAAAGAGGGATGTTTGTGGCTTTTCTTTTAGTATGTCTCTTTCCCTTTTGTCTCTTCATCTCTGATAATATTTTCTGGCATGAACTTACCTATCATTTCTGGCATAAATTGTCTCTGATGTAACATTTATACTAGAGCTTGCTGTTAGTTCTGTTGTTTATCTCTGCAAGCAAATGAAGGGGAAAATGTTTTTGGGAAAAACAGGACTTGTACATAATATACTATAACATGCATCATACTCCTGCACTGCACTCTTCTGAATCGTATTAGATGTTAGAATACAAGAGGGTTATTTTTAATACTTTATTTTCATGCAATGAAAATTCAGTCTTCTCCAGGACAAGCACAGAACAGAAAACAACCAGATACTGTACTATACATAGTAATCTACAATCCCCCCCCCAAAAAAACAACAACAAACAAACCCACACACACTCTACTACATTATCAGTTGTTTACAAGGTCATCTTGGACAAAAAACCCAAACAAACCAAAACACAACTTTTGCTAAAGCTCTAGTTGTCTTACTTGGTTGATCTATGCTTCACAAATCAATATACATAGTTTGACATGGGGATTGAAACATTATACCCTACTGTTTCCAATCCCATGCCAGTCTCATCTAGGGCCACAGGAGCTTTGCTCTGAACTGGTCTTCCCATCTCATTGCTGGCCTCCCTTGTGGTCACTTTATGTCAAGTGGTAATAAACTCTGTGATAGCTTGTCTAATTGTCAAAAATAGCTGAACAACAACAGCAGAATTGCAGCAAAGATACTGACACAAGAAATGGGCCCTATAGCACACTGAAACTCCATCTTTTGCCCTATGACTCCACTGCAGTGGTGGGATTCAGTAGGTTCACCCCCAGTTCGCCATAACTGGTAACAGAAATTCTGGCTGTCCCAGCACATCCAAGTTTTGAAATAACGCAGGGCTTTTCCACTGGCCACACCCACCATACAATGCACACAGAGTAGGTAGTAAAAAAATTGAATCCCACCACTTCACAGGAAATACTATTAAAGAACTTCATAATACCATCTGCAACATCAGTCCTTTTGTACACCTGCTCATCTTCCAAAGTGATCTATGCCATTTATTTATTTTTGCAAGCAATGCCCCCCAGCATTTTACTTAGGACTACTGGTACAATCTCAGTGCAAACAAATGAATGAGGACAGATCTGATGTTGGGAAGCATTATACTAAAAAGCTAGTAAATTAATACTGCAGCCTCCATGGCTATTCTATTCATAATTACAAGGCATAATCTTTCAACAAAGAACTTCAAAGACAGGTTCCAAGGGGATACAGTTGAACAATGATAGACCAAGAGGTACAAACCTATCTCCCTAAACTGCAGTAGAGAAAGGAGCTTTACATTTCATTACATATGCTAAGAAGCTCATCCGTGCAAGCTTGTCTATATTACTATCCACTGTTGTAAATTGTATGACAAATGTTTGGACAATTTTCTCTACTTGTAATTTCTGGACTCCTCATTCCTCTGCTTTCTCTAATTTCAAGCTTGGACCTTCTGTGAACCGTATTCTTCCATTATACTGGGTTTAAACAAAGACCTTTATCAACCTTACATTTATGTATTTATTGCATTTATATCCAATTCATTTGGGATATTCTCCCACTCTGGATGGTGCACAACAAATTATATTTTTTTACAATAACAATAAGAGACTAAATGTAAAGAATAAATAAATACAAATAAATTATGAATAACAACAAAAACAATTACAATGTCCCACAAAACAACACATATTGGTGACTGTATAGATTAGTTAATCCTGTTGCTTGGCAGTTGGTTATATGTTATTAAAAGCCCTTTTAAAGATAACAGATTTTTGTTGTTGTTTTTTAAAATAGGTAGAGAGTTCCACAAAGTTGGTACTGCCACCAAGAAGGGTCTTCTCTGAGTCACAGCCTTTGCAGGCGCACCCCCCAATAAAGGACTCCGACACTGGTAAAAGTGGATAACGGCATTGGGCCACATTTATTGATTCATGCCCTAGTCCGAATTATAAATTTCTATTGGTAAAACGACCAATCATAATTCTTAAGGCAAGCAGGCCGAAGTAACACTGGTAAGGTACCACCCCAAAATTGCCAACGGCAATTGGTTACAATGTATCAATTTGTATCAATTTGTTTGTTGACAACAAACAAATTGTTGACCGTAGTCAATATCTAATTAATGACCCCACCCTCTGACGTGTATCCGTGGAATCACGGGGTGATGCATGCTGGCTAGCTATCGCCATCACCCCGTCGCCTAGTTTGTCGTTGACCGGACAACGTTTAATCAACTTATGCCTGTCTATTGTTGTCCAGTCAATTGCGAACCTGCCGGATACCTGTGGGTCATAATGTTTACCTTACCAGTGATACCCGCCACACGGGGAGGCTTCCAAAAAGGCTCACCGCCCCCCCCAAGACCGTCAGCTCGGTCGACAGGCCTGCTCGCCAGTCCACTAATCCAGAGGTCCATACCTCCCTGCGACAGATGGGCCCCATCCCCTGAGTAAAGCTCGTAAATTTGCAGACTGATGGCGGGGAGGCTAATGGCGCATCCCCCGCCCTTGTCAAAAGGAACCGGGCAATAGCCCCGTTCACGGAGCGTCGGCTCAGTCAGAGCCCTGAGGCCAAACGCCCCCCTGTAAGCATACCGCGGTATCGTGTCCGACCAATTGAGGGATGTGGCAAGCCACACATAATGTGAGTAGGGCAGGTCACTGCGAACCGCAAGTTTCCGCGATAGGCCAGTGACCCGCCCCAAACCATCGCCCCCAAGGTACGTAGCCAGGACATCTGGCGAGCCAGCATCCCTGATGTAGAAAAGGGATGGCAACAGTTCCCGCCATAACATGCCGCGCTTACCATAGCACCTGGGACGTGCGGATGCACCCTGTCCCCGTCGGGTACCCACTCTGTCGCCGCAGCGTAACGCGCTGCCCCATGCAGCGTAACGCGCTGCCCTGTGCATGCGGCTACGGCCCACCAGGCATACTGTCACCGGTGTAAAACGACACCCAGGGTCTGTCAAGTAAAAAAGGGAGGGGGGAGAAACAGTGCAGTGACTAAAACTGGTACTCGCAGTGGAGGAGGGCAAAGACAAAACTGAAAACATTGTGACCCCCACCCTCCCATACAGCGTATTTTAGCCCTGGAGTACCCAAAACAACTGCAGCAGAAGCCGCCCCTATCCGGAACGAATGGGTGCCGCAACGAGCCCTTGAGAGGCCAACACTGCCTAGTGCCTTCCCGGCACCCCCCAAATTGAAATTTAGTAATAGAAGATCCACCTTGGTGACAGAAAAAATGTGCCATGGTGCGTGCCACACAGTGCACGGAAATCCTGTAGGGCACCAACCGGACAGATGTCTGTCGAGGAACATCGTAGCAGTCTACTCCACTGCCTACGCCGTGCTGATTCACTTTAGAGGAGCGTATCCCCAACTGAGCCCAATATTGTCCCCACAGACATCTTCGAGTTCCAGTGCCCTACGACTTGCATCCGCCTGATACAGCATCTCAAGCTCGCTGATGCGGAGTGCTCCAAAAAGGCCACCTTTGTAGCCGCATGAAGTGGGCTGCCTCATGTATCAAAACAGAGGCCAGGCCAGCCGCGGGAAAATTGGGTAAAAACCCCTGGAAAAATCTTGCATCCGCCTTATTCAGCATCTCAAGCTCGCTGAAGCGGAGCGCTCCAAAAAGGCGACCATTGTAGCCGCATGAAGTGGGCTGCCTCATTTATCAAAACAGAGGCCAGGCCAGCCCCGGGCCAATTGGTAAAATCCTTGGGAAAATCTTGCATCCGCCTTATTCAGCATCTCAAGCTCGCCGATGCGGAGCGCCCCCAAAAAGGCCACCGTAGTAGCCGCATGAAATGGGCTGCCTCATCTATCAAAACAGAGGCCAGGCCAGCCCCGGGCCAATCGGGCAAAAAAAACCCTGGGAAAATCGGGTGGCGGTCGCCCGGGAAACACCCGTGCACGCGCACCCACCCCTCCAAAACATGTCTCACACGGAAGTCATTGGTGCCGTCCACACGACCTCCCACTTTGGCCATAAAAGCCAACCCTGACAGCTGAGATGCTATGGTGCGTGGTGCAAGGCCCTGGGCATACAGGTAAACCATGAACCGCAGAACATGGGCTACTGGGATCGGCCAGGTTCCTGGCAGTCGAAATTGGGTACAGAATGCTCTGAAAGAACTAAATGCGTGGTGATACGCCTTACTCATGCATGGCGCTAGTGACAGGCCAATCGCCCGGGTCACCTCTCCTTGCCAACGTTCCATCTCTCGTCCGGGAGTGGCGAGGGAAATTCCTCCGCATCCGGGGCCGAGGCACGGAACCGGGAGATCTGCAGACGGGACAAAGCAGCAGCAATATCATTATCAACCCTTGGGACATGCCTGGCCCTGAAGAGAATGTTGAGGCACAGGCTGCACGACACAAACTAGCGCACTAGGTCAATAACCCCGGGCGATTTGGAATTCTGTGCATTGACGATGCGGACAACAGCCGCCTTGTCACGCCAAAAATGCACAACCGAGTTGGCCCACCCCTTGCCCCATAGCATCAAAGCACCCAGGATAGGGAAACATTCCAGATACGTGAGACCACGCAGGCGACCCGTGCCTGCCCAGGATGGTGGCCACCCACCATAGGCCCACTTCCAATTGAACTACATCCCATAACCCAGGGATCCCGAGGCATCAGACTGAATCTGAAATTGAGGGGAAGCCAGGAGGTCATGCCTCCAAAATGAGACCCCATTGAACTCCCTCAGGAACTGCAACCAGACAAGCATGTCTGCCCTGATACCCCGGGTAAGCCTAACCCTATGGTGGGGCCTGGATAATCCTGCCATGGCGTCACACAAGCGCCGAGCAAATGCCCTGCCCGGAGCGACGACCCTGCCAGCGAAATTGGGGTGACCATGTAGCACCAGCAGTTCCCTCAGTGATGCCATGCGCTCGGCCCGCGAGTCCGAGATAAGGGCCACTAGCCTTGACACCTTATCTCACTGCAACCTAGAAGCCTGCGCTACCGTGTCACTCTCCACCCCAGGAATACTAGCTGTGCAGATGGGCCCTCGGTCTTTTCGGGCGCTAAAGGGACACCGAGTTCCTCCATTAGCGTCTGAAATGCGTTGAGGAGACGTGTGCACGTGTCCCAGCCCCGTTCAGCCCCGAATAAAAACCATCCAGGGAATGGGCTACAGACCGGGACCCTGACCTGCGGACAAAAGCCCACTCTAGGAAAGTGGTGAAACGCTCGAATACCGAGCCCGAATGTAACAGCCAAAAGGCATGGCATCATTGAAATAATATGCTCCCCGGGACGGGGTGCAGGGACAGGGCCAACGACCCTGCCCGCATAGACCCTCTTGTCAAAGCTGGCAGCAGCCACCTCCTCCCTCCCCCTAAGGGATCAAAGATTGGGGGCATCCTGAGGGGACCTATTACCCAGAAAGGGATCCGGAACCCCTGCCTAGAACCCTGAAGGAGATAACCCGCGTCCTCTCCCTTCGGGTACAATGTGAGCCAACGCTCCAACATGCCCACCTTAATCGGGGAGGGAGCCCTTCGGTGGACTAGATCCATCTGCGGCAGTCTTGCCAGCCCCCTGTCTGCCCCTCCCTCTGCCCCGCATCCCTCCGAGCCCGGGACAGGCAGGGGCCGCATGGGGGCCACACATGTGGGACACTCCTGTCTGTATTTGCAATTCTCCCCATTGTAGGAACCATTGGACAAGAAAGTCCAGGACAGCAGGCGGGCTGGAACCCCCTGAGCAAGGCGCGTGGTGGTCACGTACAAAAGCCACCGCCTCTGGCATGGCTCATCCCACCTAATCTCGGGGTGCGGGGAAATCCGCCTACGGCATTCCTCGTCATAAGCCAACCACGATGGGCCCGAAAAGTCAACCATCGCCCGGTATACGTTGTCCAAATAGTGGACCATCGGAATTGCCAAATCCGGCCTGGCCCAGGGGTACACCGCCATGCCTATGAGGTAGGCCGGCAACCAGTTGGCCCACGTACTTGTTGGCTTGCGACGACGTGCCTGCTACTATCCTACCCCTTCTGCCCCGCGCTCTCCTCCTTGGTGGGCTCTCTGTTTATGAGTGAGAATAAATCCACGTACTCCCCCCGCCAAATTTACTCTCCGGTGGCCTGTGGCAAGTGGTCACCCAGCAGTAAGGAATACCCGGCTGTCGGCAAGGCCGATACAGGCACCGCAGAGACTGCGGGCATCTGAAAAGGGGCTTGGACCAACCCAGCCACCCAACACGTTCCCCTCAGGGTAGGAAACACCCCCCACCACGGGGCCCTGGGTGGTAGTTGTCGTCGCCGGGTGGGGCGTCAGCGGCTGTACCGCCGCACCACCCACGCGAGGCCAAGCCCCTTGGAAAGCCCCCCCAACATGGCCACGTGTGTAGGTGCATTAGTTTGAACCGCATACTTACACGCTGCACCCCCGCGGGCCGCCCCCACAGGGGGTTCCGGCCCGCTGGGGGCGTCGGAGCTCACGACCGCTGTAGAGCTCGTCACTGGGGGCTGACCCGCACCGGCCGTAGGTTGGGGAACTGCGAGGCAGTGGCCGAGGCCGTGCCATGCGCCTCAAGCAGCTCGACCCATCCCGTCGCCTGCCGCTGCCCAGCAGACGACGCGTCGAAATGAACCCCAAAGGGAGCACCAGAGTGGCTAGCCCGGGCCAGGGATGCCTCGAGGGCCGCAACACGGGCCAATAAGGCTTCAACGCTCACAAGGGAGAAAAAAGGGGGGCCAGCCGGCCCGCCTACTGCAGGCATGGGTACAGGTCCCTGTACCCCAGGGCCCGAATAGGGCCATAACCCCACACCCGGGCCAGTTAAGGCCGATGTAGCAACCTGCCAGGGGAAGGGGACCGGACCACCCCCCAAGGTTGGAAGGCCCCGGGGCGAGCTGCGCCCCTATAGAGGAAGGGCCAGCGGAATGGGCAACATCAGGAACGGTGTCCACCGTTCGCGGGCCGAGGGCCGCAGCCCCTACTGGACCCAAGCGTGGGCCAGCAGTCTCCGGCCAAGGAAAAAAGACCCCCATTCCACCGGTCCCGGTGGGTGCAGGCAAAGGCGGCCGCTTGGAGGCGCGGCCGCGGCCCTCCGGGAACCTCACGAGCGGTGCTCGCAGCCGCCTTCCCCTTCAAGGGCATCTCAGCCAATCGATGGGAAGCCGAAACGAGACAGTTCAGCAAACAAAAGGCTTCCCGGGAAAGGTAGAAGCGACGGAGGTAAGAGGGAAAAACTTCTCCGCTCCGTCGCTTCGCAAAATGGCAGCTCGGCTGCCTCATGGCCACCCCTTTTATAAGGGAGCTGGCCACGCCCCTAACTACCCGGATGCCTTCGTCCTATGGGGGGGCCCGCAAAGGGCGCGGCGGCCATTTTGGCGCCGCGCTTGCATTCTTGCTAACCTCAGGGCGGAATTTGGAGCTGTGTATTACATTGGTTAATATACTTATCTATGCTTAATTTTAATTTAATTTAATTTTCAAATTTATTCACCGCCCACTCAGGCAAGCCCGACTCAGAGTGGCTTGCATAGTAATAAAAGTATAAAAACAGTTAAAAACCCACCCTAATTAAAAACCCCACCCACCCCAAAAAAGAAGAGAGAGGGTGTATCTTATGGCAGGACCCAGTGGGCAGGGGCCACATTACCCTCAGGGCCCGACACCTGCCACACCAGCCAGGTTTTAAGACCTTTTCTAAAGGGCAGCAACTCCATCTGCACACGTAGTTCTGCTGGCAGGAGGTTGCAAAGGGCCGGTGTGGACACGGAGAAGGCCCTTTTTCTTGTGCCAGAGAGACGAGCCCTTCTGGCTGATGGTATGATTAGGGAGCCCCTCCGGTCCGCTCTGGTTGGATGGACAGATGTTCTCAGGGCAATGTGGTCTCTTAGGTATCCTGGCCCACTACCATGTAGAGCTTTAAAGGTCATAACCAGCACCTTGAATTGCACCCGGAGGCAAACCGGTAACCAGTGCAGCTCCCAAAGCAGTGGTGAGGCACGGGCATAACGTCCCCACCCCATCACCACCCTGGCAGCTGCGCTCTGGACCAGTTGGAGCCTCCGAATTGTCATCAAGGGCAGCCCCATGTAGAGCACATTACAATAATCTAGTCTGGAGGTGACCAGAGCATGTGTGACCATGAGAAAGGAGTCCCAGTCTAGGAGCGGGCGCAACTGGCGAATTACACAAAGTTGTGCAAAAGCCCTCCTGGCCACGACTGCCACCTGCTCTTCGAGCAGTAGTCGTGAGTCCAAGAGGACCCCCCAAGTTGTACACCAGGTCCATCTGGGGCAAGATAACCCCATCCAGAACCAAAGGTGGTAGTTCCCTAGACAGCGCAGGACCCCCTATCCATTGCCACTCAGTCTTGCCAGGATTCAGCTGTATCCCATTGTCCCCCATCCAGATCCCAACAGCCTCCAGACACCTGGATAGGACTTTGACAGCATCGCTGGGATCACCACAGGCCAAGATGTACAGTTTAGTATCATCAGCATACTGATGGTACTTCACCCCATGGGAACAGATGATCTCACCCAGCAGCTTCATGTAGATGTTGAATAGGATAGGAGAGAGCCCTGAGCCCTGAGGCACCCCATATTGTAGGGGCCTAGGGCTGGACCTCTCCCTCTCCAACCACACCGACTGGGTCCGGCCCTTCAGAAATGAGGATCTTTGCTAGATCTGTTTATATACACATGCTCACACATACATTTATTTGTTTGTATAGGGACTGCAGTGGCTCAAATGGCTAAGATGCTGTCTGGAAGCCGGGAGGTCAGCAGTTCGATTCCCAAGTACTGCAGGACAGAATGAGCTACCGTCTTTGTCCCAGCTCCTGCCAACCTAGCAGTTTGAAAGCAAGAAATTGCAAGTAGATAAATAGGGACCACTTTGATGGGAAGGTAAACAATGTTCCATGTGCTCCAGGGTCTGGTCATGCCTGCCACATGACCACAGAAACATCTTCAGAAGCAGACAGCGCTGGCTCTTTGGCTTTGAAACAGGGATGAATACTGAACCCTAGAGTAGGGTACAACTGGCTTTCGAGCAAGGGAAACCTATGCTTGTTTATAATTAATACCTCACTTTTCTCTTTATAGAGTGACTCAAGGCAGTTTAAAACTAGATTTAAAGGACAAGTATTAAAACAACTAAAATACATTGTGCGGTATCCTCTGGGCTCTGCGGGGACAGAAATTGGGGAGCGGATTAATAGTCATAAGATTGATTCACCCATATCTGCATGTGCTCTTAAGCAGAGCTGCTGCTGAGGAGAGCCAAACAAAGGAAGTGAGCACTGGTAAGTTTTGCAGTTGGAGTAGAGCTGCTTTAGAGGCCTCTACTAATTTAAATTGATAATTGAAACTGTTGAGAGCCACCTCTGTTCAAACAGAGGAAGCAGTTTGAAGCTTCCAGAAGCAGGGGGGCAGGGCCACACCAGGCCCTTCCCTGAACTGTGACTCATAGGGGCGGAGCCACACTAGCCTTTAAAAGCTCTGAGCTCTTTCAGAGTCAGCCATTTTGACTCTGCATGTGCTCTTAAGCAGAGCTCCTGCTGAGGAGAGCCAAACGAAGGAAGTGAGCACTGGTAAGTTTTGCAGTTGGAGTAGAGCTGCTTTAGAGGCCTCTACTAATTTAAATTGATAATTGAAACTGCTGAGAGCCACCTCTGTTCAAACAGAGGAAGCAGTTTGAAGCTTCCAGAAGCAGGGGGGCAGGGCCACACCAGGCCCTTCCCTGAACTGTGACTCATAGGGGCGGAGCCACACTAGCCTTTAAAAGCTCTGAGCTCTTTCAGAGTCAGCCATTTTGACTCTGCATGTGCTCTTAAGCAGAGCTCCTGCTGAGGAGAGCCAAACGAAGGAAGTGAGCACTGGTAAGTTTTGCAGTTGGAGTAGAGCTGCTTTAGAGGCCTCTACTAATTTAAATTGATAATTGAAACTGCTGAGAGCCACCTCTGTTCAAACAGAGGAAGCAGTTTGAAGCTTCCAGAAGCAGGGGGGCAGGGCCACACCAGGCCCTTCCCTGAACTGTGACTCATAGGGGCGGAGCCACACTAGCCTTTAAAAGCTCTGAGCTCTTTCAGAGTCAGCCATTTTGACTCTGCATGTGCTCTTAAGCAGAGCTCCTGCTGAGGAGAGCCAAACGAAGGAAGTGAGCACTGGTAAGTTTTGCAGTTGGAGTAGAGCTGCTTTAGAGGCCTCTACTAATTTAAATTGATAATTGAAACTGCTGAGAGCCACCTCTGTTCAAACAGAGGAAGCAGTTTGAAGCTTCCAGAAGCAGGGGGGCAGGGCCACACCAGGCCCTTCCCTGAACTGTGACTCATAGGGGCGGAGCCACACTAGCCTTTAAAAGCTCTGAGCTCTTTCAGAGTCAGCCATTTTGACTCTGCATGTGCTCTTAAGCAGAGCTCCTGCTGAGGAGAGCCAAACGAAGGAAGTGAGCACTGGTAAGTTTTGCAGTTGGAGTAGAGCTGCTTTAGAGGCCCGCGCGCCTAACGGCGCGCGAGATTACAAACTAGGAACATAAGAAGAATATAGTCTTACTAGGTAGAAAGGTAGTAAATGTGTACATTTTTGAGGCCCAGAATACTGCACTTGTTAAAATGAATTCCGAGGGAACAGCTGTAGTTACCTGCAATACTTGTGCCATGTTTGTGTTCTTGCCAAAGCATATGGAGAACTACACTTGCAGCAAGTGCAAGCTGGTTGCACTACTAGAAGAGAAGGTCCAGCAGCTAGAGGCCCGCATATCTAACCACCAACAAATTAAGGAGCTTGAGCTGTTCTTGGACAGAGCGGAGCAGACTATGCTGGACAAAGAAGAGACAGGGCACAGTTCTGAGGGAGAAGGCCCTTCACTAACTCAGGAGGGAGATGGTTGGAGGAATGTGACTCAAAGGAGGAGAAGAGTAGGGGATCACTCTGAGAGTCTGAAATTACAGAATAAATTTGAGGCTCTTTCCCTTATCACACCTGACGAGGAACACACAGAGGAACAGCTGGTTCCACCTGATGATCTCTCCTTCATCACACTTGATGAGATCCAGGAAGATGAACATCAGGAACAAACTGAGGTTCTCTCCCTTAATATGGTTGATGAGGTGCATGTAGATGAACAGATTGCAGGAGAGAGGCTCCTTGTACTAGGCGATTCAATAATTAGAAATACAGAGAAATGGATTTGTGATGCACATGATAACCGTATGGTGACTTGCCTGCCAGGTGCAAAAGTTGCAGACATCACAAGAAATCTAGATAGATTGTTAGAGAGAACTGGGAACGAGCCAGTTGTCATGGTACACGTTGGTACTAATGATGTTGGGAAGGCCAAGCGGTCTGTCCTGGAAGCCAAATTTAGGTTGTTAGGAAGAAGATTGAAGTCCCGGACTTCCAAGGTAGCATTTTCAGAAGTGCTGCCTGTCCCTCGCGCAGGACCTACCAGGCAGGCAGAGCTCAGAAGCCTCAATGCGTGGATGAGGCGGTGGTGTCGAGAGGAGGGCTTCAGATTTGTCAGGAACTGGAGAACATTTTGGGACAAGCCAAATCTGTTCAGGAGGGATGGGTTGCATTTAAACCATGATGGGACCAGATTGCTGGCACTCAACATCAAAAAGGCTGCAGAGCAGCTTTTAAACTGATAACTGGGGGAAAGCCGACAGGAGCTGGGCAGCATCCGGTTCGGGAAAGTGTGTACTTGAGTAGTGAGGAGGATGCAAAAATTACTGAGCAGAGCAAGGAGCTTAGTCACTAGCATTCTAGCAGAAGGATGCAAGAGGCAGTCTAACAATGCAACTGGACACAAAAGACTGTGTCAGAAATGCATATATAAATGCTTGTATACAAATGCCAGAAGCCTCCGGAACAAAATAGGGGAGCTGGAATACTTAGCAATAGATAAGAATATTGATATTATTGGTATCACTGAAACCTGGTGGACGGATGATAACCAATGGGATACAGTTATCCCAGGCTACAAACTGTACAGGAAGGATAGGAAGGGGCAAACAGGAGGTGGTGTAGCCTTGTATGTCAAAGAAGTGATAAAATCTTATGAATTGGAATATCTAGGTGATTTAGAGTCACCATTAGAAGCTCTGTGGGTAAGAGTACCAGGCCACAAGGATGGTCTAACAGTAGGCATATACTATCGGCCTCCGACCCAAACTCTTGAGGGAGACTGGCAGTTGGAGAATGTTGTAAATGAGGCATCCAGGAAGGGAAGCCTGGTTATAATGGGGGACTTCAATTACCCTCACATAGACTGGGTGAACTGTTGTTCAGCACATGATAAAGAGATAAAGTTCCTAGATATGCTCAATGATTGTTCCCTGGGACAGATGGTTGAAGACCCAACTAGAGGTACAAGAATCCTTGACTTGATCCTGAGTAATACTCAGGATCTGGTGCAAGATGTTAATGTGACTGATCCAATAGGGAACAGTGACCACAACTCAATTATGTTTAACTTGAATATAGACCGCAAGTCACTGATAAAATCTAACACAGAGACCTTAAATTTTCAAAAAGGAAATTTCCCAAAGTTGAGGAAACTAGTAAAAAAGAAGCAGAAAGGGAAAATTGAGAGAGTCCAAACACTCCAAGAGGCATGGAGGCTGTTTACAAAAACAATAACAGAGGCCCAATTGGAATGCATACCCAAAAGGAAAAAGGGCACTGCCAGGTCCAAGAGGACTCCAATGTGGCTTACAGGAGCTGTTCGGGAAGTGATCAAGAGCAAGAAAAGCTCATTTAGAAGATGGAAGGCTTGTCCAAATGAGGACAGCAGGCAGAAACATAAATTCTGGCAGAACAAATGCAAGGCAACAATCAGGAAAGCAAAGCAAGACTTTGAGGAGCGTATAGCTAAAAATACTCAGAGGAATAACAAAGACTTCTTTAAGTACATTAGAAGTAAGAACCCAACTAGGAAGGCCATTGGACCATTAGATGACAATGGAAGGCAAGGGGTTATTAAAGAGGAAACAGAGATTGCAGAGAGACTCAATGAATTCTTTGCTTCAGTATTCACTGAAGAAGATAGAGACCACATGCCCAAAACAGAACCTATCTTCGTAGGGAGGGAAACCGAAGAATTAAGCCAGATAGAAATAACCAGGGAGGAGGTCCTTGCATGTCTTGTTAAACTAAACACTAACAAATCACCAGGACCAGATGGCATCCATCCACGAGTTCTCAGGGAACTTAAAGATGAAATTGCTGATCTCCTAGCCAAAATATATAATCTTTCCCTCAAATCAGGCTTTGTGCCTGATGACTGGAAGGTAGCGAATGTAACACCAATTTTCAAAAAAGGATCCAGGGGTGATCCAGGAAATTACCGGCCTGTCAGTTTGACATGTGTCCCAGGTAAAGTGATGGAAACCATCCTAAAAGATAGAATTAATAGGGACATAGAAGAGGAGGCGCTGCTAAAGGAGAGCCAACATGGCTTTTGCAAGGGCAAATCATGCCTCACTAATCTGTTGGAATTTTTTGAGAGTGTCAACAAGCATGTGGATAAGGGGGATCCAGTTGACATTGTTTATCTGGACTTTCAGAAGGCTTTTGACAAGGTCCCACACCAAAGGCTCTTGAATAAACTTACCAGTCATGGAATAAAGGGACAGGTCTTGTCCTGGATCAGCAACTGGCTAAGGGACAGGAAACAGAGGGTAGCACTAAATGGACACTTCTCCAAGTGGAGGGAAGTAAAGAGTGGGGTCCCCCAAGGTTCAGTACTGGGACCCCTGCTTTTCAACCTCTTCATAAATGATCTAGAGGTAGGAGTAAAAAGCAAGGTAGCCAAATTTGCTGACGATACTAAATTATACAGGGTAGTGAAAACTGTGAGAGATTGTGAAGAGCTCCAGAGGGATCTCTTGACACTGGGGGAGTGGGCAAAACAGTGGCAAATGAGCTTCAACATCAGTAAGTGCAGAGTGATGCATGTTGGGGCAAAAAACCCCAATTACATTTATAAACTGATGGGGTCTGAACTCTCTGCGACAAACCAGGAAAGGGACCTTGGTGTCCTGGTGGACAGCTCAATGAAGGTGTCAACCCAGTGTGCCTCAGCAGTGAAAAAAGCAAACTCAATGTTAGGGATCATTAGGAAGGGTATAGAAAATAAGTCAGCAAGTGTCATTTTGCCTCTTTATAAATCTATGGTGAGGCCCCATCTGGAATACTGTGTACAGTTCTGGTCGCCATACCTCCAGAAGGATATTATGGAGTTGGAGAAAGTACAGAGGAGGGCAACCAGAATGATTAGGGGACTGGAACACCTTCCTTACCATCTGAGGCTGCAACGGTTGGGCCTTTTCACTCTTGAACGACGGCGTCTAAGAGGTGACCTGATTGAAGTTTATAAAATCATGCACGGTGTGGACAAAGTGGATAAGGAAAAACTGTTTTCCCTATCGCACAACACTAGAACTAGGGGACACTCCATGAAACTTTTGGGTACTAGTTCTCAAACAAATAAGAGAAAGTACTTTTTCACCCAGAGGATTACTGGTCTATGGAACTCCCTGCCAGAAGAAGTGGTGACAGCTGTCAGTCTTGACAGCTTTAAGAAAGGATTAGACAAGTTCATGGAGGACAAGGCTATCAATGGCTATAATTATGGCTACCTAAGGACAACCTCCGGGTTGGAGAGATAGGCAGGATATCTCTCAATGCCATTTCCAGGGAATCCTAAGCAGGTGAAGGCATCTCCTTGGGAATACCCTGAAGGAAATGGTGAGCCACTGTGTGAGACAGAATGCTGGACTGGATGGGCTGTGGCCTGTTCCAGCAAGGCTGTTCTTATGTTCTTATATCTGACCTGACAGGCAGTCCAAGCAGGAGGAAATTGAATGTCTAACTAAGCAGTTAGGAAATAGGTAATACCACACCTGCGGATTACCCCAAGCCCTAGCGTAAAGAGTGGCCATATTTACTCTGGTGTCAGCTAGGAACAATGGACTTCCCCTGCCCATGTTTGCCTTAGTTAATTAACTTCCCCGAGAGAGATTCCCAATTAACCCGGGTAAACATGTGATGTGATTTTCTGTCAGATGACGATTCTATCACACGCTGCCTTGAATTCCTATATATGATGATGATTTTCCCTCAATAAACCAATGGTCTTCGCTCCATCTTGTCTCGTGTCGTTTCTTGACCAGTCTCCTCCGGGACCCCACGGCCGCTCCACGGCCCCGATCCAACAACATTGAATTGCAAGGTTAAAACAATCATTAAGCACTATTACAATATTGGCTTTATGAACTATTATTATGCCCATTCAAAAGTCCCAAATTAATTTCCTGGTATCTCTAGCTAGGGCTATAGAAGGCTATTGTTTCAAACATGGATGGATCTGGGCCAGTTGTTCTAGACCAGGGTTCCTCAAACTTGTCTCTCTTGGTGTTCTTGAACTTCAGTTACCAGAAGCCCAAGTCAGTACACCTGTTGATCAGGGCTTCTGGGACTTGAAGTCCAAGAACACCCAGACAGCTGAGTTTGCTGACCTCTGACCTAGATTAAGGGCAGCTGGAAGATTAGGGTAAAATGGAGCACTGCCTCACTTTATCATCAGGCAATGTACAACCACCCTTTTCCTGGCTGCCTTGTGACTAGAGTTGGAAAGTCTGTGTGTGTTCACCTCTTCATCTCCCAGTTTTAGCATACTTTGCATGCAAGGAAGCAGATCCAAGCAGCACCAGTTAGCAGCATATTTTTAACCTTGGTTCTGCCTATTTTTGGCTGGTGTGCATTCTGTACCATCAGTCACAATGGACAATGACTGCCATGTTAGTTTTTGAGTGAGTGTTGTAGCAGTCTGAGTTGCAATAGGTCCAAGAAAGAAGACTATACACCAGGCTTGGTTAAAACAAACTGGTATATTAACATTTACAGTCCAAGTAAATGAACTGTGACAGTATATTTAAAATTTAAGTCCATTGTTCTTTTAAGTAGCTAAGATGCTGACTGGGAAGCGGAAGGTCAGCAGTTCGATTCCTGAGTGCTGCAGGATGGAATGAGCACCCGTCTTTGTCCCAGCTCCTGCCAACCTAGCAGTCTGAAAGCAAGAAATTGCAAGTAGATAAATAGGGACCACTTCGGTGGGAAGGTAACAGCGTTCCATGCGTTCTGGTGTCTAGTCATGCCTGCCACTTGACCACGAAAATGTCTGCAGAAGCAGACAGCGCTGGCTCTTCGGCTTAGAAACAGAGATGAGCACTGCACCCTAGAGTCGGATACAACTGGCTTTCGAGCAAGGGAAACCTTTACCCTTATCTTTAAATAAACATTACATTCAGCATTGTTCAGCTCTGCTCTGCAGCTTCTGTGCAGTCTGTGCTTTTGCTCTGCATTCTGCAAGCTCTGCAAAACAAACTTTGCAAATTGCAAGCAACTTCTATTTATACAGGAAGCGAAACACTTAAGGTTACAATGTATCTTATTAACTGTCAATCGCAGCAGAGCTGAGTGAGATGATTGTTTGCACCTGTTCCTTGTTAACTGACCTTAGCCTGACCTTATTATCTCTGCACTTTGCCTCACTAACTACTGTATAAGCATATTGTTGACATGCCACTGGCATAGTTGCTTACTGAATATAAGTGAGCATCCTATGTTCCTATGTCCATATTAGCTGTGTTCTTACCATCTGCAAATGGTATCAGCACATTTTCTTCGTAAAGTCAGGGTATCTGTGATCAAGGGAGACATTTATCTCTGTTTTTATTTACCACATCTAAGTAGGTACCTAGTGCATAATTTTCTAAATAATGGTTTGCTGCTCTTGCCTGCCCAAATATCTACAGGCAAGAAGATTTATTGAAAAAGGTGCACAGGTTGTCACTGGATTTTATTTCTCTTTAGCATCAGTTGAATTCATTCCAAGATGCAAAAAGTAACAATTGCATACCTGTCAACCTTCCTGGATTGGCCGGGATTTCCCGATTTTTCTAGCCGATTTGCGCCATTTCCCACCCGCAGCTTCCAAAACCCCGGAATAGCAGCGGGGAAAAAAGAGGTACTGCACATCCCTTCTGCACAGATTTCCTTCTACGCATGTGTAGAAGGCTTTTACGCTTGTGTAAAACCCTTCTACGCTTGCGTAGAAGGCGATCTGCACAGAAGGGGATCGTAGAAGCCTTCTATGCATGCGTAGAAGGGTTCTACGCAAGTGTAGAAGAGTTCTATGCAAGCACAAAAACCTTCTACACATGCGTAGAAGGCAACCTGCGCAGAACCGTTCTGCACAGGTCCCGTATTTTCTGGAGCCGCGGTTGACAGGTATGCAATTGCATTTATTTGGATTTACTATCTGAACATCTGCTCAGTATTCACTGCTTATAAACATAGCTGACCATCCTAAAATGGGTTGAAGCCACTCTTATCTGTTACAACCATACTTATTAATTTTAATATAGTTTAAATATTCATACCGAAAAACCATATGGAATTCTGATTAATTAGCTGATCACAGCTTCGAAGACCTGTTCATTTTCATTATGGTGGCTGCAGAAGGGCAATTCCAAAATCATCAAAACCTTGCACTAGGAAAAAAGAACAATGGACTTAAATTTTAAATATACTGTCACAGTTAATTTATGATGCATACGAAATTATCAAATGAGATAACTGGATCCTGGCAAGAAATGTGGTTATATTTGTATGAGGGGAAAGGAAGTACAGAAATAGGAAAGAAAATAAAAGTGAGTGAGAGAGAGAGAGCAGGCCAAAGGGGAAGGTTATGGCAGAGGATGAGCTGGTTAGATAGCATTGTTGATGCAGCAAGCATGGATCTGGGCAGATTCCAGGGGATAGTGGATGATGACAAAGGAGCCTGGCATGCTGTGGTGCATATTGTTGCAAAGGATCAGACCTGACTGTGCAACTGAACAACAACAAATACTGTGTTTTCATGACTAAAATCATATTGTGTAGTTACACCTCCAGAAGGCAAATCGTATAACTTGTAGTGACTTTTCATTGGCAATTAACAGGCCCCAACCTTTAATTTTGAGCATATGCTGACCCACCAAATTGGTGTATACTGAAAAATCCAAGTGAGACTCATTCATTTGCATCAAGAGCTGCAACAAGTTACAATATTTGTTTTCCACAAGTATAACTAGAGGGCAGGATTTTGGCCTTTATTAATTTGTGATTTTTCTTTAATTACATTGGATCTATTACTACATCTATTAAGCAAATGGGGCTTAGTATTGCAATGTCTGTGCTCTTAAGGGAAATAAAATACATGACTCATGAAAATGACAGTAACATCTTGAATTAGTTGCATTTATACATCAGAAACTTTTTCTGTAGCACAGTTTGAAGCTGTAATGCATGCCACTCATTTTGTCAGCTTCCCTGTGTTAAATTGAACAGTCAATAAAAAAAGCATTTGAAAATACCTGAAATCATCTTTTTGGGATGCTAGAGATACTCATTTTGGGAAACAGAGACCATTATTTAACTATCTACTAGCAGGGGTACCAAGCGTTGCCCGGGTGTGGGACCCATGCGGGTTTGAGGTCATACCTGCCTATCCACTGGGGGCACCAGACCTACCTGTTGGTGAAACAGAAGTGTGGCAGCCCCCTGCAGGCAGGCAGTAAACCACCACCATCCAGGCTGGTGGGCACCCTTAGCTATCAGTTCCAGCCCCGCCCCCCATGGGTAGGCAGGTACCCAAAACCCTCGTGCCCTCTCACAGGCAGGCAGCCACCCAAAGCTTTCCCATCCCATGGGTAGACATTCACCCCAGGCCCCCCTCCACAGGCAGGCATGAACCCCCAGCTGTTTGTGCCCTCCCCCCTGCAGGCAGGCAGGCTCCCTGCCCCGTGCAGGCAGGCTCCCTAAGCCTTCCCCCTATGGGCAGGCAGTCAACCTGGTTTTTGTTGTTGTTGCAGGGAGGCAGGCACTGCAAGCCCTTGCCCCACCCCCCACGGGCATGCAGTCACCCCTGGGGGCCCTGTACAGGTAGGCGGGCACCCCACTCAACTTTTGGGGCATCCTGCAGCCAGGCAGGCACCACCAATCCACCCTCCTCTGCAGGCAGGCAGGCACCCCATGCCTTAGCCCCCCCTGCGGGCAGGCAGTCAACTTGGGCCCCCTTCCATGGGTGAGCAGGCTCCCCCAGCTCTTTTTTCCTCCTCCCGCAGGCAGGCAGGCAAGCAGCAGAAGTCTTCTCCTCTCCCTGCCCAGGCAGCGCCCCCAGCAGGCAGGCAACCAAAGCCCCCCTCCCCCATGGGCAATCAGTCACCCCACTGACACCAGGACTACCTGGCAGTCTTGTTGACCCTCCTGAGGCGTCTTGGTCCATGCTGGCGACTGTGGCAGAGGCAGGGTGGGTGGGTGCCCCGATGGCTGGTGGAGCATGTGGAAGCACCTGCCTGGTCCAGGCCTCGGTCAGCGTCATCTATGCCAAAGTGTTGTGGAGCGTCTGCTTGGGACGGCGCTCCCCACAGCTGTGTCAGCACTGGGTAAGTACCACCCGGTGTTGCTGCTTGCTAGCTTGGCGGCAGCGGCTGGAGCCTTCCAAGTATGTTGGGACCTCAGAAGTCACGCTCCCAGTTTCCTTCAGCTGGTGCGCTCGGCAGCAGAATGGCCGGTTGCCTCAACCCTGGATATCTGTGTTGAGGCAGTGCCCTCTGCTGGGGCATGTGGAGTGCAGGCCGACCTGGCCTGCTGCATATGCCCAGTCAGAGCTGACCCAGTCTCCATTGGAGGACGTCCGGAGGACTTCTGGGTGGGTGTGGGTGCCCCTGTGTGACTGCTTTTCTGGTTGAAGAAACATGGGGGGCGCTGCCAGTACCCTGCACCATCCTAGCCAGGAGCAGCAGGTAGGCGGCTGCATGGTTCTGGTGGGGGGGGGGTGCCAAGGTGTCATCCCGCATTAATAACAAATGGATGGACACCTTGATTTTAGTGATACAGTGCACTTCAGTGCACTTTAACAAGGGGGAAGCAAAGAAGATGGAAGATTGGGAGGCCCATACAGATGGGAATTTTTTTCTTTGATCTTTTTCCTCCCAATGATGATAAAACAATATTAATTTGCCTTTTGTACTTTACCAGTTGTCAGTGGATTTTTAAGTATTCATGAATACCAGTGCTCTACATCAGGGATAATACAAGGACCCTTGATTATTTATAACCTGAGATACCAGACTAGAAGCTTGGAATCAGCCAAGTATTTAGAATGTGTTCTAGCTCTTCATAGATTTTGCCGTTTTTGTTATTTATGTGTTGGGGAGAAATTGCCATCTGCTCACAAAATGAATTCACTGTACTGAGCATTTGCAAAACAAATGGCATTCTTGTTCTGTCTCTAATTGGATGATTGTTTTTCCAATTAGTTTAGAAAATAATCACCATTCTTTTCCAGAATGAGAGAAATCTGTGAGCAGCAAAAGCAAAGTCACTACTAAGTAATGGGAAATCTATCTATCTATCTATACCTATAAGAAGGTGGATGATGTGTGTGTGTCTGGCATACACGGCCACACTGGCCCCAACCATCCCATACCGAGCAGCTATCACTTACCTTAACACTCTGCGAACATCGCCGCAAGGGTCTGGCTACTGCGAGTGGGGCAACCACCCCACGAACGTGAACACAAAAAAACAACTACAAGTCCCAACGTCCTCCATGTCATGACCCCACAGCCAATCAGGCTGAGGGACACAAGTGCAGAGGAGGTTGGGAAAACCAGCGCATGCACTAAAAAAACAACCACCAATGCACCAACAACTTCCCTCTGGGAGACACTTCATCTCCTGGAGGGAAGCCATCCCCAGTTCACCACGGTGGGTGGGCGGCCACATTGGTTGCTGGCTCAGCTGCCTGCTTTTGGTGGCCCCCGCCTGACTGGCGAAGACCTCGGCACTGGCAGTGAGGGAGGAAAGGCCGTGCCACGGAGGCACAGAAGGTGAGTGGTGCACCACAGAAGGCCATGCTGGGGAGGCGCAGAGTAAAAAAGGCCCAACTGGCAACAGGTAAGTGGGGTGGGGAAAAGGAACTGAGGGGTGGGGGAAAAGGGCCTGGGAAGCATGCCGCTCACCCAGATCTTGGAGAAGAAAGAGGGAGAAAAAACTCCACCCCTTCCCCCCTAGTCCCTATCCCCTGCCCCACTTACCTGTTGGTGGCTGGGCATTTCATACTCTGCACCTCCTTCTGTGCTGGGCCGCTTACCTTCTGTGCCTCCATGGTGTGGCCTTTCCTCCCTCACTGCAGGTGCCGAGGCCTTCGTCGGTGGGGCAGGGCCCACCAAAATCAGGTGGCCCAGATGGCAACCAACGTGCCCATCCACCCGGCAAATGCCCCCTGGGTGTCCTCGCCGAGGCTTGGGGGGAGGAGGAAGAGCCCCTCCTCCTCCTGCAAAGCTTTGGCATGTGTGTGTGTGTGTGTCCTCACCGAGACTTTGAGGGAAGAGGAAGAGCCCCTCCTCTCCCCATGGAGCTATGGTGTGTGTGTGTGTGTATTGTGTTTGTGTGTGTGGTTGTGTTTTGTGTGTGTGTATATGTGTGGTTGTGTTGTGTGTGCTGTGTGTGTATATTGTGTATGTGTGGTTGTGTGTGTGTATGTGTTGTGTGTGTATGTATTGTGTGTGTGCATGTGGTTGTGTTGCATGTATGGTTATGTTGTGTGTGGTTACCCCGCAAAACCACCCCAACCACAAGCACACAGGTTATACCTGCCCGGCACTGCGGGCAAAAAAAAATGCTATATAAAAGAGAGGTGTAATGCTTTTGGGTCCGGTATAGAAATCCACACCCCTGCACCAAACCCCCTGGAGTTCACCACACACCTAGAATGGGTGTGTGTGCTTCAGACTTTTGGGGTCTGTAACACCTTAGGGGGCCCTGTGCCCCACAAAATGGAAAATAACAAAAACAAACTACATGCCCCAGTGGACACTGTGGCACGCTGGAGTCAATTAGGGATGGCCAGTGCGAGCACAAGAGAAGCGGGGCAATGGCCATGCGGCCACTACACAAACAGCCACTGCATGTGCAGGCCATTGCTGTGGCCAAGCCATAGCCACCATCACCATTATTGGCCTGGGGGGCGTGCATGCTCTCCCTGCAGGTGTGTCCCCCATCGGTTCTGCCCCCAGCTGTGTACATCACCCTCCATGGGTTCCCCCACTCCCTCCCATGGGTGTGCATGCATCCCATGGATTCTCCCACACCTCATGGCTGTACATGCTCCCCACAGGTTGACTCACCCCCGTGGATTTTACCATGCCACACAGCTTTGCATGCCCCCTGTGGGTTCCCCACCCCCATACCTGCACACACTCCTGTGGATTCCCCAACCACACAGGTACCTCCCCTCCCATGTCTCACCTCGTCCCTTCCACTCCCTCCTGGGCAGAATTTCTGGCCCTCACTTCCCAATTAGTGGAGTTAGAGGGCTGGTTGGGGAAGCAGTGCTTCCATTAGCACTGGTTGGGCAGGGCGGGGCTTGCCCATGATGGTATGCATACCCAGAGAAATGCCTATGCTTGCCACCTCTCACACGTGTACCATAGGTTTGCCACCAATGATCTAGTCCTATTATTTGGGATCAGTTTCAATCTGGGACACTGGATGAGGTCAGCAAGGTGTTTGCATGCTGTAAAGCAACCACTTTGCCTTTTTACTTTGCCAATCTTAGCTGATATAAGCAAGCAATAATGTCACTCAAGAGTGGGCTGGATACAAAATAAATGCATCCATACAGGAGGGCATGATCCCTCTGTGTTTAAAAGAGACTACTGTATGCCAAATCCTAACAAAGGTGAAAAAAGCTATAATGGTGTTAATAATTGTAGGTCTGTAGCTAATAAACCATTAATGGACAAGGTCATCAAGAGGGTCATTGCTTATCAGCTGCAGATGTTCTTGGATGAAACAGACAGTTTAGATCTATTTCAGTTTGGGTTCAGGCCTTATTACAGCACCAATGCAAGCGCGGCGCCAAAATGGCCGCCGCGCTCTTTGCGGGGGCCCCCCCACAGGACGAAGGCATCCGGGTAGTTAGGGGTGTGGCCAGCTCCCTTATAAAAGGGGTGGCCACGAGGCAGCCGAGCTGCCATTTTGCGAAGCGACGGAGCGGAGAAGTTTTTCCCTCTTACTCCGTCGCTTTTACCTTGATTGGGAAGCCTTTTGGCTGCTGACCTTCCTCTTTTCGGCTTCCCTTAGGTCCGACTGAGATGCCTTGAAAGAAGAAGGCGGCCGCGAGCGCGGCTCGGGCGGTTCGGAGGCGCAATCCGGGTCGGAGGACCGCAGCTGCGCCTCCCCACCAGCCGCCTTTGCCGGCACCCACCGGGACCGGTGGGATGGGGTCTATTACCCCCTGGCCGGAGGCCGGGGACCCTAGCAGGGGTCCAGCATGGGCTGCGGCCCGCGGCCCGCAAGCGGCAGACGCCGCTCCTGGTGCCCATTCTACTGGGCCTCCCTCTATTGGGGCGCAGCTCACTCCAGGGCCTCCCAGCCTTGGGGGGTGGTGTGGTCCCCTCCCTTGGCAGGTGCCTAAGTCGGCCCCGCCGGGCCTGGGTGTGGGGTCATGGCCATATTCGGGCCCCGGGGTGCAAGGACCTGTATCCACACCCGCAACAGGCGGGCCGGCTGGCCCGTGGCCCCACGCCAGTGTGGAGGCCTTACTGGCCCGCGTGGCGGCACTCGAGGCTTCCCTTGCTCGGGCCAGCCACACTGGGGCTCCTTTTGGGGTTCACTTTGACGCGTCGTCTCCTGGGCAGTGGCAGGCGACGGGACGGGTCGAGCAGCTTGAGGCGCATGGCGCGACTTCGGCCACTGCCTCGCAGCTCCCCAACCAACAGGCCAGCGCGGGTCAGGCCCCGGCAATGAGCTCTATGGCGGTCGTGAGCTCCGACGCCCCCAGTGGGCCGGAACCCCCGGTGGGGGCG
Organism: Bradypodion pumilum; assembly: GCA_035047305.1. Lineage (NCBI taxonomy): Eukaryota > Metazoa > Chordata > Lepidosauria > Squamata > Chamaeleonidae > Bradypodion > Bradypodion pumilum. The sequence continues at coordinate 431,035,833 of JAWDJD010000001.1, forward strand.
GCCCGCGGGGGTGCAGCATGTGAGTATGCGGTACAAACTAGTGCACCTACACATGTGGCTACGTTGGGGGGGCTTTCCAATGGCCTTGGCCTCGCATGGGTGATGCGGCGGTACAGCCGCTGACGCACCACCAGGCGACGTCAACCACCACCCAGGGCCCCGGGGTGGGGAGCGTTTCCTACCCTGTGGGGAATGTTTTGGGGGTGGCCGGGCTAGTCCAAGCCCCTTTCCAGATGCCTGCAGTTTCCACTGTGCCTGTCTCGGCCTTGCCGACAGCGGGCTATTCCTTGCCACTGGGTGACCACTTGGCACAGGCCACCAGAGAGAAAATATGGCGAGGGGAGTATGCAGATATCTTCTCACTCCTTAACAGGGAGCCCACCAAGGAAGAGAGGGAGGGGCAGGATGAGAAGGATAAGGAACAGGCACGTCATCGCAAGCCACCACGAACGTGGGCCAACTGGCTGCCGGCTTACCTCATCTACATGGCGGTGTACCTGAGGGCCCAGCCGGATTTGGCAATTCCGATGGTCCAGTATTTGGACAACATCTATCGGGCGATGGTTGATTTTCCGGGCCCGTCGTGGTTGGCTTATGACGAGGAATTCCGTATGCGAATTCCCCTGCACCCTGAGATGAGGTGGGATGAGCCATGCCAGAGGCTTTGGCTTCTGTACATGACGCCCACGCGCCCCCCGCCAGGGGAAAGATACCATTGTGGACATGCGGTCCAGCGAGTGGCTCCAGCACAGGTTCCCCGCCAAGTGGCGGGGCAGGGGGTTCCAGCCCGCCTGCTGTGCTGGACTTTCTCGTCTAATGGTTCATGCAATAAGAAGAATTGCAAGTACAGACATGAGTGTCCCACCTGTGCGGGCCCCCATGCAGCCTCTGCCTGTCCCAGGCCTGGAGGGACGCGGGGCAGAGGGAGGGGCGGACAGTGGGCTGGCAAGACTGCCGCAGAGGGAGCTGGTTCACCAAAAGGCTCCCTCCCCAATTAATGGGGACATGTTGGAGCGTTGGCTCGCATTGTACCCGAAGGGGGAGGATGCAGATTATCTCCTTCAGGGTTTTAGGCATGGGTTCCGTATTCCTTTCATGGGTGATAGGTCCCCTCAGGATGCCCCCAACCTTTTGTCCCTTAGGGGAAGGGAGGAGGTGGCTGCCGCCAGCATTAATAAGGAGGTCAATGCGGGCAGAGTCGCTGGCCCTTTCCCTGCACCCCCGTTCCCTAACCTTAAGGTATCGCCCCTGGGCTTGGTTCCCAAGAAGTCTCCAGGCGAGTTTCGCCTTATCCATCACTTGTCCTACCCAGCCGGCCAATCGGTCAACGATGCTATCCCTGATGACCTTTGCTCAGTCAGGTATACATCTTTTGACCACGCGCTGCGCATGGTGCGCTCATGTGGCCCGGGTGCGCTGCTGGCTAAGTGCGACATTAAGTCGGCTTTTCGCCTCTTGCCAGTGCACCCGGGCGACTTTGAATTGCTGGGTTTCAAATTTCGGGGCGAATATTATTTTGATAAGGCCATGCCTTTTGGCTGTTCCATATCATGCTCGGCTTTCGAGCGTTTCAGTACCTTCCTAGAGTGGGCTTTCGTCCGCACGTCAGGGTCCCGGTCTGTAGCCCATTACCTGGATGACTTTTTATTCGGGGGTGAACGGGGCTGGGACACGTGTACATGTCTCCTCAACACATTTCAGATGCTAATGGAGGAACTCGGTGTCCCTTTAGCACCCGAAAAGACCGAGGGCCCATCTACACAGCTAGTCTTCCTGGGGGTGGAGATTGACACGATAGCGCAGGCGTCTAGGTTACCGTGGGATAAGGTGTCAAGGATAGTGGCCCTTATCTCGGACTTGTTGGCCAAGTGCAAGGCATCACTGAGAGAACTGCAGGTGCTGCATGGTCACCTTAATTTCGCCTGCAGAGTGGTCGCACCGGGCAAGGCTTTTGCCCGGCGCTTGTGCAACGCTATGGCAGGATTATCCAGGCCTCACCATAGGGTTAGGCTTACCCGGGGTATCAGGGCAGACATACTTGTCTGGTTACAGTTCCTGAGGGAGTTCAATGGGGTCTCATTTTGGAGGCATGACCTCCTGGCTTCCCCTCAATTTCAGATTCAGTCTGATGCCTCGGGATCCCTGGGTTATGGGATGTACTTCAATGGGAAGTGGGCCTATGGTGGGTGGCCACCGGCCTGGGCAGGCACGGGTCGCCTGCGTGATCTCACGTATCTGGAATTTTTCCCTATCCTGGGTGCTTTGATGCTATGGGGCCAGGAGTGGTCCAACTCGGTCGTGCATTTCTGGTGTGACAATGCGGCTGTGGTCCACATTGTAAATGCACAGACTTCCAAATCGCCCAGGGTTATGGACCTAGTGCGCCAATTTGTGTTGCGCAGACTGCGCCTCAACGTACTGTTCAGGGCCAGGCATGTCCCAGGGGTTAATAATGATATTGCTGACGCTTTGTCCCGCCTACAGATCTCCCGGTTCCGTGCCTTGGCCCCGGATGCGGAGGAATTTCCCTCACCACTCCCGGAGGAAATATGGACCATTGGCAAGGAGAGGTGAACCGGGCGATTGGCCTGTCGCTAGCGCCACGCACCCGTAAGGCGTATCACCATGCAATTAATTCTTTCAGGGCATTCTGTACTCAATTTCAACTGCCAGGGACCTGGCCGATCCCGGTAACCCATGTTCTGCGGTTCATGGTTTACCTGCATTCTCAGGGCCTTGCAACTCGCACCATAGCATCTAAGCTTTCAGCTTAGCCCTGTTCCATGCAGCCACAATGGTGGCATTTTTTGGAGCGCTCCGCATCAGCGAGCTTGTGATGCTGTCTAAGGCGGATGCAAGTCGTAGGGCACTGGAACTCGAGGATGTCTGTGTTGCCAAAGACTGGGCTCAGTTGAGGATACGTTCCTCTAAGACCGATCAGCATGGCGTCGGCAGTGGTGTGCGACTGCTACGGTGTTCTTTGGCAGACATCTGTCCGGTTGGTGCCCTACATGAATTCCTGGCACTTCGTGGCACGCACCATGGCCCGTTTTTCTGTCACCAAGATGGGTCTCCCCTTACTGAATTTCAATTTTGGAAGGTGACGGGCAAAGCGCTGGCCAGTGTGGGCCTCCCAGGCGCCCGCTATGGCACTCATTCATTCCATATAGGGGCGGCCTCAACCGCAGCTGCTTTTGAGTACTCAGGGGCTGACATACGTAGCATGGGACGGTGGGGTTCGCAATGTTTTCAGTTTTATGTGCGCCCACTCCCGCCGTGAGTACCAACCCAGTCACCTTACCTACTTTCCCTCATTTTTCCTTTACAGACCCGGGGTGTCGTATTACACCAGTGACAGTATGGCTGGTGGGCCATAGCTACATGCACAGGGCAGCGCGTTATGCTGCGGCGACAGAGTGGGGACCCCGACTGGGACTGGGTGCATACGCAAGTCTCACATGGCATGGTAAGCCCGGGATGTTATGGCGGGAGCTGCTGCCTTTCCTTTTCTCAGGCCAGAATGCTGACCCGCCTGACATTCTGATCATACACCTAGGGGGCAATGATTTGGGCCAGGTCACCGGCTTGTCGCTGAAGCATGCGATTTGCGAGGACCTCGCCTACCTGCATTACGTCTGGCCCGCCACAACCCTTGTTTGGTCGGACATGGTCCCACGCCATTCCTACAGAGGGGGTGTTGACCTCCTGGCCCTTGACCGCGCTAGACGCATGGTGAATAGGGCAGTGGCGCGTTTCCTTGTCGACAGGGCTTGGGGGAGGGTCAGTCGTCACCCCGCTATTAGCCTCCAAAGTTATGACTTGTATGCAGGGGATGGGGCCCATCTGTCGCGAGGAGGTATGGACCTCCTGTTGGGTGATTGGCGAGCAGGCCTGTTGACCGAGCTGACGGTCTGGGGGGGGCGTTGAGCCTTCTTTGAAGCTCCTCCGTGTGGCGGGTAGCACTGGTAAGGTAAACATTATGACCCACAGGTATCCGGGAAGTTCACAATTGACTGGACAACACTAGACAGGCATAAGTTGGTTAAACGTTGTCCGGTCAACGACGAACTAGGCGACGGGGTGATGGCTATAGCTAGACAGCATGCATCACCCCGTGATTTTACGGATACGCGTCAGAGGGTGGGGTCATTAGTTAGATATTGACTACGGTCAACAATTTGTTTGTGGTCAACAAACAAATTGATACAAATGGATACATTGTAGCAATTGCCGTTGGCAATTTTGGGTGGTACCTTACCAGTGTTACTTCGGCCTGCTTGCCTTAAGAATTATGATTGGTCAATTACCAATAGAAATTTATAATTCGGACTAGGGCATGAATCAATATATGTGGCCCAATGCCGTTATCCACTTTCATTGATGTCTGAGTCCTTTATTGGGGGGTGCGCCTGCAATGCAAGCGCGGCGCCAAAATGGCCGCCGCGCTCTTTGCGGGCCCCCCCCCACAGGACGAAGGCATCCGGGTAGTTAGGGGCGTGGCCAGCTCCCTTATAAAAGGGGTGGCCACGAGGCAGCCGAGCTGCCATTTTTCGAAGCGACTGAGCGGAGAAGTTTTTCCCCTCCACCCCCTCCCTAGTTAACAGTGTGATATTTTGGTCGCTTCGGGGCCGGGTGGGAATTTTTGGCTGGGACCCATATTGGCTTCCGGGTCCTGGTTTTTTCGCCCATCCCACACTGTTGCTATGGTTTGACATAGGGGTTTTTCTGTTGCTGCTGTTGACTTTGGTCACATGGGCGGGTAGCACTGGTAAGGTAAACATTATGACCCACAGGTATCCGGCAAGTTCGCAATTGACTGGACAACACTAGACAGGCATAAGTTGGTTAAACGTTTTCCGGTCAACGACGAACTAGGCGACGGGGTGATGGCTATAGCTAGACAGCATGCATCACCCCGTGATTTTACGGATACGCGTCAGAGGGTGGGGTCATTAGTTAGATATTGACTACGGTCAACAATTTGTTTGTGGTCAACAAACAAATTGATACAAATGGATACATTGTAGCAATTGCCGTTGGCAATTTTGGGTGGTACCTTACCAGTGTTACTTCGGCCTGCTTGCCTTAAGAAGTATGATTGGTCAATAACCAATAGAAATTTATAATTCGGACTAGGGCATGAATCAATAAATGTGGCCCAATGCCGTTATCCACTTTCATTGGTGTCTGAGTCCTTTATTGGGGGGTGCGCCTGCAAAACTGCACTGCTCACAATGGACAACGTCCTCCACTGGGAAGTGGATTGGAGTGGGCTTCTTTGTTGTCCTGGATCTCTCAGCAGCTTTTGATACCATGAGCCATGGCATTCTTCTTGAGAGGCTTCTAGGATTGGGGATTGGAGGCAAAGGTTTCACTCTTTACAAAGGTTTCACTCTTTTCTTGATGGCCAGACTCAAATAAACCAACTTGGGGCAGTCATGTCACCAATGTTATTTAACATCTCTGTAAAGCCATTGCTAGGGTCATTCAGACATTTTAGATTTCATCAATATGCAGATGACATGCATCTCTACTCTTTTTACATCTTCTACAATGGACACAGTATGAAACCTTGATGAGTGTTTGCCTCAATAACAGAATGGAGAAGAACAAACATATTTATTTATTTATTTCCATGTATACCCTGCCCTTTTGGTGCAAGCACCACACAGGGCAGCTAAAATATAGATTGAAACTGAATCCTGACAAGGTGGAGGTTCAGATGTTGGGGGGGGGGCTGTCTGCCTGACCAGGGGGCTTTGCCCTCCTCTTTAGATAGTGTAGCTCTTTCTTTGAGGGATCAATTTCAATGCTTAGGGGTCACTTTAGATGTGGCCCTTAACTTGGAGCAGCAGAGTATGACAGGGTTAAAATTTGCATTCTTCCATTTACACCAAATCAGAGCTGTGTCCCTACCTTAACAGGTGGTTTCTGAAATCACTTGTCCATACATTAGTAGTTCCAAGAATTGACAACTGTGATGCTCTGTGTGGCTGACCAAGATGCCAATATGGTGGCCTGGTTAATAACTGAGGTGAAGAAATTTGAACATATCACCATGGCTCTGGATAATTGGCAATGGCAACCCATTAATTTCTATATCAAGCACTAGGTGTTAACATTAACATACAAAAACCTGGTTTAGGACCTTATTATTTCTTGTAATGTCTTTCCCAAAGAACACCTGCTCACATCACCCAATCCTCTCAAACAATGCAGCTCTAGGTACTGACACTGAAGGTGGCTGGGAAGTCTCTGATGAGTATACAGGCCTTCTCCGTTGTGGCACCCACACTGTGGTAAACCTTGCCAGTGGAGCTGCACCAGTCCCCATCCCTTGTTGTATTTAATAAACATCTTAAAACAGTGCAGTCAGAGTTGATAGGAAAAGATATGCAGAAGGTAAAAAAAGATCTATTATATTTGAAGAGAGAGTATTTTGAATATAGTAATAGGAATTCTAAACTATTGGCAAGAGCTGCTAAAGAAAAGAGGACGAAGAGAGAGATTGGAATTTTGAAAAATAAATTAGGGGTGAGATGTGATAAGGCTAATGATAAGATTGAGATTGCAAAAGATTTCTATCAGAGTTTGTATACTAAAAGAGATATCAATATAGAAAAGTTGAGAGAACAGTTAGAAAAACAGGTGCAAATAAAAATAGAATTGGAACATAAAAATAGAATGGAGGAGCGAATAACGGAAAAAGAGGTAAAAGATACAATAGCCAACCTGAAGCTAGGTAAATCCCCAGGTGAGGATGGACTGACAGCGGATTTTTATAAGGAATTTAAAGATAGTGTAGTTCCAAGATTAGTGAAATTGTTTAACTATATATTGGATGGGGGAAAGATACCGACATCATGGAACAGAACTATAATTGTTTTGCTGCCAAAGCCTGGAAAGGATGTTGAAAAAGTGGAATCATATAGGCCTATTTCTCTGATAAATGAAGACGCTAAGATATTTACAGCAATAATAGCAAAAAGATTAAATGGGTTCATGGGCAATTATATAAAGGAGGATCAAGCGGGATTTTTGAAAGGACGTCATATGTCTGATTTGATTAGGAGGGTTCTGGACTTGATTGACATAGCAGGGCATACAAAAGAGAAAGTTGGATTATTGTCATTAGATATATTTAAGGCTTTTGATTCTTTGCAATGGGTTACAATTAAAGAGATAATTCGATGTTATGGATTTGGAGATAGATTGATAGTTATATCAATTTGGATTTGCAAAAGTCAGGGTCAACGATGAAAATACAGGAGAGATAAGATTAGAAGCAGGTACAAGACAGGGTTGCCCAATATCCCCAGTACTGTTTATAATGGCAATGGAGTTGTTAGCGAATATTATAAGAGGGGATAAAGGCATTGAAGGGTTGGCTGGAAATAAAATAAGTTTGTACGCAGATAATACTTTGATAATAATGAAGCATCCTAGAAAGGCATTGGAAAAAATACAAGGACATTTAAAAGATTTTGAAGAGATAACAGGTCTGAGAATCAATTGGGATAAATCAGAAATGATAGCCTGTAATGTTGAGAAGGAACAAGAGAGAATTAAAGCTAAATTTAAAATTCAAGTTAAAGAATGTTTGAGATACTTAGGAATAAGTATCTCAAATAAAATTGAGGACCTTAAGTGATTAAATTATGATAAACAGAAAAAAGAAATTAAAGAGAAAATAGAATTGTATAAAAAAATCAAATTGTCATGGTTTGGTAGGATAGCGTTAACTAAAATGATGTTGTTGCCAAAAATAATTTTTTTATTTGAGGCATTGCCGATTAGGTTGTTTGATAAGGAAATTAAAGATTTTCAAAACATAATAAATAATTATTGTAATGCAGGAAAAAAGCCAAGAATTGCTAAGATTTTTTGGTACTTATCTCAGAAAGAAGGAGGATTGGGAATACCTAATTTAAGGAATTATTATAGAGCTTTTCAAATTAAGAATATTATAAAACTTTTAGCAAGGGAGAAGGTTGTCTGGGAAGAGATAGAGATGAAGGAGTTAAAATTGGGTAAAGGGGTATTTCTAGGCGACAAGAAAGGGAAAATCAGTGTTAAAAATAGAATGATGAAAACAATGTTGGATGTTTGGAACAAGGTCAAAAAAAAATTGAGTCCAGAACTAACTCCTATAATAGAATTAGATGATATTAAAAGTTTTCCGATACAAATAGATAATAGTTTAAAGATGGTACTGGAAAGGAAAAATGTTTCTTTGTTGAAGGACTGGGTTCGCGCCTGTAAAGATAGTGAGAATAAAGCAGTAATTTATTCACAGTTGAATCTGAACTTGCTTCAGAAGGTAATGTTGGATAGATGGACTGATAAATATAAGGAAGAAAGTAGTTTAGAGAGGGATAAAACAGAATTTGAGCAACTGTTGTTAAAAATACGAAAAGGAGATATGGGATTAAAGGGTATAGTAAGCAGGATTTATAAAATTTTAAATAATGAAGGTATCCACAAGAAACTTTGAAGTTATGTTGGGAACAGGATTTAAACATAAAAATTCAGGAAAAAATTTGGAAAGATAAGTGGGGAAAAAGATATATGAGAACTATGTCGGTAAGAATGAAAGAGCATAATTACAAAATGTTATGGAAGTGGTATCTGACTCCTAGAGATTATTTCAAATGGACAATGCTAAAAGTAAAATGTCTTGGAGATTTAAAAACTCTTTAGGGATATATGAACATATGTGGTGGAATTGTAAAGTGGTAAAAGAGTATTGGGGAAAAATTGAGAAGGAAATATGTGATATCATGGGGGTAGAATGTGAATTGAATTTAAATATGGTGCTGTTAACAGATGTGGAGAATTTGAAAGTAAATGAAGACAATAAGGAACTAATAGGTATTATGCTGATATCAGCTAGAAAGTGTATTGCAAGGAGCTGGAAACTTGATAGAGTTCTAAAAGTAGAGGAATGGTATAAAGAGATGTGGGATCTTGCATTGAATGACAAACTGACATGGGAAATCAACAAATATAAGGGGAAAATTAAAGAAAATAGATTTTTGAAAATTTGGCAACCTTTTGTGGAATACTCACTGAATGGAGATCAGAGCAATAGCCTTGTACCAGAATATATATATATATTTGGAAATGGTAAAAAAGGCAATATCCCACAGGCTCTTACAACTTGTAAATACACAGGGTGATTATTAGTGTTTATGTTATGTTTAATGTAATTGGATTCGATAAAAATTGAATATTTTTTTCTTTTAAAATGCGTGTTTTCTTTTCTGTATTTTCTTCTTCTTTGTAATGTTTATCTTTTTATATTCAATAAAAATTTATACAAAAAAAACAGTGCAGTTTAAGAAGCCTTCAAGAACGTTCTCTCCCCTCCCCCAATTGAGACAATGCTTCGTTTCATTTATTAGAATTTAATTTGTGTATATTTTGTTATTCCCCCCCCCCAAAAAAAAAATGCTGTTTCAGAAAACTCAACAGCTGGCTGTCTTGATTCTTCACACGATGAAGTATTTTCTCATAAATATAGTTCTGTGCACTTCAGAATCCAGGCTAATTCAAAGGGGGTTCCTTTTAGTGTGAGCTAAATCTGAAACAGAAATTTGTCTCTCCACTATAAAGTACAGCTAAGAGAATGTGTATAATATACAATGTCAACAAATACAATAAGTTTAGCCATAAAGGTGATTTTATGTTGTTATATGGATAGATTCTCAATAAGACTATGCTTTGGTTCCCCCAAATCTATAGTACTAAACAACAACAAATGATTCTGCAGTGTACAGATTCCTCTGAATCAAAGTTGGATCAAAACGGAAAACAGACTGAGAGGAAAGAAGAGAGCAGACTCAAAACCACTTAGCTCTTTGGAAGTCTTTTATGTGGCAGTCAGCAGTTGTTGAAGTCACCACAGGTGGGACTCTCTAAGCAGCCATATGCTATCTGCAGAAGAATCCTTCTCACAGCTGGATTTCCCCAGCTTGTTTGGATAATTGCATGATGCAAAAAGCCTGTGCGCAGCAAATTCCCAGCTGGAGAAAAGGTGGCTGCAAAACTGAATCTGCAAATCCTTTTAGGATCTGACAAATTAGAAGGTGTACTGTTTATTCCTTTGAATATGAAGAGCATTGAGGCAACTCTCACAATCAGGCTAGCTCTCTTTAACAAATCTTTATAAAGATCAGAAGTAAAGACAACTGAAATTTGAAATAGTAGAATGGAGGAGATTTTCGTGAGTGGTTGTTATGCATTTTTGCTAATATTCAGAATTTGCAGAAAAAATAATTTTCAATGAGATTATCATTTTATTCCACTGAAAATATAATACAGCAAGACATTGGGTGGAATGATATAAGAACAGCTTCCTAAAATCCATTTTCTAAGAAGTACAAGCATTATTATCAGTTTAGACTGTCAAGCAGCTCTCCTAAGGTAAAAATAAAGTTAGGTAGAATGTATAGAATTCATTCCTTTTTTTTTTTTTTGAAGGTGGAAAAAATGGGTACAAATTGCACTCAAGATTACAATTGAAGCTTTTATAAGAATGGTAGGTCTTCAGGGCCAACTAATAGAATCGTAATATGATATTGACAAGCCCTTCATACAGTGTGATTTGACAGTTGGCTAAAAAAAAATTGAAGATATGTAAAAATGATGAAAAACTGATTTGCTAAATAATGTTGCTGCACAGCTGGAGAGATGATTCTTATATATTCAGGGACTGCTCATCAATATGTTCTTTCTTTTTTTCTGCAAACACTGCTTTAAAATCCCATTAAATTCACTGAGCACTTTTCATACCTAGCATTTTACTATTTCCATAATTATAACAAGCTGTTCCTTCCTCCACAGTAATAACTGCACATTGTTTTTGAAGCTATGTAAAATCGCTATGGAAAGGAAAATAAAAAGTTAAATAACCATTTCTGAACGTTGCCTTAAAACATTTGATGTTTATAGACAAAACAGGTCTAGAAAACTTCAGGAATATTTCTGATTCCTTTAAAGGATCTTCCTATTAAATTCAATGGAAGAAACAGATTAGGGTCAAGGATTTGCATCTTCCAATGGAATAAATGTGCTATCACAAGCTAAATGCAATTAGTCCAGTTGTTTGGTTCATTAGGATTCCATACCTTGATAAACTGTGGGAATAAGGCTGATAATATCACCCCTCTAGTTGTTGTTTATGATAAAATTTTATATTAATCTTGAAGAATAAGTATGCAAATATATTGCACCACATTGAGTACTATATATTAAGGGAAGATAAAATCAATTTGTTGTTATCTGAGCCTTTGGCTTTTCTGGGCTCCACGAGATAAACAGACAAACAAAAAATCAGATTAATTAAACTATACAGTATTATCAAGATAGTTCTTTAAATAAGCTGTTGGAAGAGAAGATGGTGTAAATACAAATGGCAAGTTGAAGAAAGAAGAATAAGTTGAAGAAAGAAACCTATTACCATGACAACAAAATAAAGGATTGATATTCTTTCTTTTTATAGTGTCTTGAACTGTTAATAATAATTTCATGTCAGAAATTATTCTGGGTTGAAAAAAAAATTTGTGGAAGAAACTCCACTCTGGGAATGCCAAATGTGTCTCCTTTCATGTCCCCAAGAGCTGGGACAAAGACAGTAGCTCAATCTGTCATGCAGTACCCAGGTGCGCACATAGAACAAAAAGTTTGCATAAAAATCCATATGAATTTCTGAATTACTTCGCAATATGCACAATTTTGTATGTACACTTTATATAGAAGTAAACAATTTTGCCCTGACACAATTTCAGATTTAGGTATAATTTATCTTTATACACATTTAGGGTTTACCTTTTCTTAATGCTCACATTTATGTGTGCCTCTGACCTGTGGTGTGGAATGCACATTTCCGAAAAGTATAGACAATGGTAAGTAACTGTGGTAGTTGTAGTCAAAGACATAAGAAAATCAAAATGTTTTCCAGCTCTAATTCTAGACAAATATCTACCTGCTGCCTTTTCTGCCAATAGAGATGGAGCAGCAAAGTTTGTTATGCTGGGCATGACATGCATTATTGGTGCCTACTTCACATGTATCTTCACAGACATGAAAATAGTCACTACCAGTTATGTTCCCAAACAAACATCTTCCTTCAAAGGCCTCAAAAGTATCTTGCACATGCTACAAATGTTGTTGATTTTATATTATCCAGTATGAGTAAATCTATGGATAATGGGACTATAGCAGTGATGGTGAACCTTTTAGAGACTGAGTGCCCAAACTGCAACCCAAAACCCACTTATTTAATACAAGGTGCAAGGGGAGGGAGGAAGCACTCCCATTGGGCTGCTGGATAGAGGGGTGGGGCAAACTCTGTGTTTGGGCAACACATACATTCCCACAGAGATGGCTCCGAGTGCCACCTCTGGCACGCATGCCATAGGTTCACCACCACTGGACTATAGATAGTACTCCTGATTTATCATGAAGTGACTATCTAGACCAGTGTTTCCAGCCTTTGGTTTTTGGACTTTTATTCCCCAAAGGACTGATCAGCCAATGTACCGCCATGCTCCTGGCCCCGGTGGGGGCGAAGAGGCCCTACGGCCACACCACCTGCTGCCGTTCCCGGTCCCCGCCCTCCCCCCCTCGCCTTCGGACTCAAAAGGTGAGGGGGTGCCGAGCGAGCCGCTGCCGCCACACTCCTGGCCCCGGTGGGGGCGAAGAAGCCCTACGGCCACACCACCTGCCGCCGTTCCCGGGCCCCGCCCTCCCCCCTCGCCTTCGGACTCAAAAGGCGAGGGGGTGCCGAGTGAGCCGCTGCCACCGCGCTCCTGGCCCCGGTGGGGGCGAAGAGGCCCTTCAGCCGTACCGAGGCTCTTCTGGGCCCCGGTGGGGGCGAAGAGGCCCTTCGGCCACACCACCTGCCGCCGTTCCCGGGCCCCGCCCTCCCCCCTCGCCTTCGGACTCAAAAGGTGAGGGGGTGCCGAGCGAGCTGCTGCCGCCGCGCTCCTGGCCCCGGTGGGGGCGAAGTGGCCCTTCGGCCGTACCGAGGCTCTTCTGGGCCCCCGCCATCGGCCCAGGATGGGAGCCACTTGCGGTCGCTGGCCCCGCCTCCCTCCGGCCCTGTGTTGACCGGAGGGATAAAAGGACGCTGCACCACAGCCGGGGACGCCGAGCCGAAGCTCTCCTGGGCCCCCGCCTTCGGCCCAGGATGCGAGCCACCTGCGGCTCTCCCCCCGGGCCAAGTTGGTCAGTTGGTGGGGGGGCAGGGAGGGAGACAGAGGGACTGAGGCTGATGTTTGCCGGCTGGAGAAGTTGGGCTGGGCATAATATGGGATGTGAGCTGTGCTTCATCCCTTGGGGATTTTGTTAATATGGTTTACTTTTGATGCTGTGTACTTATGTATTATGTGTTGTATTGATATTGTGCTTTTCCCCTGAATTTATTTGATGTAATTGAACTGTATTATAATGTGTCATTGTATTATTATATTGTATTTATTGTCCGCCATGTAAACCGCCCTGAGTTGGGTTGCACCCGAGTGGGCGGTATATAAGCGCGAAAATTAAATTAAATTAAATTAAATTAAATTAGGCTTCTGGGAACTGAAGTCCCCCATGAGATGTAAGCCCCACATTAGGAACCACTGCTCTAGATGCAGAGTCAAACAAAATTCAAGCACATCCGAACATAATTCCAAAAAAGCTCTGACGATACACAGAAAAGCTCTGATGATATTATATGATTCATAGAATCATATAATAACTAAATTGGAAAGGCCTTTTTAGGCCATTGAGTCCAACCCCCTACTTAGTGCAGGAATCCGAAACAATGCAGATATGACAGATGGTTATCCAATTCTCTTTTGAATGCTTCCTTTGTTGGAGTGCTCACCACCTATCAAGGCAGTTGGTTCCATTATTGTACTGCTCTAATGTAACTGTTAAGTTTTTCCTAATATTCAGCCTATATCTGGCATCCTGTAATCTCAGTCCATTATTATATGTCCTTTATTCTGGGATGATGGAGAACAGATCCTTCCCTTCCTCTTTATGATTATCTTTCAGGCATTTGAAGAGTGCTATCCCCAAAGCCTTTGATTGTGTGGATCACAATAAACTGTGGCAAGTCCTTAAAGAGATGGGAGTACCAGACCACCTCATCTGTCTTCTGAGAAATCGGTATGTGAGTCAAGAAGCAACAGTTAGGACAGGATATGGAACTACTGATTCGTTTAGAATAGGAAAAGGAGTACGACAAGGCTGCATATTGTCACCCTGATTATTTATCTTATATGCAGAGTACACCATGTGTAATGCAGGGCTGGATGCAGCACAAGCTGTAATTAAGATTGCTAGGAGAAACATCAACAACCTGAGATATGCAGACAATACTACCCTAATGGCAGAAAGTGAAGGAGACTAAAGAGCCTCTTGATAAGTGTGAAAGAAGAGAGTGCAAAAGCTAGTCTTAAACTCAACATAAAGAAAACAAGATCATGACATCTGGACCCATCACTCCATGGAAAGTAGAAGGGGAAGAAATGGAACCAGTGACATACTTCACCTTCTTGGGATCTAAAATCACTGCAGATAGTGACTGCAGTCATGAAATAAAAAGATTCTTACTTTTTGGGAGGCAAGCTATGAGAAACCTAGGCAGCATAATAAAAAGTAGAGACATCACCTGCCAGCAAAAGTCCTCATAGTTAAATCAATGGTCTTCCCAGTAGTAATCTATGAGCGCAGAAGAATAGACACCATTGAACTGTAGTGTTGAGGAGACTCTTGAGAGTCCGCCGGACTGCAAGGAGATCAAATCAGTCAATTCTAAAGGAAATCAACCCTGACTGCTCATTAGAAGGACAAATACTGAAGATGAAACTCAAGAACTCTGACCACCAAATTAGAATAGAGTACTCATTTGAGAAGGCCTTGATGCTAGGAAAGATAGAAGGCAAAAGGAGAAAGGGGTTGCTGAGGATGGGGTGGCTGAATAGAATCATTGACACAGTGGGCCTAGATCTGGCCAGGCTGCGAAGGATGGCAGATGACAGAGGAGCCTGGCGTGCAGTGGTCAATGGGGTCACAAAGCTTAGGAACCCCTGTTGTAAACCATCTGTTAGCTATCAATATATAGCTTAATTTTTCATATTTCCCTCCTCTTTCCAGAAAGTATATATTTTTGTTCTGACCCTATTCCTTTCATTTTGCTTAGGAAGTGCTCAAATAATTCACCCCATATTTCTTTAGAATAATCTCCTCTTATCTTCTCATCCTTCAGTGCAACTATACAACATCATATCCCCTTTCAGCCTCCTTTTCTCAAGGCTAAACATGCCCAGTTCCTGCAGTCTTTCCTCATATGGCTTGGTTTCTATTCCTCTAATAACCCTTGTTGCCTTTCTGTGTACCTGCTCTAATTTATTTGAATCTTAAACTGTGGTGCCCAGAATTGGACACAGTACTTTAGGTGTGGTCTAACATTGCTGAATAGTGGGGGACTATTAAACTTCTAGTTTACAGTGGGGGATTACATATTTAAGTGCCTAGAGTCTCATTCTGGCTTAAACTGTGGACACTTTGCCAGAACACCACAACAAGTAGTCCTCTTCAGAGAAAGTTAATTCTGCCCAGTGAGACTTTCCTTGCTGGCACATACTCCCACTGTGTCTCCTGGGAGAAAGGCCAGCCTGAGTAGCTATGAGCAAGCGGCCGAGCCCCAGGATGCCCTTAGAAGAAGGATATGGTAAACTGTTGTAAACCTCCCCCCAGAGGATCAGAGTGGTGACAAGGATGGTACGGGAGACAGATGCGTGGTGGTAAAAGCCAGTCCCGAACAAGTCGGGTGGTCTGTATTTATTGACTTGCATTCTGGATCACTTGCGCACATGACCCCTATTACAGAAAGCTTGCTTACGTAGCATGTTGCTGGCTAAGGTATATTTGCCAGCCTAAGAAGTTATTAAGAAAATACTGCATGCCAAGGTTCCCCATAGGCAGACTAATCAGCAGATGTAGCGAAACTCACTGTTCTCGTCTTATCTCAGAGTCCTTGTAAACTCTGGGCATCTATGATTAGCTGTTTGGTCTAGTTGCAGCTTAGTGTCTCCGCGAATGTGAGTCAGATACTGTGAGCTGTTTACTAGGTACTATGACATTTGGGTAACTTCTGTCCTACTTCTCTCACTGCTCCCAGCCAAACAATATGGATTCTCTATTGCTGCCTAATGCTTTTGGCCCGTGATCCAATTTCCCTTCCAGCAAAGCCAGGTTGATCTCGAGCCTGTGTTCTAGCCCGACAGACCCATTGGGAAAGGTTAATAGCTAATTAATAATGCAGACAACCCACACACACCCTTTCTTTACTTTCTAAAGCAACTTGGCTGAGAGCCTGGCAGATGTAGGGCATCAGTTGTCTAGGTGTAATTGTTTCCTGGGGTCTTTGTCCTAGGGTGCACTTTGACAGGAGTGAGGGGATGCATTGCGCAAAGCAGCATAGCATAATTCCCACTACCATCACGCCAGCAGTAGCTTGGAGCGTGATTTGTAGCCAGCTCCATGGCACCCAGGACCAGAGCTCATCCAACCACCCCCATCCTGTGGGCAAAATAACATGATCATACATCATACCAATAATGTCTGGGTGATTACATTTCCAAGTCTCTTTTCCGGGGCTAAGGTAATGGTGGTGTGGCTCCTCAACTGGGGAGCAGCCGGTCATCCTGGCACAAGATGTATTTGGGCTGATTGCCACTCGGGGTGTAACTAGAGTGACTGCAACAGCAGGCAAAGTTTTTGTTTCCTGAGTCCCCCAGTTTATGTAAGTAGCATATGTTATATGGCGATAGCGTCCAAGTTCCTGTTTAGGTACCCATTCAATGTCCCCAGCCTGCTCGCCCAGAGCACAGCAGACTGGAATAAGGCAAGTGCTCAAAAGCGAGGCAGGGTCCATGTTTTGTTCAAGGCAAACGTAAGATTGGTTGACAAGTTTAGCAAGTCTTTCCCAAATGTTGTACTGGAGCCTGGCGTTTAAGTCCTCGCCAGATGTCAAGTTCCCTAAAGAAGCCTGGATCCCTCCCCCCAAAAGCAAGGAAAGGATCAAGACAACTATCAGGGAATTGTAGGTAATTTGAGCTAACACTGTGGCCACCATGTTCTGCGGATTGGGCTCAGAGTGTTTCTCTATCAGGATGGACATGGCATGTGCTTCTGACTTAAAAGATGTCCAAGCAGCTGAGTAGGTGTTAAAGACCGTGGCTTGCTTTCTGTTAGCAAGGCAATGTGATGAGTTGTGCCATTGATCTCTCACTGGGGGGATTAACTCCTTTCCTCCTCCCAGTGGCAGAACTGGTAATTCCTTAGGCTACTTTGCAAAGTGACCTCTTCTGGTAACTATGCAAATGCTTCTCTAATACAATAGAGGTGTGAATGACACTGAGATAATGAATTACAATAGCCAGGGGTTACTCTGGCTCCAGGAAGCTCAACCTTCGGTATATGTGGCCCTGTTTGATTTTTCTCCCACCCGTGGCCAGGATATGTTCTCCTAGCGAGGGTAGCATCGAAAGGGGCAAATGTGTGAATAATATGCAATCATGTGTACAATAATTCATAAAACCCTTGAAAAGCCCACTCAAACATGGTACAAAGGCATGGAAAAGGCATTGAAATATGAAAATAATACAAGCAAATGGCAGTAAAACATAGACATTCATCTGTTTCCCTTGAGCTTCTGTGGTGAAACTTCTTTGAGATATTTATGAATTGTCCTTTTGGTGTGAATTTTACTCAAAATGTCCATAGAAGGTGACAGTCTATTTTAGGCAAACTAATGTGTTCACTGAAAGCATTGTCAATGGAAGTAGCATTACGTGTCCTTATGTGTGTAAAATATCCATGTGTGTGCAGAATGTCCATTCCCAAATCCATTCCCCTTGAGGTAAAAAGTAAGCATGCCAAAATCATCTTAGGAGTGGAAAAATTATGGACCGCTGATGTCATCTTTAGGCAATTTCTGTGCCTGATACGCTTGGCATCTGAGTTGGTGGTTCTGGCTGGGCTTCTAGGGATTGACCTGCATTAGAGAGAGAGAAATTATCTGCGAACACAGCCTTGAGAAAGTTAGTTTTGCAATTATATGGTTGAGCATTAGCTGTAGATGCGGGGGGGCTACTCCCCCCTTTTCTTAGTTTCTAAGAGGAAAGACAGTGTGGGTTACAAACAGCTCCTCTCTGCAGTGCTGCCAATGAAACTACATCACTGCTGTTGAGTAAGCCCTCATATATCTAATGAGAAATCTGTACATGAGTCAAGAAGCAACAGTTAGGACAGAGTATGAAATGACGGAGTGGTTTGGAATAGGAAAAGGAGTAAAACAAGGCTGCATTCTGTCACCCTGCATATTCAACTTATACACAGAGCACATAATACACAATGCAGGGATGGAGGAATCACAATATGGGATCAAAATTGCTGGGAGAAACATCAACAATTTGAGATATGCAGATGATACCACCCTAATGGCAAAAGGTAAGGAAGACCCAAAGAAGCTCCCGACTAGGTTAAAAGAAGAGAGCGCAAAGGCTGGCTTGAGACTCAATATCAAGAAAACCAAGAGAATGGCAACAGGTCATATCAGTCCCTGGAAAATAGATGGGGAAGAAGTAGAAGCAGTAACAGATCTTACTTTAAAAAGGCGACTGATTCTTGGGAGACAAGCTATGAAAAACCTGGGGAACATAGTGAAAAGTAGAGACATCTCACTGCAAACAAAGGTCCGCATAGTCAAAGCAATGGCATTTCCGGTGGCAATGTATGGCTGTGAGAGCTGAACCACTAGAAAGGCTGAGTGAAGAAAAATAGATGCCTTTGAGATGTGGTGCTGGAGGAGAGTTTTGCGAGTCCCCTGGACAGTGAGGAGAACAAATAGGTCAATATTAGAAGAGATTAGCCCTGACTGCTCCTTAGAAGGACAAATAACAAAGATGAGGTTGAAGTCTTTTGGACATTAAATGAGAAGAGAGGATTCACTTGATAAGGCCTCGATGCTGGGGAAGGTGGAGAACAGAGGTGCCTGGAGAACGATGGTCCATGGGGTCACAAAGAGTCGGAATCGACTGTGAGACTGAACAACAACAAAAAAAGCCCTTTATTGATTGGATTGGCACAACTATTTTGGCTAAATCATGTCCTGAAATCTTATGAATGACTGTGACTACCAACTCTTGCTGCAGAAGAAGGATTTGGTACAAACACCCATTCCACTATCCCCCCCCCCCCATCCCTGCTGGAACCCATGAAAGGGTTCAGCGAAAAAGGGTGGCCTAGAGAGGCTTGTGTCTAATTAGAATTATGACCTTGACTAATCAGTGTTCCCCAAAATTTTCTAGAGTTGTACTGGCTAGACTGAATCCTTAATATTGATCTTGAGCAGCTCTGGCACTGCAAAAGATCGAGGCAGCTGAAATTCCAAAGAAGGTTCAATGCTCTTCACTCTCTCAGGAACTAGGCTTAATCTGTTCCCTCCTTTTGTGCTCTGAAGGTTGCAAAATGTGTAACACTCGAAATAGCGAGGATAAAAAAGGTTAGTGGTTAACTCTTATCACTCTTAGCAGATAATTAAAACCTCTTGGTGGGGTGCCTCTTCTGTGGAGAGATCCTATCAATGGAAGGGTTAATTAACCAAGGAAGCTGTGAAGAAAATACCATATCTTTTGGAACATAGTTCCAGGCATGTTAAGACTGCAAATATAATTTTCCATTGAAACGTGGCACTTTGGAGAGAAGTTTGTAAGAATTAAGGCATTAGTCATGTAGCAGCTCCATGGGGAAAAATTCCCAAGTTGTGAGGTTTAGTTCAAAAATGTCAAGAGTTATTGACCTTTTACCTAGATTTCATGCAAAACCTGAGCCTGTGATTTCATACTACATTCTTAGAAACATTTAGACAGTTACTAGACAAAATTTACATGCATTAACCAGAAATAAGACATATGATATGAGGATTTTGGAGCATACAGGGGCCCCATATTCCATGAAGATTTTTCCTTTTTGGAGAAGACACTGGCTGGGTGGAAAAAACTCAGAGGGGCAATCCTTCTACGGTTTGCGATGCCGTGAAAGACTGTCTCCCCTGCTCCAGCGCAGGTTTCCATGATGCCAATTTTCCTCATGTTACTCTCCAAGTAATTATCTGCTAAACGGGCTTTGGAATGAGGAAGTTACAGCTTAATTCTTTGAACAAGAAAAAAGCCTTGAGAAAGTTAGTCCAAAAAGCCCCCCCCCCCTTGGCTGAGAGGGGGGGTCGCTCCGGCCCCTTTCTCGGGCTGGAATTTTTCCTTCCCCCCCTTGTCCCTGTTGCTTAAGCAGGCAGCTAGGGACCAGGGAAGTTTTTTCCTGCCGCTCTTTCTCATAGTTTCTCCAGCCTGTCCCTTGAATGGACCAGGGCTGGGGTAACCTTTTAATGGCCATTGAAAGCAATGTATCTAACACCTGAATAGAAGTAACTGTCTAGAACACAATACCTGGCATTTCACATTTAATGTTGCAACATTATAACACAATCATTCAAACACATAGCAACCTTTTTCAATCATATTGGTGTACCACACATGCATTCTCACATTCAAGCTTTTTGGATATGAATACACATTCCTTCCTGGGTGATCTTTCCCTCCCCAGGTCTGCAGCATTTAGCTTCAATTCATGAGAAAATGATTCCTTGCTGCCTAATCTAGGCAATTCTCAGATGACTTTACAACCCTCTGGGCTTTTACTCTTAGGAGCGAGTTTTCTTTCTATTTCTGTGCTACTTCGAGACAAGACAAGTCAGTTTCTGCCTGTGCCTCAGGAATGCTTGGGGTAACTATTGCTGGGATTTTTCCTCTGGCGTAGCCAGAATGGTGACTGCCTTATTTTGGACCTGGGCTGGAAGCATGCCCACTGGCTGGTTTCCCGGAATTGGACACTGGCTGGCCCAGTGGAAGCCCTGATGGCAACATGGGCATGTGGACGATACGCTTCTCCAGATAGCTCCTCGAAGAGCTGCCTTTCCCCCCTTGTGGGGGGGGGGGCACCTTTCCCTCTGCTGCCTGGTCTTGACCGGCATCCTCTTTTAAGGTGTCCCATCTTCCTGCACTGATAGCAAGAGCCTTTGGGCTTTTGTGCTGCTTTGTTCCTGCATTCCTTAATGGATCTGCCCAGGAGCCCCGAGCCTGTAGTGGCTTTGTGGGTCTCTGCAAGCAGGCCGCACAGGGTGGGCATGGGGACAATAGTCTGTCTGCTCAAAAATGCATCTGCCTCTAGGCAGGTTGAACACAGGAGCTGTGTTTTAGATAATTGCGCTGCTGGCAATTTCCCCTTGCATTGATCTTTTTCACTCCTCTGTAGGAAAGGACCTCTGGCTGCCCTTGAAGTACCTGGGCTTCCTAAGTCCTTCCAGCCCCCATGCTGGTGTTGGATGGTTGAGTAGAGACACACTGAGGCATAAACTGGCGGATTTTTGGTCTCTACTCAGACTGAACTAAATGCTGAAATGATCAGTCTACATTTGCTCCAAGTCCTTGTGATGTTAGTGGGTGCTTGGGTTTCCTGCTTAAGGTGGTTCTCTACTCCATCCCAAACCTCTGTATTTAATGTGCCTGCTTCTGGGTAGAACAAACAATGCTCCCCCAGATACCTCACAAGATCCATCAGACGGTGTCTGTTTACTCTAATCTGATGTCACCTGGCCAAGGCTTCAAGTTCATCCCTATGAACTTCTTGCCTGATGGTGAAAATTTTCTTCCCCAAGCTAGTCCCCATACTACCTGGTGGGGAAATTCCCTGGATGTCTTACACAACATATGAGTCGATGTTTCCACGGGATGAGTTTGGGTAGCACGGTGGGGCGAGTGAGGCGCAGGATGATGTCCTTCAGGACTGGTCGGTGGATTGGGATCACGGTGCTGGCTGCCGGACGCAGGTCTGCTTCTCTGCCTCAGTTGTTGCAGGATCACGGTTCTCCCTGGCTTTGGAATACGTCCGTTCCTATGTGTGTGGTCTGCCGGACTTACATTTGCTTTCCTTACTCGAGATGGTGCTGAATTCCGATCAGAGTTGCTTTCTGATCAGAACTACTCTGTATCCTCCGAGAGGAATCTGTCTGTGACTCTGGAGTAGAGCCATGCTTTGACTCTCTAGTAAGAATCACGTCGGGATCACCAGATGTTGTAAAGCTCCCCCCAGAGGATTGGAGTGGTGACAAGGAAGGTACGGGAGACAGATGTGTGGTGGTAAAAGCCAGTCCTGAACAAGTCGGGTGGTCTGTATTTATTGACTTGCATTCTGGATCACTTGCACACAGAGCGCACATGACCCTATTACAGAAAGCTTGCTTACGTAGCATGTTGCTGGCTAAGGTACATTTGCCAGCCTAAGAAGTTACTAAGAAAATACTGTGTGCCAAGGTTCCCCATAGGCAGACTAATCAGCAGATGTAGCGAGACTCACTGTTCTCGTCTTATCTCAGAGTCCTTGTAAACTCTGGGCATCTATGATTAGCTGTTTGGTCTAGTTGCAGCTTAGTGTCTCCACGGACGTGAGTGAGATACTGTGAGCTGTTTACTAGGTACTGTGACATTTGGGTAACTTCTGTCCTACTCCTCTCACTGCTCCCAGCCAAGCAATATGGATTCTCTATTGTTGCCTAATGCTATTGGGTCGCGATCCAATCTACCTTCCAGCAAAGCCAGGTTGATCTCGAGCCCGTGTTCTAGCCCAACAGACCCATTGGAAAAGGTTAATAGCCAATTAATAATGCAGACAACCCACAGTAAACTACTTCTGTGTCTTCTCTATCCTGGAAATCCTGGAACACAATTATTACATATTCTGTTAAGGAATAACATCATGCCTGTGCTATCAATGAATGATGCTTTGGATGATTGAGTGGTGATTCTGCTTCATCATACAACTTGGCAGTCGGGATACCTAACTCTCAAGAAAAAAAAATACTGCTTCATTCTCTGTCCGTGGTCCAGTCAAAGAGGCTCTGGATCCTACTTAGGAAAGATGCCTCTGAAGGGTATGAAATGTTATAATAGAGCAGCTTTTTTTCTTTATCTTTCTGTTTGTCTCACTTAAATGCTCAAAGACTGTGGGTACACAGGAGAAGGAAGCTCTACATGGAGTTGCCTTCTGTCCCTCTCCTAACATATCCTAGATTTGTTAATATCTTCATTTCTAAATTAGGCTAATCTAATTTCTTTTCCTCTCTACTCTTTCCTTCTGCCACCCTAGTCTTATTATTCTCTCTGGTTTTCTTTTGCCTCTTGATGCTTATTCATCCTGTTCCTCTATTTCCCCCTCTTATCAGGCAACACCTCTCTCATTTTTAAAGGTTCAGGGTTGTCATGTGAAAGAAAGCATCATATGAAGCTGCCTAGAGGCTGTAAAAAGTGTCTATTTTAAATTATTTCCCCCAACTTCAGCTCTCCTGTTTAGGGAATGTCTGGCACATAACAGCTTATGATAATACTCCTACTGAAGGATGGACATATATGAAACTATTAAAAAGTTATAAAATACAATAGCTTTTACAACTCTGAAAATAAGAATGAATGTTGGAGATGCAAGAAGGAGACTGGGATATATCTCCATTTATGGCAGGAATGCAAATTTGTTAAAGAAATGTGGAAGAAAATATTTGAAGAAATTAACCAAACATTATCAATAAAATTAGAGATTAGTTCCAGAATTGCTTTATTATTGGATTGATACAAAGAGTTTATTCTAAAGAAATATGGGGTGAATTTTAGAAAATTTCCTAAACAAAATAAAAGGAATAGGGTCAAGACAAAAATATATTCTTTTCTGGAAAGAGGAGGAAATATGGAAAATGAAACTATATATTGATAGCTAGAAGATGGTTTACAACAAGGGTTCCCAACCTTTGGCTTGTGGGCCGGACTCGGCCTGTGATACCATTCCAACTGGCCCATTGCCATCTCCCATGCACCTAGAAGTAGAAATGGGCTCATTTACATCAGCTGTAAAACATGCCCATGGATGTCCAAATATATGGGGTTAGAGTTTAATGTTACTTATATTAGACCCATTAAAATCAATGCAGTTCAGTTTTCAGGCAGGTTTTAAGTTATCCTATTGATTTTCAGTGTGCCTGATAATTTTTTATGCTCTATGTCAGACTAAATCTGGATCCAGTCTACCCAAGCTCCATGTATATGTTTTATGTAGAAATTATTATAGTAATTATTAAGAGCTGCCAGTTCTAAGTCCTAGCAGAACTGTTTTCAATCAGGCAAAACACTGCTTAATAGGTTCACTGTACTGTATATGAAGAATAGCTGACAGGTTGTCTTCTAAACTCTGTTTAAGGAAACATCCATGTAGAAGAGTCTACCACCTTCTGAGGCTGTTCATTCCACTATGTAACAGCTTGCACTATCAAGAAATGCTTCCTAACTGCCAATCTGTTTCCTCCTAACTGTGACTAGGAATGACATACCACCACTTCTCATAGTCAAGGAATCATTATTACAAAACTGGGGAGTACTAAGTAAAACTTGTACAGACCTTAAGGCTGAGTTACCTTCACTATGCTTTTCCTTACAAGTCCCTGGGATATTCCTGGTTGATGTCACCAGATCAAGAACCCATAGGTTCTCACACCATGTCTGCAATAGAGGCACTGCACCAGGGGTGTGCAGGCCACATTGGAAGGGTGCTGGACAGGGGTGATGAGGGTGCCTATGGAGGGGGGGGAATGGGGGGAATCCCAGGCTCAGGTGGATGGCACCGGAGGGTTGGGCTGCAGGTGTACCTTGCTCTGTGTCTGTCTCTTCTCAAAACCCACCATGATGTGGGGAGGGGGCACTCTGCATGTGCCAAGGGTGCTCCCCTTGCCAGCCCCACCACCCACTTGTTGTTCAGTCACACAGTCGATTCCAACCCTTTGTGACCCCATGGACCATTTTCCTCCAGGCACCTCTGTCCTCCACCATTCTCCTCAGCCCGCCAAGCTCTGTGCCCATTGTGTCCACAATACCATCTATCCAACTCATCTTTGGACACACCATTCTTCTCTTGCCCTCCACCTTTCCCAGCATCAAGGCCTTCTCAAGTGAGTCCTCCCTTCTCATATGATGTCCAAAGTACTTTAGCTTCATCTTCACTATTTGTCCCTCCAATGAACAGTCAGGGTTGATTTCTTCCAGTATTTACCCATTTGTTCTCTTTGCTGTCCAAGGGACTCTCAGGACTCTCCTCCAACACCACATCTCAAAGGCATCTATTCTTCTGAGCTCAGCCTTCCTAATGGTCCAGCTCTCTCACCCATACATGACCACTGGGAATACCATTGCTTTGACTATGCGAATTTTTGTTTTCAAGGTGATGTCTCTGCTTTTCGCTATATTCTCCAGGTTTCTCATAGCTTGTCTCCCCATAATCAGTCGTCTTTTTATTTCATGGCTACAGTCGCCATCTGCAATGATCTTAGATCCCAGGAAAGTAAAATCTGTCACTGTTTCTACTTCTTCCCCATTTATTTTCCAGGGACTGATCAGACCTGTTGCCATTATCTTGGTTTTCTTGATATTGAGTCTCAAGCCAGCTTTTGCACTCTCCTCCTTCAATCCAATCAAGAGGTTCTTTAGGTCTTCCTCACTTTCTGCCATTAGGGTGGTATCGTCTGCATATCTCAAATTGTTGATGTTTCTCCCAGCAATTTTGATCCCATATTGTGATTCCTCTATCCTTGTATTGCGCATTATGTGCTCTGTGTATAGATTGAATAAGGAGGGTGATAAAATGCAGCCTTGTCTTACTCCTTTTCCCATTCAAAACCACTCTGTCATTCCATGTTCTGTCCTCACTTTTGCTTCTTGGTTTGTGTACAGATTTCTTATGAGGCATATGAAGTGTTCTGGTATTCCCATCTCTTTAATTACTTTCCACATTTTCTTGTGGTCCACACAGTCTAAAGCCTTGGTGTAGTCAATAAAAAAGTAGATTTGTTTCTGGTATTCTTTTGTTTTCTCCATGATCCAACGTATGTTGGCAATGTGGTCTCTAGTCCCCCTGCCTCTTCTGAAACCGGCCTGCACCTCTGGTAGTTCTCTCTCCACATGTTGCTAAAGTCTATCCTGTATTATCTTGAGAATCACCTTGCTGGCATGTGGGATGAGCGCAATTTTCGGTAATTTGAGCATTCTTTGGCATTGCCTTTTTTTGGGATTGGAACGTACACTGATCTTTTCCAATCCTGTGGCCACTGTTTTGTTTTCCAAATTTGCTGGCATATTGAATGCAGTAGTTTGATTCCATCATCTTTTACGGCTTTGAAAAATTCATCTGGGATACCATCATTTCCACTAGCTTTATTGTTTGCAGTGTTTTTTAGGGCCTTTTTGACTTCACTCTCCAGAATGTCTGGTTCAAGTTCAAATTTCTCATTATTGTTATTATTAGGAGTGTTGAGGTCCTTTTTGTAGAGTTCCTCTGTGTACTCTTGCCATCTTTTTTATCTCTTCTGCTTCAGCTTACTCCTTTCCATCTTTGTCCCTTATCATGGTCATTTTTGCTTTAAATGTTCCTTGACTTCCCCAATTTTTTTTGAAAAGATCTCTAGTTCTGCCTCTTTTGTTGTTTTCCTCCATTTCTTTGCACTGTTCATTCAGGTAGTTTTCCTTATCTCTCCTTGTTTTTCTTTGAAAGTATGTATTCAGGTGATTGTATTTTTCTCTTTCTCCTTGGACTTTTGCATTCCTTCTTTCCTCTGCTATTTTAAGAGCCTCATCAGACAAGCACTTTGCTATCTTACGCTTCTTTTCTTTTGGTATGGTTTTCTTTGCTGCCTCCTGCATGATGTCCCGCGCCTCTGCCCATAATTCTTCTGGTACTCTGTCTATCAGGTACAGGACATTAAATCTGTTCATGACCTCCACTGTGTATTCTTTATGGATGTTGTGTATGTCATATCTGTCTGGTCTAATTGTTTCCCCCATTTTCTTGAGTCTAAGCCTGAATTTTGTGATCAGTAGGTTGTGATCTGAGCTACAGTCTTTTAGTGTATGGGACCAAAGACAACCGGACAACCGAAAGGTTGGTTTAACACAGGTTTATTTCATGAGGTTCCAGTGAAGCATGAGGTAATGGCGGTGATACATCTCAATATATACAGTAGCTCTCTACATTTTAATCTTGTAGCATGGTAGCTCATTGGCTGCTACCGGCGTGGCCTCGCCCAGGCACGCCTCTTTCTTCAGCTGCTGAATGTGGGGAAGGTTTTCCCGCGGCTGTCCGTGATTGAGCAATGTGAACCATGTGAGACTGAACGCTCGCAGCTGCCCTCTATGGGCTGTCTGCTCGCGTTCCTTTACAGCTGGTATCGTTTGTATCTGGAGTGGTTACATTCTTGCCTTTACAGTATAATGAACATGCATACATACATACATACATAACAAGTCTGCTCCAGGTCTTGTTTTTGCTGACTGAATGGAGGTTCTCCATCTTTGACTGCAGAGTATGTAATGAATCTGATTTCGATGCTGGCCATTTGGTGATGTCCATGTGTAAAGTCGCCTCTTGTGTTGCTGGAAGAGGGTGTTTGCTATGACTAGTGCATTCTCTTGGCAGAACTCTATCAATCTTTGCCCTGCTTCATTCTGTGTTCCAAGACCAAACTTGCCTGTTATTCCATTTACTTTTTGATTTCCTACTTTGGCATTCCAATCTCCTAAAATAATGTGGACATCATTTCTTGGTGTCTGTTCTATGAGGTGTTGTAGGTCCTCATAGAACTGGTCAACTGTGGCTTCATCTGCACTTGTGGTTGGTGCATAGACTTGGATTACAGTGATATTGAAAGGTTTGCTTTGGATTCTGACTGACATCATTCTATCATTTTTGATGTTGTATCCCATTACTGCTTTCCTCACTCTTTTGTTGACAATTATGGCTACTCCATTTTTTCTGAGGTTTTCTTGCCCACTGTAGTAGATATGATGGTTTCCAGAGCTGAATTCACCCATCCCTGTTCATTTTAACTCACTGATGCCTAGGATGTCAATGCTTAGCACCTGGCCTCTCCCTGGGTGATGGCAGTGGCAGCGATGGCAGAAGAACCAGAGAGGCCACGGCCTCACTCTCACTCCCGCACCTTTGGGAAGGGAGCTGTGGCTATGACCAGGGGGAGGGAGGGCCCTGCGGGTGCAGCTCTCTGGCCAGCTCCCTTACCTCAAAATGAAGGAGCTGCTGGGCTTAGCTCTGGCCAGAGCCAGCCCTTTCCTGCCTCGGTTATTCTGCATGTGAAGGCAGGAGGAGGGGGAAGGCAGCCTCCCTCCCAGGAGCACTAAATCCCGCCACCTCATGGAGGCAGGGAAGGGCTGGCTCTGGGCGGTACTATGCCCAGCTGCTGCTCAGGCCTGCCCCTTGGCCAATAAAAATAAATACAAATTGGGGAAAAATAAAAATACATTTATTATGGGTGCCCCTGAGTGCCAGAGGGAAGGGTGCACCCATCTCTTCCAAAAACGGAAGAGACACTGGCCGGAGGGAGGAGGCAGCGGGGGAGATTTTTGCCCCAGAGAAGGTTGGTGGGGAGAGGATAAATGGCGGGAGGGGAATTAATTAATAGTGTGTGGTGGTGGTGGGGATAATTGAGGGGGTGTAGAGTCCAGGCAAGGGATGAGACCCCGACTCTGACGTGCTTACACCATAGAGAGGGCGGGTGGGGGGTGGGGCGGGGGTGACAGGAGAGGCCTATCTGGATGGGGGGAGACCATGGAACAAATAAGAGAAAGTACTTTTTCACCCAGAGGATCACTGGTCTATGGAACTCCCTGCCAGAAGACGTGGTGACAGCTGTCAGTCTTGACAGCTTCAAGAAAGGATTAGACAAGTTCATGGAGGACAAGGGTATCCATGGCTATAATTATGGATGTACCTAAGGGCAACCTCCAGGTTGGAGAGAGAGGTAGGATATCTCTCAATGCCATTCCCAGGGAATCCTAAGCAGGTGAAGGCATCTGCTTGGGAATACCATGAAGGAAATGGTGAGCCACTGTGTGAGACAGAATGCTGGACTGGATGGGCTGTGGCCTGTTCCAGCAAGGCTGTTCTTATGATCCCTATGTCCCGGTGGCCCAGCACATGCCTGCACTGCATCCTGATCTGGAAACTATACTTCTGAAAGAAAAAGCAGTATTGTATTTGCTTTCTTTGCTATTTCATCACACTGTTGAGTCACACTTACCAGTACTACCGTCAAGCCAGCTGTGACCCAACTTATACTTGTACCTTTGGGTTTTTCCTGTCTAAATATAGAACTTTACATTCTTCCCCACTGAAATGTATTTTGTTTGTTTTTGCTCAGTTTTCCAATCTGTCCCACGTTGTCCCGAATCCTGATTCTGTCTTGTGAAGCATTCGCTACTCTTTCTGGTTTGGAGTCATTAGCAAATTTGACAAAGATCACTTAGTACTCATTTTGAGTTGTTTTGAAAGTTGTTGAGCAATACCGGGCCCAGGACAAAACCCAGGGACCCCTACTTGTTATGTCTCTCCAGGATGGCAAGAAGGAAAAACACTCTTTAGGTATGTATGCCCATCATCCAGTTATAGATCAATCTAACTGTAGTAGCCCATGTTCTGCCATTTTGGCCACAAGAAAGACCTTGTCAGAATCCTTGGTGAAACTATTGTCCACATGATGTAAGAGTCTGAACATACTTTCCCCAGAGCCTGGAAATAATAAATACCTTTTCATGGTGCCGTTCAATGGCTATTATTGCCCCAAAGTAATAGAACAGGCAGGGATGGTATCAGAAATGTCTGGGCCCGGTACATGCCCCCCCCCATTTTGGCCACACTCCTATAGTTTTCTGCGCATGCACGGTTTGTTTGCACATGTGTAGAACAGTGGTTTCCTGGCAGCGCCACGCACCTATGGTTTTCTGTGTATGTGTGGTTAGTTTTCACATGCGTAGAACAGTGGTTTCCCTGCAGCGCCAGGGCCCCATCATCTCCGGGCCCAGGATGGGAGTCCTGATGTCCCCCTCCCCTTGGCAGCCCTGAGAACAGGGCTTGGTCATTCCTTTTCCTTCACAATGAGACAAACATCACTTTGCCCCTCAAAACTAGTTACTCCTCCTGCCCTTATAAGATTTCTGTTAATAACCTTCCTCTACTCATCATTCACAGAGGTTTGTATGTCCTGTACTGGTTTGGCTATAGTTTAAAGAATGAAAGCGCGGCGCCAAAATGGCCACCGCACTCTTTGCGGGCACCCCCCACCTGGACTCAGACATCTGGGTGAGTTAGGGGGCGTGGCCACCCCTCTATAAAAGGGGTGGCCACGAGGCAGATGAGCTGCCATTTTAAAAGAGCAATGGAGAGAAGAAGTTTTCTCCGTCGCTGTTTGTCTGTACTCTGCGGCTCTTTAGCCCTTGATCCTTCCCGGCTGGGAAGGGAGAATTAACAGAGCCTTAGCTTGCTTTGCTCTGTGTTTTTTGGCCCTAAGATTTTGATCCCTGGAGAGGGATCCTGCT
This sequence comes from Bradypodion pumilum, assembly GCA_035047305.1. Taxonomy (NCBI): domain Eukaryota; kingdom Metazoa; phylum Chordata; class Lepidosauria; order Squamata; family Chamaeleonidae; genus Bradypodion; species Bradypodion pumilum. The sequence continues at coordinate 431,066,366 of JAWDJD010000001.1, forward strand.
CTTTCTGGGAAGATATGCCTCCCAAACGGAAGGCCCCGGCGACGAAACCGCGGCCCAAGGGGAGGACTTTTGCGGGCCCTGTGCAGGACGGGGGGCAGCCTTCAGGTCGGAGGACCAGGGCTGTGCACCCGCGGCAGGGCACTATCACAGCCTTGCCCACCGATACCGGTGGGGTGATTCAGGCTGGTACTTGGCCCTTGGATGGCCAGCCTCTGGCCGGCCCCTCAGGGGTGCCGGCCCTCGGCCCACAGTTCACTTGGCAGCCGGGCTCCAGCTTGGTGGCTGGCCAGCTACAGGCCGGCCCCTCAGGGCCTTTGGCCCCCGGCCCGCCGTTACCGGCCATGGGTCAGGGCAGCGTGGGAGGGCCTGGTGGTCATACAACCTGTTTCCCCTCTGGCCCCTCATGGGCCGGAGTTTTGGGCATGGCCCTATTCTGGCCCTGGCTCGCCAATTTGGGTTACCTTTCCAACTGCCTAGTCGGCCATCCGGCCCACCTGGCCCCCCTTATGCTAGCCCCCTCCGGAGCGGGGGGCGCTTCTCTTTTTTCAACAGGGGCCCCTTCATCGACCCGGCTACCTTGCCGGCCACTATGCTTCAGCGGGCGGCCAACGGGTCGAGCTGCGTGAGACGGTCCGGCCGGCTCAGCTGGTGTTTCACAGCTCCCCGTTCTACCTGATGTCCAGGCTGGAAGCAGTTGGGGGTGATCCCAGAGCTCGATTCCGGTCGCGAGCTCCGACACCAGCCATGGGCTGGAACCCCCGGTGGGGGCGGCTCACGGGGGTGCACCTAGTGAGTATCAGGTTCAATTTAAGTGCACCAACACCACAGCCCACTTACGGTGGTGGGGTTTAGTGGCCCTGGCCTCATCAAGTTGATGCGAGCAGGCATCAGTTACCATCTTATCCCAGTATCCCATGGTGCTAAATGGTCCCTTGTTAAGGGCGGGGGTGTCCGCCCCCGGGGCAGTGCCGAGCATCGCAGGGGCTGTCCGGGTCCTGCTGCGTATGCCCTTGTTACAGAACGTGCCGTCGATGGCTTTGCCGATGGCTGGTTATTCCTTGCCCCTGGGTGATCATTTGCCACAGGTCACGAGGGGTAAGGTCTGGAGGGGGATATGTGGATATTCTCCCTATTGAACTGTGAGCCCACTGAGGAGCAGAGAGAGGGACAGGACGACAGAGACAAAGAGTTGTCCCATCGTCATAAGCCACTGCGCACCTGGGGCCAACTGGTTGTCGGCATACCTTATATATATGGTGGTATGCCGCAGGGCCCGGCCTGATTGGGCCATCCCGATGGTTCCATCCATTGCTAATATTTACAGGGCGATGGTTGATTTGATGGGCCCATCGCAGTTGGCTTATGACGAGGAATGTGGATGAGGGTGGCCCTAGACCCTGAGAGGAGGTGGGATGAGCCCTGTGAGCAATTGTGCTCGTGTACATGACTCCCACGTGACTGGCGCCTGGTGATAGGTACCATGGTGTCATGCTGTGCAGCGGGCTGCTCAGACACAGGCTCCACGCTAACTGGTCGGGCAGGGGGTTCCAGCCCGCCTGCTGTGTTCGACCTGCTCAGCTGGCGATGTGTGTACTAAGCGCCAGTGTCGTTACCGACTTGGTGTCCCCTTTTGCGCTGGCCCTTACGCCGCCTCCGCGTGCCCGCGGGTTGGTGGGTTACGGGGCAGAGGTAGGGGTGCACAGGGGGAGATCAGAGCTCCGTCTGAAAGAACTAGCCTTGTCAAAGCCCCCCCTCTCCAATTAGTGTACTCAGGCTGGAGCGATGGCACTCAGCTCATCCAAGAAGGGATGATGCGGGGTACCTGCTGGAGGGTTTTCAATGGGGCTTTTGTATTCCATTCGGGGGTGTTAGGGGTCCCAGGATGCTACTAATCTGGTTACCTTGAAAGGTAACGAAGAGGTTGCTCCACTGTGCACAGCTACGGGAGTTGGGGCTATGAGAGTAGCGGGTCCCTTCTTGGAACCACCTTTCCTAAGTTGAACGTCTCCCCTATGAGGCTAGTACCGAGGTAGAACCAGGGTGAATGTCATTTAATCCTCCATTTAGCTCACCCTGTGGGTTATCCGGTTAGGGATGCCATTCCTGATGACCTTGTTCAGTCAGGTACTCGTAGTTGGTTCAGCCCCTATGGGTGGCTTGCTCATGCAGTCCCGGTGCTTTCCTGGCACAGTGTGATATGCACTCGGCTTTCAGATTACTGCCAGTGCACCCAATGGATTTAGAGCTATTGGGTTTTTAGGTTCCAAGGTGAATTTTACTTAGATAAGGCCAACCCCTTCTGACTGAGTTAATTCATGTTCAGCATTCGAATGATTTGGGACTTTCATTCAGTGGGCCTTTGCTCGCAGGTCGGGGTCTCGGTCTCTAGCCCATTACCTCGACGACTTTTGGTTCGGGTGTGAATGGGGCTCGGACACGTGCACGCGTCTCCTCACTACATTTCAGACACTCAGGTGGGAACTGGGTGTCCCCTTGGCACCTGAAAAGACCGAGGGCCCAGCTACTAAGCTCACATTTCTAAATCGACTCTGTCGCACGGGCATCCGGGTTAACCATGAATAAGGTGGCTCGGATCTCTGCGGCGATTTTGGCATTGATTGCCAAACATAAAGTGTTCCCTTGTGACCTGCCGTTACTTCATGGCCACCTTAATTTTGCCTGCAGGGTGGTTCCACCCGGCAGAGCATTGGCCAGGCGCCTGTGTGACGCCATGGCTGGCCTGTTAAAACGTCAACACAGGGTCCGGCTGATCAGGGGCATACGGGTGGACCTTCCGGTCTGGCTCAAATTACTCCTGGGTTTTAACGGGGTCTCTTCCTGGAGATCAGACCTGATGGTCTGCCCTAGATTTCAAGTACGGTCGGATGCCTCCGGCTCCCTGACTTATGGGTGTTTACTCTGAGGGTAGGTGGACTTACGGCCAATGGCAGCACCCATGGCTTGGCACGGATCGCCTCTGCGATCTTACCTTCCTTGAGTTTCTTCCCATTTTGGGGAGCATTGATGCTATGGGGCGATGAGTGGGCCTACTCAGTGGTCCATTTTCGGTGTGATAATGCGGCAGTGGTGCACATTGTCAACACCCAGACATGCAAATCCCCCAGGGTCATGACATTAGTTTGTCTATTCTTTTTGAGAAGCCTACGCCTAAATGTGCTGTTCTGGGCCAGACATGTTCCAGGTATTAATAACGACATTGCTGCTGCTTTATCCCGCCTGCAGATCCCCCGGTTCCGTGCCTTACTCCGGAAGCAGATGAATTCCACTCGCCACTCCCGGCTGATATTTGGACGTTTGGTGAGGAGAGGTGAACCGGGCATGTCATTGGCACCTCGCACGCGTAAGGCGTATCACTATGCGTTCATGCGTCGTGTTTTGGAGGGGTGGACACGGGAACGTGTCCGCCGCCTGGACACGCGTCACCCCAGTTCCCAGAGTTTCTGACCCACCTTGCACGAGGCTGGCATTACTTATGTTCGGATAGGTGTGAAGTGGCTCTTGGTCACGCAGCTACCACGGTAGCCTTTTTGGAGCGCTCCGCATCAGTGAGTGGGTGCCAGAGTTGGTACCATCTGTGTAAGGCGGATGTGTCTCGTAGGGCACTGGAACTCGACGATGTCTCTGTCACACATGAATGGGCTCAAGTGGGGATACGGTCCTCACAGTTTGTTCAGCACGGCGTAGGCAGTGGAGTCAGACTGCTACGAAGTTTTATTGGAGACATCTGTCCGGTTGGTGCCCTACATGAATTTTCGACAGTGCCTGCTGCGCGCCCCAGCCTGTTTTTCTGCCACCAGGATAGGTCTACCCTTGCCGAAGTAATGTTACTGAGGGTGACCGGTGCCGCGCTTCGTGGTGTGGGGGCCCGTTTTGGCACCCATTTATTTAGGATAGGCGTCGCGTTGATCGTGGCTACGTTTGGAGTACTCGGAGGCGGACATGCGTGTACGCGCAATTTCTTATATGTACGTGCCCTCACTGTACGAGTACCTAGTTATGTCCTTAACCTCTTCTCCTCTTTTACAGATCCTGTGTGTCTCTACACACCAGTGGCAGTGGGGCTGGTGGGCCGCAGCTATGTACACTGGGCAGCAGTATATGCTGCGGCGACAGAGAGTGGACCCCGACTTGGGCTGTGTGCATCCACACGTATGTGATGGTATGGTATGCGCGGCACAAGGGGCGGGAACTGTTGCCATACCTGATGTCCGTCGGGGATGCTGGACCGCCCGATGTTCTTAATAGACACCTCGGCGGCAACAATCTTATACGGATCACTGCTGTTACTAAACTGTTGAGGGGCTGTGACCTGCCGTTTTATATCACGTATGGCTTACACATGGTCGCTATGGTCTAACATCGTGCCGAGACACCAATTTAGGGGAGACGTGGATCTCCGTGGTTCGGACTGTTCCGGCAGTCAGTGGACAGGGCTGTTGCTCAGTCCCTTGCTGAGCATGGCTGGGAGACAGCCATTGGACACCTGAGGATAGGCTTACAAAAATTTTGCCGGTAGGCAGGAGAAGGGGTCCACCTGTCGGCTGGAGGTATGTACCTCGTTCTGGGTGTGGTGCAAGCAGGCCTGGCGACCGAGCTGACGGTCGGGGGGGGGGTGAGTCATCATGGACGCCTCCCCGTGTGATGGGTAGCACTGGTAAGGTAAAGATTTATGACCCATAGGTATCCGGCAGGTTCGCAATTGACTGGCCAACACTTAGACAGGTACAGGTGTAATAGCTTTGACCGGTCAACGACGAACCAGGCAAGGGGTGATGGCAGGAGCTTTTCAGCATGCATCACCCCGTGATTTGACGGATACACGTCATAGGGTGGGGTCAGTAGATAGTTTATTGACTCCGGTCAACAATTTGTTTGTATCAACAAACAAATTTATACAAATGGATACATTGTAGCCAATTGCCATTGGCAATTTTGGGAGGAACCTTACCAGTGTTACTGCGGCCTGCTTGCCTTAACAATTACAATTGGATGAATACACCAATTGAAAGTTATAATTCGGACTAGGGCATTATACAATAAAAGTGGCCCAATGCCTTTATCCATATACCGGTGTCTGAGTCTTTCTTTGGGTGGTGTGCCTGCAATGAAAGCGCAGCGCCAAAAATGGCCGCCGTGCTCTTTGCGGGGGCCCCCCACCCAGACTCAGACATCCGGGTGAGTTAGGGGGCGTGGCCACCCCTCTATAAAAGGGGTGGCCACGAGGCAGACTAGCTGCCATTTTAAAAGAGCGACGGAGAGGAGAAGTTTTTCCCTCCACCCCCTCCCTAGTGAACAGTGTGATATTTTGGTCGCTCCGGGGCCGGGTGCGAATTTTTGGCCTGAACCCACAATTGGCCCTTGGTTTCTGGCTTTTTTGCCCATCCCACACTGTTGCTAGTGTTTGAGCAAAGGGGTTTCTTTGACTTTGGTCACTTTAGGCGGGTAGCACTGGTAAGGTAAAGATTTATGACACAGAGGTATCCGGCAGGTTCGCAATTGACTGGCCAACACTTAGACAGGTACAGGTGTAATAGCTTTGACCGGTCAACGACGAACCAGGCAAGGGGTGATGGCAGGAGCTTTTCAGCATGCATCACCCCGTGATTTGACGGATACACGTCATAGGGTGGGGTCAGTTGATAGTTTATTGACTCCGGTCAACAATTTGTTTGTATCATCAAACAAATTTATACGAATGGATACATTGTAGCCAATTGCCATTGGCAATTTTGGGAGGAACCTTACCAGTGTTACTGCGGCCTGCTTGCCTTAAGAATTACAATTGGATGAATACACCAATTGAAAGTTATAATTCGGACTGGGGCATTATTCAATAAAAGTGGCCCAATGCCTTTATCCATATACCGGAGTCTGAGTCTTTCTTTGGGGGGTGCGCCTGCAAAGAGTTAGGAATAAAAAATGAGAACCTTTTAGTTTTAGCAACAAAAGATGCACCTTTGGACACCATCATGTTAAAGCAAGAGTTTTCTTCCTTTTTCTTATTTTTTAAAAAGTAACTATAATGTAACATAATACAGTGCAATTTTTTATTGAGCCATAACATAAACATCTAGTTTCCCTAGTCTAGAAACAATAATGACATACTGCTTAAAGACTAAGGTTTTAAGTAAAAGAACAGTTTTAAAAGTAACTGCAGTTTTTATTTTTTAAAGTATAGAGTCTGCATACATTCATGCATTGAATTATATCTTATGCTTGTTCTGTGATTTCGAGTTTTCCTTTCTCATCTTACTTTATTTCATAGAGAATTCTAACCCTCCACATTTTCTATAACTATTATATATTCCTCTTCTTTTCAGCTGCAAAAAAAGGCTTGGAATCATTTATTATTAACCTCAGCAAAACTAAAAATACAAACTGCATGTATAGACATCATAAGGGGGAAAAGTATAATATCATGGCCTAGAAAACTTTGTGGCACAATGTTATAGCTCCCAATGTAGGGATGAAAGTGCACTAAGTCCATCTTGATTGTAGGACCTCCATTTCAGCCATCCAAATAGCAGTTTTTGTTATTAAATGGCTTCATTTCTATAGTCAACTTGGCTAGAAATATAACAAATGTTCATTTTTGAATCTGCTCTTGGCAATTTTTCATAAAATTGTAAGTACAAAATAATAGATATTTACCTTAGAAAGTGTCCCCCCCCAAGCTCCAACACTCATTTCATCTTTATTCTCCACCTTATTTCTTTTTAACATTTCTATGCTATTTATGGTTCTCAGAAGGTGAAGATATGTAAATGCTAAAGCACCATTTGTTCTTTAGCACAATCAGATTCCATGAAACTCTGAAATATAACAAGTTATGTTCTTCTGAGATTTCCATTCCCATGCTGTCAAAACAAAGGGATATGTAAGCTCATTGTTTTCTACTCTTTGCAAACTTGACATATGTAAGACTGTGATGAACTGGAGGAAAGCTTAGGTAGAAGAAGGGCCGGAATCAAAGAGGCATATTTTTTATCCTTGAAGAAGAATCCATTGTCTACTGTTAAGCCCTAGAAATCAATGACATCTGTTTAGACTCCTTTGGATAATGATACAAACTCAAGGATTTATATTAAGCATTTCTTGAACTACAGTACCCTTGTAATGAAGTGGTGCAGAAGGATGGGAACTAATGTTCTTCTTTTTTTTGTAATAAATTTTTTATTTATTTTCAAAAGAAAAACAAACATACAAAAAATACATCAAGTATCATAACAATAATACATAAACCTAATGAAAAATAACCACATACATGATAGTTGAACTAGTTATTTGTCATAGTACACACACTATTGAGTATCCACATTAAGGGTTAGTACTATAACCACAACCTTCATGAAAACTTTCAATATTACAATTGTTTGTTAGCAACCATCAAACTCCTGATTTTCAAATTACAAATCACCCAGTGTATATTTACATTGCCCCGGAGAGTTTAGTCTCTGTATCATCTCCAAAATCTACTTTGAAATGGTACAGGTCTAAAACTATCCCTACCCATAAGGGAGTGATCGACAAAAGGCTTCCAAATACTCCAAAATCTATTTTCCTTCAATCTATCCCTTTTTACTTTTATCTCCCATGTCAATTTGTCATTCAATGCTAGATTCCACATTTCCTTATACCATTCTCCCGTCTGTATAATTACATCATTTTTCCAATTTCTAGCAATACATTGTCTACCCGTAGTTAACATTATTTCTAATAATTCTTTTTCCTCCTTGTTCAAACACATACCTTCCACATCTGTTAGCAAAATGGTACCTGACACCAACTTAATTTTCTTGCCCATTATTTCCCATATCTCTCCTTCTATTCTTCTCCAAAAATCATTTATCATTTTACAACTGCACCACATATGCTCATAAGTTCCAACAGTGTCTTTGCATCTCCAACATAAATTATCCCTTTTATTATCAATCTGATGCAACCTCAGTGGTGTCAGGTACCATTGCCACAACATTTTGTAGTTATGATCCTTAATTCTTACTGACATTGTTCTCATTATCCTCTTTTTCCACTTATTTCTCCATTCATCATTTCCTAGCTTTATATTCAAGTCCTGTTCCCACTTCAATTTCAAATCTTCTTGTGGATCACTACCCTTGTTTATTAAAATATAAAGTTTATTTACTAAACCCTTAATGCTTTTCTCGCCTTTTCGAATCTTTAAAGCCAATTCCTCAAATTCGGTCTTTTCTCTAACTGTACATAATTCTCTTCTATATTTTTTATTCCAATTTTCAACCTTCATTATCTGAAACCAATCCAATTTTAACTGTTCAAACAATTTTTTCTTCTTAATTTCATCTTCGCAGACCCTTAGCCATTCTTTCACCAAGGAAACTTCATTTTTATCCAGTATTTCCTTTTTTTAAAATTTATTTTTATCGGAAAACACGACATATCTGCCAATTCCAAAATTGGAGAGAGATCTGGGATCAAATCTTTCTTTAATCTTTTCCACACCCTCATGATTCCCCTCATCATAGTGTTACTTGTGCCTATTGTTTTAACCTTAGTTCCCAAAAAAATCATTTTACCAATATTCTTATAATCTTTCATCTCCATTTCCTCCCAGATTACTTTTTCTCTTGCCAAGATCTTCACAATGTTCTTAATTTGAAATGCTCGATAATACGCTAACAAATTTGGCATTCCAAAACCCTCTTCTTTCTGATGCAGATACCAGAATTTCTTTGAAAGTCTAGATTTTTTACCTCCGTTGCAAAAATTGTTGAACATCTTTTGGAACTCGTTAATCTCCTTTTCCTTCAATTGGATTGCAAGTGCATCAAATAGGAAATTAATCCCTCGCAACAACATCATTTTGGAAATTGCAATCCTCCCAAACCATGACAACTTCAACTTCTGGAAACTTTGTACTTTATTCTTAAATTCTGCTTTCAAGCTGTTATAGTTCAATCTTCTAAATTCTTCCAATCTGTTTGAAATAATTATCCCCAAATATTTCAACTTTTCTTTAATTTGTATATTGGATAACCCTGCCATCTTTTCCCTCTCCTCTTCCCCCATATTACACAACATCATTTCTGATTTATCCCAATTTATCGTCAATTCAGTTATATCCTCAAAGTCCTCTATTTGTACTTTAATCCTATCCATTACCGCCTCTGGGTGTTTCACCATTAGCAACGTATCATCTGCATACATACTCACTTTATTACCCATTATCCCTTCTATACTTGAGTCCTCCCTTATATTTTTGGCTAAAATTTCCATTGCCATAATAAACAAGATAGGAGATAGTGGACAGCCCTGCCTAGTGCTTTACCTCATCTGTAACCTCTTCATTTTCTCTAATCCGAGCACTCCCTTTTTGATATAATAAGTCGATTACCCTTCTAAATCTATCCCCGAATCCGTAGTTTTTAACTATTTCCTTAATCGAAGACCATTGTAATGAATCAAATGCCTTAAAAATATCCAAAGATATTAAACCCAAATTTTCCTTAGTCTGATTAACATTATCAATTGAGTCTAACACCCTCCTAGTCAAATCAGCCATATGTCTTCCTTTTTAAAAACCAACTTGATCGACGTTTATATATTCCCCCATAAATCTATTTAACCGATTAGCCAATATTGCTGTGAAGATCTTGGCATCCTGATTTATAAGAGAAATTAGTCTATATGATTCCACTTTTTCCAAATTCCTTCCCATTTTTGGCAGCAGAACAATTATAGTCCTATACCATGAAGTTGGAATTTATCCACCATCTAGAATATAATTATATAGCTTCACCAACTTTGGAACCACAACATCTTTAAATTCCTTATAAAACTCTGTCGATAATCCGTCATCTCCCAGGGCTTTCCTCAGCTTCAAACCACTAATTACCTCTTTTACCTCTTTGACAGTAACCCGTTCCTCCATTTCCCCCCGGTGTTCCTGCTTTATTCCATTCCCTAACTGCCTCTACAATATCCCTTTAAGCTTCCCGACGTCTATCTCTTTTTTTTGCATATAATGCTTGATAGAAATCCTTCACAATTTTACATTTATCACTAACCTTATTGCACCTTATCCCTTGTTTATTAACCAACACCCCAATTTCCCTTTTTTCCTTTTTAGCTTTAGCCGCTCTTGCTAATAATCTTGAGTTTTTGTTGCTGAATTCAAAATACTCTCTATTTAAATATATCAAATCTCTTTTTACTTTATCTATATCCTTGTCCATTATTTCTGCCTTAAGTCTTTGTAATTTGGCAAAAAAAATTATCCTTCTTTTTTTAGTGTTCTTCCTGTAATTGTTTTATTTCTTTTTCCTCCTGATCTACCTTATATCTTCTATACTTTATACGCGCCAACTTTATACTTTCCCCTCTGAAAACCAACTTCATGGTATCCCAAACCACATTAAAATTTACCTCTTCGTTATCATTCCACTGCCAGCTTTCCATTCAACTTTCTATAATTTGTTCTTTACATTTTTGGTCTTTAAATAGGTTGGGATCATATCTCCAACTTCTTCCTCTCCTGTTATCCTTTTATAATCTCAATTCCAAAAGTAATTTAGCATGGTCTGATTCCTTGAAAATCCCTATTTCCATCCCCTCAATATTTTTGATCATGTTATCCGTTAAAAATACATAATCTATTCTAGAGTAGGACCCATGAACATGTGAAAAATAAGAGTATGCCCTTTCTGAACCCTTGATCTCTCTCCAAGAATCCTTCAGTCCCATCGCGACCATCCATTTATCTAAAACATTCCCTTTCAATCCAACTCCACACCTTGCTAAATTCATACAATCTAAATTTGACCTTATCAAATTAAAATCTCCAGCCACAATCATTTTTACCACTTTTTCTAACTTCACAACTTTTCGGACTTTTTCTAGAAATTCCTCTTGATGTTCATTTGGAGCATAAATATTCACCAACATTATTTCCTCGTCATCTATTTTTCCTCTTACAATCAAATATCTACCTTCCTGATCGGCAACACTTTTTGTTATCTCAAATCCTAATCTTTTAGAAATCATAATTGCCACTCCCCTTGCTTTTGAGGTGCCAAACGCCATTTCATAATGTTGTATCCATCCTAAAAAAAAATTATTTGTGTCTTTTGATTTTTGATGCGTTTCCTGTAAAAACACTATATCGGGTCTATCTTTCTTCAAAGCCAATTCCAACCTCCTCCTCTTAAGAACAGAACCTGTACCCTTTACATTCCAGGTTAATACTTTAATATTTCCCATAATCTATTACAATTTCATATTTTCTAACTTCTAAACTCTCCATTGGGTGTGCCACCACAAACCCCTTACCACTAAAACACAAAATTGTACATAGAACACACAATATCTCTCTCCCCACTTTCTTCGGAAAAAAAGACGCTTTCAATAACCAAAGAGGGGAGAGGGGGGACATGAAAGATGTATGTACAGATTAATGCATCACGCCACCCACCTTTATACATTCTTAAGTAATATAAAAGATTTTTTCATCATAACCTATTGCTCAATGCTCCTTACTTGGCTCCTCCTCCACCATGATCAATGACAACTCCTCTTCTTCTCTTCCCTGCGGGGTTCCACCCATAGGACCACCAGCATCTGCCCCCTCATAATCCCTTCTTATGGCTCCCGATTCCAGCAGATCTTTCCTAAGAGTTAACCACTCTTCCGAACCCGCTTTAACAATGTCCAGCAGACTAAAATGCTCCAATGGATCGGTCCCCTCATCAATAACCTGCATTCTTTTCTCATAGAAAAAACGCAATTGCTGTGGAAATCTCCAATTGTATCTTACACCTTTGCTCATCAACAGTTTAGTTACCGGGCTCATCTTATATCTCCAGATTCTTTCCTTTATTGAAATATCATTATATACTTCCACATCAGAACCATCAATTTTCAGGGCGCCAGAACCAGCTTGTTTTAAGAAGGCCATTACTCTAAGTTTGTCTCCCCAATTTGCAAACTTTACCAGAACATTTCTTTGAACCACTTTCCCTCTTCTTGGACCCACCCTATACGCACTTACAATGTCCTCCTGTACAAATTCCTTTCCCATGCTTAAATTATTTAACCACTGGACCACTCTTTCTCTCAGCTGGTCTGGCATCCTTTCAACCACCTGACGAATCACAATATTCTGCTTTCTCATCATATCTTCCATAGCATCAATCCTTTTCTCATGTTCATCCATTTTCAGTTTATTCTCCCTCACTGCCTCCTGAGTCCCTTTTATTTCCTTTTTCATAACCTTCACCTCATTTTGGACCAATTTCACATTTCATTCTATTTTTTGCAAACTTAATTCTACTTTTTTTGTAAAGTCCACAACAGTATTTACCACCTTATCCTGTTTTTTCATCATTTCATTTCTATTCTTCACTCTTGAATCCTCCATCTTCTCCATCTTCTGAAACAATTTACCAATTTCCACCATAATTTGAGTTTGATCGTAAGGTTGAGGTGATGATGACGGAGGGACCTGTTCCATTGGCGTTTTTCTTTTCTCTTAGATTTCACCACTGGCTCCTCCTCCTTTGCTTTTCCTCTTGTGCCCTTATCCATGATAGAAACCCCTAAAAAGTTTTGATGCTGCAGAGTATTGTAAGTTCGTTGCACACTCCACTTAAACCTGTTCCGATGCAGCCAAAACTGACAATAGTCCTATTAATTATGGTGGAACTTGAAGAAAAGAGGAGGTCCAGCAAAGAATTTAATTATTGTAATCCATAAGGAAGCGGCAACCAAAAACACCCCAAAAAATATTATAATCCACAGGAAGCTCGTCCCCAAAAATAGCCGATTCAGCCCAAGTGATAACAACTCGCAAAGTTTGCCCTTATATATTAAAAAAAATTAAATCTTTTGCAGAATTCTCCTCTTGCAAGCAAATAGAATACTCCCAACAGCATACACAGGAATTCCAAGGAGACAGATGCCCAAATATATCCACTTGTATAAGGTCCACAGGGAAGGAAAACCAAAAATCCCAAGCACCAACTTGTAATGAGAAAAAGGAAGAAGAGGAGAAGTATCTAAAAAAAATTTGGAAGCTATAATCCACACAGTGAAGGAGTGAAAAAAGTTGATAATCCCTCTCTTGGAGCAGACGAAACAGAGCACCCTTTTCCCAGCAACTACGGCAGCTTCTTCCTCTCCAAATCAGCAAACTTTTCTTTTTTTAAAAAAAAAAAACCCGCTCTCCCTTATTTTAACTTCGAAAAGCACTGGAGTAACCAAAAACTCGAACCCAATCGGTTTCTTCTTTAACCGCTTCTCAGAGCCTCCAAACCATGCCGCGGCTCTGCTGGGACGCAAAAAAGCCATTGTCCAAAAAGCAACCACTTTCGTTTTCCAAGACCACCACCATTATCGCTTCAACCAACACCCTTCTAACCATTTCTGCACACACTGCCAAGTCCAGGCTCTTCAAAGCAAAATCCCCTGTTGCCTCTAACTCTCATCAGCATAAGATTTCATTAGCTCACTTTCTTGCTGATTTTCCTACTTCCTCAGATCTCCGCCGTCTCGCTGGTCCCGTTCTTGGCTCCTCGGCTGGGGAAGCCACGGCTTCCATCATACGCCTCTCCCACCGGGCATACCTCCCGAACTTTGACCGCCCATCAACAACTTTCCAAGCAGGCAAGCAGGAGTCTTATCGCCACAAAATATCTCTTTAAAATTATTCCATTTTACTTATTCTCATTGATTACCACTTTGATAAGCGCAAGCGCCAAAATCAAGATGTTACTCATCGGCCATCTTAGCCACGCCCCCCCCCGGGAACTAATGTTCCCTGAACTATTTTACAATGAGAGAAGAACTCTTTCAGCACTAAACTCATGCAGATGTATCACTGATGAGACAGTGCTTAATAATGATGTATCTCTTTTACAGGATTTGTGTAGTAGGCCAGCACTTGTTTACACTTTAACATCCTGGCTCACTACCCTCAACAAACTGCATAACAATGAAAATAGCAATCATGCACAAATGAACAGCAGACCATGAAAGAAACACAGATGACAACCCTAGTGTCATATTGTTGTGGAATGAAAATGAGACAAACTGCTTTCCAAGCTAAGACAGATTAGTTTTATTATTATTTGGCCAAACAGATTCAGAGGGGCTTTAACAAGCTAATAATCCCCCTGAATGACAATACATTTTCACAGCCATCTTTTTATAGCATAAAATCACAGGAAATTTCTACACATTTCATCACTATGGGATAAGCCAAAATTATTAATTAATCTTTTGACATTGTCATGCAATTCAGGTTAGAACATTCAGAATTGTTCATGTCATGTCACACAAATATTATTCAGCATTACGGTTTCCTGAGTCTAAGAGAAATCCCTGTCAGCTGTACAAACTGTATTTTATTTGCTGGGCTTGTGTACACAAGGCCTTCTGTTTACTTTAGCCTCGTCATCATGTTCTATATTGATTAGGTCAATCTGATCTGTTTAACTTTACAGAGTAGCTGAGAAAATGATTTTTACTTTTAAACCAGAATTAATATTAGAATTAATATCTTAATTCTTTCACTCCTATTTCATTCCCTCCTGATTTCTTGAAAATTATTATTTTTAATAACTTTTCACACTATATTGCAATAAATAAACATTTCTATCATGTTGATTGCAGATTCCTCAGGCTTCAACTGGGTGTATAGGCAGCTCCCGGTTTGTGCCTCACACCAAGTTGCCGTCTTCTTTCTTGCAATGTCTATTTAAGCAAAATCTATGCGTATTGATCCCTCCAGGGTTTTTAACTGCAAGAGAAAGAAAATACTACCAACAGTATACAGTTCTTTTCATTTTGGTTTCAATGATTCATCTTATCAATGTTTAACTATAGACCAAACTTGCTGTACCTTGATTCACATATTGATTTATACTGCAGTGACTGAGTTAATAATTTCCTAACTTCCATTCCCCTTCTATGTGGGCCAGATCTGGCCAACTCTATGTGTTTAAACATTGTCATAGGCTAGAAATTCAAATGGAGAAATACAATACTTTGTACAGAGAGGAGTTCTCATATCGTACATTGTCATTGGCTAAAACCTGGACTTATTGATTTACTTCCATACAATTCCGCAATACATGCTTTCAACAATCCCACTTGCTTTGCCAATCTTTCCCCTAACTGTTGATTAAATGAACAAGGTTGATTCCACTAAGCCTTACTACTTTTTAAGTAAGTATTTATTTTAGATTCTGACTGGCTTCTTCTTTCATTTTCGTGTAAGTACGGTTGTGTTGTACTTTTAAGTCCTCAAATTCTTTAATCAAATACAACTCCTGTATTTGTTTTGGCTGTTTTAAACATAGCTGCTCTTTTTGATTTGCTTCTGCCCTTCTGCTTCTTTTTTGCCAACTGTGTCTTCTGTTTTCTGATTCCAGAAGAATGGATAATTGCAATCTGGGCAGCCTTGATCAGTCTTTGATTACTAATCCATAAATGTCCCTTATTTTCCAAACCATCTGGAGGGCATGGCCAGTATATACTTGTACGTCTGCAGAAAAAGTAAACTTTCTTCTTGTGCAGGGCCATCTAGTTCCTTTGCAAAAATAGGCAACTGGCCTCTGACATCTACACTTTTATTTCTGCATACTGTCACATACTGCCTGAAAAGTCGGGACAAATCTAGTAGCCCTAAAGCTTGGGCCTGACATAAGTGCTTTTTTTTAACTTTTCAAAAGCTCCTTGTTGCTGATCACTCCACTCAAAATGATCAGTTTCAGCTCCTCTTGTGGAGACTTAAAGAGGCTTTGCTAATAGAGCAAAGCTAGGGATCCAAAGTCGACAGAATCCCTGGTCTTCTAGCACTCCCCTTTTATTTGTTCCTGTTCTTGGGGTTAGCTATCAAGTGCTCAGCTGGTTTTTTTTCTTTTGGGATTTCCCAAATTCCTCTGGTTTCTTCAATCATCCCATTCTATCTCAGCCAATTCATCATGCTCTTCTTGTCTCTCTCCATAACTTACTCTGCCAAATGGGTGTATTTTTCCCATTCCTCTCTCGGGGCAATTACATAAGAACATAAGAACATAAGAACAGCCTTGCTGGAACAGGCCACAGCCCATCCAGTCCAGCATTCTGTCTCACACAGTGGCTCACCATTTCCTTCAGGGTATTCCCAAGCAGATGCCTTCACCTGCTTAGGATTCCCTGGAAATGATATTGAGAGATATCCTGCCTATCTCTCCAACCCGGAGGTTGTCCTTAAGTATCCATAATTATAGCCATTGATACTCTTGTCCTCCATGAACTTGTCTAATCCTTTCTTAAAGCTGTCAAGACTGACAGCTGTCACCACTTCTTCTGGCAGGGAGTTCCATAGACCAGTAATCCTCTGGGTGAAAAAATACTTTCTCTTATTTGTTTGAGAACTAGTACCCAAAAGTTTCATGGAGTGTCCCCTAGTTCTAGTGTTATGCGATAGGGAAAACAGTTTTTCCTTATCTACTTTGTCCACACCGTGCATGATTTTATAAACTTCAATCAGGTCACCTCTTAGACGTCGTCGTTCAAGAGTGAAGAGGCCCAACCGTTGCAGCCTCAGATGGTAAGGAAGGTGTTCCAGTCCCCTAATCATTCTGGTTGCCCTCCTCTGCACTTTTTCCAGCTCCATAATATCCTTCTGGAGGTATGGCGACCAGAACTGTACACAGTATTCCAGATGGGGCCTCACCATAGATTTATAAAGAGGCAAAATGACACTTGCTGGCTTATTTTCTATACCCTTCCTAATGATCCCTAGCATTGAGTTTGCTTTTTTCACTGCTGAGGCACACTGGGTTGACACCTTCATTGAGTTGTCCACCAGGACACCAAGGTCCCTTTCCTGGTTTGTCGCAGAGAGTTCAGACCCCATCAGTTTATAAATGTAATTGGGGTTCTTTGCCCCAACATGCATCACTCTGCACTTACTAATGTTGAAGCTCATTTGCCACTGTTTTGCCCACTCCCCCAGTGTCAAGAGATCCCTCTGAAGCTCCTCACAATCTCTCACAGTTTTCACTACCCTGTATAATTTAGTGTCGTCAGCAAATTTGGCTACCTTGCTTTTTACTCCTACCTCTAGATCATTTATGAAGAGGTTGAAAAGCAGGGGTCCCAGTACTGAACCTTGGGGGACCCCACTTTTTACTTCCCTCCACTTGGAGAAGTGTCCATTTAGTGCTACCCTCTGTTTCCTGTCCCTTAGCCAGTTGCTGATCCAGGACAAGACCTGTCCCTTTATTCCATGACTGGTAAGTTTATTCAAGAGCCTTTGGTGTGGGACCTTGTCAAAAGCCTTCTGAAAGTCCAGATAAACAATGTCAACTGGATCCCCCTTATCCACATGCTTGTTGACACTCTCAAAAAATTCCAACAGATTAGTGAGGCATGATTTGCCCTTGCAAAAACCATGTTGGCTCTCCTTTAGCAGCGCCTTCTCTTCTATGTGCCTATTAATTCTATCTTTTAGGATGGTTTCCATCACTTTTCCTGGGACACATGTCAAACTGACAGGTCGGTAATTTCCTGGATCACCCCTGGATCCTTTTTTGAAAATTGGTGTTACATTCGCTACCTTCCAGTCATCAGGCACAAAGCCTGATTTGAGGGAAAGATTATATATTTTGGCTAGGAGATCAGCAATTTCATCTTTAAGTTCCCTGAGAACTCGTGGATGGATTCCATCTGGTCCTGGTGATTTGTTAGTGTTTAGCTTAACAAGACATGCAAGGACCTCCTCCCTGGTTATTTCTATCTGGCTTAATTCTTCGGTTTCCCTCCCTACGAAGATAGGCTCTGTTTTGGGCATGTGGCCTCTGTCTTCTTCAGTGAATACTGAAGCAAAGAATTCATTGAGTCTCTCTGCAATCTCTGTTTTCTCTTTAATAACCCCTTGCCTTCCATTGTCATCTAATGGTCCAATGGCCTTCCTAGTTGGGTTCTTACTTCTAATGTACTTAAAGAAGTCTTTGTTATTTCTCTGAGTATTTTTAGCTATACGCTCCTCAAAGTCTTGCTTTGCTTTCCTGATTGTTGCCTTGCATTTGTTCTGCCAGAATTTATGTTTCTGCCTGCTGTCCTCATTCGGACAAGCCTTCCATCTTCTAAATGAGCTTTTCTTGCTCTTGATCACTTCCCGAACAGCTCCTGTAAGCCACATTGGAGTCCTCTTGGACCTGGCAGTGGCCTTTTTCCTTTTGGGTATGCATTCCAATTGAGCCTCTGTTATTGTTTTTGTAAACAGCCTCCATGCCTCTTGGAGTGTTTGGACTCTCTCAATTTTCCCTTTCAGCTTCTTTTTTACTAGTTTCCTCAACTTTGGGAAATTTCCTTTTTGAAAATTTAAGGTCTCTGTGTTAGATTTTATCAGTGACTTGCGGTCTATGTTCAAGTTAAACATAATTGAGTTGTGGTCACTGTTCCCTATTGGATCAGTCACATTAACATCTTGCACCAGATCCTGAGTATTACTCAGGATCAAGTCAAGGATTCTTGTACCTCTAGTTGGGTCTTCAACCATCTGTCCCAGGAAACAATCATTTAGCATATCTAGGAACTTTATCTCTTTATCATGTGCTGAACAACAGTTCACCCAGTCTATGTGAGGGTAATTGAAGTCCCCCATTATAACCAGGCTTCCCTTCTTGGATGCCTCCTTTACAACATTCTCCAACTGCCAGTCTCCCTCAAGAATTTGGGTCGGAGGCCGATAGTATATGCCTACTGTTAGACCATCCTTGTGGCCTGGTACTCTTACCCACAGAGCTTCTAATGGTGACTCCAAATCACCTAGATATTCCAATTCATACGATTTTATCACTTCTTTGACATACAAGGCCACACCACCTCCCACTTGCCCCTTCCTATCCTTCCTGTACAGTTTGTAGCCTGGGATAACTGTATCCCATTGGTTATCATCCATCCACCAGGTTTCAGTGATACCAATAATATCAATATTCTTATTTATTGCTAAGTATTCCAGCTCCCCTATTTTGTTCCGGAGGCTTCTAGCATTTGTATACAAGCATTTATATATGCTTTTCTGACACAGTCTTTTGTGTCCAGTTGCATTGTTAGACTGCCTCTTGCATCCTTCTGCTAGAATGCTAGTGACTAGCTCCTCGCTCTGCTCAGTAATTTTTGCATTCTCCTCACTACTCAAGTACACACTTTCCCGAACCGGATGCTGCCCAGCTCCTGTCGGCTTTCCCCCAGTTATCAGTTTAAAAGCTGCTCTGCAACCTTTTTGATGTTGAGTGCCAGCAATCTGGTCCCATCATGGTTCAAATGTAACCCATCCCTCCTGAACAGATTTGGCTTGTCCCAAAATGTTCTCCAGTTCCTGACAAATCTGAAACCTTCCTCTCGACACCACCGCCTCATCCACGCATTGAGGCTTCTGAGCTCTGCCTGCCTGGTAGGTCCTGCATGAGGGACAGGCAGCACTTCTGAAAATGCTACCTTGGAAGTCCGGGACTTCAATCTTCTTCCTAACAACCTGAATTTGGCTTCCAGGACAGACCGCTTGGCCTTCCCAACATCATTGGTACCAACATGTACCATGACAACTGGCTCGTTCCCAGTTCTCTCTAACAATCTATCTAGATTTCTTGTGATGTCTGCAACTTTTGCACCTGGCAGGCAAGTCACCATACGGTTATCATGTGCATCACAAATCCATTTCTCTGTATTTCTAATTATTGAATCGCCTAGTACAAGGAGCCTCTCTCCTGCAATCTGTTCATCTACATGCACCTCATCAACCATATTAAGGGAGAGAACCTCAGTTTGTTCCTGTTGTTTATCTTCCTGGACCTCATCAAGTGTAATGAAAGAGAGATCATCAGGTGGAACCAGTTGTTCCTCTGTGTGTTCCTCATCAGGTGTGATGAGGGAAAGAGCCTCAAATTTATTCTGTAATTTCAGACTCTCAGAGTGATCCCCTACTCTTCTCCTCCTTTGAGTCACATTCCTCCAAACATCTCCCTCCTGAGTTAGTGAAGGGCCTTCTCCCTCAGAACTGTGCCCTGTCTCTTCTTTGTCCAGCATAGTCTGTTCCGCTCTGTCCAAGAACAGCTCAAGCTCCTTAATTTGTTGATGGTTAGATATGCGGGCCTCTAGCTGCTGGACCTTCTCTTCTAGTAGTGCAACCATCTTGCACTTGCTGCAAGTGTAGTTCTCCATATGCTTTGGCAAGAACACAAACATGGCACAAGTATTGCAGGTAACTACAACTGTTCCCTCAGAATCCATTTTAACAAGTGCAGTATTCTGGGCCTCAAAAATGTACACGTTTACTACCTTTCTACCTAGTAAGACTATATTCTTCCTTTGTTCCTAGTTTGCAATCTCACGCGCAGTTAGGCGCGGAGGCCTCTAAAGCAGCTCTACTCCAACTGCAAAACTTACCAGCGCTCACTTCCTTTGTTTTGCTCTCCTCAGCAGCAGCTCTGCTTAAGAGCACATGCAGAGTCAAAAGGGCTGACCCTGAAAGAGCTCAGAGCTTTTAAAGGCTAGTGTGGCTCCGCCCCTATGAGTCACAGTTCAGGGAAGGGCCTGGTGTGGCTCTGCCCCCTGCTTCTGGAAGCTTCAAACTGCTTCCTCTGTTTGAACAGAGGTGGCTCTCAGCAGTTGAAATTATCAATTTAAATTAGTGGAAGCCTCTAAAGCAGCTCTACTCCAACTGCAAAACTTACCAGCGCTCACTTCCTTTGTTTTGCTCTCCTCAGCAGCAGCTCTGCTTAAGAGCACATGCAGAGTCAAAAGGGCTGACCCTGAAAGAGCTCAGAGCTTTTAAAGGCTAGTGTGGCTCTGCCCCTATGAGTCACAGTTCAGGGAAGGGCCTGGTGTGGCTCTGCCCCCTGCTTCTGGAAGCTTCAAACTGCTTCCTCTGTTTGAACAGAGGTGGCTCTCAGCAGTTGAAATTATCAATTTAAATTAGTGGAAGCCTCTAAAGCAGCTCTACTCCAACTGCAAAACTTACCAGCGCTCACTTCCTTTGTTTTGCTCTCCTCAGCAGCAGCTCTGCTTAAGAGCACATGCAGAGTCAAAAGGGCTGACCCTGAAAGAGCTCAGAGCTTTTAAAGGCTAGTGTGGCTCCGCCCCTATGAGTCACAGTTCAGGGAAGGGCCTGGTGTGGCTCTGCCCCCTGCTTCTGGAAGCTTCAAACTGCTTCCTCTGTTTGAACAGAGGTGGCTCTCAGCAGTTGAAATTATCAATTTAAATTAGTGGAAGCCTCTAAAGCAGCTCTACTCCAACTGCAAAACTTACCAGCGCTCACTTCCTTTGTTTTGCTCTCCTCAGCAGCAGCTCTGCTTAAGAGCACATGCAGAGTCAAAAAGGCTCTGCCAGTGGCCCTCTTGCTTGCAGTAAGGACACTGATTGTAATCAAGTGTTCCTTTGCCTCTTCCCAAAGCAAGGGCGATCATCTCAGCTTTCTTTTTTTCTCTTATATTCTCCTTCTTCTCTTCCTCTTCTTCCATGTTTAGATAGATCTTCTTGGCCACTTCTACCAGTTCACTAGTATTCTTTCCCAATGCTCCTTCCAGCTTTTGTAATTTCTTTCTTACGTCTGGCACACTCTGAGTAATAAATCTCTCATTTAACATCTGGCGGTTTTCAGGATCTTCCATATTTATTCCCGTATTTATTTTATATGCTTCTATTAATCTGGGTAAGAAACTTTCAGGGGCTTCTTCTTTCTCTTGAATTATATTAGCAAGTTTGCTAAAATTGACAGGACCTTTTGCTGCTTCCTTTAAGCTTTCCAAAATCAAATATCTGTACTGTTGAAGACTTGTCCTGTGTGTTGGATCATTAGGATTCCAATTCGGATTTTGTTCAGCAGCTGCTGCCATACGCTCTACGGTCTGATCTGCGTCTGGGAAATTTCTACGGAGTATCTTGTATTTTGCCAGTTTTAAGTTTTCCTTTTCTTCCGTATTAAGGAGTGTATTTATTATTTGCTGCATATCACTCCATGTGGGGTTATGTGTTTGGACTATGGTTCCAATTAGTTCAGTCACCTCATTCGGCTTGGTACTAAAAGGTCCATAATGCTGTTTCCAATTTAATAAGTCTGTTGTGATAAATGGCACATATTGGATGATAGACTGAGTTAGTGTTTCATCATCTTTCCTCATATGGCTGGTTACCATTTCTCTTAATGGGGGCAACAACCTCCTTTCTTCCTTTGGTTACTGGTGAGAAATATGCTGTTCCTGCTGTGTTTGGAGGAGGTTCTCTACCCATTTTATTGTTATAGGGAGAAGGTTGGTTTTACCTTTTGAATTTTATTTCTCCCTCTTCAATTACATCTTTCAAGATATCAGTTACCCTTTTCCTTTTTTTCTGTGGTTGGAGAAACCATGTTTCTATCAGGGGTTTGAAATCTTCCTGCACTTGCTAATGCAAGGTCTGGATAAATGTGTGGAAATTGGCCATCTTGTGCAGCTGGTTTTGGCATGACATAAGGTGGAGGTCTTTGAAACAGAATTTCATCTTCTTCATTTCTGCTTAAAATTTTCAATTTTTCTTCTGTCTGCCATTCTACTTTTGGGATATTAGGTGTTCTGACCACTTTCCTTCCTAATTTAGATTTCTTATCTTTGGACTTCTTTTCCTTCATTAAATATGCTTTTACATATCCAGCCTGGCATTTCCTTAGCCGGGGGGGGAGGGGGTCACAGCTTTCTGCATTACAGCTTGCCATGCAGATATGTAGGGATACTGACCCCAATGTTTATTCTGCGCTATCCTTTGAAATACTCTATTTATAAGACCCAAATCTAAGGAGCCTTCCGGAGTCCACCCATCCTAAGCTAAACACTACCACCGGCCTGGGGTACCCAAAAAATCAAGGGCTACTGTCAGGAAATGAGATGGTTTAACCACCCACACAATATAAATTTTACACACACAAAAATCAGGTTCATTAAGGAATTAGGAATCGCCGTCCTGTCCTCTTGGAGGTAATTAGGCTCCACTTCCACTCCTCAAATGAGTGGGCACACACAAATATACTTCATACAGTTTCATACAATTTTATACTTGCCTGCAGGCTTTGAAAATCCAGCTCTAGCTCCTGGAGAGTTCTCCGTCTCTCTTAGCCTTCCGGATCCTTTGACTGGTCTGTTTCTCTGATAGTTACTCGCTGCCTCTTCACTGATTTCCTAGAGTAGATCAAAGGTCTACTATGCCAGCATTTAGGTTATCCCTGGATAGGCGTCGTTTTATCCCATCAGGAACAGCCGTCTGGAGCGACAATGGCACCTGCTGTTTGTCAGGTCAGTCCTCGGTGGAGTTTGCCAAAAACTGCTTTCCAAGCTAAAACAGATTAGGAATTTTATTATTATTTGGTCAAACAGATTCAGAGGGGCTTTAACAAGCTAATAATCCCCCTGAATGACAATACATTTTCACAGCCATCTTTTTATAGCATAAAATCACAGGAAATTTCTACACATTTCATCACTATGGGATAAGCCAAAATTATTAATTAATCTTTTGACATTGTCATGCAGTTCAGGTTAGAACATTCAGAATTGTTCATGTCATGTCACACAAATATTATTCAGCATTATGGTTTCCTGAGTCTAAGAGAAATCCCTGTCAGCTGTACAAACTGTATTTTATTTGCTGGGCTTGTGGACACAAGGCCTTCTCTTTACTTTAGCCTCGTCATCATGTTCTATATTGATTAGGTCAATCTGATCTGTTTAACTTTACAGAGTAGCTGAAAAAATGATTTTTACTTTTAAACCAGAATTAATATTAGAATTAATATCTTAATTCTTTCACTCCTATTTCAGTATCTACACATGTGATAATATTATAGAGCCTAATAATATTATAGGGCCTAATAATGGCAGCGACAAGAGGGAGGAGCCATTCACTCGACCATATGTCAATATCACCTTATAGCAGGCATTCCCAACCTACGGCTCGTGGGCCAGATCTGCCCATGACATCATTTCATGTGGTCCCCCACCCCTCCAAGGGCATTTGATAAATAAAATGGCCACCCCTTTAATGCTGTTGGGACAAAATGGCCACCCCATTATGCAGTCAGGGCAAAATGGCCATCCAGCCCATGAAGCTGACTGGGAGAGCATTACCCGGCCCCCAGTTTGAAAAGGTTGGGAACCCCTGCCTTATAAGATCAATATATATTTTTAAAAGAGTGGTTTGACATAAACCTGATATCAGAAACAGCCATATTCAGAACCAATGGGGGATGTTTCAACCTCTCAGGTAATCACACATGTTAAAAAACATCTGGTAGGTGGACCAAGTTCAGGACTGCTAGCTTAATGTGAGTGAAAACTCTTAACTGGGTTCACAGTCTCATTGAAATGATGGGTGCTGTGGACCTCCAGATGCTTTGTCCTTCTAACACTTCTTTACCCCAAAGTCAAAACATCAAATGGTGATCAATTATGGGACACAAAGTCAAAAAACCTTTGGAAAGTAACTTTATCAGACCTGACTCTAAGTAAAAACTTGGATATGCCAAGTAGGTAGAGTGTACAACAATGAAACTTGCATTATCTACTAAGGAAATCCTGGAAAAGGTTGCCATAAGTTGGAACTACACGAAGGCACACAATTATTATTATTAAAAATAGTGACAGAATGGAAAGAGAAGAATAGTTTTCAGGGACAAATAATCACAGAGAAACTAACTAGTAAAAGAACAGATTTTTAAATCTGTATTTAACATGGAGAAATGTTCAAAATCATAAACCCAAACACTCATATCTTACATTCTGCATTAGAACAATCCATGATATTACCTCAGGTGTCTCTGCCATCTTATTCTGCTGCATCTGTGGACCATAATGAGAGGCGGTATGACATTTTGTAACATGAAAAGGGAGTCTCATGTAAATCCAAACCTGAAGCCAAAAATTACATATGTACAGCATATTTATATAGTTTTCTTTTAAAAAAATCTTTGTCTGATATCAAATAGTTCTCAAGACAATGTACATGAAAAATCCAAAATCCTATTCAGAAGCAGCAAATGAGTTTTTGGGAATGTTGTTTGAATAAGTGAGACAATGCAGATCTCTCTTGTTTGAAAACTATTTTTCTTTACTTGTTTTCTCTTCAATCATTTCAACATGAACTTATTGGAGCAATTTGAAATAAAATCAATGTAAATCTGAAAACCAACTCAATGAAAGTTTACCTAACTCACAGGCTTCTTACATGCAAGTTAAACAGCATCAAAGGTCTCTAACACAACATTGCTCCTGACAAAATCAACTTGATATATATTTATTTAAATCTCCTCCCTCCCTCTATACTGTCAGTTGTCTTAACCAACAGTTTTTCAATCTAACCAATGATATGTGTATAAGCTTCTGCAAACAGCATCTCTTTTCATCCCAGTTGTACGATATTATGTTCCAAAGCCAGTGATGGGCATCAGCAGGTTCGCACCAGTTCACCAGAACCAGGAGCAGAAATTCTGGCTGGCCCCATCCATCCAAGTTTTGAAATAAAGTAGTCCTAATCAGGGTGCAACACAGGGCTTACTGCCTGGCCATATCCAACATACCATGCCCACAGTGTGGTAGTAAATCTTTTTGGAGCCCACCACTGTCCAAAGCCTTTTACTTGGAAATTCTATGCTTTATGAATAAAGAGGATTGTGCTATATTTAGAATGTACTCATGCATAACATTTTCCTATATCTATATAAACAGGTAGAAAAGTAGTTGCATTACCAGAATTAGGGGTGTGTTTCAGCTTTAGAATTTATTAAGAATCCAAAGAAAGAGTGCAAATTTGTGAGGTGATTTGGATCAAACCAAGAGAGCTTGAAATGTTGCTCAAATCAAAGCAGCCCTCTCCAAAGAACCAAATATTTATTTCAGAGATGAAGAAGATAAGGAGTTGGAAAACAAAACTAATATGGTAACAGAACTAATAATAAGAGAACTAATAACAGAACTAATAACTAAGAAACACAAATAATAAGGAGAGTATAGACTGGATGCAAATGGAAATACTGTACTGGGCTTTCCTAGAAACTAAGAATGTGCATTTAGATTTAAAAACATATGATATATAAATATCCTAATCCTAATTTGATTTTTCTGAATATCTCTAATAATAATTCCTAATATTTTGAGTCCCATGTTCTCCTGTAGATTAAAAAGCAAAAGGCTAGGTTTCTGTTTTCTAGAGGAAGAAGTGAAAGTAGAAGCTATTTCTCAGGCATCTTGGAGTGATTTCTTGAGAAATGAACCTTAAATCCTTCAATACAAATACAGGAACAAGGCAATATCTTTATTTCATCACACACACAAAATCCAACAATGAGCAAGCGTCCTAGATTCAAGATCACTTCTTCAGGCATGACACAATTTTTAGCAGCTAGTGCAAGAAAATAATAAATGAGAGCTGTAAAGGTTCATGGCAGATGTCTGTGCCAGGCCCTGTTCCGTAGAGGTCAGAAAGATAAAAGGAGGCTGCCTCACAGGTGTGTTTTACATACACCTGGTTTCCTTTGTGTGAGGAATGGGAGATTACTTCCAACCAACAGCTACTTGACATGCAGTTTTAACACCACAACAATAAGGAGCTTGAAAGGGTGCAAAAACAAAAACTTGCTGACTGAAAGGTACTGCATGATGGAGTGAGCTCCCATCTCTGCCCCATCTCCTGTCAACCTAGCAGTTCCACAGCAGGAAATTACAAGTAGATAAATGGGTACCACTTCAAGTGGGAGGGTAAACTGCGTTCTGTGCACTCCAGTGTTGAGGCATACCTACCACATGCCCACAGAAATGTCTGCAGATGCAGACAGTGCTGGCTCTTTGGCTATAAACAGATGAGCGCTGAACCCTAGAGATGAATATGACTGACTTTCGAGCAAGGGCGATCTAAACATAAAGTTGCCAGAATGCAAGCGCGGCACCAAAATGGCCACCGCGCTCTTTGCAGGGGCCCCCACCCGGACTCAGACATCCGGGTTAGTTAGGGGGCGTGGTGACCCCTCTATAAAAGGGGTGGCCATGAGGCAGCCTGGCTGCCATTTTGCAAAGTGACGGAGCGGAGAAGTTCGCTCCGTCGCTTCCGACCTTGCTCGCCTCTTTCAGGAGGCTTGCTTTGCTCTCGTCGGAGGTTTTCCCTTCCTCCGACCAGCACTGTACTCTTTCAAGCAAGGGGAACCTTTGCAGTGGCTCAGGTGGCTGAGCGGCTGACTGGGAAGAGGAAGGTCAGCGATTCGTTTCCTGAGTACTGCAGGACAGAATACAGCTGGGCTCAGCCAGCCCCCTTGGTCGCGCCAGAGGCTCAGCACACCCCCTCTATTTTTTCAGGAGTACCACTGGGCCGGAGGGCTTGGATGGCACCCCCGCAGGTGGGTGGCAGGGTTGTCGGACACACTGCCACCAAGGCTGAGGGCTCAGGCGGGGGCCGGCACAGGCCTGCTCCACTGGGGTTCTGGCCCCGCTGCTTCTTTGCTCATGGTGCAGGTTTCCACCCCACCGTGATTCCGGCCCCTCATGGGCCGGATTAATGGGCATGGCCCTATTCTGGCCAGGGATTACCACATCGGTTTATCCCTCATTAATTACTTGGTGGGCCATCCGGCCCACCTTATCCTGGTGGGTCAGATGCTGTGGATACTCTCCTGCCTGCAATTCGGCACTGGAGGCATCAATGGATATTGCTCCACCACCTTCGGATGGTGGGTGTGCCAACTTGGCAGTTCCGGCCCACACGCCGGCCACCGCTGCACTGTGGGCCGCCAACAGGGTTGAGCTGCTGGAGGCTGTCCGGCCAGTGCAGGACAGCCTCCCCATCCGGCCTGGACGCACGGGAACACGGAGCTAGATGGCCATCGCGAACTCCGACGCCCACCACGGGCCGGAACCCCCAGTGGGGGCGGCTTGTGGGGGTGCACTGAGTGAGTATCCTGGTCAAATCAGCACACCTATGACACTAGCTCATAACACTGGGGGGGGGGGTTATAGTGGCCATGGTCGCAACAGGCCAATTACACCCTGGTTCTTACTGGGGTGACCGCCCCTATGCTTTTCCTTAATTTCTCTGGGGCCCGAAGGGCTGATTATGTGTTTACTCACTCCAATCCGTGCCAACAGTGGTTCTGCCAATGGCTGGTTACTCCATACCCCTGGGTGACCATTTGTCCTGGGCTACTAGCAAGGCTATGTGGCTTGGGGAATATATTCACATTTTAACCCTCCTGCAATGTGAACACACTGATGAGGGCATTGAGGGGCAGGACGACAGGAACGAGGAGTTGCCCCATCGCCACAAGCTGTCTCCCTATGGGGGCCAATTGTTTACCGGCCTATTGGGCATCCATGGCAGGATATATGAGGGCCCGTCCTGATTTGGCCCTCCCAATGTTCCAGTGCTTGGACAATAATTACTGGGCCGTGGTTGTTTTCCCTGGCCCATCATGGTTAGCCTATGTCAAGACCTTAGGATGAGGGCGGCCCTTCACCCTGGGATGCCTTCGATGAGCCCTGCTAGCACTTGTAGTTAAGATATATGACTCCTACGTGGCAGCGCTTATGCTCTGTGCGGAGAGTCTACTTCCGGGCAACCACATTTGTGCCTTGATCTGGAGCTCTCAGATTAAGTTAGCTGCTACCATTTGTAACGGGGGACATGTTTTGCAGGGCACTGGAACTAGACTATGTGTTGCTCGATCAGGAGTGAGCTCTGGGGAGGTTTCGCTCCTCAAGGGCCGGTCAGCCGGAAGAGGGTACTAGCCTGGTGCTGCCATATGTCCGGTTGCTTACCCACAGGTGTTTGTGGCAGCGCGTGGTTCATGCCCTGGCCTGTTGCCTGCTACCAAGCCGGGTCTACCCTTATTGAACTAGAATTGGTACCCATTACTTCCAGTTAGGTGCCCATCAACTGCGGCTGCATTTGGGTGCCTGGAGCCTGACGTATGTTGCATGGGCAGGTGGGGATTTGCCGAATTTTCGCTGACTGTTCGTCCCTTCACTGGATGAGTGCCTTGTTCTGCTCTCTATTCTCCCTCCTTATTTTACAGACCCTGTGTGTTTCTGCACAGTGGTAGTAGTGTGGCTTGTGAGCCACAATTATGTGCACTGGGGCGGCACAGTATGCTGCTTCGTTAGAATGGGGACCTCATCTCGGGCTACGCGTAACCGTGCGTATGCAGTGGTATGGTGTGCACGGCATATATGTGGCGGGAACTGTCGACATTCCTGATGTCCATTGGGGATGCTGGGCTGCCACATGTTTTAATTCTGCACCTCGGAGGCCGTGATCTTGCACGGATTGCTGGCCCGGACTTAAAGACTTCCGAGTGCAGTGACCTGGCGTCTCTTTGCCATTTATGGCCATTTACACGATTGCTATGGTCATACATCATGCCGGGGCAATATCATAGGAGAGACTTTGACCCAGCGTTCGGACCGTGCCCGACGGTCAGTGAACAGGGCTGTTGCCTGGTTCCTTATCTAGAATGTCTTGGGGACAGCCATTTGTCGTCTGGGGGTAGGGTTACAGGACTGTGGCCTGTATTCTTGAGATGGGGTTCACCTGTCAACAAGTGGATGCACCTCTCTTTTGAATAACGTGCAAGAGGGCCAGGTGACTGAATTGTCGGTCAAGAGGAGCTGCCCCTGCTGCAATGTGGCAATGTTGCCAAGTGGAAGGTGCCTCTCCGAGAGTCGCAGGTGATGCATGGCCGCATCAACTTTGCCTGCAGAGTGGTAACATCAGGCAGTGCCTTCGCCTGGTGTCTGGGACACACTATGGTGGGTCTTGATAAACGACACTGCAGAGTACACCTGATTAAGGGTTTACGAGCGGACCTGTTTGTCTGGCTCACATTCCCGCAGGACTTTCATGCTGTCTCCTTTTGGAAGTATGAGCTTCCGGTCAGCCCCATTTCAAGTACGGTCGGATGCCTCTGGCTCCCTGGGGTGGGGGGATTTATTTAAGGTCACTGTGCCTATGGTCATTGGCCCCAGGGATGGCAGGGCACGGATCGCTTATGCGATCTTACGTTTCTAAAATTTTCTCAATTCTGGGTACCCTTTATGCTCTGGGGGGACAGGTGGCCTAATTCTGTGCTTCACTTTTGGTGTGGCAATGCTGTGGTGGTGCACATTTGTCAATGCCCAAACGTCTAAATCCCCCGTAGTCATGGCCTCAGCTCGCCTATTGTTCTTGGGTCCATGTGCTTCAAGGCGCTCCTTAGGGCTAAACATGTGCCAGGCATTATAACGATATTGCTGATGCTTTATCCTGCCTGCAGATCTCCTGGTTCCATGAATGGGCTCTATACGCTTGGGAACTACCCTCTCCACTCCTGGCTGAGATATGGACATTTGGCGAGGAGACGTGAACAAGACGAGTTGCTTGTCTTGGCACCTCGCACGTGTACGGCATGTCAGTGTCCACTCCTTCGCTTTAGAGCCTTCTGTGGGCAAAGGCAGTTGCCTGAAATGTGCCCGATGCCGGTCGTTTACAATATATGGTGCACCTCATGATCTGGGGTTGGCCCCACGCACCATAGCCACCATGCTTTACTTTCATGAAGGCTGATCAGCATGAGTAGGCAGTGGTGTAGACTGCTATGATGTACATTTGCTGACATCTGTCTGGTTGGTGCCCTACAGGCAGTTTTGGCAGTGCCTGCTGAGCGCCCTGGCCTGTTTTTCTGCCACCATGATGGGTCTCCCCTTACCAAATTTAAGTTCTGTAGGGTGACCGGTACTGTGCTTCACAGTGTGGGGCCCGTTATGGCACCCATTCATTCAGGATAGGCGTCGCATTGACCGCGGCTGCGTTTGGGTCCTTGGAGGTGGATATGTGTGGGCACGTGGGGGTTTGCACTTATTTTCCTTTTATGTATGTCCCTCACTGTATGAGTACCTAGTTATGTCCTTAATTCCTTTTTCCTCTTTTACAGACCCTGTGTGTCTCCGCACACCGGTGGCAGTGGGGCTGGTGGGCCGCAGCTATGTACACTGGGCGGCAGAATATGCTGTGGCGACAGAGTGTGGACCCCAGCTCGGGTTGCGTGCATTCGCACGTATGCGGTGGTATGGTATGTGCGGCATGAGAGGGCGGGAACTGTTGCCATTCCTGATGTCCATCAGGGATGCTGGACCGCCTGATGTTCTTATTCTGCACCTCGGCGGCGATGATATCACACAGATCACTGACCTTTCCTTAAGATGTCGAGGTGCAGTGACCTGGCGTTTTTACATCTTTTATGGCTGTACACACGGTTGCTATGGTCTAACATCGGGCCGAGACACCGTTTTAGAGGAGACATAGATCTCCGTGGTATGGATCGTCACCAACGGTCAGTGGACAGGGCTGTTGCCTGGTTCCTTGCTGAGAATGGCTTGGGGACAGCCAGTAGACATCCGGGATACGCTTGCAAAATTTTTGACCTATAGGCAGAAATGGGGTCCACCTGTCGGCCAGAGGTATGTACCTCTTTCTGGAGGATGTGCAAGCAGGCCTGGTGACTGAGCTGACGGTCTGGGGGGGGGGGGGTGTCGGTGAGTCATCATGGACGCCTTCCCGTGTGGCAGGTAGCACTGGGTAAGGTAAAGGTTTATGACACATAGGTATCCAGCAGGTTCGCAATTGACTGGCCAACACGTAGATAGGTACAGGGGAAACAGGTTTGGCCGGTCAAGGGCGAACTATGAAAGGGGTGATGTCAGGAGCTTCACAGCCTTCATCACCTTGATATTTGAACGGATACACATCATAGGGTGGGGTCAGTAGATAGTGTATTGACTCCGGTCAACAATTTGTTTGTGTCAACAAACAAATTGATACAAATTGATACATGTAGCCAATTTCCATTGACATTTAGGGTGGAACCTTACCAGTGCTACTGCGGCCTGCTTGCCTTAAAGAATTACAATTGGATGACACACCAATTGAAAGTGATAATTCGGACTAGGGCATTATTCAATAAAAGTGGCCCAATGCCTTTAATCCAATACCGGTGTCTGAGTCTTTATTTGGGTGGGTGCGCCTGCAATCACTTCTTGCATGTGGGAGAAGGTAGCCCTGGATAACCAGCCATTCTTTCTGGTAGATAACACCAGTTTCTATAGGGTTGTGAAATAATTGGCAACCCATTACTAATTGCTATCTCAAATAACCTTTAGTCACAGGGCAGTGCCAAATTTATATTGGAGTGTCAGGCAACTGGTACAGCAGGAGTTGGTCAGGGGCCATATGGTATGTTTTAAAAGTGAAACCTAGAGAAGCCAGGGTGCAAAACATACTTCAGACTTCCTGACAGGATACTGGTAAGAGGTGAAGGCATCAGACATAAGACTATGCTTAAGGGAAGGATACAGGCGTGCCCTGTTGTATGTGATTGTGATGGAGGGCAGCCATATAGTTCAGAATATTCAAGAAGCTCTAAGGCAGGGGTGGCCAACCTGGGTGCCCCAGGTGTTTTGGGACTTCAATTTCCTGAAGCCCTGATCAGCAGGTGTGCTTACTTGGGCTTCTGGGGATTGAAGTCCAAGAATACCTGGGGGACCAAGGTTGTCCACCCTGCTCTAAGGTATATGGTGTAGCAGTGGATTCTTGATTCAAAAAGGCAAGGTTTGCTGGTCACAGCCAAGGGGATAAACATGGTGGCTGCATTACAGACTGGAAAGATGAGAGAGTTCAGGGGACTTATGGAAAACACATGCATACCCAGAGTAGGTCACCTTAGTCTCTCAGGCAGTGAGCTGTTGCAACGGAGGCAAGAATAACTGGAATTTTCACTACACTACCTAAATCAGAATGTAGCAACCCAATGGAACTCCACTTTCTATTTAGCAGCAAAGGGCACTTCATAATTTGGCACTGGAGATTTTGATGGGTTTGGTTGGCCCTCTGGGCAGGGAAGAGTAACAAATTATGAGTCTTGTGCTCCTACTGCCTATTTTGCTATCTCTTGAGTAATTTTCAGGTTGGGATGGAGCTAATGGCAAAAGAATGGGATCAAATAAATCAACACATTTTAGCGCATAACCAGTGCCTAAACTATGGAGTCACAGCCATACTTTTACAATGGGAGGAAAATGTACAAATGGTTCCAATGAAAATCACCAGTTAGGAAATGTTAAAAGCCCAACTGGGGCTATAGAAAGGTCTCTAGTAGCTCCCTAATTGAAATCTTTAGAGTTATATATTGACACCTCACCTTGTAAATGGAATTTACCTGTGATTTGTCTTCTAGACCTTTCAAAAACAAAGGTCCTTGCTTTCAAAACAAGTTTGTTGCAGATCCATTTGAAGCATTTGATTCACCACCTGCATATGGATGTGATCACACAGAGAAATAGATAGCAAGTTAGACAGCTTGTGGAGCGGTCCAATCTGATCAATTTCCCACTGACCACCCACCATACCAGGAGAAACACTCCAACCCAAACCTCATCTGCACCTGATCTGGACCTTTTTGGTCTGGTTGTGTGGCTTCTCCTTTTTGAAGCCAGGTTGAAGAAATTCCCTAGCAGAAGAGAATTAAAGTGCCATTAAAGTTACCCTTTTTGGTTAAAGTTAGATTACTGTGACTGTTTATGCTCAGTGACATGGCTACATGGCTACATCACCTGCCATGTTACAACTGACTGTGTCCTCTTGAGGAAATTAACTAGAGAAAGAAAAAAAATAGCATTTTGTGTTCTTCTATGTAATTTTTTAACCTGAAGTCTTTCCTGATATAAATGTTACTTGCAGAAGTAACAATGGCTGAGATCCAGTAATAAGTTAGAATTAGAGTAGGCCCACATTGAAAGTGGGGACTTGGTGAGTCAATTCCTTTCTAAATTCCATTGATTCACTAGGCCGAGACCAATGGCAACTTACTACTGGGCTTCAGTTGTTGGATAGATTCTCCATTATATCAGAGCTAAAATGTATTCTGAACCACATGGGGACATAAAAGATTGTAAAACATTTACTCTTCATCATCACACAACAGCAGGGATCCAAAAGTCTATTCTCTTGCCTTCAAAAAATATTACCAGCTATAGAAGTTGTAATTTTACATGCCCTTACTTGGGAAATTACCCCACCAAACTCAGCGGGATTTGCTGCTGCATAGAGATGGATAGAAGTGTGTGTCAAATTAGAAAGTGATCAACTCACTTGCTTCTACTAATGGAAAGTAGTGTTGCTGTTGTTTTTTAAACTGAGAATGCATCCAGGATTTTTACTCCAGCTTTTGTGTTTTGGGGATCAATCTGATTATTCACAGACACACGTACCACTGGCATGAGGATTAACTCTTTGTTCTTCTAATATAGCCTGCTGAAAAGAGTTGATTGAGGTAACATCAGTCACTTCTCTTCAAAACCTTGATAAAAAGGGAATATAAAAAAGAGCATCCAGAGCATTGCCTTGCATTTAATTTCAAAAAATTTCCATCTGCTGCTGTCCAACTTTATTTTGTAATAAATCCTACATATAATATATATAAAAAATTCTAGAGTCCAAAGATCTTTAAAAGGCTATAGCATTTGCTGCCACTAGGAAGAATGAGCTGAACTGGGAAAACTGATTTTAAAAAATGATTTCTAAGGAGTTATGTCCTGGAACTAAGGCTTGCTTTCTCCTCCTCTGTTACTAGTGCCTCTCTATTCAGACAATGCATTATTTTTCAATCTCTGTTCTCCAGAAACTTATGGCTCCTCAGAAGCATATTAGTAGTTGCCTAATGAGAAAAAAAGTTTGTAAAGGAACACTGTTGACACACTATTGTTTCCGTAGGCGTAGTAACAGTTCAGTTTTTTTTATTAATATAGGTAGCTGAAAATAATTAACTTTCCTTTGCTTGCCGGTATGAGTCTCAAGAAATAATGTAACACACAGAAAAAGAATTTTCAAAAAACGTAACGCTCAGAAGAAGAATTTTCAAAATGCAATCCAGTAATTGTTAGTTCTCATATACTTGAATAAATGTCTCTTACAAAACCTAGAACCTTGCATAAGTAATATTTCCAAAGCTATCCTGGTAAATAAAGCTTTTCAGACCGGTTGTCTTATATCAAGGAATCTACAAGTAGTTAAAAACAGCTAATTAAAAAGTGTATGATACAACTAGTAGCTTCCATATAATACACTGCTGGTGATTGCTCTTTTACATATTATAAAGCTATAAATCTATACATTGCATTCTTACCAGACATAGGGGCTAATAAATCAATGTTATATCTTTCTTTTTGGGCATAAATCAATCATAATGGATGAAATAACTGCAAAGACTAAATTATTTTACCAATTCATTCAATAGATTATAACCTGCGTCCATCGTGTCTCTATGATGTCTGTATATTGTGTGTTAGGACATCAATTAAGTCTAAATTTCCAATGGTTAATATAGAGGATTTACACTTACAGGTGGCTAATGAGATCCACCAATAGTCATTTCCTGATAGGAAACAAGTTGTTTTATTTGATGTAAGCTGCCTTGGGTCACTGAGGCAAGGAAGGCGGCCTATAAATTAAATAAATAAATAAATAAACCTGGAGTAACTTCCTTGACTTTAAACTACTTTCAAGCCCTTGACTGATCCTGATACTGCCATCTGAACACTCCTACACAGGAAGAAGTATACAGTACCTCCAGTGGGAATTGAAATTGTATCAAAACAACATTTTCCTTCTTATTCAGTCTTATTACATCCCCTACTTCAACCTCAGGATCCCAGGTTTATGGGCCCCTTATGACAGCTGTCTGTGGCTTGACCCTCACATCTGAATATACTTATGAAAGTTTTAAAAGTAAATCTATGAATCATCTGCATGCTGTTGTATTCTGTCTTTTACTTTCATCAACTGGATTCATAATAATTGTTTGTTGTCAAGTTAATTCCTAAGTATGGTTGCACTCATAAATATAAAGTACAGTACTGTACTCAGAAGTGTTTTTAGATTTTAGATTTTGTGATTTTTAGATTTCAGAAATTTTAGAGTTTTTATGATGTTTCATCTATATGTATGGGTTGTCGGAGTGTGCTATGTTGGGGGTGTTTCTTGTGTTGTAAGTCGCTTGGAGTCACCTTGGCAAGGGGGCATCTAAACAAGTCTAAATAAATAAACAACCACCACTTCTGCTCAAAAGAGGTTGGAAGGATTACCCATTGACAATCACTGTTGCTACCATTGACCAGGGGATGCCCAATCGCTGAAATAGTAGTCTTCAGGGAGGCTCCTTTCGTGCCAGAAGCCACTAAGAGCTTTCTCAGTGCCAACGACCTTATAATTGTCTCACATTGCACAATCTTGGAAGCTGTTGAGAAAAAAACTGACTAAGACTTTGAATGTAATGGCTATATACATACTATAGGGATTCAACTGAAGCCAAACTGTCTAAAAACTCAACTCTGTGCTTTTCATATGAAGAACCGTGAGGCATCAAGAAGGTTGCAGGTAAACTGGAATGGCACCAGGCTTGAACACTGTGACACCCCCAAATACCTGAGAGTTACCCTGTATCAAACTCTCACCTTCAAGACCCATTGCCTAAACACCAAACAGAAGGTTTTTGCTAGAAACAATATTTTGAGGAAAACAACAGGTGGGGTGCCCAACCACACACATTAAGAACTTCTGCACTAGCTTTATGTTACTCTGTAGGAGGGCATGCTAGTCCAGTGTGGTACAGATCAACACATGCAAAGCAGGTTGATGTGGCCCTCAATAAAACAGCAAGACTGGTCACTGGATGCCTAAAACCAACCCCAATTCAAAAGTGCATTACCTAACTGGCATCCCTCCGCCAAAATTCCATTGAGAAAGTGCTGCTCAGAAAGAGTGGTTCAAAGCAAGATCCTCAGAAACACACCTTCTATTTGATCACCAACTACCAAAGCAGAGACTGAAATCAAGGCATAGCTTCCTCACAATTTCTGCCATTACAAACAACCAGCCCCTGTAGACCGCCTTAGAACTATGGAAGGCGAACAAGGAGCTATCAGATAACTGGGAGAGCCACATGATTCTATACCGCCTAGCCAAGAATAACCATGACCTTTGTAGATAGCTTTAAATAGACTGCATTCTAGAGTAGGAAGATCAAGAGCTAATCTGAGAAAGTGGGGTTTCCCTGTAGATGACAGCCTGTGTGAACGTGGAGAAGAACAAACTATTGCTCATATGATACAGTGCACACAGTGCCCCTTGATGTACACTGAGGAAGACCTTATGTTGATAAGAGGAAATGCTGTTGATGTGACCCAATATTAGGTGCATGTCATCAAGTTCCTGTTTGTTTTATATATGTTGGTTTTAGCTTTGTATTCTACAATATGCTTTGTGGTGCCTCTGACACGAATAAAGAAAGACCCGCTGCTTGACACTCAGCGTTGAGTCAGGGGCAGTATGGACTTTTCTATTACCATAGCACAGTGATGGCCAACCTTGGCACTTCAGATGTTGTTTGACTTCAATTACCTGAAGCTCAAGTCAGCACTCCTGCTGATCAGGGCTTCTGGGATTTGAAATTCTGGAACACCTGGAATGCCAAGGTTGGCCACCATAGCCAGACTTGCTAAGGTAAATGGTATACTCAAATAAATTCAAGGAGCTCATTTAATAACTTGTATTTTGTTTCATATTGTTATAAAACCAACCCTATATTTTTGCAACTGGCACAATAGTAGGATATTTTCTTCAGTAATAGTGATTCAGACATTAATGTGCAACAGCAAACTGTTTCCATTTATTTATTATGGTTTTAATTTCCCACTTGATAAGAGGAATTGAACTCAACAGAAATTCTTTTATATACAAATAGCCCCTTGGGTAATGTATGTTATGAAGCCCAAATACTGTACATAGTAAAATAACAGTATAAACAATATATATTTTTTTTAAAAACCTCACATCTAGTTTATTCATTCTTGAAGCAAAATACTGTATAAATGTGCATCTCATGTGGAATCCTAATCAACACCCAATCTTTGCTTACAAGAGCCTTTTAAAACATATAATTATTAGCATCAACAGATCTGTTTTCCATCAGATTCATACTTTATAGTCTATTTTGAGTTTTGATTTGATTGTTTGCACTTTGTGGAGACAGAAATTGCATGCTCAAAGTGAAAATCCATATGACAAAGCTGTGCTCTTTAGATGGTAGGTTTTCACACACCCCTTAAAGCTACAGTTGGATTGATTCTGATTCCATGCCATTTAAGCATACTGATTGTATATTTAATTTCAAGAAAACTAGCTTGCTTTGGTTGTTTAATTGGAAAATCTAAAGGATTCTTTTGAAGATTATAATAGGAAGCTTTACAAACAAAAACAATTAAAAATAAACCAAACATTCCTTTCACTTTCAGGTTTCATTCAAGGTTTAACTATTTGGGGCAAATGTTCTGCTCCAATTTGTCATGGCCAAACCTGAAAGAGAGTAAGGTTTACAGCAATTAACTTATAAACTGCACAGTAAGAAGTTGTTGTTGTTGTTCAGTCGCACAGTCGGTTCCGACCCTTTGCGACCCTATGGACCATTGTTCTCCAGGCGCCTCTGTCCTCCACCATCCCCCTCAGCCCTCCCAGCTCTGTGCCCATTGTGTCTACAATGCCATCTAGCCATCTCATCCTTGGCCTCCCCCTTCTTTTGCCCTCCACCTTTCCCAACATCAATGCCCTCTCAAGTGAATCCTCCCTTCTCATTTGATGTCCAAAGTATTTTAGCTTCATCTTTACGATTTGGCCTTCCAATGAGCAGTCAGGGTTAATTTCTTCTAAGATTGACCTATTTGTTCTCCTCGCTGTCCAGGGGACTCTCAAAACCCTCCTCCAACACGACATTTCAAAGGCATCTATTCTTCTGCGTTCAGCCTTCCTAATTGTCCAGCTCTCACATCCGTACATTACTACTGGGAAAACCATTGCTTTGACTATTCTAATTTTTGTTTTCAATGTGATGTCTCTGCTTTTCACTATGTTCCCAGGTTTCTCATTGCTTGTCTCCCAAGAATCAGTCGCCTTTTTATTTCATGGCTACAATCCCCATCTGCAGTGATCTTTGATCGCAAGAAAGTAAAATCTGTCACTGCTTCGACTTCTTCCCCATCTATTTTCCAAGAACTGATTGGGCCTGTTGCCATTATCTTGGTTTTCTTGATATTGAGTCTCAAGCCAGCTTTTGCACTCTCCTCCTTCAGCCCAATCAAGAGATTCTTTAGGTCTTCCTCACTTTCTGCCATTAGGGTGGTATCGTCTGCATATCTCAGATTGTTGATGATTCTCCCAGCAATTTTAATCCCATATTGTGATTCCTCCATCCCTGCACTGCACATTATGTGCTCTGTGTATAGGTTGAATAGGCATGGTGATAAAATGCAGCCTTGTCTTACTCCTTTTCCTATTCCAAACCACTCTGTCATTCCATGTTCTGTCCTAACTGTTGCTTCTTGGTTCATGTACAGATTTCTTAGGAGGCATATGAGGTGCTCTGGTATTCCCATCTCTTTAATTATTTGCCACATCTTGTTGTGGTCCACACAGTCAAATGCCTTAGTGTAGTCAATGAAACAAAAGTAAACTTGTTTCTGGTATTCCTTTGTTTTCTCCATGATCCAGCGTATGTTGGCAATGTGGTCTCTAGTCCCCCTGCCTCTTCTGAAACCTGCCTGCACCTCTGGTAATTCTCTTTCCACATGCTGCTGAAGTCTATCCTGTATTATCTTGAGCATCACCTTGCTAGCGTGTGGGATGAGCGCGATTGTTCGATAATTTGAACATTCTTTGGCATTGCCCTTTTTTGGGATTGGAACGTATACTGATCTTTTCCAGTCCTTTGGCCATTGTTTTGTTTTCCAAATCTGCTGGCATATTGAATGCAGTAATTTGACGCCGTCATCTTTTAGCGCTTTGAAAAATTCAACTGGAATACCATCATCTCCACTAGCTTTGTTTGCAGTGCTCTTTAGGGCCTTTATGACTTCGCTCTCCAGGATGTCTGGCTCAAGTTCTACTTCTTCATCATTGTGATTGTCAGGAGTGTTGAGGTCCTTTTTGTAGAGTTCCTCTGTGTACTCTTTCCATCTTTTCTTAATCTCTTCTGCATCAGCTAGCTCCTTTCCTTCTTTGTCCCTTATCATGGTCATTTTTGCTTTAAATGTTCCCTTAATTTCCCCGATTTTTTTGAAAAGATCTCTGGTTCTGCCTCTTTTGTTGTTTTCCTCCATTTCTCTGCATTGTTCTTTCAGGTAGTTTTCCTTATCTCTCCTTGCTTTTCTTTGAAATTCTGTGTTCAAATGATTGTATTTTTTCCTTTCTCCTTTGGCTTTTGCGTTCCTTCTTTCCTCTGCTATTTTAAGAGCCTCATCAGACAACCACTTTGCTTTCTTACTCTTCTTTTCTTTTGGTATGGTTTTCTTTGCTGCTTCCTGCATGATGTCCCTCATCTCTGTCCATAATTCTTCTGGCACTCTATCTATTGAGTCTAAGCCATTGAATCTGTTCATCACCTCCACCGTGTATTCTTTAGGGATGCTGTCTAGGTGATATCTTTCTGGTCTCCGTGTTTTCCCTATTTTCTTTAGTCTAAGCCTGAATTTTGCGATCAATAGGTTGTGATCTGAGCCACAGTCTGCTCCAGGTCTT
This sequence comes from Bradypodion pumilum, assembly GCA_035047305.1. NCBI lineage: Eukaryota > Metazoa > Chordata > Lepidosauria > Squamata > Chamaeleonidae > Bradypodion > Bradypodion pumilum. Next base: position 431,107,016 of record JAWDJD010000001.1, read on the forward strand.
GTCTTTCCTGACTGTATGGAGGTTCTCCATCTTTGGCTGCAGAGTATGTAGTCAATCTGGTTTCGGTGTTGGCCATCTGGTGATGTCCATGTGTAAAGTCGCCTCTTGTGTTGCTGGAAGAGAGTGTTTGCTATGACCAGTGCATTCTCTTGGCAGAACTCTATCAATCTTTGCCCTGCTTCATTCTGTGTTCCAAGACCAAATTTGCCTGTTATTCCCTCCACTTTTTGATTTCCTACTTTGGCATTCCAGTCTCCTAATATAATTTGGACATCATTTCTTGGTGTCTGTTCTATGAGGTGTTGTAAGTCCTCATAGAACTGGTCCATTGTGGCTTCATCTGCACCAGTGGTTGGTGTGTATATTTGGATCACAGTGACATTGAAAGGTTTGCCTTGAATTCTGACTGACATCATTCTGTCATTTTTGAGATTGTATCCCATTACTGCTTTTCTCACTCTTTTATTGACAATTATGGCTACTCCATTTCTTCTAATGTTTTCTTGTCCACAGTAGTAGATATGATGGTTTCCAGGGCTGAATTCACCCATCCCTGTCCATTTTAGCTCACTGATGCCCAAGATGTCAATGCTTATTCTTTCCATCTCATTTTTACCACTTCCAGTTTACCTTGGTTCATTGATCTCACATTCCATGTCCCTATGCAGTATTGTTCCTTGCAACAATGCATTTCCCCTCCCCCTTTCCTGTCCCTCCCCTTCCTCCACTCTGTGGTGCTAAGCATCCTGTATCACCTAGCCTGCCCTTTTGTTTTGCCTTTTGTTTTGGTCAATAGGGTTCTCTTGGCAAGATTTGTGGCGTGGTTTGCCGGTGTCTATGCCATTTTTCTCTCCTCATACATTTTATCACAGTTTTTAAAAGTTTAAAACATTTAAGACAACATATTATCATGCATATTATCACATTTTAAAACACAGTCTCTATGTCAGTTTCTATGTTTAGTTTCTATGTTTAGACAGTAAGAAGCCATGTCCTCAAAAACTTGTTCACCTTGGAAAATCTTTGAGATCCCAGGGTGGGGAGTCCATATAAATCCATTTACTATTGGAGTGTCACCTTGAGTTCTTTTTGGACAAAAACAATTTTTACTACCACCACCCTGAGTAAAATAAACAATGTCTTCAACAGAGACACCAATTTAAAAAAGCACAAAAAAAGCAGAGAGGCACTCAATATATTGGATCTAGCCACAAGTCATCTGGATAGTGTGAAAAACACCAAAAAGGGCTCAGCAATTTTTTACAGGAACTTTGCTTGATCAATATATAAACGTTGAAATACAATATCATTTATGTTACCATCTTGACTCCTCAGTACCTCTGAATTTTTGATCATTTGCAAAATGTACATGCTAATATTTCATGTGAATGCTCACTTTCTGTAAGTTATATGCTTTTCGTTGTGTTCCACAAGGTCAGGTATAGGTAATGTGGTATCCTTCATATATTTTGGACCATACATATTTTAGACTGCAGTGGCTCAAGTGGCTAAGATGCTGCCTGGCAGGTAGAAGGTCAGCAGTTCGATTCCCGAGTACTACAGGACAGAAGGAGCTACCGTCTTTGTCCCAGCTCCTGCCAACCTAGCAGTTTGAAAGCAAGAAATTGCAAGTAGATAAATAGGGACCACTTCAGTGAGAAGGTAACAGTGTTTGATTCCCGAGAACTGCAGGACAGAAGGAGCTCCCGTCTTTGTCCCAGCTCCTGCCAACCTAGCAGTTTTAAAGCAAGAAATTGCAATTAGATAAATAGGGACCACTTAGGCAGGAAGGTAACAGAGTTCCTTCGCTCCGGTGTCTAGTCATGCCTGCCACATGACCATGGAAATGTCTGCAAATGCAGACAGTGCAGGCTCTTCAGCTTTGAAACAGAGATGAGCACAGAAATGAGCACTAGAGTCGGATACGACTGGCTTTCGAGCAAGGGAAACCTTTACCTTTACTATACCTCCCACAAGCCCAAATCAACTTTGTTAATGGGAATAGTATTCCAAAAGATCTAGAGGACACCAGGTTGTTTATCTTTGCACTACAAAAGAATGACTGAATCCTTTAATGTTAGCCTTCATTGCAAGTATTTACTATTGTCATATACAAATGTTAGCACTCCAAGCACAGATCTCTTAATGACAGTATATTGTATACAGCAAGGTCTGAGTTAAAAACTAAATGGAGACTTGCTTGCTCCAGTCACAAGAAGATGATTTCATAAACTTATATATAGCCCCAAATAAATACATCCCCCTCTTACAACCAACAGTGGTAATTTATCAACCCTGAGGACACTGTCAAGAGAAAATAAGAAAAGTCAACTGCAGTAATGTTGCTGATATACTAGCTGATGACACAACAAGATGTAAAACACAGCTCAGGAAAAAAACCAACAACCTCTAGATAAAATGTGAAAGTTTTCATTCTCTAAGCCTGTAACCCAGGATTTCTCAACCTTTTAAAGCCAGGGCCCGGGTCACGCTCCCTCAGATAGCTTCGGGGGCAAGATGGCCATTTTGCCCTTCCTCCACCACAAGGCACTTCCCAGTGGGGTGGAGGCGGTGGCGGCCACATCCAGCCCATGGGCTGCAGGTTGAGAATCTCTGCTGTAACCCCTTAGAAAAATGAGAAGAAGTATCTGAAGACAACAGAAAGTGAATATCAACAGCAGAACTGTGAGCACAATAAGAAATATTCCCCCAAATAGTTTTCTTTCCATCACAAACCAAAGCAGTTGCACAAAGTCAAAAAGAGAGAGAGATACCTGCGCTCACCTTGGGAAGAGCTGAATAGCACAGTGACATTGTACTAACAAAATATTATTTAATCCCACTCCATATTGTTTCTTATTCAAAAAGAGGTGTGTAATGTTGAACTGGCTTACTTCCAGTAAGTGACCACATTATCATTAATGATAATCAGTTAACACTAACTAATTATTTAGTCCTGTTTAATTATATATTCTCATAGTAGAAACAACTATTCAGGTTTGATATTTATCTAATGTGTTTCATACTATTTAACATTGCATGCCTAGCTCACATATTAATTAATAGGCGAGAGTCAGAAATTAACATATGGTTGTTTCCAGTCTTTTGCATCTCAGACAGAAACATTCAACCACCACAAAAACTAGTTATTTTGCAGAAGTGCAGTTATTCTTGTACCTATATTTAGATAAAAGATAAAAGACTTATCTTTTTCAGTCCATTTGCAAAATACTACAGTATTTTTCACTTTAGAGCAAAGAGACAATTTTAAGCTATTCTTCCTATTTGAAAGAGACCATTGTTTGATCCATTCTTTAAAAAGAATCTCTAGCAACAGACAATAACTTTAGAACTAACACTAATTTTCAATCTATGAATAATGTGATCAAGACAATCATGGCAGATAAACTGCAAGCAGTCTTGGATGAAACTAATTAGCTTGATTCATTCCAGTCAGGGTTTAGGCCATGACACCAAACTGGAATTGCTTTGCAGGCGCACCCCCCAAAGAAAGACTCAGACACCGGTATATGGATAAAGGCATTGGACCACTTTTATTGAATAATGCCCTAGTCCGAATTATAACTTTCAATTGGTACTCATCCAATTATAATTCTTTAAGGCAAGCAGGCCGCAGTAACACTGGTAAGGTTCCTCCCAAAATTGGCAACGGCAATTGGCTACAATGTATCCATTTTGTATCAATTTGTTTGTTGACACAAACAAATTGTTGACCGTAGTCAATAAACTATCTACTGACCCCACCCTCTGACGTGTATCTGTCAAATCACGGGGTGATGCATGCTGAAAAGCTCAAGCCATCACCCCTTGCCTGGTTCGTCGTTGACCGGTCAACGTTATTACACCTGTACCTGTCTAAGTGTTGGCCAGTCAATTACGAACCTGCCGGATACCTATGGGTCATAAATCTTTACCTTACCAGTGCTACCCGCCTAAGTGACCAAAGTCAAGAACAGAAAAAAACCCTATATCAAACCTCAGCAACAGTGTGGGATGGGCAAAAAAGCCAGAACCCTAGGGCCAATTGTGGGTTCCAACCAAAAATTCCCACCCGGCCCCGAAGCGACCAAAATATCACACTGTTCACTAGGGAGGGGGTGGAGGGAAAACTTCTCCTCTCCGTCGCTCTTTTTTAAAATGGCAGCTCGGCTGCCTCGTGGCCACCCCTTATATAGAGAGGTGGCCACGCCCCCTAACTTACCCGGATGTCTAAGTCCGGGTGGGGGGGCCGCAAAGAGTGCAGCGGCCATTTTGGTGCCGCGCTTTCATTGCAGGCGCACCCCCCAAAGAAAGACTCAGACACCGGTATATGGATAAAGGCATTGGGCCACTTTTATTGAATAATGCCCTAGTCCGAATTATAACTTTCAATTGGTACTCATCCAATTATAATTCTTTAAGGCAAGCAGGCCGCAGTAACACGGGTAAGGTTCCTCCCAAAATTGGCAACGGCAATTGGCTACAATGTATCCATTTTGTATCAATTTGTTTGTTGACACAAACAAATTGTTGACCGTAGTCGATAAACTATCTACTGACCCCACCCTCTGACGTGTATCCGTCAAATCACGGGGTGATGCATGCTGAAAAGCTCGTGCCATCACCCCTTGCCTGGTTCGTCGTTGACCGGTCAACGTTATTACACCTGTACTTGTCTAAGTGTTGGCCAGTCAATTGTGAACCTGCCGGATACCTATGGGTCATAAATCTTTACCTTACCAATGCTACCCGCCACACGGGGAGGCTTCAATGAAGACTCACCGCCCCCCCCCAGACCGTCAGCTCGGTCAACAGGCCTGCTTGCAAATCTTCCAAAAAGAGGTTCATACCTCTATCCGACAGGTGGACCCCATCCCCTGCATACAGATCGTAATTTTGTAAACTAATGGTGGGGTGTCGGACGACCATCCCCAAACCCTTGTCAGTCAAGAACCAGGCCACTACCCTGTTCACTGAGCGACGAGCGCGGTCAAGGGCACGGAGGTCAATACCTCCCCTGTAAGCGTGACATGGTATGATGTCCGACCATAGCAGCCTGGTGAACAGCCACACATAGTGCAAATAAGCTAGGTCCCTGCAAATCGCGAATTTTAAAGAAAGGCCAGTGACCTGGCCTAGGTCATTGCCACCGAGATGCAGCACAAGGACATCAGGCGGTTCAGCATCCCTAATGGAGAAAAGGAATGGCAACAGTTCCTGCCATCTCATTCCACGCTTACCGTACCAACGTATACATGCGGCCGCACGCAGTCCAAGCTGGGGTCCCCACCCTGTCGCCGCAGCATACTGAGCTGCCCAGTGCACGTAACTGTGGCCCACCAGCCATACTGCCACCGGTGTGCGGGGACACACAGGGTCTGTAAGAGAAAAAGAGAACAGTGACTTAAATGGTACTCATGTCTGAAGAGGACGAGACATACAATGCAAAACGCATAGATCCCCATCTTCCCATATGGCGTATATCAGCCTCAGAGTACCCAAATGCAGCTGCAGTTGAAGCAGCGCCTATTCTAAATGAATGGGTGCCGTAACGAGCCCCTGGGAGGCCAACACTGGAAAGTGCCATACCAGTCACCTTCCAAAATTGAAATTTAGTAAGGGGAGACCCATCCTGGTGGCAGAAAAACAGGCCAGGGTGCGTGCCACGCACTGCCAAGAACTCCTGTAGGGCACCAACTGGACAGATGTCTGAAATGGAACATCGTAGCAGTCTAACTCCACTGCCTACGCCGTGCTGATCAACTTTTGAGGACCGTATCCTTAACTGAGCCCACTCATTAGAAACATAGACATCGTCGAGTTCCAGTGCCCTACGAGTCGCATCCGCCTTAGACAGTAGTACCAACTCACTGATGCGGAGCACTCCAAAGAAGGCCACCGTGGTAGCCGCATGAAAAAGAGCTGCCTCATACCTGTCAAAACATAGGTTAGGCCAGCCTCGTGCAAGGTGTGTGAGCACCCCTGGGGAAATTGGGTGCCGAGTGTCCGGGCGGCGGCCACGTTCCCGTGTCCACCCCTCCAAAACATGCCGTATGCGAAAATCGTTCATGCTGTCAGCAAAACCCCCCACCTTGGCAACAAATGCCAATGCTGACAGCCTAGATGCTATAGTGCGGAGAGCGAGGCCCTGACTGTGTAAATGAACCATGAATTGTAAAACCTGTGCCACTGGAATGGGCCACAACTCCGGCAACCGAAGTTGCGAAACGAAAGCTATTAAAATGAACTAAAGCCTGATGATACGCCTTACGCGTGCGGGGCGCCAAGGACATGCCGATCGCCCGGTTCACCTCTCCTTGCCAAATGTCCAAATCTCGGCCAGAAGTGGCGAGGGGAATTCCTCTGCGTCCGGAGCCAAGGCACGGAACCGGGGGATATGCAGGCGGGATAAAGCATCAGCAATATCATTATCAATGCCTGGTACATGTCTGGCCCTGAAAAGCACATTAAGGCGTAGGCTACGTAACACGAATTGGTGAACTAAAGCCATCACCCTGGGTGATTTAGATGTCTGAGCATTGACAATGTGCACTACTGCAGCATTGTCACACCAAAAATGTACCACTGAGTTGGCCCACTCCTCGCCCCATAGCATCAAAGCTCCCAGAATTGGAAAAAACTCAAGGAATGTAAGATCGCGGAGGCGATCCGTGCCCCGCCATTCTGGAGGCCATTGGCCATAAGCCCACCTCCCCTGGAAGTACATCCCATATCCCAGGGAGCCGGAGGCATCCAACTGCACTTGAAACCTAGGTGAAACTAAAAGGTCGGACCTCCAAAAGGATACCTCATTGAAGTCCTGCAGGGATGAGAGCCAAACCAAAAGGTCAGCCCGCATGCCCCTGGTTAGTCGGACCCTATGATGGCGCCTTGTCAAGCCAGACATGGCATCGCACAGGCGCCGAGCAAATGCCCTGCCAGGCGTAACCACCCTGCAGGCAAAGTTAAGATGGCCATGCAGCACCTGCAGCTCGCGAAGTGACACCTTACGTTTGGCAAGCAAGGCCAAAATCATCGCAGAGATCCGGGTAACCTTGTCAATGGGTAACCGGGATGCCTGCGCGACAGTGTCAATTTCGATACCCAGAAATGTGAGGGTAGTGGATGGGCCCTCGGTCTTTTCGGGCGCTAAAGGGACACCCAGTTCCTGAATTAGCGTCTGAAATGTGGTGAGGAGACACGTGCACGTGTCCCAGCCCCGTTCACCCCCGAACAAAAAGTCATCGAGGTAATGGGCTACAGACCGAGACCCGGACCTGCGAACGAAGGCCCACTGAAGGAAGGTGCTAAAACGTTCAAATGCTGAACAGGATATAGAGCAGCCAAAAGGCATGGCCTTGTCTACATAGAACTTCCCTTGGAATTGAAAAACCCAGTAGCTCAAAGTCCTCAGGGTGCACTGGCAACAATCGGAATGCCGATTTGATGTCACATTTTGCCAGGAGGGCACCCGGACCACAAGAGCACACCATCCGTAGGGCTTGGTCAAAGGATGTATACCTGACTGAACAAAGGTCATCAGGGATAGCATCATTGACAGAATAACCCGCCGGGTACGATAAATGGTGGATTAAACGAAATTCCCCCGGGGACTTCTTGGGTACCAACCCCAGAGGGGAGACCTTCAGGTTGGGAAAGGGAGGCACAGAAAAGGGGCCTGCCACCCTCTGGGCCCCAACCTCCTTAGCAATACTCAGGGCAGCTACCTCCTCTCTACCCTTCAGGGACAGTAAATTGGGTGCATCTTGGGGTCCCCGCACTCCTTTGAATGGGATTCGGAAGCCCCACTGGAAACCCTCAAGGAGGTACTTTGCATCCTCTCTCCTTGGATATGTTGAGAGCCAACGCTCCAACAAATACACATTAACCGGGGAGGGGGCCTTTTGCCTGGCTAGCTCCCTCAGCAGCCACTCTGCCTGCTCCCTGTCCACCTCTACCTCTGCCCCGTGACCCGCCGGCCCGTGGACATGCGGCGGCGGCGTGGGGGCCAGCGCAAGAGGGACACTCATGTTTGTATCGGCACTGCCCCTTATTGCACACACCGCTGGCCAAGAAGCTCCAACACAGCAAGCGGGCTGGAACCCCCTGCCCTGCCAGCTGGCGGGAAGCCTGCGTTGGAGCAGCTCGCTGAACGGCATGGCCACAATGATACCTATCCCCAGGCGCCGGACGCGTGGGGGTCATGTATAATAGCCACAATTTCTGACAGGGCTCATCCCATCTCATCTCCGGGTGCAATGGCACCCTCATTCTGAATTCCTCATCGTAAGCCAACCACAATGGGCCAGGAAAATCCACCATCGCCCTGTAAATATTGTCCAAATATTGGACCATAGGAATGGCCATGTCTGGCCGGGCTCTGAGATACACCGCCATATAAATAAGATATGCGGGCAACCAGTTGGCCCAGGTGCGTGGTGGCTTACGACGGCGGGCCAGCTCCTTGTCTTTGTCATCCTGTCCCTCTCTCTCCTCCTTAGTGGGCTCACGGTTCAATAGGGAGAATATATCCACGTACTCCCCCCGCCAAATCTTTTCCCTTGTGGCCTGGGACAAATGATCACCAAGGGGCAACGAATAACCAGCCGTCGGCAAAGCCGTAACCGGCACATTAGGTACCCGGGGCATGCGCAGCGGAACCTGGACAGTCCCTGCGATGCCCGGCACTAGCCCGGGGGCGGACACCCCAACCCCCAACATTGCACCAGTCTGGAACCAAGGGGCACTGGTATAAGGTTGCAACTGATGCCCACTCGCCCCTACATTACGAGGCCATGGCCACTGAACCCCACCATTTGAAGTGGACTGAGATGTGGGTGCATTAACTTGGACCTGATACTCACTAGTTGCACCCCCGTGAGCCACCCCCACTGGGGGTTCCGGCCCACGGCGGGCGTCGGAGCTCGCGACCGGATGGCCCACCCGGCAGTGGACCAGAAACCCCCAGATGAGAGCCCGGGCCCGAATAGGACCATGCCCAAAATTCTGGCCCATGAGGGGCCAGAGGTGGAACGTGCTGCGCACCAGCACCAGACTCACCCCCGCTGCCTGGACCCATGGCCGGTATCTGTGGGCCAAGGGCCGAAGCCCCGGAAGGGCCAGCTGAAGGCTGACCGGCCAAGGGCCAAGCAGCCTGCCTCGCCCCACCAGTATCGGTGGGGGTCGAGTCCTGGCGCGTGGGCACAGCCCTGGTCCTCCGACCCAAAGGCTGGCCCCCACGCTGCGCAGGGCCAGGAGTCCTCCCCGCGGGCCGCGGCTTCGTCGCCGAGGCCCTTCATTTCGGAGGCATATTGAGGAGTAGGATCCCTTTCCAGAGATCGAAGAACAGCGAAAAAGGCACAGAGGAGCCCAGCAAGCCAAAGGCTCCGTGCCAAATCCTTCCTTCCCAGCCGGGAAGGACCAAGGGGGAACAAGCAGCGACGGAGAAAACTTCTCCTCTCCGTCGCTCTTTTTCAAAATGGCAGCTCGGCTGCCTCGTGGCCACCCCTTATATAGAGAGGTGGCCACGCCCCCTAACTCACCCGGATGTCTGAGTCCGGGTGGGGGGGGCCCTCAAAGAGCGCAGTGGCCATTTTGGCACCACGCTTTCATTGGTTACACTGAATAAAACCTGTGTCCCTTTGTTATCTTCTTTTTATAATGTAGTGATGATAATTAGTGTGTACCCAAGATCACCCTAAAATCATATATTATATTATTTGATATAAAGGATCCCAACCCACTGGGGCAGAGAAAGATTTTCTCTGAGGAGTTTTAATGGTATGCCCTTAACTCAAAACAGTTCTCCAGGCGGGGGAATCACAGTGGGCTAGAATTCTTAACTAATTAAACAGGGTAAATAGACCTGTCTTCTTGTTTGGCTGAGGTATGAACCTCTGACTTGGGTTTAGACTAATCCCCATTGTTTCACGTGTATGCTCTACAGATTAACCAACTGGTTCCGTGACTTTTCCAGGAACCTTTGGTCAGGAAATCTTCCTGTCAACACTGGCTAGGCAATTATAGCCTGTTAGTTATTAAGACACGTAAACAACTAGTCTCTCAGTTAATCAGTAGAATAGCCATGAAGCTGTTTTTTCTATTATAAAAATGCTGTTGAAAATAAAGTCTTTTAGCCGTAACCCTTTACCTGTGAAGTCCGCCTGCCAGTCATTTCTATCCGCTGGGAAAGGCTTCATAGCAACATTACAAACCATCTTGTTGCAAACCATTCATGTTCCTATTTAGTTGATATTATGTTATCTATGGCAGTATTATTCTGTTTCCATTAGCTCTAAGTCATTTGACTTTTGTTTTCCTGCACTTTCCTTGTTTGTAAGCTACCCAACATGTTGTATGTATTAGACAGGTGGTACAGTATATACATCTAATAAATGGATGGACAGATGGACAAACAAACAAATTGTCTTGGATCTATTGAGTTCTTTAAATCAAGAAATGTTCAATATTTGTTTGTTTGTGATCAAGGTGATAGATTAGCTTGTATTCAGTTATTTCTGCCCACAGAATGGCCACCATTGATGGGCTTCCCATCCCTCCTGCAGACTTCTGGGGAAAATTGAAGAGGTGTGTGTGAGGAACTATAGGGAGAGGGAAGAAAAGGTAAACTCTATTTGTGTGAGTAACAGTCTGTGTCTGCTTGCATGAACAAGATATAGTCTACTGATTACAGCAGAAATTTCCTATGCACTGGGAAGTCTTAACATTATCTCCTGTCTGTTAGAATAAAAAGTTTGGAGCATTCTGAGGGTCAAGGTTAATGTTGAGTGGATTTCATGTTTCTTGCGCATTTTTCTCCTTGTGAAAGCTGCATGGCTTAGACTTGAAAATTACATCTGCATTTGCTTCCCAAAAGTAAATCAGCAAACAATGCAGATAAGATTCAGAGGTGAGAAACACTTGTACTAGGACAAATACAACTCCTTACCCACTTACTGGGAAACTATTTTAAAATGTGACTTGAGCATCTTGTTTAGTTTGAAGAGAGTCCTTGCAAAATAAGAATTAGTGCTAAAAGCAAAAATCAATCGGAAAGGGGAGTGGGTAGATAACTGAAATGTATGCTCACAATGTGTGGTGGAATCTCAAACTATAGAAAAAATTTAAGTTACAATGCATATATATCTTTATATAGGGTACATCCATGTTAATTTCTTTCCTATCTTTCTGCAAAATTAGGAAAAGAGGTATTAGCAAAGAATTTCTTTTATTTTCTTAGCATGATGTAGACCTTCTATTCCATTTTCTTGTCAATTGACATTTCCCTGTGGATACCGTGTTCCATTTTATCTTGTTCCATTTTATCACACCTATTGTTTGAAAATTATAACCTTTGAAGAACACCACATTTATCATAGCATGTAAAACAAGATACCCATAATTTGCTGCTCCTCAAGGAGAGCTACTGCTTCTCTTTTTTCTCTCTTTAATTAAATTAAAGTTAAAAAGAGTACGTAAAATCAATGTCTTTTTTCTTTTATGTCTTTTGACTTTTACATAGTTGGTTTCCATGGTGTCAATAAAACTGAAAATTGGCATATAGAAGAAAGACATAAAGTGCATAGAATTCAATTTAAAATGAAAGAATTTTTAAATACTGTTTTAAAAAGATTCCACATATGGTGGCCTCTGTCTCCATATTACTTTTTGTGCAGGAAAGATGACAGTTTGTGCCACTTCAGATCGGTCTAACTGTTCTGCAAGTTCCACATTGCATCAGAAGAGCACAAATGTGGTTTCTTTTTGTCACTTCAGTTTATCTAGAAAACCTGTTGAAAAACAACTATAACAAATGTTTTGTTTGGATGAGATTTTGTTAACTGTTTTTTTTAAAAAAAGAAGACTCAGTTTCTTGGATGTTCCTCCAATTGGTGTCTATTTGTAAATGATAGTAAGCACAAGAGTGGAACCTGTAGACCAGGGATTCACAACCTTTTCACACAGCGGGCTGGACCATGCCCCCCTCAGACAACTATGCGGCCCGGAGGCATGGTTCCTCTTGCCATTTCTGCCCCTTCCAGTGGTGGTGATGGCAGCAAATGCATTTACAGCTATTTTTTGCTGCTTCCACCATTTCCCATAGTGGCGGGAGCAAGGGTGATGCATTTTTGGCTATTTTTGGCTGTTAATGCTACATTTTAGGCCATTTTCAGGCACTTCCAGTGTGTTTTCAGTATATTTTGGGTGCTTCCACACATTTTTTGTGCTTCTGGCAGTGGGGGCAGGGGCTTCACCACAGGACAGATTAATAGGGCCATAGGTTGTGAATCCCTGCTGTAGATCATGCTGACTGCTGACGTCAACATTCAGAATGGCTTTAACTTCATAAAACCTGATATCATTTTCCCTGCCAGCAACACAGACACAATATTGTGCAGCAATGTTGATCCATTTACTGGCATTTGCGCTGTGGATACAGTTACACAATATCCCATATGCATAACTTTTATGATTTTTGAAAGGTTTAAATGTGACGGTTGCCAGTGAGAGTGGATGTATCTTATTGGGCTGCCCCCTTTGCCCAAGCTGTAGATATTTCCATTTGGCATTATTCCCAAGAAAGCAAAAGTTTTTGATAATGTCTATCACAGTATTTAGGGATCAGTGATGAATAGGAGAATGACCCTTCAAGTGGACTACAGCGGGCATAACCCAGGACCTGACTTTCCTGGAGGTTTTCCCCCTGGTAATGGTAGCTCAGTTATGGTCATATCTGAGGGTCAAATTGATAGTTCATTTCTGGTGCAACATTATGGCAGTGGTCCACAACAGTTAAATGACTGACCACCAGGTTACCTTGAGTCACACAACTCATAAAGAAGTTCACATTGGCCTGAACAATTTATTTAATTAATTTTAATTTTAATTTTATTTTATTTATTTAATAGATTTATATACCACCATAATCCGGTGGACTCTGGACGATGTACATAGGCCACCGAGCACCTCACTGACCATACAACAAAACAAGTTAAAACCAATATAAATACAATTTAAAAACCCTTAAGAACATTTTGCAATATTGCCCACTGCTATGCCATGTTGCTATCTAAAAACAAAATCAGCATAACATTACCAATAAAATTGGTTACGGGGGGGGGGGGTAGTCTCAGATGAGCCAGAAAGGGGAGCTTGTTGACAATTCCAGCCGACTCCAGACCCATTTTGCTAACCACGTCTTCAGCTCTTTCCTAAATGGTAGCAACTGCTCCTGGAGGCATACTTCTACTGGGAGGTGGTTCCATAATGTGGGGGCTATAACTGAGAAGGTCCTTTTCCTTGTGCTGGAGAGGTGGGCCTCCTCAATGGATGGTATCTGAAGAGTGCCCTCTCGGTTTGCTCTCATGGGATGGGTCGATGTCCTAGGGACAATGCAGTCCCTGAGATATCCTGGTCCGCTACTATGAAGGACTTTAAAGTTGACAACCAGCACCTTGAATTGCACCTAGAGAGATATAGGCAGCCAGTGCAGTTTCCGCAGCAGTAGTGAGGTGTGGACGAAACGACTACACCCCACCACTGCACAGGCCACCACATTCTGGACCAACTGCAGTCTCCAGATGGTCATCAAGGGCAGCTCTATGTAGAGCGCATTATAATAGTCCAAATGGGAGGTGACCAGGGCATGGTTGACCGTAAGCAAGGCCTCCCAGTCCAGGAGTGGGCACAATTGTTTAATAACATTCACTTGCCCAAAAGCCCTCCTGCCCACAGCAATAACCTGCTCGTAGAGCAGAATCCGTGAGTCCAGGAGGACCCCCAGGTTGCACACCCAGTCAGATTGGGGCAACAATGCCCCATCCCAAAACAGCAGTGATAGCTCCTTATGAGGACCAGGCCCCCTCACCCACAGCCACTTGGTCTTGCTGGGATTCAGTTGTAGTCCGTTGTCCCCCATCCAGACCCTAACTGCCTCCAGACAGCTGGTCAGGACCTTGACCGCATCGCTAGGATCACTACTGGCAGAGACATACAGCTGAGTATTACCAGCATACTGGTGATATCTTACCCCATGGGATTGGATGGGCTCACCCAGTGGTTTCATGTAGATGCTGAAGAGTACTCTCCATCTCGCTCCCGCCACAGATCATTAGATGGCAAAACCAATGCAGTCTCCATACCATGACCTGGCTGAAGCCAGACAGGAAAGGATCCAGATAATCCACTTCCTCCAGGACCCCCTGGAGCTGCAGCACCACCACTTTCTTCTACAAACCTCCCCAAAAAGGGGACGTTCGATACAGGGTGGAAATTGGATGGTATATTCGGATAAAGTGATGGTCTATTTAGGAGGGGGCGCACCAGCACATGTTTGAGTTGCAGTGGGAGCACCCCTTCCCTCAGCGAAGCATTGACCACTGCTCGAATCCAGCCGCCTGTTACGGTCCTGCTCATTTTCACGATCCAGGCCAGACACGGGTTTAAATCACAGGCGGTGGCGCGTACACTCCCAAGGATCCAAATTGATCCCGTATAACCTGGCAGGACTGGCTCCTGGCCAACTCCCGTGGCACGATGTTAAACCAGGGAGTTAAACCCTAAGTGAATCTGAGTGGTTTTATTCTCAAGATAATCAGCAAACTCCTCGGTGGACCCCTGCCATCTGGGGGCAAATCCCAAGGAGGGACCTAGTCACCCAGAACAGGGCCATTGGGTGATTATCTGCTGACATGATATGAGCAGCAAAATACTGCCATTTCACCACCCATATCAGCACAAGGTAGGCTCTAATAAAGGTTCTAGCTCGTGTTCAGTCTGACACACTTCGGGATCTCCTCCAGTGGTGCTCAAGGTGTCTCTTTACATGTTCAAGCTCCCTTAGCTCCTCAGAGAACCAAGGTGCAGCCCGAGGCCCACGTGTGCAGAGAGTCTGTAGCGGCGTAATGACGTCCAAGGCCATAGCAGCTCCCTAGTTCTGGAGGGCAACCAAGGCCTTGGTAGTATCATGCAGCCAATACATAGGGAACTCCCCCAGCTCCCTCTGGAATCCTTCTGGCTCCATCAGGTGCGGAGTGTGTGCCAGAATAATAGGCCCTACCTCCCTACTGTTAGGAGTCACTCCTGGGAGCTCCAGGGTCACCAGATAGTGGTCCGACCATGGCACAGGGCTAGGCATGTACTAGGGCTGGAGAACAGCATAACAAATGTAATTTCCTGGCTACAGTTTCAGTATTTCAGGACATTTGCTCCCAACTCAGGAGAGAGACCCAAGAATTTCCTGAGAAAGCTTTGGAGATTTAAAAAGTAAAGCAGAAAGTACTATGAATTTAGTGCTTGTTCCTAGTATGCACAGAAGTTGTAGAAGGGCTAACAACAATTTCCCCAGCTTAAGGGAGCATAGTTTACCTGTTGAATGTCCTATCCTAGTCCTACAGCTGATGCAGTATTGCATCAGATTTGAGCAAAAAGGTTGGCACCTTGCTATATACCAGGGGTGCCTAAACTTTTTGGGCCGTGAGCCGGTCATGTGGTTTAGGGGGCTGGTCACTATGGCCTGGGGACTGGATCCAGTCCCTGACACCAATTAATCTGGCCCACAAAGCCCTCATTACTCCCAGAAATGGAAGTAAAATGTGCACGCATGTATGGCACATTTTACTTCCCCTTCCAGGAGCGATGAGGGCTTCATGGGTCGGATGAATTGGTGTCAGGGGCCAGATCCAGCCTCCGGGCTGTAGTTTGGGCACCCCTGCTTTATAAAGAGGTTTGGGTAATTTTTGAGATATGAAAAATGCTGGAGGGTTGGTCCATTGAGGTTAGCAGAGCATGAGGTACTAGGTTGCCTCTGTCCCCCTCAATCCTGAAAGGGCTTGCAGCATGATGCCAAGATATTATCTGGTCTAATTATGAGAGCACATCCTTTCACACTTCAGCACTCCTGACCTCTTTTGGAGCATTTAGAGTAAATGAGCAGTTAGCAGTTTCAAAGGAGTATAATGCAAGCGCGGCGCCAAAATGGCCGCCGCGCTCTTTGCGGCCCCCCCCCCACTGGACGAAGGCATCCGGGTAGTTAGGGGCGTGGCCAGCTCCCTTATAAAAGGGGTGGCCACGAGGCAGCCGAGCTGCCATTTTGCGAAGCGACGGAGCGGAGAAGTTTTTTCCCTCTTACCTCCGTCGCTTTTGCCTTGACTGGGAAGCCTTTTGGCTGCTGATTTTCTTCCTTCGGCTTCCCATAGGTTGGACTGAGATGCCTTCGAAGAAGAAGGCGGCCGCGAGCGCGGCTCACGCGGTTCGGAGGCGCAATCCGGGTCGGAGGACCGCGGCTGCGCCTCCCCAGCTGCCGCCCTTGCCTGCACCCACCGGGGTCGGTGGGATGGGGTCTATTCCCCCTTGGCCAGAGGCGGGGAACCCAAGCATGGGTCCAGCAAGGGCTGCGGCCCGCGGCCCGCAAGCGGTGGACACCGCTCCTGGTGCTTCTCCTTCTTCTATAGGGGCGCAGCTCACTCCAGGGCCTTCCAGCCTTGGGGGGTGGTGTGGTCCCCTTCCCTGGCAGGTGCCTACATCAGCCCTACCAGGCCTGGGTGTGGGGTCATGGCCTTATTCGGGCCCCGGAGCACAGGGGCCTGTACCCACGCCTGTAGCAGGCGGGCCGGCCGGCCCTTGGCCCCTCGTCAGTGTTGAGGCCTTACTGGCCCACGTTGCGGCCCTTGAGGCTTCCCTGGCTCGGGCCAGCCACTCTGGGGCTCCCCTTGGGGTTCATTTTGAGGCGTCGTCTGCTGGGCAGCGGCAGGCGACGGGACGGGTTGAGCTGCTTGAGGCGCGTGGTGCGTCTTTGGCCACTGCCTCGCAGCTCCCCAGCCAACAGACCAGTGCGGGTCAGGCCCCAGCGACGAGCTCAATGGTGGTCGTGAGCTCCGACGCCCCCAGTGGGCCGGAACCCCCGGTGGGGGCGGCCCGCGGGGGTGCAGCATGTGAGTATGTGGTCCAAACTAGTGCACCTACACACGTGGCCACATTGGGGGGGGGGGCGTTCCAATGGCCCTGGCCTCGCGTGGGTGGTGCTGCGGTCCAGCCACTGACGCCCCACCCGGCGATGACAACTAACACCCAGGGCCCTGGGGTGGGGGGTGTTTCCTACCCTGTGGGGAATGTTTTGGGGGTGGCTGGGCTAGTCCAAGCCCCTTTCCAGATGCCCGCTGTTTCTGCGGAGCCTGTCTCGGCCTTGCCGACAGCGGTGTATTCCTTGCCACTGGGTGACCACTTGGCACAGGCCACCAAAGAGAAAATATGGCGGGGGGAGTATGTAGATATCTTCTCACTCCTAAATAGGGAGCCCACCAAGGAAGAGAGGGAGGGGCAGGATGAGAAGGATAAAGAACAGGCACGTCGTCGCAAGCCACCACGGACGTGGGCCAACTGGCTGCCGGCTTACCTCATCTACATGGCGGTGTACCTGAGGGCCCGGCCGGATTTGGCAATTCCGATGGTCCAGTATTTAGACAACATCTATCGGGCGATGGTTGACTTTCTGGGCCCGTCGTGGTTGGCTTATGACGAGGAATTCCGTATGCGAATTCCCCTGCACCCCGAGATGAGGTGGGATGAGCCATGCCAGAGGCTTTGGCTTCTGTACATGACGCCCACGCGCCCCGCGCCAGGGGAAAGATACCATTGTGGACATGCGGTCCAGCGAGCGGCTCCAGCACAGGTGCCCCGCCAGGTGGCGGGGCAGGGGGTTCCAGCCTGCCTGCTGTGCTGGACTTTCTCGTCTAATGGTTCCTGCAATAAGAAGAATTGCAAGTACAGACATGAGTGTCCCACCTGTGCGGGCCCCCATGCAGCCTCTGCCTGTTCCAGGCCTGGAGGGACGCGGGGCAGAGGGAGGGGCGGACAGTGGGCTGGCAAGACTGCCGCAGATGGAGCTGGTTCACCGAAAGGCTCCCTCCCCAATTAATGTGGACATGTTGGAGCGTTGGCTCGCATTGTACCCGAAGGGGGAGGATGCGGATTATCTCCTTCAGGGCTTTAGGCAGGGGTTCCGTATTCCTTTCATGGGTGATAGGTCCCCTCAGGATGCCCCCAACCTTTTGTCCCTTAGGGGGAGGGAGGAGGTGGCTGCCGCCAGCATTAATAAGGAGGTCAATGCGGGCAGGATCGCTGGCCCTTTCCCTGCACCCCCGTTCACTAACCTTAAGGTATCGCCCCTGGGCTTGGTTCCCAAGAAGTCTCCAGGTGAGTTTCGCCTTATCCATCACTTGTCCTACCCAGCCGGCCGATCGGTCAATGATGCTATCCCTGATGACCTTTGCTCAGTCAGGTATACATCTTTTGACCACGCGCTGCGCATGGTGCGCTCATGTGGCCCGGGTGCGCTGCTGGCTAAGTGCGACATTAAGTCGGCTTTTCGCCTCTTGCCGGTGCACTCGGGCGACTTTGAATTGCTGGGTTTCAAATTTCGGGGCGAATATTACTTTGATAAGGCCATGCCTTTTGGCTGTTCCATATCATGCTCGGCTTTTGAGCATTTCAGTACCTTCCTAGAGTGGGCTTTCGTCCGCAGGTCAGGGTCCCGGTCTGTAGCCCATTACCTGGATGACTTTTTGTTCGGGGGTGAACGGGGCTGGGACACGTGTACACGTCTCCTCAACACATTTCAGATGCTAATGGAGGAACCCGGTGTCCCTTTAGCGCCCGAAAAGACCAAGGGCCCTTCTACTCAGCTAGTCTTCCTGGGGGTGGAGATTGACACGATAGCGCAGGCTTCTAGGTTACCAGGGTAGAAGGTGTCAAGGATTGTGGCCCTTATCTTGGATTTGCTGGCCAAGCGCAAGGCATCACTGAGAGAACTGCAGGTGCTTCATGGTCACCTCAATTTCGCTTGCAGGGTGGTCGCACCGGGCAGGGCTTTTGCCCGGCGCTTGTGCGACGCCATGGCGGGATTATCCAGGCCTCACCATAGGGTTCGGCTTACCCGGGGTATCAGGGCAGACATGCTTGTCTGGTTACAGTTCCTGAGGGAGTTCAATGGGGTCTCATTTTGGAGGTGTGACCTCCTGGCTTCCCCTCAATTTCAGATTCAGTCTGATGCCTCGGGATCCCTTGGTTATGGGATGTACTTCAATGGGAAGTGGGCCTATGGTGGGTGGCCACCGGCCTGGGCGGGCACGGGTCGCCTGCGTGATCTCACATATCTGGAGTTTTTCCCTATCCTGGGTGCTTTGATGCTATGGGGCGAGGAGTGGTCCAACTCGGTCGTGCATTTCTGGTGTGACAATGCGGCTGTGGTCCACATTGTCAATGCACAGACTTCTAAATCGCCCAGGGTTATGGACCTAGTGCTCCAATTTGTGTTGCGCAGCATGCGCCTCAACGTACTGTTCAGGGCCAGGCACGTCCCAGGGGTTAATAATGATATTGCTGACGCTTTGTCCCGCCTACAGATCTCCCGGTTCCGTGCCTTGGCCCCGGATGCGGAGGAATTTCCCTCGCCACTCCCGGAGGAGATATGGACCATTGGCAAGGAGAGGTGAACCGGGCGATTGGCCTGTCGATAGCGCCACGCACGCGTAAGGCGTATCACCACGCAATTAATTCTTTCAGGGCATTCTGTACCCAATTTCAACTTGCAGGAACCTGGCCGATCCCGGTAACCCATGTTCTGCGGTTCATGGTTTACCTGCATTCTCAGGGCCTTGCACCTCGCACCATAGCATCTAAGCTTTCAGCGTTGGCTTTTATGGCCAAAGTGGGGGGTCATGTGGACAGCACCTCTGACTTCCGTGTGAGACATGTTTTGGAGGGGTGGGTGCGCGAGCGCGGGCGTTGCCCGGACGACCGCCACCCGATTTCCCCAGGGGTCCTTACCCAGTTGGCCCGGGGCTGGCCTTGCCTCTGTTTTGATGCATATGAGGCAGCCCTATTCCATGCAGCCACAACGGTGGCATTTTTTGGAGCGCTCCGCATCAGCGAGCTTGTGATGCTGTCTAAGGCGGATGCAAGTCGTAGGGCACTGGAACTCGAGGATGTCTGTGTTGCCAAAGACTGGGCTCAGTTGAGGATACCCTCCTCTAAGACGGATCAGCATGGCGTAGGCAGTGGTGTGCGACTGCTACGGTGTTCTTTGGCAGACATCTGTCCGGTTGGTGCCCTACAGGAGTTCCTGGCACTGCGTGGCACGCACCATGGCCCGTTTTTCTGTCACCAAGATGGGTCTCCCCTTACTAAATTTCAATTTTGGAAGGTGACGGGCAAAGCGTTGGCCAGTGTGGGCCTCCCAGGCGCCCGCTATGGCACCCATTCATTCCGTATAGGGGCGGCCTCAACCGCAGCTGCTTTTGGGTACTCCGAGGCTGACATACGCAGCATGGGACGGTGGGGTTCGCAGTGTTTTCAGTTTTATGTGCACCCACTCCCGCCGTGAGTACCAATCCAGTCACCTTACCTTCTTTTCCTCATTTTTCTTTACAGACCCGGGGTGTCGTATTACACCGGTGACAGTATGGCTGGTGGGCCATAGCTACGTGCACAGGGCAGCGCGTTACGCTGCGGCGACAGAGTGGGGACCCCGACTGGGACTGGGTGCATACGCAAGTCTCACATGGCATGGTAAGCCTGGGATGTTATGGTGGGAGCTGCTGCCTTTCCTTTTTTCAGGCCAGAATGCTGACCCGCCTGACATTCTGATCATACATCTGGGGGGCAATGATTTGGGCCAGGTCACCGGCTTATCGCTGAAGCATGCGATTTGCGAGGACCTCGCCTACCTGCATTACGTCTGGCCCGCGACAACCCTTGTTTGGTCGGACATGGTCCCGCGCCATTCCTACAGAGGGGGTGTTGACCTCCTGGCCCTTGACCGTGCTAGACGCATGGTAAATAGGGCAGTGGCGCGGTTCCTTGTCGACAGGGCTTGGGGGAGGGTCAGTCGTCACCCCGCTATTAGCCTACAAAGTTATGACTTGTATGCAGGGGATGGGGTCCATCTGTCGCGAGGAGGTATTGACCTCCTGTTGGGTGATTGGCGAGCAGGCCTGTTGACCGAGCTGACGGTTTGGGGGGGGCGTCGAGCCTTCTTTGAAGCCCCTCCGTGTGGCGGGTAGCACTGGTAAGGTAAACATTATGACCCACAGGTATCCGGCAAGTTCGCAATTGACTGGACAACACTAGACAGGCATAAGTTGGTTAAACGTTGTCCGGTCAACAACGAACTAGGCGACGGGGTGATGGCTATAGCTAGACAGCATGCATCACCACGTGATTTTACGGATACGCGTCAGAGGGTGGGGTCATTAGTTAGATATTGACTACGGTCAACAATTTGTTTGTTGTCAACAAACAAATTGATACAAATGGATACATTGTAGCAATTGCCGTTGGCAATTTTGGGTGGTACCTTACCAGTGTTACTTCGGCCTGCTTGCCTTAAGAATTATGATTGGTCAATTACCAATAGAAATTTATAATTCGGACTAGGGCATGAATCAATAAATGTGGCCCAATGCCGTTATCCACTTTTATAAGTGTCTGAGTCCTTTATTGGGGGGTGCGCCTGCAATGCAAGTGCGGCGCCAAAATGGCCGCTGCGCTCTTTGCGGGGGGCCCCCCACTGGACGAAGGCATCCGGGTAGTTAGGGGCGTGGCCAGCTCCCTTATAAAAGGGGTGGCCACGAGGCAGCCGAGCTGCCATTTTGCGAAGCGACGGAGCGGAGAAGTTTTTCCCCTCCACCCCCTCCCTAGTTAACAGTGTGATGTTTTGGTCGCTTCGGGGCCGGGTGGGAATTTTTGGCTGGGACCCATATTGGCTTCCGGGTCCTGGTTTTTTCGCCCATCCCACACTGTTGCTATGATTTGACATAGGGGTTTTGTCTGTTGCTGCTGTTGACTTTGGTCACATGGGCGGGTAGCACTGGTAAGGTAAACATTATGACCCACAGGTATCCGGCAAGTTCGCAATTGACTGGACAACACTAGACAGGCATAAGTTGGTGAAACGTTGTCCGGTCAACGACGAACTAGGCGACGGGGTGATGGGTATAGCTAGACAGCATGCATCACCACGTGATTTTACGGATACGCGTCAGAGGGTGGGGTCATTAGTTAGATATTGACTACGGTCAACAATTTGTTTGTTGTCAACAAACAAATTGATACAAATGGATACATTGTAGCAATTGCCGTTGGCAATTTTGGGTGGTACCTTACCAGTGTTACTTCGGCTTGCTTGCCTTAAGAATTATGATTAGTCAATTACCAATATAAATTTATAATTCGGACTAGGGCATGAATCAATAAATGTGGCCCAATGCCGTTATCCACTTTTATCAGTGTCTGAGTCCTTTATTGGGGGGTGCGCCTGCAAAGCTGATAGTGCTCAGATGTACACAGACTTTAATTGGGTAGCTGATGGTACTGAGATTTTTTCCCATGCAGAAGATTAGCCAAATGTCACCTCCTCCTCTTCCTCAGTTAAATGAGGAAGTAAAGAGGAGGAGGAGAAGGAAAAGAAGATGATGATGATGAAGAAGTTTATTACTGGGTAGCAGTAATGAAAAGTGGTTTACCATTCCCTTCCCATTGCCCATGACTACACAGATTGAATCTTCTCATGGGAGGCACAGAGGGGAATTGAACCTCTCGCTCTGCAGCCAGATACATGAACCATTGAGCTATCCAGACAGCTTATTGGTAACTATTTAATACAGTAATAAACACAATAAAAATTTAAAATAAATTTCTTGTGTATTCCAGGCACAATGAAGAAAAGGTGTGGAAAAAGGCTTTAGTGTTTTCCAAGAAAGCAGTCTCACAGAAATAATATTTTTAACCTTTCCAAAAACCTCTGTCCATAGCAGGGATTAGCTGACCTCATGTCACCAAAGGGAACCCAATTCATAGGGTGGGATAATAAAGACTTCAAGCAAAGTTTGCCTTGAGCTTTCAAGAGTAGTCTGCAAATGCTCACAGAGAGCTGAACTCTGAACTGGCTTTGAATGACTGCAATCTATTTTGGGAAGTAATTTGCTTCCAAAATGTCAGCCTCCTCATCTTTCCTGCAACATCTCTGAGCTGTTCTCTCCAAGCAGATTTTTCACATCACTCTCCAGGTGTGATTGTCTAGAGCCACCTTTTCCTCCCCACATCCCTTGCTTTCTAACCTCTTAAGCTTGAAGGAATTATATCTCGCAGTCCCAACATCTTCTATGCTCATACTCCCCAAATATCAGACCATTTTTTATTTTGCCTTGTTTCACTTACTGTACATACTTTCCAACATTTCACTGCCTGGTTACACACATTCAATTAGTTAGTAAATATATTTTGTGGGTTCTTTCTGTTGTTCCCATTAGTTCTGTATAATCTGTGTACCACTTAACAAACTTAATTATTTTGGTTCTTATTTTACCTTGCACCTTTCCACAGCTCTTTTCTCTTATATCAGGATCAGGTTCAGCTTACTGATGTCTCTCTGAGATGAGTACTCAGTGACTGAGCTAAGTCATTCTACCTTTATATTTATCAGATACAAATGCAGACACATTTTTTATCCAGCCTCAAAGCAACAGCTGCACATCTGTTAAAGCATAAAGAGATTCAGAGTATTTCATTATATTATCTTGCAAGGGGCCACATTTCATCCAAGTATGCCTTAAAGCTGTGGAACCTAAGCAAAAATTCTTGAAGAGAATTAAGATTTTTCCCCCCTGTGTCCTGATCAGACCCTGGACTGCAAAAATGAAGCCACTTTCTTCACTTTGTCATTGCCAAAACACAAGTCCTCAGTGGTGCATGTCTCTGGCAGCAATCGGCAGATCAGCAAATGGACCAGATTTTGAGTCTCTCCACATTCACACCAGCAGTCCCCACTTGAGCATGTTGGTTTTGCATTTAGGGACTCCAACCCTCAGCATATTTGCAAACAGCACTGGCTCTTTTGCTGTAAATAGAGATGAGCACTGCACCCTATAGTGGGATATGACTGGCTTTTGAGCAAGGGCAACCTTTACCTTTACCTATTGTTAGATCCAAAGCTGCCAGTCATATCTGACTCTAGGGTTCAGTGCTCATCTGTTTATAGACAAAGAGTTAACACTGTCTGTTTGTAGATGTTTCTGTGGGCATGTGGCAGGCATGACTAGACACCAGAATGTTGTTACCTTTCCCACCGAAGTGGTCCCTATTTATCTCCTTGCGGTTGCCAGGAGCTGGGACAGAGATGGGAGCTCAAATGGTCATGTCGGCCTTCCAGCTAACAAGGTGAGCTTCTTAACCACTGAGCTCAAGTGGCTAAGGCTCTGACTGGAAGGTGGCAGGTCAGCAGTTCGATACCTGAATACTGCAGGATGGAGTGAGCTTCTGCCTCTGTCCCAGCTCCTGCCAACCTAGCAGTTCGAAAGCAATAAATTGCAAGTGGATAAATAGGGACCACTTTGGTGAGAAGGTAAACAGTGTTCCGTGCACTCTAGTGTCTAGTCATGCCTGCCAGATGATCATGGAAACGTCTGCAGAAGCAGACAGTGCTGGCTCGTTGGCTTTGAAAAAGAGATGAGCAACCTGAACCCTAGCGTGGGATACAACTGGCTTTTGATAAAGGTAAAGGTATCCCTTGCTTGAAAGCCAGTCATATCCAACTCTAGGGTTCAGTGGTCATCTCTGTTATACCATGGAGCTCCCTGGGCCAGCTGCAATCTAGCTCAAAGCAGCAGTGAGTCTTTAAAGTGCCACAACGTGGGTTTTTTTTGTATACTCTCTGATATGCTTGCACAGAATAAAATGGCTACTAATTCAAAAGTTTTATTCTGTGCAAGCGGATCAGGAGGTAAACAAAACAAAAACACAAAAATGTTGTGGCACTTTAAAGACTCACTGCTGTTCAGGGAGCTTCACGGTCCTCATTGCCTCCTCCACCCCCACCCCCTGGGAAATCCCTTTAGCCTGGTCCAGACCCTGCCCCCCTACACACACGTGCGCATGCTCACACACACATACAGAGAGGGGGGGAAGTAAACAAAAAGACACAGACTTACCCAGAAGGTGCCACATTGGGCTGCTCCTTCCTCTTCCTCCTTGACCTCCCCCCAGGGGAAGATGGAAGGAGTGCTCATGCAGGGGCTTTCCCTACCTCCTTCAGCGGCTGCTGCTGCCTCCCCACCCACCTCCTCCCAGGAAAGCAGCGAAGGCATCGGCCCTTCTCCAGCGGCTGCTGCTGCCTCCTTAAGAGGTTGTATGTGTGCTGCTTGGACGGCGGTGGAGGTGGCGGCTGGGCAGCATGTGCGGATGGGGTAAGGAGAGGGAGAGCTCACGCTGCCCGGAACAGCTCGCTGCACCACCGCCATCACTCCTTCTAGCAGCAGCACAACTCTCGCGAGAGTTCTGCTGCCTGGACATCCTACTGTCGGGGGAACAGGGAAGGGAACTTAGGGAAGAGCTTGTGCTGCGCCGCCTGGACCAGCAATGCCTGGACCAGCACTGACTGGACCAGCTCTTCCCTTCCCCCAGCAGCAGGGTGTCCTGGCAGCATGGCGCAAGCAGCACAACTCTTGCAATGCCCAGACAGACATCCTGCAGGAAGTTCTGCAGGAGATCCGGGCATCGTGAAAGTTCTTCTTCTGCTGCTGCTACTAGAAGGAGCAGCGGTGGGGGTGGTTGAGCTGCTCTGTGTAGCACAGCATGAGCTCCCCTCCCCTTCCCCGAGCCACACACACCACCTCTTCCACCACCACCCAAGCAGCACCCGCAGCCTCTTAAGGAAGCTGCAGCAGCCTCTGGAGGAGGAGAAGGAAGAGCTGATGTCGTCACCGCTCTCCTGGGAAGAGGGGGGAGGGGGGAGGGGAGGGGGCATGGCCAGCCAGTTCTACTACCGGTCCGCACAGACAGGGGAGGAACGGCTGATGCCCAACACTGCAAGTAACCACTCCAGAGTCTCTTCAGGCATTTTATAATTGTATTGAAAGCATAGCAGGATACAGTCCATCAAAATATCAGGAAGCAAATAGATAAAGCAGGCAGCTTGGGTGATGGAAAGCTGCTCTCTCTCTCTCTCTCTCTGTACCTTTTGGCCCTCCCCCTTAGGGACCTCAACCAATGATGTTACAATAAGACATGTCAATCACTCAATAAATTTCAGTTCTCCAAAACCACAAGGCAACCATGAGGCTCACATTGTTTACATATGTCCACTCTCCCCCAGACTTGAAATTGCCATTTTGAAGAGGCAACAGAAATCAGAGAAAAGCACAGTTTTTTCCATCGCATCTCCCTCCTTCCCTTGTGTGACTAATGTTATGTCCGGCCCTTATAAGCACCAGTCCAGACAACGATGAAAAAAAACAGCCACAAGTATTTGCATAAGAACATAAGAACAGCCTTGCTTGAACAGGTCACAGCCAATCCAGTCCAGCATTCTGTCTCACACAGTGGCTCACTATTTCTTTCAGGGTATTCCCAAGGAGATGCCTTCACCTGCTTAGGATTCCCTGGAAATGGCATTGAGAGATATCCTGCCTATCTCTCCCATCCTGAGGTTGTATCCATAATTATAGCCATTGATACCCTAGTCCTCCATGAACTTGTCTAATCCTTTCTTAAAGCTGTCAAGACTGACAGCTGTCACCACTTCTTCTGGCAGGGAGTTCCATAGACCAGTAATCCTCTGGGTGAAAAAGTACTTTCTCTTATTTGTTTGAGAACTAGTACGCAAAAGTTTCATGGAGTGTCCCCTAGTTCTAGTGTTATGCGATAGGGAAAACAGTTTTCCTTATCTACTTTGTCCACACCGTGCATGATTTTATAAACTTCAATCAGGTCACCTCTTAGACACCGTCATTCAAGAGTGAAGAGACCCAACCATTGCAGCCTCAGATGGTAAGGAAGGTGTTCCAGTCCCCTAATCATTCTGGTTGCCCTCCTCTGCACTTTTTCCAGCTCCATAATATCCTTCTGGAGGTATGGTGACCAGAACTGTACACAGTATTCCAGATGGGGCCTCACCATAGATTAATAAAGAGGCAAAATGACACCTGCTGACTTATTTTCTATACCCTTCCTAATGATCCCTAGCATTGAGTTTGCTTTTTTCACTGCTGAGGCACACTGGGTTGACACCTTCAATGAGTTGTCCACCAGGACACCAAGGTCCCTTTCCTGGTTTGTCGCAGAGAGTTCAGACCCCATCAGTTTATAAATGTAATTGGGGTTCTTTGCCCCAACATTCATCACTCTGCACTTACTAATGTTGAAGCTCATTTGCCACTGTTTTGCCCACTCCCCCAGTGTCAAGAGATCCCTCTGGAGCTCCTCACAATCTCTCACAGTTTTCACTACCCTGTATAATTTAGTATCGTCAGCAAATTTGGCTACCTTGCTTTTTACTCCTACCTCTAGATCATTTATGAAGAGGTGGAAAAGCAGGGGTCCCAGTACTGAACCTTGGGGGACCCCACTCTTTAATTTAATTTAATTTAATTTTTGCGCTTATATACCACTCACTCAGGCGAACCCGACACAGGCCGGTTTACATAGCGGACAATAATACGAAATACAGTAACATAACATACAATAAATACAGCAAAAAATCAATCACCAAAAGTACAATTACAAATCCCTGTCTGCAAAAATTACAGATATATATATATATATATATATATATATATATATATATATATATATATATATATATATATATATATATATATATATATATATATATATATATATATATATATATATATATATATATATATATATATATATATATATATATATATATATACACACACACACACTACAATATGCACTACAATACAGTTTCTAACAATACATCAAATAAGGTACAATACAATAAAATCCTAAACATCAGTTAATCACATCAAAGAGTACAAAATATTAAAAAAAATTCAAAACGTCAAATAACAATATAAAAAATATTCCCAGCACAGTCCTTTTAGTCCTTCCAGAAGGGGGGTGGGTGGAACAAAAGCGTGCACAAGTCCTGAAGCTCCAAGCCGACCAGCCTCCTCGCCTCCACCGAGGCCCAGACCATGGCAAGTCCAGCCGCCCGCCGCAGCTGGCCCCAAATATTAGCCAACAACAAGAAGCATCCCAGGGGGCCAACCAGGAAAACCCGTAGCATCTCCCACCTGTCTCTACTCCTGGGAGCCAGTGGCATGGACTCCCGGGCAAGACAGGGAGTCCCTCTCCGCGACGGCGGCGTCTCCCCTTTTTCTGCTCTCTGGGTGGGCCGGCCCAGAGAGCGAAGTCAGCTGTGGGGGGGCGGTGGCTCTCCCACCTATCTCCACTCCCGGGAGCCGGTGGCGTGGGCTCCTGGGTGAGACAGGGAGTCCCTCTCCGCAATGGCGGTGTCTCCCCTTTTTCTGCTCTCTGGGTGGGCCGGCCCAGAGAGCGAACTCAGCTGTGGGGGGCGGTGGCTCTCCCACCTGTCTCCACTCCCGGGAGCCAGTGGCGTGGGCTCCCGGGTGAGACAGGGAGTCCCTCTCCGCAACGGCGGCGTCTCCCCTTTTTCTGCTCTCTGGGTGGGCCGGCCCAGAGAGCGAAGTCAGCTGTGGGGGGCGGTGGCTCTCCCACCTGTCTCCACTCCCGGGAGCCAGTGGCGTGGGCTCCCGGGTGAGACAGGGAGTCCCTCTCCGCAATGGCGGCGTCTCCCCTTTTTCTGCTCTCTGGGTGGGCCGGCCCAGAGAGCGAAGTCAGCTGTGGGGGGGCGGTGGCTCTCCTACCTGTCTCCACTCCTGGGAGCCGGTGGTGTGGGCTCTCGGGCGAGACAGGGAGTCCCTCTCCACGACGGCGGCATCTCCCCTTTTTCTGCTCTCTGGGTGGGCCGGCCCAGAGAGCGAACTCAGCTGTGTGGGGGGGGGGGCGGTGGCTCTCCCACCTATCTCCACTCCTGGGAGCCGGTGGCGTGGGCTCCTGGGTGAGACAGGGAGTCCCTCTCCGCAATGGCGGTGTCTCCCCTTTTTCTGCTCTCTGGGTGGGCCGGCCCAGAGAGCGAACTCAGCTGTGGGGGGGGCGGTGGCTCTCCCACCTGTCTCCACTCCCGGGAGCCAGTGGCGTGGGCTCCCGGGTGAGACAGGGAGTCCCTCTCCACAACGGCGGCGTCTCCCCTTTTTCTGCTCTCTGGGTAGGCTGGCCCAGAGAGCGAAGTCAGCTGTGGGGGGGCGGTGGCTCTCCCACCTGTCTCCACTCCCGGGAGCCGGTGGCGTGGGCTCCCGGGTGAGACAGGGAGTCCCTCCACTTGGAGAAGTGTCCATTTAGTGCTACCCTCTGTTTCCTGTCCCTTAGCCAGTTGCTGACCCAGGACAAGACCTGTCCCTTTATTCCATGACTGGCAAGTTTATTCATGAGCCTTTGGTGTGGGACCTTGTCAAAAGCCTTCTGAAAGTCCAGATAAACAATGTCAACTGGATCCCCCTTATCCACATGCTTGTTGACACTCTCAAAAAATTCCAACAGATTAGTGAGGCATGATTTGCCCTTGTAAAAGCCATGTTGGCTCTCCTTTAGCAGCGCCTTCTCTTCTATTTGCCTATTAATTCTATCTTTTAGGATGGTTTCCATCACTTTACCTGGGACACATGTCAAACTGACAGGTCGGTAATTTCCTGGATCACCCCTGGATCCTTTTTTGAAAATTGGTGTTACATTCGCTACCTTCCAGTCATCAGGCACAAAGCCTGATTTGAGGGAAAATTATATATTTTGGCTAGGAGATCAGCAATTTCATCTTTAAGTTCCCTGAGAACTTGTGGATGGATGCCATCTGGTCCTGGTGATTTGTCAGTGTTTAGTTTAACAAGACATGCAAGGACCTCCTCCCTGGTTATTTCTGTCTGGCTTAATTCTTCCGTATCCCTCCCTACGAAGATAGGCTCTGTTTTGGGCATGTGGTCTCTGTCTTCTTCAGTGAATACTGAAGCAAAGAATTCATTGGGTCTCTCTGCAATCTCTGTTTCCTCTTTAATAACCCCTTGCCTTCCATTGTCATCTAATGTTCCAATGGCCTTCCTAGTTGGGTTCTTACTTCTAATGTACTTAAAGAAGTCTTTGTTATTTCTCTGAGTATTTTAGCTATACGCTCCTCAAAGTCTTGCTTTGCTTTCCTGATTGTTGCCTTGCATTTGTTCTGCCAGAATTTATGTTTCTGCCTGCTGTCCTCATTCGGACAAGCCTTCCATCTTCTAAATGAGCTTTTCTTGCTTTTGATCACTTCCCGAACAGCTCCTGTAAGCCACATCGGAGTCCTCTTGGACCTGGCAGTGCCCTTTTTCCTTTTGGGTATGCATTCCAATTGGGCCTCTGTTATTGTTATTTATTCAACTGTCTTTCAGAGATGAACTTACAGGATGCTCCAGACACAGAGATGGCTACACAATCCCAGTGGAGTCAGTCCCACCAGACTCTTGCCGTGTAGGAGGCAATAACTAGCTAGCATAGGAGCGTAGCATAATGGAGGAGACCCAGGCTTAGCACTAGACAGCTACCTGTGGGAAGTGAGAAGTGTAGATCCAGCCCGGCTCCACCCTTGTTTACCCGTGGGGCTTATATAGTGTCTTCTCAGCAGTGGCTCCTTGATACAAAGTAGCGACCCACCAGGTAACATTTCATTTCATTTTTTTGATTTATACCCCGCCCTACTCAGCCAGGGCTGACTCACGGCGGCTTACAACAGGTAAATCAAATACAGTATAACAAATGAAATACAATATAACAACATAAACAACACACAAAATACAATAGCATACAATTGCAAATTACAAGTTACAAAATTACAAATCAGTACAAAATAAATATACATTAGTATCACAACATAACAGAGCAAAGCTTAATGTACTTAGCAATGTACCAACCCCCCCCCCCAACAACATCCCAGGCAGTGACCAAAGAAACCAGCCATGGGCTTATAAGCCCAGCAGGACTACAAAGTTGTAGACCCGCATAGTCCTGTCGCCCTCCGTCCCAACGCAACCAACTCCAAGCGGTGGCCATGGCATCAGCTGGAACTATGTTAATGATGGCTCCTGTCATCCTATCCATGGGAACAACCACCAGCTGCAACTCCCAGGGTGGACCAGACCAGAGGGAAGACCAAGCAGGTGTCGGTTGGTAGAGCACCGGTGGTGACTCACACGGCCGGGCCAGGAGAGGAGCGTGGTGCCTTCATGGCGGAGATGGTGGTGGTGTTTTTGTGGCCCCAGAGCTGCGAGGCCAGCTGCTACCACTCTTGCTGAACGGCCGGCCAGGAGAGGAGTGCTGCACCTTCGCAGCAGAGATGGTGGCTGCATTTTTATAGCCCCGGAGCTGCAAGGCCAGCTGCTACCACTCTCGCTGACTGGCCGGGCCAGGAGAGGAGCACGGCTCCTTTGCGGCGGAGATGGTGGTGGCATTTTTGTAGCCCCAGAGCTGCAAGGCCAGCTGCTACCACTCTTGCTGACCGGCCGTCCAGGAGAGGAGTGCTGTGCCTTCGCAGCAGAGATGGTGGTGGCATTTTTATAGCCCCGGAGCTGCGAGGCCAGCTGCTACCACTCTCGCTGACTGGCCGGGCCAGGAGAGGAGCACGGCTCCTTTGCGGCGGAGATGGTGGTGGCATTTTTGTAGCCCCAGAGCTGCAAGGCCAGCTGCTACCACTCTTGCTGACCGGCCGGCCAGGAGAGGAGTGCTGCACCTTCGCAGCAGAGATGGTGGCTGCATTTTTATAGCCCCGGAGCTGCAAGGCCAGCTGCTACCACTCTCGCTGACTGGCCGGGCCAGGAGAGGAGCACGGCTCCTTTGCGGCGGAGATGGTGATGGCATTTTTGTAGCCCCAGAGCTGCAAGGCCAGCTGCTACCACTCTTGCTGACCGGCCGTCCAGGAGAGGAGTGCTGTGCCTTCGCAGCAGAGATGGTGGTGGCATTTTTATAGCCCCGGAGCTGCGAGGCCAGCTGCTACCACTCTCACTGACCGGCCGGGTCAGGAGAGGAGTGCTGATAACCATGAGTAACCAATCATATCAGGGTATATGGAGAACAGGATCCAAAACTGTAACCAATCACAGGGCTTGGATTAGCATAACCAGCGTGCCCTGGAACGGGGGATTTTGTGCCATTTAGGCTCCTAATATGGATGGTGGGAAAACACAATTTTCCTCTTGCAAAACGCCGCCCGCGCTACTTGCAAATGTGCCTCAACTACCTTCAGCTGAAGATGGTTACTTAGTTTTCTTCAGACTTCTGCATTTTAATTCCCAAAGCTTTATGAATTGGGAGGAGGCTTATTCATATGAACACATCCTCATCTCTAGCTTCAGCCCCATGTGTGCACTAGTTGTTTATGAGATGACCTTTTCTTTGCAAGAGGAAAATTGAGTTAGAAAGCATCCTTGCCCAGCCTCATACTTACCTTGTCATGCTCCTGAAATATGAGCTGTCTCTGACCTCTCCACAATAGTTGCTTACATCAACCAGGAGGGAAAAATTCTGCTGCTACAGCATCTGTAGTTATGGCAGAAAGCCTCTTTTGTTGCTATTTTTGAAAAAAAGAGGCACATTTGTGGGGGAGAAAACAGGAAATCTTAATTCAATTCTAGGGATTCTTCTCAGAAATGTGCAGCTCCAGTCTTTCAGAGCTTTCTCTTTTCATTGGCTTGTTTCATATTACTATCTTCATGGCATGTGAGTGTGAGAGCAGGAGAACAGCAAAACAATCAGATCTTGAATACTGAAAAGGTTAAAACCACAGTCTGTTGTCCTTCCAAACAATATTGGTTATCAACATTCAGAGGCCTCATTTGTATGACAAAAATCATAAGAAGAGACAAGGGCAGCTTGAATCCATTACTGTGACAATAGCAATCAGGAAAATGAGATGTGTTAGGTACTTTGGGCATTCTCATCACATTGTTCAAATTGCTTATTGTTAGGGGTCTCCCTCCTCGAACTTCAGAACATTCTGAGGAGTTTGGCAGTTGTGGTTTTTTCAACCACAATCAGGTGTACTTCAGGCATCTGCAACCTTGTGCTGGTTAATCTTTCTCACACTAGCTCAGGTGAAAGGAACTACAGAATAAATTCACCAAAAGGTGGTTTCATTTTGGCAATTTAAAGTTTGACCTAGACACAAAAGAAGAAGGGGGAGGAGGGAGCGGCAACATTTGGCTAATCTTCTGCAGTAGTGATTTAATAGCCTTTTATAAGTTGTTCTATGGAGAAGCAACCACTCATCTTGACACAGTGTATTCCAGCATAGCACCAGCATAGCCCCACATACCTTGCTCAGCTCATAGGAAATGTTCTACCCCACCTTTAGCCAAGCATGGCAGAATTCCAGAAGCTACATTTTGTTAAACAATACTTATCAAGACCTTATATGCCAATCATAAAACTCTAAACCCTGATTTGGAACACATGGTATTACCTTATGCAAGACAATCCAAGGATCTTAAATTCAATCATGCAGGTTTACTTCAGTCCCAAATGAGAAATGCTGACTCGTTTGTCTTTATCTACATTAAACGGTTCAGTAAAAGGGGACTATCATTCTGGGCTGGAGAAAGAAAGAGTGTGATAGACTATATTATTGTATCTAAAGATTTTATTCAATTTATGTTGTGTATGTAACTCAGATGTAACGCGATTGTAATTGAATCTAATGATCCTCCATCTTTCCTTCCTCTTCCTCTTGTGTAAATATCATGAGACTTGTTTTACACCATAGCTGTAGTGTTAATTACCTTGTAACCAATCAATGTGTTTGTTGCCCTGTTGTTTACCGTGTTGTCCAATCACTTGGCTCCGCACCAGGTTTGAATCCTTACCTATTGTATATAAGGACTACCATCCAATAAAGATGTGTTTAGCCCCATGACTGCTGGCTACTGCATATCAATCTGTAAACATCAAATTGGCGATGAGGATGGGATATGGCATCCCACAGCATCATGCTCCCTCTGTTCGACATCAGGGCTCCGGAGCTAGTTCAAGCAAGCCATAGTGGCCAAGAAGATAGACAAAGAGTAGCAAATGCACACTTGCCTCCTTGCACAATGCGGCCTCGCCATGCTCGAACTTGCAACACACCTCCTGCTCCCATGGGACATCGATACTGTCCCGCTCAGAGAAATCCTGGCTGCGCTGCAGAATCACCTGCAGCCTAAGGTATCCATCTACCCGGCAAGAGTAGCCTTTCACAGGTGAGACCAGTGCCCCGGGGAATCCGTAGCCAACTTCGCCGCTGCCCTCAGGCTGGCTGCTGCTCCTTACCAGTGGGACAACCTGGAGGAAGCTCTGAGGGACCACCTGCTGTCTGGAATGAGGGACGAGGAAGCCCAGCGGAGGTTAATGGCCAGATACTACCTTACATTCAAGTCTGTCCTTCAAGAGGCTCTGGCGGCTGAGATGGTGTTGGCTGGCATAAAGTCTTTCAAGTCGAGGTCTGCCGCAACTGAGGGGTCAGGGTCTGCCATGCAGGTCACCCGCCACTCATCCCCACACACATCCGGATCATCCGACTCATCACTATCCACTTCATCACTGGGGTCCAGGTCCAGTGACAATGACGGTGAGGTCCAGAAACTTCGGAGGAAAACGGCCGAGAAGCGATTCATCAAGAAACTACAGGGGCGGTGCGATGGCTGCGGAGGAAAGCACAACCGGAGAAAGTGCCCCTTTTGGAAGGCTGAATGCCTCCACTGCGGGCACCCAGGATGCATTGCAAAGGTCTGCAGGCAGTGTTGGAAGCAAGGCCAGGGGTCCCCTGACCAGCCAAGACAGAAGGGAGCGGCCATCGGCAAGATTTCTTCAGAGGAGCCAACCGTGAACTGTGTGGCCAATGCACACCATCGGTTTTAAACAAAGGTACTGATACAGGGGGTCCCTGTTAGGATGGAGGTGGGTTCAGGCACGTCCTACTCCATTGTGTCCCAGAAATAGTTCTTGCGAATTCCCTCCAGTTCACACCCAAAGTAGAAGGCTTTTAAAACATCCCTATGGGATGTGCAAGGAAACTTGATTCCTGTTTTGGGGGTGGGGGATTTTGACCAAAAAACTACCCCTCATGGTCCTTAAGCAAGGTTCGAACTGCCTTTTGGGAGTCCAGTGGTTTGCCCCGTTAGGACTAACCATGGTGCGAGACGTGTCTGATGCACACCCAGCAGTTTTCAAGAAGGTGCTCGGGAAGTACAAGGGCCCCTCAGTTTCATTTGACCTGGATCCAGCGATTAGACCCATTTAGCTCAAGTCACGAAGAGTACCCTTCACCCTCAAAGACAAGATTGAGGTGGAACTGGACAAACTGGTGGGTCAGGGGATTTTGGTTCTGGTGGACTTCGCGGACTGGGAGACACCGATCGTTACTGCTATGAAATTTAATGGGGAGGTTAGGATTTGCGCAGACTACAAGTGTACGATCAATAAGGCCATTCAGCCCAATGCCTACCCAGTCCCAGTAGTTAGCCATTTACTAGCCACTTTACACGGGGATAAATGCTTCGCTAAGTTGGAGTTAGCACAGGCTTATCATCAACTAACGGTCACACCTGCTGCAGCCACCGCCCAAACTATTGTTACTCACAAGGAAGCATTTAAGGTAACACGCCTCCAGTTCAGGGTGAATTCAGCCCCTGATTTATTTCAGTCACTGGTTGAACAGCTCTTAAAGGTTCTCCCCTAGGTTCTCCCCAAGGTTCTCCCCTACTTCGATGATGTCCTGGTAACTGCTGAGAACGAGTCCCAGCAAGCTAGGAGGTTGGAACAGGTTTTATCAGTGTTGGAGAATGCGGGATTACGTCTGCAGAAAGACAAATGTGGGTTCCTTGCAGTGGAAGTTGAGTTCCTTGGGTACAAGATCACCCCCGAAGGAGTTAAACTTTCTGACTCCAAGGTTGTAGCTGTTCATAACGCCCCTCGCCCAACCGCAAAGGCAGAGTTGCAGTATTTCCTGGGACTGCTCAATTTCTACCACTCCTTTTTGCTGCAGAAAGCATCTGTGGCCGAGCCACTGCATCGGCTTTTAAAGAAAGATGCAGTTTGGTGATGGGGAGAGAGCCAGGAATGCACTTTTAAAGAGATAAAACAGCTTCTCTCTTCAGAAGCGATCTTAACCAATTTTGACCCAAAGAATCCCGTGGTACTTGTGTGTGATGCTTCACCAGTGGGGGTGTGGGCTGTGCTGTGTCATGTCCTGGATAACGGGTGGGAAGCTCCGATTGCATTCTACTCGAGGTCACTTTCAAAGGCAGAGAGAAATTATGCCCAAACAGACAGAGAGGCTCTTGCAATAGTCGCTGGAACTAAAAAGTTCCACAATTTCCTCTATGGTAGGGACTTCACCATTGTAATGTATGACAAGCCGCTGCTGGGGATCTTCGTTACGACCAAGCCCACCCCCCAAATACTGTTCCCTCGAATGCTACAGTGGGCAATCTTCCTAAACTCTTACCAGTTCACACTGGTTCACTACCCGGGCAGAGATCAGCCATGCTGATGCGCTTTCCCAGTCTCCCTTGCCTAAATTAGGGAAGCCCGAGTGTGAGATTGAGCAGGACCACCAGGTGTTGCTAATTGAATCCCTTGACTCACCTCCGATTGTGCTCCTGATCTCGCCAAGGTTATGCTGAAGGACAAGGTTATGTCCTCGGTTGTTTCATGGGTAAAGAAAGGGTGGCCTATGACTCCCTCAACTGAGGAGTTCAAAGCATTCTTTTGAGAAAAAATTGAGCTTTCACTCGAGAGAGGTTGCCTGCTGTGGGGACAGAGGGTGGTCATTCCTGAGGTGTTGCACTCCAAGGTGCTCAGGTTGCCACACATCAGCCACACTGGAATTGTGCGCTCAAAGGCATTGGCCAGGAGCTATTTCTGGTGGCCCCAGATCGACACAGATATTGAGCAGTTGGTGGGCACTTGCGAGAGTTGCCAGAATTCTCAACCCGAGGAATCCTGACTTCCCTCCAGAGAATGGGACACAGCCCACGGACCTTGGTTGTGAATACACATCGATTTCACTGGTCCGTTCAGGGGTGCACTTTTCTTGCTAGTGGTCGACTCTTATTCAAAATGGTTGGAGGTTGTTCCAATGCCCAGCACCTCCTCCGCAGCCACCATTAGGCAGTTGAGAAGGCTGTTTGCTTGCTTCGGACTGCCCAATGTGCTGGTGTCTGACAACGTGAGTATGTTCACGTCAGTCGAATTCCAGGCATTCCTTGAATGGAATGCCATTTGACACATCAGGTCTGACCCTTTCATCCTGCAACAAACGGTCAGGTCAAGTGCCAGGTACAAACAATGAAAGCGGTGCTCCAGCGCATGGGAAAGGGGGACATCGAATTGCAGCTTTGTCAATTCCTCCTTTGCTACAGAGTAACCCCCCTGGCATCCAGAATGTCCCCCGCAGAGCTTCTGATGTGCAGAAGACCGGTCTCACTGTTTGACCAGTTGGATCCGACCAGGGTGGAGGATGGGGGAACAATGTTGAGATTGAGCATAAAAAGTGTTTGCAGCAGGGGACCCAGTGTATTGCAGAAATTATGCGGCTGCCAGACCAGCATGGGTCCCAGGGGTTGTGGTTGAGCAAACAGGACCAGTGTCCTACCAAGTTAAGACTGGTATGTGTCTTTTGTGGTAGTGACATGCCGACCAGCTCAGGTGTTGGGTCATGGAATTCCAAGAGGTATAGTGGGATGACAGTCATGGCAGCTCCACATTAGGTCTCCCCCACTCGCTTATCCCAAGGGGGAGACATGGTAGATGGCTCGCCAGGGCAATCAAATTTCCATCCCATCCATTCAAGCCCGTCTCCAGAGTCCGAATGCCCTGACACGGAAAGTTTAGATTTTGAGTTCCAGGATGGGGGGGGGGAGTTTGCAGAATGTTCCCCGACT
Organism: Bradypodion pumilum; assembly: GCA_035047305.1. Taxonomy (NCBI): domain Eukaryota; kingdom Metazoa; phylum Chordata; class Lepidosauria; order Squamata; family Chamaeleonidae; genus Bradypodion; species Bradypodion pumilum. The sequence goes on from JAWDJD010000001.1 coordinate 431,144,833, forward strand.
TGTCCAAGAGAGAAGTGGGGCTTTGATTTCTCCCAGGTAAACCCCCAGCCTTCTGTGTTTGAGTCTACCTCTACTTCCCAGAAAATGAGGCAAGTTGTTGAGTTGCCCTCTCAGGCGGGAATTTTTGTTAAGTTATTCTCCACCTCTTCCAAATTTTGATTTAGAGCGATCCCCTGATCCATCTGTATCTAAATGGGATTATGATTTGGTTTGCCCTTCCCTGGGTCCTCTTCCAGGAACGAGCCAGTGCTTCCGAAATGCAAATAAGTCTACTCACTCCCCCCCTGCGGAATGTGAGCCTTCAGCACCCAACCTGCCGAGCTCCTCTGAGCTCAGCCAAGCAGCTGTTCAGCCCAAACCTGTGTGCAGGCCTCCACAATGGGTGAGGGACTTTGTCCCATCCTAGGCAGGTGGGTTGTTGTGTATATAACTCAGATGTAACACGATTGTATTTTGATCTAACGATCCTCCATCTTTCCTTCTTCTTCCTCTTGTGTAAATATCATGGGACTTGTTTCCTGCCTTAGCTGTAGTGTTAATTACCTTGTAACCAATCAATGTGTTGTTGCTCTGTTGTTTACCAAGTTGTCCAATCACTTGGCTCCGTGCCAGGTTTGAATCCTTACCTATTGTATATAAGGAGCATTGCTCCACCATTGACTTCATGTTCAGATTGACTACCATCCAATAAAGATGTGTTTGGCCCCCTGACTGCTGGCTACTGCGTATCAATCTGTAAACATCAAAATTTATTAGTGCATTCAAGGTCTCATCCTTTTATGACAGTGACCACCTCCCATTAAACCTGTTATTTAGCTTTCCATTAACTAATATGTGGCCAAAATAAAGGATCAGTGGACCTACAGATAGTGAAATTAAGCTAAGCTTAGTTAGATGGAATGCCAATATGGACAGGGTTATTGCAAAGTTATTTAATTCTCATACTTTTAGAGAGGTATCAAAAAAAATTAGATTGTGAACACTTAAGACACTGGGATAAAGGTATTTGAGTGTCTGATAGATGAACGTAAAACAAAGGCAGAAAGCAAGTAACATAAACAGATCATCGTTTGATAAGGAATCTCATCAGGCCAACATTGCTTTAAGAGCCAAATATAGAGAACATAGACTTAACAGATATTACAAGGGATTAATTAAAGGAAATGAAATCCCATTACAAAGCATTAATCAAATTTAAAAAGTCAGAAGATACTCATAGGCATGGGATCAGCTAAGGTTAGCAATAAAACAAAAGTATTCCTCCCAATTTTGGAGACTGGTCTCAGGCTGTTCAAACAAATATCCATCCTCAGCTATATCTTAGGAAATCTGTGATTGCAAAAGCAGACAAGGAAATCTTTTCTGAATCTCCTCTTCATCCATTCACTGGTATATCCTGCCAAATGAATTGTGGTGGTTGCTATCATGGAGAAATACCACACACTTGTTATATAATAATATAACAATACAATTGATGACCCATTTCTACCCATTCCCAGAAACATATATCTTATCTGTGGCTGCACTGAGGCTACAGAATTTCTTGCCATCTGGTTAGCCATCCAGTTACAGGTAACCTTTTTATTTAGGCACTCCTTCAGAAAATGTTACCCTATGTACTGCATCTCGTTGTTCTGTGCAGGACAATGACAATAAAGGTTTATCTTATCTTATCTCTTTTAAAGAAAAAAATTATTAATATTTTAATCAATTTGTGGAGTGTTTTGATTAATGTTACTATTACAATGATTATAAGTATGCTTGTCCTGTTAATTTTATATTGTTCTTAACAATTTTGTGAGACACCTTGAGTCCCAATTCAGGGGGGAATGGAATAAAACACACATTAATATATTTCATCATCAACATCATTGGAAAAAATAGTATGTGTCTCGGTTCCTCTTATTGTTGAGAAGATTTCACAGATTTTATTTCAAAAATACATTTGTAATCCTGTTCTGTTTCTGGAATGATTTCTGTTTAATAAAGTACTTGGAGATTAAAACTAAATATTGAATGAATGGAAACCAAGTTTATATAAAGATGCCCTGCTTACATGTAACTGATTACCCGATGATAAGCTGTTCATTTTGGTTTGACATTCTGTTTTATTGTGTGCTGTTCTAAGGATTTTGTTGTTACTTTAGCTGGATTTATTTCTTTACTCTGTTAAAACATTGCTTTTATTCTGTTTTATTTTTAATTGTTTTTAATTTTTAATGCTTATTTTAGCTACTCCTTGTTATGATGGGATATATTCATACTGTAAATGTATAAGATGGGTTAGTTGCCACCTGTTACAATTATGTTTCTTAACTGGCAGTAAAATACACAGAACACTTACTTGCTGTGTAGGGAAGACTGAATAGCATGGGAAAATATCCCAGATGAGTGGGATATAAATGCAATAAATAAAAAAATAATAACTTCATAATAATCTCATAAATATATGGTTTGCCCCTTTTCACCAAATTTAACATTTCTATGAAGATCACATGTACATTATTTTCTCCACTGAACTCGGTATTCAAAAACATAAATCTTAAGGTTTTTCGATTAACTATTAGTATGAGACTGGAATGTGTTTCAAAGGCTATCCTGAAAAACAAAACAACATTATTCTGCTTATCTGCTTTTCCTTCAGGCTCTGCACACAGGAGGTCATGTTATGTTATAATTCGCCTTGCAATTGATTTTTAATACCCACATTCCTGATACCAAGACAATGTGATGTTAAATGTTTACATATAAAGGCATAGAAATGTCTATGTATGTGTTAAGGCACAGCAACCACACAGAGACCAGGGAGAGAGAAAGAGCTTAAGGCTATCTCACCAAGGTTCTAATTTAACATCATGGATTACTTTCCTAGAAGGACTGCATAATGATTTTGTCCATTCATTTTGTGTCTACATTTTTGTAAAACAATAATTACAGGCATGGTTTCTGGTGCTCCTATTCTTTCAAAGGAAACAAAATAATGAGATGTGTTAGTATTTGAATAAATGGTAAGCATGCAAGTTTGTGATAATCAGGAAAAATAGGGAAAAGACCAAGATGGAGGAATACTATTATTTTATAAGAAAATGTATTAACAACACAATTCTTTTTTTAAAGACACATTCCTGCCTGTAAAGAAATTGTTGAACATCCATATGCATATTTTAAGGTGGAACTTTTTAATTAGAGCTGTTCTCCTTCTAGCCAGCTACTCGTCTGGAATATCTTGACTGCCTCATTGAAGATGTTTTGCCATTTTCAGTTCAGAAAACTCAGCAATCAGCTTAATTGGGTTTCATGTCCTGAGACAGTGAGTTTAAAAGCCCCCTTAGTGTTACTTTGTGCTTTAATTTCCATGCTGAAAGAAGCAAACATATGGGTACAATTTATTACATGAACAGTGGTGAGGGGAAATCTTTTGAGTGCGTTACTTAAGCTTGCTTTAATTGCACCCCAACCCTTGGGTAATGATGGGTAATGACCATAACAGTTTTGAATACTTTCTTGGGAATGCTGGGAGAACAAGAAGTCTAGTGAGGCAGTTTGTGGTAGTAAGACAACTAACAGTAGCAGGAGACAATCATGTGATCTTCCCTTACTATCTATCTCTGGATTTCTCACAGGACTCGTAGTGCCACTTACAACCATCTGTGCAACAGCTCAATTAGAGAGACCTCATAAAGTTCCACTGGTAGAAAATCACTCTTGATTTTTCCTGCAAAAATCTGAATTTTGGAGCTGCTTCAACTTTCCTAGCATACTTATGAGAGAATTGCAAAGGTTTACTTTTTATGCTCTTTATTATTGGGATAATAAGTCCACTGTAAACATATGAGATATGGATAATTAAATGAAAGTATGCACAGAGGAGGTGATTTACCAGAAGGCAATATAGAATTGCATCCTCCAGAGTTCAAGTCAGAAAAGGAATGTTATGTTGCAAATTGCCATTTAGATTCAAAGTACACATGAAAACACATATTGCTCCCTCTATTTACTTTTTCACCCCTAAATAAAGCAGCTACCCAGTATGCAATCTTCAGCAAAACAGCAGTTAAAAGTATATAGAGGAGAGCAATATACCATATTTTTTGGACCATAAGATGCACTTTTTCTCCCCCAAATGTGGGGAGAAAATGAGGGTGCGTCTTATAGTCCAAATGCTGGTCTTTGGCCAGCTGTGGCTATTGTAAAAGGATATTTTACAAGAGCCGCAGCTGGCTGAAGACTACTACTGCCGCCTCTCAGCTGTTCAGAAGACTACTACTGCCGCCTCTCAGCTGTTCAGAAGACTACTACTGCTGCCTCTCAGCTGTTTGGGGCAGGGGGAAAATATGAAAAACAAGTGGCCACTAGAGGGTGAAAATCGCAATTTCCCATTTAAATGCATTGGAAATAAATTTCTTGTATTCAAAAGTTTTCTGTTTGTATGTTCTCAAAGCATTTAAGTGGGAAACCACACCTGTGCTTAAAAAGAAAGGGTTTCACTTACCTTCAATGCCTTTGTCTCTACTCCACGTGGACAAAATGGAGGGGGAAAACATGCTTCATGATTGAAAGGAGAGCAAGAGCCTAGGCTAGAGTATCACTTCCTTCCTCAGTGCAATTGGCCTGCCTGCCCATTTCCCTTGCAGCGCCACCACTGATTGGTGGTACAAAATACAGTATCATTTTTTTTCCTGCTCTGAAAACGGTGCATCTTATGGTCAGGTGCTTCTTATGGTCCAAAAAAATATGGTAAGCAACTTCCTTTTCTCTTCTTCTGGTTCTAGATTGACCCTACCCTTAACTCAGGCAGAAAAATAAATAGGTATTTTTGAGGGATCTTCAGCTTCAGCTTCCTGAGTTGTTTGGGATATTTTGAAGATGTTAATCAATGGGTGGAAACAACCTACTGATTGTAACAAACTTTGACTTTTAAATAGTTTTTTGCTCTCTCCCCCTCATAATATTAATCCAGATGCTTTCTATGGGACATGCCATCTTATCCGCCTGTATTTCTATGAAGGGATATATGTTTTTAATATATACTGTTACTTGACCTCCCATTTTGCCCTGTCAGTTTTTTAACAGTTTGTAGCAGGGGTTCTCAACCTTTTCAAGTCATGGGTTGGGTCTTGCTTCCTCAGACAGTTGAGGGGGCCAGACTGCTGATCCCCCACCATTTATGGCTTTCATAAACAGCCAAAAACAAGTCTGTAGCTGATTTCAGCAGTGGCTAGAGTGAAGGCAAGCGCCAGATTATTTGGCACTATTGGCCATATCTGGCCCATGGGCCATAGGTTGAGAACCCCTCATTCATAGCCTTCAATTACTGTGTTTCATTCATGGGATTCATCCCACCAAGTTTCTGTTATTCTTATCAAATCATACTTCGCCTCCTGAACTAAGAGTTCAAGTTCTTCTTGCTTGTTTCCCATACTCCTTGCATTCGTATATTGACGTTGAAGTCAGTGTGACTTGTGGCCTGCTATTATTTCTCCCCTTTATTTAAAACAAAAATTATTATTATTGATCCCCATTTCAGGTTCTTTAGTCTGCTCCCCCTATTTTACATAAATGTTCATCTTTCTTTACATCTGATTTTACATTTAACTCCTCCTCCCATTTCAATTTAAAGTTATCTAGCTATCTGTACATCCATCCATCTGTTCAGAAAATCTGTCAGACTTTTGCCTGGACAGTGTGTTCTCCTTGTTTGGGCAAATTACATGTCGGTTAATTGCAGTATCCTTCCTTCTCAGGATAACTCAATTAACAATGTTTACCTTTTTGTTTTTATTAATTATATTTGATCTATTGACAGCTGATGTTGTTGAAGTTAAAAGGTTTATTTTCTATAACTATCTAAATAAACATATATTTTATATTTAATCTTGTGTCTGCAAGAAATAATATCTATGAAATGATACTCATACATTTCTAAATATCTGACATAGTCCTGATGGATCATAAAAATCAAAGTGCAAACATATCTTCAGTAGTTATACTCACAGCTGCCAACTCTTGTGGGGTTTTCTATTTGTTCCTGAGTGCTTGTCTTTTATGTTGAGAAACAGCATTAAAAACAGATTTAGGATTTGTAAAACTTTAAGTGCACAGTTGGAATGTATAAAGGATTTGAGAACCTTTCATAGGGCTTCAGGTTCCATCAAGAAAGCTTTAGAAAAGGTAAACAAAATCCAGAATTTTACTATATTTTAAATTAGGAAAAAGTAAACGTCACATAAGAGACAAACCTTTTAATGGATTAATTTTTCTAAAAGCATATGTGCTGAAATAGGTTATGGTCCATTCCATCTAGTATATATTTTAATCATCTTGCTTTTTAGCAAAGATGGCAATTCTTTCTGCCATCAGCAAGAAGATGGCCCTGCTCTTAGTCTTAATGTGCTATAGTGCCAACCTTGTAACATTGTAGAAGGTGGGAAAGGTTTATCTGCAAAAGGCAATTGTTTAGTATAACTATTAAAACACTTTCATTATAATAAGATAAGCAGACCAACAAAACATTTTACATCATTTCACATGGATGGATCCGAAATCAAGAGCAAATGTAATGGAGATGTACTTGAGATGCACAACAACCTAGACTTTTTCTGTAGGTTTTCATGTACTGTACATGATTGTACAGTACAACCAGGTTGATATTGTATTTATTTAAATTTATACCCTGCCTATCTGTCTAAAATGAAGAACTGGTACTACTGTATAAGATATTTCATAATGTGAGGTTCTGTCCTCCATAAGGTATTTTATATTTCTAATCACATCTTCTCCCTTCTGGTTGTGGTGTTCCTTACAAACATTCACAAAACACAGAGGAAAACATTTTCTGAGTGAGCTAAGATTTTTCAGAGAGAAAAGAATTAAGAAATGTGTTCTACCAAATACTCCTGATATCATTTCTGCAGTTCAACAAATATAAATAAATATAAATTTTTTAAAATACTCATTTCTCTATTTCACCACAATTCCTGTTTACAGTAAAAATGGAAGAAACTCACGGTGGAAATGAAAGGTAAGGTAGCAATTAAATAAGAAAATGAGCAAGGATATGTGATTTAGCCAACAAAGGAGATGAGGTAAACCATTGTAAATGCCATTGAAATCATTCTAAATGGTCTTCACCCCTGGATATTTTAAAAAGTAAAGGTGACATACTCAGAAGCTGCCTTAAAAGTTTACCCATCTAGCAGCATCCTGGTATTATACTTCATAATGAAGATTGTCTGTTTTTAATCTATAAATATGATAATTGAAAATTATGACTGTAATTTGAACAACTCCTCTCTTTGTGAAAGTTCTTTGAAGGCGCACCCACCCAAATAAAGACTCAGACACCGGTATTGGATTAAAGGCATTGGGCCAGTTTTATTGAATAATGCCCTAGTCCGAATTATCACTTTCAATTGGTGTATCATCCAATTGTAATTCTTTAAGGCAAGCAGGCCACAGTAGCACAGGTAAGGTTCCACCCAAAATGCCAATGGAAATTGGCTACATGTATCAATTTGTATCAATTTGTTTGTTGACACAAACAAATTGTTGACCGAAGTCAATATACTATCTACTGACCCCACCCTATGACGTGTATCCGTTCAAATATCAAGGGTTGCAGGCTGTGAAGCTGCTGACATCACCCCTTTCATGGTTCGCCCTTGACCAGCCAATCCTGTTTCCCCTGTACCTATCTACGTGTTGGCCAGTCAATTGCGAACCTGCCGGATACCTATGGGTCATAAATCTTTACCTTACCAGTGCTACCCGCCACACGGGGAGGCATCCATGATGACTCACCGCCCCCCCCCCAGACCGTCAGCCTGGAACCCCCTGCCCCGCCGGCTGGCGGGGAGTCTGTGTAGTAGCAGCCTGCTGTACAACATGGCCACAGTGGTACCGGTCACCAGGCGCTGGCCGCGTGGGGGTCATATACAGTAGCCACAACTGCTGGCAGGGCTCGTCCCACCTCATCTCAGGGTGAAGGGCCGCCCTCATCCTAAATTCTTCATCATAGGACAACCATGGCGGGCCAGGGAAATCAACCATGGCTCGGTAAATATTGTCCAGGTACTGGACCATTGGGATGGCCAAATCAGGATGGGCCCTTAGGTACACTGCCATATAAATCAAATAGGCCGGTAACCAGTTGGCCCAAGTGCGAGGTGGCTTACGATGACGGGACAACTCCTTGTCCCTGTCGTCCTGCCCCTCCCACTCCTCCTTAGTGGGTTCACGGTTCAGGAGGGTGAAAATGTCAACATATTCCCCACGCCATATCTTCTCCCTAGTAGCCTGGGATAAATGGTCACCCAGGGGTAGGGAGTAACCGGCTGTCGGCAGGGCTGCCGTTGGCACGGATTGTAGTGGGGGTACCCATAATGGGCCCTGTAGGACCTCCGAGAAGTTAGGCGTACTCATAGGGGCGGTCACCCCTGCTTTAACCCATGGATAATTGGGCACACAGGAAGTAACAGGGTAGTGTGGATTAAACTGCCCTCCTGCAGTAACTTGTTGCGGCCATGGCCACTGTACCCCCCCCCCAGCATTATTAGCTAGTGTCACCGGTGTACTGACCAGGATACTCACTCGGTGCACCCCCATGGGCCACCCCCACTGGGGGTTCCAGCCCGCGGTGGGCATCGGAGCTCGCGATGGCTATCGAGCTCTGTGTCCCGGTGCGTTCCTGCCAAGCAGGACCGGTCCCCGGTGGAAAGCCTTGTTGTAATGGCCTAATGGGGAACTGAGAGGCACTGGCTTGCACTGGCCTGATAGCCTCCAGCAGCTCAACCCTGTTGGAGGCCCACTGCACATCCGTGGCTTGAATGTGGGCCGGAACTGAAGAGCTGGCAAGCCCACCATCTGATTGTGGTGGGGCAATGCCCATTGATGCCTCGAGTGCCGATATGCGGGCAAGGAGAGCATCCACAGTGTCTGACCCACCAGGATAAGGTGGGCCAGATGGGCCGAATGGCCCGTCGGGTAATTGATGAGCGGGCAGAGGGATAAACCTGTGTGGCAATCCCTGGCCAGAATAGGGCCATCCCCAACAATCCTGCCCATGAGGGGCCGGTAGAATGGTGGGGTGCAATCCCGCACCGCGTCCAAGTGGGCTGCTATGCCCCAAGCCGGGCAAAGGTGCAACAGGGGTAGAAACCCCAGGGGAGCAGGCCTGTGCAGCCCCCGCCCGAGTCCTCCGACTGGGCGGGTAGGCAGAGGCCTGGTCACCCTCATTGGTGGCAGTGGGTATTATGACCCCCCCTGTGGGGTGGCCGCCCAAGCCCTCCAGCCCGGTGGTAGCCCCAAGGGGCCGCCTGGGCCTTGCGCTTGGGTGCCAAGCCACCCAAGCAGGCACTGATCGGAGGAGAGATATCCTCCGATCAAATTCAATAAAAAGGCAAGCAAACCGGGGAGCAGCGTCGGAGCGAACTTCTCCGCTTCATCGCTTCTCGTAAAATGGCAGCGAGGCTGCCTCGTGGCCACCCCCTTTTATAGAGGGGTGGCCACAGCCCCTAACTAGCCTGGATGTCTGCGTCCGGGTGGGGGCCCCCCGCAAAGAGCGTGGCAGCCATTTTGGCACCGCGCTTGCATATTTGAATGAACATTGGAATGAACATTTTCTGACTTTCTTTGATAAATTGATTTGTTTACTTCTAGGAGAACTGGAGTTACAATATTTCATGGGCCTGTTTCTACCTTTATTTGCAGATATTTATTTGGATAGGCAAGCTTCTAAGTCCTAGGGTGTTCCAAGAAGAAGGAATGGAAAACCACTTCTGAGTATTCTCTACCTAGAAAACCCTGTAAAAGGTCATCATTTGTCAGAATCAATGACAATTTTATTTATTTATTTATTTATTTATTTATTTATTTATTCCACTCGTACCCTGCCTATCTGGGGGGGGGGATATTCCCCACTCTGGGCTGCTAACAACATCATATTAAAAACATCTAAAAATAACACAATAAAAATACAAATATCAAATCTAATTAATGGCGGGGAAGGCCCAACAAGAAACCTAACACTAGACAGGTGACAACCCCTTCTTGAAGGCTTCTGTAAACAGAAGCAATTTAAGTTGCTTTCTAAATGCCAACAAGGAAGTAGTCTGATGCAACTCCACCAGAAGGGAGTTCCATAGGGTTGGCAGCACCACCGGAAAGGTTCTTCTCTGGGTCATAGCTTTCCTTGCCAATTTTGGTGTTGGCACCATCTGGGAAGTTCAAGTGATGCGGGATGATGTTCTAAGACAACACATGATGATGATGATGATGATGATGATGATGATGATGATGATGATGATGATGATGATGATGATGATGATGATGATGATGATGATGATGATGATGATCTACTATTCAATTAACAGTCAAGGACTGGTATAAAATCAACAGTTCACACCCTAACCAAAGACCTAAGAACTCTTAAGGTAACATCTGTGTGTGTGTGTGTGTGTGTGTGTGTGTGTGTGTGTGTGTGTGTGTGTGTGTGTGTCATTGACAATACATGTCATTGTTGTAGCTAACATCAAAGCATTGAACTTAAAAATATCAGCAAGCAATGTTATAGCTTTAGTAAAGTAATAAAAATCATCATCAAATGGACACAGTTCAACAAAAGACACAACAAAACAGAACAAAATAAAATCTGAAATCATTGCTTTATAAACCAAACACAGCAGACCATTGCTTTCACAACATACCTTCAGAAACATCAACAATCTATTGGATAATGCACTATTTAGTATTATATTACTTCCTATTAATGTTCACTTATATGGCGTATAATCTGCTAGGTTAAAAATATAAAAATGCTGACGATTTTCATGGAGCCTATTTGTTTGAAAATTGTCTCATTCTCTCACAATAATCTTAGGAAGTGGAAGAAAGTTGATACATTTCTGGATGCCATCAATATTTATCACACTCATGCAAATGGTATTTTCTGCAAAAAAAAAGAGGGGGGAGGCATGATTTTTCACAAAATGCTCATTTTTGTCAATTTTACAAACTTTGTGAGTTATCCAAAATAAGAGTTTGAATCATGGGATGGCTTGTTTCTGTCTCTTTTTTTTAATGAACAGCCACTCCTTTCCTCTTTATTTTGACAGTTTGTCTCCATATGTACTTTGCTTCTTTATGCAGAAAGGACTCTGGAAATATTACATATACAGTAAAACCCCTACTTACGGGGAAAAAGTACGTTCCGTAGGCTTTTACTTAAATTGGCAAACTCATAGGAAAAATTATTTTTTTTCTCTAACTCGAAGCAAACGCATAGGAAAAATGAAATTTTTATATAATTTGAAGCAAACCCATAGGAAATCGTGTAAATTGGGACATGGTTTTAGCACAAAATCATTATGTAAATCAAATTTTATGTAACTCTAGGCATATGTAAGTCGGAGTTTTACTGTAAATTTGTAAAGGTCTGGGAAAGAGTTATTTCTCTTTGCAGGCGCACCCCCCCCCCCCAAAGAAAGACTCAGACACCGGTATATGGATAAAGGCATTGGGCCACATTTATTGATTCATGCCCTAGTCCGAATTATAAATTTCAATTGGTACTCAACCAATTATAATTCTTAAGGCAAGCAGGCCGCAGTAACACTGGTAAGGTTCCTCCCAAAATTGCCAACGGCAATTGGCTACAATGTATCCATTTGTATCAATTTGTTTGTTGCTACAAACAAATTGTTGACCGTAGTCAATAAACTGTCTACTGACCCCACCCTCTGATGTGTATCCGTCAAATCACGGGGTGATGCATGCTGAAGAGCTCCTGCCATCACCCCATTGCCTGGTTCGTCGTTGACCGGTCAACGTTATTAAACTTGTACCTGTCTAAGTGTTGGCCAGTCAATTGCGAACCTGCCAGATACCTATGGGTCATAAATATTTACCTTACCAGTGCTACCTGCCACACGGGGAGGCTTCAATAAAGACTCACCCCCCCCCCCCAGACCGTCAGCTCGGTCAACAGGCCTGCTTGCAAATCTTCCAAAAAGAGGTTCATACCTCTAGCCGACAGATGGACCCCATCCCCTGCATAAAGATCGTAATTTTGTAAACTAATGGTGGGGTGTCGGATGACCCGCCCCAAACCCTTGTCTGCAAAGAACCGGGCCACTGCCCTGTTCACCGAGCGGCGAGCACGGTCAAGGGCATGGAGGTTAATACCCCCTCTGTAAGCGTGACGCGGTATGATGTCCGACCATAGCAGCGTTGTGGAAGGCCACACATAATGCAAATAAGCTAGGTCGCTGCAAATCACATATTTTAAAGAAAGGCCAGTGACCTGGCCTAGGTCATTGCCCCCGAGGTGCAGCACCTGGACATCAGGCGGTTCAGCATCCCTGATGGAGAAAAGGAATGGCAACAGTTCCCACCATAACATTCCATGCTTACCATACCACCTGATACATGCGGAGGCACGTAGTCCAAGCTGGGGTCCCCACTCTGTCACCGCAGCATACTGCGCTGCCCAGTGCACATAGCTATGGCCCACCAGCCATACTGCCACCGGTGTACGGGGACACACAGGGTCTGTAAGAGAAAAAAGGGAACAGTGACTTAACTGGTACTCATGCCTGAAGAGGGAGAACATATAATGCAAAACACTTAGATCCCCATCTCCCCATACGGCGTATATCAGCCTCAGAGTAACCAAAAGCAGCCGCAGTAGACGCAGCCCCTATTCTAAAAGAATGGGTGCCGTAACGAGCCCCAGGGAGGCCAACACTGGACAGTGCCTTACCGGTCACCTTCCAAAATTGAAATTTAGTCAGGGGAGACCCATCTTGGTGGCAGAAAAACGGGCTAGGGTGCGTGCCACTCACTGCCATGAACTCCTGTAGGGCACCAACCAGACAGATGTCTGCAATGGAACATCGTAGCAGTCTAACACCACTGCCTACACCGTGCTGATCAACTTTTGAGGACCGTATCCTCAACTGAGTCCACTCATTAGAGACATAGACATCTTCGAGTTCCAGTGCCCTACGAGCCGCATCCGCCTTAGACAGTAGTACCAACTCACTGATGCGGAGTGCTCCAAAGAAGGCCACCGTGGTAGCCGCATGAAAAAGAGCTGCCTCATACCTGTCAAAACATAGGTTAGGCCAGCCTCGTGCTAGGTGTGTAAGCACCCCTGGGGAAATTGGGTGGCGAGGGTCCAGGCGGCGTCCACGTTCCCGTGTCCACCCCTCCAAAACATGTCGTATATGAAAATCAGTCATGCTGTCAGCAAAACCCTTCACCTTGGCCATGAATGCCAGAGCTGACAGCCTGGATGCTATGGTGCAGGGAGCTAGGCCCAGACTGTGTAGGTAAACCATAAATTGAAGAACATGTTCAACCGGAATGGGCCAGACTTCGGGCAACCGAAGTTGCACACAAAATTGTGTAAATTGATTAAATGCGTGTTGATACGCCTTACACGTGCGGGGAGCGAGTGACATGCCGATCGCCCGGTTCATCTCTCCTTGCCAAATGTCCAAATCTCGTCCGGGAGTGGCGAGGGGAATTCCTCTGCGTCTGGAGCCAAGGCACGGAACCGGGGGATCTGCAGGCGGGATAAAGCATCAGCAATATCATTATTAATGCCTGGTAGATGTCTGGCCCTAAAGAGCACATTAAGGCGCTAGCTGCGTAACACAAATTGGTGAACTAACCCCATGACCCTGGGCGATTTTGATGTCTGAGAATTGACAATGTGGACCACCAGCCGAATTGTCACACCAAAAAATGGACTACTGAATTGGCCCACTCCTCGCCCCATAGCATCAAAGCTCCCAGTATCGGGAAGAACTCGAGGAATGTGAGATCGCGTAGACGATCCGTGCCCTGCCATTGGCCGTAGGCCCACCTCCCCTCAAAATGATGGATGATCTCTGGCGGGAGCGGGACGGTGGTCACCCATCCGTCCTTGCTCTTCTTGACCTCTCAGTGGCTTTCGATACCGTTGACCATGGTATCCTTCTGGAACGGCTCCGAGGATTGGGAATCCAGGGCACTGTGTGGTCCTGGTTTTCCTCATTTCTGATGGGTCGGACCCAGTCGGTGTGGTTGGAGAGTGAGAGGTCAAGTCCTAGGCCCCTAAAATATGGAGTGCCTCAGGGCTCGGTGCTCTCTCCTCTCCTATTTAACATCTACATGAAGCCGCTGGGTGAGATCATTCGTTCCCATGGGGTGCGGTACCATCAGTACGCGGATGACACTCAGTTGTACATCTCGGCCCATGGGGACCCCAGTGATGCCATCAAAATCCTTTCCAGGTGCCTGGAAGCTGTTGGGGTCTGGATGGGGGCTAACGGGCTACAAGTGAATCCCAGCAAGACTGAGTGGCTATGGATAAGAGGTCCTGCGTTAACCCGGGAGCTACCATCTTTGGTTCTGGATGGGGCTATTTTGCCCCAGACAGACCCGGTGCGCAACTTGGGGGTCCTCCTGGATTCGCGGCTACTGCTAGAAGAACAGGTGGCGGCTGTGACCAGGAGGGCTTTCGCCCAACTTCGGGTGATTCGCCAGTTGCGCCCACTCCTGGACCGGGACTCCTTGCTCATGGTCACTCACGCTCTGGTCACCTCCAGACTAGATTATTGCAATGCGCTCTACATGGGGCTGCCCTTGACGACCATTCGGAGGCTACAGCTGGTCCAGAATGCGGCAGCCAGGGTGGTGATGGGGTGTGGGCGTTATGCCCGTGCTTTGCCACTGCTCCGGGAGCTGCACTGGTTGCCAGTTTGTCTCCGGGTGCAATTCAAGGTGCTGGTTTTGACCTTTAAAGCCCTATATGGTAGTGGGCCGGGTTACCTAAGAGACCGCATCGCCCTGAGGACGTCTGTCCATCCAACCAGAGCGGACTAGAGGGGCTCTCTAATTGTTCCATCAGCCAGAGGGGCTCGCCTCTCTGGCACAAGGAGGAGAGCCTTCTCCGTGTCTGCACCGGCCCTCTGGAACCTCCTGCCAACAGAGCTACGTCTCCGGACGGAATTGCTGCCTTTCAGAAAAGAACTTAAAACCTGGCTGGCGGGTCAAGTGTGGGGTGCAGGTGGAAGGGTAACCTCCATTGGGTGGTTGGTGTAGAAGAACTCTTCCCCATGGTGCCTTTCGATCCTGCACCCCTTGTTTTTAGGGGGTGGGTAGTTTTAACTGTTTTTAACATGTGTTTTTTAATTTTTATTGTGAACCGCTCTAAGTTGGCTTTGGCCGAGTGAGCGGTATATAAATGTGACAATTAAATTAAATTAAATTAAATTAAATTAAAAATAAATCCCATATCCGAGGGACCCAGAGGCATCCGACTGAACCTGGAACCTGGGGGAGACTAAGAGGTCAGACCTCCAAAATGATACCCCATTGAATTCCCGCAGGAACTTAAGCCAAACCAGCAGGTCAGCCCTCATGCCCCTGGTCAGTCGGACTCTGTGGTGGCACCTCGTTAGCCCAATCATGGCATCACATAGGCGTCGAGCAAAAGCTCTGCTTTTGCTCGACGCCTTACGTTTGGCCAGCAAGGCCAACACCATCGCAGAGATCCGGGTGACCTTGTCCATCGGTAACCTGGATGTTTGCGCAACCGTGTCAATTTCAATGCCCAGAAATGTGAGCGTAGTTGATGGGCCCTCGGTCTTTTCGGGCGCTAAAGGGACACCAAGTTCCTGCATTAGCATCTGAAATGTAGTGAGGAGATGCATGCACGTGTCCAAGCCCCGTTCACCCCCGAACAAAAAATCATCGAGGTAATGGGCTACAGACCGGGACCCAGACCTGCGAACAAAGGCCCACTGGAGGAAAGTGCTAAAGCATTCGAATGCTGAACAGGAAAAAGAGCAGCCAAAAGGCATGGCTTTATCTACATAAAATTTCCCCCGAAATTTAAAACCCAGTAACTCAAAGTCACCCGGGTGCACTGGCAACAACCGGAATGCCGATTTAATATCACATTTTGCCAGAAGTGCACCCAGGCCACAAGCGCGCACCATGCGCAGGGCCTGGTCAAATGACATATACCTGACTGAACAAAGGTCATCAGGAATGGCGTCATTGACCGAATGACCCACCGAGTATGATAAATGGTGAATTAGACGAAATTCACCAAGGGCCTTTTTGGGAACCAAACCTAAAGGGGAAACATTAAGATTAGGAAAGGGAGGCCTAGAAAAGGGGCCAGCTACCCTCCCTGCATTTACCTCCTTGGCAATACTTAGGGCGGCCACCTCCTCCCTACCCTTCAGGGAAAGCAAATTAGGAGCATCTTGGGGTCCCCGCACCCCCTTGAATGGTATACGAAAACCGTACTGGAAACCTTCAAGTAGGTACCTCGTCTCGTCCCTCCTCGGGTAAGTCGAGAGCCACCTCTCTAACATAAATATGTTAACCGGGGAGGGGGCCTTTTGACTGACCAGCTCTTTCAGCGGCAGTTCTGCCCGCTCCCTGTCCACCTCTACCTCTGCCCCGTGACCCGCCGGCCCGTGGACACGCGGCAGCGGCGTGGGGGCCAGCGCAAGAGGGACACTCATGTTTGTATCGGCACTGCCGCTTATTGCACACACCGCTGGCCAAGAAGCTCCAACACAGCAAGCGGGCTGGAACCCCCTGCCCCGCCAGCTGGCGGGAAGCCTGCGTTGGAGCAGCTCGCTGAACGGCATGGCCACAATGATACCTATCCCCAGGCGCCGGACGCGTGGGGGTCATGTTTAAAAGCCACAACTTCTGGCATGGCTCGTCCCATCTCATCTCCGGGTGTAAGGGCACCCTCATTCTAAATTCCTCATTGTAAGTCAACCACGATGGGCCAGGAAAATCCACCATCGCCCTGTAAATATTGTCCAAATATTGGACCATGGGGATGGCCAAATCGGGCCGGGCCCTGAGGTACACTGCCATATAAATAAGATATGCGGGTAACCAGTTGGCCCACGTGCGAGGCGGCTTGCGACGACGGGACAGCTCCTTGTCTCTGTCGTCCTGCCCCTCCTTCACTTCCTTGGTGGGCTCACGGTTCAATAGGGAGAATATATCAACATATTCCCCCCGCCATATCTTTTCCCTCGTGGCTTGGAACAAATGATCCCCGAGGGGCAGGGAATACCCTGCCGTCGGCAATGCCGACACCGGCACTGCATTCACCCTGGGCATTGGCAGCAGTGCCTGAACAGTGCCTGTGATACTCGGTACAGTCCTGGGGGCGGAAACCCCCCCACCCAATGTTGTGCCAGTATTGTGCCCATTGGCACCAGGGTAAGCTGGGAACTGATGCCCACCCGCCTCGACATAACGAGGCCATGGCTACTGAAAGCGAACACCTGACGTGGACTGTGGTGTGGGGACATTAGCTTGAACCTGATACTCACTGGGTGCACCCCCGTGAGCCGCCCCCACCGGGGGTTCTGGCCCATGGCGGGCGTCGGAGCTCGCAACCGCAATCGAGCTCTGGGGCCGCATCTGGCCACCCCCCGTCTGGAGTTCAGGACAAACGGGGAGCTGCGAGACCGCCGCCGGCACATGCCGGAGCGCCTCCAGCAGCTCAACCCTGCTGGCAGCCTGCTGCAAAGTGGCGGCTGTTGAGGTGGAAGGCGGGCAAAAAGGAGCCCCAGTCTGCCATGTAGTCCCCCCTCCCGAGGGGTTGTTGATGACCCCCAAGGATGCCTCCAGCACGGCTAAACGTGCCAGCAATGCATCCACAGTCGCAGAACCCCCAGAGTAAGGCGGGCAAGGTGGGCCACACGACCCACCTGGTGGTACACTCGGGACCCCCACCTGGGCGCCAGGTCCTGAATAGGGTCATGCCCAGAACTCCGGCCCATGAGGGGCCGAAGGCAAGCCCTGCTGCGTGACCGGCCCAGCCCCCCCCCAGTGTCTGGGCCCATGGCCGGCAATTGCAGGCCAGGGGCCGAAGCCCCTGCGGGGCCATCCTGAGGCTGGAGAGCTGAGGACCAAGCCCCAATCTGCCCCATCCCACCGGTAACGGTGGGTGCCCCCGATGCAGGGGCCTGTTGTGGAGGCGCAGTCGCGGTCCTTCGACCCGATTGCTGCCCCCTCGTGAGCACAGAGCCAGGCAAATGCCTCCCTCTTGGCCGCAGCTTGGTCGCCGGGGCCTTCCTTTTGGGAGGCATAGCTGAAGCAGACAATCCCTTTCCGGGGATCAGAAGCGCCGAAATGGCTCGACAGCCGAAGACTCGGCTGGAGAGCTGAAAGAAAAAAGGAGCGAAGGAGAAAACTTCTCCTCTCCGTCGCTTCTTCTAAAATGGCAGCTCGTCTGCCTCGTGGCCACCCCTTTTATAAAGGGGTGACCACGCCCCCTAACACACCCGGATGTCTGCGTCCGGGTGGGGGTGGGCCGCAAAGAGCGCGGCGGCCATTTTGGCGCCGCGCTTTCATTCTGTTAGCTGAAAATGCAGTTTTACATTGAAATGCAGTTTTACATTAAATCAACATCATGTCCAGGCAGCCAAAATAAATGCAAACAAATGATTTAATTATTATTGTTGTTTGCATAATAAACCTTTCTTTTCTCTGGCATACCTTTACAATAAATATTACCTCCAAGTTGCAGATAACAAGTGTGAGTTGTAGTTGGCATCAATGGGAGTATTATTGCAATTGTAGAATTTATAAGAGGTACATGAAAAGTTGCAGCAATGCCCTGTTTTCTGTCATATGTCAGGCTCAACTAGTGTGCTGTATCAGTTGATCTTTCACCTCTCCAAGTCCCCCCTGATTAACAGATCAAATTATTACTTTGGCCAGAAGAGTGAGGCATTTTGTCAGTGAGTTTTTTACTACCAGTAATAACATACAATCAGTATGGCTTTTTACAACAGTAATAACAGAAGATCTCTGATAGGAGTTATTGATTTGCAAACCCATCTGTTTAAACAGTGCTTCTCAATGTTTTCAGGTTACGGGACTGACCACGCCTCCTGGACAGCTGATCAGGCAAGTCATGTGGTTTCTCCCACCAGGAAGCAGAAGTAAAACATGTGCTGCACATGCACAGAATGCATGTAACAGTGTTCTGCACATGCATGGTGTGTGTTTTATTTCTGCTTCCGGGAGCAGCGAGGGTGTTGGGGGGCAGATGAATTGGCATTGAGGGCTGAATGAATTGGCATTGGAGGCCAGGTTGTGTTAAACCAACCAACCAACCACTGTGGGTACAACCACTGTCGGCCTCTGTACCTGATATGTATAAATGGATACCATAAACACTCACTTATGTCTGTCAAAGTGGATTTGATCCACAAAAGCTAACATTAAAATACATGAGTTAGTCTTTAAGGTGTCATAACATTTTTTTGTCTTTTGTTCATTCTCTTTCTTTCTGGGCTTACTTGGATGCTCCTGAATCATTTTTTCAGTAGACACAGAGAATGAGAGGGAGATTGAACATGCAGAATTCCTTTCTAGTTGTGTTGTTTGCTAGAGGAGTGGGAGACATCTGAACAAAGAGATCTGTTGATTGATGGTTGGGGCATGTGGGTCTTGGAGGTCCTGTACCTGAATTGTTTTGCATGTGTGTATAAAAGGAAAAGCATGTGAAAAAAGATGTCCTTTGGATTTGTCTGGTAGCAGAGAAACAGGGATGAGAGACCGCTAATCAATGAGATCTATTAAGTGTCTCTTTAACCTGTTCACAGTCTGTCAGTTCATCTGGCACTGTGGTGGTGAACCTTGGCACACCTTGGTACACCTGCTGATCAGGGCTTCAGGGGATTTTTGGAATGAAATGTCCCTTATACCAACAAGGTAGTAGGTTTTGCAGGTTTTCAGAAGTATTATAGCTGTTCCCGTCTCATATTAGCAATCTTTTTTTTGGGGGGGGAGGGGGGTGGGACTCAAATAGAACAGCTTGTGAGGAAGCAATAATGGGAAAAAGATGCAGTTTTATTTTCAATTTATTTTCATTTCCATCTAAACCTTTTACTTTTTCAAAACAATAAAAGTTGGCATTGATTTATTACATAAAACAAAATAGTTTCTCTCAAATGCATCACTGTATAGTAGAAAAACATTTTTGTTACCTTCAAAATCCACAGGTGGATGATATATATATTTGAATCATGTTTTTGAGTTCTCCAGAACGCTTCATCAGGCTAGACGACAAAAAGAAAAGAAGGGGAAAAGAAATAAAGTTTGAAAGTCCAAATGCATGGCCAGGTGTTTCAAGACAAGAAAAAATGTATCCAAACCAAATATCAACATGGAAAATGGGATTTAGTGAATTAGAGTCTCACAAAAATGACACATATGCTCTGGCAAGGTCCACGTAAATTCCAGTAATTTGTGAATTAGAGTTGGTTGTGAATTGTGAATGAAGTTGTGTATGGCAGCTTGCCCCAGGATCTTCCTAAATGAAAGAAAACAAAAGGGATCTTCCTCTAGAACAATATTGATTCCATCAATAAGAGAAATTTTGCTCGGTATATTTGGCGGCCGAGGGGAGACAAGAGCTGCTGCGTGCATGTAAAGGATAAGTAATCGAACTGAAATAATATAGTTGACTAAACATAGATGGCTTATGGCAACAGACATAGTGACTGTACAAGAAACTGACTTACATAGAGACTTGATATAGTGTGATAACATGTGTGATGGGAAAAACTGGCGTAGAGACTGGCAAGGCACGCCACAAAGTTTGCCAAGAGAACCCTATGGACCAAAACAAAAGGCAAAACAAGGGGATGCTCAGCACAGCAGATCTGAAAAGGGGGAGGGATACGAAAGGGGGAGGAGAAATACAGTATTACAGGGAATAATACTGCATAGGGACATGGAATGTGAGGTCTATGAATCAAGGAAAACTGGAAGTAGTTAAAATGAGATGGAAAGAATAAGCATTGACATCCTGGGCATCAGTGAATTAAAATGTACAGGGATGGGTGAATTCAGCTCTGGAAACCATCATATCTACTATTGTGGGCAAGAAAACCTCAGAAAAAACGGAGTAGCCATAATTGTCAACAAAAGAGTGAGGAAAGCAGTAATGGGATACAACATCAAAAATGATAGAATGATGTCAGTCAGAATAAAAGGCAAACCTTGCAATATCACTGTAATCCAAGTCTATGCACCAACCACAAGTGCAGATGAAGCCACAGTTGACCAGTTCTATGAGGACCTACAACACCTCATAGAACAGACACCAAGAAATGATGTCCACATTATCTTAGGAGATTGGAATGCCAAAGTACGAAATCAAAAAGTAAATGGAATAAAAGGCAAGTTTGGTCTTGGAACACAGAATGAAGCAGGGCAAAGATTGATAGAGTTCTGCCAAGAGAATGCACTAGTCATAGCAAACACCCTCTTCCAGCAACACAAGAGGCGACTTTACACATGGACGTCACCAGATGGCCAGCATCGAAATCAGATTGATTACATACTCTGCAGTCAAAGATGGAGAACCTCCATACAGTCAGCAAAAACAAGACCTGGAGCAGACTGTGGCTCAGATCACAACCTACTGATCGCAAAATTCAGGCTTAGACTAAAGAAAATGGGGGAAACAATTAGACCAGACAGATATGACCTACACAACATCCATAAAGAATACTCAGAGGAGGTCATGAACAGATTTAATGTCCTGTACCTGATAGACAGAGTACCAGAAGAATTATGGGCAGAGGCGCGGGACATCATGCAGGAGGCAGCAAGAGAAACCATAACAAAAGAAAAGAAGCATAAGAAAGCAAAGTGGTTGTCTGATGAGGCTCTTAAAATAGAAGAGGAAAGAAGGAATGCAAAAGTCCAAGGAGAAAGGAAAAAATACAACCACCTGAATACAGAATTTCAAAGAAAAGCAAGGAGAGATAAAGAAAAATACCTGAACAAACAGTGCAAAGAAATGGAGGAAACAACAAAAGAGGCAGGACTAGAGATCTTTTCCAAAAAAAATGGGGAAATCAAGGAATATTTAAAGCAAAAATGACCATGATAAGGGACAAAGATGGAAAAGAGTTAGCTGAAGCAGAAGATATCAAAAAAGATGGCAAGAGTACACAGAGGAACTCTACAAAAAGGACCTCAAAACTCCTGATAATAACAATAATGAGAAATTTGGACTTGAACCAGACATTCTGGAGAGTGAAGTCAGAAAGGCCCTAAAAAGCACTGCAAACAATAAAGCTAGTGGAAATGATGGTATCCCAATTGAATTTTTCAAAGCCCTAAAAGATGATGGAATCAAACTACTGCATTCAATATGCCAGCAAATTTGGAAAACAAAACAGTGGCCACAGGATTGGAAAAGATCAGTGTACGTTCCAATCCCCCAAAAAGGCAATGCCAAAGAATGCTCAAATTACCGAACAATTACGCTCATCCCACATGCCAGCAAGGTGATGCTCAAGATAATACAGGATAGACTTCAACAACATGTGGAGAGAGAACTACCAGAGGTGCAGGCCAGTTTCAGAAGAGGCAGGGGGACTAGAGACCACATTGCCAACATACGTTGGATCATGGAGAAAACAAAAGAATACCAGAAACGAGTCTACTTTTGTTTTATTGACTACACCAAGGCTTTTGACTGTGTGGACCACAACAAAATGTGGCAAGTAATTAAAGAGATGGAAATACCAGAACACCTCATATGCCTCATCTGTACACGAACCAAGAAGCAACAGTTAGGACAGAACACGGAATGACAGAGTGGTTTGGAATAGGAAAAGGAGTAAGACAAGGCTGCATTTTATCACCCTGCTTATTCAATCTATACACAGAGCACATAATGTGCAATGCAGGGATGGAGGAATCACAATATGGGATCAAAATTGCTGGAAGAAACATCAACAATTTGAGATATGCAGACGATACCACCCTAATGGCAGAAAGTGAGGAAGACCTAAAGAACCTCTTGATTGGATTGAAGGAGGAGAGTGCAAAAGCTGGCTTGAGACTCAATATCAAGAAAACCAAGATAATGGCAACAGGTCCCATCAGTCCCTGGAAAATAGATGGGGAAGAAGTAGAAGCAGTGACAGATTTTACTTTCCTGGGATCTAAGATCACTGCAGATGGCGACTGTAGCCATGAAATAAAAAGCCAACTGATTATGGGGAGACAAGCAATGAGAAACCTGGGGAATATAGTGAAAATCAGAGACATCACCTTGAAAACAAAAATTCGCATAGTCAAAGCAATGGTATTCCCAGTGGTAATGTATGGGTGTAAGAGCTGGACCATTAGGAAGGCTGAGCGCAGAAGAATAGATGCCTTTGAGATGTGGTGTTGGAGGAGAGTCCTGAGAGTTCCCTGGACAGCAAAGAGAACAAATAGGTCAATACTGGAAGACATCAACCCTGACTGTTCATTGGAGGGACAAATAGTGAAGATGAAGCTAAAGTACTTTGGACATCAAATGAGAAGGGATGACTCACCTGAGAAGGCCTTGATGCTGGGAAAGGTGGAGGGAAAGAGAAGAAGGGGGCGTCCATAGATGAGATGGATAGATGGTATTGTGGACACAATGGGCACAGAGCTTGGTGGGCTGAGGAGAATGGTGGAGGATAGAGGTGCCTGGAGGAAAATGGTCCATGGGGTCGCAAAGGGTCGGAATCGACTAGTGACTGAACAACAACAACAACAACAATATTTGGCACAGTTGCCTTATAAACAACATGAATTAATTAACATGTCCTCAAACTATTGGAAAGCCTGCATCTTCATATTTAATACTATGTGAAATTCCCAGAAGACTTTCTGATTCATCTGGCTTTTTTGTGTAAGTTAAATATATATTTTCCTTAAAAGTGAACTGGTACTTTATGGAAGACTGTGCAAGATAAATTTTTTTAAAAGCCATGTAAACTGAATGCAAATGTGAGGCAATTCCACACAATGATTCTACATAATAATTGGCCATACATTTGTGGAATACTCTATTTACCTAATGCACTAGGGTTATACACAAAATAATGCTAAACCCATGAGCGGATATATGCATTACTTCTAACTAGTCCCAAGAATGGTTGTATATGGTACTTCAAAAAAAGTTTGGCTTCAGAATATTGAATGGATCTAGTACTAATGAGAGTCAACAGTCATCAGTATTTTCTTATCCAGGTAATAGGGACAACTTTTGGTTAGTCAATTCCAAATTTTCTTAGGCTGCAAACGTGTAGTCCAAGAGTCTGTCTGGATCAATACTTAATTTACTTGATTCTGTCTCAGTTTTGCTCCTGATCTGCTATGGCAAATTTCGCTCTCCCAACTTGGCAGTTACCCCAAATCCTAAATTCTTGGGACTGGACAGCTTGGGATAGAGGATACAAAAAATTAGGCTTGCTACAAATGAGTTATGATTCCTAAGTCATTTCTGTCTACCATAATCAGTAAGTTTTCTGACTGATTATGGTAGGAATTAAGTGAGAGTTTCACCTCTTTTTTTCTATCCTACCCATCTAACTGCATCAGTCACTCTTGGCATCAGGAAAATAATTACCATGCACATTATTTCCATATACAGTCCAAATACAGTATTTAACAATTATTACACAAAATTTATGGGGCTTGGTGACCTTTGGGAATATCATACCTGTTTCTTAAGGCTGTGCACTAAATTGAAGCTATTCCTCAACTGCTAAAACAAGTCTGCCTAATTCATATAAATTTGTATGAGGTCTGGATGGAAGCAGAGTGGCCTTATTTACTTCCAGATGAAGTGAAGTGAATTTCATATACTGTATATTTCATTTATCAACCCTTGTTCATTTGTAGACCAACGTTTCTCCTCTTTTGGATAACCTGAGATTTATTTTTATTTGGTTGCAGGTAACTATAGTATGTTTCAGGGACAGCATTTTAAAAATACTACCTTGTTCATCCCCTTCTTAGGAAGCCAGGATTCAGTGTACACTGAATATATATAAAAAAATACTTTCTCAGTCCATTTGGTTGGAGAACCAGCAGCCTAAAGAGCCAGCCAATAATACTGTAATCTAGGAAAGATTACATGTCTTGCATGTTGAGCTACTGAAGCTGCCACACCACCTTGGCTCTCTCACCTGGCCCAGCTGGTAGGGGGAGATGGGAGCAGCAGGCCAGTGTTGCCTTGGTTCGTTTCCTGAGCCACTGGAATTCTGACGCAGCTGCCTGTGCTCTCCGGGATGGCCCGTCTGGAGAGCAGGAAAGGAAGCCAACGTATGCCACCTCGAGAAGCTCCCTGTCTCGCCCTGGGAGCCCATGCCTCTAGCTTCGCGGGAGAGAGAGACAGGTGGAGCAATTGCCGCTGATGCAGCTGCCCTCACGGACATTTGAACCTTGGGGTGCTTTTGTGGCTGCTGGGTGGTTGAGGTTTAATTTTGTAATTTTCTTTATAATGCATGTGTTATTTTCTTGATGTGATTTTTTTTTTAAAATTGTAATCTTATGTATGATATGCTTATATTTATTGAATTCTTATTATGTTGTATGGTATATTGCTTATTATTTATTTTTGGAAGCCGCTCTGAGTGGTGGTACACTAGAAGAGCGAGGTACAAATAAACTATTATTATTATTATTATTATTATTATTATTATTATTATTATTATTATTATTATTATTATTATTATTATTATTATTATTATTATTATTATTATTATTATTATTATTATTATTATTATTATTATTATTATTATTATTATTATTATTATTATTATTATTATTATTATTATTATTATCTCACAATTTGCTTTCCCAGTTTGTTTTATTTGGGAGGATACAGCAGCCATAGAAATATACAAGATAAATGTTTCAGGGTCAACAATACAGGATCCAGTGTTTCCCCATACATGGCGCACTACTTTAAAAGGTGGGAATGGTTTCTACCTTACATGCAAAATGTTGAACTAGGAGACAACAATGTAACTTAGAGGAAAACTGAAAGATGGAAGAGCAACATGCCTCTCGTACACCTACTTCAGGTCCCAACAGTTCTGCCTTAAATATTTCCCACTGTTACTCCATTTGAACTGAAAATCAATACCAGTTTTTGAAAAACACACTGGACACCTTATGGTTCTATACAGCTCAACCCAGAGTCTCATTTTTTTAAAATACATATGTAATAACATTTCTATTAAAAAAACAGCAACTGAGTTCTAAGCTGAAATTGGTGGCCACAAAAATGAATGGGAATTATGAAAATAAGTGAAATTTCATGATGAAATAATTAGCATTCTGGCAAACTGAAAATAAAGTAAATGCCATGAACATGAATGCCACAATGAAACATGTTTTCCATATGGAACCTTGAGATTCGTGTTACAACATGGGATCTAACATGCTTCTCTCAATGCACATTGGTTCTCATAGCAACCTTGACATGAAGGACATCTCAGTCATCTATCATAATCCTGTTTATGCACCATAAATCTTGGTGCTGTGAACACATTCACAAGATACCCTATATCTGCAGCCCCCTCCTTCAACACATTCATAGTTTCATTGCAAAAAGGAATGGTTCTTCCTCAAAGGTAGGACTGAGCAAGAATTCTGGAAGGTCTGGGTTCTTACTTATGTGTGAACCGACATGGAAGCAGGACCCTTCATAGCTCGGGGAATTGCACTGAACCTCAGTGATGAAACCAGTTACCCACTTTTGATCATATTAATAGTGCTGAGCAGGGTGCATAACTTTTCACTATATTTGAATGTGAGCTTATCACCAATCACTGTTGTGTATGTAATACATGAGGTACCTAGAACTAGCTTTGAACAATAATGCATTTATTTATTTACTACATTTTAATACCACCCATCTATGATATTTTCCACTCTGGGCAGTGTACAAACAATTAAATAAATAAGAGCAACACAATGCAACAAACAACTACATGAATTAAACAAGAAAAAAAAACCTCCTGGTGTCTGAAGGCAAGCAAGCTCAAATCTAACCAGCTAACTTATTGGCAAAGGTAAGGTATTCTTAAATGCTTCTTTGTGTTAAGCTTTGTGTTATATATATATATATATTAGTCATGCATTACAAAGCAACAGTGCCACCACTGAGAAGGCTATATTTCCAATCATAGACTTTCTAGCCATCCTTGATGTCGGTACCTGGATCTTTGCAGACTGTGATGAACAGGTGTTGTGGAAAGTTATTCTGAGGGAGACATACTCCGACAAATAATAAGGTCCCAAAACACATAGGGCCTTATATGATAACACTAACACCTCATGTCTGACATGGTATGAAACAGGAGAGTCTGCAATGGCTGGAGAAATATGATCAAATTTATTTATATCCATCACCAGCCAGGCCGTCTTGTTCTGCACCTGTTCACAAGATTACCAATGAGTGGGTTAGGTTTATGAGAGAATGTCTGTCCAAGTAGGAGCACAACTATGAAATCTGATGAAGCTGGGGAAAGGCAGCTTTAGACGCCACCACTATTTGATGTTCAAACGAGAGTAATGGGTCCGTAATGACCTCCAAGTTGTGGACCTTATCCCTAGGGGTGAGAGTAACTCCACCTAGAGAAGGGACCAGGCCACCTAGTTGGGCATAGGGTCCCTCAAATACCAAAACCTTCATCTAGTTAGGGTTAAGTTTCAGTCTGTTACTTTTCATCCATTCCATTATTGAGTCCTAATACTCATCAAGACGTTGGGCCACATCAACCGCAGATGATGAAAAAGAGAGAGAGAGTTGGGTGTCATCCACATATTAGAGACACTGAACCCCAAATCTCCTAATGACCTCTCCCAGTGGCTTCATATAAATATTAAAAGTAAGCAACGGAAAGGCCACAATGTCCCTTTGTAAGCTTGCCAGGTTTTTAAATTATCAGAGGTCTTTGGCTCATTCCCATCATCCAGGTGTGTTTGGTGAGAACATGAGAGAGGGCCTTCACTGTCACTGCTTGATACCTGTAGAACTCCCTTTCATGGCTGTCCTCTTTGCTGTCCTTCCACAAGAGGGCAAAGACTGGTCTCTTCAGGCAGGTTTTTTCTATGTAACTGGCTACCTAAAATGTGATTCCTAAAAATGGGGCTTTTTAAAAAAAGAAAAAGGTTTCAATATTGTTTGTTTTAATATTTTAAGCTGCCTTGGGACCTTTTGACGACATAAACAAGGCATAAACAAACAAAAACAAAGTATTATTTGATAGAAAAGTATGATCATTATAGATTCTTCTTTTGCAATATTGATAGGTTCTTGCTTGATAAAGACAGTAAAACCTGACTTACAAATGCCTCGAGTTACATAAAATTTAGATTACATAATGATTTTATGCTAAAACCATATGCCAATTTACACGATTTCATATGGGTTTGCTTTGAGTTACATAAAGATTCTTTTTCCTATGGGTTTGCTTCGAGTTACGTAAAGATCATTTCCCTATGGGTTTGCTTCGATTTACATAAACTTTCATTTTTCCTATGGGATTTCTTTGAGTTATGTAAAAAAATAATTCTTCCTATGAGTTTGCTTCGAGTTACAAAAAAAAATTCAATTTAAGCAAAAGCCTATGGAACAGACATTTTCCCGTAAGTATTGGTTTTGCTGTACCAAATATAAAAAACTGTTCAAAGTTCTGTACTGAATTTTTCCATTTACATCCTTCCATGGGATGGAGAACCTACTTTTCCTTAATGATTCTTCATCATAATGGAACGTAACTCTTTCCCAGAAATAAAGCAAGATTTATAAAAATAAATAATTTCATCTGATAAATTTTGGTATGTCTTCCTTGTTACTGTGTGAGAAAATGAAATGATATTTTAATATGCTTTTAAAAGGCATACCATGCCAGTAAATAATTAAAAGGAGATAGTTAACCAATATCCTACTCTCATTTTTATTCTAAATTAAAACTTATTCCTGGAAATTTCAGAAAAATAAACTGTTGCCTGGCATTCAAGATTTATACCTCACTTAAATCTAGTTTAAAGTTTTCAGAAGAATCAGCTGCAGTATGCCAGTGAAAGAACCCTATCCAAGTAGCTATAGAAGCAAAAACATACTTATTGACATAGGTGCATGGTGAGATATTCAAGAGCTAAAGTTTCCACTTCCTCTAAATTGAATATTTAATCAAGTGTTTTAGAATGTACAAGAAATCTATCAGTATTTCATTCACTCCAACTGTTGAGTTGATTGAAATTCAATTTGATGAAGGAAATCAACCATAACTGCTCCTTGGAAGGACAAATACTGAAGCTGAAGCTTAAGTCTTTTGGCCACCAAATGAGAAGAGAGGACTCACCGGAGAAGGCCCTGATGCTTGGAAAGATTAAAGGCAAAACCAAGGCCACAGCTGATCCTGGGCTGCCTCTCTCAGCCTGAGGGAAGATAAAAGCGACCAGCCTCTGGCCTGCTGAGAACACCAAGGCCACAGCTGATCCTGGGCTGCCTCTCTCAGCCTGAGGGAAGGTAAAAGCCACCAGCCCCTGGCCTGCTGAGAACACCAAGGCCACAGCTGATCCTGGGCTGCCTCTCCCAGCCTGAGGGAAGGTAAAAGCCACCAGCCCCTGGCTTGCTGAGAACACCAAGGCCACAGCTGATTCTGGGCTGCTTCTCCCAGCCTGAGGGAAGGTAAAAGCGACCAGCCCCTGGCCTGCTGAGAACACCGCCTTCGGGAGGGAGGACTGGCAAGAACACCTGAGGCAGGGCGGCTTCTGGACTCCTGGTTGGGCTCCAAGGCCACCTCCACCATCTCCACCGCCGCTTAGCTGGTTTCATCTTCGGGAGTGGAGGCCGTTGAGAACATTGGATGTTTGTCTTCCGTCCCATGGCTGGTTTCAGAGAGGGGATATTTTTCCCAGCTGTGCGGGTCTGGCACAGCAGCTACAAGGAGGACCTTGTGCCACAAGGACCGGGGGCGGGGAGGAGAACATCGGCTGCACTTGGGGTCGCTTGTGGCCCCAAAGATGGCGCCCCCCACCATCTATGCAGCCACAAGCCTTGCACTGCCAGGACTGGGGTGGGGAGGAGAGCGTTGATTGTACCTGGGGTCGCTTGCGGCCACAAAAGCGGTGCCCTCCGCCATCCTGGCAGCCGTGAGCCTTGCGCTGCCAGAACTGGGGCAGGGAGGAGAACTATGACCGCACCTGGGGTTTCTTGGTGGCCTTAGGGGCAGCGCCCCCCCTCCCCATCACCCCCGTGGCCTTACAGTGCTTGGACCAGGGCCGGGAGGAGACTCCCGTCATTGGAGTTCTGTTAGGGGTGGTGGAGGGAGTGAGAGGGTATGTTTTAAGTGGGTTAGGGAGGGAGGGAAGGGGAGATGGCCTTGCCAGCCAGGAAGAGAGGGCGACACTCCGTCTGGGTTAATGGTGGAGGTTCCAGGGGCTCATTTAGAGGTTGTGACGGGCATGGGGCGTTATAGCGGGAAACATGGGGCGGGCCGCACTCGGGGAACGCGGGACCGATGCTTAGTATCTGTCCCACATTCTGGCCCCCCGGTTTCACCTCTAGGTCCTGAGCAGCTGATCCAGGGTGACCCCGCCCTTAGGCTGCTGCTGATGAATGCCAGGTCAGTCTGTAATAAGGCTCCCCTAATACAAGACTCTATTTTGGGGGAGCGGGCCGACCTGGCATGCATCACTGAGACCTGGCTGAGACCTGAGGATGGGGTGCCTCTATCAGAGATGTGTCCGGCCGGGTTCGGTGTTTGGCACCAGCCTAGGGATGTGAGTAAGGGCGGTGGTGTTGCCATTATAGCCAGGGAGTCATTGGGAGTCGCCAGGGCCACCACTCCACAAATTTTGGGTTGTGAGGCCCTGCTCCTGCGTTTGGGCCCTAACGGTCAGTTGGGGGTCCTACTCCTGTACCTGCCTCCTTGCAGGGTAAGGGACTCCCTGCCTGGGCTCCTTGAAGCTAATCGGCGTTGGCTTTGGAGTTCCCTAGACTGATGGTTTTGGGGGACTTCAATTTGCCTTTGCTGGGGTCTGGTTCCGAGGTGGCTCAGGAGTTCATGGCTTCCATGGCAGCTATGGACCTGGCTCAGGTAATTCAGGGCCCGACCAGGGGCAGTGGCCACACACCAGATTTAATCTTTTTGTCGGGGCGGTGGCAGAGTGATCTGAGTTTACAGAAGCTAGACATAACACCTGTGCCATGGTCAGATCACTATCTGGTGGCTCTAGACTTTCTGGGGGTGACACTTCAACGTAAGGAGGCAGGGTCGATTAAAGTGGCCCGCCCCCAGCAACTGATGGATCCGGATGGATTCCAGAGGGAACTGGGGGAATTTCCTCTGGATCGCGACACGATTCACCTGAGGCAATTGTTGACCTGTGGTACGGGTCGACGACATCTGCCTTGGATGTAATCGCTCCACTACGGCCTCTCAGAGCCCGCGGAGCTAGGTCATCCCCGTGGTTCACTGAAGAACTACGGGAGCTCAAACGGGCAAAGAGACGCCTTGAGCGCCGCTGGGTGAAGACCCAGAGCGATTCCGATTGGACACTAGCTAGAGCCGCTATTAGGGCCTACCTAGTGGCGATGGGGGTGGTGAGGAGGCAGTACTTCACCTCCCTTATTGCCTCCACTGATAATCGCCCAGCCACCCTGTTTCGGGTGACCAGGTCCCTCCTGGGTAGGGCGGGGCCTGTGCCTGGTTGGCAGGGATTGGCTGAGGACTTTGCTGACCATCTGGTGGAGAAAATCGATCGGATTCGCTTGGGATTCAAACTTGGCGTGGACGGGGAGGGTCCGGGGGGAGCCAGTGCACAGTCTTGCAGTGTTACCTGGGATCGGTTTGATCCAGTTGCCCCGGAAGAAGTGGACAGGCTCCTTGCGGCGGTCCGTGCCACTAATTGTCCATTGGATCCCTGTCCTGCCTGGCTGGTAAAAGCCTCTAAGACGGTGACAGGTGGCTGGGTCGGGGCTATAATTAACGTGTCTTATCGAGAGGGGATGTTTCCTGCACTGCTGAAACATGCTCTTGTGCGCCCCCTCCTGAAGAAGCCTTCCCTCGATCCAGCAATCCTAACCAACTACAGACCTGTCTCCAACCTTCCTTTTTTGGGGAAGGTTCTGGAGAAGGCAGTGGCACGTCAGCTGCAGGGGGTACTGGATGAAGCGGAATATCTGGACCCATTCCAGTCAGGATTCAGACCAGGATATGGTACTGAGACTGCATTGGTCGCGCTGATGGATGATCTCTGGCGAGAGCGGGATGGCGGTCATCCGTCTGTCCTTGCTCTTCTTGACCTCTCAGCGGCCTTTGATACCATTGACCACGGTATCCTTGTGGAACGGCTCCGAGGATTGGGGATCCAGGGCACTGTGTGGTCCTGGTTTTCCTCATTTCTGAGGGGCCGGACCCAGTCGGTGTGGTTGGAGAGTGAGAGGTCGAGTCCTAGGCCCCTAAAATATGGGGTGCCTCAGGGCTCAGTACTCTCTCCTCTCCTATTTAACATCTACATGAAGCCGCTGGGTGAGATCATTCGTTCCTACGGGGTGCGGTACCACCAGTACGCGGATGACACACAGTTGTACATCTCGGCCCGTGGGGACCCCAGTGATGCAGTCAAAGTCCTTTCAAGCTGTCTGGAGGCTGTTGGGGCCTGGATGGGGGCAAATGGGCTACAGCTGAATCCTAGCAAGACTGAGTGGCTATGGATAGGGGGTCCTGCGTTATCCCGGGAGCTACCATCTTTGGTTTTGGATGGGGCTGTTTTGCCCCAGACCAACCCGGTGCGCAACTTGGGGGTCCTCCTGGATTTGCGGTTGCTGCTTGAAGAACAGGTGGCGGCTGTGGCCAGGAGGGCCTTCGCCCAACTTCGGGTGATTCGCCAGTTGCGCCCGCTCCTGGACCGGGACTCTTTGCTCATGGTCACTCACGCTCTGGTGACCTCCAGACTAGACTACTGTAATGTGCTCTACATGGGGCTGCCCTTGACAACCATTCGGAGGCTGCAACTGGTCCAGAATGCTGCGGCCCGGGTGGTGATGGGGTGTAAACGTTATGCCCATGCCTGACCACTGCTTTGGTGGCTGCACTGTTTACCAGTTTGTCTCCGGGTGCAATTTAAGGTGCTGGTTTTGACCTTTAAAGCCCTACATGGTAGTGGGCCAGGGTATCTTAGAGACCGCATCGCCCTAAGGATGTCTGTCCGTCCAACCAGAGTGGACCGGAGGGGCTCTCTAATTGTGCCATCAGCCAGGGGGGCTCGCCTCTCTGGCACAAGGAGGAGGGCCTTCTCCATGTCCGCACCAGCCCTTTGGAACCTCCTGCCTGTGGAACTGCATCTGCAGATGGAGTTGTTGCCCTTTAGGAAGGAACTAAAGACCTGGCTGGTGGGCCAAGTTTGGGGTGCGGGTGGGGATGGGGGTACCATTGGGTGGTTGGTATAGAGAAGTGTGCCTTCCCCCAGGGTCCCTTTGGTTCTTGCACACCTTTTTGGGGTGGGTTTTGTTTTTTAAAAATTTTTTCCTTTTTTATCATGTGTCTTTTATGTATTTACTGTCCGCTATGTAAACCGCCCTGAGTTGGGTTGTACCTGAGTGAGCGGTATATAAGCGTGAAAAATAAAATAAATAAAAAATAAAAGGAGAAGTGGGTGGCAGAAGATGAGACAGCTAGATGGCATAGTTGATGCAATGGGCATAGAGTTGTGTGGACTATGATAGAGGAGCCTGACATGCTGTGGTCCATGAGGTCACAAAGGGTTGGACTCAACTTTGTGACTAAACAACAATCTTTCAGGACAGATATTCTTCATGCATGACTGGGGCTCCTGAATTCCTGTCCCTTGTCCATCTATTTTTGGGATTCTCATCATGCGGCTTGTGGGCCAGATGCAACCTGAATTGCCATTTCATGTGCCCCCCCCACCTACTCCACCACATCAGGAAGTCATGTGGTGGAAGAAGGGCAGAATGGCCATTTGACCCCTGAAGCTGTTTGAGGGAGCATGATCCAGCCCCTGGCTTTAAAAGGTTGAAAACTCCTGGTCTATTTAATGAACAAATAAAACTATTTTTTTTCTCTTGCAGAAATTATCAGTATGCTGATAAGTGGTTAATTATGTATTGTCCACCACACTGGAATCCTTTTGTTACTGTTCAGATTTCTAACTTTTCCTTAAAGTAATATGAAGAAGGCTCTATTTATTAGTCACAATAATTTTTCTCCATTTTTGCCTTTTTTTAACAGTGTATGAATTAGTTGATGTCATACCTGTCAATTTTGGCCACACACCTCTGCGGTGTGGCCAAATCTGTGGGTGTGGCCAAATATAGCCATGTGACTTGCTGGGCTCTAGTCATGCCTGCCACATGGCCATGAAAATGTCTGCAAACACAGACAGCACTGGCTCTTTGGGTGTAAATGGAGATGAACACTGCACCCTAGCGTTGGATACAACTGGCAGATTTTACTTTCTTAGGATCAAAGATCGCTGCAGATGGTGATTGCAGCCATGAAATAAAAAGGCGACTGATGCTTGGGAAACAAGCTATGAGAAACCTGGGGAACATAGTTAAAAGTAGAGGCATCACCTTGCAAACAAAAAATTGCATAGTCAAAGCAATGGTATTCCCGGTGGTAATGTATGGGTGTGAGAGCTGGACCATTAGGAAAGCTGAGCGCAGAAAAATAGATGCCTTTGAAATGTGTTGTTAGAAATAGGTCAATCCTAGAAGAAATCAACCCTGACTGCTCATTAAAGGTCAAATAGTAAAGATGACGCTAAAGTACTTTGGACATCAAATGAGAAGAGAGGATTCACTTGAGAAGGCCTTGATGCTGGGAAAGGTGGAGGACAAAAGAAGGGGGTGGCCAAAAATAAGATGGCTAGATGGTATTGTAGATGCAATGGGCACAAAGCTGTGTGGGACAAAGAACCCTTTCCCCATCTTCTTGGGGGACTTTTGTTTTGTTTTCTGTCTTGTTTACTCAGTGTCTTAAGTGACTAAGATGCTGACTGGGAGGCAGAAGGTCAGCAGTTCGATTCCCGAGTACTGCAGGAGCATTATTGTCCCAGCTCCTGCCATCCTAGCAGTTCGAAAGTGATCATTTCATATAGTGAATTACCCCCCTCTCTCATACAGTGATCAGGCACACACACACACCCAATTAGTGTGGAGGAGCAAGAGATTAATCCCCCCTCTCTCATCTAGTGATCAGTTAACCCCCCCATTAGTGTGGAGGTGCAAGGGATTAATTCCCCCCCTCTCTCTCATATAGTGATCAGGCAACCCCCCCCCCCAATTAATGTGGAGGAGCAAGGGATTAATTCCCCCCTCTCTCTCATATAGTGATCAGGCAACCCCTCCCCCATTAGTGTGGAGGAGCAAGGGATTAATTCCCCCCTTTCTCTCATATAGTGATCAGGCAAACTCCCCCATCCCAATTAGTGTGGAGGAGCAAGGGATTAATTCCCGCCCCCCCTCTCTCATATAATGATCAAACAACACCCCCCCCCAATTAGTGTGGAGGAGCAAGGGATTAGTTCTCCCCTTCTCTCTCATTTAGTGATCAGGCAACCCCCCTATTAGTGTGGAGGAGCAAGGGATTAACTCCCCCCTCTCTCTCTCATATACCGATCAGGCAAACACCCCCCCCCCCTAATTAGTGTGGAGGAGCAAGGGATTAATTCTCCCCCCCCCTCTCTCTCTCATATAGTGATCAGGCAACCCCCCCTCCCACTGATTTGCCCCTGCATATATGAAATATATCGCTCACCTAGAGTAGACTCCAGCTCCCAGCAGCAAAAACAAAGCAGCCTTATGGCAGGAAAGGGAAAGAGAAACTACAGAAGGCCCCCCCCCCCCACTTCTCTCTCTCTCCTTCCACAAGTGAAAAGCCTGCCACACCCCAACCTCTGGTGGCCAGAAAAAAATACTGCAGCTTCGCCTGTGAAGGCTCTGGTCAGGATATTTTTAAAAAATATAAGGGAAAATACGGAGAAATTAATAAAACGGGAGGGGGTGGGAAGAGGGGTAAAATAAGGGGTTTTCCTGGGAAAAACAGGATAGTTGATGGGTATGGTTCATGTATATATTTTATCATGTCATATGACTATTATAATTTTATTGAATAGCTTTTGATGAATCAGCAGAAGAAATGTGATGTCTCGGTCAGTGACTGTTCTGTAATGTACCAGGTTAATGTATTTTTCTTCTTCTTTTTTTGGTGCACCTTGTTATCTTTGCTATATTGTCCCTGACTTACAGTGATCTTGTATGTTGCATTCCTCTTTTCCTGCTGCCTTTAACCTTCCCCATTATTATTATTATCTTTTCCAAAATTTTGCAATGGCTCCCAGGTGTTGGTCCCCGGATCTGTTGAAGGCCGGATGAACCCCTTGGGAAAGGTTTGACCAATTATTCATGCGGGCAACCCACACCAAAGAATCTTGCCTTCTCAGGATGTGCTCAAAGTAAGACAGCCTCAGTTTCATCATTTTTGCTTTTTGAAATAGTTTGGGCTTGATTTGCTCTTGGACCCACTTGTTTGTTTTTGGGTAGTCTAGGGTCTATACCGCCCCATAGCACAATTTGAGATATGCAGACGATACCACCCTAATTGCAGAAAGTGAGGAAGACCTAAAGAACCTCTTGATTGGATTGAAGGAGGAGAGTGCAAAAGCTGGCTTGAGACTTAATATCAAGAAAACTAAGATAATGGCAACAGGTCCGATCAGTCCCTGGAAAATAGATGGGGAAGAAGTAGAAGCAGTAACAGATTTTACTTTCCTGGGATCTAAGATCATTGCAGATGGAGATTGCAGCCATGAAATAAAAAGACGACTGATTATGGGGAGACAAGCAATGAGAAACCTGGGGAATATAGTGAAAAGCAGAGACATCACCTTGAAAACAAAAATTCGCATAGTCAAAGCAATGGTATTCCCAGTGGTAATGTATGGGTGTGAGAGCTGGACCATTAGGAAGGCTGAGCAGAGAAGAGTAGAGGCCTTTGAAATGTGGTGTTGGAGGAGAGTCCTGAGAGTCCCTTGGACAGCAAAGAGAACAAATAGGTCAATACTGGAAGAAATCAATCCTGACTGTTCATTGGAGGGACAAATAGTGAAGATGAAGTACTTTGTACTTTGTACTAAAGTACTTTGGACATCAAATGAGAAGGGAGGACTCACTTGAGAAGGCCTTGATGCTGAGAAAGGTGGAGGGAAAGAGAAGAAGGGGGTGTCCAAAGATGAGATGGATAGATGGTATTGTGGACACAATGGGCACAGAGCTAGATGGGCTGAGGAGAATGGTGGAGGATAGAGGTGCCTGGAGGAAAATGGTCCATGGGGTCGCAAAGGGTCGGAATCGACTGTGTGACTGAACAACAACACAGGGTCCCTCCTCCAGCATACTTCAAACAGATCAATTTCCTCCCCTTTCAGTTTTCTTACTGTCTACATTTCTGTGTTGTTAAGGTTGTGTAGTTCCTCTGTAGTCATGATTTTTGTCTTCTTAATTTCAGTCTGTGCCTTAGTAAACTCTAAGGCCTCCTTTACAAAAAGCTTGCCAAACGAAAGAAGAGCACAAGTAGCTTGCTATGGAGAAGAACTTCTAGCAGGGCCGGTAGAAATTTTGGCAGGGTGCCTTGCTTTGTCCAGACAACCCTTCTATACTTATTGCAAAACATTTCTACAGGTTTATAGTTGTTTCTTATTATGCTTAGCTACTTGTGGTCCTGTTATTGAACTGCTGAGACAATGCAAGCGCGTCGCCAAAATGGCCGCCGCACTCTTTGGGGGGGCCCCCCCACAGGACGAAGGCATCCGGGTAGTTAGGGGCGTGGCCAGCTCCCTTATAAAAGGGGTGGCCACGAGGCAGCCGAGCTGCCATTTTGCGAAGCGACGGAGCGGAGAAGTTTTTCCTCTTACTCCGTCGCTTTTACCTTGATCGGGAAGCCTTTTGGCTGCTGACCTTCCTCTTTTCGGCTTCCCTCAGGTCCGACTGAGATGCCTTCGAAGAAGAAGGTGGCCGCGAGCGCGGCTCGGGCGGTTCGGAGATGCAATCCGGATCGGAGGACCGTGGCTGCGCCTTCCCACCAGCCGCCTTTGCAGGCTCCCACCGGGACCGGTGGGATGGGGTCTATTACCCCCTGGCCGGAGGCCGGGGACCCGAGCAGGGGTCCAGCTTGGGCTGCGGCCCGCGGCCCGCAAGCGGCGGACGCCGCTCCTGGTGCTCACCCTACTGGGCCTCCCTCTATCGGGGCGCAGCTCACTCCAGGGCCTTCCAGCCTTGGGGGGTGGTGTGGTCCCCTCCCTTGGCAGGTGCCTACGCCGGCCCTGCCGGGCCTGGGTGTGGGGTCATGGCCATATGCGGGCCCCGGGGTGCAAGGACCTGTACCCACGCCTGTAACGGGCGGGCCGGCTGGCCCGTGGCCCCACGCCAGTGTGGAGGCCTTACTGGCCCGCGTGGCGGCACTCGAGGCTTCCCTTGCTCGGGCCAGCCACGTTGGGGCTCCTTTTGGGGTGCACTTTGACGTGTCGTCTGCTGGGCAGCGGCAGGCGACGGGACGGGTCGAGCAGCTTGAGGCACGTGGCGCGACTTCGGCCACTGCCTCGCAGCTCCCCAACCAACAGGCCAGCGCGGGTCAGGCCCCGGCGGCGAGCTCTACGGCGGTCGTGAGCTCCGACGCCCCCAGTGGGCTGGAACCCCCGGTGGGGGCGGCCCGCGGGGGTGCAGCATGTGAGTATGCGGTACAAACTAGTGCACCTACACATATGGCTATGTTGGGAGGGGGCTTTCCAATGGCCTTGGCCTCGCATGGGTGGAGCGGCGGTACAGCCGCTGACGCACCACCAGGCGACGTCAACCACCACCCAGGGCCCCGGGGTGGGGAGCGTTTCCTACCCTGTGGGGAATGTTTTGGGGGTGGCTGGGCTAGTCCAAGCCCCTTTCCAGATGCCCGCAGTTTCTGCTGTGCCTGTCTCGGCCTTGCCGACAGCAGGCTATTCCTTGCCACTGGGTGACCACTTGGCACAGGCCACCAGAGAGAAAATATGGCGAGGGGAGTATGTTGATATGTTCTCACTCCTAAACAGGGAGCCCACCAAGGAAGAGAGGGAGGGGCAGGATGAGAAGGATAAGGAACAGGCACGTCGTCGCAAGCCACCACGAACGTGGGCCAACTGGCTGCCGGCTTACCTCATCTACATGGCGGTGTACCTGAGGGCCCGGCCGGATCTGGCAATTCCGATGGTCCAGTATTTGGACAATATCTATCGGGCGATGGTTGATTTTCCGGGCCCATCGTGGTTGGCTTATGACGAGGAATTCCGTATGCGAATTCCCCTGCACCCTGAGATGAGGTGGGATGAGCCATGCCAGAGGCTTTGGCTTCTGTACATGACGCCCACGCGCCCCGCGCCAGGGGAAATATACCATTGTGGACATGCGGTCCAGCGAGTGGCTCCAGCACAGGTTCCCCGCCAAGTGGTGGGGCAGGGGGTTCCAGCCCGCCTGCTGTGCTGGACTTTCTCGTCTAATGGTTCATGCAATAAGAAGAATTGCAAGTACAGACATGAGTGACCCATCTGTGCGGGCCCCCATGCAGCCTCTGCCTGTCCCAGGCCTGGAGGGACGCGGGGCAGGGGGAGGGGCGGACAGTGGGCTGGCAAGACTGCCGCAGATGGAGCTGGTTCACCGAAAGGCTCCCTCCCCAATTAATGTGGACATGTTGGAGCGTTGGCTCGCATTGTACCCGAAGGGGGCGGATGCAGATTATCTCCTTCAGGGCTTTAGACAGGGATTCCGTATTCCTTTCATGGGTGATAGGTCCCCTCAGGATGCCCCCAACCATTTGTCCCTTAGGGGGAGGGAGGAGGTGGCTGCCGCCAGCATCAATAAGGAGGTCAATGCGGGCAGGGTCGCTGGCCCTTTCCCTGCTCCCCCGTTCACTAACCTCAAGGTATCGCCCCTGGGCTTGGTTCCCAAGAAGTCACCAGGCGAGTTTCGCCTTATCCATCACTTGTCCTACCCAGCCGGCCGATCGGTCAACAATGCTATCCCTGACGACCTTTGCTCAGTCAGGTATACATCTTTTGACCACGCACTGCGCATGGTGCGCTCATGTGGCCCGGGTGCGCTGCTGGCTAAGTGCGACATTAAGTCGGCTTTTCGCCTCTTGCCAGTGCACCCGGGCGACTTTGAATTGCTGGGTTTCAAATTTCGGGGCGAATATTATTTTGATAAGGCCATGCCTTTTGGCTGTTCCATATCATGCTCGGCTTTCGAGTGTTTCAGTACCTTCCTAGAGTGGGCTTTCGTCCGCAGGTCAGGGTCCCGGTCTGTAGCCCATTACCTGGATGACTTTTTATTCGGGGGTGAACGGGGCTGGGACACGTGCACACGTCTTCTCAACACATTTCAGATGCTAATGGAGGAACTCGGTGTCCCTTTAGCGCCCGAAAAGACCGAGGGCCCATCTACACAGCTAGTCTTCCTGGGGGTGGAGATTGACACGATAGCGCAGGCGTCTAGGTTACCGCGGGATAAGGTGTCAAGAATAGTGGCCCTTATCTCGGACTTGTTGGCCAAGCGCAAGGCATCACTGAGGGAACTGCAGGTGCTGCATGGTCACCTTAATTTCGCCTGCAGAGTGGTCGCACCGGGCAGGGCTTTTGCCCGGCGTTTGTGCGACGCTATGGCGGGATTATCCAGGCCTCACCATAGGGTTAGGCTTACCCGGGGTATTAGGGCAGACATGCTTGTCTGGTTACAGTTCCTGAGGGAGTTCAATGGGGTCTCATTTTGGAGGCATGACCTCCTGGCTTCCCCTCAATTTCAGATTCAGTCTGATGCCTCGGGATCCCTTGGTTATGGGATGTACTTCAATGGGAAGTGGGCCTATGGTGGGTGGCCACTGGCCTGGGCAGGCACGGGTCGCCTGCGTGATCTCACATATCTGGAATTTTTCCCTATCCTGGGTGCTTTGATGCTATGGGGCCAGGAGTGGTCCAACTCGGTCGTGCATTTCTGGTGTGACAATGCGGCTGTGGTCCACATTGTAAATGCACAGACTTCCAAATCGCCCAGGGTTATGGATCAAGTGCGCCAATTTGTGTTGCGCAGCCTGCGCCTCAACGTACTGTTCAGGGCCAGACATGTCCCAGGGGTTAATAATGATATTGCTGACGCTTTGTCCCGCCTACAGATCTCCCGGTTCTGTGCCTTGGCCCCGGATGCGGAGGAATTTCCCTCGCCACTCCCGGAGGAGATATGGACCTTGCACCTCGCACCATAGCATCTAAGCTTTCAGCGTTGGCTTTTATGGCCAAGGTGGGGGGTTATGTGGACAGCATCTCTGACTTCCGTGTGAGACATGTTTTGGAGGGGTGGGTGCGCAAGCGCGGGCGTTGCCCGGACGACCGCCACCCGATTTCCCCAGGGGTCCTTACCCAGTAGGCCCGGGGCTGGCCTTGCCTCTGTTTTGATGCATATGAGGCAGCCCTGTTCCATGCAGCCACAACGGTAGCATTTTTTGGAGCGCTCCGCATCAGCGAGCTTGTGATGCTGTCTAAGGCGGATGCAAGTCGTAGGGCACTGGAACTCGAGGATGTCTGTGTTGCCAAAGACTGGGCTCAGTTGAGGATGCGTTCCTCTAAGACCGATCAGCATGGCGTCGGCAGTGGTGTGCGACTGCTACGGTGTTCTTTGGCAGACATCTGTCCGGTTGGTGCCCTACAGGAATTCCTGGCACTGCGTGGCACGCACCATGGCCCGTTTTTCTGTCACCAAGATGGGTCTCCCCTTACTAAATTTCAATTTTGGAAGGTGACGGGCAAAGCGCTGGCCAGTGTGGGCCTCCCAGGCGCCCGCTATGGCACCCATTCATTCCGTATAGGAGCGGCCTCAACCGCAGCTGCTTTTGGGTACTCCGGGGCTGACATACGTAGCATGGGACGGTGGGGTTCGCAATGTTTTCAGTTTTATGTGCGCCCACTCCCGCCGTGAGTACCAACCCAGTCACCTTACCTACTTTCCCTCATTTTTCCTTTACAGACCCGGGGTGTCGTATTACACCGGTGACAGTATGGCTGGTGGGCCATAGCTACGTGCACAGGGCAGCGCGTTATGCTGCGGCGACAGAGTGGGGACCCCGACTGGGACTGGGTGCATACGCAAGTCTCACATGGCATGGTAAGCCCGGGATGTTATGGCGGGAGCTGCTGCCTTTCCTTTTTTCAGGCCAGAATGCTGACCCGCCTGACATTCTGATCATACACCTGGGGGGCAATGATTTGGGCCAGGTCACCGGCTTGTTGCTGTAGCATGCGATTTGCGAGGACCTCGCCTACCTGCATTACGTCTGGCCCGCCACAACCCTTGTTTGGTCGGACATGGTCCCGCACCATTCCTACAGAGGGGGTGTTGACCTCCTGGCCCTTGACCGCGCTAGACGCATGGTGAATAGGGCAGTGGCGCGTTTCCTTGTCGACAGGGCTTGGGGGAGGGTCAGTCATCACCCCGCTATTAGCCTCCAAAGTTATGACTTGTATGCAGGGGATGGGGTCCATCTGTCGCGAGGAGGTATGGACCTCCTGTTGGGTGATTGGCGAGCAGGCCTGTTGACCGAGCTGACGGTCTGGGGGGGGGCGTCGAGCCTTCTTTGAAGCCCCTCCGTGTGGCGGGTAGCACTGGTAAGGTAAACATTATTACCCACAGGTATCCGGCAAGTTCGCAATTGACTGGACAACACTAGACAGGCATAAGTTGGTTAAACGTTGTCCGGTCAACGACGAACTAGGCGACGGGGTGATGGCTATAGCTAGACAGCATGCATCACCCCGTGATTTTACGGATACGCGTCAGAGGGTGGGGTCATTAGTTAGATATTGACTACGGTCAACAATTTGTTTGTGGTCAACAAACAAATTGATACAAATGGATACATTGTAGCAATTGCCGTTGGCAATTTTGGGTGGTACCTTACCAGTGTTACTTCGGCCTGCTTGCCTTAAGAATTATGATTGGTCAATTACCAATATAAATTTATAATTCGGACTAGGGCATGAATCAATAAATGTGGCCCAATGCCGTTATCCACTTTCATTGGTGTCTGAGTCCTTTATTGGGGGGTGCGCCTGCAAAGCGTTATTGGTGTATTATTTTCTTTTAAATATGAGAATTGTTCTCTCTCTCTCTCCAGGCTACTCTCCCTTCTTCCAGGCTACTTCATTCTCTCCTTTTTTGTAAATGACCAATTATCAAGCTAAGCCATGAAATTCTTCAGAAATGGAATTCTGGTACTGCTGAACTCACACTGATATAATCCTTTACACTCCAAATCACAAGAAATATATTTAACACAAAATGTAACCCTATGTTTTTTATTCTATAAATTACTATTTCTCCTTGTACTGTATTTATTTTTCTACCTTTGGAAAAAATATTGAACATATAGAGCTAAATAAAATCAAATAAGAGATTGTGGAAGATGCCTTTGTGTTTCTACACAAAACAGTAATTGTTATAAGATGTTCTGCAGGTACAAAGTGGCTAGCAAACACTGCATTAAAAATGGAAGACTTTCAAGATGTACTCTTTTGTTGTTTGTACTACAGTGCTCCTCAGATGGGCACCAATATATCAAATTGTTTCCCAATTTTTTCTGTCATGGCCATTCTCAGCAGTCGATCAGCATAAAGTCACTCACAATGTATTATATACTTTGAATACCCATTCATCCAATTTAGTATGTTGTATAGTATTTCAGCAAGCTAATTTCTTTATTTAGGTAATTATGAATAACAATTACTTTCAGATTTCATCCATAATTATGGATGAAAAGCATGTTGGCTAGATGTTATTTACATTGATTTCAGGTTTTTTAAAGTAATTTGAGCATCCCACTAAGAGGTGAGCAATAAATAGAGAACCCAATGGTTGAAGTCCTGTTTCTTGGCATAAGTCAAATTGTAATGTTTGTTCCATTCCTTCCATCTAAAGAAGCTCTCTCTGCCTCCATTCTTGGGATGTGTACACACACTAGCTTGGTAGATGCATATACACACTCCAAGCATCACAATGGGGGTGCTTTGT
This sequence comes from Bradypodion pumilum, assembly GCA_035047305.1. Taxonomy (NCBI): domain Eukaryota; kingdom Metazoa; phylum Chordata; class Lepidosauria; order Squamata; family Chamaeleonidae; genus Bradypodion; species Bradypodion pumilum. Next base: position 431,188,781 of record JAWDJD010000001.1, read on the forward strand.
CCACTAGGTAAAAACTGGTCAGAAGTTACAATTTGGAGTACACTAAGCAACAGTATTTTAGCCAGAGTGTATCTCATTGGTATAAAAATCCCTTATACATATTGCTCCTTATTGCATTGCATTTCATGCTGTCAAGCTTTCCTGGGTCAGACAGGCCAACACTCACCACCTTGCTTTCCCTGCTGTGGATAAAGTCCTGGAGAACCAAAAGTACTGGTGGTTGGGGAAAATTGTACTTTCCAGAATCCTCCCAATATTCTAGTCCACTGTGAATAATCAGGAGTTCCAAGCAGTTACCAAAAAGCTGCAAAATTAAACACTTAGTATTTTACACAAACACTATAGAATAGGAATTCCAAAAGTATGCACAAAAGACACAGGCTCTCGGTAGATAATCTGGGCAAGTCTGGTTTTAGTAGCACAATAAAACTAGAAAGCAGCTAATCTACATTAATACTTCCATCCTAGCATAGCTTCAGATCATATGTAAAATAACATCAAGCATAAGATGAGTATAACATTCTCCTAAGGTAGTGTTCCCCAACCTTTGGCTTTTGGACTTCAGTACCCTGAAGCCTAAGTCAATTCCCCAAAGATCAGCCAATGTACTGACTTAGGCTTCTGGGAATTGGAGTCAAAAACCCAAAGGTTGGGGAACCCTGTCATAAGAGATAACTAGCCTAAAGTAAGGAATCTCTCTCCCCCTTTTTATACTCAAAGTTCCAGTTTCCAGTTCCTTCTAGAACATCTGCCAAAGGGGAGTCACCTCTCTCCATACTCTCCCAAAGAAGATAATAACTTCTTTCTCCTCCTCTCACATAGATGAAACCAGACTTCCTAATTAACACAGTACCAAGAAATGAATAGAGATATGGCACAGGTGATTCCTGCTTCCCAGTTACCACCACCCCCTTTCTCATAGTAGTTTACCCTATGAGACCCATTTTTCTGGAAGAGTAGCAGGCACAATGGTGCCTTATCTTCTCAATCTGTCTCCCTGACTTATTATTATGATTTTTTTCAGTCTCAAATGTATGCCTTATTAAATATGTCTTCTTCTTCTACTATTAACTACAGTTGAAACACACATGTTTTTACAATAATTTAATGAGCCCATATGACCTTGGGATTAAATTCCTTGTTGTGTAACAAACTGTGAATGATTATGCTATCTATTGCTTATACAGACTAGGAGAAATTACCTAGCAGGTAGTGAATTTCTGTTTAGAAACCATGTTAGTAAAATACCTCTTCCCCTACACCCTGGCTTCCCAGCTCTCTCCTCTGGTCTTTTGCACAATACATTCAGACATGACAAACATTAACACTGAGGGAAATTAAACTATAAAAAGTCAAAAGACCAATAGAACTAGCATCAGCAACTCAACTATATCTTATTAATATCTGCCATAGGTAACAAGCAAAAATGGTTTTCTTTGCACAGAATGCTAAAGGCAAACAATGAATTATTTTCATAGAACAATGTATAGGCTAAATATGACAAACAAGATTTTTTTTTTACAGTGGTTGCAGTTAAAGGGTTGTTGTTAACGTTACATGTACCAGTGGGTGGCATGACACTCACAAACTCTGAAAGTAAAAAGCCATTTTCCCTTCAGTTTTGTATACTATGTTCTATGTTGTTCTTGAAATAATGCCCTAGATTCAGATGATAACTAAGAGCACCATTTGCACTTTTCATTTTGATTTTCCCTTCTTTCATTTCTACTTCTCCTGGGTGTGAAGAGGCTGTACACGTGGCTTGCCCAATGTAAAAGAAAGGTTTTTGGGATTTGAATTCAGATACAACAGTGAGTTTCAGAATCAGGAAAAAATTTGTCAGGACAATTTTGGCAACATTAAATAGATGTGAGAATTTCAGGATACTAATATTGCTTGGATCTAATACTCTGTTTTGTTTGCTTACTGGGTCCTTAATGTCAATGCCAATAAATGTATATCATTAATGCTGTTAATTATTTTCAATGACAAATCTAATTTAAGGGTTCAAACTATACATTACTCCATTGTGTAGGCCTGATCCCAGAAGCTAGCCTCATCTAAGTGAGACCTACTGAATCTAATGCTGAAAGATAAACCATCTTGTTTCAAACATATACACCCTTATCTAGACAATTTCTTCCTTATTAACATTCCAGTTGTGAGTTCTTCTGCAATGTTTATTCTTATTCTTATTATTATTCAACTGCAGTATTGTTTTGGTATTTTCTAATTTTACTATCACTAAAAGTAATTTGAAGTCATTGATGCTTTATGCCAGTAAGTTTTTGTCATCTGCATCTTAAATTATTGATGTCCCTGCAATTTTCATCCCTTCTTCATGTGAATCAAGTTTTCTGTATGATAGGTTCAGAGTAGAGAATGATAAGATAGGGAGATAAAATATGGAAGCCATTTTATTTTTCTACATTCTGTCACAACTGTAACTTCTTGTCTATAATATAGTTTATATGAGAACAGTCAACTGCTGAGGCACACATTTCTTTCAGAAAAATCCAGAGCTTCCCATTGTCTGGAGAGTCAAGGGCTTTGTTGTAATATATACTACTAGCCAATTTCCCAGCCTTGCTCGGGGTTTTTTCTTTAAAGGACGTAAGGAGGCTATGGTAGTAGAGCTCTGAGGGGAGGAAATAATAGAGTTAGAGGGGTAGGAAGCAGGGCCATGGGTTTCGATGCCCACTTCAGCCGCCCAAGACTCACCGGCTTCCAGCTGGGCCACCACCGCCATCCTGAGGTAAAATAAAGGCCCATCAGCAAAGAAGGAGAAGGAGAAGATGGCACTGAGGAAGAGGAGGAAGGTTTCTGCCCCTCAAATGAAGCCATCCTTCAGTCTGGGTCTTGACGGAGGAGCCGCTATAGCTGCCCTGAGCGGCGCCAGTGGCAGTGGTGGGGAAGGGGTGGCCAGGCCTCCTCCTCCTCTGCCATGGTCTGCCTCATCACTGGGGCTGAGGTAAAAAGAGCCAAGGAGCCCCGGCCTGAGGAAACAGCACGGCTCCTGAGGGGAAACCAAGGCGGCTCAGAAGGGGTGGTGATTAGGTGGCTGAAGGGAAAAACACGAAATCCAGATCCTGGGGTGGGAAGCGGGCGAAGGCAGGAGCTGTCGGGGGAGCCTGCAGTGGTACTGGAGCGATGGAAGAAGGAGCCAAAAGATGCCCGGCCGGCTCCAGGAAAGGGAAGGTGAGGCGAGGCATGGAAGAGGCGGGGAGAGAGGCTGAGGCTTAGTGAATGGCTCAAGCCACTGCCTCCTGAGGGCCTCGCACCTTGCTCAGGTTTTTTCTTTAAAGGAAGTACTGAGGCTGTGGTACGCATGCACAGTACTGCTGCTTCGTTGTGGTGCGCTTGCGCAGTACTGTCATTCCATTGCTTTTTCTCCAGTCAGTGGGAGTGTCCCCTTTGTGTCCCACTTTGGGGGCATCAACCCCCAAATGGGTTTTGAGACCCCCACAGTGCTGATCTCGCAAGCCCTAGGTAGGTGTCTGCCAATTTTCAGTGAGATAGGTCCAGGGGTGTGGGTTCCTTTAGAGCTCATACAAGACCACACCTCTGTTTTATAGATATAGATTTTCTTCTAAAATTGTTTGGTAGGCTCCTGTAGACAGTGCATATTTGTAATATGATCTCAAGTGCTTTTTCATTTCTAAATTTAATTGGACGTTTCTTGCTCAAATTTAGTAAATATTTCTGCTCCAGTGCTCTGAACATCACTTTGCTAGCATGGGGGCTAATGGAATGATTGAATAGTTACTGTACTTCTCGACATTTATTTTCTTGGGCATCGGACAGCTCCAGTCAGTGGTCCATTGTTTTGTTTTTTATATTTGTTATGATTTTGCCAGATTATGTCTCTTTAGTGTGGAATAATTCCATTTCCCTCTGATGGTTTCTTCCTCCCAAATGCTTTCAGAGTGGCGTACACTTCAGTTTCTACTACACCAACTTCTTCATCATAAGATTTCTCTTCAAAAAATATTTTTATCTCTTCCATAGTTTATTCATTATATTTCTTTCACTTTATTTGTATTTAATTCTGCTAAGATAATATGGTTCCCTGTTAATCTTTTAGCATCATTAATCTATGTTTACTTTCACTTAATTTTTTTTGCATCTTCCACAAGAAATCTATTGTTTTTCCTTCTGTTGTTCTGTTCCTTGTCTTTCTACTAGTCATTATAATAATAAGTGATGGACTCAAGGTTGACTCAGTCTTTCATCCTTCTGTGGTCAGGAAAATGAGTACCAAGAATGCTGGGGTCAAAAATAGTAATTACCTTATGAGTTTCTGCAAGAGTGCTCAAAGCACTATTGGGTGGTATTTAAGCATAATATTACTATTGCAGCAAGAGTTTTCATTGTTTCTGCTTGACAATCATTGAAAACTTACTTCTGTCTCCCTTTTCTTTTGGGTCTCTCCTGGCTTTAAAAATTTCAAGTTTTTCCTCCATCATCCATCAAGGTTTTTCCTTTCTTTTAATTATGGAAATAGTCTTTTTGCATTCTTCCCCAATAATATATTTAGTTTCAATTCACAAATTGTCTGTTTAACCGAGTTTAGTAATGCAGATCTATTATTTACGTGGACTTTAAATTAAGTAGAATCGTTATTTCAGTTTTACTTTTTCAGAAGATTTTTCTCAACTATAACTATATTGTTTGATATTAGCAATTCATGATAACCCACTCTGCTCCTGGTACTGGCCAAAAGAACATAGCATATCCATCTCCTACTTCAAATTATGGAGTCTATTTAATTTCTATATGAGTCATTTGCTGATGTATAGTTCTCTGTCCAGTTGCTTGAAGCTGCATTGGTAAAAACATTCCTTAAATATCTTACTTACCTTGAAAGCCCTATCAGGGTTGTTGCATGTTGGTTCCAACTTGACAGCACCCAACAATATCATGTTATTAATTGTGTAGGATTTGATAGTCCAAAATAGTACAGGTCAATTAGGTTCCATGATTGATTAAATAGCAGAATCCATCTAACAGTGACAGAAAAAGCCCCTCCCCCATCTCTTAGCTGACAATCTTTATGGAACATCCACCTGTTTCCAAGGATTAAAAATACTTTATCAAAATATTTATGACACATTTTTCCTGAAAGATATCTTCTCTTTTCTGATAGATTAAGGTCTGAGGGGTAACAGCAAAAGCTAAGTACAGTATACACAGGGGAAAATGTAAGATTTATCTTATTCACCAGCAAGTGACATTGCCTGTAGCCTAAGTCCATTTATAACTGTCATCTGGAATATTAAACCAACATCAACACAACCAGAGTTCCTGTCATTTTAATAACAGATTTAAAGATCATGTAAAATCAAATATAAGTAGAATTTTAAATCATTAACCTAAGACTACAGCTTCCTCATCTCCAGTCCCTCTGATGTCACAATACATGCCCCTCAGTGTTTAAAAGAGAATGAGAGGGTATATTTCTCTTAAGCATTCATCCATGGATGCAGAGTCATGCTTCAGGACATAGAATTTATTTATTTATTTATTTAATACATTTCGATACTGCCCCTCCCAAAATGTTGCAATGGCTACCAGATGTTGGAGTGGCTGGCCACAAGGAAGACACGCGAGACAATCGTGCGGTGAAGTCCAGCCCTGATCTGGGTCAGGTGGCACATATTTATTACCCTGCCTTGGGGTGATGCACGCGTAGGATGTGTGTGACCCTCTTATACAGAAGGCTTGCATACACGGCGTTTTCCAGTGGTCCAGCTACAATGCCAGCTCTTGGAAGTTACCCTGGGGTTAATGGACAACTCGCACCTAATTACCTTGGGCTGGCGAAACCCATTGTTCCTGCCCTAATCTCGGAGTCAATGTGTATTGACTCCAGGTACCTAATTGTTCTGCTGTCTGGCACGGCTTGTTTGCCTAACTTAATCTGTAGCCAGAAGCAGAGGATTGTGTATTTCCTTTAGAGTCAACATCTTTGGTTTTTTGCCCTGTTTCTATCATAGCCACCAGCCAAGGCTTTATGATTTGCCCCCCAAACTAACTAACTAGCCCATACCCCAATTGCCTTTCCTGCAAAGTCCGGGTGGTCCCCGGATCTGTTGAAGGCAGGGCGAACCCCTTGGGAAAGGTTTGGCCAATTATTCCCGCAGGCAACCCACATTCCCCCTTCCTTTATTAGTTAAATCAGCCTGGCTGAGGGCATGGTAGATATAAGGCATGATCTGTTTGGGTGTAATTGTCTCTCGGGGTCTCTGCCATGAGGTGCACATTGACAAGAGTGAAGGAATGCACTGCACAAAGCAGCAAAGCATAATTCCCACTACCACAATGCCAGCGATAGCTTTAAGCGTTGTTTGCAACCACCCCCATGGCAGCCAGGACCAGAGTTCGTACCACACCGCCAGTTGACATTCTCCTTGATGTGTTTAACTATGGTGTCATACTGACTGCTAGGGAACATACTCTGCCTTGCTAAGCACAGTGATATCACTGTCACATGTCTCATCCAGCTGGACCGCTTGTATGGGCTGTGCCAGCCTTGGGGTGACTGGGTTTGGGGTGACCATCTCCCTCTCGGGGAGTACCAGGGTTAAGTGACTCACACAACAGTATGAGTCAGACATATTAGCGGGTATGTACTTCCAAGTCCATTGGTTACAAGTAAAAAACCACCCTGTAGGCAAAATAATATGAGCATACACATAACTGATAGTCTCTGGTTGGGTACATTTCCAAGTCTCTTTCTTGGGACTCAGGCAGCGGTGGTGCGGCCCCTTGGCTGTGGAGCATCTGGTCATCTTGGTACAGGGCCTGCTTGGGCTGATGGCCACCCGAGGTATGTAAAGGGTGACTGCATCAGTGGGCAAAGTCTTTGTTACCTGAGTCCCCCAGTTCGCGTAAGTCGCGTACGTGATTCGGTGATGGTGCCTAAAAGTGCGCACCCATTCAGTGTCCCCAGCCTGCTCTCCTGGGGTGCAGCAAACCGGGATCAGGCATGTACTTAGTAAAGAAGCAGTGTTGGTAGTTTGCTTCAAGCAAATGTCTGATTGGTTGACAAGTCTGACTAATTTCTCCCAAATGTTGTACTGGAGCCTGGCGGTTAAGTCTCCACCAGGTGTCAAGTCCCCATTTAATTTAATTTAATTTAATTTAATTTAATTTAATTTAATTTAATTTAATTTAATTTAATTATCACATTTATATACCGCCCACTCGGCCAAGCCAACTCAGGGCGGTTCACAACAAAAGTTAAAAACACAAGTTAAAACAGTTAAAACAGTTAAAACTACCCACCCCCTAAAAACAAGGGCTGCAGGATCCGAAGGCACCATGGGGAAGAGTTCCTCTACACCAACCACCCAATGGAGGTTACCCTTCCACCTGCACCCCACACTTGACCCACCAACCAGGTTTTAAGATCTTTTCTGAAAGGCAGCAATTCCGTCCGAAGACGTAGCTCTGTTGGCAGGAGGTTCCAGAGGGCCGGTGCAGACACGGAGAAGGCTCTCCTCCTTGTGCCAGAGAGGCGGGCCCCTCTGGCTGATGGAACAACTAGAGAGCCCCTCCGGTCCGCTCTTGTTGGACGGACAGACGTCCTCAGGGCGATGCGGTCTCTTAGGTAACCCGGCCCACTACCATATAGGGCTTTAAAGGTCAAAACCAGCACCTTGAATTGCACCCGGAGACAAACTGGCAACCAGTGCAGCTCCCGGAGCAGTGGCGAAGCACGGGCATAACGCCCACACCCCATCACCACCCGGGCTGCCGCATTTTGGACCAGCTGTAGCCTCCGAATGGTCGTCAAGGGCAGCCCCATGTAGAGTGCATTGCAATAATCTAGTCTGGAGGTGACCAGAGCATGAGTGACCATGAGCAAGGAGTCCCGGTCCAGGAGTGGGCGCAACTGGCGGATCACCCGGAGTTGGGCGAAAGCCCTCCTGGTCACAGCCGCCACCTGTTCCTCTAGCAGTAGCCGTGAATCCAGGAGGACCCCCAAGTTGTGCACCGGGTCCGTCTGGGGCAAAATAGCCCCATCCAGAAACAACGATGGTAGCTCCCGGGTTAACACAGGACCCCCTATCCATAGCCACTCAGTCTTGCTGGGATTCAGCTGTAGCCCGTTAGCCCCCATCCAGACCCCCACAGCTTCCAGGCATCTGGAAAGGACTTTGACGGCATCACTGGGGTCCCCATGGGCCGAGATGTACAACTGAGTGTCATCCGCGTACTGATGGTACCGCACCCCATGGGAACGAATGATCTCACCCAGCGGCTTCATGTAGATGTTAAATAGGAGAGGGGAGAGCACCGAGCCCTGAGGCACCCCCCATTTGAGGGGCCTAGGACTGGACCTCTCACTCTCCAACCACACCGACTGGGTACGACCCCTCAGAAATGAGGAAAACCAGGACCACACATTACCCTGGATTCCCAATCCTCGGAGCCGTCCCAGAAGGATACCGTGGTCAACGGTATCGAAAGCCGCTGAGAGGTCAAGAAGAGCAAGGACGGATGGGTGACCACCGTCCCGCTCCCGCCAGAGATCATCCATCAGTGCGACCAATGCTGTCTCGGTACCATATCCCGGCCTGAATCCTGACTGAAAGGGGTCCAGATAATCCGCTTCATCCAGCACCCCCTGCAGCCGACACGCCACTGCCTTCTCCAACACCTTCCCTAGAAAGGGGAGGTTAGAGACAGGCCTATAGTTGGTTAGGACAGCTGGGTCGAGGGAAGGTTTCTTCAGGAGGGGGCGCACCAAAGCATGTTTTAAAGGTGCAGGAAACACCCCCTCCCGCAGTGATGCATTGATCACAGCCCCAACCCAGTCATCTGTCACCGTCTTGGAGGCTTTCACCAGCCAGGTGGGACAGGGGTCCAATGGGCAGGTAGTGGCGTGCACAGCTGCAAGGAGCCTGTCCACTTCATAAGGGGCAACTGGCTCAAACCGGTCCCAGATGGTATGGCAAGACTGTACTCCAGCTCCCTCCGGACTCTCCCCATCCACGCCAGGATTAACCCCAGAGCGAATCCGATCAATTTTCTCCACTAGATGGTCAGCAAAGTCCTCAGCCGACCCCTGCCAGCCAGGCACCGGGGTCCCCCTACCAAGGAGAGACCCGGTAACCCGGAACAGGGTGGCCGGGCGATTATCAGCGGAGGCAATAAGGGTGGTGAAGTATTGCCGCCTCACCACCTCCATCACCACTAGATAGGCCCTAATAGCAGCTCTAGCTAGTGTCCAATTGGAGTCTCTCTGGGTCTTCACCCAGCGGCGCTCTAGGCGTCTCTTTGCCCGTTTGAGCTCCCGCAGTTCATCTGTGAACCACGGAGATGACCTAGCTCCATGAGCTCTGAGAGGCCGTAGTGGTGCGATTTCATCCAAGGCCGCTGTTGTCATCCTGTTCCACAGGTCAACCAGCGCCTCAGGCGAATCGTGTTGCCGATCCAGAGGGAAATCCCCCAGTTCCCTCTGGAATCCATCAGGATCCATCAGTTGCCGGGGGCGGGCCATTCTACTAGGCCCTGCCTCCCTACGATGAAGCGTCGCCCCCAGGAAGTCTAGAGCCACCAAATAATGATCTGACCATGGCACAGGTGTTATGTCTAATTTCCATAGTCTCAGATCACTCTGCCACCGCCCCGACAAAAAGATTAAATCTGGTGTGTGGCCACTGCCCCTGGTCGGGCCCTGAATTACCTGAATCAGGTCCATATCTGCCATGGAAGCCATGAACTCCTGAGCCACCCCGGAGCCAGTCCCCAGCGAAGGCAAATTGAAGTCCCCCAGAACCATCAGTCTAGGGAACTCCAACGCCAACGCTGAGACGGCCTCGAGGAGCTCAGGCAGGGAGTCCCTTACCCTGCAAGGGGGCAGGTACAGGAGTAAGACTCCCAACTGACCCTTAGAGCCCAGACGCAGAAGCAGGGCCTCACAACCCAGAATTTGTGGAGCGGTAGCCCTGGTGACTCCCAGTGACTCCCTGGCTATGATGGCCACGCCACCGCCCTTACCCTCATCCCTAGGCTGGTGCCAAATACTGAACCCAGCTGGACACATTTCTGACAGAGGAACCCCATCCTCTGGTCTCAGCCAGGTCTCAGTGATACATGCCAGGTCGGCCCGCTCCCCCGTAATGGAGTCTTGTATCAGGTGGGCCTTATTACATACCGACCTGGCATTCATCAGCAGCAGCCTAAGGGCAGGGTCACCCTGGGTCAGCTGCTCAGGACCTAGAGGTGTAACCGTGGGGCTGGAACAAGGGACAGATACTAAGCATCTGCCCCGCATTCCCCGAGTGCGGCCCGCCCCTCGGTACCCGCTATATCGCCCCATGCCCATCACAACCTCTATATTGGCCTCCGAAGCCTCCCTGATAGCCCTGGACAGAATTCTGCCTCTCCTTTCTGGTTGGCCGAGCAGTCTCTCCCTCCCTCCCTTCCACCCCCATATAAAACCGCCCCACTCACTCCCTCCACCACCCTCCGCACGGCTCCGGCAGTGATGAAAGTGGTGGGGCATTCTTTCAGATCTTCGTTGAGCCCTCAACTGTGGTAAAACATTCCACCCACAGTAGCGTCGGGGCATGGACGTAGCAGCGGCACCTGGCCTCCCATCCACTGGGACCAGATGTTGCAAGTCCCGAGGAGAGGTAAGACGGGTCCTCAGGCGGCGCGGGGCAGCGTCCTTTGAGCCCTTTGGGGCTCGGAAGGCAGGGACATAGTGGCGGCACCCGGCCTCCCATCCACCGGGACAAAGTGTTGCAAGACCCGAGGAGGGACAGGACAGGTCCTCGGGCGGCACGGGGCAACGCCCTTGGAGCCCTCCGGGGCATGGAAGGCGAGGCCGAGCACAGCGGCGGTGGTGGTTCGCCCGGCAGGCCCCCTCGCCTTTTGAGTCCTGGCGAGGGGGGGAGGGTGGGGCCCGGGAACGCCGGCCAATGGCGTGGCCAGCGGGCCTCTTCGCCCCCGCCGGGGCCGAGCACAGCGGCGGTGGTGGTTCGCCCGGCAGGCCCCCTCGCCTTTTGAGTCCTGGCGAGGGGGGGAGGGCGGGGCATGGGAACGCCGGCCGATGGCGTGGCCAGCGGGCCTCTTCGCCCCTGCCGGGACCGAGCACAGCGGCGGTGGTGGTTCGCCCGGCAGGCCCCCTCGCCTTTTGAGTCCTGGCGAGGGGGGGAGGGCGGAGCCCGGGAACGCCGGCCGATGGCGTGGCCAGTGGGCCTCTTCGCCCCCGCCGGGGCCGAGCACAGCGGCGGTGGTGGTTCGCCCGGCAGGCCCCCTCGCCTTTTGCATCCTGGCAAGGGGGGGAGGGCGGGGCCCGGGAACGCTGGCCGATGGCGTGGCCAGCGGGCCTCTTCGCCCCCGCCTGGGCCGAGCACAGCGGCGGTGGTGGTTCGCCCGGCAGGCCCCCTCGCCTTTTGAGTCCTGGCGAGGGGGGAGGGTGGAGCCCGTGAACACCGGCCGATGGCGTGGCCAGCGGGCCTCTTCGCCCCCGCCGGGGCCGAGCACAGCGGCGGTGGTGGTTCGCCCGGCAGGCCCCCTCGCCTTTTGAGTCCTGGCGAGGGGGGAGGGTGGAGCCCGGGAACGTCGGCCGATGGCGTGGCCAGCGGGCCTCTTCGCCCCCGCTGGGGCCGAGCACAGCAGCGGTGGTGGTTCGCCCGGCAGGCCCCCTCGCCTTTTGCGTCCTGGCGAGGGGGGGAGGGTGGGGCCCGGGAACGCCGACCGATGGCATGGCCAGCGGGCCTCTTCGCCCCCGCCGGGACCGAGCACAGTGGCGGGGGCGAAGAGATGCTTGAACCCCTCCCCCCATCAGCAAGGAAAGGATCAAGACGACCATCAGGGAATTGTAGGTGATTTGAGCTAGCAGTGCGGCCACCATGTTTTGTGGGGTGGGCTCAGTGTTTTGCTCCCTCAGGATGGACATGGCATCGTCACACAAGGTCTTGACCAACCCCCAGGTCACTCTCTGGTCTGGTCTTGGCCGGGGTCATCTGCTCCACCTGGGTCCTCTCATCAGGCTCACTCCCTCCATCTCAGGCAGGGAGTTCGGGTTCGCTCGGTGCCACGCCATGCGGCTCGAAATGCAGTCTCATGCAGTGGGCCGGAATCCAGACGGTTCCTGTGGGGGGCATAATCGCTGCATACCCTCTCCCCCATGTTATCAGGGGCACCAGACCTCTCCAGGAGGGGTCTGGCGGTACCCTGAAGTGAACCATGGGTCATTGGGAGGATTTCCTGTTGTCAGAAATGCTTCTCCTGCGGGGTGCAGTCAGCAAAAATGTTAAGGTGGTTATAAGTGAATAAAACTTTGTGCAGGCGTTGCTGTTGCTGACCCTGGCTTTTTGGGGGGACTATCTCCTCCCTTTCTGTTTGTTTTTCGATGTAGGACTTTAACATCCGGTTCACCCATTCGACAATGGCTTGTCCCTGGGGATAGTATAGAATGCCAAATGTGTGCTTTAAGTCCCAAGTTGCTAGGAATGTGGCTAGCTGTTTGGAACTATAAGCCAGTGTGTTGTCAGTCTTCAAGTGGCCTGGTTTGCCCATGGCCAAAAAGCATGTCAAGAGATGTTGCTCTACATGAGTTGCAGCTTCCCCCTCTGGGCCGTGGCCCAGGCAAACTGTGAGAAAGTGTCAATGGAGACATGCCTGTACTGCCATTTCCCAAATTGTGTGACGTGTGTGACTTCCATTTGCCAAGTTTGGTTAGCTTCTGTCCCCCATGGGTTAACTCTCCATGAAGGCCCCCATGGCGCTCATGTGCATTGCGGGCTAGAGCGCATGATTCCGTGTGCTTCTGACAATGGCATGTTAAACTGCCTTGCTAGTGTTTTGGCATTCTGGTGGAAGAATGCATGACTTTGGATAGGGGTCGTAAAGATGCCCAAGACTAATTTCTGGTGGACTTCTTTAGCGCCCGCATCAGCCCTGCTGTTGCCCTCGGAGATGGGGCCAGGTAAATCCTGGTGGCTCCTAATGTGGGCTACATACAGCGCTTCTCTGCGGTGCCACAGGTGAAACTGCATGGTCAAGAATAGGCTCAGCAAATTCTTGTCTATGGTGGGAATGATTTAAGCTCCCAGTAGACTGTGGATCAAATTCCTAACATACTGACTATCTGTGATGATGTTCAGTGGCTCCTGGGCGAACATTTTCAAAGTGATGTTCGCTGCTGCCAGCTCCGCTCTCTGTGCTGATTTCTGTGGAAGTGTCAGCAGCATTTTCCAAGCCTTTTCTTCGTGCCAAGTCCGTACACTCTTCCCCCATCAGTGAATACTGTCTTGGCTCCCTGGAGGGGAGTCAATGACAGCATTTCCTGCAACCTGATTGTCTAAGTCTGAAATGAGACTAGTTGGGGTCCTTTGGTAAGTGATATGCCAGGTTCCCCGTGAACCCCTCTAATGCTATGGGTAGGGTGTCTCCCAGCTGCATTAGCTGCTGCATCTGCTCTTTATTGAATGGCACAACTATCTTGGCCAAGTGGTGTCCTGAAATGTCCCTTTCTCTTAGCCTCCCCTTGTGAATTAATGTGGCTACCAATTCCTGTGGAGGAACGATGTTCCTGGAGGAGGTGTTCAGTAGATACACCCATTCCATGATTTTCGCCCCTGCTAGAGTCTATGCCTAGTGCTCCTGTGAACATGGTCCCTGTTCGAATGATGTACAAATTTAGAATGGGGGCGTATGGCCCCTCACTAATCCTGTCTACCCATCAATGGCTGAGAATGCGGTTTACTGCCTGGAGTGTTTGCTTAGCCTCACGCGGAATGTGTATCTGGTCAGCTGGCTGCTTTCCTTGGGTTAGCAGCAAGAAAAGTGGTTTTAAGAGGTCTATGTCTATTTTAAAATATGGCCTTGCCCAATTAATGTTCCCTGAAATTTGCTGGAGTTCTACTAGTGTGACTGAGTCCTTAATATTGATCTTAGACAGCACTGGCACTGAAAATGATCAGCGCAACCGATGTCCCAGATAAGAATAGGGTACGGCTCTCTGCACTTTCTCAGGAGCTATGACTAATCCTTTTTTCCCCAGTGTGCTCTGGAGGTCGCAAAACACCTCACTGCCTAATTTGGGCACTGCGATCAATATGTCATTCATGAAATGGCAGACTACGACTTTGGGGTGTAGGTTCTGGAACCCCTCCAAGGCCTTGTGGACATAGATTTGGCAAAGGGTTGGCAAGTTGAGCATTCCCTGTGGCAAAAATTTCCACACGAACCTCTGGGTTGGCTCCTTATGGTTAGTGACTGGCACTGTAAACGCGAACCTTTCCCTGTCCCTAGGTTCTAAAGGGATGGTGTAAAAGCAGTCCTTTAAGTCTACGATCAGGATCTCCCACCCCTTGGGGATCATGTTCGGATTGGGCGTGCCGCATTGTAGCGGCCCCATGGGCTGAATGCACTTATTGATTTCCCTTAAATCGTGGAGAAGTCGCCACTTCCCGGACTTCTTTTTAATGACAAAAATGGTGAATTCCAGGGACTGGAAATGTGTGTCCCACATCTAGCTGCTCTTTATCGAGCTGCTTTAAAGCCTCTAACTTTTCCCCAACTATCAGCCACTGTTCCACCCGTACCGGCTCATCGCTTAACCATTTGAGCAGCAGGGCCATTTCCCAAAAGTTAGGGTGGCGCAATACTGTTGCAGAATGACTCTTCCCCAGAGATTGACGGGTACATTTAGGATATGCGGGCGTATTACCGCTTTGCCGTCTGCCCCCGGGATAGTGACTTCTACCCAGTCTCGGCTCCTGTAAGCTTCCTGAACTCCTCCTACCCCCCCCCCCACACACACACACATCTGAGACTGCCTCGATTGTCCACTCATCGGGCCATAATCTCCTGCTAATTACGGTGACATCTGCTCCCGTGTCTAACAGAACGTCAAAAGTTCTTTTGTTCAAAAATACCTTAATGACAGGTTGCTGTTTCCACTCTATGTTCTGCTCCACTGTCACTATGATCTGGTATCCTCCTACTGCCCCTTCCTCTTTCTGGCAGTCTGTTGACCCGAATCCTGAATCTCCTCTGATCACTTCCTTGCCCCCACCTGGCAGATGATACGGAACCATGATCAATTGCGCTACTGAATCCCCTTTGCTGATTGTCTGGGGTATGTTTGTCCACAGCTGGACTTTGATGATGCCTGTGTAATTGGAGTCTATGACTCCCGGGATCATGAAGATCCCTTTCTTCCCTGCACTGCTTTTAGGCAAGACTAACCTTACTGTGCCTTGGGGCAGGGGACCTTTGTACTGGGAGTTAACTAAGTTGACTGTGCCTGGCAGGTCACAAATAATGTCCTCCTGGCATTCGAGGTCTAACCTTGCACTGCCCTGGGTTCCTGCCTGTGCCTCGGAAATGCTGGGGGTAACTATTGGGATGTCCAATCTGGAGCTTCCAGGGCAGCAGTTGTCTCTATTTGGATCGGGGCTAGAGACATGCCCGTGGCCTAGTTTCCTGAACTCGGGCAGTTGCTGGCCCAGTGGAAGCCATTGTGGCACCTTGGGCACTGGGTGGATGGCGTGGCTGGGCGGCCCACGAGGGGGCACCCCCCTTTTGCAGGGCTGTTTTGACCTGCACTCTTTGGCAATATGCCTCATCTTGCCACACTGGTAGCAAGCTCCTATGGGTTGGTTCCCCCTTGCACGGCCGTTGCTAACAGCCCCATTTTATAGGAGTCTGTTCCGATGTCCACACAATCCCTGATCATATTGGTAAGAGTCAAATCAGTTCTGTGACCCACCGCCTACAAAATTTTGCAGCAGTCGACGTTGGGATTGTCTTTTGCCAGTTTCACCCCAAGTTCCTCTTGGGCCTCCTGGTTGTCTATCTGTCTGCTAATTGCTTCCTCTAACCAGTTAATGAAGTCCATGTAGGATTCCTGTGCTCCCTGTTTGGTGGAGGTGTAATTCTTGGCGCCTTTGTCAGTGGTGGTTACCTTGAGGTATGCCTTGAAGGCGACCTCAGAAGCCAGCTGGAGTGTGGTTGCTGGCAGGACAGACTGCGTTTGGATGGTATCGAACTGCCCTGAGCCATATAGCTGCTCGGGAATTACTGCTCCTCCCATCCTGGCAGCCCTACCCTGCACTTCCAGCTGTTACTCACTGTCCCACAATAGGTACTGGCTGGGGTTCAGCATCATCCTCATCCTGACCTTCCAGTCATGAGGGATGAGCATGGTGGATTCCCACAGCTGCTGGAGCATGCCCCTGGTGAATCTACTTTGGAGCCCTGTGTCTTTGCGCAAGCAGCTTGTATGGAATAGGCGTGTATACCACCACCTGACTGCCCGTAATGGTGTCCATCTCCAAGCAGACTGGACATAGCATCCGGAGCCTGGCCAGTTCTGTGACTGGGTATCCCCCCCTTGTGCAACTCCTCTTCTACCATTAGCTAGCCAGGATTCTTAATGACCTGGGAAGTGCCTGCGCTTCCTCGGCTTCTGCCCACTCCCGCGGCTTCTGCATCTGCCATGGAAAGGGAGTCCCCTAAGCCCCCATGTCTGAACTGGATGGTTGGGTAGAAATGCACTGGGGCTGATGGTTCTATGTATGCTGGGGGTTTCTCGGTCTCTACTCACGCTGGATTCACGGCTGCAATTATCTGCCTGCATTTGCTCCAAGTCCCTATGATTTTGGCAGGTGCTTGGGGGTCTTCCTTAAGGCATTTCCCTAATCTGTCCCAAATCTCTGGATCCATCATGCCTGCTTCTGGGTAGAAGAAACAGTGTTCCCCCAGATGCACCACCAGGTCCATCAGGTATTTCCTCCGCACCCTTATCCAAAATAGCCTGGCCAGGCCCTTGAGCTCCTTCACCTGAGTTCTTTGCCTGACAGATGAGTTTTGCCCCCCCCCCCCAAGCAAGCCCCCATTACTACCTGATCGGGAGATCCCCGGGTTTGCTTCGCCAGGATGAGTCGATGCGCCTTTTGAGGTAGTACGGCGGGGTGAATGGTGCACAGGACAATGTCCCTTGGGTCTGGTCAGTAGATCGGGATCATGGCTATGGCTCTCTGCCATGGGCTTCTGTTGCTCTGCCTCTGCTGTTTCAAGACCACAGCTCTCCCCTGGGTTTGGAATCCATCCGTTCCGATGCATGGGGTCTGCCGGGCTTGTGGTCATGTTGGCTTCCTTACTTCCAGATCATTGCGGCCTCGCTGGGGACCTCATTGGCCTAGCCTTGAGATCGCGTCGGGTTCTGATCGGGGTAGCGTTCCGATCAGAATCACGCTGTGGCTTCAGAGAAGAATCCCGTCGGGGTCACCAGATGTTGCAATTGCTACCAGATGTTGGAGTGGCTGGCCGCAAGGAAGACACATGAGTCAATTGTGTGATGAAGTCCTGCCCCGATCTGGGTGAGGTGGCATGTATTTATTACCCTGCCTTGGGGTGATATGCACGTAGGATGCGCGTGACCCCCTAATACAGAAGGCTTGCATACGTGGCATTTTCCGGTGGTCCAGCTATAATGCCAGCTCTTGGAAGTTACCCTGGGGTTAATGGACAACTCACACCTAATTACCTTGGGTTGGCAAAACCCATTGTTCCTGCCCTAATCTCGGAGTCGATGTGTATTGACTCCGGGTAACTAATTATTCTGCTGTCTGGTGCGGCTTGTTTGCCTAACTTAATCTGTAGCCAGAAACGGAGGATTGTGTATTTCCTTTAGAGTCATCATCTTTGGTTTTTGCCCTGTTTCTACCGTAGCCACCAGCCAAGGCTTTATGATTTGCCTCCCAAACTAACTAACTAGCCCATACCCCAATTGCCTTTCTTGCAAAGTCTGGGTGGTGTCCAGATCTGTTGAAGGCCAAGTGAACCCCTTGGGAAAGGTTTGGCCAATTATTCCCACGGGCAACCCACACCAAACAAATTCAGCATTCTGGGCAGTTAAAATAATTGATAAATAGAGAAACAGAAAGAGAAATAGAGCTGCATGTCATTAGCATATTGATGACAGTGAACTCCAAATCTCCAGATGACTTTTCCCAATGGCTTAACATTGATGTTAAATGGCATCAGAGAGGGAATCAGCTCCTGAGTTCCACAATGGAGAACCCATTGGGATGAAGCAGCCTTTCCAAGTGAGACAATTTTAGAAGGGTTGGAGACATTGCAATATGTGCCTCCAATCCCCAATCCCAGTAGCCTCTTTAAAAGGGTACCATGGTCAACAGTGCCGCTAAGAGATCTAGGAGCACCAGGAGAGTCAACACCCCCACCCACCCCGGTCAGCATCCTGGTCATTATATAGCATGACAGGTGCAATCTCAGGGCCATGCAGTGGCCTGAGCTCCAATTGGTATGGATTTAAGCAGTTGGTTTCATCCACGAACCTCTGCAATTGATTGGCAACCATCCACTCAATCGACTTGCCCACGAATGCTGATGACTAGTCTGAAATTATTTAAATCATCAGATGATATATTCAGGGTGTTTTTAATAGGCTGTATAATTGCCTCTTTTAAGCAAGAGAGAATATTGTCAGTGATGATCTGAATAGCCCACAGAGATACACATGTAGGAAAATCTGGAACAGATTGAAGAGTTCTTTTTTCCAGAGTCTTCTGTTACACTTTCTTAAAACAAATTTAATGCTGTATAATTTTGAAGCAGTTAGTCTCTTTGTAAAACCCTCCAAGATCTCTTGAGAAGGCAACTGTTTATTGAAATCTTTGGAATATTTCTAACATGTATGACAAATCAATTAGATATTAAGAAATCCCACGAGTGGCACCAGAAATGCCTTAAAAAAAGGATAAATTAATTTTGACCTCTGAGTGCTTAACTGCCTTGGTGGATTGGCACAGGGGTATTCTTTGGAGTCGTTTTTATAGATTAATGAATACATTCAACAGTATTATTCTAAAGCCAGTATATTTATTTGCAATATAGAACCTTCACTTTCCCTCAATCAAAAAGACAAAGTTACAGTGATTTTCCTGTGACTCCATTACATTAATCATAGATTCATTGGGAAGAGATTCTATCCCAAGGGTATGATATATTTAGAAATGTGCTAAGGATTTAGAAACTGAGATTTTAAAAGGATCATAAATGTCAGAGATTAGGTAATGCCAATTTCTTCTTCCAGTCGTTAGATATCAATTACGTGCAAAATCAGAACTGAACTTTGTACATCATTTTCATATACTAGTTTGGGCTCAGTTTTGTAGCTCATAAATTTATTTATTTCCTTTACTTGATTCAGTTCCCCAGCATTCAATAACATTCTAATTTTCTGGCACTATTCTTGATTTCCTCCTGCAATGAGGAAATCAAGAATCTGCTAGCAAAGGTTTTGTCAATTTTATCTCCATTGCCACAGTGAAGAACAAAGGTCCCTTGCACGTCAATTCTCTGGGTGACTGTGTGTGTATGTCACCCTGGGAGCCTATATGTATAGCAGAAGAGTTTCAACACATTGTTACACTTTTTGGTGTAAGACTGGCCATCTTGATATGGTGAGACCTCACTTCAAGGATTCTCCAAACACTTTGGAAGATTTTATCTCTAGTGTGAGTCTGAGACACCAAAGTTTGTTCTACGTTGCAGTTATTTCAATTTTGTGGAAATTTTACTTTCCATAAAATTACCGTCTCTGTGCAAAATGATGAAATGTAATGTACCACACTGTCATGCCCTTATCAATGTGGTCCTGTAGCAAAGGTGAGATTGAATTCTGTGAATTCCATTAGTATTGGTCCATATGATATGAAAGAAATAGGAATATTTGGTTCCTCAGTCAGATGAAGATCTTATAACTTCTGTTTATCCATGAGAGTGACTGGGAATAAAGGTTTGGGACAGACAGAAGACATTCAGAAGGAATGCTAAACAAGTCATATTATGAGAGAAAGCACCTTTTCACAGAGAATTAGCCACATACCGTATGGTCTTCTATATGGAGTTTGATGCAGTAGCAGCATATGTATTTCCGGTCCCTCTAAATTCTCTGCTGAATACAAGCTGTCCAAGTTTATTTTGGACTGTAATAGCGAAACCAATTTTCTTGATCTGAGTTTCCTGCCTTCCACCAGTTGTACTGTCCCGTTTGATTCCTCCTATCTGAGTCTTGATTTTGTGTATTGGCTGTCAATTCTGTACTGTTGACCTTGCATTTGGAAATGTTCTGCTTGGAATTGGTGCAGCCTGGTAAGACTCGACCCTGATTTGTTGTGTTCTTGGACTCTGCTCTAGATTGTTTGTTCTGCACCAGCACTAAATAACTGCAATACTGTATAAAGATAAGCTGGGCAAACACAGAGACAGACAGACACAGTGTATATGGGAGGAACAGAGACAGAGAGACAGACAGTTAGACAAAGATTGCAAGTGGGTTCAAAATGAGAGGCTAGATGTTAAAAAAGACAAAAACCAGTGCAGCTGTTCTTACCATATGGAAATGACTATTTGCAAATGGCTTTTAAAACTTCTTAACATTGTGGGCAGAGAAGCTCTGTGAGCACATTCTCTGAACTTCTTTAGGGGAATAAAAACAATATCCAAAAATTTATCTTTGCAATCTCCAGGAACAAAGCCAGTGGTGATGATGGTATCCCAGTTGAATTTTTCAAAGCCCTAAAAGATGATGGAATCAAATTATTGCATTCTATATGTCAGCAGATTTGGAAAGCAAAACAGTGGCCAAAGGATTGGAAAAGATCAGTATACGTTCCAATCCCAAAAAAAGGGTAATACTAAGAATGTTCAAATTATCGAACAATTGCACTCATCCCACATGCTAGCAAGGTGATGCTCAAGATAATACAGGACAGACTTCAGCAGCACGTGAAGAGAGAATTACCTGAAATGCAGGCTGAGTTCAGAAGAGGCAGTGGGACTAGAGACCACATTGACAGCATTTGTTAGATCATGGGGAAAACAAGGGAATATCAGAAACAAGTCTACTCCTGCTTTATTGACTACACCAAGGCCTTTGACTGTGTGGACCACAACAAAATGAGGCAAGTAATTAAAGAGATGGGAATACCAGAACACCTTACATGCCTCATGAGAAATCTGTACAAGAGTCAAGAAGCAAAAGTTAGGACAGAATAAGGAATGACGGAGTGGTTTGAATAGGAAAAGGAGTAAGACAAGGCTGCATTTTATCACCCTGCTTATTAAATTTATACACAGAGCACATAATGTGCAATGCAGGGATGGAATAATCACAATATGGAATCAATTGCTGGGAAAAACATCAACAATTTGAGATATGCAGATGATAACACCCTAATTGCAGAAAGTGAGGAAGACCTAAAGAAGCTCCTGATTAGGTTGAAAGAAGAGAGTGCAAAAGCTGGCTTGAGACTCAATATCAAGAAAACCAAGATAATGGCAACAGGCCATATCAGTCCCTGGAAAATAGATGGGGAAGAAGTAGAAGCAGTGACAGATTTTACTTTCTTAGGATCTAAGATCACTGCAGATGGGGATTGCAGCCATGAAATAAAAAGGTGACTGATTATTGGGAGGCAAGCTATGAGAAACCTGGGGAATATAGTGAAAAGTAGAGACATTAAATTGCAAAAAAAAATTCACATCATCAAAGCAATGTTACTCCCAGTGGAAATGTATGGTTGTGAGAGCTGGACCATTAGGAAAGCTGAGTGCAGAAGAATAGACACCTTTGAAATGTGGTGTTGGGGGAGAGTTTTGAGAGTCCCCTGGATAGCGAGGAGAACAAATAGGTCAATCTTGGAAGAAATCATCCCTGACTTCTCCTTAGAAGGTCAAATAGTGAAGATGAAGCTAAAGTACAAATGAGAAGAGAGGATTCGCTTGAGAAGGCCTTGATGCTGGGAAAGTTGGAGGGCAAAAAAAGAAGGGGGCAGCCAAAGATGAGATGGCTAGATAGTATTGTAGATGCAGTGGACAGAGAGCTGGGTGGGCTGAGGAGAATGGTGGAGGACAGGGGCAGCTGGAGGTCAATGGTCCATAGGGTCGGAATCGACTGTGTGACTGAACAACAACAAAAATCTCCAGGAACAATGCTTCTGGCAAAGCTTTGTTTATTTTCTATTTTTTCCTTAAAGGGGATTTGATTTTGGCACTGCGACTGCAAGTGGCAATAAGAGTGACTGTGTTGACAGCATAACCACCATTCTGTGTTTTTACAATGGTCTCTACTTAGCATCATTCTTGTCAGAATTTGTGATAATTGCAATAGCAAAATGCAGCAAGCTGTTAGGTTTATGGCTATGAATGAGGAATAAGGATGGAACTTCCCAATTTAACAAAAGAAAGAAAACATGCATTTTCTCTTTTTCATTTTACTTTGATTTTTCAGTTCCCCCTGCCCCCCCCAAAAAAGAGACTCCTAAACACACATGATTTATCTATATCTCTAAAATCAAGGTCTGGCACTGTATGTTGCCAATACACAGCGCCGGACCTGCACCCCCCACCTGGACAACACCGGCTCTGCCTACCTTGCACTCCCAGATTGGCTGGTGTGGGGTACCAGCAGCATGGTCCGGGGGCCTTTGCCCCAAAAAGGGGCCACAAATAGGGTGCCCCCAGTGCCCAGTGGCGCGTCGTGCAGGCCTAGACTGTGCATGACCAGACTGGTGGTACACAGGCGTGGGGCGCGCTGCCCCACAAGGCACCGGGGACAGCACAGGGCCAGATATCTGACCTTGCACCCACCCCCGGAAGCCAGAGCCAGCGAAGAGCCAGACACCGCTGCCATGCCCAGGATCCTGGTGCCCGAGGGAGGAGGAGGAGCCACCGATGCCAGCTGGCTCCCGGAGAGGGCCAGGAGAGGCCACCACCTTGCCTTCTCTGGGAGGCCTGGGCCACCTGTAGTGCTCCATGCTGGCCAGGCCTGCCAAAGAAGGCAAGGCCCTTCTCTGGGAGGCATTGGCCGGGAGGGTGCCTGGATGCCAGCCACCTTCTGGAGAGGGCCGGGACAGCCCTCCGCCTTGCCTTCTCCGGGAGGCCTGGGCTGCCCGCATTGCTCCATGCTGGCCAGGCCTGCCAGAGAAGGCAAGGCCCTTCCCCAGGAGGCATTGGCTTGCCTGGGCGCCCAGATGCCGCCCGCCACCCAGGGAGGGCCGGAAGAGGCCTCCGCCTTGCCTTCTCTGGGAGGCCTGGGCTGCCTGCAGGGCTCCATGGCAGCCAGGCCTGCCTGAGAAGGCAAGACCCTTCTCCGGGAGGCATCGGCCGGACAGGGTGCCTGGATGCCACCCGCCACTCGGGGAGGGCTGGGAGAGGCCTCCACCTTGCCTTTTTCATGAGTCCTGGGCTGCCCATAGCGCTCCGTGCTGACCAGGCCTGCTGGAGAAGTCAGCCGAGACACCCGGCCCGGCATGCTCGAATGCACACCCAGTGAGGTAGGACAGGGACCCCCGGACCATGACCATGTGAAGCAGGGCACCCCTGCTAGTATTAGCTAAAGAGAAGGAAACAAATGTTCCATAATTTTTCATACTTCCTTTAAGAAACATTTATAGTATCACAATCAGAACAGCTGAGAGCCAAAATATTTGCATTCGAAAAGGACCTGAATTGATTGGAACCCAGTGAAGAGAAGCTATCTTACTTCATAGTCTTTCTCTGTGAATGTGACTACTGTGTGCTACTGTTGTGTTCTGTAAAGCTGTGTCTTTAACAATGTACCTAGCCATGTGGTAACAATGTAACCTTTCTGTGTGCAACAGTATAACCTTCAGCTGTATCAATGTAAACCTGATAAGGGGACGCGAGCTAGTGACCACTAGATGGCAATAGCGAGCGTCCAGCTCTCATGGCTCAGATTCACCTGGATCAGCAGCGCGGGAAGATTCCCGCCACCTCTTCACCTGGACAAGAAGGGTGTGACCGTCTACGACGTCACGCAGGCAGCAACCAATAGTCTGTCGACGAGCCACTTTCAAATGTATAGCCAGCTGTATATATTGAGCTACCCATCCGCCATTACCACATGTTCCTCCAGATCATCATGCAATAAACCTGTGTTAAGCCAACCCTTCAGCTGTTTCATTGTCTTTGGTCCCTTACACTAAATTGGCGACGAAGGTGGGATGATGGCAGCCCACGGGACCAAGACATGCGCCGGTTTCGAAATCAGGAAACCGGGCGACTGGGAGATCTTCGAAATGGACTTCCAGGCAGCACTGATTGAGTCCGAAGTCACGGAAGAGGCAAAGAAAAGGGCCATCTTCACCAGGATGCTCGGACAAGAAACCAAAAGGACCTTGGTGGACCTGATCGCACCGAGGAGGGTGAGCGAATTCAAGGCCAAGGAACTCATGCAGATACTGTGTGAGCACGTCCGGCCCGCCACGGCGATGTTTCCCGCTCGGAGTGCGTTCTGGAGGCGAGTCCAAGCACCTGGGGAGACGGTCGCCGCGTTCGTGGCGGCCCTGCGGCTGGCGGCCGGCCCGAGCAAATGGGAGAATGTCGAAATCACCCTCCGGGACTGTGTGCTGTGCGGCCTGAACGACGCCGAAACCCAGCGCACGTTAATGAACCAAGAGCCGCCTCCCACGTTGCAGGAGGTCATCAGAGCGGCACAGGCCGCGGAAGCTACAAAGGCTGGGGTACAAGAACTCCAGGACTGGCGGCCGAGGTCGAGCAAGGCAGAGACTCCGGTGCATGCAGCCCGGCGAGCTTCGAGGTCGTCCGTGGAGAGCAGCGACGACGAGGACGTCCGGAGGGTCCGGAAAGAGAGCCGGCGGTGCGACGGCTGTGGAGCAGCCCACGACCGCGTAAAATGCCCGTTTTGGAAGGCCAAGTGTCACAACTGCGGCCGCCGCGGGCACATCGCCAAGGTGTGCAGGAAGAGGCGCGAGACCCGGAGAAGCTCAGCAGACCGTTCCGCGGGACAAGACCGCTCAACGAGACCCAAGGACGGCGCTCAGGCCACGCAGAAGCAGGACGGCGTGGGCCGCATCTCTGACGGCAGCGAGGACGACGCCCCAGTATTCAGCGTGTCCGTAGGACACCCCCGCTACTTTGTTGAGGTACTAGTTCAAGGGGGTCCCATTAGAATGGAAATTGACTCGGGGTCCTCATATTCAATTATTTCCCAGAGGGAGTTTTTGAGAATTGCCCCCCACAGGCGACCCAAGCTCAAAGCGTTGAGGTCCACACTACGGGACGTGCAAGGGAACAGCATTCCAGTGTTGGGGGTTGGAGAATTTCAGGTTAAATTCAAGAAGAACGCCGCGTCTCTCCCTCTATTCGTGCTTAAAGGGGGAGATTGCAGCCTCCTCGGGACTCAATGGTTTCAGCCCCTGGGTTTGTTTATTGGGGGGGTGCACGCCGTTAGGATGCACGCCGTTGGGACTGACCCGATTCAGGAGGTGTGCGAGGCGCACCCCGAAGTTTTCAAAAAGGGACTGGGGAAATTCAAGGGGCCCCCAGTGACATTCGACCTGGACCCGGAGGTCCACCCAATTCGACTCAAACCACGTCGGGTGCCGTTCGCACTCAAGGACAAGATAGAGGCGGAACTGGACAAATTGGTGGGCCAGGGAATCCTTGTGCCTGTTGATTCTGCGGAGTGGGAAACTCCAATTGTAACCGCACTAAAGGCCAATGGGGAGGTCCGCATATGCGCCGATTACAAGTGCACCATCAACAAGGCGATCCGCCCGAATGCGTATCCGGTGCCGGTAGTCAGCCATCTGCTGGCCAGGTTACACGGGGGAAAGTGTTTCGCTAAGCTCGACTTAGCACAGGCCTACCAGCAGCTTACGGTGTCCCCTGCCGCAGCTGCTGCGCAGACCATAGTCACCCATAAGGGGGCGTTCCAGGTGACGCGCCTCCAGTTCGGCGTAAATTCGGCGCCTGGAATTTTCCAGTCACTCGTGGAACGCCTCCTGAAGGGGCTAGAGGGGGTGTTGCCTTATTTTGATGACGTGTTAATAACGGGGGCGAGTCGGGTCGAACTGGCCAAGAGGTTGGGGAAGGTCCTGACAATATTCGAAAAAGCGGGGTTGAGACTGCGGAAGGACAAATGCGTCTTCTTCGCAACCGAGGTTGAGTTCCTAGGGTTTTGTGTGACTCCTGAGGGAATAAAACCATCCAAGTCCAAGGTAGCAGCCATTAAGAAAGCCCCCCGCCCCACCTCCAAGCCCGAGCTGCAGTCGTTCCTAGGGCTGCTCAACTTTTACCACTCCTTCCTCCCCCGGAAGGCAGCGGTGGCTGAACCGCTACACAAACTGCTAAAGAAAGACCAGGCATGGAAGTGGGGCAATGACCAAGAAAGGGCATTTAGTGCACTAAAAAGTCTCCTAGCGTCCGATGCCATACTGACCCATTTCAAACCCAAACGCCCGGTAGTCCTGACCTGTGATGCATCCCCGGTGGGGGTGGGGGCGGTGCTGTGCCACGTGCTGGAAGACGGAAGGGAGGCCCCGATAGCATTTTACTCCAGGTCCCTGTCCCAAACGGAGAGGAATTATGCACAGACAGACAGGGAGGCACTAGCGATAGTTGCGGGGGCGAAAAAATTTCACGATTTTCTGTATGGCCGCCCCTTCACCATTGTAACGGACCACAAGCCCCTGCTAGGCATTTTTACCGCAGATAAGCCCACGCCACAGATCCTGTCCCCGAGGATGCTCAGGTGGGCTATTTTTCTCAATGCGTACCAGCACGCGTTGGTTTACCGGCCCGGGAAGGAGATCAGCCATGCGGACACCCTATCAAGATCTCCCCTCCCCCTGACGCCCAGCCAGGTGAGCAAGGGGGAGCGAGACCATCAGGTTCTTATGATAGAGGTGCTGGATTCGCCCCCCGTAATGCCCGCCGACATTGCCAAGGCGACAGAGAAGGACAAGACGTTAGCTGCAGTTAGCTCCTGGGTGCAGAAAGGGTGGCCGGCGTCCTCCCCAGCGGAGGAGTTCGCCCCATTTTTCAGAAAAAAGTTAGAGCTGTCCCTAGAGAGGGGGTGCCTCTTGTGGGGGCAGCGGGTGGTGATTCCCATTTCCCTTCGGCCGCGGGTGCTCAAACTGCTGCACGTCAGCCACCCCGGCATCGTGCGATCCAAAGCGCTGGCCCGGAGTTACTTCTGGTGGCCCCAGTTGGACGCCGACATCGAGCACATGGTCAGCACTTGTGAAAGTTGCCAATGCTCCAGACCAGAGGAGGCCCGCCTTCCCCACAGGGAGTGGGACACGGCTAAGGGGCCGTGGTCCCGGGTGCACATTGATTTCGCGGGCCCGTTCAGAGGCACCCTGTTTCTTCTTGTCGTGGACACCTTCTCCAAGTGGTTGGAGGTTATCCCAGTCACGAGCACCTCCTCGGCTCAGACCATTAAGCATTTGCGGAGGCTCTTTTCCACGTTCGGCATACCCAACACATTAATTAGCGACAACGCTAGTTGTTTCACGTCCTCCGAGTTTAGGGCATTCATGGAGATTAACGCCGTTCGGCATATCACCTCCGCCCCGTTTCACCCAGCCACCAATGGTCAAGTGGAGCGCCTCGTCCGCACCACGAAGGACGCGTTGCGGCGCATGGGCCCCGGGGATCTGAACCTACAAGTGTGTCAGTTTCTGCTAGGGTACAGAGTGACCCCGTTGTCGTCAGGATACTCCCCCGCAGAGCTCTTAATGCGTAGGAAACTGACCACCATCCTTACTAGGCTAGACCCCACGAGGGTAGAGGACAAGGGAAGGAACATTGGGCTAGAGGCCACAAAGAGTTTCAGTGTAGGCACCCCCGTGCATTGCAGGAATTACGCCAGCACGGGCCCAGCCTGGGTACCGGGCGTAGTTGTGGAGCAAACCGGCCCCGTGTTGTACCGCGTGGAAACCAGCACAGGGCTACTGTGGAGGCGGCACGCGGACCAGCTCCGACGCAGGGTCCCCGATGAGCAGGGCGCGGACCAAACAGAGAAAAAATCAGCGTTAGGGTTCTCCCCCACCCGTTCAGCCCAAGGGGGAGGAAAAGGGGACCGTGGGCCCCCACCAAGGGGGGAGGAGGAAAGGGGGGATGTTCTCGTAGATATCCTGGGGGATTTTTCTGAGGAGGAGGAACCCGACCCCATACATATCTCGCGGAATTCCCCCACAAATGCGGATACCCCAACTGAGTTAGAATTTGATTTTCAGAACCGGGGGAGTTTTTCGGAGTGGTCCCCCACCCGTCCAAGCGAGAAGAGGGGTTTTTCGTTAGCCCCGATCGCCCCCGGTCTGCCCACAATGGAGTTTTTCCCTTCCCCTAAGGCCGCCAAACTGCGGCAAGCCACTAACGAGTCTCCCTCTCCCATTACAGGACAAGGGACCGGGGAACAAAGAAGCAGTAGCGCCCCCAGGGGGGTCAGCCCTCATCACGGCCCAAACGCACGTGCAATAAGCCATCTTGGCTGAGAGACTTCGTCTCATCCTAGGGGGGAGGGATGTTGTGTTCTGTAAAGCTGTGCCTTTAACAATGTACCTAGCCATGTGGTAACAATGTAACCTTTCTGTGTGCAACAGTATAACCTTCAGCTGTATCAATGTAAACCTGATAAGGGGACACGAGCTAGTGACCACTAGATGGCAATAGCAAGCGTCCAGCTCTCATGGCTCAGATTCACCTGGATCAGCAGCGCGGGAAGATTCCCGCCACCTCTTCACCTGGACAAGAAGGGTGTGACCGTCTACGACGTCACGCAGGCAGCAACCAATAGTCTGTCGACGAGCCACTTTCAAATGTATAGCCAGCTGTATATATTGAGCTACCCATCCGCCATTACCACATATTCCTCCGGATCATCATGCAATAAACCTGTGTTAAGCCAACCCTTCGGCTGTTTCATTGTCTTTGGTCCCTTACGCTAAAGCTACTGAGCTCCATTCCAGCACCTTCTACTTGCTGTTGCCTATGGAACTCAAATACAAAGGAAATGGATGCAAATTAAGTGATGGAAGAGAGAGATATCCTCATCTTCTAGTTGTGTTGAGCGAGGGGGTTATTTCTCACCTCTATTTCCTTGCTTTACGCCTTGCTTTTCTTAGTTTAGGATGTGGTGCTTTTTTAAAAAAGAAACTTATTTTTCATCAGTGAGCATGTGCGATGTGTGCTTTCCCTGTTGGATTGATTTAAAAAAAATCTGTTATTTGGTTAGTTTACTGTGTATTTTCCTAATAAAAGTGTATTTTTCATGGGAGGGTGACTGAAATACTTTTAAAGGTATCTTTACAATATTTGAATTGCTTGCCTCTTTTTTTAGTATGGAATCCATATCTTATTGACTTAGACCAGTGGTGGCAAACCTATGGCACCCGTGCCAGAGGTGGCACTTGGAGTCCTCTCTGTGGGCACCCATGCAGTCATCCCAGCACAGAGTCTACTCCTTCCCTCTGCCCAGCAGCCCAATGGGATAACTTCCTCTCTCCCCAGCACAGAGTTTGACCCACCCCTCTGTCCAGCAGCCCAATAGGAGCACTTCCTCCCTCCCCCAGCACAGAGTTCACCCCACCCCTCTGCCCAGCAGCCCAATGGGATCATTCCCCCCCCCCATGGTTACCATGCTGGCACCTTGAGATAAATAAGTGGGTTTTGGGTTGCAGCTTGGGCACTTGATCTCTAAAGGTTTGGCCATTACTGACTTAGACTTAGATCCTCTTATTGCTATCTAGAATATCAGGCAGCAAGGGCTCTCCAACACTTTCTTTCTTGGGATAATACTTCGGCATTCTCCCATGTCTTTTTCAGGGTCTTTAATTCTTTAATGAAATGTAAGAGAACAAAGCAGCCCCAAAGTTGCAGCCCCTTTTGTTTTAAACAAGAAGAGCAGTGCATGAAAAACATGAAAACCATCCATGATTAGGAAGATGCTGAGGATGCTTCTAATAAAATAAAATGGAGGAGAAAAAATATCTTACATCAGGCTTTGAATCAGGCCTGACGTCAGAATATCAGAGAGAGGCACCCTCTCCCTGCATTGGTCACAAGCTGTCCTTACCTTCCAGTTATTGTCCAAGACATCAATTTAAGTTAAAAAAAAGAATAACAGCAGCTTCTAAGGTTAGCTTCCCTGAGTATAAATATTCTGAAGGCCATTATGTAAAGTCAGCCTCAGGAACTGACTGTTCTTCTTAGATGAAGGAAATCAAAGAAAAGAACTCTCTCAACTTGCTTGAAAATGGGGATGCGACCATAGGGCAATAAGTAATCTTGTAGAAACAGTCAAGTGAGACCAAGAGGTACAGTCCTACTGACTCTTTATCTGTCTGTTAACATCCAAGTGACCAAATGAAGTGTTGTTGCATTTATTGAACAACTCTAGGGCATTCTGCTTGTGGTGGTAATGGGAAGGCAGTCACCGAGAGTTTTTGAAATTAATTCTATAAAGTGGCTTTCTGTTTTAATGAATTCTGACAACTTTGGCTCAGCACTAGCAATTATTCTGCATGGTTCAGCACCTTCCCCAGGTCTTCCATTTCATCACTGCCACTGATGCTCATAACACAGCTTTCTCTGTAAAACCTGAAGAAGATATGAGAGAGGCGGTACTCCAGGTACTGCATTCAGTTTCAGGAAAAAAGATTAAACTACTGTTGTGTCATAATTTGTCCTCCAGTTTCCCTGAAAGTGTTATTTTCCCGTAAAAGACACTTCTATTTTCTAACTTATTCTTTGGGTCCTTGAGAATTCCTTCTGGTGGCATGTTTTAGCTTACTGTAACATTACAGTAGAGGCAAGGATGTTGGCTTTCTTTTTCTGCTACATATCTATTTATCACTCTGAAGCTTATCTGGTCATTCATATTTTATAATCTAGAAAAAAATTAGCCAACGGGACAACTTTATTTTAAAGAATTTAGCACATGCTTACAGGAGATAGTGTGTGGAAACTTAGGAAAATGCAAGCGTGGTGCCAAAATGGCCACCGTGCTCTTTGCGGGGGCCCCCACCCAGACTCAGACATCCGGGTGAGTTAGGGGGCATGGCCACCCCTTTTAAAAGGGGTGGGCATGCGGCAGCTCAGTTGCCATTTTATCGAAGTGATGGAGAGGAGAAGTTTTCCCCCTCCACCCGCTCCCTAGTGGACAGTGTGATTTTTCTGGTCGCTTCTCCGTCGCTTTTCCCCCAGCTTTTGCCTTCTACCTTTTTAAAAGGAATTTTTTCCTTTACCCTTTACTACTCTGCTTGGGAGACATGGCTCCCAAGCGAAAAACTGTGGCTCCGAAGCCGCGGACGAGGGGGAGGGCTCTGCCCACCCACCCTGCAACTAGGGGGCTTTCCCCGGGCCGGACGGCTCAGGCGGCGCCCCTGTGCCCTGGTGGTAGGGTTGGCTTACCCACTACCACCAATGTGGGTGGACAGGCTGCTGCCTACACCCCCGATGCCGGGCTACAAGCAGGGGCAGCACTGGCCGGCCCCTCGGGGATCACCACCCCTATGGGGTCTTTGCCCGGCTCGGGGCAGTGCGGCCCACTTGGGCCTGGTGCGGGTTTACGCTCCACCATTCCCCCGGCCCCACATGGGCCGGATTATTGGGCATGGCCCTATTCGGGCCCAGGATCCACACTTGTGTTGGTGGCTCCGCAATTGCATGGTGGGCCATCTGGCCCACCCGGCCCACTTTATACCAGTAGGTCTGCAGCCATTGATGCCCTCCTAGCACGCATTTCGGTGCTCGAGGCATCAATGGGCATTGCCCCGCCACCTTAGGAAGGTGAGTTTGTACCTCCTGCATTTCCGGCCCGCACGTCGCCCACCGCTGTCCAGCTGGCTGCTGCCAGGGTTGAGCTGCTTGAGGCCATCAGGCCAGCCCAAGCTGGCGCCTCACAGCTCCCTACAAGATCATCGCAGCGGGGTTTGCCACAGGGGCCTGGTCCTGCGTGGCAAGGGTGTAGCGGCATGCAGAGCTCGATTCCCGTCGTGAGCTCTGACGCCTGCCGTGGGCCGGAACCCCCAGTGGGGGCAGCCCACGGGGGTGCACCAGGTGAGTATCCTGGTCAACTAAGTACACCAGTGACACTGCCCAGCCACACTGGGGTGTGTGTGTGTGTGCAGTGGCCATGGCCACAACAGGTTACCACGGGTGGACAGTTGTATCCGCACTGTCCCGTTAGCTCCTGGTTACCCACTTACCCCCCGGTTATGACAGGGGTGACCGCCCCTAGGGGTATGCCTACTGTTTCAGGGGTTATTCAGGGACCATGGGGTTCACCCTTGATTCAATCTGTCCCAACTGCGGCCCTACCGACGGCCGGTTATTCCTTGCCCCTGGGTGACCATCTTTCTCAGGCCACTAGGGAGAAGATTTGGAGGGGGGAATATGTGGATATATTTTCCCTCCTAAACCGTGAGCCCATCAAGGAAGAGAGGGAAGGGCAGGATGATAGGGACAAGGAGTTGTCCCGTTAGCGTAAGCCGCCGTGCACCTGGGCCAATTGGTTACCGGCCTACCTCATTTATATGGCGGTATACCTGAGGGCCTGCCCTGACTTGGCCATTCCAATGGTGCAATACCTGGATAATATTTATCAGGCGGTGGTGGATTTCCCTGGAACGTCATGGTTGGCCTATGACGAGGAGTTTAGGATGAGAGTGGCCCTCCATCCTGAGATGAGGTGGGATGAGCCCTGCCAGCAATTGTGGCTCTTGTACATGACCCCCACACGGCCGGCGCCGGGTGATTGCTACCATTGTGGCCATGCCGTGCAGCGGGCGGTTGCTACACAGGTTCCCCGCCAACCAGCGGGGCAGGGGGTTCCAGCCCGCCTGCTGTGTTGGAGCTTCTCCGCCAATGGAGTGTGCAACAAGCGTCAGTGTCGGTTCCGGCACGAGTGCCCCTCTTGCTCTGGCCCTCACGCCGCCTCCGTGTGCTGGTGGGTCACGAGGCAGAGGTAGGGGTGGGCGGGGGGGTCAGAGCTCCCTCTGACGGTGCGACAAATCAGAAAGGCCCCCTCCCCAATTGATGTTCAGGTGCTGGAACATTGGCTTACCGCTTATCCTAGTTGGGATGATGCGCAGTACCTACTTGAGGGTTTTCAATTCGGCTTCTGCATACCATTTCAGGGGGTGCGCATTTTCCATTTATACCTCCAATTTTCCTCCGAAATTCTAATATTCAAATCTTTTCCCCATTTTTTCTTAATGTTTCCTGTGATCCATCATCACCATTTAACATTTTATACAATTTACTGACAAGGCCCTTAATTCCTACCTCTCCCTTTCTTATTTTAAATACCAACTCTTCAAAATCTGTCCTTTCTCTTGTTAAACTAGTCTCCAAAAAGTATTTGTTATTCCATTTATTCAATAAAATAACTTGAAACCAGTTCAAATTCATTTGTTTATAAATTCCCAGTCTTTTTTCTTTGTTTTTACATATCTGAATCCAATCTTTCAGCAGGAATACATCATTTTTCAAAAACACATCCCTCACCTTCCTATCCATCTTTAACGGAGAATTCCTCAAATTTTCCATTTCTATAATTGGGGACACTTCTGGAGCTAACTTTGTTTTCAATTTCTTCCATAAATTCAATGTTGTTTCTATCAATCTATTTTTAAATTCAATTTTTGTTGATACTTTGTCCCAAAAAAATTGCTTTACCAACATGCTTCACTTCCTTCATCTCCATTTCCTCCCACATATCTCTTCTTTCATTAAAATTTTTGCCACATTTTTAAATTGAAACGCTTTATAATAGGTATCAATATTTGGTATTCCCAATCCACCATCTTTCTGTGCTAAATACCACAACTTTTTTGATATTCTTGGTCTCTTCTCCCCATTACAATAGTCATTCAGAATTTTTTGAAAATCTTTTATCTCATTATCTTTAAGTTGTATTGGTAAAGCATCTAACAAAAAGTTTAATTTCGGTAATAATTTCATTTTACACAGTGCAATTCTACTGTGAATTCTACTGTTGAATTTTTTCCTTCATTTCTTTTTTGTTTTTCATAATTTAACTTTATTAAATCCTCAAATTTATTTGATATATTTGTCCCCAAATATTTCAAATTATTTTTAGCCTGAATGTGATATATTAATTTAATCTCTTCTCTTTTCTCTTTATTCATATTACAGAATATTACTTCCGATTTATCCCAGTTTATTCTCAATCCAGTCATTTGCCCAAATTCTTTAAGATGCCATTGTATCTTCGCTAAGGCTCCTGTTGGATTTTTCATAATTATTAGGGTATCATCTGCATACAAACTAATTTTATTCCCTTCTAATCCTTCAATGTTTTTGTCTTCCCTTATCATGTTCGCCAATATTTCCATTGCCATTATAAATAATGTTGGTGAAATTGGGCAGCCCTGACGTGTTCCAGCCTTAAGCTCTACCTCTTCTGTAAAAGCTTCGCTTA
Source organism: Bradypodion pumilum (assembly GCA_035047305.1). Lineage (NCBI taxonomy): Eukaryota > Metazoa > Chordata > Lepidosauria > Squamata > Chamaeleonidae > Bradypodion > Bradypodion pumilum. The sequence goes on from JAWDJD010000001.1 coordinate 431,223,057, forward strand.
CTCTCACTTTAGCAAAACCATGTTGATATAATTGATCTATAGTCCTTTTAAATTTAGTACCAAACCCATAATTATTAACCATCTCTTTAAATGTAACCCATTGTAACGAATCAAATGCTTTATATATATCCAAAGATAATCAATCAATCAATCAATCAGTTTAATTTATATCCCGCCTTTCTTGGCCAAAGGCCAACTCAAGGCGGCTAACAGCATATACAAATAGCAACAAAATAATAATACAGAGGTACAATAAATTTACAATAGCGAGCAATACAAGTAAGCATGGTATCAAAATACAAAAACTACATAATTACATTATAAACTACAGTAAAAAAACAGTATAATACAACAAGAAACCCAGCATGGAAAAACCCCATGTCCACTGGAGAAAGTCACAGGAGCTACCACTCCCCCCGGCAGCAAAGGCAGCCACGGCAGTTCAGATTGTCCCAAGGGCTACAACAGCTGCAAAGACGCAGGCAAGAGCCTTAAGGACAGCATCAGCTCCAGCCGAGACAAAAATGGGGGTTAACTTGTTCATTGCAAGCCGGCCACTGGTCGAGAGCCCTGCTGGGGTCGGTGGTGGTTGGAGCGGGTTTTGAGGGCGGTGACAAGCCCTCCAGATGCCACTCGTTCATTGCTGGCTCTGGCCCGACTGGCCCGACTGACCAAAGGAGGGGGAAGCGGGAGTCCCAGAGCCATGGTGGCACAGTCTTTTGAAGGCGCCCGCCACCCTCCCGCAGGTGGAATCATTCCCCTCTGGCCCGACTGGCCAAAGGAGGGGGTAGGGGGAGTCTTGGAGCCATGGTGGTACAGGCTTTTGATTGCGCCCACCGCCCTCCCGCAGGTGGAATCACTCCCCTTTGGCCCGACTGGCCAAAGGATAATAGTCCCACATCCTGTTTAGTTTGAAGTGCTGAATCTATTCGATCTACTACCCTCCTTGTTAAGTCTGTCATCTGCCTCCCTTTCAAGAACCCTGCTTGATCCCTGTTTATATATGTCATAAAACTATTCACCCATTTTGCAATAATGGCTGTAAATATTTTAGCATCCTGATTTATTAATGAAATTGGTCTATATGCTTCTACTTTTGTTAAATCTTTCCCAGGCTTAGGAATCAATACAATTATAGTCCTGTGCCATGAAGTCGGCATTTCTCCTTCCAAAATAGAATTGAACAGCTTCAAAAGTCTAGGACCTACCATTTCATAAAACTCTTTATAAAACTTGGTTGGTAATCCATCCTCCCCAGCAGATTTCCCTCCTTTCATCTTCTTTATGACTTCTTTAATTTCCTTCTCAGTTATCCTTTCTTCCATTCTATTTCTTTTTTTAAAAAAAAATTATTAAACTTTTATTAAGAACTGAAATAATACAAAAACAAATAAAGAAAATAATACAAAAAAAATACAGTAATAAATCTATACATTATAAAAGATACCTAAAACAGTAAAACAATATAACCCGACCACCTGTGCTCTGTCGGGGGATGTCGGCAGGGGTTTCTTGACCATTTACCTTCAATTCTGTTTCCAAAATTGGATCATGTCAGGGCTTGGGTTAAACTTGATATCACCTAATAAAGCGAAGTTGACAAAGGGACCCCAAATCTCCCAAAATGGTGTCTTTATTGGTAACCCCCTTTTCTGGTGAACTTGGATAGTTAATTTCTCATTGAGAGCCAATTGCCAAACATCTGCGTACCATCTAACTTTATTAATATTATTTCCACTCTTCCATTCCTTGGCAATTAGCTGTCTGGCTACCATTAATAGAGATAACAATAATTCTTTTTTATTATTTTCCAGATGTAAATCATCCACTTTACCTAGTAATACTATCTTTGGACTTAGCACTATTGTTATTTTTAATATTTTATTCAATTCTTCTTCTATAACATCCCAGAAATTCCTCATTTTATCACACAGCCACCACATATGAATGTAAGTCCCTTTTCCTTTATTACATCTCCAGCATAAATCAGAGTTTTTATTATTTATTAAATGTAATTTGGCTGGAGTGAGATACCACCTCCAAAGTACTTTACAATTATGTTCTTTTTCCTTTATTGAAAGTGATTTCATACTTCTATGGGTCCATTTCTTTTTCCAGTTCTCATCTTTTATTATGATTCCCAAATCCTCCTCCCAAGTTTTTTTAAGCCAGTGCTGAGTATCTTCACTAGAATTTAGCAACTGATAAATCTTACCCACTAAACCTTTTAAATTCTTTTTACCATTCCTTACTTCAAGAATCAGATTTTCAAAGGGGGTTGATGCCCGATTTGTTGTATTGTTTTCCCTCATCTTTCTATTCCACGCCTCCATCTGTAGTTCTTGCAACCAGTTTAAGCCTAACTCCGCATAAATACTTTTTCTTTGGAAGATGGTATTACAATTATCAATCCAATCCGTGATTAACAGAGCTTTTTTGTGTGTTAAAATTTCTCTTGTACTTATTGTTACCTCTAAAGGACAATTTTGTTGGTCTAAAATTTCCATTATGGGCGAAGAATTTGGAGATAATATTGGTTTTAATCCTTTCCATATTCTGAATATATTCTTTAAAGAAAAATTACAAAATTGGGGATTAGTTCTTATCTCACCTAAAAATAATTCGCCCTTCCAATTTCTAAACTCTATATAATCTAATTCATACTTTTGCGCACAATTTTGACTTAATAGTTTAATAATTCTCTTTAAATTGAAAGCTCTGTAATAGAGTTTAACATTTGGGATATTTAGCCCTCCCAACTTGTTTTTTAAATACCATAAACTTTTATTAATTCTTGGCTTTTTTCCGTTGTTACAGATTTCATTTATCAATTTCTGCCAGATTTTAAGCTCTGTTTCTTTTATTTGTATTGGTAAATTTTCAAATAAAAAGTTTAGTTTTGGCATAATTTTCATCCTGCACAAATTTATCATCCCAAACCATGATATTTTCAATGATTTCCATTGATCCTTAATTCTTTTTATTTCCTCTTTTAACTTATTAAAGTTGATCTTATACAAATCCTTAACTTCATCTGACACCATTATTCCCAAATATCTCATTCTATCTCTTATTTTTAATTTATATTTCTCCATTACTTTCTTCTTTTCCCCCTCCAATAGATTACAAGTAATAGCTTCTGTTTTATTCCAATTTATTTTTAATCCTGTAACTTGCTCGAATAACTTCAAATGATGTTGAATTTTATTAATATTTAGAAGAGGGTCCTTGACCACTAGCAAGGTATCATCTGCAAATAGACTAATTTTTTTGTTTTTAACACCTGTCAAACCTTCATCTTGTCGAATACTTCTTGCTAACAACTCCATTGCTAGAATGAAAAGTGATGGGGAGAGCGGGCAGCCTTGTCGGGTACCAGCCTTGATCTCAATTTCTCCACTTAACCTATTATTCATTTTTATTCTTGTCACTGAATCATTATATAATTGATCAATTGCATGTTTAAATTTAGAACCAAACTCTAATCTGCAACATATTTCTTTAATAGTAGACCACTGAATAGAGTCAAATGCTTTGTAGATATCTAGTGCCAAAATACAAACTTTTTCCTTACTCTTTTTAACCAAATCTATAATATTAACTAACCTACTTATCAATCCCTCCATCTGTCTGCCCTTCAAAAAACCAGCTTGATCCTCTCCTATATAAAAGCTTAAAAAGCTATTAAGTCTATTATTCAATAAAGAGGTGAATATCTTAGCGTCCTGATTTAATAAGGAGATAGGGCGGTAGGCATCAATTTTTTCCCTATCTTTACCTGGTTTTGGGATCAATACCATAATTGAACGACTCCAGGATTTTGGCATATTTCCCCCCTCTAATATATAATTATACAATTTCTTTAATTTGGGAATCATTACTTCCTGACATTGTTTATATATTTCCGATGGAAAACCATCTTCACCTGGTGCTTTGTCATTTTTTAAGTTTTTAATCACTATTTCAATTTCTTTGTCTTGAATTTCTTGCTCCATATAATCTGAATGTTCTTTTTTAATTTTATATTTAAATTTTGATCTAAAAAAGTTCCTAAATTTGTCACATTAACAGACTTTTCTTTGTATAAATCCGCAAAGAACTTTTCTGCAATATGGAGTTTCCCCTCTAGTTTATGTACTATGAGACCATCCTCATCTGACAGAGCTTCTATTTGTCTCTTGATCTTCTTATTTTTTGCTCTTTTTGCTAAGGTTTTCATATCCTTACTATTAAATTCAAAGTCATTTCTCTTTAGATATACCAAATCCTTTCTTGCTTTATCAATTTCTAAACCTATTACCTCTTTTCTTAAAGACTGAAGTTTATTCCAATTCCTCTCATTACCATCCTCTGCATGTCTTCTTTCTAATTCTTTTAATTCTTGATCTCTTTTAACTATTTTCCTATTTAATTCTCTATCAATAATAATTTTTTCCTGAATGCAGTCTCCCCTTAATACCGCTTTCATGGCATCCCATAAAATATGTGGTGCCACTTCACCCGTATCATTGATCTCCCATTTTTCTACCCATTTGTCCATCAATCTTTTCTTTATCACTTCATTATTTAGGAGTTTTGTATCAAACCTCCATATATTACTTTTTGAAACATCCTTTCCTAAATTAATTTCCAAAGTGATTGGGGTATGATCTGACAACTTAAACGTGCCTATTTTAAATTCTTCCAAATTATGTGAAAGGTTCTCTGATACCATAAAATAATCTAATCTGGAATATGTTCTCGACACTGAGGAGAAGAAGGTAAATCCCTTTTCCTTTCCTTTCATATATCTCCAAGTATCTGTAAGATTTAGCTTCTTCATCCACCTGTCAAGTATATTGAATTGACCTTTCCGATAGTTGGAATAATTGGAAACATCAGTCACAGCTCTTGTTAAATTAAAATCTCCACCTACTATCAAATTTGGTGATCTTTCTTTTTTATAATTGGTAAAATCTTATCTAAAAAGAAACCTTGATTTTTGTTTGGAGCATAAATGTTTACCAAGGTATATTCATCATCTTCGATCTTACCCTTAATTAGCTGAAACCTTCCCTCTTTATCACATATATTCTTGGACATTATAAACCCCAGTTTATTCGCTCTTATGGTAGCTATACCTCTAGAATTTGAGGTTCCCAAACATTTTTCATATATATCGGTTCCCTTTACATAAAGATTATTTTTATTTACATTTTTTTGGTGAGTCTCTTGAAGAAATATAACATCTGCTTTCTCTCTGTTCAAAATTACCTCTAGTCTTTTTCTCTTAATTTGATTCCCCAGGCCCTTAACATTGTATGATATAATTTTTAATCTCCTTGACATGAGGGAGTATTGGTCTTATTACCCTCACCGACAGTTCCCCAACATTGAAAGAAAAAAGAAAAATTGTGGAAAAAAATTAAAAAACTACAAAAAAAGTTCTCTTTCATCCATTTTAATTTACTTCTATCAACCTTTGAATTCCATGTGCAAAGAAAAAAACTTAACAATAACAAAAATGAGAAAAAAATTCTCAACCTCCCCACTTTCCTAGTCGGAAAGCAACCTTTGACATCCAAAGTTGGGGAGGGGGGAACGTTAAGCAAAAAATATGACATTCTGACATACAACCGTTGCATGTTCAATATCTATTTTTACAAACTTAAAAATTAATATATTTTCAATAGACCATTTAATAAAATGAATGACCAAACCATTTAATTACCTCCCTCCGCCCCCAGCATTTCTTCGTCTTCCACCTCATCTTCCTGCTCCTTCATCTTTGGAGTTAGTAACTCCTTTAGAGATTGCCAGTCCTTTGAACCCTTCTCTATAATATTTGCACTTATAAGTATGTCCAACATTTGAGGAGTTTCCCTTAATGCAAATTTTTTTCCTTGATTCATGAATCTTAATTGTTTGGGTGGTCTCCAATTATATTTAATGCCCTTGTCTCTTAATATTTTAGTCACTGGTTTTAAATGTGACCTCCAGACCCGTTATTCCAATGATATGTCATTGTATACTTCTACTGTTATAGATTCCATTTTTAGGGCTTCTTGACCTAAAGATTTAATTTGATTCATCAATTTTAATTTTAAGCCCAAATTAACAAATTTCACCAGGACATTTCGCACTCCGCCTCCATTGTTTTGTTTTTTTTTTGGGCCTAATCTATATATGCTCACTATTTCTTCCGGACCCACATTCTCCCCTAAATTTAATCCATTCAGCCAATTTAAAAATCTCTGTTTTAAATCATCTGGATTACCCTCCGGGATATGTCTAATCACCACATTATTTTTTCTCAATTGATCTTCCAGATAACCCAACCTTTTTTCCTGATCTGACCACTTGTCCTCTGTGGAATTCACTCTCACCTTCATTTCTTTCATATCATGATGTAATTCCCACACTTCCTTACCAATGGCATTTACCCCTACTTTCAAAACCTCTATTTCCTTAATCAAATTTGTACATTCAACTTTAGTTGATTTAATTACTTTTGAAATAGTGTCTTTAATCTCCATTTGAAATCTTTTATTATCTAACAATCTTTGTTCTTCCATATCTTGAAGCTTTGTTTGTAGTGCCTGCTCCAACTTATCAAATCTAGACTCTAAGTTTCCCTTTAAATCTTTAATATTGGAAGTTGAAGTCTTATCCATCTCTGCCCCCTCCTCTGCATCTGAATCCTTATTTTGGACGGATGGTAAATCCATTAGAGTAACCTGTGTTTTTAAAGTTCCTGCCCTGCTCATTCCTTCTAACCCCCCACCCCCACCCTCCTGTTGCTTTTCCTGAATCCCTTGTTGCAATTGTTTACTCCTTCTTTGTTCCACTTTCTTTTTTAATTGTTCCAAATCAAATATCTCATCAAGTTCTTCCCTCAATGATCTTCTTCTGCTTTCTTCTTGCTCCCTTCTTATTAATCTTTTATCTCTCACCCAAGATGGATCCTGATTTGGTGCCTTTACCCTCTTACTCATTAAACAATCTTCAACCACACTTATATAGAAGGAAAAAGAGAGAGAAAATCAGCATAAATAGGTAACAATGTCAACACCAATAATGCTTAATGGTATATGCCAGAATACAGCAGATAAGGGGTTAAGAGAAGGGGGGAGGGAATGCAAATATAACCCAGAGTGTAGGAAGACCATTAATATGGGTTGTCTAGAAAGTACACAAAATATATAAACAGGAGTTTATGTCCCTTTTTCAACTTATTTTCCTTTCCTTCTTTCACTTTAAATGCTATATAGAAATGGGGGGGGGGGGAAATGTCAAAGTACAGTTTGTCTGCTCCAATAGCACTCAGTAACCTTGTAACTCCAAGCGAAGGAATGCAGGGGAGGGAGGCTGCAGTCCAGTCACCACTTTGATAACAGAGGCTGCCGAAGGCTGTTCAAAGTATAATGAAACAAACTTTCTCACTTGATGTTGCAGAGTCTTGTAGTTCCCTGTCTCTTCGCAGCTGCCAGCTCCAATTTTAAGATGAGTTTATAACAAAAATAACATCCAATATCACCATAGTAACCAAAGTTTTGCCCAAACTGTAGCTTTGTTGTGATTTCAATGCATTGGAGGTTGCTGACTCAAACCAGGCAAGAACCGCCCCTGGAACTTTCTTCTCCCCTTTAAACACACATGTTCAATCTCACTCCTTTTCTGTCACGTTAGAACAAATTAGCTCCAAATAACTCAGTCCATTAACAGTTCTCCCTCAAATCCAGGCACGGGTCGCTCCTCAACTCTCACTCTGTCTCTTCAATCAATCCAGCCAGTTCCCCCGCTATGCAGCCTTGTTTAAACAAAGCTGGCTTAGAAACTTTGCTGACTTGGTCTCTTATTTTTCTGTTCTCAGAGCCGTGACACCTCCAGGATGATATATATATAAAAGGCTTCCTTCGGTCGGTCGATCCCTGCAGACCACCACTTCAATTAGTCTTCACCACCTCTATTCCCCCCGACAGATTGAATCTATCTGGACTTACCAGATCTCTTTGTGTCTGGGGGGATCCGAGGCTCCGAAGCTCTGTGCGAGCCCACTTCAACCTTGAGGATGGAGGGGGAGGAATCAGTCTCTCCTCTCTAATATCTTCACAACTCCGCCATATTCTGTCAGGATGCCGATGGCTCCTCAAGCACACTGTTTACAATCCTTCGGAGATCTAAGCAATCTTAAGCCTTTAGCCGCTCCAAGTTTGATCATTCAATAGTAAATTATTTAAAGAAAGGATATTAGATCTTATTTGGTCTGCATGCTCACATTCACCACTCCTTTTTCCGTTCTTCACGGCTCACCCTTCAGCAAGTAACAGGAAACCTGTCTTCCTACTCCATCATGATGCCAAGCCCCCTTCCATTCTATTTCTATGTTCCTCTATTAATTTAATTTTAGAACCCTTCTCTAAATATTTTTTAAACTTTTCTACATTAACTTCTTTTTCTGAATATAATTCTTGATAGAAATCTTTTACAATTTTAAGTTTATCTTTTGTTTTATTGCATCTAATACCTTCTCTGTTTATTAATGTTCCCATTTCTCTTTTAATCTTTTTCTCTTTTGCTGCCCTAGCCAATAATTTTGAATTCTTATTACTATATTCAAAATATTCTCTCATCAAATAAATCAAATCTCGTTTCACCTTTTCTATATCTTTCCCAATCAGTTCAGCTTTTAGTCTCTGCATCTTTTCATAAGCCTTTGTATTCTTGGTCTTAACATGTTCTTTTTGGAGTTGTTCAATTTCCTTTTCCAAATTCTTTTCTTTATTCTTCCACTGTCTATTTTTAATACTAGCTAATTTAATACATTCTCCTCTAAATACCAACTTCATGGCAACCCACACTATGTTATATTTTACTTCACCCATATCGTTCCATTGCCAACATTCCTCCCAATTTTTCATTATTAGTTCTTTATTCTTAGGATCTTTAAATAGACTGATATCAAATCTCCAATTATTTCCTCCCTGATTCTGTCCCTCCAAACTTAATTCTAATAACACTTTTGCATGGTCTGATTCTTTAAAAAGACCCACTTCCATGTCTTCCAGATTTCTAACCATATTTTCCGTAACAAAAATATAATCCAATCTAGAATATGAATTGTGAACTTGTGAGAAGTAGGTATACGATCTTTCTGACCCTTTAAATTCTCTCCATGCATCTCGCAATCTCAATAATTTAATCCATTTATCAATCAATTGTGTTTTTACCCCAGATCTATATTTAGTCACATTTGTACAATCTATATCGGATCTTATTAAATTAAAATCACCTGCAACAATCATTTTTATTGACCTTTCTCTATCTATTATTCGATAATTTTTCTCCAAAAAGTTATCTTGGTGTTCATTTGAGGCATACACATTAACCAATGTAATCTCTTCTTCTTCAATTATTCCTTTCACTATCAAGTATCTACCTTTTGGGTCAGAAATACTTTTTGTCATTGTAAAACCCAATCTATTTGAAATCAAAATTGCTACCCCTCGTGCCTTTGATGTACCAAAAGCTTTGCAGGCGCACCCCCCAATAACGGACTCAGACACCATTGAAAGTGGATAACGGCATTGGGCCACATTTATTGATTCATGCCCTAGTCCGAATTATAAATTTGTATTGGTAAAACGACCAATCATACTTCTTAAGGCAAGCAGGCCGAAGTAACACTGGTAAGGTACCACCCAAAATTGCCAACGGCAATTGGTTACAATGTATCAATTTGTATCAATTTGTTTGTTGACAACAAACAAATTGTTGACCGTAGTCAATATCTAACTCATGATCCCACCCTCTGACTCGTATCCGTGAAATCACGGGGTGATGCATGCTGGCTAGCTGTCGCCATCACCCCATCGCCTGGTTCGTCGTTGACCGGACAACGTTTAACTAATTTGTTCCTATCTAGTGTTGTCCAGTCAATTGCGAACCTGCCGGATACCTGTGGGTCATAACTGTTTACCTTACCAGTGCTACCCGCCCATGTGTCCAAAGTCAACAGTAGTCGTAGCAGAACCCCTATATCAAACCATAGCAACAGTGTGGGATGGGCAAAAAAGCCAGGACCCGGAAGCCAATGTGGGTCCCAGTCAAAAATTCCCACCCGGCCCCGAAGCGACCAGAATATCACACTGTTAACTAGGGAGGGGGTGGAGGGAAAAAAACTTCTCCGCTCCGTCGCTTGGCTAAAATGGCAGCTCGGCTGCCTCGTGGCCACCCCTTTTATGAGGGAGCTGGCCACGCCCTAAACTACCCGGATCATTCATCCTGTGGGGGGGGGCCCGCAAAGAGCGCGGCAGCCATTTTGGCGCCGCGCTTGCATTGCAGGCGCACCCCCCAATAACGGACTCAGACACCATTGAAAGTGGATAACGGCATTGGGCCACATTTATTGATTCATGCCCTAGTCCGAATTATAAATTTGTATTGGTAAAACGACCAATCATAATTCTTAAGGCAAGCAGGCCGAAGTAACACTGGTAAGGTACCACCCAAAATTGCCAACGGCAATTGGTTACAATGTATCGATTTGTATCAATTTGTTTGTTGACAACAAACAAATTGTTGACCGTAGTCAATATCTAACTCATGACCCCACCCTCTGACTCATATCCGTGAAATCACGGGGTGATGCATGCTGGCTAGCTGTCGCCATCACCCCATCGCCTGGTTCGTCGTTGACCGGACAACGTTTAACTAATTTATTCCTATCTAGTGTTGTCCAGTCAATTGCGAACCTGCCGGATACCTGTGGGTCATAACTGTTTAGCTTACCAGTGCTACCCGCCACACGGAGGGGCTTCAAAGAAGGCCTGACGCCCCCCCCCAGACCGTCAGCTCGGTCAACAGGCCTGCTCGCCAATCACCCAACAGGAGATCCATACCTCCTCGCGACAGATGGACCCCATCCCCTGCATACAAATGACAATTTTCTAGTCCAATAGCGGGGTGACGACTGACCCGTCCCCAAGCCTTGTCGGCAAGGAACCGCGCCACCGCCTTATTGACCGCGCGCCTAGCGCGGTCAATGGCCATGAGGTCAACTCCTCCTCTGTAAGAATGGCACGGGACAATGTCCGACCAAACCTGGGTTGCGGGAGGCCAGACGTAGTGCAAGTAGGCGAGGTCCTCGCAAATCGCATGTTTGAGCGACAAGCCGGTGACCTGACCCAAATCGTTGCCCCCCAGGTGCATGATGAGAATGTCAGGCGGGGCAGCACTTCTGCCTGAAAACAGAAAAGGCAGCAGCTCCTGCCACAACATCCCAGGCTTACCATGCCATGTGAGACTGGCGTGTTCACCCAGTCCCAGTCGGGGTCCCCACTCTGTCGCCGCAGCGTAACGCGCTGCCCTTTGCACGTAGCTGTGGCCCACCAGCCATACTGTCACCGGTGTAATACGACACCCAGGGTCTGTAAGAAAAAATTGAGGGAAATGATGTAAGGTGACTGGGTTGGTACTCACGGCGGGAGCGGGCGCACATAAAACTGAAAACATTGTGAACCCCACCTTCCCATGCTGCGTATGTCAGCCCCGGAGTACCCAAAAGCAGCTGCTGTAGAGGCTGCCCCAATACGGAATGAATGTGTGCCATAACGGGCACCTGGTAGGCACACCCTGGCGAGGGCTCTGCCTGTCACCTTCCAAAACTGAAATTTAGTGAGGGGAGACCCATCCTGGTGACAGAAAAATGGGCCATGGTGCGTGCCACGCAGTGCAAGGAACTCCTGTAGGGCACCAACCGGACAGATGTCTGCCAAAGAACACCGTAGCAGTCTTACACCACTGCCTACGCCCTGCTGATCAGTCTTAGAGGAGCGTATCCTCAACTGGGCCCAGTCTTTGGCAACATAGACATCTTCGAGTTCCAGTGCCCTACAACTTGCATCCGCCTTAGACAGCATCACAAGTTCGCTGATGCGGAGCGCTCCAAAAAATGCCACCGTTGTGGCTGCATGAAAAAGGGCTGCCTCATAATGATCAAAACAGAGGCCTGGCCAGCCCCGGGCCAACTGGGTAAGAACCCCTGGGGAAATAGGGTGCCGGTCGTCCGGGCAACGCCCGCGCTCGCGCACCCACCCCTCCAAAACATTTCTCACACAGAAGTCAGAGGTGCTGTCCACAAGAACCCCCACCTTGGCCATGAAAGCCAGCGCCGAGAGCTTGGATGCTATGGTGTGAGGTGCGAGGCCCTGGGAATGCAGGTGAACCATGAACCGCAGCACATGATCCACCGGGATAGGCCAGGTCTCTGGCAGGTGAAACTGGGCAGAAAATGCCCTATAAGAATTAAAAGCTTGTTGATACGCCTTACGCGTGCGGGGCGCCAGTGACAGGCCGATCGCCCGGTTCACCTCTCCCTGCCAATGGTCCATATCTCGTCCGGGAGTGGCGAGGGAAATTCCTCCACATCCGGGGCCAAGGCACGGAACCGGGAGATCTGCAGGCGGGACAAAGCGTCGGCAATATCATTATTAACCCCTGGGACGTGCCTAGCCCTGAACAAAACGTTGAGGCGCAGGCAGCGCAGCACAAACTGGCGCACTAGGTCCATAACCCTGGGTGATTTGGAAGTCTGTGCATTGACAATGTGGACAACCGCAGCGTTGTCACACCAGAAATGCACGACCGAGTTGGCCCATTCCTCGCCCCACAGCATCAAAGCCCCCAGGATAGGAAAAAATTCAAGGTATGTGAGATCACGCAGGCGACCAGTGCCTGCCCATGCCGGTGGCCACCCACCATAGGCCCACTTCCCATTGAAGTACATCCCATAACCCAGGGATCCTGAGGCATCAGACTGGACCTGAAAATTTGGGGAAGCCAGGAGGTCAGACCTCCAAAATGAGACCCCATTGAACTCCCTCAGGAACTGTAACCAGACGAACATGTCTGCCCTGATACCCCGGGTAATCCTGACTCTATGGTGGGGCCAGAACAACCCTGCCATGGCGTCGCATAAGCGCCGGGCAAAAGCCCTGCCCGGTGCGACCACCCTGCAGGCAAAATTAAGGTGACCATGTAACACTTGGAGTTCCCTCAGCGATGCCTTGCGCTTGGCAAGCAAATCCGAGATGAGGGCCACTAGCCGGGTCACCTTATCCCCCGGTAACCTAGACGCCTGCGCTACTGTGTCGATCTCCACCCCCAGGAATACTAGCTTGTTAGATGGGCCCTCGGTCTTTTCGGGCGCTAAAGGGACACCGAGTTCCTCCATTAGCGTCTGAAATGTATTGAGGAGACGTGTGCACGTGTCCCAGCCCCGTTCACCCCCGAATAAAAAGTCATCCAGGTAATGGGCTACAGACCGGGACCCTGACCTGCGGACGAAAGCCCACTCCAGGAAGGTACTGAAACGCTCGAATGCCGAGCATGATATGGAACAGCCAAAAGGCATAGCCTTATCAAAATAATATTCACCCCTAAATTTGAAACCCAGCAATTCAAAGTCGCCCGGGTGCACTGGCAAGAGGCGAAAAGCCGACTTAACGTCGGACTTAGCCAGCAGCGCACCCGGGCCACATGAGCGCACCATGCGCAGCGCACGGTCAAAAGATGTATACCTGACTGAACAAAGGTCATCAGGGATAGCATCATTGACCGATCGGCCGGCTGGGTAGGACAAGTGATGGATAAGGCGAAACTCGCCTGGAGATTTCTTGGGAACCAAGCCCAGGGGCGATACCTTAAGGTTGGGGAACGGGGGTGCAGGGAAAGGGCCAGCGACCCTGCCCGCATCGACCTCCTTATTAATGCTGGCAGCAGCCACCTCCTCCCTCCCCCTGAGGGACAAAAGGTTGGGGGCATCCTGAGGGGACCTATCACCCATGAAAGGGATACGGAACCCCTGCCTAAAGCCCTGAAGTAGATAATCTGCATCCTCCCCCTTCGGGTACAATGCGAGCCAACGCTCCAACATGTCCACATTAATTGGGGAGGGAGCCTTTCGGTGAACCAGCTCCATCTGCGGCAGGCTTGCCAGTCCACTGTCCGCCCTTCCCTCTGCCCCGCGTCCCACCAGGCCTGGGACAGGCAGAGGCTGCGTGGGGGCCCGCACAGGTGGGACACTCATGTCTGTACCTGCAATTTTTCCTATTGCAGGAACCATTGGACGAGAAAGTCCAGCACAGCAGGCGGGCTGGAACCCCCTGCCCCGCCACCTGGCAGGGAACCTGAGCTGGAGCCGCTCGCTGGACCGCATGTCCACAATGGTATCTCTCCCCTGGCGCTGGGCGCGTGGGCGTCATGTACAGAAGCCAAAGCCTCTGGCACGGCTCGTCCCACCTCATCTCTGGGTGCAGGGGAATCCGCATGCGAAATTCCTCGTCATAAGCCAACCACGAGGGGCCCGGAAAGTCGACCATCGCCCTATAGATGTTGTCCAAATATTGGACCATCGGAATAGCCAAATCTGGCCGCGCTCTCAAGTACACTGCCATGTAGATTAAATAAGCCGGCAGCCAGTTGGCCCAGGTACGTGGTGGCTTGCGACGACGTGCCTGCTCCTTGTCCTTCTCGTCCTGCCCCTCCCTCTCCTCCTTGGTGGGCTCTCTGTTTAAGAGTGAGAAGATATCTACATACTCCCCCCGCCATATCTTTTCTCTGGTGGCTTGCGCTAGGTGGTCACCCAGTGGCAAAGAATATCCCGCCGTTGGCAAGGCCGAAACAGGGACCGCAGCCAACGCGGGCATCTGCAAAGGGGCCTGTGCTGACCCCGCCACCCCCAACACATTCCCGGCAGGGTAGGGAACACCTACCACCCCAGCGAGCTGGGTAGCAGTCGTCATCGCCGTGTGGGGCGCCGGCGACTGGGCCACCGCACCACCCGCGCGAGGCCATGGCCATTGAAAGGCCCCCCCCGTAGTGGCAATGTGTGTAGGTGTATTGGCTTGTACCGCATACTCGATGTCGCACCCCCGCATGCCGCCCCCACCGGGGGTTCCGGCCCACCAGGGGCGTCGGAGCTCACGACCGCCGTAGAGCTCATCGTCGGGGCCTGACCCACACCTGCTTGCTGGCCGGGGAGCTGCGAGGCAGTGGCTGAAGGTGCACCACGCGCCTGCAGCAGCTCGACCCGTCCCGTCGCCTGCTGCTGCCCGACCGACGGCGCCCCAAAACTAACCCCACAAGTAGCCCCAGCATGGCTGGCCCGAGCCAAGGAGGCCTCGAGGGCCGCCACACGGGCCAGTAAGGCCTCCACACTAACCTGGGGCCAAGAGCCGGCCGGCCCGCCTGTGAGAGGCACGGGTACAGGGCCCTGTACCCCAGGACCCGAGTAGGGCCATTGCCCTGCACCGAAGCCCGGAAGGGTCGGTGCCGGCACCTGCCAAGGCAGGGGGCCACACCACCCCCCAAGGCTAGAAGGCCCCGGGGGGAGCTGCGCCACCGCTGGTGCAGGCCCCGCAGAATGAGCAGATCCAGGAGCGGTGTCCACCGCATGTGGGGCGCGGGCCGCAGCCCTCACCGAGCCCATGCTCAGGTCTCCCGCTTCCGGCCAAGGGGTGATCGACCCCATCCCGCCGGTCCCGGCGGGTGCCGGCAAAGGCGGCTGCTGGGGAGGCGCCACCTTGGTCCTCCGACCCAGATTGTGCCTCCTGCTCATGCGAGCCGCACCCGATAGCGCCTTCTTCTTCGAAGGCATCTCACGCAAGGCAAAAGGAAGCTGAAAATGAAGATTCGCCGCCAAAAAAGCCTTCCACACTAGGTAAGGAGCGACGGAGACACAGAGAGAAAAAACTTCTCCGCTCCGTCGCTTGGCTAAAATGGCAGCTCGGCTGCCTCGTGGCCACCCCTTTTATGAGGGAGCTGGCCACGCCCTAAACTACCCGGATCATTCGTCCTGTGGGGGGGGGCCGCAAAGAGCGCGGCGGCCATTTTGGCGCCGCGCTTGCATTTTCATCAATTTGTGTCCATCCCAAAAATAATTTATTTGTATCTTCCGATTTTTGATGTGTCTTTTGCAGAAAGATTACATCAGATTTATCCCTTCTAAGGGCCATCTCCAACCTACGTCTCTTCACTTGGCAGCCAGACCCTTTAACATTCCAAGACAATAGCTTTACACACTTCATAATTAAATTTGATTAAATTTTGCTAATTTCTCCACAATTTCCCAAGGTGTGCATTTAATTAACCATTTAAACCCATCTACCCTTCATGTAAACATATATATACAAAAAACCTCCACCATCTCCCCCATACTCTTTCTTCACAAACTAAAGAAAAGCGGCCTTTGTCTTCCAAAGGTGTGTGTGTGTGTGGGGGGGGAGATGTGTAAGATGTTAAGACTTTTCATGTTCTTCGCTCTAACCGCTCTTCCCATTTAATAGCTTCATTTCTCATTTTTTCTTTTCTTCCACCACCCTATCACTCCAACTACTGTCCCTCCCACGGCACCCCTTTCTTCTGCTTCATCTTCCCCCTTCTCCTCACCACCCAAGATCTCCAACTCCTCCCTCTGTTCACCCCATTCTTGAGAACCACTTTGAATCAGACCAATTGCTCTCAAATATTCCATTGTATCCATCTCTGAATCAATTACATGCATTTTCTTAGCATAAAAAAATCTCAACTGTTGGGGAAACCTCCAATTATATCTAATTTCTTGTTCTTTCAGGATCTTAGTAACCGGCTTCATCTTATACTTCCATATTTTCTCATCAATTGCAATGTCATTATAAATTTCAATATCTTTTCCATCCTAAAATGCCAGATCCAGCTGGTTTTATAAATTCCATCACTTTCAATTTATCTGCCAAATTTGAAAATTTCACCAACACATTTCTTTGCTCCTCTCTCCCTCTCCTTGGTCCAATTCTGTAGGCACTCTCAATGTCCATCATCTCAAAATCTTTTCCCATCTTCAAATTGTTCAGCTAATCTAAAATTCTTACTTTAAGCTGATCTGGCATATTCCCCACCATTTTTTGAATGACTATATACTGCCTCCTCATCATTTATTCCACCATATCCACTCTTTTTTCTTGTATTTTGACTTTACTCTTTACCTCCTTTCCTTCTTCATACAACTTTCTCAAATCTCCTTGCACCAATTTTGAATCCGCCTTAAGAACCCCCATTTCCTTTTCCACTCTATCAAAATTTTCATTGGTCTGTTTAACAAATTTAGAAAACATCCCAGTAAGCTTATTCTCAGACCCTTGTATTCCTTTCAAAATATCTGCTTTATCTTGAGCTCTGGAGTCCTCCATTCTATCCAATCTTTTAAACAACTTGCCTAGCTCTGTCATAATTTGAATTTCATCCAGAGGTGTTGGAGATACAGTCAGTGTTGTTTTCTCCCTCTTTTCCTTCTTCGTCTCTACTCGATTTGGCTTCACCACCTCCTCCTCTATATTCTTTTCCATGCTTGCCGTTATATCTTCAAATAGTACTAATAAGTTTTCTTTCAAGTCTTTCACTGAAACACTTTAATCCAGTCCCAAAATAGAGCAAAATATTTGACTTTGACCCTTAGTTCAGCTTTAAGCTCTGAGAAAACAAAAACCAAGTTAAAATCCAAGCCTTAAAAGGGGGGTGGGGGTGAGAGGGTTTTTATTTCCCAATCTAATCTTCTGTAGCAACTCCTCTAACCCCTTTCACCTTCATCAAAAACTTCAAAAATAAAAATAAGGAATGGGAAAAAGAGGGGGGAAAGGAAAAAAAAAGAAAGAGTAAAAAGAAAAAAAGACTTTTTGTAATCCGCTGTGGGTTCCTTCGTGGTGACGCCCTCCTCCTTCCATCTGTTCTCCCTCCGGCAACACTCCAGCACACTCACATGACTCCAATTCCTCTTCCAACCTTCTCAACTTTCTTTATCCTTTACCAACTTCCAGCTCAATACTTTCGCATCCACTTCTAGAAGACAATGTAACTAATTTTCATCTCTGCCCTCTGCAGCCATAACATTGTGTCTTCTCCGCTCATAACTTTTGTTTCTCTCTAAACACTTTCCAGCGCTGCCATTACTTTCCGTCCACCTCCTTCCCTTCTCGATCCTCTCCTTCTGCTTCTTACATCCAGTGTCCCACCAACTCAAACCAACTCACTTCTCCACCGTCCAAGAGGGCTCCACTGTTGATTCAATAATTTTTTGACTTGATCTCCCACTTTCCTGATCTTCGCACCCCGCACCTTTCAACACCAGCACCCCCGTCCAGCTTCCGCCCGTCTGGTCGCACTCACCACCGATCCAGTACTCCGATGTGCGGTCGATCAAATATCATGGCTCAGCAAAACATGTTTCAGCAATTCGGTAGATTTTTTCTTTTCACTTTCTCTCATTTCCGAGTTCGATTTAGATCCTCATTTACCAAATCTTATCTCACTTTCACTTTCTCTGGCTTCGGCACCTCGAGCCGTCTTGGCATTTAAGCCTTCTGCCTTGCTCTTCGGGCCATCAGCCTACTTGAAAGTCAAGACCTCCGATCACCGTCAACTTATTTTTTTAAAAAAAAGTCCTTTAAAGTCTCATTTTGAAAAGTGTTCCCATTAATCCACCTTTGTTAAAGCAGGAGCAAAGAAAAGTCGGTGTTAAACTATCGCCATCTTGGCCACGCCCCCCAGAATGGGATTCTTCTTCTTTGCATTTCTGATGGTCCATTTCTCTGTAGGTAACTAATCTCATTGTGGGAAAAGGAATACTATTAATTAAGATCCAAAGCTTATTTCTGTAGCAATAGCAGTTACATTTATTTACAGCTACATTGCATTTAGAGTACTCTCTGGAGGTTTCACAATGTATTTAGCTATTTTTTTTGGTTCCCAACACATGGGGTACTCAATTTACAGACCTTGGAAGGATGGAAGGCTGAGTTAACCTTGAGCTTCTCAGAGTTTAATTTACACCCTCAGCAGTTTTAGCTGCAGTGCTGCAGATTAACTACTGCACAACAATTTCAGAATATGTTGAGAATACTCATGCTTGAAAAAGCAGATAAGGAGTTTTAGTTATATGGACATAGAGAGTGAGTACATGATAACATTTTATCTCTCAATTATGTACTAATTAGGGACTAAAGAGATTATATGAAACCACTGGATGATTTTTATCAACTGTTAAAAAAACTGTTAAAATTTGTTTCATTTATAAAAAATAATGCTGAGAGCATTGCCATATGAAAGATTTGCCATTAATTGCAGAAGCAGCAATTAAAACTACCTGTATAGCCTTTTTTTGAACGATTGCCTACTTAGGAAAAGATATGCAATGACCTATAAGTATATTTACAAATACTGTACTACAAAATATTACAAAACTTTAGGATTCATACTAGAAGCCTGCAGTTCAAAACCCAGTTAGATAATTTAATTCAAAATGTAAAATTAACCCCTTTTTTCCACTGTTTCATTGTCACTATCTCCTTAATTTTGCTTAGTGGTTTACAGCAGCAGTAAAAAAAAAATCCAAACTGTGGTAGTGTCCTCCTCTTCAAACTTTCTTCATTTCCTTCCTGTCTCTATGATCTATATATTGCTTCCCATATTCCTGACCTTCTTCTAAGATACTCTTTTTCCTATTCCTCCTTTCTTCATGTTTTATACATTTGTCGCTCCTTTTCAGACTACACCCCATCTCCTATTTCTCTGACCTGTTTTCTTTTGTAATCAAACATTTGAACTTGCCTTAAGGATATCTTTTCCGCACAGTGAAGAATGTGGAATAACTATACTGTATTCCGCTCCTCACACTCAAGCTAATATTTTCTGGTGTTGTTGCATTGTGTGTGTATTTGTGCAAAAGCCAGAGATTTGTATAAATAGTTCACTAAAACAAGGAGCACCACTCCTTAGGTTTGTTTTTTTAGTGTGTGGAGGGGATTGCACAATTTAAAGCCTTGAAGGGCATTGTTTGTGTTTTTGTACAATGAGACAGTCCTTCTGTGCTTGCTGTAGGTTTATCCTTTGCTTTTCAGGGGGTAAAAGAATTCTGTACAAAATATGAGGACCTTAATGACAAGAAAACAAATGTTTACCCTCAAAATGAAAGAAATCTCACCCCATGGTCATATTGCTTGTTGATACATGTTGTTGCCTTGAAAGTACCAAAATAATGAAAATGAAGAATTTTCCAAGATAACTTTTCCTTCTTTATATGTTCTGTCACCATATTATTACTGTTTGTTACTTTCCATAAAATTGTTCACAAGCCTCGGAACAGAAATTTGCATTAACCAAGATTTTCAAGGAATATACCCAAATGGTGTCTTTCTGTCTCCCGATCTCCTTTATATATATATATATATATATATATATATATATATATATATATATATATATATATATATATATATATATATATATATATATATATATATATATATATATATATATATATATATATATATATATATATATATATATATATATATATATATATATATATATATATATATATATATATATATATATATATATATATATATATACCGTATTTATTCGTGTATAACGCGCAAAATTTTATACCAAAAAAAGAAATCAAAGTTGGGGTGCGCGTTATACACGAGGACTGGGTGCGCGTTATAAACGAGCCTCTTTTACTTCCTTTTTAGAATTGGGTCGGCTGTCTATTGCTGCGGCGGGTGAAGGGGAGGCGGGGGGTGGCTTTGAAGAAATTGACGGGATCTGATTGGGTGGCGCGGGAGACGAGGCGTGGCCCGGAGGTAGCTCGCAGTTCGAGCGAGGCTCCTGGAGGTCGGAAGTGCTCGTTTCGGATTGCATTTTCTGCAACAGGTGGGTCTGATTATCCCCCCTCCCTCAATATTTTAAGGCGTGCTCTTTTTCACCGATATAACTGGTTCCCCTTTAGATGGCATCTCAGGGTATCAAGCGTAAACGTTGTGCATATGACGCTTCATTCAAGCTCAAAGTTGTTGATCATGCTGAAATGCATGGAAACCGAGCAGCTAGCCGAGAAAATTTTATACCGAGGTTTCATGGAAAATTAGGGGTGCGCGTTATACACGAGTGCGCGTTATACTCGAATAAATACGGTATATATTTAGTGATATATATATCACTAAAAATGTGTCCATTTTAAAAATATTTTCAAGGAACAGAGAAAACATTTTTAAAATGCACTGGTAAAGGTAACATAACAAAGACATACAATACTGTGCAAAATTCTTCAGCCACCATTCACTGGTTTGGGGAAAATTCAATAGGTGATTTGCGGAGACATAACTTGGACATCCTAACTCCAAACTTCAAATGTGGAGGTGATTGAGAGGAGAGACAGCAAAAGACATTTGTGTTGTGTCTAGGTGACTCTGGGGCTGAGTTCAATCACTCATTGAACCCTGTCCATCTGAAGACCCTTGCACTGTACACATTTTGGAAAAGTAGTAGGGAGGGTATGGCTAGAGTATGCTTTCCTTCATTACTGTTGTAATATGCCGTAAAGTCACTTCCATCTTATGATAACCCCAATCAGGTTTTTGGTGTATGTGAGATTTTCAAAGAATGATTTGACATTGCTACTTCCTCATAAGTTTATGTGGCTAAGCAGGGATCCTAAGTTTTACATAATCAATCTATCCACTATATCAAACAGGCTCTCTTAGATGCCTACAAATTACATAAAACCACACAAGCATATCACAATCTATGCAAATGTCTGCATATTTAAAATACACATTTAATTACTTTCAATGTGTATTTTAAAGTTACCCTTGTAGAGCTCAAGCGGCCGGTACGTTAAAGCCACAATACTTATTTTTAAAACTGTCTTTTAGTTAAATTATTAGGATAACTCTTAAGCAATTTCAAGATTACTTCATATTCTAACTCTTCTTTTTTCTAGCGCATTGCAAAAGAATGTCAAGGTGTTGAATGATAATGGGTACGTGATGAACTATAAATAATTGCTACTTTCTAGCAGAGGATCCTACTAAAGAGCACTTGTCAAAAAGATCAATTGATTATTGTGTTCTTAGTTTACTGGCAATAAGATTTATTTTTAAAAGTCAGCACTGTATATAATTGTCAAAGTGCTACTGCACTGCAAAGATACAAAAAAAATATTCATAAATGTCATAGAAATGCATAAATTTGTGATTGAATCCAAAGTTTTATTAATGTTTTTTCTGTCTTTTCCAGAAAAAGAAATGTGAGCACATAAATGGAGCATAGATTATGCTAAAATATCTCTAAAGTCTGAGCATTTATACTTTATTGCAAAGCTTTAACTTTGGCAACCCTTAGGCCAGATACAAGCATTGTGGATAGCCCACAAATAAAGCTGAAAGTATGTTTTTACTGCAGTGGTGACTGAGCCTGTTTTAGGAGTTTGTGAAAGTTTACTTTGAATGACCACTTTGCTTCAGTCCTGAAAACTTATCTCCTCCCAACCTATCAATAAAGAGGCAGACACAAGTTTGTGGTATAAGGCATTGGACCACTTTTATTAATCTGAATCTTCTGATCTATGGAGAGACTAGTACACTTTGTCCCATCTCCAGACTGGACGGGCTAATCCCTCGTCCCTGTGCAGTGCTGAACCTTGTGAGCTACTACCCAGGCCAGCTAAGTCAAGGAGGCATCTTTGCAGTCGTTTCAACTCAATTCTCATGAACCAATGTTGGATGTACTGTGTAGATGTCTTGTGGTGTTTCCCACAAGCCCAACTGATTTACCTGACTCATAGATAAGATAGATAGATAAATAAATCTTTATTGTCATTGTCCCCTTGCGGGAACAATGAAATTTCTCAGTTGCTATATATCAACTTGAATAAGGCATACCCCATAATTTAAAACAGCTAGTGCCAGGCACTTAGGTTTTGCCTCATCAAAAGATGCCCTGAGGGATTCACTGCTACTACCACAGCCCATCCCTACTGTCCTAAAAACAACCTATTTAATTGTCCTTAAGCACTAAATTCCTATTACTATGGAATAGGAGAAAAACCATCCATCTTCCCTTTGCCAATCAGAAAGATGGGCTAAAAAGTTCCTATCCAGTCCCCAAAGGTGACCAGATGTTCTAGCCAAAGGGTGGGTGGGTGGGACATTGCAAGCAGGCAGACCTTGAGCTTATTTTGAGTTTTTAGCAGGGGAGCACAGCTATTGTATATCCTTGACCAAAGAACAATACACTCCTTATATCTGGGATAGTCGTCCTTTTTCAACCGAGCATGCAGCTTTGTGAGGGATGCACATGGAGCAGTGAAGGAGGATGAGGACACCTGCCTAGCCAGCTGGATCAACCTTGGTGACCAATTTGGTGGCAGATGCTACAGCCAGATCACCCTCACATCTCACAAACAGGCAGAAGAGAAGCCAGAGTTGGGGTAGGGCCTGCCTAAAGTAGCCTTCACACGTCATCCCCAGGCATCTGAGCAAGGATGCTAGAGTGTCGCTGCCTCCCCATTTGCCTCTCACACAGAATTGAGGTAAAATCCCATCTTTCTCCAGGATAAAAAAGGAAGTCTATTGGCATACTCCAGGAGATGAGATCAGTGCATGCTTTGACATTCAAATGGCTACATCAGTAAAAGAGTTTCCTCTACTAATCACAGGCTATATCTAACAGCTGTTTCTGGCCTCTAGTGTGTTTTTTGTTTAATTTATTACAAATGAACATTTAAAGCCATATTTCTGGATTTCTCCTTTGCTCTGGGAGCACCTGAGTCCTCACAAATAAGCTGATTCATACACTGTCAGAGTGCCATGAAACATGCAACTTGGTATGCCCACATGATGCAACAATCAAGATGTTATGTAAATGTAATTATTTGCTTACACTCCCATTCTGCCAGTGCTCCATGTTGCAGCTTTAAAGGCACAGGAGTGTTGCATGTGTTAATGGGAGAGCAAGCAAGCAATTGAATTTACATATTTCTTGTGATGGGGGATGCACATTGGGTGTGCATTTGAGGACCCAGGGAGAAGCCCTCCAGAATGGGCTGACCCAGCTGGAGCCACTTAATCGAAGGCAGTTTAACAGGACCAGGAAAACAGGTATAAATGACCATGATGGTCAGGGAGAACAAAGTTCCCGAGTCCCCCTAAGAAGGCTTCCTTGGCATGGATGTTAAACAAGCCAACACTACTCCTGAGATCAGATCAGCCATTTTAGGAAGAAAGATAGTTGTCCAGCAAGATGGAGAATACAACAACACACATCCTCTTCTGTCTGAAACCTGGAAAACTGGGGGAAATAAAACCCAATGAAGTTGATGAAATTACAATATACTACAGTATCTCCATCTCCCCACTCTTAAGTCTTGTCTGCTGTTCCACAGAACACCTTTATGGAAAAAGGTGAGTGAGATTAAGTGTTCTCTTTCCCCAGCCTTTTCCAAACAAGTTTCTGTTATATAATACAAGCCAGGTAAGCATGCTCACCCAGGATCAAGTCTTAAAGAGCTGTTTTTTCCCTCATCTACCAAGTGGGGATTTAGTAGCAGTATTTGCAACCCAGGGGCCTTAATCTTGACTTCAATAAATTAAATAATGATATAACATTCTCAGAAACTGAATAACATTGTGCTTATAGTTCTAATAAATTATATACACCTTATTATGATGACCATAAATGTGTGGACACTATTAGTTCAATGAAGTAACAGAGCTGGGAAGTGCAATTAACTGAAGCTGAACTTGAGTTTCCCTGGTCTGTGATGCTCCATATGACATTTATGGATATATATATTTTTAAAAAACTGACAATATGTTGGCTGATAATATTCTGCTCTTGTGAGAGAAACAATTGGTTTAGCAATGATAGAAATGAATTGGTAGCTCATATCTTTCTTTGTTGTTCCTTTCTTATCTGCTTGGATAAACAAAGATTGGTTGTGTGAACAATAAAAAACCAATTACCAAGGACACAGAACTGTGTTTATCTATCATACATGTATTTGCCTATTCAAAGCTTTTCTTCAGAGTGGTGTGATTTAGTCTCTACATTACAGACAGGCAAAGTCTGGCCTTATGGATCCATATCCCTGTGATAATACAATTTTGAATAATTTTAGATCCATCCACTGCAAAAACCAGTTGGATAGCCACAGGAGAAAATGTCTATTATGTTACTGTCTCCAAAATTGCTTTGCAAAATCTTGCCAGACATGGAGAGCATAAATAAACTCTGAGGCCCAAGAACAAGTACTCAAGACACTTAATGGTTGTATTTTCTAGGCATTCCTAATCACAGGACAAACATTTTTCATTTTCAACACCTTTCCTTTAAGGATAGCAATTTCCTATGAGTTTCATGCATAGTCTCATTGCTGGTCAATATCAGAAAAATAAATATTTTGGATCTTCCAAGTCAAGTTGATGCTATTTCCAAAGATACTTAGGTCCTTACTAAATTCAGTGAAAAAATATAATCACCGTGCACTATGGTCATGCTGTGAGGTGCAAAGGTGGAGTAGAACTTACTCTATTCCAACAGTAGATTGCTAGGTCACAGGACACCGACTAGATTCTCATGGAACTGCAATGTTTGTACAGATTTTCTGATATAGAATTTATTTATTTATTTATTTAGTATAATTTATACCGCTTTCCTCACCTGTCGGTGACCCATAGAATGCAGATTTAAAGATGAGCAACAGTGCATGAAATAGTTAATTCATTTGAGATGGATTTAAATTCTAGGTACCCATCTCCATCAGTTCCTTACTGGCTCCAAGGTTCATTGTTTCATTGACTCAACATAAAGGACCCTGCATATGTATGCTTCTCTACAGGGAATGCTGGTCCAAGATGCTGACAGCTCTCTCCCCATTCCCTTTCATTTCTCCTGGCTTTTTGGTATGCCCTGTCAATGCTGGACCTCTTGTGCCATTTGGAGAAAAACAGGACATGGGCACAAAATTTTGACTCATGAGCTTTTTGTTCCACAAGATCTTTTTCAAACATCACCTTTTGACTGTGTATGCCATAAATGCTGGGCATTTATGGCATCACAAGGGTCCATCATGTCACATTACAACAGTCCTCTGTGACATCATGTTTTACCTCTGAAATCTCAGGGATGCTACTAACTGGAAAAATCTTTGTAAGGATAACAAAGCCCAGTATGCCACTACCATAGAAATTCCACTTGACAGAGACCTGCACCCATTCAGGAAGCCAGTTTAACCCCTTTTTTGCTGCTTCAGAGTACATGTGGTTCTGCTTCAAACTAGAGAAATCTATTATAGGTTTCAATCACTGACTGTTTATGCTTACAAACCAGCCAGATCAGGTAGAAATAGCAATGTAAATTAGGTAGCAATATGTAGCATTGCCAATAAAGAAATATAGGAACTGGAAATTTCCTACCATCTTATGCTTGCTATACAATTACGTCTTCTGGTACAAATCAGGTTTTATTTTGAAGGAAAAAATAGATCCAGGTTCAGGATCACAAAAAATAAAAGAGGAACATTTTTGCATTTCCTCTTTCCCTGGATAAAATAATAAAAGTATATCTATATTTCCTGGCATTGCCAGTTAACAAAAGCAAGATTACATAGTAGTAGTGTTCTACTCACAAGCAAGCATGTTTTTTAAATTGTGTCTGAAGCACACAAAGATGCTTTCTGGGTTGAAAGGATTTTGCTGGAGAAACTCCGCTCAGGGGACTCCCAAATGAGGCTCCTTTCATGTCCCCAAGATCTTTTCCCACCAAAGTGGTCCCTATTTATCTTTGTGCAATTTCTTGCTTTCAAACTGCTAGGTTGGCAGGAGCTGGGACAGGGAGGGGCACTCAAATGGTCAGCAAGCATGGTAACTCCTATCTTCACCTGCTCTTTGGAACATGCAAACTCTAATATACATGGTGTTTCTTCTACATTCCAAAATAACCATACCCATTTTTTCATCTTTCATTCCACCTCTTTTTGTATGTTATCCAATAAGACTGCACATTTAATGTCCATCATATCTATTTCCATTCTCATGGTTTCAGCTTGTTATGACTATCTCCAAGAGGAAAGGAGTCTACACCTGGGCCCAAGGTCAAATCCCAAGCCCTTCTTCACTCTTCTCAGGAAGTAAAGAACATCAACAACCCATTTTAAACTCCACAAAATAAAGTCCCCCCTTTTTTAATTTCATTACATCTGTTAAGATTCTGAAACAACTGTGGGTTTTGTTTTGTTATATGCTTTACTTCAGAAAGGGTTAAGAATGAAGCAGAGTTCCACCAAATGGAGAATAGTTCCCTTTGTATATTGGAGCTAATAAAGTTCAGTAATATTACTTGAGTTATACTGTACAAGATATAAGGATGGGTGAAACATTGTAGCATGTATGTTTTAATGTTAATTTACAATCCTTTCTTCCTGGAAGCCGATGGCATCCCCAATACCATTTGCAATCTGCAAACCAAGATTTACATATGGGAACAGATTAAGATGTATTGTGTAAATTCAGTAGATCTGTTGACAAAATAAATCCATTGGATAGTGTTCAGAGATTCAATTTACTCAAGGAGAGAAAACTTAGCAGTAAGCTTTACACTATGTGAAAAATATAGATAATTTTTTTTGCATGCAAATGCGTATGAATTTCTGTGTTGGATTTTTAAAATAAATCCTTAAATGCCACTTATTTAATATATGAGCTGAGCCTGAATTATCTTAGCTTTGGGAAATGTCAATCTTAGTAAGACAGAGCATCACTTTCTCAGAGGGCTTACCTTAAGGTAAGTGGCACATGCCCTGTTTGGTTTATGGAACCTATCCACAATTTGCAGCCTATCCAAGAGATTGTTTAGAGTGGAATTATTTCATTTTACTCTCTGCCAAATATATGAACAAATTAAATAAATATTATTTTAGAAAAGAATCTACTAACTTCATACACTGGGTGTAAAGGTTGTAACCTATATGACAGGTATTGATCTTCCCTCAAACTCTCACTTTCTCAGATGACTCTAGCTGTTATATTTCTATTTGAATATGCATGAGTTAATCATAATTAAATGCTGCATAATTATATAATCATAACCCTATAAATCATAAATAAATAATTATCTGGGACTGAAGCAATCAAATTAATCAGTGCCTTTCTAGATTTGACTTTTTACTTACTTGTTAAGCTCTACTGATGTTCTTCATCTTAAATTTGCACTCCAAATATCAGTAATTTTTTGAAATTAACTGTATAATACTGTTCCAACCCTACCTTCCATTTCAACATTCCCTTCCATTTTCATCATGATAGACTTATTTACTGTTTTACTCCCAATCAGCTTTTCTCTGAGATGGGTAAATAATTATAACTGCATGATATATACAGATTATACATAGGAGACAGTAAAAAAAGTCTTTCTTAAGAAGTGGAAGGCTGTCTCTTGCTGACAGTATTATATCCTAGTATCACACAGAAGAACATGTACCACAACACAATTTTAATAATGTGAACAACCCCTCCCTCAAATTCTTACAACTCAGAAACTCAAATTCAGATCAGAATCAAATTTGGTACAGATATAACAGACAGTTTTTTCTTCCTCTGTGCCAGATTTGGGGAAGTTTAAACAAAGGGGTTTTGAGTTATGACTTTTTAAAAGTAAAACTGTTTTACCCTCCATTCACACATATGCAGTCATAAATATCCCCAGATTTAAAATAGCTCAAATTTATTTATTTATTTATTTATTTATTTATTTATTAGATTTGTATTGCCACCCCATTCGCCGGGGTCACTCTGGCCGGCTTACAACACATATCACAAGCTCAACATAAAAACAACCCCATAGAAATAATCATAAAAATTCTCAGGTTAAAATAATTAAAACCTTAAAAAGTCTTTAAAAAGTCCACTACCTCCAGTTCCCCATTAAAGCTTGCTAGAACTAGGGTAAGGAAGCTAAAAAAACATACCCTGGATGGCCCTTATATCAACCAATGGGGGGCTGCCACACCGATAGCACCCCACACCTGGTGAGTTACCCATGTTTTTAGTCCTTTTCTAAAAGGCAATAGCTCTGTCTGGAGGAGCAACTCGATTGGTAAGAGGTTCCACAGGGCTGGAGCAGATACGGAGAAGGCTTTTCTTCTAGTGCCAGAGAGATGAGCCTCTCTGGCAGATGGAACCCTTAGGGAGCCCCTCCGATCTGTTCTGGTGGGGCGGGCCAATGTCCTTGGGGTGATGCAGTCTCTTAAGTACCTTGGTACTTAAGTACCTCTTAAGTGCTACCATGTAGGGCTTTAAAGGTCATTATCAGCACCTTGAAGTTCATGGAGGACAAGGGTATCAATGGCTATAATTATGGATACCTAAGAACAACCTCCGGGTCGGAGAAATAGGCAGGATATTTCTCAATGCCATTTCCAGGGAATCCTAAACAGGTGAAGGCATCTGCTTGGGAATAATACCCTGAAGCAAATGGTGAGCCAGAATGCTGGACTGGATGGGCTGTGGCCTGTTCCAGCAAGGCTGTTCTTATTTTCTTATGAATTGCACCCGGAGGCACACTGGCAGCCAATGCAGCTCCCACAGTAGTGGAGAGGCACAGGCATAATGCCCAACCCCATCACTACATCGGCAGCCACATTCTGCACCAGTTGCAGCCACCAAATGGTCATCAAGGGCAGCCCCATGTAGAGTGCATTACAATTGTCTAGTCTGGAGGTGACCAGGGTGTATGTGACTATCAAGTCCCGGTACAGGAGTGGACGTAACTAGCAGATTACGCAAAGTTGCGCAAAAGCCCTCCTGGCCATGACTGCCACCTGCTCATCAAGCAGTAGTTGTGAGTCCAGGAGGACCCCCAAGTTATGAACCAGGTTTGTCTGAGGCAAGGAAGCCCCATCGAGAACCAAATATGGTAACTCCTGAGATAACACAGGACCCACAACCCACAGCCACTCAGTCTTGCTAGGATTCAGCTATAACTCATTGTCCCCCATCCAGACTCTGACAGCCTCCAGACACCTGGATACAACTTCCAGTGCATCACTGGGATCACCACGGGCTGAGATGTAGAGTTGTGTATCACCTGTATTGATGATACTTCACCCCGTGAGAATGGATGATCTCCCACAGCAGCTTCATGTAGATGTTGAACAGGAGAGGCGAGAGCCCTGAGCCCTGAGGCACCCCATTTTGGAGAAGCCTAGGGCTGGACCTCTCACCGCCATACACACACACACACCGACTGAGTTTGGCCCCCTCAGAAATGAGGAGAACCAGGACCACAATGTGCCCTGGATCCCTAATCCTCGGAATTGTTCCAGAAGGATACCATGGTCAATGGTATCGAAGGCCACTGTGAGGTCAAGAAGAGCAAGGATGGACAGGTTACCTCCATCCCACTAATACTAGAGGTCATCCTTCAGCTTGGCCAATGCAGTCTCGGTACCATATCTGGGCCTGAACCCTGACTGAAAAGCGTCCAGATAATCTGTACCACCACCTTTTCCAATATCTTCCCTACAAAGGGGAGGTTGGTAACTGGGCAGAAATTGGCCAATACTGTTGCTTATCTTGAAAGAGAATTGTTGGAGGCACCCACGTTTTAATGTGTACAGAATCCAGCTGAAGAGGCTGAAATATTGATCCTCAAAAAAAGTGTTTCAAAAGAGAAAATCAATAACTGTGTGAAGAAAGACCCCTTTGGGCAGAGGGAGCTTTGAGGAAGGGGGTTAGTGACTTTGAGAAATAACAAGTGCAGTTGTGCAAGATGCTGTTTATGTGACCCCCTTATCAGCCTGGGTTGGCTACATCTCAGCTCGATAGGTTTATAAGAAAGTAGTATATTTTGCCCGGCCTTGCCGGGCAATTTTAATGTGTGTGTTGGTGGTTTGGGGTGGTTTTGGTTTTGCACAACCACCACTCCTATGTAAAAAAACCCACTCCAACCACCAACTCACACACTTAAAATTTTTATTATGGCAGGAGTGGTGTGTGTGTGTGTCTGTGTCTGTGTCTGTGTCTGTGTCTGTGTGTGAACGTAGTCCACCAGAGGGTGCTATTTTTAGTTAATATTTTTTGTTAACTAAAAATAGCACCCTCTGGTGGACTACATTCACTAGCGTTCAGTGCGAGTAGGCATTCGAGGACGTTAGACGTCTGTGCCAGTTGTTACCTGTAGGTGAGTTCTAGGTGGTTTTTTTTTGTTGTTGTGGGTAGGAGGGTTTTATGTTTGTGTGTGAGTGTGTGGGGGGGTTGGTAGGTTAGGAGGGTTTAACATGGCCTTGCCTTGCTGGCCAGGCTGCATTAAATCATGGCATTGTGTGTGTGTGTGTGGGGGGGTTGTTTATTTATGGTTTTTACAGGGAGCTGGCCACTGCCTTACCGTAGCCTGGGTTGGGGAGGAAGAGGGGGGTATCCCCTCCCCCAAGCTACGGGCCAGCTTGTGCAGGCCTCTGAGGCTGTGGAGGAAAACATAGTTTTTCCCTGCTGCCTTGCCGAAGCCATGGGTCAGGGGGGAAGAGAGGGGTATTCCCTTTCCCCAAGCTACGGGCCAGCTTGTGCAGGCCTCTGAGGCTGTGGAGGAAAACATAGTTTTTCCCTGCTGCCTTGCCAAAGCATGGGTCAGGGGGGAAGAGAGGGGTATTCCCTTTCCCCACCCCATGCTACGGTGGGGGCTTGTGCCACCCTCTGAGGCTGTGGGTGAATTTTTTTCCCTTGTCACATTTGAGAAGCCTGGGGGAGGAGGGGGCATTCTCCCCCTCCTCTATACTATGGGGTGGTTGTGGGAGACGGAGGCGAAGAATGGTGTTCCATGCTTTGCCTTCATCTCCCATTTGTGGTGTTCGTCTTCCTTGGAAGATGGGGGCCAAATATTTTGGCCTCTGTCCTCCTAGGAAGATGAACCGCTTCCCTCAGGGAGAAGCACCAGCCTGTCCTTCGTCCCTGCGGGCGTCGAGGCCACGTCATCCATAGAGATGAAGGACAGGCCAGTGCTTTTCACTACATAGAAGGCCGTGCTGAGAGGGAGACTTTGAAAGACCCAGCTGGAGCCGGCAAAAGGTAAGTGCGGTCGGTGGGGGTTAGGGAGTGGGGATAGGTGGTGGGGCAGTGGTGGCGGCGTGGTTACCGGAGCCATGCCTTCCCCTGCCCTAACCCCCACCGACCACACTTACATTTTCCTGGCTCCGGCTGGGTCTTTTAAGTCTCCCTCCTGAGTCCCGGTGCGGTTTGTCTTTAAAACTGCTGCGCTTTCCCAGCCTCCTCTGCGCTCACATCCCTCAGCCTGATTGGCTGAGGGATTGCACAGCACAGAGGACTCTGGGACTCATAGTTTTATTTTTATAGGCAACCTCCGGACCCCCATGGCATTGGTGAGGCGGGGGTTCAGGTAAGTGCAGAGGGCTCGGTCGGGGATAGTTGGGCCAGGTGCAGGAGCCTTTGAACAAACCCAACGGTTAAGGGGCCTTTTTATAGGTATAGATGCCTGTGAGAGATATAGTTGCTAGGAGGAATGCTCTTCCCATCCCCAAAAGTGATTGGCTGATGGGACATCCAGTGAAATGCTGCCCACCAGAACCATCAGGGAAAAGCTAAGATCAGATGTTGTTCTGTTGGCAATGTGGTTGCCCACCACAACAAACTGTACATGTTGCGTCTGTAAAGCAGTGGCTCTTTTAAAGGGTAAGGTTGGCATGCTCTTTTAGCCAGTACTGTAGGTTGGTTCTGCTCCTCTGCTCCTCTTTGAAAAAGGTGGGAAGTCACCCCTAAGGGGGTGTTCTTTCTTTCCTGTATTTTTGTTAATTTGGACATTTTGTTTTCCTTGCCCAGAGTCCTTACATGTGGGTGAGGAGATTGTTTTTTCCTTTGCTTTTAGTATGCATGTGGAGTACACAGAAAGAGCCTCCTCAAAGATTGTGATAATTTTAACAACAATCGGGCATATCCTGGTAAGGACAACCTTGTGTTGCTGGCTAATCTTTCCATACTAGCTCGGGTAAAAGGAACTGCAGAATGAAGTCATCAAAAGGTGTTTCATACCTGGCCTAGACACGGAAGAAGAAGTGTGCATGTGTCTGCACTCCTATTTTATTCTCTGTTTTACCATCCTGTTTTATTTTGTTTGAATAAAATTTTAATGTGCAAGTCTATAATTGTTTTCCCAAGGTGTACTTTCAAGTTCTGGGGGACTAGATTCCAACATCCTTGGAGCCCCACTTAGTCAACATATTTAGTGTTCAGTGAATGAAGAAGCACACAAGTGAAGTAGTGCAATTCAGCTCTTTATCAGTGGGGTTTGAACACAGTTTGGATGGGGCAAAACTCGGACTTATATATACTATAAACAGTAACAGTAACAATAGTACAACAAGCCCATTGGCTAACAAAGTGTGCACATTTTCAATCTACTTATTTGCATAAGAATAGATACATGAGAAAAGATACATTCCGCTCTCATCAGAAAACACAGTTAACATACATAACATTCTCCCCCCCCCCAGGTAAAAACAAAATCCTTTAACCAGGATGGCGGTCTAGTTTCCCTTCTGCGCCGGATGCTTGGCTGAGCTGGCTCAAGGGCTCGTAGGATGGGCAACCCAACTGGAGTGAGAGATTGACTAGAGGGGGAGGATTGTAAACCCAAATTAAAGCCCTGTTTGTCAGATGGAGGAGCAGGGGATCACTCACAACCAAAATCTAATTCTGTGGTTGAATAAAATAACTCAGGGTCCCTCCTGTGTGTACTAAGAGTGGAAGGCGACTACAAACAAAATTGGTCATCATCAATAAAGGAATCCAGAGTGCTAGGCTGGGACAGTGTAGGGGTACATATGGCCGGAGTATGGGAGCATTCCACAATTTCCCCTTGAAATCGGTTCCGGGAAGACACTTCTGGGTCAATGTTGGCTGGCTGCTGACTATTACCTCTGCCCCCTGGATTTAAACGGGTGGGGGCCAACCCTAGCGTTGAGTGTCTGTATTCGTCTTGTGGGTCCAGTACTCTGGGTCTCAATTGATCCGCGTGCCTCCTCCAGATCAGACCAGTGACTGTTTCAATTCTGTAAGAAACAGGACCAGGCTGATCAGTCACAAACCCAGGCACCCACGTAGGACCACCAGCTGCATAATTGCGGCAACGTACAGGGTCTCCGGACGAGAAACACTTCTCGTATTGGATAACTATATTTGTGACTTTGTCCTCTACCCTAGAGGGATCCAATCTGTCCAGCAAGGATGATAGTTTCCTTTGCTGTAGCAATTCAGTATGGGACAGCCCTGAGGCAAGGGGGGGGGGGGTGAGCCTATATGTGAAAAGAAATTGGCATAGCTGGAGCTCCAAATCCCCTTCACCCATACGCCGAAGTGTGTCTTTAGTTGTGCACACCTGCCGCTCTACCTGGCCATTGGTGTCTGGGTGGAATGGGGCGGCAGTGATGTGCAAGATAGTATGCACCCCGGTAATGATCTCTTTCAGCTTCTGCCTTCTAGAAGAAGGTATAGGGTCATAAAGACCAGGACTAGCCACTTGAGAAATAGTTTCTACCCAAAAGCGGTTCTGGCTTTAAATGCAGTGCAATGCAGTCTATGAGGGAGCTTTTGTATATAGTTTTAGAGGTTTTAGAGTTTTAGAGGTTTTAGAGTTTTAGAGTTTTAGAGTTTTTAGAGCTTTTAGAGTTTTAGAGCTTTTTAGGGGTTAAATGTGTATATGTGGGGTGGGAGTATGTTGATAATTTTGTATAGTTGTATTTTGTTTAGGTTTTGTTGGGTTGATAAGTGTTTTCCCCCCCCAATCTCGTTGTTCTGTGCAGGAACAATGACAATAAAGATTTATCTATCTATCTGTCTATCTATCTATCTATCTGTCTGTCTAATCACATTCCTTTCCAAGGAGGACTGGAATTCTGCAGATGTGAACGTGGACGCGTTGTCAGACACGAGCACATCTGGAAGTCCAAATGCTGCAAACAGCCTTCTTATGTGCATTATCGTGGTGGCTAAACTGGTATTAGGCACCCTAATCACTTCCAGCCACTTAGAGAATGAATCCACAACCAACAAAAATAGGGCACCCCTAAATGGACCTGCAAAATCTATGTGCAACCTGGACCACAGGCCCTGAGCAGAATCCCATTCCTGACAGGGAAGGTGGGATTGCTCTGGGTGAGAGGATTGACAGCTGGCACAAGTGCCGTCCATTTGTTCTATGTCTTGGTCCAGTTGAGGCCACCAAAAGTAGCTACGTGCAAGCGCTTTGGAACGGACAATTCCCAGGAGACTTGTGTGAAGTAGATGTAAAACATTTTTCCTGAGAGTGACAGGAATGACCACCTGCTGGCCCCATAGAAGGCAACCTCATTACACTTGACAGTTCCAAATGCTTGCGGTGGAATGTTCTGAATTCCTCGGCTAGAGGAGAGACAGGCCAGCCTTTTTGTACCCAAGACATTACTTTGGTCAATGTTACATCCTTGGCTGTAGCCTTGGCTATATCTTTTTTTTCATTAATAATTTTTATTGATTTTTTAACATATAAAAAACAACAACAAAGGATATATATGAAGAAAAAACAAAAACAATATATATATATACATTAGACAAAAAGGAGATCGACATATATAGAAAGAGGAAAAAAATCAACACTAACATACTCATAAAGTAAGAATAAAGCTGCACTGGATTAAGTATAGACAGTCAAATTCATCCTAAATCATTTAATAGATTTCTACTTGATTAAGAGTTTCTATAATTAAACTAATTTGTTTTTCAAGCAATCATTAGAGATCTTTTCCTTGAAGCAAAGATACAGACTTTCCAATAAAGTACAATAAAATTCAAGTGCTTCATCACCTTAAGTGACTATACAAGGCCCAGGAAGGTGCAGTAGGACACACATTTATATTATTTCCAAAAACTGGAATGTTCAGGCACGGGTCTGCTCCCATCATTATTATTTTTTACCATAATCGACAAAGGGTTGCCAAATTCAAAAAAATCTGTTCTCTTTTACTATTCCCTTTTTCTTATTCAATTCCCATGTTAATTTTTCATTCAGAGCTAACTGCCACATTTCCCTATACCATTATTCGATCTTTAAAGTTAAGTCATTTTTCCAATTCCTTGCTCTACATTGCCTCACCGTTGTCATACATATAGACAACAGTTCTTTTTTATCCTTATCTAAATATACTTTTCCTGTGTCTGTCAGTAAGGCTAAATTTGGCCCCAGATTAACGTTTACCCCCATAATTCTGAGAATTTATTTTCCTATTTTATTTTTTAAAAATAATTTTATTTATTTATTTTCAAAAGAAAAAACAAACATACAAAAACAATACATCAAATATCATAACAATAATACATAAAACTCATGAAAAATAACCACATACATGATAGTTGAACTGGTTAATTGTCATAGTGCACAAACTACTGAATATCCACATTATAGATTAGTACTATAACCATAACCTTCATAAAAGCTTTCAGTATTACAATTGTTTGTTAGCAACCATCAAGCTCCTACTTTTCAAATTACAAATCACCCAGTGTATATTTACATTGCCCCCAGAGAGTTTAGTCACTGTATTATCTCCAAAAACTACTTTGAGATGGTACAGGTCTAAAACTATCCCTACCCGTAAGGGAGTGATCGACAAAAGGCTTCCAAATACTCCAAAATCTATTTTCCTTCAATTTATCCCTTTTTACTTTTATATCCCATGTCAATTTGTCATTCAATGCTAGATTCCACATTTCCTTGTAACATTCTACCGTCAGTAAAATTACTTCATTTTTCTAATTTCTAGCG
Source organism: Bradypodion pumilum (assembly GCA_035047305.1). Classification (NCBI taxonomy): domain Eukaryota; kingdom Metazoa; phylum Chordata; class Lepidosauria; order Squamata; family Chamaeleonidae; genus Bradypodion; species Bradypodion pumilum. The sequence continues at coordinate 431,259,714 of JAWDJD010000001.1, forward strand.
ATACATTGTCTACCTGTAGTTAACATTATTTCTAATAACTCTTTTTCCTCCTTATTCAAACACATACCTTCCACATCTGTTAGCAAAATGGTACCTGATGCCAACTTAATTTTCTTACCCATTATTTCCCCCATCTCTCTTTCTATTCTTCTCCAAAATTCATTTATCATTTTACAGCTCCACCACATATGCTCATAGGTTCCAACAGTATCTTTACATCTCCAACATAAATTATCCTTTGTATTATCAATCTGGTGCAACCTCAGTGGTGTCAAGTACCATTGCCACAACATTTTATAGTTATGTTCCTTAATTCTTACTGACATTGTTCTCGTTATCCTCTTTTTCCACTTATTTCTCCATTCATCCTTTCCAAATTTTATATTCAAGTCCTGTTCCCACTTCAATTTCAAATCTTCCTGTGGATCACTACCATTGTTTATTAAAATATAAAGTTTATTTACTAGACCCTTAATGCTTTTCTCGCCTTTTCTAATCTTTAAAACCAATTCCTCGAATTCAGTCTTTTCTCTATCTGTACCTAATTCTCTTCTATATTTTTTTTTCCAATTATCAACCTTCATTATCTGAAACCATTTTAACCTTATTTCCCAAAAAAATCATTTTACCAATATTCTTATAATCTTTCATCTCCATTTCCTCCCAAATTACTTTTCCTCTTGCCAAGATCTTCACAACATTCTTAATTTGAAATGCTCGATAATACGCTAACAAATTTGGCATTCCCAACCCCCCTTCTTTCTGAGGCAGATACCAGAGTTTCTTTGAAAGTCTAGATTTTTTACCTCCGTTGCAAAAAATTATTAAACATCTTTTGGAACTCATTAATTTCCTTTTCCTTCAATTGGATTGCAAGTGCATCAAATGGAAAGTTAATCCTTGGCAACAACATCATTTTGCAAATTGCAATCCTCCCAAACCATGACAACTTCAACTTCTGAAAACTTTGTATTTTATTCTTAAATTCTGCTTTCAAGCTGTCATAGTTCAGTCTTTTAAGTTCTTCCAATCTGTTTGAGATAGTTATCCCCAAATATTTCAACTTTTCTTTAATTTGTATATTAGATAACCCCGCCATCTTTTCCTTCTCCTCCACCCCCATATTGCACAACATCATTTCTGATTTATCCCAATTTATTGTCAATCCAGTTATAGCCTCAAAGTCCTCTATTTGTTCTTTAATCCTATCCATTGCCGCCTCTGGGTGTTTCACCATTAGCAACGTATCATCTGCATACATACTCACTTTATTACCCAATATCCCTTCTATACTTAAATCCTCCCTTATATTTTTAGCTAAAATTTCCATTGCCATAATAAACAAAATAGGAGATAGTGGGCAGCCCTGCCTTGTGCCTGCCTCAAGCTTTACCTCATCTGTAATCTCTTCATTTACTCTAATCCTAGCACTCCCTTTTTGATATAATAGATCAATTACCCTTCTAAATCTATCCCCGAATCCATAATTTGTAACTATTTCCTTGATCGAAGACCATTGTAACGAATCAAATGCCTTAAAAATACCCAAAGATATTAAACCCACCTTTTCCTTTGTCTGATTAACATTATCAATTAAGTCTAACACCCTCCTAGGCAAATCAGCCATATGCCTAACTTTTAAAAAAAACAACTTGATCGACATGTATATGTTCCCCCATAAATCTATTTAACCGATTAGCCAATATTGCTGTGAAGATCTTGGCATCTTGATTTATAAGAGAAATTGGTCTATATGATTCCACTTTTTCCAAATTCCTTCCCAATTTTGGCAGCAGAACAATTATGGTCCTATACCATGAAGTTGGAATTTGTCCACCATCTAGAATATAATTATATAATTTCACTAACTTTGGAACCACAACGTCTTTAAATTCCTTATAAAACTCTGTCGATAATCTGTCATCTCCCAGGGCTTTCCCCAACTTCAAACCACTAATTACCTCTTTTACCTCTTTATCAGAAACCCATTCCTCCATTTTTTTCCCAGTGTTCCTGCTTTATACCATTCCCTAACTGCCTCTCCAATATCCTTTTAAGCTTCCCAACATCTATCTCTTTTTTTGCATATAGTGCTTGATAGAAATCCTTCACAATTTTACATTTATCACTAATCTTTTTGCACCTTATCCCTTGTTTATTAACCAACACCCCAATTTCCCTTTTTTCCATTTTAACTTTAGCCGCTCTTGCTAATAATCTTGAGTTTTTGTTGCTAAATTCAAAGTACTCTCTATTTAAATATATCAAATCTCTTTTAACTTTATCTATATCCTTACCCATTAATTCTGCCTTAAGTCTTTGTAATTTAGCGGAAAAAATTTTTATCCTTCTTTTTTGAGTGTTCTTCCTGTAATTGTTTTATTTCTTTTTCTTTTTCCTCCTGGTCTGCCTTATATCTTCTGTACTTTATACTCGCCAACTTTATACTTTCCCCTCTGAAAACCGACTTCATGGCATCCCAAACCACATTAAAATTTACCTCTTCATTATCATTCCACTGCCAGCTTTCCATCCAACTTTCCATATTTTGTTCTTTACATTTTTGGTCTTTAAATAGGTTGGGATCATATCTCCAACTTCTTCCTCTCCTGTTATCCTTTTGTAATCTCAATTCCAAAAGTACTTTAGCATGGTCTGATTCCTTGAAAATCCCTATTTCCATTCCCTCAATATTTTTGATCATGTTTTCCGTTAAAAATACATAATCTATTCTAGAATAGGACCCATGAACATGTGAAAAATAAGAGTATGCCCTTTCCGAACCCTTGATCTCTCTCCAAGAATCCTTCAGTACCATCGCGACCATCCATTTATCTAAAACATTCCCTTTCAATCCAGCTCCGCACCTTGCTAAGTTCGTATAGTCCAAATTTGACCATATCAAATTAAAGTTTCCGGCCACAATCATTTTTACCACTTTTTCTAACTCCACAGCTTTTTGGACTTTTTCTCGAAATTCCGCTTGATGTTCATTTGGAGCATAAATATTCACTAACATTATTTCCTCATCATCTATTTTTCCTTTTACGATCAAGTATCTACCTTCCTGATCAGCAACACTTTTTGTTATCTCAAATCCTAATCTTTTAGAAATCATAATTGCCACACCTCTTGCTTTTGAAGTACCAAACGCCATTTCATAATGTTGAATCCATCCTAAAAAAAAATGTTTGTGTCTTTTGATTTTTGATGTGTTTCCAGTAAAACCACTATATCGGGTCTATCTTTCTTGAGAGCCAATTCCAACCTCCTCCTCTTAAGAACAGAAACTGTACCCTTTACATTCCAGGTTAATACTTTAATATTTCCCATAATCTATTACAATTTCATCTTTTCTAACTTCTAAACTCTCCATTGGGCGTGCCACCACAAACCCCTTACCACTAAAACACAAAATTGTACATAAAACACACAATATCTCTCTCCCCACTTTCTCAAAAAAAAAGGTGCCTTCGATAACCAAAGAGGGGAGAGGGGGAACATGGAAGATGTATGTACAGATTAGTGCAACGCGCCATCCACCTTTATACATTCTTGAGTAATATAAAGAATTTTTTCATCTTAATCTATTGCTCAATGCTCCTTACTTGCCTCCTTCTCCACCATGATCAATGACAACTCCTCTTCTTCTCTTCCCTGCGGGGTTCCACCCGTAGCACCACCGGCATCTGCCCCCTCATAATCCCTTCTTATGGCCCCCGATTCCAGCAAATCTTTCCTAAGAATTAACCACTCTTCCGAACCCGCTTTAACAAGCTCCAGCAGAGTCAAATATTCCATTGGGTTGGTCCCCTCATCAATAACCTGCATTCTTTTCTCATAAAAGAAACACAATTGCTGTGGGAATCTCCAATTGTACCTTACACCTTTACTCATCAACAATTTAGTTACCGGTCTCATCTTATATCTCCAAATTCTTTCCTTCATTGAAATATCATTATATACTTCCACATCAGAACCATCAATTTTCAGGGCACCAGAACCAGCTTGTTTTAAGAAGGCCATTACTCTAAGTTTGTCTGCCCAATTTGCAAATTTTACCAGAACATTTCTTTGAACTGCCTTCCCTCTTCTTGGACCCATCCTATTTGCATTTACAATGTCCTCCTGTACAAATTCCTTTCCCATGCTCAAATTATTTAACCACTGGACCACTCTTTCTCTCAGCTGGTCTGGCGTCCTTTCAACCACCTGACGAATCACAATATTCTGCTTTCTCATCATATCTTCCACAGCATCAATCCTTTTCTCATGCTCATCCATTTTCAGTTTATTCTCCCTCACCGAATCCTGAGTCCCTTTTATTTCCTTTTTCATAACCTTCACCTCATTTTGGACCAATTTCACATTTTCTTCTATTTTTTGCAAACTTAATTCTACTTTTTTGTAAAGTCCACAACAGTATTTACCACCTTATCCTGTTTTTTCATCATTTCATTTCTATCCTTCACTCTTGAATCCTCCATCTTCTCCATCTTCTGAAACAATTTACCGATTTCCACCATGAGTTGAGTTTGATCGTAAGGTTCAGGTGGTGGTGATGATGACGGAGGGACATCTTCCATCGGTGCTTTTACTTTTCTCTTGGATTCCACCACTGGCTCCTCCTCCTTTGCTTTTCCTCTTGTGCCCTTAGCCATGGTAGAAACCCCTAAAAAGTTTTAATGCTGCAACGTATTGCAAGTTCGTTACACACTCCACTTAAACCTATTCCGATGCAGCCAAAACTGACAACAGTCCTATTAATTCTGTTAGAACTTGAAGAAAAGAGGAGGTTCAGCGAAGAATTTGATTATTGTAATCCGTAAGCGGAGCAGGAACCAAAAACACCCCAAACAAAAAAATATTGTAATCCACAGAAGCTTGTCACCAGGAATAGTCAGTTCAGCCCAGATAACAACAGCTCACAAAGATTGCCCTTATAAAAAAAATCAGATCTTTCGTAAAACTCCTCTCTTTGCAAGCAAATAGAATACTCCCAATCGCATGAACAGGAATTCCAAGGAGACAGACGCCCAAATATATCCACTTGTGTAAAGACCAAAAATCCCAAGCTCCAACTTGTAATTTAAAAAAAGAGAAAAGGAGAAGTATATATAAAAAAATTTGAAAGCTGTAATCCACACAGCGAAGGAGTAAAAAAAGTTGATGATCCCTCTCTAGGAGCGAACGAAGCAAAGCACCCTTTTCCCAGTGGCTGCGGCAGCTTCAGGGGGAAACCCCCCTTCTTCCTCTCCAAATCAGCAAACTTTCTTTGAAAAAAAAAGCCGCTCTCCCTTATTTTAACTTCAAAAAGCACTGGAGTAACCAAAAGCTCGAACCCAATCAGTTTCTTCTTTAGCCGCTTCTCAAAGCCTCCAAACCATGCTACGGCTCTCCTGGGACACAAAGAAGCCATTGTCCAAAAAGCAACCACTTTCATTTTCCAGGACCACCGTCATTATCGCTTCAACTACCACCCTTCTATCCACTTCTGCACAAACTGCCAAGTCCAGGCTCTTCAAAGCAAAATCCCCTGTTGCCTCTAACTCCCGTCAACATAAGATTTTATTAACTCACTTTCTTGCTGATTTTCCTACTTCCCTGAATCTCGCTGGTCCTGTTCTCGGCTCCTCGGCTGGGGAAGCCGCGGCTTCCTTCGCGCGCCTCTCCCACTGGGGATACCTCCCAAACTTCGACCGCCCAACAAAAACTTTCCAAGCAGGCAAGCAGGAGTCTTATCGCCACAAAATGTCTCTTTAAAATTGTTCCATTTTACTTATTCTCATTGATTACCACTTTGAGTAAGCACGAGTGCCCAAATCGAGATGTTACTCGACGGCCATCTTAGCCATGCCCCCCCTTTTCCTATTTTCTCCCAAAATTCCTTTACTATCCTACAACTCCACCACATATGCTCATAAGTTCCCAATTTGTTTTTACATCTCCAACACATTTGACTTTTATTTTTATCTATCTGGTGTAACCGCACTGGGGTCAAATACCATCTCCACAAAATTTTAAAATTATGTTCTTTTATTCTGACAGACATAGCTCTCATGATTCTTTTATTCCATTTCTTTTTCCATTCGAAATCTGTGATGCTAACATTAAGATCTTGCTCCCATATTTTCTTCAATATTTCTTGTGAGTTGTTATCTTTGTTTAAAATCCTGTAAATTTTGCTCACCAAACCCTTTATATCCACTTCCCCTCTTCTAATTTTCAATAATAATATCCCTCAAAATTAGTGGTATCTCTTTCCAAACTATTTTCTTCCAAATAGACACTATTCCATTTATTTACCTGTAATACCTGTAACCAATTTAAATTCAGCTGTGTATATAACTCCACTTTTTTCTCCTTATCTTTACACGCTTTTATCCAATCTTTCAACAGAAAAATATTATATTCACCCAAAATTTCCTTGGCTTCTTTATCTAAGAGGAGGTGATTAGTATTTTATTTTTATTTATCTTGTTGTTGTTTTTTGTTTTGTCTTTATATTAGAAAACATTATTGGAAAATGAGGCATAGAAACCATACCTTATTGGTTTGATTTGAAATAGCATATATTATAAACAATGTGGTTTTGATTTGTTGATGTTTAATTTTACATATATATATATGTAATTTTAATTTTATACACATAAGTTTCTTTATATTTGTAATTTTGGTGTTCTTTTATTGTTTGTATTATTTTTGAAAATTTAATAAAAATATTTTTTTTAAAAAAAGAGGTGGAACCAGGCAATGCTGAGGAGGATGAAGATGAATTTTGCTGAGCTTGCATGGCTGAGTCGGTGGCACTGGTGGATGAGTGGCAATGCTGGAAAAGCTTGATGCCGGACCATGCAGCCTCAGACGCTACCACCTCTTCTAGGACAGCCTTGAAAGTTAGTGTCTTCCTGATCATGAGACGACATTGAGCATCTTCATCCCTCATGCTGGCCAGCAGACGGTCCCGGAGTGCTTCTTCAATGTTGTCCCACTTGCATGGGGTGGCAGCAATGCGCAGAGCAGTGGCATAGTCTGCAATGGACTCCCCAGCTCGCTGCTCCCTTCTGTGGAAGGCCACCCTGGCTGGGAAGATCGAGACCTCTGGCTGCAGGTGTTTCCTCAGTGCGGACATTATTTCTGCGAGTGGCACCACATCCATGTCCCTTGGGAGAACGAGGTGGGTTGCCAGCTCAAGCATCTCAGAACCACACTGAGCGAGGAAACACTGAGCGCTTCGGGTCTTCGTCGGTGATCCCATTGTGTGACGGAATCTGCATTTGTATGTTGCCCATTTCTCTGGATGTGCTGGGTCAAATGGGCCGATGTTGCTGCCATGTCACCAGTTTAGTGTTCAGGGAATGAAGAAGCAGATGAGTGAAGTAGTAAAATTCAGCTCTTTATAGGTGGGGTTTGAATTCACTTATTTGCATAAGAATAGATACATGAGAAAAGATACATTCCATTCCTACAACAATTCCATTGGCCAACAGAGTGTGCACATTTTCAATCCACCTATTTGTATAAGAATAGATACATGAGAAAAGATACATTCAGCTCTTGTCAGAAAACACAGTTAACATACATAACAACTTCATTATTATCAATCTAAACAAACAAACAAACAACACACACACACACACACACACACAGAGCAGGTTTTCTTTCCACAATATACATGTTTTGGGGAACATGGGCTCCCCCCCAAAAAAAATTCTAAGAATGTTTGGCAAAATATGTGCTGAATTTTTTTAAAAATGCACAAAAACTACTGTAATCATATGAAGCACAAGAAAACCTTTTTTCGCCCTCATCTCCATGAAATAAGTCCGGAATGATTTATATTCATATACAAGTAAAACTCGGAAAAATAGAATATCATGCAAATGTTCATTCATTTCACTTAAAAGGTGAAACAAATATATGAGATAGACTCACTACATATTATTTTGGGGTAGGGACATTACAGTAGAGGCAGGATTGCTGCATATTTTATGTGAAACAAATATCTCATGCTGTGCAGGATTTGGTGCTGAAGCCATCTTGAAAGAGATGTCTGCAGTTCCCACTTCACACAACTATTCTCAGCCAGTGATGTTTATCTAGTAGAATAGTGAACAGCACAACCAATCCAAAATTAAAAGCATTCAGTTATTCACGTGGAAAATAGAAATATTTAATTATATATGTGGCAGGTCCATAAAGTGCCTTCCAAGGTTCTGATTAACAAATATAATTACCATAAAACCCAAATAAAAATAGTGAACAGCAAACATAAAGTTCTGACAGGCATAATAAAGAGAGAGGAAAAGCAATTTAGAAATAGTCAGAAGTAAGTGAGCAGCATTCCTAAACTATCATTATCTAGTTTTCACTAAGGGATCCTTTTGATGTAGCTGTAACCAGCCTAACATTGAACCAGGAGAGTTTCACCTGAGGTGATTTTTTACCCAAGGAGTAGGAGATTCCTACGATATTGAAAATGCATGACATTTAGTAGATTAAAGATTTAAAAGCAGCAGATATTGCATTGAAGCTGGAAGCATCCCTCAGAAACCTGGCTGAGAAAGCCAAGAGAGGAGGGGGTTTCTTTCTCCTTGTGTGGGGAATGAGGCAGAACCAGCAGTGGACACCATGGCATCACTGCTTACTGGAGCCAGGATGTGGTTTTACAGGTAACATAATAATGAAATATAAACCATTTCCCTGATGGTTTAGGTACACATTTGAATGAACTGTCATAACAATTGTTTTTTATACCTCTTCACGAACACTTGTGATCTAGGCAGTGACCTCCTTTGAGAAAAGCCAGAACAATGCCTTTAATAAAGGCAAATGGAGTGTTGGTCTTTACGTTGAGTTCATTGAATAACAACACCATTCATGTGGAAAGGGATATACTTTGATGAAACAAATCCATGTGTATAGAATTTGAGAGCAACAAGTGTGCATTTTAGAGGAATTGCAATGGTACTGAGCTATGGTTTGAACAAATTACTGGAAGATTTATCTAAAGCTCCTCAGTGCTCAGGTAAATCCCATCTAGATTTGTGTACAAATCATCTTCTTTTCAAAGCCCAGCCAGACATTTTAAAGATGTGATTTGCAGTCTCCATGCTATAGCAGAAAGGACTGCTTTATATGTGTGTGAAAAGCTTTCCGAGCATCTATATTATTGTGCCTCCAATTTTGTGGAAGGTGTAAGAGAGTCACAAAAATATGGAGCTCCTTTAGAGAACACAAACATGAGTGAGATTATCTGAACATCAGTTTCTCCAACTCTCACTATATAGATTGAAATGTAGATTTTGTCTCCCAAATTGAAAAATGCCAAGACCTTTGTCATGAACTTCAGTAGATAGGGTAGCTACAAGTGCAAAAAGGGTTGTAATAAGATATTGCCACCTCTGCTAAAATAAATAGGCTAAGAAAGGATGAGGCAATTGTTTCTATTCAGTTTTCACTAGAACAATTTGAACTCATTTGCATTTCTCTGGACCACATCTGGCTCTAAAGTCCATAACTTTTCTAAACATACAATGGAATATGAGCTTCAGCAAAAATATATATGCAAATTCCTACATTTGAGAAAGCAGATGAGGAAGTGTCTACAAATACACTTTAGTCACTAAGAAAAGATAGGCACTTTTTTTTTACAGGCTAATATGCTACCTACAAAACCGGAAATGTTGTAGTCCAAAAACACAAATCTGCAGAACTCTAGCTTACAACAAAATGAGAATACAAAAGGATGACAAGGTTTTACCATTTTTTACCATGAGCTAATATGTTCTCTACATGGGCTGTGGTGGCTTAGTGGTTAAGATGCCGAGCTTGTTGACCAGAAGGTCAGCAGTTCATGGCCTGAGTGCTGCATGAGAAAGTAAGCTCCCATCTCTGTCTTAGATCCTGCCAGTAAGAAAGCAAGAAATTGCAAGTAGATAAATAGGTACCACTTTGACAGGAAGCGTAACAGTGTTCTGTGTGCTCTGGTGTCTAATCATGCCTGCCACATGACCATGGAAATGTTTCCAGATGCAGATAGTACTGGCTCTTGGCTGTAAATGGAGATAAGCACCACCACTCTAGAGTTGGAAATGACAAGCTTTTGAGCAAGGGAGATCTTTAACTGTAACTTTAGTATGCTGCTTTCAGAATTTTAAGACTTGCTCTTTTATATTCTGTGCAGTTTCTGGTACATAGCAGGTAGTCATAACAGTGATTGGGGGAAAATTGGAGAAAATGCCACAAAGTGGATTTCTTCTTCACTTTAAAGTTCCTTTTTAAACAACAGCAACAATTATCAGTTACTGACTGATGGATTCTGCATGTTGTAGACTCAAAGGCAATCTTGTCTGAGCTCTCCACAAAAAAAGGAGTTTCCTAGCTACACATTATGAGCAATTTGAGACCTTGTTTCTGAATGGCTCTCATATATCTATATCTATATCTATATCTATATCTATATCTATATCTATATCTATATCTATATCTATATCTATATCTATATCTATATCTATATCTATATCTATATCTATATCTATATCTATATCTATATCTATATCTATATAGGAATGACTGAAATACTGTATTCCTATTGTTGTTCACATACTGTAGTCGAATGTGCTGACAACAAAATCACACAAAACTTAACAATGGAAATCAAATTCATCAACCCATGGAGGTCTGGATTTGGAGTTACACTCAGAGTGACAGTGGAAGAAAACACTACAGGCTGATCCAACTTTGATGTAATGTCCTTAAATCAAGTCAAAATGAGGCTCAGTAGTGTGTGTGGCCTCCACGTGCTTGTATGACCTCCCTACAATGCCTGGGCATCTCCTGATGAAGTGGCAGATGGTCTCCTGAGGGATCTCTTCCCACACCTAGACTAAAGCAATCCCCAACTCCTGGACAGTCTGTGGTGCAATGTGGCATCGGTGGATGGAGCGAGACATGATGTCCCAGATGTGCTCAATCGGATTCAGGTCTGGGGAATGGGCGGGCCAGTCTATAGCATCAATGCTTTCATCTTGCAGGAACCGATGACACACTCTAGCCACATGAGGTCTAGCATTGTCATGCATTAGGAGGAACCCAGGGCCAACCGCACCAGCATATGATCTCACAAGGGGTCTGAGGATCTCATCTCAGTACCTAATGGCAGTCAGGCTACCTCTGGCGATCCCATGGAGGGCTGTGCGGCCCTCTAGGGAAATGCCACCCCACCCCATTACTGACCCACTGCCAAAAGCAGTCATGCTGGAGGATGTTGCAGGCAGCATAACGTTTTCCACAGCATCTCCAGACCCTGACACATCTGTCACATGTGCTCATTGTGAACCTGCTTTCATCTGTGAACAGCATAGGGCACCAGTGGTGAACCTGCCAATCTTGGTGTTCTCTGGCAAATGCCAAACATCTTGCACGTTGTTGGGCTGTGAGCACAACCCCCACCTGTGGTCGTCGGCCCCTCTTGGAGTCTGTTCCTGACCATTTGAGCAGACACATGCACATTGGTGGCCTGCTGGAGGTCATTTTGCAGATCTCTGGCAGTGCTCCACCTGTTCCTCCTTGCACAAAGGCAGAGGTAGCGGTCCTACTGCTGCGTTGTTGCCCTCCTACAGCCTCCTCCACATCTCCTGATGTACTGGCCTGTCTACTGGTATCACCTCCATGCTCTGGACACAACGCTGGCAGACACAGCAAACCTTTGTGCCACAGCTCGCATTGATGTGCCATCCTGGATGAGCTGCACTACCTGAGCCACTTGTGTGGGCTGTAGGCTCTGTCTCATGGTACCACTAGAGGGAAGGCACTGCCAGCGTTCAACAGTGACCAAACCATCAGCCAGAAAGCAAAGGAACTGAGAAGTGGTATGTGGTCACCTCCTGCTGAACTACACCTTTATTGGGGATGCCTTGCTAATTGCCTCTGATGTCCACCTCATACCTGTCAAGCGCAGCTCCGGAGATTACGGGATCTGTGCAGAACGTTTCTGCACAGGTCCATTGTACGCATGCGTAGAAGGCTTTTACACATGCGTAGAACGTTTCTGAGCAGAATGTTTCTGCGTAAGTCCGTTCTACGTATGCGTAAAAGCCTTCTATGCTTGCGTACAATGGACCTGAGCAGAAACGTTCTGTGCAGCTCACTTCTATGCATGCGTAGAGGCTTTTACACATGCGTAGAAGGCTTTTACACATCCCCTTCTGCACAGAAGCCTTCTACGCATGCGTAAAAGCCTTCTACGCATGCGTAAAAGCCTTCTACACATGCGCAAAAGCCTTCTATGCATGCGTAAAAGTGAGCTACACAGAAGGGATGTGCAGTAACTCATTTCCTCCCCCCCCCCCCCCCCGCTGCCAAATTATGGGGTAGCGGCAGCTCCGGGTGGGAAATGATGAAAATCGGTGCAAAAATATGGGAAATCCTGGCCAATCCAGGATACTTGACAGGTATGGTCCACCTGTTGTCTCTTCCATTTGCACAACAGCATGTGGAATGGATTGTCAATTGGTGTTGTACCAGGGTGGACAATTTGATTTCACAGAAGTGTGATTGACTTGGGAGATGTTCACTCCTGGAAAGGTGGTCCCTTGTGAGAAAAACAGGCAGATAGATCTTAGTGCAGAAAAAAAACTCAAGGTAGGTTTACTCAGGAAGTAAAAAGGTGCAAGTATATACATTACAACAATTATAACACAAAACAGATATATTCTCTTGGGCTGCTCAGTTGACCTCACTGAGACAGTTCAGTTGTGCACTATATACAAGTCCATACAGTTCAGTAGCAGTCCAGTCCAGCAGGGTAAATGCAAGCTGTAATTACAGACAAAGCCAAAGAGTTCTACAGCTTCTGTCCTCCTGGTGGAGGCTTAACCCAAGTAGTCCTTCTTTGTCCAGCAAGCACAGATATATCAGGCAAAAGCCATCATCAGGATCAGTGCAAAGATTCAGTCCTTGTAGCAGGTTCTGGAAGACTCAGGAATCTTTGTCCAGACTGTCAGCAGAGGAAGGTGAGCATAAAAGCTAAGGCAAGTTGAGTATTGTAGCTGGATGTCTGCAATCCTGCTCTGACCTAAATATACTGGCCCATGTAGCACATAAGGGAAAAGTCCCAGCACCGGTGTGCCCCTGCAGTAGGGTCTTAAAGGCATCATAGACACAATATGCCTTGCAACCAGTTGGGGTAGGAGGTGAAGACTTACATCCCCTAACAATAGGTGAAATAAAAGATTTTTTTTAAATAGAGAAACCAAGCATAGAACATTCAAAAGCATTTCCAAAATGTGCAACAACATTCTTATACTGAGGAAACGAGCACTTAACTTTCCACTATGAAACAAAGATTTTCAGATGAGGGGGAAAACACAGATGGGAGAGGGAGTGAGAATATGCATTTTCCACAAAAGCTACCAGAATGGGCCTAGGAGGATTTTTATAAAAGAAAAGTAGTTTCGTTTCTGATAAATGGAAAGCCTAAAATAAATGGTAATAGGTGTTTGAACACCTCTTCTGTGTGCAAAATTGATTTAATTGGTTCTATAAACTCCAGTTTTTGACTACTTAAACTGTTTAGGAAAAATATGAAGTCTTTAGCTAAACTTATCAGAGAGTAAACAAAACAACAAACAAAACAAAAACATTGTGGCACCTTAAAGATTACCTGCTGTATTTTGATGGTAGCTTTCATAGATAAAGTCCACTTTGTTAGACTAAGCAAGATAGTCATCAGCTGTGTTATGTTATGTCGCTTCTTCTTCATCATCCGAATCTGAATATTGGCGATCATCATGGTGATCAGCCATGATGACTGTCCTGAGAATATAATGCTGTGCCCTTTCACCTGCCATCCACATTGCAGCATGACCCCCAGTTCCATGATTCACTTTCTGGTTTTGAGTCATTTTTGGCAAGCAAAGTCCTCATTTATTTTATTTTATTTACTAGCATAGGTTGCCTGGCATTGTTGGGCTGTTATAAACTGTGATCAGCTTTTTTGGTTTTTTTTTGTGGATTAAAAAAAAAGAACAAAGGGTGATATAATTGTTTCAAATTGTTTTATTTAACCAAATAATGTTTTAGTTTGTGTGTTTTTTTGTTAATAGTTGTACCGTAGGTAATATTTTTAAAAATGTGAAAGTACATGTTTTTACATTCAATGTTTTTAAACTATGTTTAGATGTTTTGGGTTTTTATTTGAGTTAAAACTCAACACAGGATGTTATAAATCTTTTTATTTTATTTATTTAACTTACGTTTGTGATTTGTGTAAACTTGATTTATTATGTTTTTGACTTGCTTTTACTCTTGTGGCCTCTAGGCGGGGCTGTTGTGTGTTTTTGAGTTGTTTTTACTATTCTGCCCTGCAGGTGGGGCTGCTAGTGGTTTTGGTTTCATTTCATGTGTTTTTTTCTCTCCTGGCCTCTGGGTGGGGATTCTTCCAGTAAATAGTATTTGTTTCTTCATTTCTGTTCCGGTCGTCGTGGAGGGAGGACGTGCTGGTGAGTTCTCTGGTTTTCTTTCTTCTGGGGTTTTTCTTTGTTTTGTTTTCGTGGTGTTGGGCTGGGAGGTGTTTCTGTTTGTTCTTTTTTGTTTTGGTTGAGTTTTAGGTTTGTTTAATTGATTTAGTTATTTCTGGTTTTGTTTAATTTCTCTTATTTCGTTGTTGTTTATTTGTGTAATTAGTTGTTTATTTGTGGTATTTTTGTGTTGTAGTTAGGTGTTTTGTATGTGGTTTTGTGGGTGTTTTTGTTTGTGTATTTTGTGGTTTACTTTTTTGTTTATTAATGGGTTTTTTAATCATTGATTTATTTTTGTTTTATTATGTTTTATTAATTTTGGTGTTTGTTTTAGGTGTTTACTTTAGCGTGAAGAACAGGCTGCGTGTCGGTTCCTCTTTTCCCCATTGCTGCTTCAAATTTTGGTTTCAATGCAGTAATGGGGGAAAGGAGGAGGAGGCAGTCAGCCCGTTCTTCCCCTGGCTGTTAAGGTTTATTAGGTAGGTAGGGGGATGAGGAGGAGGCAGAGAAGAGCTATTGCTGATTATCAATGGTTCTCTCCTCTCTGTCTCCTTTTTCTCCTGGCTTACCTAACCGGAAATCAGCAGGCAGCAATCCGTAAGGGGTGAGGCTCTTCCTTGTGGATTGCTGGCTGTTGCTTTGGCCACACCATCGCTGGGGGAAGCGAGCACACCTGCGCCCGCTGCCGTCCCCTCCACGTCATGCCTGGCTGGAGGGGTGAAAAGTGCCACCACTGCAGAGGGGTCCATGCTCACCCTGCAGCCACACCATCGCTGGGGGAAGCGAGCACACCTGCGCCCGCTGCCGCTGCCGCCCCCTCCATGTCACACCTGGCTGGAGGGGTGAAAAGTGCCACCACTGCAGAGGGGTCCATGCTCACCCTGCAGCCACACCATCGTTGGGGGAAACAAGCACACCTGCGCCCACTGCCGCCACTGCCCCCTCCACGGCATGCCTGGCTGGAGGGGTAAAAAGTGCCGCTGCCACAGAGGGGTCCGTGCTCACCCCACAGCCACACCGTCACTGGGGGAAGTGAGGACACCTGTGCCTGCCGCCACCCCCTCCATGCCACACCTGGCTGGAGGGGTGAAAAGTGCCACCGCCACCGCTGCAGAGGGGTCCATGCTTGCCCCACAGCCACACCATCGCTGGGGGAAGCAAGCACACCTGCGCCCGCCGCTGCCCCCTCCACGCCACTCCTGGCTGGAGGGGTGAAAAGTGCCACCGCCACCGCCACAGAAGGATCCATGCTCACCCCGTAGCCGCACCATCACCGGGGGAGCAAAGCCACTTTTTGAGAACCTCTGTCTTTTGCCCTGTTTGGGCCTATTTGCCTGCCTTTTGTATTCTGTTCTTTGCTTTTCACATTGCTTTCTTTTGAGTGTAATTGTTAACTATGCCTTGACTTTGCCGGACCCACTCCCTGAATGATGACACGGACACTTTATTTGGATAAAAAATTGGGCCACTTTATTAACTTTATTCAACTTTACTTGGCTACTGCCAATAACCCAAATGGGCCATAATAGCACTGGTAAGGATTACTCTAATTATGAACCCAACTTAAAATGCACATCACAATTTGTTACCACTGTAACAAACTGTGTGACCCTGTCCACAACATGCTTCCACTGAAACACTTTGTGGACCCTAGTCAGGCTGCTACTATTTAGCACCTGATATTATAATGCTTCCTGTACATATTGGAGGTGTTGCTTGCTGTTTAAGCAGAGCAACATTTTTATTTAAAGCTGGTTGGCCATTCACACTGTTTGTTTGTATCTTGTCTTCCCGATGGCCAACCAGCTGTGTATTCCAAATTAAATGGGTCATGCCTTTTTATTCCTTACCATTGCTATCCGCCACACGGGGAGGAGTTCACCGACTCCCCGTCCCCCTTGACTGCCTACATAGTCAACAGGCTTGCTTGGGTAACTGCCAGGAAGAGGTCCGTACCCCTTGCTGTAAAATGTGTCTAAAAAAGATTTCCATAGCCATATCCATAGATGTGGGACCACTGTCCCCAAACTGATATTATCAATACAGTGAGCCACTGCCCATTCTGCAGATTTTCATTTTCAGCCCAAAACAAGTTGACCATCCCAATACGTCCGTCGCCTCCAAGTGCGCATGCTTAGGTAGGACCTGAAATAAAATAAATAAAAAACAAACCAGCAGGGTGCTACAGTAACAATAGACGTACATAAGAGTGGAATCGACTGGACCCCACCTGCCCAGTTTCCTAATTTCCTCCTCCGAGTAGCCGCAGGCAGCAGCCATTGACGCTGCACCAATGCAAAAAGAATGAGGTCGAAAGCCTACCCCTTGCAGTCCCAGCTTGGACAAGGCCGCCGATGATTACGGCCAGAACTGGTAACGGGTTAAGGGCATAGAATCTCTGTGACAAAATAGGGGACCCGGCAGCAAACCTTGTAGGGGCAGGAAGGCGCCCAGAGCAAGCACTGGGCAAATAGTAGCATTGCCACACTTATTCAGCGTAAGGGTGGTGCCCTTTCCACGCTGGTCCGTTTTAGAAAAACGCACTGTTAAACAAACACAAGCTTTTGAAATGAATATATCCGAGAGCGCCAATGCCCTGCATGATCCATCATGTTGAGAGGATGCCACCAATTCACTGATCCTCAGCGCACCGAAGAATGCCAGTGAAGTAGCAGCATGGAAAAGTGTCATTTCGTAATCATTGGTGCAAACTACCGGCCATATGGTGGCCAGGCGTGCTATCAAATCTGGGGACATTGGCTGACGTGCATCAGGGCAAGGGCCACGTTCCCGTGCCCACCCCTCCAAAACTCTACGAACTCTAAAGTCCGACGTAGTGTCAGCAAAACCATTAATTTTTGCATGGAATGCCAAAGCCGATAATCGGCCACCAATGGTGCGGGCTGCGAGCCCCCTTGCATGTAGTTGCACCATGAACCGTAGTAGGTGCTCTACAGGGACAGGCAAAAGGCCTGCAAGCAAACTCTCATTGCGAAACTCCTCAAAAGTTTGGTGAGTGTGGGCATACAGCTTACGCGTGCTGCCAGACAGTGATAATTCAATGGCCCTCCTCACATCTCCACGCCAAACTTCCATATCTTGGCTGAAAGTTGTAAAGGCTGCTGGTCGGCCTCCGGCGCCAAGGCCCTGAACCACTCTATCTGTAATTGAGATAAAGCGTCAGCAATGTCATTTTTGATTCCTGGCACATGTTTAGCCTTGAAAAGTATGTTCAAGCGCAATGCTAGTGACACAAATTGGCAAACTAGGGCCATTACTCTTGGTGACCGTGATATCTGGGTATTGATTATTTGCACAACGGCTGCATTATCACACCAAAAGTGTACTACAGAGTTCACCCATGCTTCTCCCCACAACATCAAGGCTCCCAAAATTGGAAAAAATTCTAAGAATGTAAGATCACGGATCAAGGCAGAAAGTCTAGCCACACCCACAGGTCATCCCTGATACCCCGTGTTACACGTACCCTGTAATATTTTCATGCTAAACCAATCATGGCATCACATAAGCGCCGAGTAAAGGCTCTGCCAGGCGTAACTACCCTGCATGCAAAATTGAGGTACCCGTGCAGAACTTGCAGTTCATGCAATGAAACCTTGCGCTTACGTAATATGGCCCGAATAGCATCTGAAATGCGCGTAACTTTTTCCATTGGCAACCTTGACGTTTGAGCCACTGAATCTATCTCTATTCCCAGGAATACTAGCCTAGTTGCAGGCCCCTCAGTCTTTTCAGGAGCCAATGGTACCTCTAATTCAGCCATAAGGCTCTGAAATGTTGCCAGCATGTGTGCACATACTCCAGAACCCATGGCAGCCCCAAATAAGAAATCATCCAGGTAATGCACCACCTCGTGCACTCCTGTGTGGTGCACAAAAGCCCAATGTAGGAACAGACTGAAACGCTCGAAAGCTGAGCATGACACAGAACACCCAAAAGGCATGGCCTTATCAACAAAGTATTGTCCTTGAAACTGAAAACCTAACAATTCAAAGTCGTCCGGGTGCACAGGAAGCAGGCAAAATGCGGATTTAATGTCGCACTTAGCTATAAGTGCTCCCTGACCACACGCACGAATCATCCTAACCGCCTGGTCATATGATGCGTACCGTACTGAACACAGTTCATCCGGTATGGCGTCATTAACTGATTTACCCGCAGGGTAGGATAAATGGTGTATCAACCTGAAGTCACCTGGGACCTTCTTAGGTACAAGACCCAGGGGCGAAACCTTTAAATTATTAAAAGGTGGTCTTGCAAATGGTCCCGCAACCAGCCCCTCCTTTATTTCTTTAAATATTTTTTTCTTTTGCCAAATCCTCCTTCCTCCTCAATGATAGCAAATTAGGAGAATCCTGTGGAGCTCTCACACCCACAAAGGGTATGCAAAACCCCACAATAAATCCCTGTAAGAGGTACTCCGCATCCTCTCTTTTTGGGTAGGCTTTTAGCCACCATTCAAGGACATTAGTTTTGATTGGGATGGGTGCCTTTAGAAGATGACACCAACCCATTGGTTGTTTGGCTTGCACCTTGCTGACCTCTCCCTTTCCATCTCGCTCCTCCCATTCTGGGACAGACCGTGGCCGAATGTGGTCCCAAACAAATCGTACATTCATGCTTGTATTTGCACTGCTTACAGGAACAACCAGACACAGGGGAAAAATTCCAGCACAACAGGCGGGCTGGAACCCCCTGCCCCACCATGTGACGGGGTGTTTGTGCAGGGCCAGGCTGTTGCACGGCATGACCACTGTGATATCTGTCTCCTGCGGCCGGGCGAGATGGGGTCATATACAATAACCAAAGTAGTTGGTTGGGTTCATCCCAACGCATTTCCGGGTGAAGCGCGGCCCTCATACGGAATTCTTCATCATGCACAAGCCACGCTTGACCCGGAAAATCCACATAAGCCCAATAAATTATGTCTAGATACTGTATGAGAGGCAGTGCCAAATCAGGACGAGCTCTAACTGACACTGCTGCATAAATCAAATAGGCTGGCAGCCAATTGGCCCAAGTACGAGGAGGCTTGCGTCAGCGGGACATCTCCTTGTCCTTGTCATCCTCCTTTTCCTTCTCTTCTCTTGTTGGTTCCCTATTCAATAAACTAAATAAATCCACATGTTCCCTGCGCCAAATCTTTTCCCTGGTGGCAGGCAGCAAATGGTCACCCATGGGCAGTGATACGCCTGCCATAGGCAAGGCCGAAATTGGCACTGTTTGGTATGTGATATGGTTAGATGGGCAATTGGGCCACATAGAATGTGGTGAAACTGTATTTGCAGCAGGAACCCCATTAGCTAGGTATGGTAATGACGAATTCCGAACTCCCTGTTGGGTGTTTTCCTTAAACGACTGCTGTCCTAATGGAAAAGTAACCTGATGATTCAGCCATGGCCAGATAGGGACCACTGGCTGTGTCAAATTGGGCAATGCCGGTGTGGCCACACGGCCAATGGTCTCACCAGTTGTTCCTCCACTAGTTGCACTCACCGCTGAGTCCATATCTACATCACTGTTTATCCGTCCTGTTTCTGACATTTTGGGAAACACTGTAGTCATAACCAGCTCAGTCTGAAGTTGATTGGCGTTGGGGCCCCCAGTGCCTGGTTCATGTGTGGAAAACAGGGCCGCCTCAAGGTGAGCCATTCTACAATCCCATGATGAATTAGGCTGGGCCAAACCATTGTCACCTACAGGTGTGTTAGCTAACCCCTTGGACACTTGCTGAGCACCTATACCCATAGCACGCTCCAATATCGCAAAGCGATCCTCAATGGTTAATGAGCCATTAGAAAAAGCAGCCACCGGTGCAGTTTGGTCTCCAGTAGTTGGAGGACGCCCTCTAGGTGCATCACGCGGCCGCGTTTTGACCAATGTGGGGCTTCCCCGTTGGGGTGGTGTCAATGAATTTGACCCAACCCGAGTTCTCCGTCCAGCCCATGAGCCGGTGGCACTGGTCGCCGTGGGCTGAGAACATTGCCCGGATGCGGGCCGTGCCTCCGGCCTCATGTGTTTTTCCTTGTTCATTGAGGAAGTGGCTACCTTCCTTTTGGGTGCCATAATATTTGTCCCCTAAGCCTTATCACTGTGTTCACCAAATGGTGTCAGCGAGCCCTGAAATTTGCAAGTAGAGCGTCATGCTGTCACTAAATGAGAGTGAGAGGTCCAGCCCTAGGCCCCTTAAGTATGGGGTGCCGCAGGGCTCTGTGCTCTCTCCTCTCTTATTTAACATCTATATGAAGCCACTGGGTGAGATCATTCGTTCCCACGGGGTGCGGTACCATCAGTACGCGGATGATACTCAGCTGTACATCTCGGCCCGTGGGGACCCCAGTGATGCTGTTGAAATCCTATCCGGATGCCTGGAGGCCATTGGGGTCTGGATGGGGGCCAATGGGCTTCGGCTGAATCCCAGCAAGACAGAGTGGCTGTGGATAAGGGGCCCCGTGTTATCCAGGGAGTTACCACCTTTGGTACTGGATGGGGCTGTTTTGCCCCAGACAGACCCAGTGCGCAATTTGGGGGTTCTTCTGGACTCGCGGCTGCTGCTGGAAGAACAAGTGGCGGCTGTGGCCAGGAGGGCTTTTGCCCAACTTCGGGTGATTCGCCAATTGCGCACACTCCTGGACCGGGGCTCCTTGCTTATGGTCACCCATGCTCTGGTTACCTCCCGACTAGACTACTGTAATGCGCTCCCTTGACGACCATTCGGAGGCTGCAGCTGGTCCAGAATGCGGCGGCCCGGGTGGTAATGTGGTGTGGGCAATATGCCCATGCCTCTCCGCTACTCCGGGAGCTGCACTGGTTACCAGTTTGTCTCCGGGTGCAATTTAAGGTGCTGGTTTTGACCTTTAAAGCCCTATATGGCAGGGGGCCAGGATACCTTAGAGACCGCATCATCCCAAGAGTGTCTGCCCGTCCAACTAGAGCGGACCGGAGGGGTTCTCTAATTGTGCCACCAACGAGGGATGCACATTTGTCTAGCACCCGAAGGAGGGCCTTCTCCGTGTCCGCTCCAACTCTCTGGAACCTCCTGCCAATAGACCTAAGACTCCAAAGTGAATTGCTGCCCTTCAGGAAAGGAGTGAAGACCTGGCTGGCAGGGCAGGTGTGGGGCCCGAATGGGACTATGGTGCCCGCCTGCTGGCTTGTATAAGAACTCTCTCTCTTCCTCTTCCTCTTCCTTTTTCTTCCTTTTTCTTCCTTTTATAGTGGATGGGATGGGTGGGTGGGATATAGGGGTTTTTAAAGGGGGTGGGTTGGGGGTTTTTATAATGTTTTATGTATTTTTGTGCATTGTTGTGATGCCGCCCTGAGTCGGGCATGCCTGAGCGGGCGGCATATACAAATTTGACTAATAAATAAATAAATAAATAAATAAATGGTGATGTTCAGTCCTATACTTCTGAATCTATCCGGCGTATAATCACCAAATGGTGGGCTATGATTCTGTATTGTGCCACCAAATGGTGCCCATGTTATGATGATTTGTAATATGAATGTTCCCTAAGCACCAGCTGGTCCCCCTCCACCACCAGCTGGTCCTCTGTTCCAAACGGAACTGGAAGATAGAAATTGGGCAGCCCAGGCAGCTCTAGCCCGGCAACCCGATCTCCGCACCAGCTGGGCAGGTGGAGCCCAAAAGCCGACCAGCTGGTGCCCAGTTCCCCACAGAACTGACAGCTGGAGATAGGGCAGCCAAAGGCAGCCACAGCCCAGCCACTTGATCCTCCTCTCCAGCTGGTAGGAGGAGCCCCAAAAACCCACCAGCTCGAGATCAGGCAGCCAAAGGCAGCTACAGTCCAGCCACCCGATCCCTCGCTTCCGCTGGGCATGAGGAGCGCAAATGTGCCCTGGCCCAGCCTGGTCTCAGGGAAATTGCCAGGGAGCGCTGTTGCTGCCGCCCCTTTTATAGGGGCTGGCTAGTCATGCCCCCGGCTTCCCCGAGGCAGTGTCCGTGCCTCGGTGCACGCCAGCAAAGCGTGCGGCAGCTAAACAGTTGCCGCGTGTGCCTTTTTGCAAATTTTTATACTGTATGTTTCTTGTTCACTTTTGCTGCTGTCTGCTGTGCTCTGAGTCGCCTTCGGGCAGAATGGAGCGGTATATAAATTAAAGGTGAAATGAAAATGAAAATTACCTCTGTCAGAAGTACAAAGGCATCAGCCAGTCATTCACCAGGGAGGGTGCTTCCCCTGATGGACTGCTGCCTGTTTTGGGTTTTTTTCCCCACCCCAGCTCAACTTTCCTTGAGGCCGGCGGTGGTCTCGCTGTGTCTCTGGCGGGGTAGCCCCTCTTCTCCCTGTTGCTCTGGGAAAGAAGGCCGGTGGGTGTCTCGTGGTGGTTTTTTGTGACTTGTTTGTTTTGTGAGGCTGTGAGGCCCACCTGTGGCGGACTTGCGGTCCCATTGCGTTTTGTAATTTTGTTTTTCACATGCCAGCTTTCTCAGCGTCCTGTGTGCTCACAGCGTGCAGGATGCTGGGACTTGTAGTTTTGCGTTTGTGGTTTGCATTCATGCGGCAGTTTTTTTCTGCGGCTCGATTTTAATTGGCCATGCTGCGTTTCTCAGCATTCTTTTTGCTCGTGCCTCTCAGCCTGATTGGCTGTGGCATGGCGCGGTACAAAGAATGTTGGGAATTGAAGTTGTTTCCCTTTGTTCGCGTTCGTGGGGCTCTTGCCCCTCTGGCGCTTTTCTCAACCCTTCAGTAACCTCTGTACCGGGTTCGGGCGAGTGCAGGAGGCTTGGTACGGGATAGGATGAATGGGTGCAGAAACATATAGCAAGTTCCAATGGTTAACCCTTGGATTTATAGGTATAGATATCCAGCTCATCTAAGAGATTTTCCTACTCTGGGCAGCTAACAGCACAAACTCGCACATTAAAAACAGCCACACATTTAAAAAAATACATATATAAAAATACCAGAGTAAAATAAAATAAAATAGCTGTCATCTGAGGGTACAAAGCCCCAGGCCAGTATTGATGAAGCTGCTGTCCTCCATCAAGATGGATTTAGGTGGGATTTAATCCATTTGGAGCCCATCACCTTTCTATGTGGTCTTTGGAAACTAAGCCAATTAGCCCTCAGGGTTGTCAGGTTAATTAACTGCCACCTGACACTCAATATTGAGTCACTGGCATTATGGTCTACTCTATTCTAATAATAATTTTGTGTCATAAATCATTCTGGGTTGAAAGGATTTTTGCTGGAGAAACTCTGCTCAGGGGATGCCTGAATGAGGCTCCTTTCATATCCCCAAGATCTTTTCCCACTGAAGTGGTCCCTATTTATTTACTTGCAACTTCTTGCTTTCGATCTGAAAGGTTGGCAGGAGCTGGGACAGAGATGGGTGCTCAATTCATCATGCAGTTCCTGGGTCTCAAACTGCTTACTTGCCAGCCTTCCAGCTAACAAGGTGAGTTTCTTAACCGCTGAACCACCACAGCCCCACGTCTACTCTATTACCATAGCAGGATAATCTGGCCAGCCTGAGACTTGCTTATTACATAACCTAAAAAGATGCATGCATTGCAATGGGAAATGGACAAATGTTGGACTTCCAGAATATGGACTAACTTAAGGCTGTTTATCAACTTTCATTCTGGGACAAAGCAATTTGGCCCAATCCTGAGAGTCAGAAGACTAATTGGGCTAAAATGATTGGTGTCACTGAGAGGTGAAATGTCTTTTTTCTTTGTCAGTTCTAATATACGCTCTGAAGCTAGTATCTCTTCATCACCTTTCCAGTCCCACAACTTGCAGATAGAGTTTGTGCACAGTCACTAAAGTGATGTTATTCGATTATTTCATAATGTTTTTCATCATTCCTTTGTAAAATTTATCAGTATCAGGAGCTATCAAAGCAAAAGACCTTTGAGGATTTAGTTATGTCAAGTGTAGTCAGAGTTCAATCTGAACTATCTCCCTATTTTCGTCTTGTTAATATTTGCTAACAGGACAGCTTGGTCACATTGTCATGGCATTGTTATTTTCATAAACTTTTTACAATTTTATTGTGACCATTCCACAGGTGGTGAAATTTGTAACTTTTGGAAAATTCAGATAAGAACAAAATGAGAGAAAATTATTTCCCATCTCTAACTAAGGATTTGATCTTACTATCAAGGGAAGGACAAGATAAATCACCATATTTGCTGACGTATAAAATGCATTGGAGTATAAAGTGCACTCCATTTTTTCGGTGTATTTTAAGGTGGAAAAGTGCATCTTACAAATACATTGCTACAAGCATTATCTGGTCTCAAGAGTGCTTTCTGATGAAAGTCTCAGGGAACTTGCCTGCTTTTCTAAGTGTGATGGCAAATTTCAGGTTGAGAACCATTCAAAAGGGAGAAAATTTAACTTTTGCATGAGATGTGATTTTGGTGCCACCTCTGCTCACTTCAGCTAATGGCAAGGATCCCCATGTCGTGATTCCATGACAAGATGATGATATTTTTTAATGTTATTAATCATAGTTTTGTGTAGGTTACCATATTAAGATGCTATGTAGTTAATTTTGTTTAATTCTGAGCTAGTACACTTAACCTAACTGAATCCATTTTGTGAGCAACTCTCCACCATTTTCTAGAACATGATGGAAAGCTGCCTTGTGGCCAGTTCTCAAGGTCAGCCCTAGGGAAAGGACCTTGAAGATGTTCTCTCTCACGGATTTAGACGGAGAACACTGATAATGTGCCATCTGGATCTTTGATCTACGTACAGAAGGTGTCATTTTGAAAAGTCAATTAGGACTTGTTATCTACCTTTTCCCATCAAGAAAGGTATAGAAACAAGGCTTAATCTATATAACTAAAATCAAGGTCCGGCGCTGTATGTTCCTTATACAAATCCACACCCCTGCACCGATAGTGCTGAAACTTGGCACATACGTACCTTGGGTCAAATAGATGGTCACTGTGAGGGTGTCAAGCCCCATGGGGAGGAGTACATCCCTAAATCAATCCACAAAGGGGATGCCCCCACTGACAGGAGAAAAAGAAAGAGGAAAAGCCACCCAGGGTGGTTGGGTTGTGATGTCATCGCCACAGCTCAACCAATTCCCAGCTGACAACACAGGGCTCCCTCATACAAAGTGACACCCATGCACCAATTGCACTGGAAACTGTGTGCATGCCTACCTTCAACATCTGGGGTAGCCGTCCCACCCCCGGCCAGCAGAAATGACCACGGGAGGTGACTGTGCATGCGCGAGAATCCACGCATGTGCCTAACCTTGCCTGGCATTCCAGGCTGTGGTGAATGCGTGAAATTCCATGCATGCGCCAAAGTCTGCCTGGCATTCCATGTGGCACACAGCCTAGCCGCCAGAATGGACAGTGGCAATTACAGCCATTATGGCCACCCCCACCACAGTGAATACATGCCTCAGGGGGAAGGGAGAACCCACAGCCAGGGTGGGTGGGCAGAGGATGGGACCTGGCTGCTGCCTTCTGCAGGCCTCCGCCCCCCCATGGGTCCTCTGCCCACCCACCCAAATGGACCCTCCCTTCTGCCTTACACAACCTATGGGAGGATGGAGGGGCCAGGCTGTGATGGCTACTCACTGACTGTAGTCGCTGGGGTGGGCAGTGGTGGAGGCCAGAGTCAGGCTGAGACAGTGCCTCATGGCTGGGCTGAGAGAGCAGCCACAATGACAGCAGACAAAAAAGTAAGGCAGCTGGGGGATGGGGGGCAGGGCGGGGGGGGCGGGTCTCTCCTTGGCCAGGGTACCCTCGGGCAACGCCGGGTCCTCTGTTAGTTCAATCTAAAAGGAGATCTCTCTCTCTAGAGAGATAAACACACTTCCATACATCGATAGCCTTCCTAACCATCGAGGAAACTATCGAACCCATCTCTGATGGGGCACCAGAGAGCACCACAGATTAGAGTAGAATAGGTTAAGGTACTGCTATGCTACTTTTTATGATTTTTTTTACTTCAATATTATGTGCATTTATTGGAAATTTATTCTATTATTTCTATTAGTTTTTTTCCATTAGTTTTTTCCCCTATTAGTTTAATAAACTCTTTAAATTGGTTTCCGAGTCAATCTTAGTTTTTCTTGCTCCTTAAGCCAAACTGGAGCAAGATAGAGAGGGGAGGCTTTAAAATACAAAGGGCAATTATTAAAAGGAAGATAACAACTTTCTTTTGTGAAGTTCGTGGGGTTTTTCCAGCTGTTTGGAGGAGTACCGGCCCGGCTTGCCTCTTTCCCAGCAAGAAGCATCAGAGGATCTTTGAAGAAGAAGGTAACAGGTCCCCCCATGCACAGTGTACTTCCAAGGCCAGAAAGTTCTCCCATGAGTTAGAGATAAGGGTGTCATTCTGTGGGAATTGGTGTTTACTGTCCCAGAGGTTTGTGCAGCTCAAATAAGACCTGCGACATTCATTTGTCCTATCACCATTTCCCTCGGAATCTATGAGCCAGATTCACTGGACCAGTCTTTCTCTGCCGCACTAACTTGGGCCAGAGAGAGCACACCCTTAGGCCGCGCTGACCAAGGGCTGTTTCACACTCACACTGCGGCTTGCGATCTCACAAAGCCTGAGCATCCCATGGCCTTTCGGTGAGTAGAGAAGCGACTACACCCCAATTTAGGATAAAGGTGCTTGTATCATATAGAGATTACAAAGCATAGCAAAGAGCCAGGATCTGGGCTGTGCGGAGAGCTAATGGTTGCATGTACTTTGATCCCATAGTGTCAATTGAAGCAAGGCCAGTAGTGAACTACCAGTATCACAGTGTGTGATAAGCTCACACAAGATCTAAGACCTAGCAGGAATTGTAGCAAGCCATAACCTCTGGTTAGTATCTTCCCAGATGTGAAAGATAGTTTGTTTCCTAGTTCTGAGATACATTTTTTCCTAGTTAACCTTGTTTTCCTTGGATTTTTGGCCCAGAGAGGTGTAGTACATAGAATGACAGGCTAGGATATAAGAAACTGGGGTTCAAATCCTTGCTTGGCCATGAAAACCTACTGGTAGGGGGATGGAACTGGAAAAAACCATTCTGTATGTGTCTCACTTCTCTTGAATATCCAGTTAGGGTTGCCATAACACTAGCAATAGCAATAACAATTACAGTTATATACCATCCCATAGAGCTTACTGCACTCTCTGGGCAGTTCACAAGGTATTTAGCATTTGTCCACAACATGCTGGGTACTCATTTTACTGACCTCAGAAGGAGGGAAAGCTAAGTCAAGGTTCATTCTAGCCCTCATTACCGTTATGTCAATTTATGTAATCGACTGGCTAAAGGTATTTCCAGCTCCTCTTCCCTATCTCTGTGACACCACAAGAATACTGACACATCTCAAGTTTTATCCATGAAATCTTATGGACTGTAGCAATGCTGACATACCGTAGCAGCTGTAACCCATTTCCTACCATTTGTTTCCCATATCTGGTACTCAAAAACATGCTACTTCTGAATATGAGATAGTCTTAGCTCAGCAACCTATCTAGCTATTTATTCCTGTAGAGCAGTTTTCCCCAACGTTGATTTAGGACTTCAATTCTCAGAAGCCTAAGACAATTCCAAAAACACTGGTTAGGCTTCTTAGAATTTAAGTCCAAAACCTAAAGATTGGGAAACACTGCTGTAGAAGTTTAGTTTATTTCTTGTCTGCTTCAGCTACACATGTAGCCTTCCGGTAGCAATCTTGTAGCTGTAGTATCCCTCAGGGTACAGCCTGCTTTGGCAGGGAAACAAAATTTAGACAACTGGTCTTGGCATTTTTTCCTACCATTACAAAAACATAAAACATCTGTATATTTCATGTTTTCATTGCAATATTTGCTAACAGGACAGTTTTGTTGTATTTACAAGGCATTATTATCTTTACAAACTACTTTCAAATATGTACTGCCAAAAGACCTGCAATAAACAATTCCTATCTTGACTTATTCAAAATTAACTGTTTCTCAAACACAATTCCTCTCTTTCTTTCTTTCTCATGTTCAATTTACACCTGTTTGCACAATGTAGCCTATGATCTATACACCCATTACTATACAGTGCCATTATGAACGTTACAGAACTGCTGCAGAAGTGATGGAAGGGTAAGTGCGGTGCCAAAATGGCTGCCACGCTCTTTGCAGCCCCCCCCTCAGACATCCGGGTAGTTAGGGGGCGTGGCCAACCCCTTATAAAAGGGGTGGCCACGAGGCGGCCCTTCGCCATTTTAGAAAAGCGACGGAGCGGAGAAGTTCGCTCCGACGCTTCTATTTTTGTCCCTTTAGTTCCTGCAGTGGCTCAAGTTGATAAGACGCTGACTGGGAAGGTCAGCAGTTCGATACCCTAGTACTGCAGGAAGGTTTGAGCTGTTTTTTCCTGCTTTGCAAGCAGTTTGACTGCGAACGTCGGAGCGGGGAAACCCGCTCCGCCGGCTCGCTTTTGCTTGGCCAAAAGGTCGACCCCCCACCCAGTTCGCCCGGACCCATAGCTTGAGCAGGAGCACCAGGGAGGATCGGCACTGGGATTCGCAGCGCCCTTGTGGTGCAGTGGTTGGGGCACTGGGCTTGGGGACTGGACAGATGGGTTTGGTTCCTGGGACTGCACCATGGGAACATAAAGGAGCCTCATTCGGGTGTCCCCTGCAAAAATCATTTCAACCCAGAGTACTCGCTGACAGGGAAGCAACCAAACTGGCCTGTTTTACCCCCCAACTGCCATCAATGAGGTAGGTTGGGCACTTGCCGAACTGCCATCCAGGCAGAAAACTCGGGCGGGGGCGGGGCAGTCTAGCTCCCCAGGGGCTTCGGGCCCCATGGGCCTTGGATCATGGTAGAGCCCAGGTGGTGTAGTGGTCAAACTGCTGTTCCGCAACCGAAGGGTTGTTGGTGTGAACCTGACCGGGCTCGAGGTTGATCCGTTCCTCCGATGTCAGTATGTTGGGGGCAAAAATGCTAATTAACCTGTAGCCACCAATATAGTGCACTAAGTGCTATGGGGTGGTATATTAGTGTGATGCTTGCTTTAAACCAGGGTGGCCCAGTGCGGCCCAGCATGGGGTCGTGCGCCGCCCTTGCTCCTCCACCCATGGGCCACATTACTTGGCCTGGCCCTACTGCAGCCGCAGGTGTACCTGGGCTTGTCCAGAGCTCGTGGGCCATTCTAGGGCAAAGAATGTATGTGGGCTGTCTGTTGCATCCGGCCCACATTATTTCAGTGGGCTGGATTCGATCGATCATTCACGTATGACCCACGTTGCTGCCTTGGAAGCCTCCAAGACAATTGCTTCACCACCTCAGGGCCCCAGGGCAGGGCCACATCCGGCCGCTCCCCCTTTGCCTGCCAATGCTCCAAGGCAGGCCCTTAGCCGGGTTGAGCTGCCAGAGGCCATCAGACCTACGCCTGTTGGTGCTCCGCAGCTCCCCGTGCGGCCGCCCCGGCAGGGCATCCGCTAGTGCCCAGTGCGACCTGGCCTGGACCTTCGACGGCTCAGAGCTCGATTTCCATCACGAGCTCCGACACCCCTCAGAGGCTGGAACCCCCCTTGGGGGCGGCCAAGGGGGGTGCAACTTGTGAGTATTGTGGTCAAATTAGTGCACCATTTACACTGCCATATACAATTACGGGTGTAGTCCACACCAACGCCTTTGTCTGTTGGGCCTATGGCTCGTTCTCCACTCCTTCGTTTAGCTCCACGCCGACTCGGGCCATGATGACAGCCGGCTACTCGCTTCCCCTGGGGACCACTTGTCTCAAGCCACCAGGGAGAAGATAGGCGGGGTGAGTATGTTGACATTTTTGTCGCCCCCCTTACCCGGGAACCAACCTAGGAGGGAAGGGAGGGGCGAGACTATGGGTACAAGGACTGGTCCTGTCATGGCAAGCCCCTTTGTAAGTGGCCTACCTGGTCACCAGCCTACTTGATCTGTGTGGCACAAGGTGGCCGGAACTGATCCCATTCCTTACGTTCATTAGGGACGCACCACCTCCGGATATCTTTGTAATTTACCTGGGAGGTACTGATCTTGCATGGATCATCAGCCTTTGTTTGAAGGTATCCGTGCGCAGGGACCTGGAGGTTTTACACTGCATTTGGCTGTGGCTGTGGCTGCTATGGTCCCAGAGCATATACAAGCCACAATATAAAGGAGGGCTTGATCCTTGTGGTTTGGACCATGCCCAGCAGTCAGTGAACAGAGTTGTCACACGGTTCCTAGTTCTGCAAGATTTGGCGATATCGGTACCCCGAGGCATGCTCCTCTTTCCTTTGGCGTGAGGCTCACCTGTGCTTTGGGGTACCCGAGGTATGCCCCCTTTTTATTTTAGCATGGGATGATGAGCCACCTCAGTGTACCTAAGACATGGCCCTACTCTTTTCCTTTGGTCACAAGGCGGGGTGCCTCATGGGTTCACCCGAGGCATGGTCCTCTGAATACGGCATGAGGTGGGGCACCTCATGGGAGTAACTGAGGCATGGTCATCTTACTGTGATTTGGGGTGGGTCACCTCATGGGAGTATCCATGGCATGGTCCTATTACTGCAGGAGGCTGGGTACCTCGTGTGAGTTCTCGAGGCATGGTCCTCTTGCTGCAGCTACCAAGGCATGGCACTCCTCATGTGGCTTGAGGCAGGGTACCTTATGTGGGTACTTGAGACATGGTCCTCTTACGGTGGCATGAGGCAGGGCAACTCATGGGACTAACCGAGGCATGGTCCTCTTACTGGAGCATGAGGCAGGGCACCTCATGGGAGTACCGGAGGCATGGCCCTCTTACAGTGACATGAGGCAGGCCACCTCATGGGAGTGCCCGAGGCATGGTCCTCTTAAGACAGCATGGGGCAGGGTACCGCAGGCGATTACCCGAGGCATGGTCCTCTTACTTTGGCATGAGGTGGGGCACCTCATGGGGATACACGAGGCTCGGTCCTCTTACTGCGGTATGAGGCGGGGCACCTCACATGAGTACCTGAGGCATGGTCCTCTTCATGTGGCATTAGGTGGGCACCTCATGGGGGTAACCGAGGCATGGTCCTCTTCCTTTTGGCAAGAGGCAGCACATCTCCTCTGTGAGCCTGTGATATGGTCCTCCTCCTTCCGGTGTGAGGCTGTGCACCTACTTAGAGTACCTGAGGTATCATCCTCTTCATTGCAGCATGGGTTGTGCGCCCCCTCGATCTGCCCGAGGCATTGCACTCACCCCCCCCCCCAGGAATCTGGCAGGGACATGGCTGATTGGCCACCGGATAGGACAAGGGACAGTGAGACTTGGGCTGGCCACTTTAGGGTGGACCAAGAGACAAGGTGCAGATATCATCTATACAGCATGTTACACCTTTACATTTGCTGATGCTTTATCCCGCCTGCAGATCCCCGGTTCTGAGCCTGGGCGCCAGACACAGAGGAACTTCCCTCTCCACTTCTGCGCGAGATGCAGACCTTTGGTGAGGAGAGGCGAACCGGACAATCAGCCCCATGCACATGTAAGGCGTATCTGCTCATGTTCACACAATTTAGGGCTTTCTGTAGGAAGGTGCAACTGCCTGACATGTCGCCGATCCCGGTTGAACATACTTTGCAGTACATGGTGCACCTTCATGACCAAGGTCTGGCCCCACACACCATTGCCGCCAGGCTTTCTGCCATGGCACGGGGTTACGCTGCTCACATGGGTGTCTTCCGAATATGCTGAGTGTTGGAGGGGTGGACACGTGAACGTGGCTGCTGCCCGGACATACGTCACCCGTTTTCCCTTTTTCTCATGGCAGGCCTCGCTAGAGGTCAGCATAGCTTTCACTATGATCCGTACGAAGAGTCTATTTTCAGGCAGCTACCTCCATGGCTTTCTTTGGGGCTCTGAGAATCAGTGAGCTGGTCCCATTTTCAACAGGGGACATGTTCCGCAGGGCATTGGAACTGGAAGATGTGTCGCTTGACCAGGATTGGGCTCTGTGGAGGATTCGCTCCTCAAGGGCCGGTCAGTGAGGAAAGAGTAGTAGCATGATGCTGCCATCTGTCCAGTTGGTGCCCTACATGCGTTTGAGGCAGCACGTGGTTCACACCCTGGCCTGTTGTTCTGCCACCAGGATGGGTCTCCCCTTACCAAATTCCAATTCTGGAGGGTTGCTGGGATGGCGCTTCATGTTGATTGGCCAACATGTAGATAGGTACAGGGGAAACAGGCTTGGCCATGAACGGGGTGATGCTAGGAGCTTCACAGTCTGCATCACCTTGATATTTTAATGGATACACGTCAGAGGGTGGGGTCAATAGATAGTATATTGACTTCGGTCAACAATTTGTTTGTTTGGCAATTTGGGTGGAACCTTACCAGTGCTACTGTGGCCTGCTTGCCTTAAAGAATTACAATTGGATGAAACACCAATTGAAAGTTGAAATTCAGACTAGGGCAATATTCAATAAAAGTGGCCCAATGCCTTATATCCAATACCAGTGTCTGTGTCCTTATTTGGGTGGGTGCGCCTGCAAAGGCTTGCATACTTCAGACATTATTTTTCACCACTCTTTAACTCCTTTTTGCCTTTTACACTTCAGTCTCTCATAATTAACTGTATAGTGAATAATAATTAATAATAATGTGCAGCAAAGTCAGTTCTGATTCACTACAACCCTGTTTGATGAATTCCACTTTAAAAACATGCTTTCAACAAAGCAAAAGACAACAACAAGAAGAGATGGTCACAGACAATTGTTTGTACAGCTTCTTGGCACATATTCAGGCTGCAGATACCAGGAATGCATTTAGATGCTCTTTTACACAGTGCAGTCATCACTGCTGCATTAAAGAAGGATAATGCTGAGGAACTCAAACCCACCCCCCTCAATCAATTGGAGGACCCTGAATAGGCTAAGGGTCAGAGTCCCTAAATGCAATACCAGCATGCTCAAGTGGAACTGCTGGCGGACAGCAACATACAGTGTGAATGCGGAGAGATACAGAATCCATCCCATTTACTAGTATGCCGATTATTGCCAGAAACATGCACCGATGAGGACTTAGGTTTGGCCAATGACAGGGCCAGGAGGGTGGCTTCATTTTGGCAGTCTGGGGTTTTATCAGGATACAAAAGAAAAAGACTGCTTTACATACACCACAATGAGCCAAACAATACGTGGCATCTACTGGGTTTGGTATCTCAGTGGAGTTCTAGCAAGGATACAGGCAAGACTCCACGGCTTTATCTGTACAATAAAACCTCTACTTTCAAATGCCCCGAGTTACATAAAATTTGACTTATACAATGATTTTTTTGCTAAAATCATCTCCCAATTTACACGATTCTCTATAGGTATGCTTTGAGTTACATAAATGTTCTTTTTCCTATGGGTTTGTTTCGAGTTACATAACAATTCATTTTCCTATGGGTTTGCTTCAGTTTGCATAAAAATTTCATTTTTCCTATGGGTTTGCTTCAAGTTATGTAAAAAAATAATTTTTCCTATGGGTTTGCTTTGAGTTACATAAAAAAACGATTTAAGCAAAAGCCTACGGAATTGACTTTTTCGTAAGTAGGGGTTTTACTGTATCTCCATATCATCTAACTAATTTCTTCTTTGAGCCAATATGAATCCTATTTGTATCCCCATCCCAGTCTTCCCCCATTATCACCACAGACACCCTACTACATCTACAGGGAAACACATTTGAACAGGAGAGCCTCTACTATAAGAACTTTGATATGAGTTGGAACTTTGGAACATCAGATTCCATTTCTTTTGTAGCATCTGTAGAGACTGGAGCTGCTCGCCTGTACCTGTAATCATCATACTCCTCACCCTCCACATGTAAGAGGACAATGTTACTGGGGAATGGATGGAGGTGGGCTATTACCTCCCATCTCCTTGCATGTTGTAGCCAGGAAGGTCTGCTTGGCCAATACAAGATTTATATTCCATAGCTGGTGTTTGTTTGCACCATTTTTAACACATTTTTAATCAGTGATATTTCAATCTAGTCATTTTGAGTATGTGTGTTTCCAAAGAGAAATTGAAATCAAATTAAGAAAAGAATAATGCAAAGCATAGCTTGTTAATATATACTGTAGACTCTATTCATTTATTTAATGAATTTTCTAATTACAGAAAGAAAATCCTATAAGACAGGCTATTTTTCCTCTTGTTTCCTGGACTTTCAGTGATCCAAAACACGAAAGCTGGGTATTTAAAATACTTTTTTTTTTGCTTTTCTATTATTCCTGTGGGCATATGCTGCTTCACAGTAGAATATGGATACTGTTTTCACACAGATAGCCTTTTCACTTCTATCTAATCTGCAGCAAAGATTCAGTAGCTGCATAAAGTTTTTTGACCTTGGGAGGCATTTGTGTTTTATTTGGCTCAGATAAAATAAGCCTCGACTTTTTTCAAGGCAATGTCACCATCTTTTTTGCCTCAGCTATCAACTATAGCCTATTTTCCTGGTAAACCAGTGCAAATTCTTTGGGTGCAGGCTGAGGTAATTTCAGCTATATCACAAAACACTATCAATTTATATGAGGTTTTAATTACACATTAGCAAAATGTTTAGTTCAGTTGCTTGGTTCAGTTATGATCAACATAAATTTGATTGGGCCCATTGAATTTAAAGAACCTTTCTTCTAAGTAAGAGTGCTTAAGAGAAGGATCTAGAACAAAATTATCTGCATGTGTTAATGGATTTATGTGCAAGTTAAGAGAGGATGCCACTAATCATCAGATTAAAAAGCAGTTTGATCTGTTGTGATTCGTACCCATGGAAATTAGGTTTACCAAGTGAAATTGCTGTAGACACCCAGATTTACAGGAGCCAGAAGGGCAAGAAGCAGAAAACAACAGAAGAACCCTTAACATGGTGTTAATAAGATGCTAATTGGCAATTGAGTCTGAGGGTATATTATCACCTGTTAGTGAGTTAGATGTGGCTTCAGCCCCATATAGTACATTCACTAAATATAGTAGTTGCCAGTTCCGCTCCTAGCACTGAATTTAGTTGACTTTATGCTGCAATGTAACTCATTTTCCATATTGCATTTCTTTGTTCATTTA
Organism: Bradypodion pumilum; assembly: GCA_035047305.1. Classification (NCBI taxonomy): domain Eukaryota; kingdom Metazoa; phylum Chordata; class Lepidosauria; order Squamata; family Chamaeleonidae; genus Bradypodion; species Bradypodion pumilum. The sequence goes on from JAWDJD010000001.1 coordinate 431,295,265, forward strand.
CCTAATCTGGAAAGCATTTTTATCATCCTGATCAATTTAGCATTATTTTTCTCCTAACTGAAGTATCATTAGGGATATAAAGCAGTGCTTGCCATGTCCCCAGATGTGTTTGGGGATTAAGATTTCAAGGATTTATAGCTCAAAACACATGAGACTCAAAGGTTGGGAGCTGTTTTTGTGATTTGCCAATTCCAATGTCGATCCTTGGACACCCGCTCCTTGCATATTGTGAAACAGCCCCCTTAATAGCTGCTCTCTGCTTCCTATGTTATTAAATGAGATACCATATATTTTTCCCAACACTAGACATGTTGTGGAACTATTAGCATTCTGTCAGAAGACAGGAAGCTGTCTGCCAGATGAAGATTTAAAATGAGCTTGAATGAGTGGTCTCCTGCGGTGATTTCTTTCCCACCAGCATAATGTTATTTCATACAATTTATCTCTCTCCATGGTACAATGAAGAATTATTAAAATACTAACACCTAGTGATGACTATTTCAAATTGTTGACCATTATCCATTCTGTTCATTCTGAAGACTTCTGCAAGTCCTCACTCATATGAGTGCTTCATCATCCCACTTAATCCATGAGTTGATACAAAGAATTTGTCTAATCTTTTCTATCTTTCAATATGCTTACTGAGTGGCTCATTTATTTCATTAGACTGCTGGGCAAGTTTGATATAGGCAGATTGATTGCACATGGAGCCAGCAGGTGGGCCAAACATTTCTTTATTTCAGCATGGTCAATCTGTACATGAGGTTACACTGGGAGATGCAGCTCCTTTTATAATGCATTTGAATCCCCCGCCACAATACCCATTGGTTAACGTCACTGTATTCCTGCCCATGATTACCCATTGTGTTGTATTCCCGACCATGAACACCCTGATTACCTATTGTGTTATATTCCTGACCATGAACACCTGGAGGCGGGGAGTTCCCAGCGCTAACTGTTAACTGGGTGATTGGAGCCGCATGGACGTGGCTCCTTGATCTGTTATCCCCTTCAGTTGCTATCTGCTGAATTCTGTGTGGGACTAGCTGCTTGCATACACAATAGCAAGGCTCTTAGAAATGAATAATTTATTTCTTTTGGTTAAGATTTGGTTTCACTTTTAGACATATGCAAGTAGGTATGCTTAGGAATTGTCACACAGAGGTAACATGAATATATTAGATAGCATGTATATATGTATTTTCAAAGACATTCCTACATAAGGTAAGGACTAATGTGTATGTGAAGAAAAGCATAAAACAAGTTTGTATATCAACTATAGGGTTTCAAAGTAAATTATGAATTATAGGTGAGTGAGTTACAATCAATAGTTAAAGGTAGAGTTTAGAAGACATTTGGCTCATAAGGATTATGAGCCCTATGGTGCAGCCAAATTCTCTTCTCATCATCTGAGTTCAATCCTTGTGGGCTGAGGGCTGTCTCAGCCTTCCATCTTTCTGAGGTCAGCAAAATGAGTTCTCAGCATTGTTCAGCAAATTGCTAATTATCTTGTGAACACATCCAGAGAGTATTTTAAATGCTATGTGGTAGTATATAAGTATAATTGCTATTGCTATAAGCATTAAAGGTAATTTTTATATAAACTAGTTGGGGGCTTGATACTTTTGAGAAATTACTTTGGTCAGATCAAGACACAACAAAAGAACCAAAAAGGGGTACAAATACTCAAAATAATGCCCTTTAGTTCTGAAAACTGACTGCAGGACTCAGTTTTTCCAAGTTGTGAAAATATTGTCTAGTAATAAGTAAGTAAAATTGTCCAGTTCATTAAAATTAAAATTTGCTTCTGGTGGTTTATAGACAGAGGTAACTGAGAATTGTGGGGGTTTGATGGTGAGAACTTCAGTGTTGTTTGTTTCCATCAATGAAGCTGATATGCTGAGGCCAGGTCTAACAAAAATAGCACTCCCATACTGATCATGTGGTCTCCCAATTACTGGCTCCATTCCAGACACCTTGAGTCTGTATCTTGCTGTCCCCCGATGTGTTTCCTGGAGCAGAAGTATGTCACATTTGTATTTCCCACACATGTCTGCAAGGAGGACATTCTTATTACTCAAAAGTCCCTCAATGTTTATTGAGATCATTATTATCGTTGGTCTTGACAAAGACTTTTCTTGTGGATTCATTCTTCACTTCTTTTGGTCTGATCTAGTGTTACAAAGATTACCCGACAAAGTTGCCACCCAGGGTACGCCCGACTGTATTCACAATCTTCACGGAAGTTCTTTCTGTGTACCCTAAAACTATTGTTTAAGACCCAATTCAAAACAAGCTGACCACAGAAAGAAAGCTCCATTGCTGGGGTCAGGGAGCTTGTTTTAATCTAGAATGAGGGCTAGCCATTCAACTGAGTTGTGAATAAGTCAGTTTAAGTAAGTGATGCCAAATTTGGTCATGAAAGTAGAGTTGGAAATTTTTCAACTCTGACATTTTGTCACAGGAAAGACATTTGTTTTGGTAGTATGTTCTAGTAACATAGTAGATTGCATGTTGCTTAGTAAAGTAAAAATCTGTATCCCACCAATAGTCCCAATGAGAACACACTTGTTTAATCTATTGGATTTGTCTGAAAGTTGATTTACACATCAGTCATTGATTCAATGATTCTACATTTTAGCTGGCACTAGCAATAGGGTAATGCCCAAAGTGATATAAGACTGATCATGGGTGGTACAAATGGACCTGTTGGCTGAGGAGGGAGGTCATGTGCCACTGACCCTTTAAGTACAGTCAGTGCAGCTGATGTCTGGCCACGTTATCCTGCTATGGTAATAGAGAAGACCCTATTGCTAGCGACTCAATGTCAAGCATTAGCGGGGGTTAATTAACCTGACAACCCTGAGGACTAGCGGCCTTGGTGAAGTCCACAGGGAAGGGTGATGGCCCACAAATGGATTAAATCCCACTTGAATCCATCTTGATGGAGGACAGCAGCTTCATCAATACTGGCCTGGGGCTGATGAGGACTTTGCGTGCCAAAAGAGCTCAGGACCAGAAAGCGACTCGCGGAGCTAGATCAGTGGTATGGGTGGTACGGGTGTCTTGCTGCAGTGTGGAAGGCAAATGAAAGGCCACAGCATTATATTTTTCTTAGGACAGTCTTCATGGCTGACCGCAATGATGATTGCCAATATTTAGAATCATATACAACACACGAAGAAGTGCAGATCTCCAGAGAGTCCAACCATCAGATATCTTTCTGACAGGACTTTTGGAGCAAGATTACTTCTTTAGGAAGCTTTGCCACACCAGCTGTTCTCCGATGAAAAAAGTTGTTCCATTTGGTGAGCAGCACTGCAGAGCATTTTTTAGGGCAGCTAGAAATAGCATGTCTAAGAGGAGGTGTTGGGGTGCAATAATAGCATTCTTACCATTCTACTATGTGAGGCAGGTTCTTAATCTACTCCATGGTTAAATAAGCCTGTCATCTTTGGCTCCCTCCCCTTGCCTCACTGGTGAGGGGAGGTGGGAGCTCAGCTCAGCTGTGCCTTGTTCCGCCGCGGGGCTACGAAAGCCACCACCACTGAGCTCCAGGAGCCATCGTGCCAGGGCAGTGAGTGCTGCTTCTGCCCACCTTCCTGAGCCTCATCCACCTGGGAAGGTGTTGTGTTCTGATGGTTTTACCTTCCACATGGATTACAATGTATCTGAGCCAATGTAACCTTGCCTATAGCAACAATGTAACCTTCAGCTGTATCATATAAACCCTGTAATAGGACGCGAGCTAATGACCACCAGCTGGCAGCAGCGAGCGTCCAAGCTCTCTTGGTCCGAACTCATCAAAGGCAACAGCGCGGGAAGTTTTCCCGCCACCACCTACACCTGGACAAGAAGGGCGTGACCCGCAATGACGTCACGCAGACAGTAGCCAATGGGCTACCATGGCACCACGTTCAAATGTATTACTACTGTATATAAAGAGCTATCGATCCGCCATTACCTCATGTTCCCTCTGTCCACGATGCAATAAACCTGAGTTAACCCAGCCCGAGGCTGTGTCCTGTGTCTTGGTTTGCATACACCAAATTGGCGACGAAGGTGGGATGATGGATCCCCACGGAACAGCCAGGGCACAGAGCGGGTTCAACATCACCAAACCGCAAGACTGGGAGCTGCTAGAGATGGACTTCCAGGCGGCACTGGTGGAACTCAGAGTCAAAGAAGACGACGAGGAGAGGAAGAGGGCCATCCTCACCAGAATGCTCGGGATGGAAACCAAGCGGACGCTGGTGGGCATAATCGCTCCGAAGAAGGTGAGCGAATTTAAGGCGGGCGACATCATGAAGCTGCTGCGAGAGCGGTTCTCCCCCTCGAGGGCAATGTTTCCCGCTCGGAGCGCGTTTTGGAGGCGAGTCCAAGCGCCGGATGAGTCGGTTGAGGCATTCGTGGCCGCCATGAGGATAGCCGCCGCCCCCTGTAAATGGGGCGACATCCTGGAGATGGCCCTCAGGGACGGCGTGTTGTGTGGCCTGAAAGACAAGGAGGTACAGCGCAGCTTGATGAATAAGGAACCGCCACCCACGCTGGCAGAGGTCGTAGAGGCCGCGGAAGCCGCAGAGTCCACGAATGCTGGAGTGGACGAGATGCACCAGTGGCGTGAGTGGCGTCCTAGAGCCGGCAAGGCGGAAAATTCGGTGCACGGGAAGTCCGGACAGTCGGTGCACGCAACTCGACGGGCCTCAAAGTCGTCTACGGAAGGCAGCGACGGCGAGGAGGTCCAGAAGGTCCGAAAGGGTGGTCGACGCTGCGAGGGTTGCGGAGCGGCCCATGAGCGCGCGAGATGCCCGTTCAGGAAGGCCGAGTGTTACACCTGCGGCCGTCGGGGGCACATCGCCAAGGCATGCAGAAAACGGAAGGAGGGCCGGAGGCAGTCACAAGACCGTGCGGCCAGACCGGACCGTCCAGCGAGGCCCAAAGATGGCGCCCAGACCACGAGGAAGCAGGATGGCGTGGGCCGCGTCTCGGACGACAGCGAGGACGACGCCCCAGTTTTCAGCGTGTCCGCGGGACAGTCCCATTACTGCGTTGAGGTATTAGTACAAGGGGCCCCTATTAAGATGGAAATTGACTCGGGGTCCTCCTATTCTATAATTCCCCAGAAAGAGTTTTTGAAAATCGACCCCCACGTGCGGCCCAAACTTAAAGCGTTGAGGTCCACGCTGCGAGACGTGCAGGGGAACAGCATTCCGGTGTTGGGGGTCGGGAAATTTCGGGTCAATTTTAAGAGACATTCTGCGGAACTGCCCCTAGTTGTCCTCAAGGGGGGAAGCTGTAGCCTCCTAGGGACACAGTGGTTTCAGCCCTTAGGTTTGTTCATAGGGGGAGTGCATACCGTGGGGGGGGACCCAATACAAGCGGTTTGCGATGCGCATCCCGCCGTTTTTAAGAAAGGACTCGGAAAGTTCAAGGGACCCCCTGTAGCTTTCGACATAGACCCGGAGGTCCGCCCGATAAGACTCAAACCGCGCAGGGTGCCGTTCGCACTCAAGGACAAGATAGAGGCGGAACTGGACAAACTGGTGGGCCAGGGGATTCTTATTCCTGTTGATTCCGCGGAGTGGGAAACTCCAATTGTAACGGCGCTAAAGGCTAACGGGGAGGTGCGCATTTGCGCTGATTATAAGTGTACAATTAACAAGGCGATCCGCCCTAATGCATACCCGGTGCCGGTGATCAGCCACCTTTTGGCCAGGCTGAATGGGGGAAAGTGTTTCGCCAAACTCGATTTGGCACAAGCCTATCAGCAACTTCCTGTGACCCCCGCCACGGCCGCGGCACAAACGATAGTTACACATAAAGGAGCGTTCCAGGTGTCGCGGTTACAGTTTGGCGTGAACTCGGCACCCGGCCTTTTTCAGTCGCTTGTGGAACGCCTCCTGAAGGGACTGGAGGGGGTGTTGCCTTATTTTGATGACGTGTTGATAACAGGGGGGAGTGAGGCTGAACTGGCTAAGAGGTTGGACAAAGTATTGACCGTGTTCGAGAAAGCGGGGCTGAGATTGAGGAAGGACAAATGTGTCTTTTTCGAAACCGAGGTCGAGTTTTTAGGGTTCCGGATCACACCCGAGGGGATTAAACCGTCTAAATCCAAAGTAGCAGCCATTAAAAAGGCCCCTCGCCCCACATCCAAAACCGAGCTACAGTCCTTCCTGGGGCTCCTCAATTTTTACCATACATTCCTCCCGCGGAAGGCGTCCGTGGCCGAACCGCTCCATCGGTTACTTAAAAAGGAGGAGACATGGATGTGGGGTGACGAGCACGAGAGGGCGTTCAAAGAGCTAAAGCAACTCCTAACATCTGAGGCAATCCTGACGCACTTCGACCCCAAACGGCCAGTGGTCCTAGTTTGTGATGCATCCCCGGTGGGGGTGGGGGCGGTGCTTTGCCACGTGTTGGAGGACGGAAGGGAGGCCCCGGTAGCGTTTTACTCAAGGTCCCTGTCCCAAGCGGAGCGAAATTACGCACAAACCGACAGGGAGGCGTTAGCAATAGTAGCGGGGACCAAAAAATTTCACGATTTTTTGTATGGCCGCCCGTTCAAAATCGTGACCGATCATAAGCCGCTGTTAGGGATTTTCACGGCAAGCAAGCCCACGCCGCAGATCCTGTCCCCGAGAATGCTGCGCTGGGCTATTTTCCTCAACGCGTACCAACATGAGTTGGAGTACCGGCCCGGAAAGGAGATCAGCCATGCTGATGCGCTTTCGAGATCCCCTTTGCCCTTGTCGGACGACCAAAAGGCGAGAGCAGAAAGAGACCGCCAGGTGTTGCTAATTGAGGTTTTAGACGCACCCCCAATAGTACCAGCCGACATTGCTAGGGCGACAGGCAAGGTCAGGACGCTGGAGAAAGTTAGTTCATGGGTGCAGAAGGGGTGGCCGGCTACGTCCCCGAGTACAGAGTTCGACCCATTCTTTAGGAAAAAGCTAGAGTTGTCCCTAGAGAGGGGGTGCCTTCTGTGGGGCCAACGGGTGGTGGTCCCTGCGCCCCTGCGGACGAGGGTGCTCGAACTGCTGCACGTCAGCCACCCGGGCATAGTTCGTTCAAAGGCGCTGGCCCGGAGTTACTTCTGGTGGCCACAGCTGGACGCGGACATTGAGCACATGGTCGGCACTTGCGAGGCTTGCCAGGGATCCCGACCTGAGGCGGCCCGTCTCCCGCATAGGGAGTGGGACACAGCAAGGGGGCCATGGTCCAGAGTGCACGTGGATTTCGCTGGCCCATTCCGAGGAACCATGTTTCTCCTGGTGGTAGATGTGTTCTCCAAGTGGCTGGAGGTTATCCCAGTAAAGAGCACGTCCTCCGCCACGACACTTAGCCAGCTAAGGAGAGTCTTTTCCACATTCGGTTTACCCGACACTTTAGTCAGCGATAACGCTAGTTGTTTCACCTCCGCTGAGTTCGGAGCATTCATGGAGGCAAACGCCATTCGGCATGTCACATCCGCACCGTTTCACCCGGCCACGAATGGCCAAGTGGAACGGCTGGTGCGGACAACGAAGGAGGCGCTGCGGCGCATGGGCCCGGGGGACCTGAATCACCAAGTATGCCAGTTCCTCTTAGCGTATAGGGTAACCCCCTTAGCGTCAGGCTACTCGCCGGCGGAGCTCTTGATGCGGCGAAAACTGACCACGATCCTGTCCAGGCTAGACCCGACGAGAGTCGAGGATAAAGGGAAAAACATAGGGTTGGCAGTCTCGAAAGGTTTCGCCGCCGGGGACCCTGTTCACTGCAGGAACTATTCCAGCGCAGGGCCGGCCTGGGTACCAGGGACGGTTGTAGAACAGACGGGGCCAGTGTCGTACCGGGTCGAGACTAACACCGGCCTCCTCTGGAGGAGGCACGCAGACCAACTGAGGCACCGAGTGAGTGGGCCAGTCAGTGGAGCTCAGCAACAAGATTCAGCGTTAGGGTTCTCCCCCACCCGCTTAACCCAAGGGGGAGACAGCAGTGGACAACAGTCCCAAGCAAGGGGGGAAGGAAGCAGAAGCAGCGGCCCCGACTCATATCCTTTTGATACCCCAGTCCTATCAGGGGCCGGGGAAGGGGGAGAGGAGTTCGCGACCGCTGCCCCCGATGGTAATTTTGATTTTGATTTTGCGAGCCGGGGGGGGTTTCAGGAGTGTTCCCCCACCCATCCAAGCGAGAAGAGGGGTTTTTCGTTAGCCCCCAGTGCCCCCGGTTCCTCCCTAAGAAAGAGCACACCTCCCAACAACGCCGCGGAGCCGCGGCAAGTCACTAACGAGTCTCCCTCTCCAATTACAGGACAGGAAACCAGGGGACAAAGAGAAGGTAGCAAACCCGGGGAGAGGCAGCCCGCATCGAGACCCCAGCGTGTTCGAAATAAGCCATCTTGGCTGAGAGACTTTGTCTCCTAAGGGGGGGGGGGAGTGTGTGTAAGTGTGGGCTCGAGACTTTGTCTCGTCCTAGGGGGGAGGGGTGTTGTGTTCTGATGGTTTTACCTTCCACATGGATTACAATGTATCTGAGCCAATGTAACCTTGCCTATAGCAACAATGTAACCTTCAGCTGTATCATATAAACCCTGTAATAGGACGCGAGCTAATGACCACCAGCTGGCAGCAGCGAGCGTCCAAGCTCTCTTGGTCCGAACTCATCAAAGGCAACAGCGCGGGAAGTTTTCCCGCCACCACCTACACCTGGACAAGAAGGGCGTGACCCGCAATGACGTCACGCAGACAGTAGCCAATGGGCTACCATGGCACCACGTTCAAATGTATTACTACTGTATATAAAGAGCTATCGATCCGCCATTACCTCATGTTCCCTCTGTCCACGATGCAATAAACCTGAGTTAACCCAGCCCGAGGCTGTGTCCTGTGTCTTGGTTTGCATACACCAAAGAAGGTTAAAAGGCAGTGAGCGCTCCTGCCCGCTCTCCCCTGGCTTCATCACTGCTGGAGGCTGAAGAGGATGATTAGACTCTCATCTGCGGCTCATCGGGGCAGTGAACGATGCTCCCACCCACCCTCCCGAGCCGAGCCTGAGCCCTATCCTCCATTCCGGCTGTTGCCACGGGGGTCGATGCTGCTGAGGACTTGGAGCTGGGCTCTGATGTGGTCATTGAGCCAGGTCCTTGTTATGGCCCATTTAAGGTCGTTGAGCCTCGGTTCCGAACCCCTCCCCCCTGGATCATTGTGCTTTTTTCTCTGATTTGTAATGTGTTAATTATTACTGTAAGTGTATTGTATTTTCTGGTTGCACTTTTGATATTGTATCCTGATATTGTATTTTTTCCTTATTTTATTTTTGTTCTGGTTTCCTGTATATGTATTTGATATGTTGTAATTGCTGCCCTGAGTCGGCCTTTTGCTGAATAGGGTGGGGTATAAATCCAATAAACATAAACAATAAACAAACATAAGCACTAAGAATATTATTCACAATACAACTTCTATGAGAAACTTACATTTCCTTATGAATTTGCCATAATTTTGATTAGGTATGCAAAAGATTACATACCACTGAAATCCAAAGTAGCTTTTCTCTTCTACCTTTACCCCACCTGCGACTTGTGCATATTTTCATTAAAGCTGACTCGGGATTTTCATTCTTTCTGGTCTACAGATTTTATACTATTATTATATTGCCTGAAGGAACCCTTAGGCTATTTCAATGCAACTGCAGGCCTACAGTATTGTTGAAATTTTGTCTCTGTGTTTGAATCTTATCAGGGTAGTAGATGGAATTATAAGTAGAAAGTGATAAAGGCTAAAGGCAAATGGTTTAATGATTTTTTGATTATTCTAAATTGGAATTGCTAGCCATCTCATCTAGAAATCTTTTTCTGGTTCATACTTAAGGCCTCCAAGGCTTTATCTACTTTGTATGTTAACATAATCCCTACATATTACACAATTGAAAAATAGTTTAAAGAAGATATGTTTGGCATTATGTAAGACTCCCATAGCATATAATGTTGATTTATAGCATAATGTTGAATATGTCAGATATCTTTGGTATTGGTAAAGGTCTCCCTTGCTCAAAAGCCAGCCGTATCCGATTCTAGGGGGTGGTAATCATCTCCATTTACTCTGCTGCAGAGACACTTAGGGCCAAAGCTGATGTATGTAGCATGGTTGGTTGAGTTCGCCATGTATAGGTTGTCAATGTCCTGATGATATTGTTCCTCAAACTAACTTTAGCCTTGGTATTCAGTCAGTGCAGCTTAAAAGAGAGCATTCTGTCAAGTGTCACACCAAAGGTATTTGCGTGCTGAACAATGCTGTAATCGATTCCCTTGCTACATAAAATCCAGCTCAACCCCTGCCTCTTGGTTTTGAAGGTGAAAAGCACACACTTGAGTCTTGCTCAGGTTAGGCTTCAAGTGTGTGCTTTCCAATTTTGTATAGTGGTACCTCGCTTAAAGAGCATAATGTGCTCCATGGGATTTATCTTTAAGCAAGTTTGCTCTTTAAGCAAGACATCATTGTAAGTGACCAATAGTGACTTCTGGTGGTGGTGGGGATTGCGAACCCCGATTTAGTTGTAAAGCGAGTTTTTGGTTGGTTTTAGTTGTTAAGCGAGGCAACCATTCAGAGAAAAATCTGCTCTTTAAGCGAGTTAGTCTCTAAGCGAGGTGCTCTTTATGTGAGGTTTTACTGTATTGTCAGGAACTGGTTGAGCATTCTTTTATATATTACTAGCAGAGGTTGCCTGGCATTGCCAGACTGTTTTAAATTGTGTTGGGAGGTTAAATTGTGTTAATGTTTTTAAAAAATTGCTTAGTCTGCAATTTTAATTTTCAAAATGTTTATTTATGTAAAAAAATTTTGGCTTGGCTGTTATTAACTGTGACCTGCTTTTTGGTTTTTTTTTGAGGATTAATAAAAGAACAAAGTATGATATATATTTTTCAAATTGTTTTATGTAAGCGAATAATGTTTTAGTTTTTTGAATTTTTTTAATTAGTTGTACCGTAGGTAATAATTTTAATAATGTAAAAGTAAATGTTTTTTACATTCAATGTTTTTAAAATGTGTTTAGTTGTTTGGGGTTTTAATTTGAGTTAAAACTCAGCACAGGATTTTTAAAAGTTTCTATTGTATTTTATTGACATATGTTTGTGATTTGTGTTAAAGTGTGTGTTAGTGTAATTTTTTTGACTTGTTTTTATTGGTGTGACCTTTTGTGTAAAATTGTAAATTTGTGTTATGTTTTTGATTTGTTTTTATTCTTGTGGCCTTTTGTTTGGGGCTGTTGTGTGTTTTTGAATTGTTTTTACTATTGTGGCCAGCAGGTGGTGCTGGTAGGGGTTATTATATATTGACTGTTTTTTTCTCTCCTGGCCTCTGGGTGGAGCTTCTTCTGGTAAGTAGTCTCTTTCTTTATTCATTTCTTTTCTGGTCCTTGTGGAGGTAGGACATCTTTTGGTAAGTTTGCTTGTTTTCTTTCTTGTGTGTGTGTGTGTGTGTGGGGGGTTGGGTTTGGAATTTGGGTTTGTTTTGTTTTTGTTTACTTTGTATTTTTGGTGTTGTTTTTGTTTGTTTTGTGTATTTTTGGATGTTTCTGACTGTGTTTTTAGTAATTTTTAAAATTTATTTATCTTTTGGTGGTGGGGAGGGGTGTGTGGTCATTGGGGGTTAGGAAGGGTGGGCTAGATGGTGGGGAGGGGGGCATGGTCGTTGGTGTTAGGGTGGGCTAGGTGGTGGGGAGGGGATGTGGTCATTGGGGGTTAGGAAGGGTGGGCTAGGTGGTGGGGAGGGGGGCCTGGTCATTGGGGGTTAGGAATGGTGGGCTAGGTGGTGGGGAGGGGGGCTTTATTGTGTTATGGTGCTTTGATTGTGTGGAGTCATGAAAGTAGATCAGGGTTTCCCCTTTAATATCAGTGGGTGGGGAGTTGTGACCCCCCTCTCTGCTGGCTCCCGTGGGGTTTGGAGGTTTGGGGGGACAAAAGGGGTATGTCCCCCAACCCTTCTGGACTCAGGAGACCAGGGAGAGAGGATCGATTCCACCCCCCTCCATTTTTTGCCAGTGTAGGTAGTCATAGTCCAAAGAGGAATGTGTCTGCTACATGGTCAGCCATGTTCAGAACTTGTGATTTTTTTCAGGATCCCCAATTACATGAACAACCTTTACATGTAGCAAACTGACTTCTCTTCAGAGTACTGTATCAGTTTCCTCACGTAAAGGATAACAACAGAGGTTGAGGAATTAGCTTTGTCTCCTTCCTCGTGTATTCAGATCAGTCCTTCCTTAGTGCCTGAAAATGCTTTAATCACAAATAATTGCCACTGTGTCTTTCTAAAACTGCAGTTTCATCAATCCTCAACACTCACAATTTTGTACAAGATCACTACAATATTTTTTTAACATAGGCTCTTGATTGTTACATGTATGCACATCTAGCTAGTCACAGCTCAATCTTGAGAAGTCATTTCTTGAAACCTATTTGCTTCCCTTAGATTTCCTAGAGATTTGTAAAAGCCTGTGATATGGTAACCATTGTAATACTTTAGGGTCTTCTGAAGGCTTCATTTTGGATTTCCTTCTGTCTCTATATCAGAGGTGAAGCTCATACAATCCATGAGTTGCATGCAGTCCCCAAGCTAACTTCTGCCGCTCCTGAGACTTTTCAAATATATTTTTCCCCATTTAAACAATACCAGTATGATCTGTCATTCCCTGTCACTTTCCTAGCTTACCTTCAGGATTTTTCTTTTAAAGTTAAACCTAATGTTTTAACCTATTTGGTTGACAAACATTGTTTATGGCCATCATTTTTGTTTAAAATGATTTTTTTTTTACTTTAACTGGATTAACTGATTAAGGAATTCTTCACACAGTGTAATGCCTTCCCAGTTTCTGACCACCAATTATCTTAAAAGGACATGAAGCAGTATTTAGTTCAAGAAAATATTTCCATAACTAATGAAACCAATGAGGGTAAAGAAATATAATTCTTTGTGGTGGTGGTGGTGGTGGTGGTGAAACCTAGTGCTATAAACAATATTTTATCACTAAATAAGTTAGAACAAGTAGGATTAAATGGTGGGGAATTGTTTTACAATATTTGCCAGCAATAATTTTGAGCATAGGTTCAGGTTGCAGACAAAAGTGGAAACTGGCTTTTTGCCTGTGAGACAGCCCAACTCTGTTCTAGGTCAAGTCAAGGGAGAAATGATTGGATTTTATGGTGATTTAGTTTGAGATGCAAGCTTTGTTTGCCAGGGCCCATAAGAGGATGAATATTTCATATCCTTTTTTAACAAAGGATGGATGTATTTAGGAAAAGTTTCTTTGAAAAGAGGTAGGTATAACATCCACCTCAAAGAAATGAAGTTATGAAGGGCCTCAGGTCCATATAGATTTCTACTACTGAGTATACACCCCCACTGAGCAGATGCAAAATTTCTCAGCAGCACCATGCTTTGGCTTGTCTTTTGCTCAGTAGGGGACAGCAGAACACTAGAGGCAACAGTCGTTCTAAATGTCCTTGCTTTGTTGAGGATGATCCAGAATGTTTTATCAGAGAGAAAGCAAGCTGGGTGACCTATTCATTTTTTATCTTGTTTTAAGCCTCTGAATTTATTTAGAACTTTTGTTCACACTTTTACAGCACTTCAAACCTGTTTTATATGAGTATATATGTATGTATTTATATGTACCCACTTAGATATTCTCTTTGAAGTCTGTGTGGTTCATGCAGACACTGCTCAGGCAGCTTCTTGGTTTTGTCACTTCTTACAAACATAACTGTCCCTTTCTGCTTACAAAATTAATTTTCTCTTGTGAGAATCTTGATGATTCTCACAGGAGAAATATCTTTTGAAATAATTTTTCTCCTAAGCCAACCTCAGCTTTTCCTGCTCCCAGCTCTCAGTTCAAAACAGTATACATGTGTGCTTTGTGCATTCACCAAGGTGTGAATGTACATGACGTTGAGTTATTTGAAGCAGCTGCACAGCAAAGGTTTTAGACCTTTTTGTTTGAATGCAAGTCTCCCCAGTTCTCCTCCTTTTTAGCCTGGCTAATAATCCCAGTTACACCATATGCCTGAGAGGAAAAAAATAGCATTTTCTCTCAAAATGAGGTCAGAAGATCCACATGCTCAGGTCTTGGTAAGGTTCATTAGGTCAATAATGAAGGGAGGAAATTCAAGTTAGGTAGTTTAAAATGAAGGTAAGTAAAAATGGTTTCTCTTCCCAACTGGGAAGATGGAGATGCTAAAAAAAATTCTCCTCTTCCAAAGGCACAAACAAGAAGAAAGGCCAGAACAAACAAAGGCCTTTTAAGACATGCAAATAGGGTCAGGTGACCCCCTCAAGCGGGAATACAGAAACTTTTCTAACTGGATAAAAACAAGTTTCTTTAGGTGAGATTAATCTACCCTGTCTCACTGGTTAGTGTGTTAGTACTCACTGCATGCTTGGGTTGCAATAGAATACTCAACATAAGACAGGTATGCTCACTTATGCATATGAGCAGAAAACTTATTATGAAGCAGGAGTTTCAGTTTAATGGCTGTGCCAACCCTAACAGACTGCTTTGCAGGCGCACCCCCCAATAAAGGACTCAGACACCAATGAAAGTGGATAACGGCATTGGGCCACATTTATTGATTCATGCCCTAGTCCGAATTATAAATTTCTATTGGTAATTGACCAATCATAATTCTTAAGGCAAGCAAGCCGAAGTAACACTGGTAAGGTACCACCCAAAATTGCCAACGGCAATTGCTACAATGTATCCATTTGTATCAATTTGTTTGTTGACCACAAACAAATTGTTGACCGTAGTCAATATCTAACTAATGACCCCACCCTCTGACGCGTATTCGTAAAATCACGGGGTGATGCATGCTGTCTAGCTATAGCCATCACCCCGTCGCCTAGTTCGTCGTTGACCGGACAACGTTTAACCAACTTATGCCTGTCTAGTGTTGTCCAGTCAATTGTGAACTTGCCGGATACCTGTGGGTCATAATGTTTACCTTACCAGTGCTACCCGCCCATGTGACCAAAGTCAACAGCAGCAACAGAAAAACCCCTATGTCAAACCATAGCAACAGTGTGGGATGGGCGAAAAAAACAGGACCCGGAAGCCAATATGGGTCCCAGCCAAAAATTCCCACCCGGCCCCGAAGCGACCAAAATATCACACTGTTAACTAGGGAGGGGGTGGAGGGAAAAACTTCTCCGCTCCGTCACTTCGCAAAATGGCAGCTCGGCTGCCTCATGGCCACCCCTTTTATAAGGGAGCTGGCCACGCCCCTAACTACCCGGATGCCTTCGTCCTGTGGGGGGGCTCCCGCAAAGAGCGTGGCGGCCATTTTGGCGCCGTGCTTGCATTGCAGGCGCACCCTCCAATAAAGGACTCAGACACCAATGAAAGTGGATAACGGCATTGGGCCACATTTATTGATTCATGCCCTAGTCCGAATTATAAATTTATATTGGTAATTGACCAATCATAATTCTTAAGACAAGCAGGCCGAAGTAACACTGGTAAGGTACCACCCAAAATTGCCAACGGCAATTGCTACAATGTATCCATTTGTATCAATTTGTTTGTTGACCACAAACAAATTGTTGACCGTAGTCAATATCTAACTAATGACCCCACCCTCTGACGCGTATCCGTAAAATCACGGGGTGATGCATGCTGTCTAGCTATAGCCATCACCCCGTCGCCTAGTTCGTCGTTGACCAGACAACGTTTAACCAACTTATGCCTGTCTAGTGTTGTCCAGTCAATTGCGAACTTGCCGGATACCTGTGGGTCATAATGTTTACCTTACCAGTGCTACCCGCCACACGGAGGGGCTTCAAAGAAGGCTCGACGCCCCCCCCAGACCGTCAGCTCGGTCAACAGGCCTGCTCGCCAATCACCCAACAGGAGGTCCATACCTCCTCGCGACAGATGGACCCCATCCCCTGCATACAAGTCATAACTTTGGAGGCTAATAGCGGGGTGACGACTGACCCTCCCCCAAGCCCTGTCGACAAGGAAACGCGCCACTGCCCTATTCACCATGCGTCTAGCGCGGTCAAGGGCCAGGAGGTCAACACCCCCTCTGTAGGAATGGCGCGGGACCATGTCCGACCAAACAAGGGTTGTGGCGGGCCAGACGTAATGCAGGTAGGCGAGGTCCTCGCAAATCGCATGCTTCAGCGACAAGCCGGTGACCTGGCCCAAATCATTGCCCCCCAGGTGTATGATCAGAATGTCAGGCGGGTCAGCATTCTGGCCTGAAAAAAGGAAAGGCAGCAGCTCCCGCCATAACATCCCAGGCTTACCATGCCATGTGAGACTTGCGGTATGCACCCAGTCCCAGTCGGGGTCCCCACTCTGTCGCCGCAGCATAATGCGCTGCCCTGTGCACATAGCTATGGCCCACCAGCCATACTGTCACCGGTGTAATACGACACCCCGGGTCTGTAAAGGAAAAAATGAGGGAAAATAGGTAAGGTGACTGGGTTGGTACTCACGGCGGGAGTGGGCGCACATAAAATTGAAAACATTGCGAACCCCACCGTCCCATGCTACGTATGTCAGCCCCTGAGTACCCAAAAGCCGCAGCGGTCGAGGCCGCCCCTATATGGAATGAATGAGTGCCATAGCGGGCGCCTGGGAGGCCCACACTGGCCAGCGCTTTGCCCGTCACCTTCCAAAATTGAAATTTAGTAAGGGGAGACCCATCTTGGTGACAGAAAAACGGGCCATGGTGCGTGCCACGCAGTGCCAGGAATTCCTGTAGGGCACCAACCGGACAGATGTCTGCCAAAGAACACTGTAGCAGTCGCACACCACTGCCGACGCCATGCTGATCGGTCTTAGAGGAACGTATTCTCAACTGAGCCCAGTCTTTGGCAACACAGACATCCTCGAGTTCCAGTGCCCTACGACTTGCATCCGCCTTAGACAGCATCACAAGCTCGCTGATGCGGAGCGCTCCAAAAAATGCCACCGTTGTGGCTGCATGGAACAGGGCTGCCTCATATGCATCAAAACAGAGGCAAGGCAAGGCCAGCCCCGGGCCAACTGGGTAAGGACCCCTGGGGAAATCGGGTGGCGGTCGTCCGGGCAACGCCCGCGCTCGCGCACCCACCCCTCCAAAACATGTCTCACACGGAAGTCAGAGGTGCTGTCCACATGACCCCCCACCTTGGCCATAAAAGCCAACGCTGAAAGCTTAGATGCTATGGTGCGAGGTGCAAGGCCCTGAGAATGCAGGTAAACCATGAACCGCAGCACATGGGTTAACGGGATCGGCCAGGTTCCTGGCAATTGAAATTGAGTACAGAATGCCCTGAAAGAATTAATTGCATGGTGATACGCCTTACGGGTGCGTGGCGCTAGCGACAGGCCAATCGCCCGGTTCACCTCTCCTTGCCAATGGTCCATATCTCCTCCGGGAGTGGCGAGGGAAATTCCTCCGCATCCGGGGCCAAGGCACAGAACCGGGAGATCTGTAGGCGGGACAAAGCGTCAGCAATATCATTATTAACCCCTGGGACGTGCCTGGCCCTGAACAGTACGTTGAGGCGCAGGCTGCGCAACACAAATTGGTGCACTAGATCCATAACCCTGGGCGAATTGGAAGTCTGTGCATTTACAATGTGTACCACAGCCGCATTGTCACACCAGAAATGCACGACCGAGTTGGACCACTCCTGGCCCCATAGCATCAAAGCACCCAGGATAGGGAAAAATTCCAGATATGTGAGATCACGCAGGCGACCCGTGCCTGCCCAGGCCGGTGGCCACCCACCATAGGCCCACTTCCCATTGAAGTACATCCCATAACCGAGGGCTCCCGAGGCATCAGACTGAATCTGAAATTGAGGGGAAGCCAGGAGGTCATGCCTCCAAAATGAGACCCCATTGAACTCCCTCAGGAACTGTAACCAGACAAGCATGTCTGCCCTGATACCCCGGGTAAGCCTAACCCTATGGTGAGGCCTGGATAATCCTGCCATAGCGTCGCACAAGCGCCGGGCAAAAGCCCTGCCCGGTGCGACCACTCTGCAGGCGAAATTAAGGTGACCATGCAGCACCTGCAGTTCCCTCAGTGATGCCTTGCGCTTGGCCAACAAGTCCGAGATAAGGGCCACTATCCTTGACACCTTATCCCGCGGTAACCTAGACGCCTGCGCTATCGTGTCAATCTCCACCCCCAGGAAGACTAGCTGTGTAGATGGGCCCTCGGTCTTTTCGGGCGCTAAAGGGACACCGAGTTCCTCCATTAGCGTCTGAAATGTGTTGAGGAGACGTGTACACGTGTCCCAGCCCCGTTCACCCCCGAATAAAAAGTCATCCAGGTAATGGGCTACAGACCAGGACCCTGACCTGCGGACGAAAGCCCACTCTAGGAAGGTACTGAAACGCTCAAAAGCCGAGCATGATATGGAACAGCCAAAAGGCATGGCCTTATCAAAATAATATTCGCCCCGAAATTTGAAACCCAGCAATTCAAAGTCGCCCGGGTGCACTGGCAAAAGGCGAAAAGCCGACTTAATGTCGCACTTAGCCAGCAGCGCACCCGGGCCACATGAGCGCACCTTGCGCAGCGCGTGGTCAAAAGATGTATACCTGACTGAGCAAAGGTCGTCAGGGATAGCATCGTTGACCGATCGGCCGGCTGGGTAGGACAAGTGATGGATAAGGCGAAACTCGCCCGGTGACTTCTTGGGAACCAAGCCCAGGGGCGATACCTTGAGGTTAGTGAACGGGGTTGCAGGGAAAGGGCCAGCGACCCTGCCCGCATTGACCTCCTTATTAATGCTGGCAGCAGCCACCTCCTCCCTCCCCCTAAGGGACAAAAGGTTGGGGGCATCCTGAGGGGACCTATCACCCATGAAAGGAATACAGAACCCCTGTCTAAAGCCCTGAAGGAGATAATCTGCATCCTCCCCCTTTGGGTACAATGCGAGCCAACGCTCCAGCATGTCCACATTAATTGGGGAGGGAGCCTTTCGGTGAACCAGCTCCATCTGCGGCAGTCTTGCCAGCCCACTGTCCGCCCCTCCCTCTGCCCCGCATCCCTCCAGGCCTGGGACAGGCAGAGGGTGCATGGGGGCCCGCACAGGTGGGACACTCATGTCTGTACTTGCAATTCTTCTTATTGCATGAACCATTAGACGCGAAAGTCCAGCACAGCAGGCGGGCTGGAACCCCCTGCCCCGCCACTTGGCGGGGAACCTGTGCTGGAGCCACTTGCTGGACCACATGTCCACAATGGTATCTTTCCCCTGGCGCGGGGCGCGTGGGCGTCATGTACAGAAGCCAAAGCCTCTGGCATGGCTCATCCCACCTCATCTCAGGGTGCAGCGGAATTCGCATACGGAATTCCTCGTCATAAGCCAACCACGACGGGCCCGGAAAATCAACCATCGCCCGATAGATATTGTCCAAATACTGGACCATCGGAATTGCCAGATCCAGCCGGGCCCTCAGGTACACCGCCATGTAGATGAGGTAAGCCGGCAGCCAGTTGGCCCACGTTCGTGGTGGCTTGCGACGACGTGCCTGTTCCTTATCCTTCTCATCCTGCCCCTCCCTCTCTTCCTTGGTGGGCTCCCTGTTTAGGAGTGAGAAGATATCAACATACTCCCCTCGCCATATTTTCTCTCTGGTGGCCTGTGCCAAGTGGTCACCCAGTGGCAAGGAATAGCCCGCTGTGGGCAAGGCCGAGACAGGCACAGCAGGAACTGCGGGCATCTGGAAAGGGGCTTGGACTAGCCCAGCCACCCCTAAAACATTCCCCACAGGGTAGGAAATGCTCCCCACCCCGGGGCCCTGGGTGGTGGTTGACGTCGCCTGGTGGTGCGTCAGCGGCTGTACCGCCGCACCACCCATGCGAGGCCAAGGCCATTGGAAAGCCCCCCCCAAACGTAGCCACATGTGTAGGTGCACTAGTTTGTACCGCATACTCACATGCTGCACCCCCGCGGGCCACCCCCACCGGGGGTTCCGGCCCACTGGGGGCGTCGGAGCTCACGACCGCCGTAGAGCTCACCGCCGGGGCTTGACCCGCGCTGGCCTGTTGGTTGGGGAGCTGCGAGGCAGTGGCCGAAGTCGCGCCACGCGCCTCAAGCTGCTCGACCCGTCCCGTCGCCTGCCGCTGCCCAGCAGACGACGCGTCAAAGTGCACCCCAAAAGGAGCCCCAGCGTGGCTGGCCCGAGCAAGGGAAGCCTCGAGTGCCGCCACGCGGGCCAGCAAGGCCTCCACACTGGCGTGGGGCCACGGGCCAGCCGGCCCGCCCGTTACGGGCGTGGGTACAGGTCCTTGCACCCCGGGGCCCGAATATGGCCATGACCCCACACCCAGGCCCGGCAGGTCCGGCGTAGGCACCTGCCAAGGGAGGGGACCACACCACCCCCCAAGGCTGGAAGGCCCTGGAGTGAGCTGCACCCCGATAGAGGAAGGCCCAATAGAATGAGCACCAGGAGCGGCGTCCGCCGCTTGCGGGCCGCGGGCCGCAGCCCATACTGGACCCCTGCTCGGGTCCCCAGCCTCCGGCCAGGGGGTAATAGACCCCATCCCACCGGTCCCGGTGGGAGCCGGCAAAGGCGGCTGGTGGGAAGGCGTAGCCGCGGTCCTCCGACCCGGATTGCGCCTCCGAACCGCCCGAGCCGCGCTCGCGGCCACCTTCTTCTTCGAAGGCATCTCAGTCGGACCTAAGGGAAGCCGAAAAGAGGAAGGTCAGCAGCCAAAAGGCTTCCCGATCAAGGTAAAAGCGACGGAGTAAGAGGAAAAACTTCTCCGCTCCGTCGCTACGCAAAATGGCAGCTCGGCTGCCTCATGGCCACCCCTTTTATAAGGGAGCTGGCCACGCCCCTAACTACCCGGATGCCTTCGTCCTGTGGGGGGGCTCCCGCAAAGAGTGCGGCGGCCATTTTGGCGCCGTGCTTGCATTCTCTCACCACAGGTTTAACAATGCTGATTTTTAACAAACCTAGCTGTATTGAATGGGAAAGTAATGCAAGCTTGCTCCCCATGGGTTTCCTGATCCTTTTGAGTTTATTGTGGATTCCCCATGCCCCAATGGCAAGGAACGGCCCGCGCAGAGGCCACTTCGGGAGAACGCTCCCTGGCCCGTGGGCTCTGCGGGCAGAGAAATTAAGGGGGGGTGGATTAATAATAGGGTTTGATTCACCCAATTAATGACCTGACCGACGGTTCCGCTGAGGAGGCATTTCTCCAGACTCTGTTATCCATTAAGGTAATCACTCATCTCCGAGTTTATCCTTATCCTTGGTGCAAATAGTGGCCATATTTACCCTGGCGTAAGCCTCAGACAATGGTTTTCCTCTGTCAGTGTTTGCCTTAGTTAATTAACTTCCCCAAGAGAGGTTCTCAATTAACCCTGGTAAATGGGTGATGTGATTTTCTGTCAGATGACCATTCTACCATGCACAGCCTTGAACATAATATATACTGATGATTTTCCCTCAATAAATCACTGGTCTTCGCTCCATCTTGCCTCGTGTCGTTCCTTTGACCAGTCTCCTCCGGGATCCTAAGGGCCTCCTCATGGCCCCAATCCAACAGTTTATCTGTAATCAAAATTACTAGGGAATTATAAGAAACACATGGTTGTGAGCTTCTGTGCAAAGTGTAATTGTAATGTGTTGGTCTTCCTCAATGGGAATTAAAATGAGGACTCTGCAACTGACTTGACTAAATCACAAACTAGATTGAATCAGTTACAGACAGTTCAAACATCAGGTCGTGAAGTGGTTCAATTTGCATCTGCCACTTGAATCTCATCAATTGGCCCAAGGCTTTTTTTTTGGATCTATTTGGTTATCTGGTCAGTAAAATAAAGTGAAACAGCCTGCCTCCAAAGTGTTGAAAAATAGCACAGTATAATAAAAATGTCAGGGTTGCATAGTTGAGAGGCTGAGGGCAGCTAGATAGATTTTATTCATTGAAAGGTCTAAATTGCAACCTTGGATATAAAACAGCTGCACTTTGCAAACATTTGTGATTTTGGGGGAGGGATTGTATGCTCTCAATGAAGCTTTATAGTAGTTTCTGCTGTGCAGTTCTCTGTTCTTTTACTTTTGTTAAACAGTCAGTAAAAGGTAAATGTTGCCCTTGCTTGAAAGCCAGTTGTATCTGAGATGAGCCAGTGCTCATCACTGTGTACAGCAAAAGAGACAGCGCTGTCTGCACCTGCAGACTTTTACATGGACATGTGGCAGGCATGCATGCCTCAACACCAGAGTGCACGGAGTGCAGTAAAAAGGAAGTAGTAAATGTTGTGATGGCTTTTGTTTGCATGAGTTAGTCTGAATTTTAGACCCTTCATTTCCAAAACTTTTGTCCTGTTTGTTTAAGCTGTCTAGTCCAATCCTTTTAAAAACTCTTATTTATATTAGTAGCAATCTGCTTATTGTGTGTAGATCTCAAAGTTTTAGATCAGGAAAGTATGTAGATTGTAGGCCACCCACCTCAGAACCAAATCCCTTCTAGCCCCCCAAATTTTAAAATACATTTTGGGAAGAAAATTGCTCAAAAGTTCAATCATCCTGTTTCATAGTCTTGGGGCTCATATTCCATGTTAAATTCAAAATATTTAAACATTTTTCCTATTGAACACTAGAAAGTAAGTGGGGCTTCTCTAATTTTGGAAATGAAAATTGCTTTAAACTCGTTTTTCACTTAAGAAAACCTTTACAGTATATAACCACTGAATTAATAATTTTTAAAAATAAAAATACCATACCATTCTACCTTTAGCTTTGTCCCCTAAGGACAGCCATTTTTATTCTGCTAGCAAATATGGGGGAAAACTTTGATATTTCTCTTTGCTAATTCAGTGGTTATATACTGTAAAAGTTTTCTTAAGTGAAAAATGATTTTAAAGAAAATTTCATTTTTAAAATTAAAGAAGGTAGAATAGGATTTGAAATGATAAACGGAATCCAGAGCCTGTTCTTCATTGGAACTGTTCGAGTCCAAGGAGGGGGACACTTAGTTTGAAAAGCAAATGTGATTATTGTTTTCAAGTAACATTTTAAAAGCAGTTTGCAAATCCCAAAACCCATAACTTTATTGTCTACTATTTGGCAGGATTAATCATCTCTCAGGGGAATACCATGGCTCAGTGTTTCTTGCATATGTTTTTTTAAAGAGATGTATTAATTTCTCAGTGCAAATCTCTGGGGGATGTGACAATTAAGATTTCTACATTTCTACTCTGATCTGGATCCAAATCAAATGCAACTTAAGTCAGTTCCAAATCCCAATGGACAAATTTTGTTGAGAAAGAAATCAACCCCCCTAGCTGAATGAAGCCTATCTACTTAAAAATGAAACTCATGATACAGATGAACACTGCTGAGACAAGTTTGTTGACTCTGAGATAAATTGTTTCTCCCTGCTATTGGTAGAAGAAACTCCTGGAATACGTTAAGCCTTTTTAGACCATTTGCAGACAAATTCTACTCTTCCCCTTCCTTTTCTAACATAATTTTGAGCTTCTGAAGCTGAAGTCTAATACCTTAATGGCTGTGCAAATAACTGCTCTATAACCATATGCTTATATGTACATTGAAAACTATTATGCACTGCTGCTTTTAGATGCCTCTCTACCTCTCCCTTTGTGTTTATGTGTGTATATGAATCCACCTATCTTTCATCCATCTATCAAAGAAATCCCTTGTCTCTCTGCCTCTGCTTCATTCTGTCTCTAAATCTCCTCCCCACTGTGCGTTGCCAACCTGGAAACCGTAATTACCGTACGGTGCTACGCAAAAATTACCGTACATTACCGTATGGGGTTCGCACATGCACAGACCCATTTTTGCATGCATATACTGGGCGGAGCTATGGGCAGAGTCTGGGTGGAGCTATGGGTGGAGCCTGGGCGGGCATTTACTTTGAATATTTATGAGGGGGAAAAAACGAAAATAATCTTTTTTAAAAATTTTATGCCCAGGATGGAACTGAAAATAATCTTTTTTATTATTATTTTTACCCAGGACAGAACTGGAAATAATCTTTTTTTATTTTATTTTTCAAAAATTACTGAAAATTACCATACATCTCTGTGCGGTAGTCGTACATCGTACGGAGGGCCAAATTACCGTACCCACCAAATCACCGTACCCACCACTCTGTTGCTTGCATTTTGGATTTCTCTTGGTGGGATTACAAATTATCACTGTGTTGCTAGTTGAACCTGAGGCAGGGCCAAAAAAAGAAAAGAAAAACTCCCCCTGGACTCAGGGATAGGTACAGAAAATTTGCCACCAAAATTGGCCAATGAGCTTATTTGTTACCATATATGGAAATGTTTCTTGAAACTTGAAGAATGTATAAAAAGCCAATTCACAGTGCTTTCAGGGCTCGACGCTTGATCTTTGGGGAAGGATCCCACTGAGACACTGCCAGCAGGAGTAAAGTCTGATTTCTCCTTGAGATCTGGGTCTCTGTCCTGTCTGCTGCTTCAAACCCATGGCTAAAAACAAGAAGGGAAGAGTTGTAACTAATACACTCTGTAAGATGGAGCACATATGCACGCATGCACGCACGCATGCACACACACACACCTATGCCATGGACAGGCTGCCCAGGCCTGAGGAAGACCAAGAGGAGGGTGGGGTGGTGGCTGCTGGGGAGGAAGCTTTCCAGAGTACATTGACACAGCTGAAACTAATTAATGTGAGGCATGGATGAGTCTGATTGCACAGAGCTAATATTTATTTATTTTACTTATTACATTTGTATCCCATCCTTCTTGGATATTCTCCCATTCTGGGTGGTGTACAACAGATTGATTTTTCCAATATTTACACAAAATTAAGTGTAAACAAGGGCTGCAGTGGCTTAGTGGTCAAAATGCTGAAATTTGATGACTGGAAGGTTGGCAGGTCAGCAGTTCGAGGCCCGAGTGTTGCACGACAGAGTGAGCTCCTAGCTCTGTCCCAGCTCCTGCCAACCTAGCAGTTCAAAAGCAAGAAATTGCAAGTAGGAGAATAGGTCATACCTGTGAAGTACCCCGGATTGGCCGGGATTTCCCATATTTCGGCACCGATTATCATCCTTTCCCGCCCGGAGATGCTGCTATCCCGGATCTTGGCAGCAGGGGCACAGGAGTCACTGCGCATCCCTTCTGTGCAGGTCCTTTGCAGGCACACCCACCAAAATAAAGACTCAGACACCGGTATTGGATTAAAGGCATTGGGCCACTTTTATTGAATAAAGCCCTAGTCCGAATTATAACTTTCAATTGGTTATCATCCAATTGTAATTCTTTAAGGCAAGCAGGCCGCAGTAGCACTGGTAAGGTTCCACACAAAATGCCAATGGCTATTGGCTACATGTATCAATTTGTTTGTTCACACAAACAAATTGTTGACCGAAGTCAATATACTATCTACTGACCCCACCCTTTGATGTGTATTCATCCAAATATCAAGGTGATGCAGGCTGTGAAGCTCCTAGCATCACCCCGTTCATGGATCGCCCTTGACCGGCCAATCCTGTTTCCCCTGTACCTATCTACGTGTTGGCCAGTCAATTGTGAACCTGCCGGATACCTATGGGTCATAAATTTTTACCTTACCAGTGCTACCCGCCACACGGGGAGGTGTCCATGATGACTCACCGCCCCCCCCCCCTGACCGACAGCTCGGTCACCAGGCCCGCTTGCACGTCCTCCAGAAAGAGGTGCATACCTCTGGCCGACAGGTGGACCCCATCTCCTGCATACAGGCTAAAATCCTGCAACCCTATCCCCGGGTGTCGAATGGCTGTCCCCAAGCCATTCTCAACAAGGAACCGGGCAACAGCCCTGTTCACTGACTGCCGGGCACGGTCCAAACCAAGGAGATCAATGCCTCCTTTATAACAGTGTCTCGGCATGATGTCAGACCATAGCATGATGTAGAAATGACAGGTCACTGCACACTGACATTTTTAAGGAAAGGCCAGTGATCTGTGCGAGATCATTGCCGCCGAGGTGCAGAATCAAAACATCAGGCGGTCCAGCATCCCTGATGGACATCAGGAATGGCAACAGATCCCGCCATCTCATGCTGCGCACACCATACCACCGCATACGTGTGAATGCACTCCACTCCAATGATGCAGCATACTGTGCCGCCCAGTGCACATTACTGTGGCCCACCAGCCACACTGCCACCGGTGTGCATAGACACATAGGGTGTGTAAAAAAAAGGAGAAGGAATTAAGAACATAACTAGGTACTCATGCAGTGAGGGGACATACATATAACGAAAAACGCGCAGATCCCCACCTGCCCATCTGACATATATCAGCCTCAGAGTACCCAAACGCAGCCACAGTTGACGCGGCGCCTATCCTGAATGAATGGGTGCCATAACGAGCCTCATGGAGGCCCACACTGTGAAGTGCCATCCCGGTCACCCTCCAGAATTGAAATTTGGTAAGGGGAGACCCATCCTGGTGGCAGAACAACGGGCCAGGGTATGTACCACGCACTGCCAAAAATGCTTGTAGGGCACCAACCGGACAGATGTCAGCCAATGTACATCGTAGCAGTCTAACACCACTGCCTTCTCCATGCTGATCGGCCTTTGAGGAACGAATCCTCAACTGAGCCCACTCCTGGTTGATAGACACATCTTCGTGTTCCAGTGCCCTACAAGACACGTCCCCCTTTGACAATGGGACCAGTTCGCTGATTCTCAGAGCTCCAAAGAAAGCTATGGTGGTAGCTGCATGAAAAAGAGACTCATACCTATCATAACACAGTCTATGCCAACCTCGAGCAAGGTGGGACAGAATACACAGTGAAACAGGGTGACGTGTGTCCGGGCGGCGGCCACGTTCACGTGTCCACCCTTCCAATACATGGTGTATACAGAAGTCTCTCACACAGTCAGAAAAGCCCCGTGCCTTGGCCATGAATGCCAAGGCCAAAAGCCTGGTGGCGATGGTGCGTGGGGCCAATCCCTGATCATGAAGGTGCACCATATACTGTAAAACCTGGTCAACCAGTATAAGCCACATTTCAGGCAACTGCCTTTGCCTGCAAAAGGTCCTAAATTGAAGGAGTGTATGCTGATATGCCTTACGCGTGCGAGGTGCCAAAGACATGCCGATCGCCCGGTTCACCTCTCCTCGCCAAAGGTCCACATCTCGGCCGGGAGTGGAGAGGGAAGTTCCTCTGCGTCTGGAGCCAAGGCACGGAACCGGGAGATCTGCAGGCAGGATAAAGCGTCAGCAATATCGTTATTAATGCCTGGCACATGTCTGGCCCTGAAGAGCACATTAAGGTGCAAGGACGTAAGAACAAATTGGCGAACTAAGGCCATGACTTTGGGGGACTTAGATGTTTGGGCGTTGACAATGTGCACCACAGCAGCATTGCCACACCAAAAGTGAACCACAGAATTAGCCCACCTGTCCCCCCCAGAGCATAAGGGCACCCAAAAATTGGAAAAAAACTCCAGGAACGTAAGATCGCGTAAGCGATCCATGCCCTGCCATTCCTGGGGCCATTTACCATAGGCTCACTGTCCTTCAAAATAAATCCCATACCCAAGGGAGCCAGATGCATCCGACTGTACTTGGAACTGGGGGCTGACCATAAGCTCAGATCTCCAAAAGGAGACACCATTAAAGTTCTGTAGGAATGTGAGAAAACCGACAAGTCTGCTCGTAAACCCCTAGTCAGACGTACCCTGTGGTGTCGTTTAGAAAGGCCCACCATAGCATCACAAAGACGCCTGGCGAAGGCTCTGCCTGGTGTCACCACCCTGTAGGCGAAGTTCAGGTGGCCGTGAAGCACCTGCAACTCCTGGAGAGACACCTTACGCTTGGCAAGCATTGCCAAAATCGCATCAGAGATCCGAGTCACCTTTTCCATAGGCAATCGGGATGTCTTGGCAATGGTGTCGATGTCAATACCCAGAAAGGTAAGGGTGGTGGCTGGGCCCTCTGTCTTTTCAGGTGCTAGGAGAACACCCAGTTCCCCCATGAGCGCCTGAAACATGGTGAGCAGGCGTCCACACGTGGCCGAGTCATGTCCACCCCCGAACAAAAAATCGTCAAGGTGGTGGGCTACAGACCGGGACCACAACCTGTGAACAAATGCCCAATGGAGGAATGTGCTAAATCGTTCGAAGGCCGAGCACAAAATGGAACAGCCAAAAGGCATGGCCTTGTCCACATAAAACTTGCCCTGGAAACAAAAACCTAACAGCTCAAAGTTGTCCGGGTGCACTGGCAACATTCGGAATCCCGATTTGATATCATACTTTGCCAAGAGCGCCCCGGGACCACATGAGCGTACCATCTGTAAGGCCTGGTCAAAGGATGTATACCGAACAGAGCAAAGGTAATCCGGTATAGTGTCATTGACCAAGGAACCTGCAGGGTAAGAAAGGTGGTGAATCAGACGAAATTCACCCAGGGACTTCTTAGGAACTAAACCCAGAGGGGATACCTTTAAGTTAGGCACGAGTGCCCTTCTTGTTCCGGCGCTCACACCGCCTCCGTGTGCCTGAGGGCCGGTGGGTCACGAGGCAGAGGAAGGGGTTCCCAGGGGGCGGGGGGGCGTTAAATGGCCCTGCCACCCTCTGTTCTCTAACCTCTTTGGCTATCTTCTCCGCAGCAATGTCTTCATTACCCCTAAGAGACAGTAGGTTCGGGGCATCCTGAGGCCCACGAACACCCCTGAACGGGATGCGGAAGCCAAACTTAAAACCTTCAAGCAGGTAGATCGCATCATCCTGTCTAGGATAAGCGCGCAGCCAGTGTTCAAGCATCGTGAAATTAATTGGGGAGGGGGCCTTCTGTATGGGTAGCACCATCAGAGGGAGCTCTGGCCGCCCCCTGGGAACCCCTTCCTCTGCCTCGTGACCCACCGGCCCTCAGGCACACGGAGGCGGTGTGAGCGCCGGAACAAGAAGGGCACTCGTGCCTAAATCTACACTGGTGCCTGGTGCACACTCCGTTGGTGGAGAAACTCCAATACAGCAGGTGGGCTGGAACCCCCTGCCCCGCCGGCTGGTGGGGAGTCTGTGTAGTAGCAGCCCGCTGTATGGCATGGCCACAGTGGTAACGGTCACCAGGCGCTGGCCGCGTAGGGGTCATATACAGTAGCCACAACTGCTGGCAGGGCTCGTCCCACCGCATCTCAGGGTGAAGGGCCGCCCTCATCCTAAATTCTTCATCATAGGCCAATCATGACGGGCCAGGGAAATCAACCACGGCCCGGTAAATATTGTCCAGGCACTGGACCATTGGGATGGCCAAATCAGGACAGGCCCTTAGATATACTGCCATGTATATCAAATAGGCTGGTAACCAATTGGCCCAAGTGCGAGGCGCCTTACAACGATGGGACAACTCCTTGTCCCTGTTGTCCTGCCCCTCCCTCTCCTCCTGCGTGGGTTCACAGTTAAGGAGGGTGAAAATGTCAATATATTTCCCATGCCATATCTTCTCCCTAGTAGCCTGGGATAAATGGTCACCCAGGGGTAGGGAGTAAACTGGCCATCGGCAGGGCAGCCGTTGGCACGGATTGAAGTGGGGGAACACATAATGTGCCCTGTCGGACCCCAGAGAAGTTAGACGGAAGCGTTGGGGCGGGCACCCCTGTAAGAACCTGGGGGTAATTGGGAGCCCAGGAGGTAACAGGGTAGTGTGCATTGAACTGCCCTCCCGCAGTAGCCTGTTGCGGCCATGGCCACTGGACCCCCCAGTGTTATGAGCTAGTGTCACCGGTGTGCTGACTTGACCAGGATACTCACTCGGTGCACCCCCATGGGCTGCCCCCACTGGGGGTTCCGGCCCGTGGTGGGCGTCGGAGCTCGTGATGGTCATCGAGCTCTGTGTCTCGGTGCATCCATGCCAAGCAGGACCGGTCCCTGGTGGAATGCCCTGCTGGAACGGCCAGATGGGGAGCTGCGAAGCGCCAGCCTGCGCTGGCCTGATGGCCTCCAGCAGCTCAACCCTGTTGATGGCCCGCTGCGCGGCAGTGGCAGGCATGTGGACCGCAGCCGAAGAGCTGCCAAGCCCACCCTCCGTTGGTGGTGGAGCAATTCCCATGGATGCCTCGAGTGCCGATATGCGGGCATGGAGAGCATCCACAGTGTCAGACCCACCAAAATAAGGTGGGCCGGGTGGGCCGGATGGCCCACCGGGCAATTGATCAGCGGGCTGAGGGGGAAAGCCGTGTGGCAATCCCTGGGCAGAATAGGGCCAGGCCCAGTAATCTGTCCCATGGGGGGCTGGTGGAATGGCGGGGCGCGATCCCGCGCCACGCCCGAATGACAAAGGTGCAATAGGGGCAGAAACCCCAGGTGAGCAGACCCACGCAGCCCCCGCCCGAGTCCCGCGACTGGGCAGGTAAGCAGGGGCCTGGTCACCCGCATTGGTGGCAGTGTTGCCTTATCCACTGCCACCAATGTGGATAAGGCAACACTGCCACCCTCCCGTGGGGAGCCAGCCCAAGCCCTCCGGCCCGATGGCAGACCCGAAGAGGAGGTCGAGGGGGTAGGCCGAGCCCTCCCCCTTGTACGCGGCCTCGGGGCCGCAGTAGCCTTTCGTTGGGTGCCATGGCCACCCAAGCGCTGAAGGACTGATCGGAGGAGAGATATCCTCCGATCAAGAAATAAGCCCCCAAAGGAACGAGCAGCATCGGAGCAAACTTCTCCGCTCCATCGCTGTTCTTAAAATGGCAGCAAAGCTGCCTCGTGACACCCCTTTTATAAAGGGATGGCCACGCTCCCTAACTAACCGTGATGTATGAGTCCGGGTGGGGGGCCGCAAAGAGCATGGTGGCCATTTTGGCGCCGCGCTTGCATTCTACGCATCGTACCTGTCAACCTTCCCAGATTGGCCGGGATTTCACGGTTTTCGGTGCCGATTTGTCCCATTTCCTGTCCCGTGCTGCAAAAACCCTGGAATTTAGCAGTGGGGGAAGGAGGTACTGCACAGCCCTTCTGCGCAGGTCGCCTTCTACACAAGCGGTGTATCCTTCTACGCATGTGTAGAAGGGTTTTACGTTTGCATAGCCTCGTTCTACGCATGTGTAGAAGGCTACACCGCTTGCGTAAGAGGCTATGCCGTTTACATAGGAGGCTACGCCGTTTGCGTAGGAGGCTACACAAGTGGTGTAGTCTTCTACACATGTGTAGAAGGTGACCTGTGCAGAACCGTTTGCGCAGGTCCCGTATTTTCCGGAGCCACGGTTGACAGGTATGCTACGCATGCATAGAACTTTTCTACGCATGCATAGAAGGGTTCTGTGCAGAAGGGGATGCATAGAACCCTTCTACGCATGCGTAGAACTGACCAGTGCAGAATGTTTTTGTGCAGGTCTGTTGTACGCATGCATAAAAGCCTTCTACACATGCATAGAACTGACCTACACAGAACGGTTCTGCGCAGGTCTGTTGTACGCATGCGTAAAAGCCTTCTACGCATGCGTAAAATGGACCTGCACAGAACTGTTCTGCACAGGTCCCGTATCTTCCGGAGCCGCGCTTGACAGGTATGGAATAGGTACCACTTCAATGGGAAGGTAAACAGCATTCCAAGCACTCCGGTGGCCAGTCATGTCCATGGAAATGTCTGCAGATGCAGATAGCACTACCTCTTTGGCTTTAAGCAGAGATGAGCACTGAACCTTAGAATAAGATACGACTTACTCTCGAACAAGGGCAACCTTTACCAAAGTGTAAACAATAAACCCAACCATTCACCAGTTGTGCCTACTCCTGGACTGGGACTCCTTGCTCATGGTCACACATGCTCTGGTCACCTCTAGATTATTGTAATGTGCTTTACATGGGGCTGCCCTTGACAACCATTCAGAGGCTGAAGCTCATCCAGAACATGGCTGCCTGGTTGGCGATGGGGTGCGGGCATTATGCCCGCACCTCACCGCTGCTCTGGGAGCTTCACTGGTTACCAGTTTCCCTCCAGGTGCAATTCAAGGTGCTGGTAATGATCTTTAAAGCCCTACATGGTAGTGGGCCAGGATATCTAAGAGACCACGCCTCCCCAAGAATATCTGTTCATACAACCAGAGTGGACCAGAGGGGCTCTCTAATTGTATCATCGGCTAGAGGGGCTCGTCTCTCTAGCACAAGAAGGAGGGCCTTCTCCGTGTTGACACCAGCCCTTTGGAACCTCCTGCCAATAGAGTTATGGCTGCATACGGAATTGCTGGACTTTAGGAAAGCACTGAAAACCTGACTGGTGGGCCAGGTGTGGAACACTGATGGAGGAGTGATCCCCTGCTGCCCTGCTTAAATAAATAATCTGGATCTTCTCTCTTTTTATGGATGGGGTTGGAGGTGTTTTTGAAAAATGGGGATGTTTTTTTAAATGATTTTATTGTGATATTCTTTGTATCTGTTTCTTTGGTTTTTATCTGTCAGCAGCCCAGAGATGCCTTGGCGAGGGGGCGGTGATACAAATGTGGAAATTAAATTAAATTAAATTAAAACCAGATAAGGTAATAAATAATGACTAAAACAATAACAATGCCCTCAAAACAGCACATAATGGCAACAGAATAGGATAGTTGAATCTAATAGGATAAGAAGGGAGGAGGGTGAAGGGAATGGAGGATGGTCATTGTTTGCAGTGGCAGAACAGCAGAGAGAGTGGCAAGATGCCAAAGAACACTGGGCTGTTGTCTTCTGTGCAATTGCAGAGGCAAGGGAATAACATCTGGTAATCTCTTCTCACTCAGTCATCAGCATGGGCCTGGTTAGGAAAGTTACTTTTATAAATATCTTGTTCCTCATTGTTCCTCTTTAATATTAGTATGCTCCTTTGATGGCGTAGTGGTTAAGATGCTGAACTGAAGACTGGAAGGTCATCAGGTCATCAGGTCATCAGTTTGAGACACGAGTGCTGCATGACGGAGTGAGCTCCCTTCTCTAATCCAGCTCCTGCCAACCTAGCAGTTTGAAAGCAGTGTGAAAGCAAGAAATTTCAAGTAAATAAATAGGTACCTCTTCAGTGGGAAGGTAAACAGCATTTCTTGCACTCTGGTGTTTAGCCATGTCTCCCACATGTCCATGGAAACGTCTGCAGACACAGACAGTACTGGCTTTTTGGCTATAAACAGAGATGAGCACTGAACCCTAGAGTCAGATACAACAGGCTTTTGAGCAAGGGAAACCTTTACCTTTACCTGGGAGTAGCAGCTTGTTATTTCTTCAGTTCCTTCCCTATATTGTTTTGGGGTAGGGACATTACAGTAGAGGCAGGATTGCTGCATATTTTATGTGAAACAAATATCTCATGCTGTGCAGGATTTGGTGCTGAAGCCAATATGAAAGAGCTGTCTGCTGTTTCCACTTCACACAACTCTTCTATCAGGCAGTGATGTTTATCTAGTAGAATAGTGAACAGCACAAACAATCCAAAATTTAAAACATTCAGTTGTTCATGTGGAAAATATAAATATTTAATTATATATGTGGCAGGTCAATAAGGTGCCTTTCAAGGTTCTGATTAACAAATATAATTACCGTAAAACCCAAATAAAAATAGTGAACAAAAATTAAAGTTCTTACAGGCATAATACAGAGAGAGGAAAAGCAATCTTTACCTATCAAATGGTGCATGGGCCATGCGTGTCCAGCATGCATGGCCGCACCCATCCCAACCATCCTGTACCAAGCTGCCCACATTTACCTTTTGACCCTGTGAGCATCACCACAAGGGTACGGAAGCCGAGAGTCAGGCCAACACCCCACGAACCAAAACAAAAAAAAACTATGCTTCCCAGCATCCTCCTCACCATGCAACCCCTCAGCCAATCAGGCTGAAGAGTGCAAGCGCAGAGGAGGCATGGCAGCCGGCACATGTGTAAAAAAAAAAACGGCTGACGCACGAGCCACTTCCCTCCAGGAAATGAAGGCCAGGAACGGTTCTCCCTTCTCGGCCTTCGTCTCCCAGAGGGAAGCCATCCCCGCAACCCCAAGGACGAAGGCCGGTGCTGGCCTCGCCGTGGCTTCAGCAGGGTTGCAGGGAGGTTGGCAAGCCCCTCTTCTCCCCATGGCCCTGGCAACGAAGGCCGAAGCCGGCCTTGCCACAGCTTCAGCGGGGTTGCAGGAAGGAGGGGAGCCCCTCTTCTCCCTGCTTCCCTGGCAGCAAAGGCTGGGACCGGCCTCACCGTGGCTTCGGCAGGGAGAAGAGGGGGAGCCCATCTTCTCCCCATGCGCCTTTGGCGGGGTAGCGGAGAAATGAACCACTTCCCTCAGGGAGACGAAGGCCATGAATGGAGCACTGTTCTTGGCCTTCACCTCCCAGAGGGAAGCCATCACCTTCCACGGAGGGAAGGGGCCGAAAACTTTGGCCCCCGCCCACCAGGGAAAACAAACTGCTTCCCTCAGGGAGACGAAGGCCAAGAACAGCACACCGTTCTCGGCCTTCATCTCCCTGAGGGAAGCCATTACCTTTCACGGAGGGCAGAAGCCAAAAACTTTGGCCCCCACCCACTGAGAAAAATGAAACGCTTCCCTCTGGGAGACGAAGGCCGAGAATGGTGCTCTGTTCTTGGCCTTCATCTCCTGGAGGGAAGCCATCGCCTTCCACGGAGGGCGGGGGCCAAAAGCTTAGGCCCCGCCCACCAGGGAAAATGAACTGCTTCCCTCTGGAAGAAGGTGCCAGGCAGGGATCCGCCAGTGTAAGCTCCTCCCCTGACGGATTCCTGCCTCTCACCCTAGACATTCTCCCTCCATTGTTAGGAGGGCTGTTTTCGAAACATCGGAAGGAGAATTACAAGAGCGAAAGGCAGAAATCCGTCAGGGGAGAAGCCTACCCTGGCAGGTCCCTGCCTGCCGCCCTTGCCGTGTTTTTGGCCAAAAAATATATAGCCCAAAAGATTAAAAAACCAAAGCCTGCCCGGTTAGGCCGGGCAAAAAATGCTAAATCAGAAATATTCAGATGTAAGTGAGCAGCATTCCTAAACTATCATTATCTAGTTTTCACTAAGGGTTCCTTTTGATGTAGCTGTAACCAGCATAACATTGAACCAGGAGAGAGTTTCACCTGAGGTGATTCTTTCACCCAAGGAGTAGGAGAGTCCTACAATATTGAAAACACATGACATTTAGTGGATTAAATATTTAAAAGCAGCAGATATTGTACTGAAGCTGAAAGCGTCCCTCAGAAACCGGGCTGAGAAAAGCTAGAGTGGAGGGGGGTTTCTCTCTCCTTGTGTGGGGAATGAGGCAGGACCAGCAGTAGGCACTATGACATCACTGCTTACTGGAGCAAGGATGTGGCTTTTAAGTTGTTCCCTGTCCTAGCTTTGGTCTCTTTGCAGTGGAATTCAAATAGCCTACTCGCCTACCTTGCAGACTAGAGTACTTATTGGGTTGCTTTCACAGGCCAGATATGGATTTTTGCTCCTATCTTCTGGATTGGCTGATCTTTTTGAAACTCGGGCATTATTTGCCTATCCCATTATGGCATTATGGCATCCTTAAACCATGGTCATGGAAACAGATCACATTTATAGTTGGTGGGTAGGGCTGGGTTAGGATTTTCTTTTGCCTTCATTATCAACTTAATGCCACCTTACCAAGACTTCTGAGCACATGTATCTTCTGAATCATTTTGTGAGTAAATGTTTGAGATCCTTTGGCATCCCTACTGAAATCTCATGTGATCATATTACACTTCAAAACACTCATTGTTCAGCATTATGTGACAGTGCACAAATTTGTCAAAATGATCCCTTACTCCAGAGAGAAAGAGATGAAACAAGCAGACTGAGAAATAGAGGGAGCATCTACTCCAGGCCGCCGCCGCTGCCGCCGCCGCCGCCACCACCATCAACAACAACGTAAATTCTGATTTAGGACAACACATTTCCAGGGGTTTTTAGAAAGAGAATACTGGATCAAACCTAAAGCCTAAGATGTTAAAGTCAACGTCTTAGTTTTAAATTTAGTGTTAGCTTTCCTGGATCAAGTCCACTTTATCAGACATAAGAGTGAGAGTTCATGGCATCTATTTATACACATCAGGTACACAGGTAAAGAATGGAATATCAGAAAGCAAAAACAAACAAATAAACTCTGCAGCACTTTAAAGACTAACGGCTATACTTTCAATGTGAGCATTCATTTATCAAGTCCACTTCATTAGACACAGGAGTGAAATAGCAAGCATGAGCTTAGATACACCAGATACAGAGTCATAGAGTGATTAAATCAGAATGACTAATAATCATGCAAATCAATACATCTTCCCACAACTGGCAATGGCAAATAAACTCTGGCTGTTATTCGGATCAGCTCTAAATGTCTCCTATTCAATTTTTAATGTGGGGAAATGCAAAACAAATACCTGGCATTGAATTTATGTTAATGAATTTAACCTCTGTTTTGTTGTGTGAGCACATCCCCCATTCTGTGAGACATGCTGTGAAAGAAGATGGGTAAGCATAACAGATAAGTTTGCAAGTCAATGTGGTTTCTTTTTTTACAACTGGTAATACCTGTTATTTGCAGGCACACCCCCCAAAGAAAGACTCAGACACCGGTATATGGATAAAGGCATCGGGCCACTTTTATTGAATAATGCCCTAGTCCGAATTATAACTTTCAATTGGTGTAATCATCCAATTGTAATTCTTTAAGGCAAGCAGGCCGCAGTAACACTGGTAAGGTTCCTCCCAAAATGCCAATGGCAATTGGCTACATGTAACAATTTTTATCAATTTGTTTGTTGACACAAACAAATTGTTGACCCGAGTCAATAAACTATCAACTGACCCCACCCTATGACGTGTATCCGTTAAAATATCAAGGTGATGCAGGCTGTGAAGCTCCTGCCATCACCCCTTGCCTGGTTCGCCCTTGACCGGCCAAACCTCTTTCCCCTGTACCTGTCTAAGTGTTGGACGGTCAATTGTGAACCTACCAGATACCTATGGGTCATAAATCTTTACCTTACCAGTGCTACCCGCCCAAAGTGACCAAAGTCAGAATTACCCCTTTTTTCTAACACTAGCAACAGTGTGGGATGGGCAAAAAAGCGAGAACCAAAGAGCCAATTGTAGGTTCAAGCCAAAAATTCCCACCCAGCCCCAAAGCGACCAAAAATTCACACTGTTCACTAGGGAGGGGGTGGAGGGAAAAACTTCTCCGCTCCGTCGCATTCTAAAATGGCAGCTCGGCTGCCTCGTGGCCACCCCTTTTATAGAGGAGTGGCCACGCCTCCTAACTACCCGGATGTCCGAGTCTGGGTGGGGGGGGCAACAAAGAGCGTGGCGGCCATTTTGGCACCACACTTTCATTGCAGGCGCACCCCCCAAAGAAAGACTCAGACACCGTTATATGGATAAATGCATCGGGCCACTTTTATTGAATAATGCTCTAGTCCGAATTATAACTTTCAATTGGTGTAATCATCCAATTGTAATTCTTTAAGGCAAGCAGGCCGCAGTAACACTGGTAAGGTTCCTCCCAAAATGCCAATGGCTATTGGCTACATGTAACTATTTGTATCAATTTGTTTGTTGACACGAACAAATTGTTGACCAGAGTCAATAAACTATCTACTGACCCCACCCTATGACGTGTATCCGTTAAATATCAAGGTGATGCAGGCTGTGAAGCTCCTGACATCACCCCTTGCCTGGTTCGCCCTTGACCGGCCAAACCTCTTTCCCCTGTACCTGTCTACGTGTTGGCTAGTCAATTGCGAACCTATCGGATACCTATGGGTCATAAATCTTTACCTTACCAGTGCTACCCGGCACACGGGGAGGCATCCATGATGACTCACCGCCCCCCCCCCCCAGACTGTCAGCTCGGTCACCAGGCCTGCTTGCACCTCATCCAGAAAGAGGTACATACCTCTAGCCGACAGGTGGACCCCATATCCTGCCTACAGGTCTAAATTTCTGTAAGCCTATCCTCAGATATCTAATGGCTGTCCCCCAAGCCATTCTCAGCAAGGAGCAGGGCAACAGCCCTGTCCACTGACCGCCGGGACGGTCCGAACTGCGGAGATCCATGTCTCCTCTAAATTGGTGTCTCGGCACGATGTTAGACCATAGCGACCGTGTGTAAGCCATAAATGATATAAAACGCCAGGTCACCCCACCTCGACAGTTTAAGGAAGTTCAGTGATCCGTGTGAGATCATTGCCGCCGAGGTGCAGAATAAGAACATCAGGCAGTCCAGCATCCCTGATGGACATCAGGAATGGCAACAGTTCCCGCCCCTTCATGCCGTGCATACATACCACCGCATACATGCGGATGCACACAGCCCGAGCTGGGGTCCACACTCTGTCACTGCAGCATATACTGCTGCCCAGTGTACATAGCTGCGGCCCACCAGCCCCACTGCCACCGGTGTGCAGAGACACACAGGATCTGTAAAAGAGGAGAAGGGATTAAGGACATAACTAGGTACTCATACAGTGAGGGGACGTACATATAGAAAAAATACGCACACACCCCCACGTGCCCACCTATATCCACCTCTGAGTACCCCAAACGCAGCCGCAGTCAATGCGACGCCTATCCTAAATAAATGGGTGCCATAACAGGCCCCACACTGGAAAGCGCGGTACCAGTCACCCTTCGGAACTTAAATTTGGTAAGGGTAGACCCATCCTGGTGGCAGAAAAACAGGCTGGGGTGCGCAGCAGGCACTGCCAATCGCATGTAGTGCACCAACCGGAACGATGTCAGCAAATGTACGTCATGGCAGTATACACCACTGCCCACTCCATGCTGATCGGCCTACGAGGGACGAATCCCCAACTGAGCCCACTCTTGTTTGATATAGACATCTTCGAGTTCCAGTGCCCTACAAAACACGTCCCCCTTTGACCATGGGACCAGCTCGCTGAGTCGTCGAGCTCCAGCAAAAGGCTATATCGGTAGCTGCATGAAAAGAGACTCCTCCTACCTACTGCAATAGTCTATGCCAACCTCGTGCAAGGTGGGTCAGAATATCTGTGAGAATAGGGCGACGTGTGTCAGGCGGCAGCCACGTACACATGTCCACCCCCTAATACATGGCTTATTCAGAAGACCCTTGCATAGTCAGGAAAGCCCCGTGCTTTGGCCATGAGTATCAATGCTCAAAGTTTGGTGGCTATGGTGCGTGGAGCCAACCCCTGATCATAGGGCCGACTATACAATCTAAAACCCAGTCGACCAATGTCGGCCGCATTTTGGGCAATTGCCTTTACCAACAAAAAGGCTCTAAAGTGAAGGATTGGATGCCAATGCGCAGTGCGCGTGCGAGTTACCAATACATGCAATTCGTCCAGTTCATGTCTCCTTGCCAAATGACCATACCCCAGCCAGGAGTGGAGAGGGTAGCTCACAAGCGTCCGGAGCCCAGCCGCGGAACTGGGCGATCTGCAGGCGGGGGAAAGGATAAGCAATATCGTTATAAATGACTGGCACATGGTTAGCCCAAAGAAGCGCCTTAAAGCGCATGAACCCCAGAACAATATGCAAGCTGAGGCCATGACTCAGGTGATTTAGACATTCGGGCATTGACAATGTGCACCACCGCAGCATTACCACACCAAAAATGAAGCACAAAATCAGGCCGCCTGTCCCCCAGAGCATAAAGGGTACCCAGAATTGAGAAGATATGTTAGAAACATAAGATCCCGTAAGCGATCCGTTCCCTGACATCCCTGGGGCCAATGGCCATAGACCCCTGTCCTTAATTAAATCCCCCCACCCGGGGAGCCGGAGGCATCCGACAGTACTTGTAACTGGGGCTGACCAGAAGCTCAGACCTCCCGATGCAACAGCATGGAAGTCCAGTGGTAATGTGAGCCAAACCAACAGGTCCGCTCATAAACCCCTAATCAGCTGTACCCCACGGCTTCATTTAACGAGACCCGCCACAGCGTGACCCAGACACTAGGTGAGAGCACTGCCTGGTATTACCACTCTGCAGGCGAAGTTGATGCGGCCCTGTATCACATGTGACTCTAGTAGAGGCACCTTCCACTTGGCAACATTGCCACCTTGCAGCAGGAGCCGCTCACCCTGACCAACAATTTGGTCACCTGGCCCTCTTGCACGTCATTCAAAAGAGAGGTGCCTCGACTTGTTGACCGGTGAACCCCATCTCCAGAATACAGGCCAAATTCCTGTAACCCTATCCCCTGACTACAAATGGCTGTCGCCGGGCCATTCTAGATAAAGAACCAGGCAGCAGCCCTGTTCACTGACCGTCATGCACGGTCCAAATGCTGGGACAAAGTGTCACCCATGATATTGCATTGGCATGATATATGACCATAGCAATCATGTAGACGGCCATAAATGGCCAAGAAACGCCAGGTCACTGCACTCGGAAGTCTTTAAGTCCGGGCCAGCAATCCGGTAAGATCACCACCTCCGAAGTGCAGCATTAAAACATGTGGGGGCCCAGCATCCCCAATGGACATCAGGAATGTCAACAGTTTCCGCCACCTCTATGCCATGCACCCATACCACTGCATACACGCGGTTACGCATCGTCCGAGATGGGGTCCCTATTCTAATGAAGCGGCATACTGTGCCGCCCCAGTGCACAGGGTTGTGGTCCACCAGCCACACTACCACCAGTGTGCGGGGACACACTGTGTCTGTAAAATAAGGAGGGAGAATAGAGGGCAGACAAGGCACTCATTCAGTGCAGGGACGAATGGACAGAGGAAATTGGGCAAATCCACACCTGCCCCTGCAACATATGTCGGGCTCTGGGCACCCAAACGGAGCTGCAGCTGATGCGGCGCCCAACCAGGCAGAATTGGTACCAATTTCAGTTCAGTCAGGGTAGACCCGGCTTGGTGGCAGACGACAGGCCGGAACGCGAACCAAGGGCTGCCACAAAAACTTGTGGGGGAGCGACCAGACATATGGCAGCGCCAGGCTAGTAGCCTCTCCCGGCTGATCGGCCCTTGAGGAGCGAAGCCTCACCATAGCCCACTCCTGATTGCGCAACCCATGATCTAGCGCCAGTGCCCTGCAAAATATGTCCCCCATTGAAGGTAGTAGCAGCTAACTCAATCTGGGAGCTCCAGATCAAGGTACAAGTGGTTGCCCGAAAGTGGACTCTCCGCATGCAGCATAAGCGTTGCCGCGTAAGAGTCACATACAGTAACCACACTCGCTAACAGGGGTTGTCGCTGGCCTCATAGGGGAAGGGGCCGCCCTAAGCCTAAGATCTTGACGTATGCTAACCATGACAGGCCAGGGAAAACAACCACGGCCCTGCCATCATTGTCCCAGCACTGCACCGTTGGAATGGCCAAATGAGGACGGGCCCTTATACATCCTGCCATGGATGCCCAATAGGCTGGCAACCAAACGGCCCCATGGGGGGGCAGGGTGTGGCGACGGGGCAACTCCTTGACCCTGTCGTCCACCCCTAATCCCCTAATCAGTGTGTTCACAAGGCAGGAGGGAGAAAACGTGAATATATTCCCCAAACCACAGTGCCCAGCTAATAGCCCAGTACAAGTGGGCACCCGGGGCATAGAGCAAGCGGCCGACAGCAGAACCACCGTTGTCACTGATTGTAGTGGATAAACACATAACCGGCCCTACGGGCCCAGGGGAAGTAAATAAAAGCATAGGAGTGGTAACCCCATTAAGAGCCAGAGTGTAATTGTCCTGCTGCGACTATGGCCACTACACACACACACACACACAGTGTGACAAGCTAGTGCCAGAGGTGTGCTAACTTGACCAGGATACTCACTCGGTGCACCCCCACGAGCCACCCCAACTGGGGGTTCCGGCCCGTGGCGGGCATCAGAGTTCACGATGTCCCTCTCGCTCCGTGTTCCTGTGCATCCTGGGCCGGCTGGGGAGCCGCGAGGCGCCAGCCTACGCTGGCCTGAAGGCCTCCGGCAGCTCAACCCTGTTGGCGCGCCCACCATCCGAGGTGGCGGAGCAATGACCATAGATGCCTCCATTGCCTAAGTGGAGGCAAGGGAGCTTCCGCAACACCTAACCCACCAAGACAAGGTGGGCCGGATGGGCTGGATGGCCCCACCGGGTAATTGATACGGGGTAACCCATGGTAATCCCCAGGCATAATAGGGGCATGCCTATCAATACGGCCAATGAGGGGCCGGAATGACGGCGGGGTGGAAACCCACACCATGCCGAAGTGGGTCGCTATGCCCAATCCGGGCCATTAAGCAGCGGGGGTAAGAACCCCAGCGGGGCAGGCCTGTGCCACCCCCCTGCCCAAGCCCCCAGCCTGGGCTCGTGGGACCTGCAGGGTTGCCATCCGAGCCCTCCGGCCCGGTGGAACTCCCACAAAATAAAAGGGGTGGGCTGAGCCCACCACATTGAAGCATCCAGTTCTGCAGTGCTCGGAATCGAACCACTGACTTTCAGCCTCTCAGTCAGCTTTTTAGCCACCTGAGCCACTGCAGTCCGGAGTGAAATCAAGCCTCTTGCAAAGAGGCAAGCAAAGTAAAAAGAAGCCCTGAACAGAGGCTAACAGGGGAGGAAGTGACGGAGCAAATTTCTCTGCCCCGTCTCTTCTAAAAGAGTGCTTGGGAGCCATGTCTCCTGAAGAAACTGCCTCCTGAAGGATGCCTGGCCAGGGATCGGATCCTGAGCCCTGAGTACCGCAGTAGCAAAGAGCAAGAAACTCCGCTCTAAGCCAAAGGTACGAAGGGCAAAGCTCTGAACAAAAAATGCGACGGAGAAAACTTCTCCGCTCCGTTACATTCTAAAATGGCAGCTCGGCTGCCTCGTGGCCACCCCTTTTATAGAGGAGTGGCCACGCCCCCTAACTACCCAGATGTCTGAGTCCAGGTGGGGGACCCCGCAAAGAGCGCGGTGGCCATTTTGGTGCCACACTTTCATTAGATTAATTGTAATGCTTCAACCTTTTGAATTGCAAACAGTTAGCAGATGGATGTAAGACAAACATTGTGGCATC
This sequence comes from Bradypodion pumilum, assembly GCA_035047305.1. NCBI lineage: Eukaryota > Metazoa > Chordata > Lepidosauria > Squamata > Chamaeleonidae > Bradypodion > Bradypodion pumilum. Next base: position 431,338,165 of record JAWDJD010000001.1, read on the forward strand.
ACACATTTGCTAATGAGTTTACCCTTCAGGCCTAGCTATTGTGTGAGAGACCCAGGCCAAGCATCAAGTTATTCCCTTGTTCTGAGAGGTATCCTGAAGCTGGGTGCTTGGCCTGTGGCACTCAAAACTCTCCTCCAGCACCAAAAATAAATCATTTTTTCCTGTTTTTCCTGTTCAGATTTCAGGCTTATACAGGGGATCAGGAAGAGAATAGTGTGGATGTTCTTGATCTTGGTCTCCAGTGACACATCCTTAGTAAAGGTAAAGGTTTCCTTTGCTCGAAAGCCAGTCGTATCCGACTCTAGGATTCAGTGCTCATCTCTGTTTCAAAGCCGAAGTGCTAGTGCTGTGTGCTTCTGCAGATGTTTCAATGGTCATGTGGCACAGAACGATGTGCTCATCTCTCACCAATGACGTTAGGCTGGTACTAAAACTCACCAAAGCGTCCTCCATCAGATCCATTGGGCAAGGTGAAACTTGAGGGTACACATCATGATCCACGTAGCCTTCCTTCCAAAGTTGTCCCTATTTATCTACTTGCAATTTCTTGCTTTCAAACTCAATACATTTGACTATATTTTGTAATTCCTTCCTTGCTGCTTTTTTAAATTCCCAGTCTTCTGATTTAATGACTGTGGTCTTCATTAGGATTGATAATCCAAACAAGGTATACAAATTCTTTCACTATTTCAGTTTCTTCATTGTCAAGGCTCTAACTGCATATAAAAAATTACCTTACCTTGGAGTCATTATTCATCAAGGAGTCTGCACATTGGTAGACATCTCCATGATGGCATTCTGCACATGCAAATGGACATGAGGAAATTAAGTCCATTTGCATGCATATTTTTTTAAGTCATTTGGATATCACTTTACCCGCTGGCTAGGTGGATAATGTGTACCCTACAGTTTTACCTGGCTCAAGGAATCAGATGGAGGATGCTTTAGTGAATTTTAGTACCGGCCTAACGCCATTGGTGAGAGATGGGCATCACTGCCTAGTTAGACCACTGAAGCCCCTATGCCACTACAAGGCTCTCACCTAGCTAGGGATTAAAAATTAACAAGAACAAAAAAAAACTGCCCTCAGTCAGGGCAAACCCTTAATCAGAAGGATCCATCTCCTGGGTTTAACTGATGGCCTTGAGATCTCTGGAATGCATAGCTGCTGATTTGTCAACCCTTGTCTTGTTTGCTCTCTGAGCAAATATTTTCTATAAAAATTAGAAAGTCCTATGGCTTAGGGCTTATGTATACATTAAGCATCTTCATCAGCTATATGTGTTAATTAGAGTTCACATACAATGTGATAAGGAGGAAAGCATACACCATCACTTTCTGGGGATTTCCCCAGTGTCTGAAACTGGCATATAGCCACAGCTGCCACATATGCTTGTCATCTGGAGAAGTCTAACACATTGTGCTATTTGTTTTGTTTTGTTTTCCAATTAGCACACAAGTGGCTATAAAGGAAATCCTATTTATTTAAAATCAAAAGTGTTTCAGAGCAGACCATCTAACTGAGGAGAGATTGCTTTGAAAAATGTGGTGTAAATATGACAATACTCTTAAAGTAGAAGAGGTGGAGGGAAGAAGAAGAAAGAAAAAAATAGGTCAGGAGTTACAGGCAATTTAATGTCATGAGACAGTTAAAGTGGTTTTTTGTAATCAGAGTTGGAATTGCTGCCTTATGAAATCTCAGCAGCTAGGGCCTCATTTTCTACATTGCTTGATGAGTTTTTCTTTTTTAAACAGTGTTACACTATTTGAGCTTTATGCTGCATGATATTCACCCAAGGAATAGTACTGACCTATGCTTCCTTCTCCCATGAGATGTTATTGATTCTGTATAGCAAGGTAATTTAGCTGCTGAGTTGCACTCACAAAATGGAGATAACAAAAAAGCTATTTCAAATCATGTTCTGCAAAACTGACAGTTCTTTGAAGGAAGGATATTTCTCTTCTGCCATTACTGTACTTGAGATGCGGTGTAGCGGCTGGGGTGTAGTAGTAATGGTAGGAAAGGAAAAACACTCCCAAGTGAAGATCGTTGTGATGTTAATTCCGTTTAATCCGGAAGTAGCATGTAGAAAACAATGTAATCATAAGAAGATACTTGTGTCTCTTATTCAATTCATAAGCAGTACACTGAGTAATACAACTGTAATTAGATATCAAAGTGTATGGTTCGAGAAAGTATCTTGCGGCTTTAAATGAATTATAAGCTGTGTCTTTAAGGAAATGTAGACTGTGAAATGGTGATGTCCTTCCGGTAACTGGACATTTCGTTGCACTTTATCAAGCGTCTACAACACAAAATATATACAATGTAATACAATATGTCCAAAAGTTTTTAGAAAGTCTATGTTCAATTTAACATTGTTGAAACATTAATAAAGACTGAGGCTAAAGTTCTTAATTTCATAAAGACTGTATACAAGTTCGGGACCAAGCAAAAACCTCATGGGTAAATTCTGTATATCTATGTATGTACCAAATCTCTTATTGTATGAAATACTAATATTCAATATTCATTACTGACAGTATATAAAACAACTGGGTCAACGACAGAGTAAGCAATCTTATGTTGAACCATTTGTGGACTGAAGGAAACACATACCTAGACGTATGTTTAGAAACAGGACCACCACGGCTCCTCTGGTTAACCACTTTCTTAGCAAACAACACAAATTAGGAGATCTAAAAATGATTGTTTTGGAGACTATCACTGAAAACAAATATCATATTTTAAACTTGGAAAAGGTTTTATTACAAAGAGAAGCCTTTTATATCCATCGATTCAACACATTAACACCACACGGCTTGAATACGGAATGGGAACCATCATCATTTTTATGAACATTTAATCAATATATATGAATAGGCTCAATATGGCTCTCTGAGAAACAACAGGTCCCTTTAAGAATTTTAAAATCAGCATGAGGATTTCCAACTAGGCACTTGCTTCTAGGAGCCTGCATTACATTCCTTTCACATGGCATTAGTATTTTGCCTGACTGATAACACATGAGGGAGTAAAAATAAGATTACTTAAAGAGTAGATGATTATAGTCAGTTAACGCGAGCACACTTTACAAGACTACAGGAGGTGCGGACGCGCGGATTACAAACATAAAGAGAGATATATACGTCTAGGTATGTGTTTCCTTCAGTCCACAAATGGTTCAACATAAGATTGCTTACTCTGTCGTTGACCCAGTTGTTTTATATACTGTCAGTAATGAATATTGAATATTAGTATTTCATACAATAAGAGATTTGGTACATACATAGATATACAGAATTTACCCATGAGGTTTTTGCTTGGTCCCGAACTTGTATACAGTCTTTATGAAATTAAGAACTTTAGCCTCAGTCTTTATTAATGTTTCAACAATGTTAAATTGAACATAGACTTTCTAAAAACTTTTGGACATATTGTATTACATTGTATATATTTTGTGTTGTAGACGCTTGATAAAGTGCAACGAAATGTCCAGTTACCGGAAGGACATCGCCATTTCACAGTCTACATTTCCTTAAAGACACAGCTTATAATTCATTTAAAGCCGCAAGATACTTTCTCGAACCATACAATTTGATATCTAATTACAGTTGTATTACTCAGTGTACTGCTTATGAATTGAATAAGAGACACAAGTATCTTCTTATGATTACATTGTTTTCTACATGCTACTTCCGGATTAAACGGAATTAACATCACAACGATCTTCACTTGGGAGTGTTTTTCCTTTCCTACCATTACTGTACTTGAATCATTTGACTCAAGTACAGACTTGAGCTCATCACTGTTTAAAAATATGGGATGTTGAAATATTGGTCAGTTTGGTGTAATTTATAAACAAAAAAATTGTGGTGCTTCCTCTGAAGCAGAGATCTTTCATTTATTCTAGATATATATTTTGATCAAGATTTCTTCAGAATTGTCCCTTTTCTAGTTTTGTATAAAAGTAAGGGGGGGAATTATACACTTAACATAGCATGAAACTGCATGACAATTTTTCATTACTTCAAAGTAAATGTGGAAGATCATCTGGATTGACACCTAAGCACATAGGGGACAACTTAATTCATCAGTCCCCTGCTGAATTGCCCTAAAAATGACTATAACGTGAGAATTAGCAGGATTAAAATAACTCCCACTGGTTGCAACATGAAGTATCTTATGCTTGCTGACTGTTGTTTTGAAGGGAGAAAGATTTAGTGGGGTGAGGATGTAGTTGTGGGAGAAAAGTTGAACCACTCCTTTTTACAGGCTGCAGTTATAATCTGGAGTTGAAAATTGAACAAATCCAAATCCCATGTAGTGTGGTAGATTTCATACTGGTGATTAGCAGTGAGTTGCACAACTCAGCATACAGCACTTGATGTTCATGAAATTTGATTCCAACGTTACCTCACTGCATTTTCATGGGATACAATGACAACAGGATTTTGTAATTTTTTGGAATAGTAGCCATGTTAGTCTGTGTTTCAGGCATATCAGAAAGTAAAATAAAAAAACAAAAAACATTTCAATCTACCTGGACACTCTACAAAAGACCTGAAAGTTGAGATTCTGGAACAGAGAAATTACAAGACTAGGATCCAGAGAGAGACAGCAGAAATAAAATACATCCATCTGTTGGACACCCACCACAAGGGTTTGAATATTAGCCAGGGTTTTATGGGACATCATCAAATTTGATACACAGATTGTTATATGCTGCTATATATTTTGTACTTTGTTATATTATACCACCTTCATAATATTCCCTTTCACAGCATGTCTCACAGAATGGGAGATGTGGTCACACAGTAACACAGAGGTTAAATTCATTAGCATAAATTCAATGCCAGATGTTTGTTTTGTAATTCCTCACATTCTAATTCCTCACATTGTAATTCCCCACATTATAATGCCTGGTGTTCGTTTGGTAATTCCTCACATTTAAAATTGAATAGGGGACATTTAGAGCTGATCCAAATAACAACCAGAGGTCATCTACCACTGCCAGCTGGGGGAAGCTGTATTGATTTGCATGATGTTGTCATTCTGATTTAATCACTCCATGACTCTGCACTATATAAGCTCATGCCTTGCTATTCCTATGTCTATATTAAAAATATAGCAGTTAGTCTTTAAAGTGCTGCAGTGGTTTTTTTTTGTTCTTTGTTTTTACTTTCTGATATGGAAGGATTTTGCAAATACTGCTGTGTCAAAAATAGTTCTGCATTTCCCCCTTTCATTCCCATTACATTTGGAATAATATACATTTCTTTGAAAATGTTACCATAGGAGGAGAAAATTTCATCCAACAGGATGAAATCCTGTTTCATATCAACAGGAGGTTGGCATCTCATGCTTACATCAGTTTTGGGTCAGCCAAAGGGTTTGGATATGTCTATCTTATTTTTCAGGTTTTGAGAGTTTTGGTCAAAATCAATGAGAAGCTATCTTGAAGTGACAACTACAATGGGGATTTTTCATATAAAAGTGCATGGTCAGCTGGAGTAACAAAGAAAATACAAGCATATGATGCATCCTGAAAGTGAAATACAAAAAGCCAGCTTCTTCTTTTTTTACAACATTTAGGTAACTGAGGGACTCTCTGTAATTCCCTGGCAGAGCAAATGTCACATTTACAATTCTCCCTTCAATATAGCCACTGCTGACTATACTGATGATGAGTGATTCTGGGATATATAACCCAAAAATAAACTTTTTCAAACTGTCATCTGTAGTATTTCTAAATTAAGAATTAGGCAGGTTTCTTTATTGCACACAATTCATAGTCAAAATATTGTGAATTCTCTTTAAACCTTCTTCCCACAGTCTGCCAATAGAAATCACTGTTCACAATCAAGAGGGGTATTATTTCCCAGGAAACAAGATGACAAAGCTTCGGCATGTTTAAAGTCAATTTTCTTTAGTATAAGAGGGAGGTTTGAAGTAGGACCATTTTTAAGGGACTTTAAAATAAAGTTTTCCTCCTAAGACTATACTTGCATGAATTTTCAGAAGAACAATTCGTCCAACCTTACGCTATATATTTTTGTTTTAATGGCATCCTCAAATTGGTTGATTAGTCTCTTCTGTGTCCTGAGAGAGAGTTTAAAAATAAAAGAATGTATTGCTACTCACTGTTGTCTGGTAAGAACTTGTCTTTCTAACCAAGAAAAGTAGAGGAAATAAAATACAGGGCTTTTTGTAACCGAACTTTTGCATTTGCACCCTTTTAAAAAATTCCCAACAAAATTCTGTCCTGCAGATTCAAAGCTACAAAAGTACAGCTGTCAGGAATATTAGATCACTGAATAAAACTGATCAGTTCTAGCAGAAATAATAGTCAAATACCCTCCCCCCCCCCAATAGCTTTTGGTTCTCCCCAATATGCATAAGCAGACATCATTCTATGTTTTTTTTGGGAAGGCAGAATATATACAATAATAAGTGAAGATACATAGTCAGAAAATAACACATCTGATATTCTGAATCTTTATGAGATATTCATGAATTCATCTGGCCCAGAACAAGAGCAATTGGTTATTAATGAGTATTGGCTGAAGGGGATATGTTACCTTTCTTTTGAGATAGTTTTTCTGAGTCATTATCCTCTTCCTTCCAAAAAGGATGAGGCACCCAAGATTATTTTACAAATATCCACTGGCTACTGGAGCACAACAAAGAATTTCAGAAGATCAATCTAAGCTTTATAGACTACAGCAAAGCCTTTGATTTTGTGGATCATAAGAAACAATGGGTTATTCTGGGAGGGGAGGGGGATGGTTGTGCTTCAGCACTTGATTATCCTGATGTGTAAACCTGCATTGTGGACAAAAAGCTATCACCAGGATGTAATATGGAGAGACACAATAGTTTCCTATTGCCAAAGGGTCAGACAAGGAGTATAATATCTACTCAATCAGTATGTAGAAGATATCATACAGAAAGCCAAACTAGATCCAGATGAAGAAGGAAAAAGATTGATGGAAGAAACATCAGTAATTTAAGATAAGCAGATAACACCATTTTATTCTGGCAGAAAACAGCATTAACTTGAAATGATTCTTAAAAGAATAGAAATAAAGTGCCAGAGCAGGACTACAGTTGAATATTAAAGTAAAAAATTATCACTATACAGTTTCCCCAGTTTCACCCTTTTAGCCTAGCTAAAAAATAAAAAATAAAAACTTGGACTAGATGCTTAAGAGAAAGAAAAATAGCATTTAAGGAAAATGTACTTTCTTAAATGATACAATTTGTTTTGCAGGGCACAGTAGAATACTTTTTTTAAAAGGTATTTGCACTTTGCAATTTAGTACATGGTTTGAAAAATTATGCTGAAATTTATTCAATGTTTAAGATAACTTTTACCTTCCAAGATCTTCTTTCCAGCCTAGTTACTGACTAGAAAAATCTATCAATCAATGACTTCTCATTTGATAACTAGTATGGTGCTGTGTAAAGAGTGTCAAACTGCGACTTAGGAAACCTAGGTTCATTTCCTATTCAGTCATAAAGATTGGCAAGTGTGACCAATTCTTTTAACATCCCACAGACTCTGTAAACTCTATCAGGATTGGCGTAAATCAGAAGTGATTTGATTGTAGATAAAAACCATCTACAATTGTTGTGTTGCAGATTACTGAGTTTGCTTCAAAACATTCTTCTAACTTTCCCAAAAATGGCTGTACCATCTTACCAATACCTATTAAGTGACTCTCTGCCCAAAATTTCACAAATTGGTGCTCAATTCATAGAGACAGTACTTAAAAGATACGGCAACTGTATTTCCTAACAAACTGCTGTGTAAGGTATGGTCAGCTCTGGTTGGAATGGTTGAAATGAGTGTATATATTTTGTTAATTCTTTTATTTGTCTTCTTTTTATGGCAATAAAGAATCAATAATAATAATAATAATAATAATAATAATAATAATAATAATAATAATAATAATAATAATAATAATAATAATAATAATAATAATAATAATAATTTTATTATTATTATTATTATTATTATTATTATTATTATTGTTGTTGTTGTTGTTGTTGTTGTTGTTGTTGTTGTTGTTGTTGTTGTTGTTGTTGTTGTTGTTGTTGTTGTTGTTGTTGTTGTTGTTGGATCGGGGCCCGATGCGGGCTGGAAGGTCCTGGAGAAGACTGGTCAAGTAAAGACACACATGGCAAGATGGAGCGAAGACCAATGTTTATTGATCAGAAGGCTCTAATCTTTATACCCTGCCTAGCTCGACCACATCCATAGGTTGCGCGTGGCCGTTACAGGAAAACTGCAGGTCTGCACCTTAAGATTACACAAGTTACTCATCAGGGGTGACTTCACCGGGGGGAAGTTCCTTATCTATCTAATTTACTACTGGGGGCATGCATTGTCTACTGCTATCGGGAGTAAACATGTGCCTAAATTGACTCTTGGACTCAGAGTCTCTGCGGATACAAGATTACCCATTACATGCTTATCGAGTTCATCACCTGGTGATCTTTTGCCCTCTACTATCCAAACTGCCTGCCCGGTCAGCGATCAGTGAATTAAACTATGACTATTAATCCGCTCCCCAATGTCTGTCCCTTCGGAACCAGGCTCCAAGGAGTGTTCCCCCAAGCCGTGGTTCTGTCAGGGACAGTATGCTAATTATGTGCACAGATCCCACATTCCCCCTTTATTTGTTTGATTGGACCTGACAGATGGCTCGCTGTAAGAGTGGCATGAGCTAACATGGAGTGAGGACATTCTGGGGTTTTCTCTATGGGGGACACTTTGACATCAATGAGGGAATACATTGTGCGAAGCAGCAAACTGCTATCGCCAAAATTGCAACACCCACAATCGCCTTGAGCATTGTTTGTAGCCATCCCCATGGAAACCACGACCATAGCGAACTCCACCACCCCCATGTGGCATCTTCCTTGATATTCTTAACCAGGGTATGGAGATCTGTGATCTGACTTTGTACCTTGCGAGAATTGTCTGTGAGGTTAAAACAACACATGCCATGGACTGTCTCACAACCCAAATGGTGTAAGAGCAGGAGGTAGTCTATAGCTGCTCGATTATCCAATATAGCATGGTGAAGCTCCGCTTGCTCTTGATTGAGCAGCGCTATTGCCGCCAGGGTGTGGTTAATGGATTTTGCCAATGCGCAAGCCAATTGACCAATCATGTGAGCATTGCCTACGGCTAAGCCTGGCATGCCGAACAAACTGACCGCCAATGAGACGTATTCAGTTTGCTCAAAAGCCTAATTTAATTAATTTAATTTTCGCGCTTATATACTGCTCACTCAGGCGAACCCGACTCAGGGCGGTTTACATAGCGGACAATAATACGAAATACAGTAACATAACATACAATAAATACAGCAAAAAATCACCAAAAGTACAATTACAAATCCCTGTCCGCAAAAATTACATATCTATATATATCTATATCTATCTATCTTTATATATATCTATATCTATCTATCTATCTATCTATCTATCTATCTATCTATCTATCTATCTATATATATATATATATATATATATATATATATATATATATATATATATATAGATATAGATATAGATATATATCTATATATCTATATCTATATCTATATCTATATCTATATCTATATCTATATCTATCTCTCTCTCTCTCTCTCTCTCTCTCTCTCTCTCTCTCTCTATATATATATATATATATATATATATATATATATATATATATATATATATATATATATATATATATATATATATATATATATATATATATATATATATATATATATATATATATATATATATACACACACACACACACACACACACACACACACACACACACACACACACACACACACACACACACACACACACACACACACACACACACACACACACACACACACACACACACACACACACACACACACACACACACACACACACACTACAATATGCACTACATGTGCACTACAATACAGTTAATGTTAATGTTACTGTCACATGAACTATCTAGCTGGGTGGCACGAACGTGCCGTGTGCAGGCAGATATGTAGGTGCTTGGGGCAACCATATCCTTTGTGGGAAGCAACAGTGTCAAACGACAGATACAACAGAAAGAATCAGATACATTTGCGGGAATATAGTTCCATGTGTGTTGATTACACGTAAAAAACCAGCCTGAAGGCAAAGTGACATGAACAAACATTGAGTCAATAGTCTCTGGATGATTGCAGGTCCAAGTGCTGTTGCCGGGGTCGAGGCAACGGTGATGTGTCCCTTTGACCATGGAACAGCCGGTCATGCAAGCGCAAGTTGAGTTCGGGCTGATCGCCACTCGGGGAGTGTACAGAGTGGCCGCATCAGCCAGTAGGACTTTTGTGACCTGGGTTACCCAGTGCGCATATGTCAAATACCTGATCCTGTGAAACGGGCCAAATATCCACTTCACTAACCAGTCACCGTGCCTGATGTGCGCACCTGGGGTATGACGCACTAGGATGAGACAAGTACTAAGGAGAGAGGCAGAATCAGTTGCCTACCTCAGGCAAAAATTGGACTGATTGACGAGGTTCTCCAATCTTTCCCAGATGTTGTAGTGCAGCCGGGTAGAGAGGTCTCCACCAGGCATCAGATCTTCTGCTCCAAATGAAGCGGCTTGAACCCCTCCCCCCATAAGCAAGGAAAGGATCAAGATGATCGTCGTCAAGGAATTAAAGGTATCTGGGACAAAACCGCAACCACGATGTTCTTTGGAGTTGGTTCTGCATTCTGCTGCCATGCGATGTCAGTCGCCTCCTGGCACAGGGACTTGACCATTCCCCATGTGATCTTTGGCGCTGGTATCGGCTGTCGTCACCTCCTCCGCCTGGTTTCCCCCATCAGAGTTAATTCCTCCATCTCTGGCAGCGGGTCTGGGAATGCCTGGCTCCACACCATTGGACTCAAGATGAGGTTTCACACAACGAGCTGGAATCCAGACGACACAGGAAGGAGACATAATTGCGGCATACCCTCTTCCCCACGTTATGAGTGGTGCTGGGCCCCTCCAAGAAGGATCCGGTGGCACTCGATAACGCACCATAGGGCATGGGAGAGCCTCTGTGTGACGGAAGTGCTTCTCCTGTGGAGTGCAATCTGAAAAAATGTTGAGGTGGTTGTACGTGAATAGTACCTTGTTCAGATAATGCTGTGCCTGACCCTGAGTTTTGGGGAGGGCTAGTTCCTCCCTTTCTGTTTGTTTGCCAATGTAGGACTTGAGCGTCCAATTCACCCGCTCAACAATCGCTTGCCCTTACAGATTGTATGGAACACTAAAAGTGTGCTTAATGTCCCAGGTGTCCATCAACGTGGCCAGCTGCCTGGAGCTATAAGCTGGAGCATTGTCAGATTTGATGTGCCGTGGTGTACCCATGGCCGCGAAACAGGAGAGGAGATGCTGCTCCACGTGGGAATCCATTTCTCCCTCCTGAACCATAGCCCAAACAAACTGTGAAAACGTGTCTATGGAGACATGCATGAACTGCCATCTCCCAAACTGTGGAATGTGTGTGACATCCATCTGCCACACCTGGTTGGCTTCTGTCCCTTGTGAGTTGACACCCCACGAGCCCCCCCCCCCCACTGCCCCTGCAAATTGTGGGCAGGAATGGACTATGCCCTGAGCTTGGGAAAGTGGCAGGTTGAACTGCCATGCAAGTGCTTTGGCATTTTGATGAAAAAATGCATGACTTTGAATCGGAGTCGTGAAGACTCCCAGAACTGACTTCTGCTGAATTTCCTTTGCGGCTGCATCCGCTCTGCTATTGCCCATGGAAATTGGGCCAGGTAAATCCTGGTGACTTCTGATGTGGGCGACATAGAGCGCTTCGGTGCAGTTACACAAATGAAATTGAGTTGTAAGGAAGAGACCTAACTAGTTTTTGTCTATCGCGGGAGTGATGTAGGCTCCCGGTAGACTGTGAAGCAAATTCCGGACATACTGACTGTCTGTAATTATGTTCAAGTGTTCCTTGGCAAAAGTGCGCAAGGCAAGGTTCACTGCTGCCAATTCTGACTGCTACGTGGATTTCTGCAGAAGAGTCAGAAGTGTGCGCCAAGCCTGTTCCTCTTGCCAAGTAAGAATGCCATATGTTCTACCCCCATCAGTGAACACTGTCCTGGCTCCCTGAAGAGGAACCAGGGAAATAACTCACACAAGCTGACTGTCTGCATCTGAAGCGAGACAAGTCTGGGGACTTTCGGCAAATGGTATGCCAAAGATCCTATAAATCCTTCTAATGCAATTGGAAGTGAGTCACCGAGCTGCACTAGCTGCTGGACCTGATCCTTGGTGAATGGAACAACAATTTTCGCTAAATCGTGTCCTGAGATATCCCTTGCTCTCAACCTTCCTCGGTAAATCACTGCGGAAACCAGTTCCTGTGGATGGACGATGTTTCGGGAAGAGGTGTGTGGTAAATACACCCATTCCACGATTTTTGCCCCTCGCTCGGAGTCTACGCCTAGAGCTCCGGAGAACATGGCTCCAGTTCAGACTATGTACAGGTTCAGAACAGGAGCATATGGCCCCTGACTAATCCTGTCCACCCATCTCTGGCTGAGAACTTGGTTGACTTTTTCTCTTAGATCGTGAAGGAGTCGCCATTTCCCTGACTTCTTTTTAATGATGAATATGGGCGAATTCCAGGGACTGGTGGACTGTTCTATGTGTCCTGCATCTAATTGTTCTTTAACCAGGTGTTTTAGGGTGACTAATTTCTCCCCTACGACTGGCCATTGCTCTACCCAGACTGGTGTGTTGGTAAGCCATTTGAGTGGTAAATCCATTACTCAAAGATAAGAGTGGCACAATACTGTTGTAAGATGTCCCGCCCCCAGAGATTGACGTGCATGTTTAAGATATGCAGCTGAATGACCGCTGTGCCATCAGCTCCGGGAATCGTGACTTCCACCCAATCTCGGCCTCTAAACGCTTCCTGAACACCACCTACCCCCATACTTTAGAGACCAGCTCGAGAGCCCACTCTCGTGGCCACTGACTCTGGCTGACCATGCTGACATCAGCTCCCATATCTAATAGCCCATCAAAAGGTCTTTTGTTCAAAAATACCTTTATGACTGGCTGCCGCTTCCACTCTATGTTGGTTTCCACTGTCGCTAAGATCTGGTATCCTTGTACTGTCCCTTCTGTGCTCGAGCGGTCTACCAACCTGGACTCTGAGCTGTCTCTGAGCCTTTCCTGGCTGCCTGCTGGTGGGTGACAAGGAACCATGATCAGTTGCGCTAACGTGTTTCCTTTGTGAATGGTTTGTGGTAGGTGTGTTCAAAGTTGAACCTGGAGTACACCTGAAAAATTGGAGTCAACGACTCCTGGAATTACAAGGATTCCTCGTGTTCCTGCGATACTGTGGGGCAAAATTAAACCTATATAGCCCTTAGGCAGGGGTCCCATGTATTGGGAATCAACCAGATAGACTATACCTGGCAAGTCACACGTGACTTCTGACTGGCAAGTCAAATCTAGTCCTGCACTGTCCTTAGGTCGGCCTGTGCCTCCGGAGTGCAGGGTGGAATGTTCCGTGAATCTAATCCAGCTCTGACTCTTCCAGAGCGACTGTGGTCTCTGTTTGAACCGGGGCCAGAGACAAGCCCGTGCTCTGGTTTCCCGAAGTTGGACAGTTCCTGGCCCAGTGAAAGTCCTTGTTACATTGGGGACATGGGGTGGTCGGACCCTTGGGACGACCTGTGTTTTGGCCATTACCCTTCTTGGATCGGCATTCTCTAGCTAAATGGCCGATCTTGCCACAAGTGTGGCATGCTCCCTTAGTTTTGCCTTTGGGTCTCCTACTGCCTTGCACCGCCGCTGCTAACAGACCCATTTTATAGGAATCTGTACCAACGTCGGCACAAGCCCTGATCATGTCAGTAAGCATCAAATCGGGACAATTGCCCAGTGACTGCAAGATTTTATGGCAGTCAAGGTTGGTGTTGTCTTTTGCCAGCTTCATCATAAGCTCCTGCTGGGCTTGTTCGTTGTCTATCTGCCTACTGATCGCTTCCTCCAGTCTGTTAATGAAGTCCATGTAGGACTCCTGGGCACCCTGTTTAACCGCTGTTTAATTTTTGGCTGTTTTGCCAGCTGCTGGGACCTTGAGATAAGCCCTAAAGGCTATCTCAGCCAACAGTTGGAGTGTGGCAATTGGCAAGGTGGTCTGCGCATCGATGGTTTCAAACTGACCCGACCCATATAGCTGGTCAGGAATTACTGCTCCTCTCATCCTGGCAGCCCTTGCCTGTGCTTCGAGTCAATACTCGCTGTCCCAGAGCAAATACTGGCTTGGATTGAGCATCATTCTCATGACGACCTTCCAGTCAAATGGAATGAGCATCATTGTCTCACAAATCTGCTGAAGTGTACCTCTAGTGAAACGACTCTGAAGTCCCGTTTCTGTAATTGCTTTCCGTATTGCCATTAGCAATTTGTACGGAACCGCTGAGTGAACTGTTTGCTGTTGACCCGTGAGGGCATCCATCTCTATGCGGACTGGGCATAACTGCTTAAGTTCAGCTAGTTCTTCCGCTGATAACTTCCCTTTGATGGTTTCCTCTTCTACCATGTGCTGAATGGAACTTTTAACTGTCTGGGAACTTTTAACTGTCTGGGAACCGCCAGCATTTCCCAAACCTTGAATTCCTTCAGTGGCGTCTGCAGCTGCCACTAAAGGAAAGCTCTCTAAGCTTCCCTGTTTTAGCTTAATTGCCGGATAGAGACCCATCGGGGCTGATGGATCTGACTATGCTGGGGTGTGTGTGGTTCTCGGTCTCTATCTGGACTGGGTCTACCTCTGCAATTAGCTTTCTACATTTACTAGGTGCAGGTAACTGGATTTGGTGTGACGAACCTCTGGGAAGGCATTGGAACGTGGACTGCCACCACAGGCCCTTGGTGGCCTCTGTGATGGTGTCAGGGTTCACAGTTGACCCTGAGCGGAATGTGTTTCTGATGTGCAAGATGCCTCAGAGCTTTGGAGCGTGCTCTACCTCTGGAATGCCTCGCCTCTTAGCATAACTGAATTCAGATCGGATGGCCTTCCGACCTGAACCACTCCGCAACCTCCGGGAAGACTTGGATGTGATTCTGGCATAGAACTGGACCAAGGACGTTGCTTACTCACGAGTAGGATCACATCGGGGTCACCATATGTTGGATTGGGGCCCGATGCGGGCTGGAAGGTTCTGGAGAAGACTGGTCAAGTAAAGACATATGAGGCAAGATGTAGCGAAGACCAGTGTTTATTGATCAGAAGGCTCTAATCTTTATACCCTGCGTAGCTCGACCGCGTGCATAGGTTGTGCTTGGCCGTTACAGGAAAACTGCAGGTCTGCACTTTAAGATTACACAAGTTACTCATCAGAGGTGACTTCACCGGGAGGAAATTCCTTATCTATCTAATTTACTACCGGGGGACATGCATTGTCTACTGCTATCGAGAGTAAACATGTGCCTAAGTTGACTCTTGGACTCAGAGTCTCTGCGGATACAAGATTACCCATTACATGCTTATCGAGTTCATCACCCGGTGATCTTTTGCTCTCTACTGTCCGAACTGCCTGCCAGGTCAGCGATCGGTGAATTAAACTATGACTATTAAGCTGCTCCCCAATGTCTGTCCCTTCGGAACCAGGCTCCAAGGAGTGTTCCCCCAAGCCGTGGTTCTGTCAGGGACAGTATGCCAATTATGTGCATGGATCCCACAAATAATAATAATAATAATAATAATAATAATAATAATAATAATAATAATAATAATAATAATAATAATAATAATAATAATAATAATAATAATAATAATAATAATAATAATAATAATAATAATAATAATAATAGTTTGTATTTCGTGAGTTTTACTCTCTCTTTTAGTATCAGACAAATATTTTCAATAACTAATATAGCAGCAGGAACCTATTTTCTAGCCATATAATTTAACGGTTTTCTCATAAATAGTTGTTTAATATACAATGACATATACATTCCCCTGCCTTTGAATGATGGAGGCTAGACCTTCAGATTTGGTTAGCTCCTGCTTTATCCTCAGTATCAGCAAAATCAAAATATTGTGCATTAGAAAAGGGCAACTAGAGTTCAGGTCTAATTAAGAAAGATTAGCCAGAGGTCTGATTGCTTCTTGCAAAAATGTTACTTTCCCATGATTAACTCAGTAATTCTGTCAAATGTGGGGGAAAGGGCACGTCTGCAAAATCCATATTAATTCAATGAATGTGACAGTTTCTTCATGTATTGAGATTGGATGTAGATTTAGATTTCAGGAACAGAGGAGCTGGATGTATTTTTGTTGTTGTTTTTAAATGCTTCATAACCTCTCAGCTGATTGATAAAAATATATTGAATCATAATAATTAACTTTCCAAGCAATTTATGATGAAAATAATCTTGGAATTTGTATATTCTTTGGCATGCTTTGACAGCACCGCACAACAACGATTTTTCTACTGGAATAACACGTGATTTACATGATACTGAGTGTGCTGATTCCAAATCTGAACTCAGAATTTGCCTGTCATGTGTAGATTTTAAGTTATAGGTGTGCTATAGCTGTTCAAATGGTATTAGATTATGTATTTTTACATGGGAATATTATAACAGTTGCCTGCTGCCGCCTCAGCTGAATCATGTCCTGTGGTGTCATGTATGTTTCAGCTGCTGCTGGGCATGTCTGGGCAAGTCAGTGAGCTGACGTCAGAAATAGACATATGAGGCAAGAAGGACCAAGGGCTTGTCCCTAGTGTGAAACCATCTTATTGGACAGTACAGCTAGGCCATAATGAGCCTGTTTTAAGCTAAAGATGAGTAGGTGCAGCTGTGTTAATAAAGCGGATAAATTTGCTACATTTGTGGCAAATATACCCTGCATGATCAGTGCAAGAACCTAACCAAGAGGGTGAGATTTGCTTACTTAAGATCCCAATGTCCTAGGCAGAATCAGACTTCAGATTTTGACTCTGCACAATAGTATAGCACACATGGATTAGACCAAGTAGCAGACAATATTTTTTGTGATGCAGTGTAGTAGAATGGCTCATTAAACAAAGTAAGAGTTTTGTGGAGCCAGCAACATGTCCAGAAATATAAGAGATATATAGACATCTTAGCCATGGGACAAGTCCCAAAATCTGTAATGTGCTATTATTTGTATTAGGCCCTTCAATAAATGAAAGGGATGGAAGATATGAAAATCATTACAAGAATAGCTGGTATCTTTTTTCAACAGTCTAGTAGAGTAGAACAGAGCTTCTGTCTACTCAGTAGGAGCTATCACTTTGAAAGCTACTGAAGAGGGGTATCTACTCTAGAAACCTTTGATTTTATCCAGAAGGGCTGTTTTATGTTCATTGCTATTATTCGTGTTTCAATACAATGAAAAGAAGACAAAAACAGTGATCTCTCTCTCTCTCTCACACACACACACACACACAGAGAGAGAGAGAGAGAGAGAGAACAATGCTGTAGTTATAACTGTATTGGGATGCAGAAATATTGGCTAGCTTAGTGTTTTAGGTATCTGGCTGCAGATCCAGAGCTTAGTATAGTTTGATTCCCAACTGGGAGAAGAGGTTTCTAGTTTTCTACCTAGAAAATCCTGGAAAGGGTCACAATAAGTGAGGATTGAGTCAATGGTAAATAATTATGGATAGCGTAAAATCATCTATACTAGGGAAAAGAAAGATGTGGGGATGGGGTGGGGTGTCGTCTTACTTGAATGATGCCATTGGAAAAGATCCTTACTGATACCACAGAGATCCAGAAAGGCAAAAACTCCAGTGCTCAATCATGTCAAGCCTGGACACTCTAGAGCAAAAATGAGTAAATTGTATCTGTTGTTCATATAATGAAAATCCAGAACTGGGCAGAGATTTTGGGGAACACAGTAGGTAAAGAAAAAGACCTAACATGACATGGGTTGATTCACTATAGAAACTACATCTGTTAGTTTGGACAAGACAATATTGCTAGGAATGGGAGGTGGGAGGGTGGGCCAGAGTAGGAAGAAAGAACTGCCTGGGATTCTGTAGGCTTGCAAAATCTGAGCAGAACAGGGCAGCAGACTGAAGGCTGACCCACTGAGTACTATGAGCAGAGTGTGTCATTCTCTCTTTTTAAAAGGGAACTTCAGGGTAGCCCAGAGAGTATAGGTTGACCTTTAGGAAAATAAGTCTTCCTAATAGTGCAGGTGCTAAGCATGAGTCATGTGGACAGTATATAAATCATAGTATAAATAAAAAACTGACAATGTCCCCTGCCTGAGAGAAGACTTTCTCACTAGGCATACTAGTTGATGGTCAAGCTAGCAGCTCTATGAGATTTGAGTTATGTTGTTATGTAATTTTAATTAAAAATACAGTGAAACCTCAGTTAACGTAATTAATGCATTCTCTGGGACATTTATTACAGCAAAAATTACTTTAATTGAATTTTCCATAGGAATGCATTGAATGCAATTTTATTTATTTATTTATTTATTTATTTATTTATTTATTTATTTATTTATTTATTTATTTATTTATTTATTTATTTATTATATTTATACCCCACCCTATTGGTGCAAGCACCACTCAGGGCGGTTTACAATGTGAAGCCAATACAATAAACATCTATGATGGAGCCTTGGCTCAACGTCCATGATGGAGCCCAGGGCTCAGCGCCCATGACGGAGCCCGCGGCTCAATGCCCATGATGGAGCCTAGGGCTCCTGCGAGGGTCATGGCAGCTCCTCCCTCCAGCCGTTGGTGGAGGCTTGAGGGAGGCAACAAAGTTTTCATAGAATTCTCCATAGGAATGCATTGAAAACCAAAATACATTAACTGAAATGCGGTTTCCCATAGGAATGAATCAGAATCATTGAAAACCAATTAATCTGTTCCGAGAAAACAAAACCTGTAGATTGAGCCACTATTTTCATTTCATTTATTAGATTTATATTCCACCCTACTCAACAAAAATGTGACTCAGGGAGGCTTACAATAAAGAATATAAATATTTTCAATGGATTTCCTTTTGTTATGTGATTTTTATGTTAACCGAGCATTTTGTTAACCAATGTTCCACTGTAAAAGATAGCAGTCCTACTGCCACCTTGCCAGATCTCTCCAAATAGACTTCTTCTCAGTGAATAAGATGGGATATCCAGAAAAAGCCTTCTCGAAGATGGTGGTATTTTTGAATTGGCACCAAGCCATCAGGTTTCAGTACTCAAATCATTCACGGGCAGCTGTTTTATTCTCCACCTGGTAGGGGCCCTTAAGACTATGCTATCCTGGCTGTTGAACAAACCACAACCCCTACCCGTGCAATATTTGGGCACTAAGGTATGACCTTTACCCGCACTACCCGCCAAGTGACCAGAATTATACCTACTGTAATCAGCCATCCATACCAGTGTGTGATGGGCAAAAACATCACCACCGCAAGTGCAAATATGGGGTGCATGCAAAAATTCCCATCCGGCCCCTAAGCAGTCAGCTAATCTTACACTGAGACTTCAGGGAGAGAGGGTGGGGCAATTCATCCAGTAAACAGGCTGTTTAAGAAAGGGCGAGGTGGGATGGAGCCTCCCTTTATAAAATGGTCCTGTCTCCACCCCTCCATACCATGCACGCACGTGTGTGCGCGTTCCCCTCTCTCCCAGGGAGGGACAAGGCAAATCATGGCCCCAAGGGTATACACAGTCAGTGTGTGTCCCTTGGCATCACTAAGATCATCTGCTGCACTTATTGTTTGGCTGAATACTTTTGAGAGGCATGATTGACCATCTTTAGCCTGAATATATTTTTAGTGTGGGGATCAAAGGTCATCCTGGGAATTCTGAGGAACTACATCCTCACAATTCCCACTTCTTTCTTAGATAGGGGCCTAAGAAACTTCATACAGATGATATTGATGATTGCTCCCATGCTTTATTCACTGTATAGTTGGTCACACCTGTTGTGTTCTAAAGCCTGTGCCTTTAAACAATGTACCTATCCATGTGTATCCAATGTAATCTATTCTATGTGTAACATTGTAACCTCCAGCTGCATCACTGTAACCCTAATAGGACGCGAGCTAGTGACCACTAGATGGCAGTAGCGAGCGTCCAAGCTCATTGGCCCAAGACTCACCTAGAACAACAGCGCGGGAAGATTCCCACCACTACCTTCACCTGGACAAGAAGGGCGTGACCTGCAATGACGTCACGCGGACAGTAACCAATGGACTGTCGAGGAGCCACATTCAAATGTATAGCCACTGTATATATTGAGCTGCTCATCCGCCATTACCTCATGTTCCCTCTGACCAGCATGTAATAAAGTTGTGTTAAGCCAGCTCTTCGGCTGTCCTGGTGTCCTTGGTCCCATACACTAAATTGGCGACGAAGGTGGGATCATGGCTGCCCACGGGACCAAGACATACGCCGGTTTCGACATCCAGAAACCGCAAGATTGGGAACTCTTCGAAATGGACTTCCAAGGCGCGCTGGTGGAGTTCGAAGTCACGGACGAGGCGAAGAAAAGAGCCATCCTCACCAGAATGCTCGGGCACGACAGCAAGAGGGTCTTGATTGACCTCATCGCACCAAAAAAGGCGGCTGAATTCAAGGCAAAGGAGCTCCTGACGGTGCTGCGAGACCATTTCCGGCCCTCGGTAGCGATGTTTCCCGCTCGGAGCGGGTTTTGGAGGTGAGTCCAAGCGCCTGGTGAGTCGGTCGCCGCTTTCATAGCGGCCCTGCGCCTGGCTGCCGGCCCATGCAAATGGGAGAATTTGGAAGTCACCCTCAGGGACTGCGTGCTATGCGGCCTGAAGGACGCCGAGATTCAGCGCACGCTAATGAATCAGGAGCCGCCCCCCACGTTGCAGGAGGTCCTGAAAGCGGCACAGGCCGCAGAAGCCACGAAGGTCGGGGTGCAAGAGCTCCAGGACTGGCGGCCGAAGGCCGACAAAATGGAGAGTTCGGTGCACGCAGCCCGGCAAATTTCGAAATCGTCCGCCGAAAGCAGCGACGACGAGGACGTCCGGAGGGTACGGAAGGAGGGCCAGCGTTGCGACGGCTGCGGGGCAGCTCACGACCGTGCCAGGTGCCCGTTCAGAAAGGCCGAGTGCCACAACTGCGGGCGACGTGGGCACATAGCCAAAGTCTGCAGACAACGGCGCAAGGACCGGAGGAGCTCGCCCGACCGCCCAGCGAGGCCAGACCGCTCGACGAGACCAAAGGATGGCGCCCGGCCCGCGAGGAAGCAGGATGGCGTGGGCCGCATCGCTGACGACAGCGGCGACGCCGCCCCCGTTTTCAACGTGTCCATGGGACACCCTCGTCATTTTGTTGAGGTACTGGTGCAAGGGGCCCCTGTTAGGATGGAGATTGACTCTGGCTCCTCTTACTCAATCATTTCTCAGAGGGAGTTTTTGAGAATTGCCCCCCGCGCACGGCCCAAGCTCAAAGCGTTGAAGGCCACGCTGCGGGACGTGCAAGGGAACAGTATCCCGGTGTTGGGGGTTGGGAAATTCCAGGTTCAGTATAAGCGGCACGCTGCGGAACTCCCCCTAGTCGTTCTTAAGGGGGGTAATTGCAGCCTCCTTGGGACTCAATGGTTTCAGCCCCTGGGTCTGTTCATTGGGGGGGTGCACGCCATTGGGTCTGACCCAATACAGGAGGTGTGCGATGCGCACCCCGAAGTCTTCAAGAAGGGACTTGGGAAATTCAATGGACCCCCAGTAACGTTCGACCTGGACCCGGAGGTCCGCCCAATAAGACTCAAACCGCGCAGAGTGCCTTTTGCACTCAAGGACAAAATAGAGGCGGAACTGGACAAATTAGTGGGCCAGGGGATTCTTGTTCCTGTTGATTCCGCGGAGTGGGAAACTCCAATTGTCACAGCATTGAAGGCCAATGGGGAGGTTCGCATTTGCGCCGATTATAAGTGCACCATTAATAAGGCAATCCACCCTAATGCGTATCCAGTGCCGGTGGTCAGCCATTTGCTAGCCAGGTTACATGGGGGAAAGTGTTTCGCTAAGCTCGACCTGGCACAGGCCTATCAGCAACTCATGGTAACCCCTGCCGCAGCTGCTGCACAGACTATAGTCACGCATAAGGGGGCGTTCCAGGTGACGCGCCTCCAATTCGGCGTGAACTCGGCGCCTGGAATTTTCCAGTCGCTCGTGGAACGCCTCCTCAAAGGGCTGGACGGCGTTTTACCATATTTTGATGACGTATTGATAATGGGGGGGAGTGAGGTCGAGTTGGCTGAAAGGCTAAACAAGGTCCTGGCGGCATTCGAACAGGCGGGGTTGAGGTTGCGAAAAGACAAATGTGTCTTCTTCGCAAAGGAGGTTGAGTTCTTAGGGTTCCGGGTAACACCCGAGGGGATCAAACCGTCCACATCCAAGGTGGCCACCATCAAGAAAGCCCCTCGCCCCACATCCAAGCCCGAGTTGCAGTCGTTCCTAGGGCTCTTGAATTTCTACCACTCCTTCCTTCCACGGAAGGCTGCGGTGGCTGAGCCGCTTCACAAGTTGCTCAAGAAAGATGCGGCATGGAAGTGGGGCGATGACCAGGAGAGGGCATTCACGGAATTGAAACAACTCCTGGCGTCTGACGCCGTCCTAACCCATTTCGACCCCAAAAGGCCGGTGGTTCTGGTCTGTGATGCTTCCCCGGTGGGGGTGGGGGCAGTGTTATGCCACGTGTTGGAAAACGGGAGGGAGGCCCCAATAGCGTTTTACTCCAGGTCCCTGTCCCAAGCGGAGAGAAACTATGCCCAGACAGACAGGGAGGCGCTGGCGATAGTTGCGGGGACCAAAAAATTTCACGATTTCCTGTATGGCCGCCCCTTCACCATCGTGACTGACCACAAGCCCCTACTAGGCATTTTTACCGCAGATAAGCCCACGCCACAGATCCTGTCCCCGAGAATGCTTAGGTGGGCCATTTTTCTCAACGCCTACCAGCACGCGTTGGTGTACCGGCCCGGGAAAGAGATCAGCCATGCGGACGCCCTATCAAGGTCCCCCCTTCCCCTGACGCAGAGCCAGATGGGCGGGGAGGGGCGTGACCGCCAGGTGCTCATGATAGAGGTTTTGGATTCGCCCCCCATAGTGCCCACCGACATTGCCACAGCGACAAGGAAAGACAAGACGTTGGCGGCGGTTTGCTCCTGGGTACAGAAAGGGTGGCCGGCATCTTCCCCAGCAGAGGAATTCGCCCCATTTTTTAGGAAAAAGCTGGAACTGTCCCTAGAGAGGGGGTGTCTCTTGTGGGGGCAGCGGGTGGTAATTCCCACATCCCTTCGGCCACGGGTGCTTAAACTGCTGCACGTCAGCCACCCCGGAATTGTGCGCTCCAAAGCGCTGGCCCGAAGCTACTTTTGGTGGCCCCAGTTAGACGCCGACATCGAGCACATGGTCGGCACTTGTGAGAGTTGCCAATGCTCCAGACCAGAGGAGGCCCGTCTTCCCCACAGGGAGTGGGACGCGGCTAAGGGGCCATGGTCCCGGATACACATAGACTTCGCGGGCCCGTTCCGAGGAACTCTGTTTCTCCTTGTTGTGGACGCTTTCTCTAAGTGGTTGGAGGTCATCCCAGTCACAAGCAGCTCCTCGGCCGCGACAATTAAGCATTTGCGGAGAATTTTTTCCACGTTCGGCATACCCGACACTCTAATTAGCGATAACGCTAGTTGCTTCACGTCCGCTGAGTTCAGGGCATTCACAGAGATTAACGCCATCCGGCACATCACCTACACCCCTTTCCACCCGGCCACTAATGGCCAAGTGGAGCGCCTCTTACGCACCACGAAGGACGCGCTGCGGCGCATGGGCCCCGGGGACCTCAACCTGCAAGTGTGTCAGTTTCTGCTAGGGTACAGGGTGACCCCGCTTGCGTCAGGCTACTCCCCTGCGGAGCTTTTGATGCGCAGGAAGCTGACCACCATACTCACTAGATTAGACCCCACGAGAGTTGAGGACAAGGGGAGGAACATAGGGTTAGAGGCCACCAAGAGTTTCAGCGTGGGTGCTCCAGTACATTGCAGGAACTACGCCAGCACGGGGCCAGCCTGGGTACCGGGGGTGGTCGTGGAACAGACCGGTCCCGTATCGTACCGCGTGGAGACCAACACAGGTCTACTTTGGCGGCAGCACGCGGACCAGCTCCGGAGCCGGGTCCCAGGAAATCAGGGCTCCGAAAAAACGGATACAAATTCAGCGTTAGGGTTCTCCCCCACCCGCTTAGCCCAAGGGGGAGGAGAGGGGGATCGAGAATCCCCACCAAGGGGGGAGGAGAAGGAATTTGTCCTCATAGATATCCCACGGGATCCCCCAACAGAGCTTAATTTTGAGTTACAGAACCAGGGGGGTTTTTTTTGGAGTGGTCCCCCACCCATCCAAGCGAGAAGAGGGGTCTTACGTTAGCCCCTGGTGCCCCTGGTTCGCCCACAATGGAATCTACCCTTTCCCCTAAAGCTGCAAAACCGCAGCAAGCCACTAACAAGTCTCCCTCTCCCATTACAGGACAAGGGTCCAGGGAACAAGGAAGCGGGAGCGGCCCCCGGATGGGCCAACCCACATCGCGGCCCAAACGCGAGTGCAATAAACCATCTTGGTTAAGAGACTTCGTCTCATCCTAGGAGGGAGGGATGTTGTGTTCTAAAGCCTGTGCCTTTAAACAATGTACCTATCCATGTGTATCCAATGTAATCTATTCTATGTGTAACATTGTAACCTCTAGCTGCATCACTGTAACCCTAATAGGACGCGAGCTAGTGACCACTAGATGGCAGTAGCGAGCGTCCAAGCTCATTGGTCCAAGACTCACCTAGAACAACAGCGCGGGAAGATTCCCGCCACTACCTTCACCTGGACAAGAAGGGCGTGACCTGCAATGACGTCACGCGGACAGTAACCAATGGACTGTTGAGGAGCCACATTCAAATGTATAGCCACTGTATATATTGAGCTGCTCATCCGCCATTACCTCATGTTCCCTCTGACCAGCATGTAATAAAGTTGTGTTAAGCCAGCTCTTCGGCTGTCCTGGTGTCCTTGGTCCCATACACTAAACACCTTTCCATTATCTAGTTACGCTTCGCAGGCATAGTTTGAAGGCCAGTTTGACTTACAAAACAAAACTTAGGAGATAATGGAAGTGGAATCATTAAGCTGCTGCCATCTATGTCAAAAATGGTATAGATATGGTTATGTCTGGAATATGAGATGACAACAGTGGTGCAGGGCTTGCAGTCATATTCAGTGACAGAAGAGATAATCTTCATCTAGAAAGTCCCCAATTCATTTCTTTAAGATGAGAAACTCCGAATAGTTGCTACCAATCAATGTAGATAACATGGGCCCAGAGAAATCAATAGCCTTGTTCAGTGTAAAGTAAAGGAAGAATTGGACTTGATCCATGAAAGCCCACAATATTACTATTAACTTCCATTTATATCCCGCCCATCTGGGGTTATCCCCACTCTGGGTGGCTAACAACAACACATTAAAAACACATAATAAAATCACATAATAAATCACCTATTAAAATACAAATATCAAACCTTATTAAAACCTGGGGACCGAATAAAAGCCTAACACTAGTCCGGTGAGTGCCCCTACTCAAATGCCTCCCTGATCAGAAGCACTATAAGTTGTTTTCTGAATGTTAGCAAAGAATTGATCTGATACAATTCCGCCAGAAGGGAGTTCCATAGGGATGGCACCACCACCGAAAAGGCTCTTTTCCTGGTCATCACCTTCCTTGCCAGTTTTGGCATTGGCACCAGTTTTGGCATTGGCACCAATCTGGGAAGATTGACTGATGCGGGAAGTTCTAAGAGGGAGATGCTCCACCACGTATGATGATCCCATACCATTTAGGGCTTTAAAAGTAAAAACTAACACCTTGAACCTGATACGGAATGAAACAGGTAACCAATGGAGCTCTGCTGGGGCTGGTGAGATGTTCTCGAACTTCCTCACCCTGGTGATTAGTCTAACTGCTGCATTTTGTACCTGCTGAAGTTTCCATACAAGGGACAGGGGAAGCCCCATGTAGAAAGTGTTGCAGTAATCTATATGAGAGATTACCAGTGAGATAAACAGTGTTGTAATAAACCACCTGTCCAAGTAGGGATGCAACTGACCTATTTGATACAAATGGAAAAAGGCAACCTTGCACACATCTGTAATTTGTGTTTCAAAGGTCAGATGATGATTGAGAATGGCCCCCAAGTTGTGTACCTGTTTACTTGGCAATAATACCATACCTGCTATCATTGGGTTACAGAATCCAAGTCAGGCAATTGGATCCTCCAACACCAGAAACCCCATCTCACCAGAGTTCAGTCACGGCTTGTTAGCTCTAGTTCACTCCAGCACTATGACCAGGCAATCGTCCAAGCACTGGGCCGCATCCACTGCTAATGATGTGAGGAGGAAATAGAGTTGCATGTCATCTGCATATTGATGACAGCACATCCCAAATTTCCAGATGACCTCTCCCAGCAGCTTCACATATATGTTAAATAGCATAGGGGAAATAATCAAACCCATGGGGCAGATAAACTCTCCCTAAGCTGAACCCTCTGAGGGCAGTCGCCAAGGAAGGAGTGGAACCACTGCAATACAGAGCCCTGAACTCCTAGCTCATACAGTCACCCCAGAAGGA
Source organism: Bradypodion pumilum (assembly GCA_035047305.1). NCBI lineage: Eukaryota > Metazoa > Chordata > Lepidosauria > Squamata > Chamaeleonidae > Bradypodion > Bradypodion pumilum. The sequence goes on from JAWDJD010000001.1 coordinate 431,364,892, forward strand.
TACCATGATCGATGGTATCAAAGGCTGCTGAGAGGTCCAGGAGAACCAGGAGAACCCCAGTCTGCCTCTTTGAGATGCCACAATGTTTTTTGTATTTTGTTTTTATTTTTGTCTTTTGTTTCTTATCTCAGGATAAATAAATTTCATAATCCTGATTACAACATATTGTAGACATACAGTAGATTAGATATCTCTGTTCACTCTGAGTTTGCTTGAATTGTCAGCAGGGTAAGCTAAATTCATTTTAACAGCAGCCACCCCTAGAGTTTTTCTTAGAAGCTGGAATTAATGATTTAGCAGCACATAAGGAAAAGAAGTTTGCTTTGCTCAGTAACAACTGCTTTGTGTTTTACCCCATATTCAACCACAGGCTATATTTTGTTATGCTAAACAAAACCAGAAGCAAGCTCCCAACAATGCATGAGTCATTAACCTTTACAACATACCTACAGCTAATATGAAATGGCTGATATTCAAGCATATCAGGAACTAGAATAAACAATCCCACATGTTTATGCAGTGTAATTTTGAATTACCACGAGCTGTGCATAGCTTTCAGAAAAAGAGGAGACAGAAGAGTGTGAGAAAAAAGGAAAATGGATTCTTATCATACCTTATTCTTCCTGTGCCATATCCGATTTTGAATATTGGTGATCACCATGGCGATCAGCCATGAAGACTGTCATACCTACTTAAACCTTTCCCCCACTTCACAACTGCAAAAGAAAAAGAAAAAGTTATGCTTTGTAATGCTGCCAATAAATCCTGTGCTGATAATAAATGACATCATAAATTTTGAATTGACATTAGTCCTGGTTAGCCATGCTTAACAAGGATTCACAATAATCCCGACCTAACAAATGCAGTCAAATAAAATGATATTGACTTGAAATCAGTTTTGCTGTTAAATTATCACAGGTATCACCATGTACTTGTTTAGGAACATTTTGGTTTGCAAAGAATGTGGCTAGTATCACATTTAATAGCTATGTGCATGACCTTCAACAACAGAAAGTTGCTATGACAATTTGAGATGGAAGTGGTTGTGTGCCTCAGGTGCATGCAACAAATGTGTTGTATTTCTATCATGGTTTCTGTAGAAGGAGCTCTATTTCAAAGTAAATATTGAATAAGACAGTGGCCTATTTCTTCTGGTGGAAAAGGAAATATGTAGGACATTCCAGCCTTTAATGCCACTTCTGCAATCAAGTCTTTGTTCTGGGAATTATTTTTCCACAAAGAAATTATAATGTCACATCTCTGTGATGAATAGCCAAGGTAGCAGAATACCAAATAAAGATTTGAGATAATGCATGTATCTATGGAATATGTGTAAGTCCTTTTCCATGCTTTCTGTGAAAAAAATTGTAGTATTATTGTGAACAACTGTAGAATATTGATTTATATTGTGAATGGTGAAATATTTGTATATGTTTATAATGATTCTTTAAAAATGGATTTCCTTACATTTTCATGCTTTTTATTATCACTGCTACTTTTATATATCACTTCTGCAACACTTTGGATATTGTTTTAATGTTGCTATATTGATCATTGTGGTGTTTTGTTATGTATGTTAACTGTGCTTAACTGTGTTATGTATGTTAACTGATTTCTTTTGTGATTATTTGTTTAATTTGTGGTGTTGAGAAGGCAGCGGTTACGGTGAGTGTGGAAGGCTAGGTCGGGGATGGTTGGGCCTGGTGCAGGAACTTTTGAATGATCCCAATGGTTAAGGCCTCTTTTTATAGGTCGGAGTTTTATAGGTCTGAGTCTAAGTTTTGCCCCATCCAAACAGTGTTCAAACCTCACTAATAAAGAGCTGAATTTCACTACTTCATTCCTCTGCTTCTTCATTCCTTGAACACTAAACTGGCGACAAAGGTGGGATGGCATCCCCACACGGGAGCAACATCGGCCCATTCGACCCAGCACATCCAGAGAAATGGGCAACATATGAATGCCGGTTCTGTGGCTCTGCCATGCAATGGCCTCGCAGAAGATCACTGATGGAAACCAGAAGCACTCCTGTTTCCTCACTCAGTGCGGTTCTGAGATGCTTGAGCTGGCAACCCACCTCGTTTTCCCAAGGCACATGGATGTGGTGCCGCTCGCAGAAATCATGTCCACACTGAGGAGGCACCTGCAGCCAGAGGTTTCGATCTTCCCGGCCAGGGTGGCCTTCCACAGAAGAGAGCAGCGAACTGGTGAATCCATTGTAGACTACGCTGCCGCGCTGCACATTGCTGCCGCCCCATGCAAGTGGGACAACATTGAAGAAGCATTCTGGGACTATCTGCTGGCCGGCATGAGGGACAAAGATGCTCAATGTCGCCTCATGATCAGAAAGATGCTAAACTTCACGGATCTCCTAGAAGAGGCAGTAGCATCTGAGGCTGCATGGTCCGGGATAAAGCTTTTCCAGCATCACCACTCCACCACCAGTGCCACTGACTCAGCTGTGCAAGCTCAGCAAAGTTCATCTTCATCCTCCTCCTCATCGCCTGGTTCCACCTCTTCATCGAAGTCCGGTGACACAGAGGGAGAAGTCCGAGTGGTCCGACGAAAGCACCAAGAGCACCATGACAATCAGGAGAAGAAATTCCTTCGCAAGTGTGATGGCTGTGGAGCCCGGCATGACCGCAAGAACTGCCCCTTCCGCACCACAGAATGCCACAACTGCGGGCAAAAAGGGCACATTGCTAAGATATGCCAACAGTGAAAGCGAAGACCTCCAGCACCTGAGCCCAAGATGAGTCATCACTACAACACGTCCATCACCAAAGTGTCACCCGAGCCTGAGCCCTGCCAAGTAGGCATCATCAGTGAGTATTTCTTCACAGACCTGAGCCTGCAGGACGTCCCATGCAAGATGGAGGTGGATTCAGGTACTACATTTTCCATAATTCCACAGCGGGAGTTTTTGAGGATTCCCCCTGCCTCTTGGCCCAAGCTTAAATCCTTTAAAACTTCCTTCTGGGAAGTGCAAGGTTGCCAGATTCCGGTCCTGGGGTGGGTAATTTCTTGGTTAAATTCAAAAACATTTGCACCTCCTTGCAATTGGTTGTAGTTAAGCAGGGGACTAACTGTTTTATTGGGACTCAATGGTTCAGGCCCCTGGTAATCCGGCTTTCTGGCATTCATGTAATAGACGCTGACCCAATCCGGGACATTTGTGCTGCACATCCTGGGGTATTCAAAAAGGGGTTAGGTTTATACAAAGGAACCCCTGTTGACTTTGAACTTGACCCCACCATCTGGCCCATCCGGATGAAGCCACGCTTTAAAGGAGAAAATAGAAGCCTAGATGGACATACTGATGGGGCAGGGCATCCTAGTGCTGGTGGACTCCGCAGAGTGAGAGACACCAATTGTGACTGCTTTGAAAAGTAACGGGGAGGTCAGGATATGCGCTGACTACAAGTGTACCATCAATAAAACTATTCGCCCGAACGCATATCCTGTGCCTGTGGTAAGCCACCTTCTTGCCTCCTTGCAATGAGGAAATTGCTTCGCAAAACTTGATCGTGCCCAGGTTTATGAGCAATTAACTGTGTCTCCTGCTGCTACCGTAGCCCAGACCATAGTAACACATAGGGTGGCATTTAAGTTAACTAGACTACAATTTATTTATTTATTTATTTATTTATTTATTTATTTATTTATTTATTTTTCACGCTTATATACCGCCCACTCAGGTACAACCCAAATCAGGGCGGTTTACATAGCGGACAGTAAATACATAAAAGACACATAATAAAAAAGTTAAAAGTTTAAAAAAACCCACCCCTAAAAGGTGCGCAAGAACCGAAGGGACCTTGGGGGAAGGCACACTTCTCTATACCAACCACCCAACAGTACCCCCATCCCCACCCGCACCCCAAACTTGGCCCGCCAGCCAGGTCTTTAGTTCCTTCCTAAAGGGCAACAACTTGGGTGAATGTGGCCCCCGGAATATTTCAGTCTCTTGTAATACGTATTTTGAATGGGTTGCCTGGTGTCCTGCCATATTTTGTCGATGTCCTAATCACCGCTGAGGACACCATCAAACTAGCGCCCAGGCTCGATTGACTCCTGTCACGTTTCGAGAGGGCCGGTCTACATCTCAGAAGAGACAAATGTGTGTTTTTGGCTCGGGAAGTAGAGTTCCTGGGGTACTGAATTACACCCCAATGTATCATGCCTTCTGACTCCAAGGTGACGGCCATGCGGAATGCACCCAGGCCGATATGTAAAGCCGAATTGCAATCATTTCTAGGATTGTTAAACTTCTATCACGCTTTTCTCCATCGCAAAGCCTCAGTTGCCGAACCATTACATTGGCTTCTTAAGAAAAATACTGTTTGGCACTGGAGCCATTACCTGGAGAAAGCATTCCTAGAACTTAAAAGGCTGCTATCTTTGGATGCTGTATTAACTCATTTTGATCCCAACAAGGAAGTTGTACTTGTGTGTGATGCATCTCCTGTGGGGGTGGAAGCTGTGTTATGCCATTTACTAAATGACGGGAGGGAAGCCCCCATAGCATTCTATTCCCATTCACTCTCAAAGCCTGAGAAAAATTACGCTCAGACTGGTAGTCTTTGGCAATCGTGGCAGGCACTAAGAATTCCACAATTACCCTTAAGGAAGGCCTTTTACCATCATAACTGACCACAAGCCCCTCCTTGGAATCTTTGTGAATGGGAAACCCATGCCTCAAATTCTGTCCCCAAGGATGTTGCGCTGGGCAATTTTCCTAAATGCATACAATTTTACTTTGGTGCACAGGCCCGGCAAGGGCATCAAATACACCCCAAAGAGCAAAAATATATAACAAAATGTATTTAATAAGTGAAAATGCAAGTAAAAAGGCAAGTGAAAGGATACTCAGGAACCAGACGAACAGTAGAAATACAATCTAAGTTGGCAAACACCCCTAGGTAACCCCGAAAATGGGGGAGACTGAAACGGTAGAATTTCCAAAAAGGCTGGTAAATCAGCAGGGTGAAGCCTAATGGTAAGGTAAAAATGTCCGTAAGGCAGTAACAAGTATTAAGCTGGTACAAAGCATGAATCCCGTAGTAGTCCGTGTAGAAAGAACGAGGTGACTACGAAAATAGGTGATAACGGCCAGGTGGGCTGTATCAACGTAGATGAGTAGCGTGATTCTTGAAGACGCTACTTAGGAGCCATGTCCGAAATCCATGCAGAGTCTGATAGTCCGGTTCCAACCATGCAAGAAGCAAGGACAATATAGCAGCCAGAAGGGCTAAACAAATGCCACTAAACAGGTACGAAGAAGAGTAATACAGGTCAATATTCCTCCGGTAGAGAATATTTCGAAAGACTTTGTCAAGATCTGTAAAAAATCGAGACCCGAAGTGACAGTAATGAACACCAAATAATAGAATCATATAAATGTATGTATAAACAGTAAAATGCATCAAACAACACCTAAAATAGGACAGAAGCTAAATAGACGTGGTGAAAATGTGTCCCTGTGGGCTACCTTATGTTGGACAATCTTCCAGACCACTCAAAACTAGACTCAGAGAACACATTTCACGTATTCGTAACAGGGTCCTTACAGCACCTCTTGTCCCCCATTATGTTGACAAGAAACATGCTCCAACAGATCTTAAGGCTGCTGTATTGGAATCATTTTCACCACGTAAATTCCATTCAATCAACAAAGAACGTTTCCTGTTACAACGTGAAGCTTTTTACATTCACCGCTTTTCTACTTTGTACCCCACGGGTCTAAACACGGAACAGGATTATTCGGCTTTTCTTTAGATTCAATTTCTTTCAAATTTGTAATGGTTTTTTCTTTTCCTTGTTGTTGTCCCTTTAAAAGAATTTTCCCCATTATTACCTAATTGCTAATCATTGGTATCCATTTCACATGTCCCCACCTAAGAACTATATCTAGCTTGTATTTTTGCTGTTTGCCCAACGCTTTCACCCTGTATCAGTTACTACATAGAGGTGTTGTCAGCGCGTCGTTACAGGTATTATTTTTGCTAGTCATGTCTATTTAGCTCTACCGGAGGAATATTGACCTGTATTACTCTTCTTCGTACCTGTTTAGTGGCATTTGTTTAGCCCTTCTGGCTGCTATATTGTCCTTGCTTCTTGCATGGTTGGAACCGGACTATCAGACTCTGCATGGATTTCGGACATGGCTCCTAAGTAGCGTCTTCAAGAATCACGCTACTCATCTACGTTGATACAGCCCACCTGGCCGTTATCACCTATTTTCGTAGTCACCTCGTTCTTTCTACGCGGACTACTACGGGATTCATGCTTTGTACCAGCTTAATACTTGTTACTGCCTTACGGACATTTTTACCTTACCATTAGGCTTCACCCTGCTGATTTACCAGCCTTTTTGGAAATTCTACCGTTTCAGTCTCCCCCATTTTCGGGGTTACCTAGGGGTGTTTGCCAACTTAGATTGTATTTCTACTGTTCGTCTGGTTCCTGAGTATCCTTTCACTTGCCTTTTTACTTGCATTTTCACTTATTAAATACATTTTGTTATATATTTTTGCTCTTTGGGGTGTATTTTCCTCCTCTCCCTGTCTCTTCGACACCCCTGCCGTTCCCCCTCCCATCCTCATGAGTGAGGCATTCGACTCCCCCCCCCCCCGATCGTCCCCTCAGATATAGCCAAAGCTACAGCCAAGGATGTAACATTGACTAAAGTAATGTCTTGGGTGCAAAAAGGCTGGCCTGTCTCTCCTCTAGCTGAGAAATTCAGAACATTCCACCACAAGCGGTTGGAACTGTCAGTGGAACGAGGTTGCCTTCTATGGAGCCAGCGGGTGGTGATTCCTGTCACTCTCAGGAAAAAGGTTTTACATTTACTTCACACTAGTCACCCGGGAATTGTACGTTCCAAAGCCCTTGCCCATATCTACTTTTTTGGTGGCCTCAACTGGTCCAAGACATGGAACAGATGGTCGGCACTTGTGCCAACTGTCAATCCTCTCACCCAGAGCAATCCTACCTTCCCTCTCAGGAATGGGATTCTGCTAGGGGCCCATGGTCCATGTTGCACATAGATTTTGCAGGTCCATTTAGGGGTGCCCTATTTTTGTTAGTTGTAGACTCATTCTCTAAGTGGCTTGAAGTGATTAGCATGCCTAATACCACTTCAGCCATCATGATAATGCACCTGAGAAGGCTGTTCCCAGCATTTGGATTTCTAGATGTGCTGGTGTCCGACAACACGTCCACGTTCACATCTGCAGAATACCAATCCTTCATGGAAATGAATGCAATTAAGCACATCACTGCTGCCCCGTTCCACCCAGCCACCAATGGGCAGGTGGAGCGGCAGTTGCGCACAACTAAAGACGTGCTTCAGCGTATGGGTGAAGGGGATTTGGAGCTCCAGCTATGCAGTTTCTTTTCACGTATAGACTCACCCCCATTGCCGCAGGGCTGTCCCCTGCTGAATTGCTCCAGTGAAGGAAACTGTCTTCTTTGCTGGACAGATTGGATCCCTCTAGGGTGGAGGACAAAGGCACAAATATAGCAATCCAACACCAGAAGGGTTTCTCATCTGGAGACCCTGTACATTGCCGTAATTATGCAGCTGGTGGTCCTATGTGGGTGCCTGGGTTTGTGATCGATCAAACTGGTCCTGTTTCTTACAAAATCGAAACAGCTACTGGTCTGATCTGGAGGAGGCACGCAGATCAATTGAGGCCCAGAATACTGGACCCACAGGACGAATACAGACACTCAACTTTATGGTTGGCCATCACCCATTTAAACCCAGGGGGCAGAGGTAATAGTCAGCAGCCAGCTAATTTAGGCCCAGAGGTGTGTTTTTGGGACCAACTTCAAGGGGAAATTGTGGAATGCTCCCCTACTCTTGCCCGGTGTACCCCTACACTGTCCCAACCTAGTGCTCTGGATTCCTTTATTGATGATGACCAATTTTGTTTAGAGTCACCCTCCACTCTTAGTACACACAGGAGGGACCCTGAGTTGTCTTTATCATCCACAGAATTAGATTTTGGTTTTGAGTGATCCCCTGCTCCTCCATCTGACAAACGGGGATTTAATTTGGGTTTACAATCCTCTCCCTCTACTCAATCCCTCACTCCAGTCAGATCGCCCATCCTATGAGCCCCTGAGCCATCTCAGCCAAGTGTCCGGCCCAGAAGGGAATCTAGACCACCATCCTGGTTAAAGGATTTTGTTTTTAACTAGGGGGGAAGAATGTTATGTATGTTAACTGTGCTTAACTGTGTTATGTATGTTAACTGTGCTTAACTGTCAAGGTGATTCAAACCACCATGTTCCCGCACTTTCCTATCTGTCAAAACAGCGTCCCTGTTTGACAGCTATGAAATCTTGCCAGACAGCGTAGTCTCGTGAGATTTTGATATGGCGTGCAAATTAGAATCTGACAGGAGCGGAATTTATCTTTTCTAATGTATCTATTCTTATGCAAATAAATAGATCGAAAAATGTGCACACTCTGTTAGCCAATAGGCTGGTTGTATTATTGTTACTGTTGCTGTTTATAATGTATATAACTTCAAGTTTTGCCCGATCCAAACAGTGTTCAAACCCTACTAATAAAGAGCTGAATTTCACTACTTCATTCGTCTGCTTCTTCATTCTTTGAACACTAAATGTTTGATGACAGGAAGTTATTTTTTCTGAATGTAACAGTTTTTCCCCCACTCTAGCCCTCAATCTTTTGTATGTTGTGCACCTTTCCAATAGTCTAGGAAAACATGATTTCAGTTATATCTACCAGCAGTATTTCTTTTGACATAGTAGCCATATTAGTCTGTGGCCCCACCCCTCAATCCAGCTGCCACCGCCACCACATCCAGAATCAGCCACAGATTCATTTATGTCTGTCATAAGCACATTTACAACAGCTGTAAATTAATCTGCGGCTATCATGAATGCATTTATGACAGCCACAGAGTCATTAACAGCTGCCATAAATGGCCCTGGGGACCACCAGTCTAACCCCCTCAACTGTCGGAGGGAACGTGACCCAGCCTCTGACACTAAAGGTTTGGCAATCCCTGTCCTAGATGATATCCTAGAGCAGTCATTCACAACCCCCGGGCCACCTCTAGGACCACCCCACCTGCTCCACCTGCCCCTACTGCTGGAAGTCATGATATGTCACTTACTGTGGTGGCAGCAGCAGTTGCAGCAATCATGTGTTTCTTCAGGGCTTTTGGATAGGCTTCACCATTTCCCAGGGTGGCAGGAGCCTTTATGGACCCTAATGTTTCCATTTTTTAAAATTTTCTGTTGCTCCCCTGCTCTGTCTCCACAACTGACGTCAGCAACTGGTTTCCCGGTTCTTTGATACTTCCTGGTTCAGCACCAGGAAACCAGGCACTTGTCAGTGGAAGTCTCCAAGCACCAGGGATTAGCTGTGGAGACAGAATGGGGGAGCCATGGAAAATTTTAAAAATGGAGCGATCAGGTCTGCAAAGTCTCCTGCTACCCTGTCCAAAAGCCCTGGAGAAATGTCCAAAAGTCCTGAAGCCTGTCCAAAAGCCCTGAGGAAATGTGTGATTGTCGCTGTCACTGCACACTGCCACGCACTGCCAATGACGATGGAAATGTAAGCAATGGGAGCAACCCACCTCCACCACCACCCCTGTGTGAGGGAGCATGTCTGACCTGTGGCACAAAAGCATTGTGAACCCCTATCCTAGAGACAAGGGATAATTACAACACTCAGAGTTGTATTTTACCCTAAAAATTTCAACTACCTTGAAAGCTCTCTTTTGGTTTCAATAACAAATAATGACAAATAAGTAACTGGCAGAAAAATCTATTTCTCATCTACATTGAATATTCACTCACACCTCAGTTCTAGCCTATAGCTGAATTAACCTGAAAATATTTAGTAAAGGTTTCCTTTGCTCGAAAGCCAGTCGTATCTGACTCTGGAGTTCAGTGCTCATCACTGTTTCAAAGCTGAAGAGCCAGCGGTGTCTGCTTCAGCAGACATTTCCACAACTATTTGTGTTTCTAAATGTGTGTTCCCACAAATGCACAACTTAAAATGCATGCTGATGTATTTGCATCCCTCAAACCCAAAGCTGGTAGACAACGTCATAACTGGTGGTGCAGTGGTTAAACTTCTGTACTGTAGCCAAAATGTTGTGAGTTTGTGCCTGACTGAGAACAAGGTTAACTCAGCCTTCCATCCTTCTGAGGTTGGCAAAATGCTAATTAACTTGCGAACTGTCCAGATAGTGCACTAAGCATTATGGGACAGTATATAGATGTAATTGCTATTGCTGACTAGAGATGTAAGGAATACTCGTTAATTTCTTAATTTTGGTTGATTTAAGCTATGTTGAATTGACAAAATAATTTAACAAATAATTTGTGTGTCCCACAAGATGGCTCATCTCTAGGCAAGAGAAACACAAGGTGTGCTCCTGTGTTCATCAAGGTCTCACTTTTTATACAAAAAAACCTTTCCAGTGATTCTAATCCTTAAAAAAATCATATTCATTGCTAGTCACATTCAGTTTGAGGAATCTGCATGTCTGTAATTTATGTGCAGAATTTTGCTTATTTTTGCTTAATCATTCTCATTCTTTTCTTGCCTTATCTCAGTCTGAGGAGAGTAAGTTTACAACTCCTCACACTCAAGGGCAAAGTTAAAATAAATAAGGGTATATTTCCTTAATCTACATGTTATTTGAGAACATGCCGATCAGGTCATCTGTATTAGGGTGGGTTCATCAAACATTCCTATGGACACTTGTAAAGATGTAGTCCATATGAAAAAGAGCTGGATTAACGTGTTGCCCAGTTCTACAATCATCTTGCAGGGTCCCAAGTCTTCATCTCTGTGTGTCCGTTTTCCCATCTGAATGATTGAATACAGCTACACTCTATTAAGCAAACAAGCCTTTTAAACTAATACATATTTCTATTGAAGTTACTTGCCCTTTATGATCTCCTTGAATAAGAGGCTCTTGGGTAACGGGAACACTTACCTCTAGTTTTGTATTTATTGATGTGAATGGATCTTAATAATTGACTGATTTAGTGGAATGCAGAGGAAAGGGCACTAGTGGTAATGAGTCTGTAATTATTCCTAGAAAAAAGAAGAGTTCTTAGAGAAGAAAGAAATCTCCTGTAAAAGCAATGTTATTAATAATGTCTCAGAGTGACTTGTGAAGTTTATTCAAAGTTGTGTAATGAGGAGAGAGGATTAAGGGTGGAATTAGAGACAGCTGAAACAAATGTTATGCACACGGTAAGAGCATTAGCTGAGCAAGTACATTATCTTTGCTACCATTGATCTTTAACATAATGGAATAGAAACTGTATCTCATTAACTATCAATCAAGAGTTCATCTAGCTCCATGCAATGCAATCATTCAACACCTTTTCAACTGTTTTCAAAACAAAACAAAATAATCCTTTGTTTATCAAACAGATTTGATAACATTACAGAAAGACTTAGAGGTGCACATTTAAGATCAAAATACTTTAATTAGTGCTTATGGTAACTATATTAACATCAGCCAGTCAGAAAAGAACAAAAATATACTACTTTTAAAAGTAGAGTTCCTTCAGATTTGTTTTTTTTTTTTTATTTCAGTAAAGCAATATTAGTCGCAAGGAATAGGGACAGGTAATACATTAACCTTTTGCAAGGCTTCATAGCTCTGTTGTTTGTCTATCTAAGCAATGCACTTTTGGACAGTGCCTGTGTTACACTGAAAAAATATTAAGCCATTCTGGAGCCCTTTTCTCCTCCTTTTGTAAATAACAACATCATGAATCTAATGACAGACAGCACAAAGTCTCTGGTTCTGTGTGTTTGTAGTCATCTGACATTCAGTTTTTATGTGATAAGTCTCTGCAGTCATTCTGACTTAACTTTGGCCATAACAGGCTCCATGTATTTGTTGACTATTCTCTACAGCAGATTAAAAAAATCATAACTACTGAAGTTGGAGCAATCCAATGGACTATTTATGCTAGTTCTCTATTTTTCACTATAATTTGGTCTCTAATAGCTAAAGGTAAACAATTTGACTGAATACTTCATTGTGTATGACAATATATGGCCCCAGATGGGGAAGTAAATATATAACTAGTCTTTTGTTGAGAACATATTTAGATGAATGTGTAAAAAACAAACTGAACCAGAGACTTTGTGATGTTTCTATGCAAGCATCGACACATGTGAAGTCTTTGCATGGCAAAGCACTTTGAAGATAGAGATTTGCAGAGACTTAACAGAGTTCTATTGACAAGTCAAATAAGCAAAGTGGAATGAGATCTGAAGTTAAAATCAATCAACAGTCCAAGAATCAAGGCCAGTAGTGTCATAAAACAGACATAAGCAATGTCCACTGGGTGAGATCATCCATTCCCACAAGGTAAAGTATCACCAGTACACTGATGATACTCAATTGTACATCTCAGCCCATGGTGATCCAAGCGATGCAATCCAAGTCCTATCCAGGTGCCTGGAGGCTGTGAGTGTTTGGGTGGGGGACAATGGGCTACAACTGAATCCCAGCAAGACTGAGTGGTTGTGGATAAGGAGCCCTGTGTTCTCTAAGGAATTACCAACTTTGGTACTGGATGGGGCTGTTTTTTACCCCAGACAGATCCAGTGTGTAATCTGGGGGTCCTCCTGGATTTATGACTCCTGCTTGAGGAGTCATGGCCAGAAGGGCTTTTGCTCAAGTTCAAGTGATTTGCCAGTTACGCTCATTCCTGGACCGGGACTCATTGCTCATTGTCACTAATGCACTGGTCACCTCCTGGTTAGATTATTGCAACACACTCTACATGGGGCTGCCCTTGAGGACTATTCAGAGGCTGCAGCTGATGCACAATGTGGCGGCCCATGTGATGATGGGGTGTGGTCGCTATGACAATGCCTCACCCTTGCTGCAGGAGCTGTATTGGCTACCAGTGTGCCTCCAGGTGCAATTCAAGGTGCTGGTATTACCTTTAAAGCCCTACATGGTAGTGGGCCAGGTTATTTAAGAGACTTCATCACCCCTAGGATATCAGCCTGTCCCACTAGAGTGGACCAGAGTTGCTCACTAAGGGTACAAACTGCTAGAGAATGGTTCATGGAGAGAAAATGTGCAACCAGTGGTGCTGTGATGATCTGGTTCCTGATGTGTGATTTGTGTTCACCATTGGCAATGAACATTAAGCAATCCATTTTACACCATTGGCATCTTCTTGAAGGCATCAAGGGCTGCGAATTACATCCAAGAATTGGGTTTCGATGCACCAAGACCATTGGCAATATGATTTCCAGGAGTGACTGCCTAACCAGACCAATCTCCACTGATCTTCTCATAGGTCATTATAGATGCCAACATTGCAATTTTTGCAAACACACTTGGGATGCTAAAGAAATTTCCTTTCCTCAATTGGGCTTCTATCAGAAACTTAATAATTTTTCTAATTGTGGCACTGCCGGCTGCATTTATTTGATAATTTGCCCATGTGACAAAATGTATGTGGGTCAGACCAGTCAACCAGTCCGCACACGTGTGGGGGAACACAAATCATGCCTCAGGAACCAGATCATCACAGCATCACTGGATGCACATTTCCTCTCCATAAGCCATTCTCATGAAGAATTAAATTTCATAGTTGCAGAGGTAGTAAAACCACAACGTTATGCTACCACCAATTTGGAAAAGACTCTTTTGAAAAAAGAAGCCTTTTATGTACATGTACTTAAATTTTTGGCACCAAAAGGATTGAATCAGGATACTGACTTTTCATGTTTTCTCTGAATGAAGGATTCGACTACTTGGGCTTGGGTTTGGAATGCATACAGAATTACCATTGTTATAATGTAACTTTAAGGGACTATTTTTGAGTTTCCAGGGACATTGTCCCTTCATTATTATTTGCATCACCTGTGTAAAATAGGTTGCTCTTACTCATTTTGGTAACATCTATTGGCACCGAGAGAGTTAAGCGTGTGAGGCCATGACGTGATAGGGTAAGCTAACTTCATTTTAGCTTAGTCCAATTCGAATTTATTCACAATGGACACTTTTGATAGTTAAACAGGGGATTTTTACAATTAGTTGTTATAAAAATTTGCATTATGCTTGACTCATTAAATTTCAAATGTTAAAAATTGTTAATATTTTTTGTAGATATGTTAAAATCTTCCTGATGAAGAATCTCAAAAACCGTATATCGAAATGGGTTCGAAGCTTACAAGGAAGTTATATTTCATGAAGGATACAGTTTTTGTCAAAGTTACTGGTTAACAGACAGTCAAGCTGGAAGTTTACAATGAAGTTATACTAATGCAAGACACAGTCTTTGTCAAGAATATCTTACAACTAAGAAGTCAAGCTGAGTGAAACAAAGAGTTTTTATCAGAAGTAATTACGGTACTTAAAGACACAGTCTTCACAATTCAGCAGCTCAGCAGAGTCAAACCTATGGAGTGACATGCTAACTTAGAGCTTTAGACGCTCACAGTCTTCCGTTTCGCTTACTTTTGAAACACAGTTTTTCATTTCAAAAAAGGGACTATTATATTATAGTAGATATAAGAAACTGATTGAACATTGAGAACTTTTGTTTCATTTTGTCTTTACATAACAGCTTAATGATTATTATTTGAACATTCAGGAAAGGCCTGAAGACCTGGCTGGCCCAGCTGGTGTGGGGTGCCATGATGGGAGCAGCCCCCTACACACACACTGGCTCATATGACTACTCTAAATAACTTGCCATCTGGGGACTTTAGTTTAACTGTCTAAGGATGTTTTTAATAAGTTGTATTGTATGTTGACTGTAAGCCACCCTGAGTCGCCATGGCAAGCGATCTAAATAAGAAATAAATAAAATAAAATGTCCTCCCTCCTATTCTGAGGGGGAAATGCAATTTTCAGCTGATGGAAATCGTCAGGACTAGAGGTTTTTACACAGTCCCTCTGTTAAACATTTCTAGAATCAGACATCTGTAGACTTCTCATTTTGATTTTATGATGATGATGATGATGCAGGTTTAGGTGTACATGGACCACCAGATGTTCAGACTGGAGTTTTGGAAACTCACTGCTTGGGTCCTAGCCCTAAGAATCAGTGAGGTATCACCTGATAATGTAGCTGGTATCTAGTTGTGCTACTCTCTGCAAATGCTCTATCATTATTTTAACAATGCTAATCACACAGATTTTTTTCAGCCCTTTTAGGATAGCTCCGAGCGCTCCTATCACTACTGGTATCACTGTTGCTCTTTTGTATCAGAGATGCTGTACTTCAATTCTCAAATCCTAATATCTCACAATCTTTTCAATCTCTTTTTCTTCAACCCAACTGTCACCTGGAATCACCTCATAAATCAACTTAACCAAAAAATAAATTAAAAAAATTCAACCACAGTAATGTCTGGATTCCTTGTTTAAAAAAAGCTTCTTGTTGGATCTTAAAGTCCCACAAGACCTTAACTGTCTTATTCTCATTCTCAATCACCTTGTCAGGTTTGTGTTTCAACCAGTACTTCCAAAAGAGTATTCTATAATTTTTGCACAGATTGCAATGTTTCATTCATTTCTTTACAAAGCCTACACTTTGTAAAATAAAGAAATAATTATCAACTTGTCAGTTCCAGGTATTTCCCCCCAATTTTTGCTTTAATGGTTTGTAGTGTTTGTTCTTGGGCAGCAAGTATAAGTCCTTCTGTCTCATTTTTTAGGATACTGCATTTTAGCCATACTCAATTATTAGTCCTATCCACTTTACCTTTGATCAACAATACAGGCACTATATCTTAAAGTATATGCTAATACTAGGGATACTGAGTTTCTGTGCTTTTTTGAAGAAATTACCCCTAGACAATAGACGTTTTGATACTATGAACTGTTGCACAAAGTACTTATCCTTTGTGCGTTTGAATAAAGTTAAGGATTTCCCCCCTATTTTAATTTAATATATAAATGTTAGGACTTAACTTGGAAAGGTAGAAGAGTACCATTGGTATGTCCAGAATGCTCAGGATTAGCAAGAAGGGCTCTCAAAGTAGCTCATGTGAAGTTTAGACAGCTTTTTTCCATGCTATGCATCACTTTTAAAACATGACAGAGCCCCTGATTCAGTTGCTTTATTTACTGTATGAAGTCCAGTTAGTAACAGGAGTTTGGCTTTTCCTCACATTATTAATGGCCTCTGCTTGCAAAACTCAGAACTCTCTATTGAGCAAACATTGTCCCTTTACTTGCCTGAAAATTACAACCTGTTCACCCTATGCATGTAGCCCATAGGAATGTGTGTGTGTTTGTGTTCATGCTCTAAGAAAAAAGAACCACAACTGACTGTAGTGATAGATCACCATATTACTATCATCAGGGCATTTAATTTACAACCAAAATCAATTGGGAGTTGCTAATGCCAAAGAGTAATATACTGTCAGCTTTTAGAACAGGCTATTGTGTCTCAATATAGCATGGCTATCAGTCAGCTGAGCAACAAACCAGCAATTTTTGGTTTGAAAGAAAAACAGACAAATTGTGAGTGAAACAAAAAAAAAGCACTTTGATTTCAGCAGCATATTTGTGGCTTCTGCCTATGGAAAGTATATAGAAGGAAAAGGAAGAGAACATGAAAACATGATTTACTTCATATAGTACAGGAAGTCATTGATCCACTCTCTTTATTTTAAAATTATTATTAAAAACATTGTGTTTATGCAGTTCTGACTGACTTTGTGGTAATCAGGTATAATATTAGAACATCAGAAAGCTTCCCATTGGCCCAACTAACCTATCACTGTCATCTCAGTGTTTCACTTTCATATGAATCACTCATCCAGTGTTTACTCCCTGTGAACTGAATGTGACTGCTTATCATTCCATCATCTTGCTCAGCCTCTCCTGACATGCTACTTAATTTACAAGAGATAAAAAAAAATCAGATTATAATATATGGCTAATAAGAGGTGCATGGTTTGTATGTTCATCATGAGACTGAAGTGCCGTACAAACTGGTTTTGTTTTTACAAATGTCATGCACTAAAAACATTTAAATGTCAAAACACTTATTTTTCAGTCATTGTGTATGAGGATCTCTTCTTGTTTGCTGGGTCTTGGATACATCTGGCATAGTATAGGGAAAGGCTGCTGAGGATCTCAGGAAGCATTTGATTTTATATTGTTCCTGAGAGTTTTTTGAATGGAACTGCTAGGTATTAAATATGTGACTTGTTGTTGTTAAGTCGCACAGTCGATTCCGACCCTTTGCGACCCCATGGGCCATTTTCCTCCAGGCACCTCTGTCCTCCACCATTCTCAGTCCACCCAGCTCTGTGCCCATTATGTCCACAATACCATCTATCCATCTCAACTTTGGATGCCCCCTTCTTCTCTTGCCCTCCACCTTCCCCAGCATCAAGGCCTTCTCAAGTGAGTCCTCCCTTCTCATTTGATGTCCAAAGTACTTTGCAGGTGCACCCCCCAAAGAAAGACTCAGACACCGGTATATGGATAAAGGCATTGGGCCACTTTTATTGAATAATGCCCTAGTCCGAATTATAACTTTCAATTGGTACTCATCCAATTATAATTCTTAAGGCAAGCAGGCCGCAGTAACACTGGTAAGGTTCTTCCCAAAATTGCCAATGGCAATTGGCTACAATGTATCCATTTGTATCAATTTGTTTGTTGACACAAACAAATTGTTGACCGTAGTCAATAAACTATCTACTGACCACACCCTCTGACATGTATCCGTCAAATCACGGGGTGATGCATGCTGAAAAGCTCCTGCCATCACCCCTTGCCTGGTTCGTCATTGACCGGTCAACGTTATTACACCTGTACCTGTCTAAGTGTTGGCCAGTCAATTGCGAACCTGCCGGATACCTATGGGTCATAAATCTTTACCTTACCAGTGCTACCCGCCACACGGGGAGGCTTCAATGAAGACTCACCACCCCCCCAGACCGTCAGCTCGGTCAACAGGCCTGCTTGCAAATCTTCCAAAAAGAGGTTCATACCTCTAGCCGACAGGTGGACCCCATCCCCTGCATAAAGATCATAATTTTGTAAACTAGTGGTGGGGTGTCGGATGACCATCCCCAAACCAGCAAATCCATACTGATTTATGAATATATTTTTTAGGTTTTTCTAGGGCAAGTGTACCCAGAATTAGCTTACTATTCCTTTCTTTTGGGGACAAAAAGCTTGCACAAAGCCACACAGGCTGGCACTTTAGCGCTATGCATTGCAGGCACACACCCCAAAGAAAGACTCAGACACTGGTATATGGATAAAGGCATTGGGCCACTTTTATTGAATAATGCCCTAGTTCGAATTATAACTTTCAATTGGTGTATTCATCCAATTGTAATTCTTAAGGCAAGCAGGCCGCAGTAACACTGGTAAGGTTCCTCCCAAAATGCTAATGATAATTGGCTACAGTGTAACTATTTGTATCAATTTGTTTGTTGACACAAACAAATTGTTGACCGGAGTCAATAAACTATCTACTGACCCCACCCTATGACGTGTATCCGTTAAATCACAAGGTGATGCATGCTGTTAAGCTCCTGCCATCACCCCTTGCCTGGTTCGTCATTGACCGGCCAAAGCTATTACACCTGTACCTGTCTAAGTGTTGGCCAGTCAATTGCAAACCTGCCGGATACCTATGGGTCATAAATATTTACCTTACCAGTGCTACCCGCCAAAGTTACCAAAGTCAACTTACCCCTTTTCTCAAACACTAGCAACAGTGTTGGATGGGCAAAAAAAAAAAAAAACCCAGAACCAAAGGACCAATTGTAGGTTCAGGCCAAAAATTCCCACCCGGCCCCGAAGTGACCAAAAAAATCACACTGCTCACTAGGGAGGGGGTGGAGGGGAAAACTTCTCCTCTCCGTCGCTATTCTAAAATGGCAGCTTGGCTGCCTCGTGGCCACCCCTTTTATAGAGGGGTGGCCACGCCCCCTAACTCACCCGGATGTCTGAGTCCAGGTGGTGGGGGCCCCCGCAAAGAGCGCGGTGGCCATTTTGGCGCCACGCTTTCATTGCAGGCGCACCCCCCAAAGAAAGACTCAGACACCGGTATATGGATAAAGGCATTGGGCCACTTTTATTGAATAATGCCCTAGTCCGAATTATAACTTTCAATTGGTGTATTCATAAAATTGTAATTCTTAAGGCAAGCAGGCCGCAGTAACACTGGTAAGGTTCCTCCCAAAATGCCAATGATAATTGGCTACAGTGTAACTATTTGTATCAATTTGTTTGTTGACACAAACAAATTGTTGACCGGAGTCAATAAACTATCTACTGACCCCACCCTATGACGTGTATCCGTTAAATCACAAGGTGATGCATGCTGTTAAGCTCCTGCCATCACCCCTTGCCTGGTTCATCGTTGACCGGCCAAAGCTATTACACCTGTACCTGTCTAAGTGTTGGCCAGTCAATTGCGAACCTGCCGGATACCTATGGGTCATAAATCTTTACCTTACCAGTGCTACCCGCCACACGGGGAGGCTTCAATGAAGACTCACCACCCCCCCAAACCGTCAGCTCGGTCAACAGGCCTGCTTGCAAATCTTCCAAAAAGAGGTTCATACCTCTAGCCGACAGGTGGACCCCATCCCCTGCATAAAGATCATAATTTTGTAAACTAATGGTGGGGTGTCGGATGACCATCCCCAAACCCTTGTCTGCCAAGAACCGGGCAACTGCCCTGTTCACCGAGCGGCGAGCGCGGTCAAGGGCACGGAGGTCAATACCTCCCCTGTAAGCGTGATGTGGTATGATGTCCGACCATAGCAGCCTTGTGGACGGCCACACATAATGCAAATAAGCTAGGTCACTGCAAATCGTGAATTTTAAAGAAAGGCCAGTGACCTGGCCGAGGTCATTGCCCCCGAGGTGCAGTACAAGGACATCAGGCGGTTCAGCATCCCTGATGGAGAAAAGGAATGGCAACAGTTCCCGCCATCTCATTCCACGCTTACCATACCAACGTATGCATGCGGATGCACGCAGTCCAAGCTGGGGTCCCCACTCTGTTGCCACAGCATACTGCGTTGCCCAGTGCACGTAACTGTGACCCACCAGCCATACTGCCACCAGTGTGCGGGGACACACAGGGTCTGTAAGAGAAAAAAGAGAACAGTGACTTAACTGGTACTCATACCTGGAGAGGGCGAACATATAATGCAAAACGCATAGATCCCCATCTTCCCATACGGCGTATATCAGCCGCAGTTGAAGCAGCACCTATCCTAAATGAATGGGTGCTGTAACGAGCCCCTGGGAGGCCAACACTGGATAGTGCCAAACCGGTCACCTTCCAAAATTGAAATTTAGTAAGGGGAGACCCATCCTGGTGGCAGAAAAATGGGCCAGCGTGCGTGCCACGCACTGCCAAGAACTCCTGTAGGGCACCAACCGGACAGATGTCTGCAATGGAACATCGTAGCAGTCTAACTCCACTGCCTACGCCGTGCTGATCAACTTTTTTTTTTAAATTTTTAAATTTTTATTAATTTTCCAACAAAATTACAAAACTTAAACATTCATAACATTACAATACAATACAATATAATACAATAAAAAGACACAAAGAAAAACACAAATGAACAGATATACATTGAATACATTGACCCTCACCCACCCTTCACCTCCCAATCACCCTCACCCAGCCCTTCACCATCTTCTGTCTTCTTCACTCCCCTTGTCCTTCCGTTGAGGGACCGCCTCCGAAGTGCCGAAGAAGGGGAGGGAGACCGGAACTGGAGCGGGATCTTGTTATTATTTAAAACATTAAATAAATTTTATTATTCATGGCGAAGCAGCTGTTTCTCTTTCCCTCCTGCTAATGGTTGTCACACCATTACTCATTTTATTACATTTCCTTCAAATCATTTCTGTTCAAATTTTAATCCCAAAATTATCCCACCTTTTTTTCCTTTTCCCCCCTTTTTTTTATTCAATTTTCTTTCTATAACTAATTGCAGGTTCTTACTCTTGTGTTTCTATTTATCTATATACTGCACATCCAATTCTCTGCAAACCTTAACATGTATCACCTTATAAATTATAATCTAGCTATCTATAACACACCTTGACAGAGGATTATTTACATATTTCCCTCCCTCAATCTCTTTCTAAAACCAAACTTCCTCCATCTTAGGGCAAAGCACCAAAGAAACCAGGATCACAGCAAATAATGATTATTATTATTATTATCATCATCATCATCACATTATTATTGTTATTATTATTATTTTTTAAAGAAACGTTTTCAAAAACATCATACTCTACATGTTACTTTATGTTCTGGGTTAGCCTCCCGTAATTAAAAGCTCTCCTTTTAGTTTACTTCATTCTTCTAATCCTTCTTTGACAATATTGCATGATTGTAATGTAATCAAAATCCCAATTTATTTACTTATCAAAACAACTTTTCTTACACGGAAGATTAACACATATCCTTGTCGCTTAACTATTTTTATTTTTCTTCCTCCACAATCTTTCTTCCATTGTTGTATCCTGATAGATAGGGGTAAGATGGATTCTTGCTAATATTTAAGACATTAAATAACTTTTGTTGTTCATAACATGCAGCTGTTTTTTTCTCTCTTTTCCTACTACTAATGGTTATTCTACCATTACACATATCCTTACCTTTCCTTCAAATCTTTTCTATACAAATTTTTGATCCTAAGGTTATCTCCCCCTTTCTTTCCCTCCCCCCTACAATTACTGTAGTAGTTAAGCTTATTCTATACCCTTTCTGTACCTATTGCAAATTCTTTATCTATATACTGCACATATGATTTTCTCTGCAGTCTTCCCCAACATGTATTTCCTCATGATCTTAGACCCCAGTAACAAAAGGTTATTTACATATTTTAATCTCTTCCTTAAACTGAACCTCCTCCATCTTACATCAGAACAACTATAGAAACCAAAATAACAACAAATGGAAACTCATTAAAAGATAACAATTTCCAAGACATCATATTCCAGCATTACTACTGCTTACCCTTCCTTGGCATTCCTTGACAGAGGGTTATTTACAATTTCAAACATATTAAACCATTTATTTCAAACTTTACTTTGTGATTTTCCATCCACCTTACCCCCTTTTGACCATTCTTATCAAAAGTTATTAACCTTTTTATGACATTTCCATAGATATTCCCTTTTACCCTTATCTTTCTCCCTATATATTTCACTTCTTTTATTTTTTAAAGAAACGTTTTCAAAAACATCATACTCTACGTGTTACTTTATGTTCTGGGTTAGCCTCCCGTAATTAAAAACTCTCCTTTAAGTTTACTTCATTCTTCTACTCCTTCTTTGACAATATTACACGATTGTAGTGTAATCAAAATCCCGATTTATTTACTTATCAGAACAACTTTTCTTACACGGAAGATTAACACATATCCTTGTCACTTAACTATTTTTATTTTTCTTCCTCCACAATCTTTCTTCCTTTGTTGTATCCTGATAGATAGGGGTAAGATGGATTCTTGCTAATATTTAAGACATTAAGTAACTTTTGTTGTTCATAACATGCAGCTGTTTTTCTCTCTCTTTTCCTACTACTAATGGTTATTCTACCATTACACATATCCTTACCTTTCCTTCAAATCTTTTCTATACAAATTTTTGATCCTAAGGTTATCTCCCCCTTTCTTTCCCTCCCCCCTACAATTACTGTAGTAGTTAAGCTTATTCAATACCCTTTCTATGCCTATTGCAAATTCTTTATCTATATACTGCACATATGATTTTCTCTACAGTCTTCCCCAACATGTATTTCCTCATGATCTTAGACCCCAGTAACAAAAGGTTATTTACATATTTTAGTCTCTTCCTTAAACTGAACCTCCTCCATCTTACATCAGAACAAATATAGAAACCAAAATAACAACAAATGGAAACTCATTAAAAGATAACAATTTCCAAGACATCATATTCCAGCTTTACTACTGCTTACCCTTCCTTGGCATTCCTTGACAGAGGGTTATTTACAATTTCAAACATATTAAACCATTTATTTCAAACTTTACATTGTGATTTTCCATCCAACTTACCCCCTTTTGACCATTCTTATCAAAAGTTATTAACCTTTTTATGACATTTCCATAGATATTCCCTTTTACCCTTATCTTTCTCCCTATATTTTTCACTTCTTTATGTTTTGAATTGACTTCTCAAAATTGAAAACTCCTCTTTAAGTTTCCTCCATTCTTCTGATCCTCCCTTAATAATATTACAAGATTCTAATATGTCCAAATATTCAGTTTGCTTGTTTATCACAACAACTTTACCAGCCCAGAAGAATCTTAAATGATGTAATTGTTGCCAATTATATTTCACTCCCTTATCCCTTAACAATGTAGTAACTGGTTTAATCTTCTTCCTCCACAATCTTTCTTCTTTAGTTATGTCCTGATAAATTTCCAGTTTTTCCCCATCCAATTTTGGTACTCGTGTACCATTTCTTCTTTAAAATGCCATTAATTCTAATTTTCTGTCCAGACCTGCAAATTTTACCAAAACAAACCTTTTGGAGGACCCATTTCTTCTCTTCCCCAATCTATAAACTGCTAGGATATCCCCTTGTGTGAATTCTCTCCCCACCTTCAGTTCATTCAACCATTTAATAATTCTTTCTCTCAGACGGTCTGGATTTCCCTCTGGAATATTTTTAATCAGCACGTTCTTTTGTCTCGCCATCTCTTCCAGCATGTACAGTCTTTTTTCTTGCTTACCCATTCTTTTATCTTTTTCTTGCAAGTCTTTTACCTTTGTTGTCTCAAGATTTTTAGTTACTGCTTTCATGGAGTTAGCTAGTAGGTCTCTTAGTTCTTGTTGTCCATTCATGGTGTCTTTCATTTCTTGCTTCCTTGTCTCATCTATTCTGTCCAACCTTTTATCCATTTCTTTCTCTACTGCTTGTATATGTTTTATCTCCTCATCCACAGATTTTAATTTTGCCTCTATTGTCATAAAGTTATTATTTATTGTTTTCAAATAGCTAACCAGCAATTCCCTTATTTCTTGTTGTCCATTCATAATTTCTTTCAATTTTACTTCTATTGTGTCCTCCATGCACTGTCCTTTTTCTTGAATTGTGTCCTCCATGTCCAGAGCTCTTTCTTGAATTGCCATTCTTGTGTCCTTAAACAGCTCTTTTAACCTCTCCATTTGTCTTTCATCTGTAGCCGATATTCTTTCCATCCACCTTTCCATCTGGTCCCTGAGATCTTCTATTACTTTATCACAAGGATCCATTTTGATAGCTTTAAGATCTCTAGAATCTCTAGAGTAAGTCTAAAGTCTGAAATCTTTGGGATGATAATAACTCATTTAGGACTGACTGTTTCTCACTTCTTTTTTCTCTCCTCTCACTGCTTTAAGGTCGCAGTTACTTTATCAGCTGTTTCTCATCTTCAAGGGCCTGTTTTCCTTCACTCGCTCTCTCCTTTTTTATTTATTTCGTCTTTCAGAAATTCTTCCTCTCAAAAAAAAAGAAAAGAAAAAAAGGGGGGGCAGATAGACACCCCCTCTTTCAATCCATCAGCTCTCTTGCCTCAAAGTTCCCCTTTCATCACTCTTTTTTGTTCAAAACTTTGCTCCAATACTTTAAGAGCATTCAAGGTTTCTCTCACTCACTTTCAAGACTTATTTCAGACTTACTCTCTTCACCTTGCCTTTGAAGCCCAATCTTTCACTCTCTCCACAATTCTGTTTTTCCTTCTCAGTCTCATCAATCACACCTTCCTTGATTAGGTGGTCTTTACAGCCCAAAATAAACTTTAAGAGCAAATGGAGGACTTACAGAGGCTTGCAAATCTGTGTCGTCCCATTCAGTCGGCATCTCTTTGCCTTTTCGAGCCTTTTCAGACTCTGTCTCACTGGCCCAGATTCTCTTGACCCCTGAAATCTTCACCTTCTTCACCCCCACAGCACTCCTCTGTCTTTTTTCTCAGATTTATCTTTGACAGTCTTTGTTTTTTCACCTTTTTAATACATTTATCTCGCAGCCTGCTTCACTCGTGTCTTACTCCCCCGCCATCTTGTTCCGGTCTCGTGCTGATCAACTTTTGAGGACCGTATCCTCAACTGAGCCCACTCATTAGAAACATAGACATCATCGAGTTCCAGTGCCCTACGAGTTGCATCCGCCTTAGACAGTAGTACCAACTCACTGATGCGGAGCGCTCCAAAGAAGGCCACCGTGGTAGCCGCATGAAAAAGAGCCGCCTCATACCTGTCAAAACACAGGTTATGCCAGCCTCGTGCAAGGTGGGTAAGCACCCCTGGGGAAATTGGGTGACGAGTGTCAGGGCGACGGCCACGTTCCCGTGTCCACCCCTCCAAAACATGTCGTATGCGGATATCATTCATGCTGTCAGCAAAACCCCTCACCTTGGCAATAAATGCCAGTGCTCACAGCCTGGATGCTATAGTGCGGGGAGCGAGGCCCTGACTGTGTAGATAAACCATAAATTGTAAAACTTGTTCCACTGGAATGGGCCACACTTCGGGCAACTGAAGTTGCACGCAAAAATTTATAAATTGAACGAAAGCATGATGATACGCCTTACGCGTGTGGGGCGCCAAGGACATGCCGATCGCCCGGTTCACCTCTCCTTGCCAAATGTTCAAATCTCGGCCGGGAGTGGCGAGGGGAATTCCTCTGCGTCCGGAGCCAAGGCGCGGAACCGGGGGATCTGCAGGCGGGATAAAGCATCGGCAATATCATTATTAATGCCTGGTACATGTCTGGCCCTAAAAAGCACATTCAGGCGTAGGCTACGTAACACAAACTGGTGAACTAAAGCCATCACCCTGGGTGATTTAGACGTCTGAGCATTGACAATGTGCACTACCGCAGCATTGTCACACCAAAAATGGACCACAGAGTCGGCCCACTCCTCGTCCCATAGCATCAAAGCTCCCAGGATTGGAAAAAACTCAAGGAATGTAAGATCGCGGAGGCGATCCATGCCCCGCCATGCTGGAGGCCATTGGCCATAAGCCCACCTCCCCTCGAAGTAAATCCCATATCCCAGGGAGCCGGAGGCATCTGACTGTACTTGAAACCTAGGGGAAACTAAAAGGTCGGATCTCCAAAAGAAGACCCCGTTGAAGTCCCGCAGGAATGTGAGCCAAACCAAAAGGTCAGCCCGCATGCCCCTGGTCAGTCGGACCCTATGATGGCTCCTTGACAGGCCAGACATTGCGTCATATAGGCGCCGAGCAAATGCCCTGCCAGGCGTAACCACTCTGCAGGCAAAGTGAAGATGGCCATGTAGAACCTGAAGCTCACGAAGTGACACTTTACGTTTGGCCAGCAAGGCCAAAACCATCGTGGAGATCCGGATGACCTTATCGATGGGTAACCGGGATGCCTGTGCGACCGTGTCAATTAAAAATACCCAGAAATGTGAGGGTAGTGGATGGGCCCTCGGTCTTTTCAGGCACTAAAGGGACACCCAGTTCCTGCATTAGCGTCTGAAATGTGGTGAGGAGACGCGTGCACGTGTCCAAGCCCCGTTCACCCCCGAACAAAAAGTCATCGAGGTAATGGGCTACATACCGAGACCCGGACCTTCAAACAAAGGCCCACTGAAGGAAAGTGCTAAAACGTTCAAATGCTGAACAGGATATAGAGCAGCCAAAAGGCATGGCCTTATCTACATAAAACTTCCCTTGGAATCTAAAACCCAATAGCTCAAAGTCCTCCGGGTGCACTGGCAACAATCGGAATGCCGATTTAATGTCGCATTTTGCCAGGAGGGCACCAGGACCACAAGAGCGCACCATTCGCAGGGCTTGGTCAAAGGACGTATACCTGACCGAACAAAGGTCATCAGGAATAGCATCATTGACAGAATAACCCACCGGGTACGATAAATGGTGGATTAAACGAAATTCCCCCGGGGCCTGTTTGGGTACCAACCCCAGAGGGGAGACCTTCAGGTTGGGAAAGGGTGGTACAGAAAAGGGGCCTGCCACCCTCTTGGCCTCAACCTCCTTAGCAATACACAGGGCAGCCACCTCTTCTCTACCCTTCAGGGATAGTAAATTGGGTGCATCTTGGGGTCCCCACACTCCTTTGAATGGGATATGGAAGCCCCACTGAAAACCCTCGTGGAGGTACCTCGCGTCCTCTCTCCTTGGATAAGTTGAGAGCCATCGCTCCAACATATACACATTAACTGGGGAGGGGGCCTTTTGTCTGGCTAGCTCCATCAGCAGAAGCTCTGCCCGCTCCCTGTCCACCTCTACCTCTGCCCTGTGACCCACCGGCCTGCGGGCACGCGGCGGCGGCGTGGGGGCCAGCGCAAGAGGGACACTCGTGTTTGTATCGGCACTGCCGCTTATTGCACACACCGTTAGCCGAGAAGCTCCAACACAGCAAGCGGGCTGGAACCCCCTGCCCCGCCGGCTGGCGGGAAGCCTGCGTTGGAGCAGCTCGTTGCATGGCATGGCCACAATGGTACAGTGGGGGTCATGTACAATAGCTACAATTTCTGACAGGGCTCATCCCATCTCATCTCCGGGTGCAAGGGCACCCTCATTCTAAATTCCTCATCGTAAGCCAACCACAATGGGCCAGGAAAATCCACCATTGCCCTGTAAATATTGTCCAAATATTGGACCATAGGAATGGCCAGGTCAGGCCGGGCCCTAAGGTACACCGCCATATAAATAAGATATGCGGGCAACCAGTTGGCCCATGTGCGTGGTGGCTTACGATGGCGGGACAGCTCTTTGTCTCTGTCGTCCTGTCCCTCTCTCTCCTCCTTAGTTGGCTCACGGTTCAATAGGGAGAATATATCCACGTACTCCCCCCGCCAAATCATTTCCCTCGTGACCTGGGACAAATGATCACCAAGGGGCAATGAATAACCAGCCGTCGGCAAGGCCATCACCGGCACATTAGGTACACGGGGCATACGCAGCGGAACCTGGACAGCCCCTGCGATGCCCGGCACTGCCCCGGGGGCGGAAACCCCCACCCCCAACATTGTGCCAGTATGGAACCAAGGGGCACTGGGATAGGCTGGCAACTGATGCCCACTCGCCTCGACTTGACGAGGCCATGGCCACTGAACCCCACCACTGGAAGTGGACTGTGGTGTGGGTGCATTAACTTGAACCTGATACTCACTAGTTGCACCCCTGTGAGCCGCCCCCACTGGGGGTTCCGGCCCATGGCGGGCGTCGGAGCTCGCGACCAGAATCGAGCTCTGGGGCCACACCTGACCACTCTCCTGCTGTAGCTCTGGACGAACAGGGAGCTGCGAGACACCGGCAGGCGCAGGCCAGAGCGTCTCAAGCAGCTCAACCCGGCTGGCCGCTTGTTGCAGTGTGGCGGCTGTCAAGGTAGCCGGTGAACACGAAGGGCCCCCGGCAGAGAGAGAAGGGCCCCCTGTCATGGGGTTGTGTGCAATCCCCAAGGATGCCTCAAGCACAGCTAAACGCGTTAGCAATGCATCCACTGCCACAGATCCCCCAGTATAAAGTGGGCCGGGTGGGCCGGACGGCCCACCAGGCATTTGACCAGGAACCCCAAAATGAGAGCCTGGGCCCGAATAGGGCTATGCCCAAAACTCCGGCCCATAAGGGGCCGGAGGGGGAACGTGCTGTGCACCAGCACCGGGCCGTCCCCCGCTGACCTGACCCGTGGCCGGCAACTGCGGCCTGAGGGCCGAAGCCCCTGAAGGGCCGGTCGGAGGCTGGCCAGCCGAGGGCCAAGCACCAGCCTGCATTGCCCCACCGGTTTCGGTGGGGGTAGTGCCCTGCCGTGTGGGCGCAGCCCTGGTCCTCCGACCTGAGGGCTACCCCCCGCGCTGCGCAGGGCCGGCAAAAATCCTCCCCGTTGGCCGCGGTTTCGTCGCCGGGGCCTTCCGTTTGGGAGGCATATCTGTAGAAATAGCAGGATCCCTGTCCAGGGATCAACCTATGCCAAAAAGCACAGAGCAGCCAGCAAGCCAAAGGCTCTGTGCAACTCCTTCCTTCCCAGCCAGGAAAGCCAAGGGCTAAAGAGCCGAAGAATCGAAGGAACAGCGACAGAGAAAACTTCTCCTCTCCGTCGCTATTTTAAAATGGCAGCTCGGCTGCCTCATGGCCACCCCTTTTATAGAGGGGTGGCAACGCCCCCTAACTCACCTGGATGTCTGAGTCCGGGGGGGGGCTGCAATGAGCACGGTGCCCATTTTGGCGCCGCGCTTTCATTAGCTTCATCTTCACTATTTGTCCCTACAATGAACAGTCAGGGTTGATTTCTTCTAATACCTATTTGTTCTCTTTGCTGTCCAGGGGACTCTCAGGACTCTCCTCCAACACCACATTTCAAAGGCATCTATTCTTCTGTGTTCAGCTTTCCTAATGGTCCAGCTCTCACACCCATACATTGCCACTGGGAATACTATTGCTTTGACAATGTGAATTTTTGTTTTCAAGGTGAAGTCTCTGCTTTTCACTATATTCCCCAGGTTTCTCATAGCTTGTCTCCTCATAATCAGTCATCTTTTTATTTCATGGCTACAGTCACCATCTGCAGTGATCTTAGATCCTAGAAAAGTAAAATCTGTCACTGCTTCTACTTCTTCCCCATCTATTTTCCACGGACTGATTGGACCTGTTGCCATTATCTTGGTTTTCTTGATATTCTCAAGCCAGCTTTTGCACTCTCCTCCTTCAATCCAATTAAGAGGTTCGTTAGGACTTCCTCACTTTCTGCCATTAGGGTGGTATCGTCTGCATATCTCAAATTGTTGATGTTTCTCCCAGCAATTTTGATCCCATATTGTGATTCCTCCATCCCTGCATTGCACATTATATGCTCTGTGTATAAATTGAATAAGCAGGGTTATAAAATGCAGGGTTAATCATATTAGCTCTTCTTTCACATTTCATTGCACAATCCATTATCTGTATTATTCAGGATAATTTGTAATCAGTGCCTTTGCCTTGCCATCCTGATTATCTGATTTCAGATAAGAATTAGGCTTAGCTAGTACTTGAATCGCAGGAAGCCAAGAATTCTAAGTATAAGTGAAGGGCTATATTTCACATGCACAGAGCAAGTAGCTTCTTGGGTTATTTTATCCTCTTTATTATATAAATCTGATAATTTTTTGAAAGTCAATGTTGTGTGTAATGTATATAGAGTATTAGGACTCAGAGGTCCTGGGTTCAAATCACTTCTGAGTCTTGGAAATTCACATGGGTGACACAGGTAAACAAGTCTTTCAAATATCTCACACTTCTTGGAAACTCTGGTAGGATTGCTATAACAAGGAATCAAGTTGATAGCACATGGCACAAATGCAAATTACTTGGAAAAGAAAATAAGCTGCAGTGCTGATAATGACAATGAGAAATTCAGTCTTCACGTATACTATAGGAACACATCTGATCTGGATATCCCAAACAAATATGTACATTCAAACATAGCTGTCAATTGGACTAGAAACCTTTCTACATTTTGCAACACAATGCCTTGACTTAAAAAAAAAAACCTCACATAGAGACCAAGTAGACACATACATGTATGTGTGATGCATAAATAGCAAAGGCATAGAATAAAATATAGAAATGTAGCAAAGAATTGAGATTGCTTGAACTGCCTTTATAAAGTTGGAGAAAACATTATGTGATAAGCCATTAAATGAAACTTTGAGACAGGTGATGTTAAAACGTTACTGACAAGAAAGAGATGCTCAATAGAATAAATGCATTTGAAATATGGATGCATAAAAAAATCCTTCACATTCCATGGAATAATAGAATAAAGAATCAAAGAGGTATTTCATGGGATAAGATAAGAAAACACAACAAAACAAATAGAGGATGTTTTAAAGAAATGCAGCACTCATATCTTGGACACATCATCATGACAAATATAATATACAGCAATACATAGCTGTAATTGAAGAAAAAATCAAAGGTAAGCATGGAAAGGGTAAAATGTGGATTTCTTGGATGACTGACAATAGAGAATGTCTGGACCTTAATTAAGTACAACTAATCCATGCAACTGGAGTTAGATGAAGATATGCCATGATGAGAGCCAAACTTAGCTACTATTCTTTGGATATGTTCTAAAAATGCAACGACAATGGTTATTTGGGATAATTTCTTGCTGGGAGAAAATAAACTTATCTCTGTGACTATCAGATCTCAGGGAGCATTAAATGCAAAGACTAATTATTCTGATTACACTGTTTAACTTATCTACATATTTCTAAAGTGTCATGGATATAACAGAGTACACTTTACATTTTGGGTATGCAAACCTATGCATGAGACAGAGATAAAAAAGAGCTCCTTTTCATCTTGACCTGTGGATCCTTGGGTGTGCCCTGTCTTTGGCAAAGACATTCCAGGTAAAATTTATTTGTGCTTTCCTCTGAGTCAGACTTTGCTACTCTTGTCAAACTCTGTTCTGCCAGGCTTGAGAATTTAATTTCTTGGTGATATTTCTTTAGCTTGGACAGGTGATAAACATAGAGGCAATGACACACAACACATGCTACAATGGCCACACATGATGGCTCTTATTACCTGTCTATAGAGGTGCCTGCCCATGCACCAGCATTATTTTCTGATTTGTTTGATTTACAGTATATTCTTACACACCTCATGGAAGCTCAGAATCCCCTTTTGGTGAATTCATTCTGTAGTTCCTTTCACCTGACCTAGCGTGAGAAAGATTAGGTGGCACAACAAGGTTGCTGTTTCCTTGGGTACACCCAATTGAAAAGCAAGACAAGAGAAGCAAAATTTCTTTTCCCCAATTATTATTATTATTATTATTATTATTTGCTGAAACTTAAAGGGTGGAGGAATAGGAAAAGAAGAAGGTGAGACAACTACACATTATATGCATAAAAGACAGATGACTCTTTTCTCTGGAGCATTTGTAATTCTTCTCCTAAACACACATACATTTGTACTGTACACTTAGTGCTGTTCTGCTCTGCTGAATGCTATAATTAACATATATTTTCTTTGCAGAGTGACTTTTAATGCCTGCAAAAACTGTTGCAAAAAATAGCTTTATATCATCAGAACAAACATTTGAGATAACTTCTAAACTAAGTCAGAGCACAGCAGTCAAACTAACTCAATGCCTTACATCAACCTTTGTTTTATTTTGGATTGTTAGATGTTGCTTCTATTAACACCAGATAACGGTCAAAATTCTAGTGGTATCTTTAGGCACCAAATGGAATTATATCTTTCTTTCACTTTGCCACCTACTGCAACCCCTGTATGGTACTCTTAAAAAAAAACCAGGGGGTTTCTATGACTTCCAAAGCAAGAAACTTTAGAGGCTTGGGTGTACATGACAGGGAGAGCTGGCAGGACCAGGTGCAATCCAAAAGCCTTCATTTGACAACCTGCAGCAAAGAACTTCAAAAAAAGGTCAGGCAGATCTTGTCACTTCAAAGGACAGTTGACTTCTTGCCCGGAGACATGCAAGCAAGACTCTGTGAAAGGAAGAGACCAAAAGGGTATTGTCTATATAAACAGCTCCTGTGTATTCATCATACTAAACTGAATGGTCCAATTAAAGTATATTATTTATTTATTTATTTATTTATTTATTTATTTATTTATTTATTTATTTACTTACTTACTTACTTACTTACTTACTTACTTACTTACTTACTTACTTATTTATTGGATTTATATAACCGCCCTTTTCGCCTAAGCATCCCAGGGCTGCTCACAACGTCAGTTAAAACCTATAGCCAATGCTAATTAAAACTGAATACTATAGAACTATCTAAAAACATTTATAAAACCTCCCCAATCCCCTTAAAAAGAAGGACACCCAGGCAGGAGTAAATAAGAACCCAGGGCAGGGCTAAATAAGCCAGCCAGGCTGGGTTGTGATGCCAGTTGTACACCACACCTGCTGGCATAGCTATATTATAAGGCCTTCCTGAAGGGAGGCAACTCTGCCTGGGTGCGCAATTCAAGTGGCAGGAGGTTCCATAGGGCCAGAGCAGATACAATGAAGGCTCTTCTCCTGGTCCCAGTGAAATGTGCATCCCTGGCTGATGGGACCACTAGGGAACCCTATGGTCTGCTCTTGTATGGTGGGTCGAAAACCTTGGGGTGACGTGGTCTCTTAAGTATCCTGGCCCACTACCATGAAGGGCTTTAAAGTTCAAAACCAGCACCTTGAATTGCACCCGGAGGCATACTGGCAGCCAATGCAGCTCCCGTAGCAGCAGCAAGGCATGAGCATAATGCCTGCATCCCATCACCACCCGGGCAGCCACGTTCTGAACCAGTTGTAGCTTCCAAATGGTAGCCCCATGCAGAGCACATTGCAATAATCCAGTATGGAGGTAACCAGAGCATTGGTGACTGAAAGTAAGGAGTCCCAGTCCAGGAGCGGGCATAATTGGTGGATGACACGAAGTTACACAAAAGCCCTCCTGGCCACGACTGCCACTTGCTCTTCGAGCACTAGTTGTGAGTCCAGGAGGACCCCTAAATTAAGCACCTGGTCTGTCTGGGGTGAAAAAGCCCTATCCAGCACCAAAAATGGTAGCTCCTGGGATAACAAAAGGCCCCAAACACACAGCCACTCAGTCTTGCCAGGATTCAGCTGAAGCCCATTGTCTCCCATCCAGATCCTCACAGCCTCCAGGCACCTGGATAGGTGCATCAACTTTCACTGGATAGGTGCATCAACCTTCAACTGCATCACTCGGGTTCCCATGGGCCGAGATATACAGTGGGTATCATCAGCATATTGATGATACTTCACCCTGTGAGAATGGATGATCTCACCCAGCAGCTTCATGTAGATGTTAAATAGAAGAGGTGAGAGTACCGAGCCCTGTGGCACCCAATACTTGAGAGGCCTGGGGCTGGACAACTCACCCTCCAATGACACTGACTGGGTCCAGCCCATCAGAAATGAGGAAAACCAGGACCACAAAGTGCCCTGGGCCCCCAATCCTCAGAACCTGTTCTGTCTCCCCCGCTCACTCCCTTTTCCCTGTCAGGAAAACACTCACTGTAAGGGATATCAGAAGAGTAGTCTAAGTCCGGTCCAAAGTTCTATTTCCAGAGTTTCCAAGAGTCAAGACGCCACGGTACCAAGCAAGAGCAGGGAAGCTAAACTTTGTCTGTCACAGAGCCACACCCAGTGTCCTGGTTCCTTATATGCCTCCATGGGTGTGGCCAGACACTTCCTGATTACCTACGGCCCATCCTTCCTCTCAGCCTCTGTAGACAACAATTTGCCCTGCTTTGATGCCTAGCGTCCGGCCACGCCTCATCCTCAGAGCTGTCTGAACGCGAAGACTGCTGTTGGAGGACATCTTCGTTGCCATCCTACTGCTGCAGTTCCAAGGGAGGCTGAGGCAGTGCTGGGGGTGGGGAATCCCTGAGGAAGATGGTCCTGTCAGCTCCTCCCCTTCATCCTCAGAGTCTTCATCTCCAAGGTGGGCTGGTTCAGGGGCCAGAGGTGGGCTGGGGGCCGGAGTCACAACAGAACCATTACAGAAGGATACAATGGTTGATGGTATCGAAGGCAACTGAGAGGTCAAGGAGAGAAATTACAGAAGGATTACCACTGTCCCTCTCTCACCAGAGATCATCCATAAGTGTGAACAGTGCAGTCTCGGTACCATATCTAGGCCTGAATCCTGACTGAAAAGGGTCCAGATAATCGGCTTCATCCAGAACCCCCTGGAGCTGCGGTGCCACTGCTTTTTCCAATACCTTCCCTAAAAAGGGAAGGTTGGATACAGGCCTGAAGTTGTCCAATATTGTTGGTTTGAGCAATGGTTTCTTCAATAGGGGGCGCACCAGTGCATGTTTGAATGATGCCAGAAACACCCCCTCCCGTAAAGACGCCTTTATGATTGCTCAGACCCAACTGCCATTCACCTAGTGGGTTAATAAGTAGATTATGTCTTTCTCAAAAGAAAAGGGGATTTTGTCCATGAGCTAAGCCTGCCTTTTTGGAGGAATGCTGTTTTACCTACTGCCCATTGGCCATTGTTCAGTACTGTCCTGAGAAAGTAGTACTCTATCCATGTCCCAGAACGAACCAATATCTCTGTCAAGATCTGAGTGGTTAGATAGGCTAGCAACCTACAATTTTTCCTCTATAATTTGCTCCAGTCTTTTGAGGGATCTTTTTGTAACTATGTAGAACATTTTGCCTTTTTTATCCCTAACACTGTTTCTTTATTGTTATTGTTATTGTTATTGTTATTGTTATTGTTATTGTTATTGTTATTGTTATTGTTATTGTTATTGTTATTGTTGCTGTTGCTGTTGCTGTTGCTGTTGCTGTTGCTGTTGCTGTTGCTGTTGCTGTTGCTGTTGTTGTTGTTGTTATTATTATTTTAAATAATAAAGTACAAAAATCATTTCAGATTCTTGGCTCAGGGGGTTTGTTGTAGTTGAATCCAGGTCTTGCCATAACCAGCTATTGTGGATTTTGGTATTTTTAATTGGACTGGTGGCAAGGTAGGCACTTGTTTCCCAGTGTACAGCCTTGTAGTTACTGTTGATTTTGAACTCCCTTGGATGCTGTTGTTTGAGTAGACCAAAAATGTTAAAAGTGATATGGTACCAGGCCAGGATTTATAGTCATCACTACAACAGGTTAACTAACCTGACTCCTTAAAGGGGTCAATGGCTATGGGCAGATGAGCACCTTTAGGTGGGGTGATGGTTCCCCTCAGTGGTGGAAATGCCACTGGAAACCATCATATTGGGCCCAACGGCAAAATGAGCATAGGAGGAACTCTGATTCCCAATGGTCATGGAGGTGGAAGGGGTCATTTAATTTAATTTAATTTAATTTAATTTAATTTAATTTAATTTAATTTAATTTAATTTAATTTAATTTAATTTTAATTTAATAGTCATATTTATATATGCCACCCACTCAGGCAGAACCCGACTCAGGGTGGCATTACAACAAGTTCTAAAAACACATAAAAACACTTTAAAAGACCCATATCCCACCCACCCATCCCACCCACTATAAAAAGAAGAAGAGAGAGTTCTTAATTGTTTACATAAGCCAGCAGGCGGGGACCGTGTTCCCATTAGGGCCCCACACCTGCCCTGCCAGCCAGGTCTTCAATCCTTCCCTGAAGGGCAGCAATTCTCTTTGAAGTCTTAGATCTGTTGGCAGGAGGTTCCAGAGGGTTGGTGCGGACACAGAGAAGGCTGTCCTTCGGGTGCTGGATAGATGTCCACCCCTAGCTGATGGCACTATTAGAGAGCCTCTCCGGTCCACTCTGGTTGGACGGGCAGACACTCTTGGGACGATGCGGTCTCTAAGGTATCCTGCCAGATGGACTGGCTGTGAAGGCGCACTTTGTCCATATCTTCAAGGCTGCGGCAGTCCATTGCAGAACCCGGTGTTAAAACCTGTATGCTGCGCTTCAAGTGTGCCATGGGTGATGGCTCCAAGATCATAGTTTGTTGTTTAATTCATGGCAAGATGGGATCCACCTTAAACAATTTCACGGCAGTGGCATTTTTTTTCTGCTTCAGGAAAAAATGCATTCTCAGATACAAGTTGCAGTCGACTACAACTGATGATCAGAACAATAGTGTAACTGAGTGGTGATAGAAAGGAGCTCCTAAAGCTATGATCCAGGACAATGGGGAACTGCAAAAATGATTCTGGTAGAATATGGGATCCAGATAATGCAAACTACTGGATGCTGACCAGTATGAAGGGAACTGTACACACTTATATTGGGTCTAAGTGTTGGAGATCCACTGTCATGTGATTTGAAATCAAATATGGTTTCTCCTTCCACTCATTTCTTCCATTCTCTCAGAATTCCTTCTTAATTTGTTATCCTACCATTCCAGCACGTCAATTTAGAAGCCATTTTATTTTCTACATTTTTCTAGCTCAGGGAGGGGCAAATCATGGCTTGCTAGATATTGCTGGATAACAATTCTCATTGCCCTAACCAACATCGCTAACAGTGTGGAGTGCTAGAGGCTTCTATTGAACAAAATCTAAGAAGCTATATTATACCCACCTCTCTTCAAGATACGTTTCTTTATGTTTTCATGTAACAAGCAAATGGACACTGGGCTCACAAATCCAAATGTTTTCCATTAAAAGTTTTTAACCTTTGTAGCTTGAGACACACACAAACTTAGAGAGACAGCGGCGACAGCAACAATTATGATGATGATGCCAATAGTTTGAAGTTTCCAAAGGTACTGCTTCTTCAGGAGTGATTAAAATCCCTATTTTGTTTATTTTTCTCTCTGATTTAAGCTATTCTCTTCTCCTTTGTTTTGTTCACCTATAACAGTGATGGTGAACCTTTTTGAGACCGAGTGCCCAAACTACAACCCCCTAAACATTTATTTATCGCAAAGTGCTAACACAGCAACAAGAGAGGTAGTAAATGACTCATTGGGCTGCTGGGGAAAGGGGCAGGGCAAACTCTGTGCTGGGGTGACTGCACGGGTGTCCATAGTGAGAACACTGAGTGCCACCTATGGCACTTATAATAGATTATAATATATTAACACTTGACTAATAAAAGGTTTTTTGAACTAAAAACTTTACTCAGTTGACTGTTAAAGCTGAATGCATTTCTTCAGCCTAATTAATTTGATAATCATAATTTATAATTATTTCCTACAACTGTTTAAATACATATTTAATAAAGCACCAGCATATGAGAAGAACAGTTCTTCTGGTTCTTAAGGGCTTACCCCTGGTGGCTTAATGTTTAAGATGCTGAGCTGGAGACTGGAAGGTCTGGTTTCGATATCCAAGGGCTGCACTTGGGGAAATGAAAGGAGCCTCATTCGGGCATCCCTTGAGTAGAGTTTCTCCAGCAAAAATCCTTTCAACGCAGAGTAATCTCTGACACAGAATTATTGTTATTATCTAAGATGGCCTTCTTGGGTTGGGGCTGGGGGAGAAAATGTTATTTGACACAATCCTCACATCCTTAATGGCATTTTCCTCCAATACTGGCAGCTGGCCCAGGGAACTGGAAACTAAACAGTTGAAAAAATCCATTTCTGACTGGCTATCATCTGGATCTTTACCCATAAACATCAGAAATGCTGCTTGTGGTGCATAAATCTCTACTTTAATCCTTCTGAAGTGAACACACTCACTTGGGATTAGTTTAAAGGAGAGTGTCACAAAATAGTAAAAAAAAAACCTACATGGGGTCTCAAAAATGAGTGTTGTGTAAAATGACCTGCCCAACAGCTTCCACATAGGGATCCCAAAATTTGGGTCATGTCAAAGCATGCCAAAAATGACAAAAAATGTGGGATATTGGTAAATTTAGACAGCTTCATAGTTCTCCGGACTTAAGCCGCTTCATTAACAATTAATACTTAAACTGATAAATAACAAAAAGCTTCAATTTATACAATAAAAATAATATTTTAAGGAAGGGAAATGTTAAAAAAATCATGGGAAGACTGTGGACACTTCATTTTTCTTGTGTAAATTCATACTGTATCATCATCATCATTTTACCATCATAAAGACTGCAGTTTTCTGCCATTTTATGTCTTTTGAGGGAAACACTGGAGGGATCTGCAAAAATATATTTGGAGGTCTGTGACCACTCTGCAAATTAATAATAATAATTTTGTGTCAGAAATTACTCTGTGTTGAAAGGATTTTTAGGGGACATGAAAGGAGCCAAGTGCAGCTCTCAGATATCAAAACCCGACCTTCCAGTCTCCAGCTCAGCACCTTAACCACTAAAACACAGGGGGAGCTGGACAGACAGACAGACAGATAGATAGATAGACACCTGATATATGGCAACAGGTAATACCCTAAATGTATATTTATTGATTTTAAAGTATTAATCAGTTTTAATTAAACTCTATTCATAACCTGCAGTATGGCAGCAGTTCCCAGGTTGTAGACACCAGGTTCCTTAGGAAGTAAAAGAAGGAAGCTTCTTAAGAGGAATTGAGATGTGGTACACACACATCTTTTTATTATAAATATAGGCTGAATGAGTAGCAAGATGGAGAGAGAGAAAGGTAAGCTTTAAATAAAGAATTTGAGGGAAGGAAAAATAAAAAGAGGATGGTAGTGAAATGGAATTAATAGAACTATTTTCTGGTAAAATATAAAGGAATAAAAGACATTGAAAACCCAAATGTGTAACTTTAAAACCAAGAGGCTAAGATTATGAGTTATCAGTTATTTTAAAAAATTCTGAATGAAAAGACTGTATATGTGGTATTGGACAAACCACTTCTGGGGAAATGGTGGTTTGGCCCAAACACTTTGAGTATGGTATCTGAAGATCTTAGGACAGTGGTGGCAAACCTATGGCACACGTGCCAGAGGGGGCACTCAGAGACCTCTCTGTTGGCACATGTGCCATTGCCCCAGCACAGAGTTTGCCCCACCCCTCTGCCCACCAGCTCAACGGGAGCACTTCCTCCTTCGCCACAGCACAGAGTTCCCCCCGCCTCTCTGCTCTGCAGCCCAATGGGAACACTTCCTCCTTTCCCCCAGGACACAGTTCCCCCCACCCCTCTGCAGTGTGGACAGCACCTGTTGAGTTTCAGCACTCAGTCTCTAAAAGGTTTGCCATCACTGTCTTAGGCCCTGGATCACATATGGAATATTTTGATACCAAATAATATGTGTGCATTATTCACAGAGTCTGGGTTCATTGCTTAAACTTACTATGAAGAGCACTCATGAACTGCCCCTTAAGTTTTGCATCTGTCATGCTTAGCTGTGTGAAGGTGCTATTTGGTGTTATAAAGATGTAACCCAATACTGATATAAACTTTTATACAAGAAAGCAGTTGCATTACTGCAGGCTTTGATTCACCACATGAAGGAATTGTATATACTATACAACTGGGAGTTTTGAAATATCACAGGCTGACAGATTGATGCAAGAGCCCAAAATATTAAAGAAAAATGGTTTGTGGCAAAAAGGTGAAAGGGCCATTTGTTTATTTCCTTAGACAGAAAAGAGCTAAAATACAAACAGTACAATTTGGTTGGCTATACTGTTTCTGAAACCATGTCTCATGTACAGTCAGTTGACAATCTTTTCATTTATCACACAGCAAGGATCTCACAAATGTATGAGGATTCAGCAGTAATGGGTTTCAGTAGCTTCTACAGGATTGCTGCATGGTTTTATTCCTTCTCAAACATACCATTCTGTGTGATGGGCAAATAGATATTGAAAATTTGTCATTTTATAAATTAACTAAAACTGGGTTGCATTAAGCAAGATGTTACAAAAACTTAATCATAGGCTAAAAATATGTTGTGCAGTTACATAAACAACATAACTTTTAGGTAAAAACTGACATTAGTTAAGAAATCTTTGTAATATGTGTAATATGATTTCAGCCATAAAAGGGAACCTTTTATGAACCTTTTAGAGGCCAAGTGCCCAAAATGGATGGGTGGGAGCCATCCCGGGTGCCGGTGCCATCACGTAGGTATGTGCGCACCCATGTGACACGCTTTGCATGTTTCAAGCTTTGCCTAAAAAAAAAAAACCTTTATGTTTGGCAGTGCAAACGCATGTTTACTCATGAGTAAGCTCCCACACTCCTCTCAGATTTTCCTCTCAAACAATAAAAAGCAATTTTGTCTTTAAAAAAGCACAAAAATAGAGCTCTGAACAATACAAATGACTTTTATTAAAAGATAACAGTTTGCTTTCAACAATATAAACAACTTTTTATTAAAAGATAACATTTGCATTTGGAATAACTAATGTGATTTTTGTTGTTGTTCACCTTCCCACTGAAACTGTACCTAATTATCTATTTGCAATTTCTTGTTTTTGAACTGCTAGGCTGGCAAGAGCTGGGACAGAGATGGGAGCTCATTCCATCATGAAGAACCGGGTTCTCGAACTGCTGACCTGCCAACTTTCCAGTCATCAAGTTCAGTCTCTTAACCACTATAGCCAATGCAGTCCCTTGTGGAAATAAAACTTAGGGCTCAGCTAAATAGCTCAGTTAGAGTGGAGCTTGCTTAATAGAGCCA
This sequence comes from Bradypodion pumilum, assembly GCA_035047305.1. NCBI lineage: Eukaryota > Metazoa > Chordata > Lepidosauria > Squamata > Chamaeleonidae > Bradypodion > Bradypodion pumilum. Next base: position 431,405,944 of record JAWDJD010000001.1, read on the forward strand.
TTTAAGGTTGTGCAGAAGTCCAGTGTGCCAGCTGGTGTAGCCCTTAGATCCATCCATTTTCAAAATATCAGTTTTTACAAAACACAAATTGAAATTTAACTCTTTAAGCTGAATATACAGTATCACTGTGCAACTAAGGATGGGAGCCTGCTGTACTTTCAAGTCAGTATCTGGAGAAACAGGTGGATAAAAGTTGCATGGCATCAGCCAACATAAAACAGAAAGGGACAAATATTAGAAGAAGTCACATTTCATCTGCTATTCTTCTAACTTCCCACAATTAAAACAACAGTGCTGTTTCCCCACACCCAAGGGTAAAGAGTTATATTAACAGTATTACTGTACCATCATTTATTTGCCACCAGCAACCTGCTCAGCACCATTCTATTAACAATTTCCTACATTTAATTTTTACATGCAACACTGCAGAATACTTAAGAGGCAGTAGAAGCATGCGTCACCCACCAATTTTTACTTGCCTGCTCTCAGTATAGCAACACAAAGCAATCACACTTATATACTGCCCCATAGTGTTTAGTGCACTCTCTGGGCAGTTCACAAGTTAATTAGCATTTTGCCCCACCATGCTGGGTACCCCTTTTTCTGACCTCAAGCACCTCAGAAGAGTATGCTGCAGAATACGACCTCCCCCATCCACTTGAAAGTCCTTTGAAAGTGAACAGGAGTCTTGCATCTAGCAATGGCCACTTCTATTGCTCCCCCCAAATTTCCAGGGCAAAACAAATGAAGGGGGTGGGGGGGGAGGTGTTAGAGGCAGCAGTTGTCGTGGTGATGCCAGACTCTCCTGTTTGCTGACCCATGAAAATGCAGAGGCAAAGAAAGATGAAGCAAGTGTGGGGGAATACGACCTCCTCCCCCATCAACTCAAAAGTCATGCCACTGGGTGCCCATAGGACCACTTCCCTCGTCTTCTCCCCAAACTTTTGCTGCACAATAAATGAAGAGGGGAAAGATAAGCAGCTATGGCTGGAGCACAAGGCAAGCCCCCCTCCCCCAAAAAGGCTAAAATCCATACCTGGAGTTGAAACAAAGTTAGGCAGAGACAAACTCAAATGCACCCGGATCCAAGTAAGAGGACAAGCAAGTGCACTGGAGATCCCCGGACGGAGATGTCTGGGGATGTCTGGCCATGCCTCTTGGGAGGGATTTTAGTCTCCCATCTCCTTTCCATTGGAAGAGAGAGTCGGGTGATTTGAGAAGCGGTGCTGCCATTGGGAGGGGCTCCACTTACCCTGACCTCGGCACATGCCACTTGAATTATGTCTGCATGCCACCTTGGGCATGCATGCCATAGATTCGCCATCACGGTCCTAGAGTAATCTATTCCAAACCATTCTGAATCTGCAACTAAATTTTCAGCTAAATCATCTCTGACATCCAAATTCTGTTTGTAAACCTCTAATGAAAAGGAATGAAGAACTTTCACTGCTTTTTTTGGTGTGTGTGTCAGAAGCACAAAAAGGTGCTTTCTGGGTTGAAAGAATTTTTTGCTGTAGGAACTCTGCTCAGGGGATGCCCAAATTAGGCTTCTGTCATGTCCCTCAGATTGTCCCTCAGACTGAAGTGGTCCCTATTTATCTATTTGCAATTTCTTGCTTTCAAACTGCTAGGTTGTCAGGAGCTGGGACAGAACTGGACACTCATTCCATCATGCAGTACTCGGATCTTGAACTGTCGACTTGCTGAGCTTCCAGCTTACAAGGTGAGCTTTTTAACCACTGAGCCACCACAGTGCCTATTTCAGTGTTGAACTTTCTTAGAAGAAAGTTCTTCCTACTGTTTAATCCAAATCTCCTATCTCATTATTTAAATGTATTCATTTGGGTCCTACCATATCGTCGACTACAACTCATATCCGAGAATGCTCCCCCCCCCCCGAAGCAGAAAAATGTAATTGGTGTGAATTTGTTTAAGTTGGATCCCAGGTTTCCATGAAGTGACCCACACTATGATCATGGAGCCATCCCCTGCACCACACATGAAATGAGAGATGCAGGTTTCAACACTGGGACTGCAATGGACTTCCACAGCCTTAAGGATATGGACAAGGTGAGCCCTTCACAGCCAGTCCATCTGGCATGGCCTCTTCCACCTCCTTGACCATTGGGAATCAGAATGGTTCCTCCTACACTCATTTTGCCGTTGGGCCCAATATGATGGTTTCCAGTGGCATTTCCTCCACTGAGGGGGACCATCACCCAACCTAAAGGGGCTCATCCACCCGTAGCCATTGGCCCTTTTAGGGAGTCAGGTTAGTTAAGTCACTGGTTGTACGATCTAATCCATAACCATAGCGGGATGTCTGGCCAGACAGACCCTACCATATAAAACAGCAGAAACAAACTTCCTGTATCTTCAGATAGCTGAAGATGCTTGTTGTATTACTCTCACTTTTTCCTTCTTCAGATTCACCACTTTAAATAGCAGAAACCTGCTCCAACTGGAACCTGGACAAACAGAAGACTATGAAATTAGTAGTAAAAATGTGTTATTATAAGGCCACATAAAACAGTTAGTTGGCCCAAAAGACTGAACAGAGAATCAAAAAGAAAGCTCAACCTGCAAGGTGCTGATTCTTAAGACAATAGCCACAAAGAGCCATGACATCAATCAGTATGACTGAATGCCTTCATTGTCCTGAGAGTTCTCAATAGGACATTTAAAGTGCCTTCATATTTCTACAAATTCCATAAAGTGATTCCAATGCAGACAACAAAAAAAGAAGCTTCCATACAGATGCTTCTGTAAAAGCTTTCAGATGACTTCCCTTATTCACTCAGGTCTTCCTTTCAGATGAGTAGTTCACAGAATTGTACCTAATGTCATGTTCCTATTCCTCCAGGCAAACGAAGCAGAAAAAGGATGAGAAAGAAATATGTTCTGCTTGTCAACTGGCAAATAACTGTCATCCCTTTGCACAACAAATGTTCTCTGATTGTAATCAAACTTTTGAAATGGTTCATTCGAATGGATGTTTCATTTGACTGATGTGTAAATCATATTTGCCCTTTTTAAAAGCCAAACAATGGGTTTACTTTTAGATGCTAGAAGTATATAGCAAGTTGAGGTATCAGAGGCAATGACAAAGCTGGTATTAATACTGTATGCGATAATTCAGTTTGTATTTTTCATTATAATTATAGACAAAATCCAGATATGTATATAAAATACAGTCCACCGGCTCACTCCACCGGCCCTGAGGGTGGGAGGAAGGTGTGTCCCATCAGCCCTGCTGAGCCTGCTTGCAAGAGGGCTTCAAAAGGGAGAAAATGTCTGGAACCCCGCCGCCACTGCCGCCACGTTGCCTCCCCTCAGGGCTCACTCCACCGGCCCTGAGGGTGGGAGGCAGGTGTGTCCCCTCAGCCCTGCCGAGCCTGCTTGCTGGAGGGCTTCAAAAGGAAGACGCTGCCTGGAGCCCCGCTGCCGCTGCTGCCGCAGCTGCGTTGCCTCCCCTCAAGGCTCACTCCACCAGCCCTGAGGATGGGAGACAGGTGCCGTCACAAGCTCCTTCCCCTGGTCCCGCCGGCTGGGTGAAGTGGGGGCACCTGGGGGAGTGGACTGAGATTGTTCGGTGCCTTTCTTGGGTTTAGCTGGCCATGGACTTTTTCCTCCTCGCTATGTGGACCTTGGCCCCTTGCCTGCCCACCTTTGGCCAGTTTTCGATGGGAGGGAGAAGGATTGTGTGTGATGTTTAAAGATATTTGATGCTGATGTATATTTTTGAATTTTTCATTATGTGATTTGTACTGTTTATTATTGTACTGATTTATTTTTTGCATTGCTATATTGTATTTTGGGATTATTGTATTGTATTAATTATGTTGTTTGCCGCCTTGAGTTGGCCTCAGCCGAGAAAGGCGGGGTATATATTAAAAAAAATTATTATTATTATTATTATTATTATTATTATTATTATTATTATTATTATTATTATTATTATTATTATTATTATTATTATTATTATTATTATTATTATTATTATTATTATTATTATTATTATTATTACAGTTAAGAAGAACAACCATTACAGTAATTATTGCTAAGGATGGTTTTTTAAAAAAAATTTCTTTGTACTACAAACACCATAATTCTGGAGTTCTACCTACCATACATACCTTACAAAACTTGAATCTGATATACCTGGAGGAAAAGTCTACATTATAAGGCTTTGAGGCTTAGCTAGGATAAACTTTGTGTTACTTCCCTATATATATAAAACACCCAGAAGAATATATATAACCTTGGTACTTTGCCTGGGCCACTCACACAACAGATGCTAGGCCTGAAAGGTAAACTCGTTAGCAAATGCGTATTGCCAAAAATACCCAGATTGATTCATATACTTATCTGTTATACTAACCATTCTGTACCTCTGTTACCTGATGTGTATGAATTGATGCTATGAAATCTCACTCTTCTTTCTGGCGAAGTGGACTTGATCCATGAAAGTTAACATTAAAATACAGCAGTTAGTTTTTAAGGTGCCACAACATTTCTGTTTTTTTGCTTTATTTTGCTTACTTTCTGATATGCTTGAAACAGCCATGCTAAGATGGCTATAATTTCAAAGATGGACCTTGTTTCACAACTCTTGGGAGGTGTTCAGTATCTAACTTCAGTTAGAACAATGTACCTGCAGGAATTCTTATCTATCTTTATGTGCAGGGTCCTGATAACGCTCTGATAAGAACATTAGCATGGGTTCTCCTTTACAAGTGCTGCAGAGTGGTTTAAACTATAAAAATCAGTACCTTCTTTTCTTTTAATACTTGCAAGAGATTTCTCCTGTCTGTAGATTTGGAAGGTAAAGTCTCATCAGGGCATATATAAGATGCACGATCTTTTTCAGAAAGAGTTGAGAATGTAGCATACTAAGGGACATCTTACTACACTTCATTGTCACAAAGACGATCCAGTCAGACACAACAAATGTGAACATCTATTGCATGTATTTTATTTAGAAAACATCCCATTCGAAATATAAAAACCACAATGATTAAATAAAATGTGCTTCTAACATTTTGCCAAGCATGGTAAATCAGGGAAACCAATGTTACTTTTATGTCTGTGCTTTTCTGCTCAATTTCCTCAGAATCCCAAGAAGGTGATCTGTGTAGCAGAGGGGCAGATGGAACTGGAAAATTAGTCTTCAAAGCATGGCTCATAGCACAGGCTATGGGATTGGAATCACTTTTTGCTAAACTGTTCTTGTCCCATGAGTCACTAGATCCTTGGCTTTATTTTCAACCACATGAGAAGATTTGAATATTCTAGCAGTGACAGCTTGTGAATTCAGAAAAAAGGGAGCTGAGTTAGGCACATCTTCATTTCTCTTCACATAAAAGGAAAATAAAATTTTGACCACCAAAAATACTTTTGAGTTGTTAGGTTTTATAATCAAAACATAAGGAAGGAAGGAATGCTGAGCAACATTCATTTTAGCAATAATGAAGATGGAGTAGCAAGACAGATATCCCCAGGCCTTGGCCCACTAGACAAGGATGTTCCCTATTCTGAATACAGTAAAACGCCATTTTACAGAAGCCTCATTTTACAGAAACCACATTTTACAGAAAGTTTTTATTTTTATTTTTTGCTGGTGGGCTATAAAAGCACCCGCAGCCATTCTGAGCCCTGTGGGTGGCAGTGGAGTGGCCTGGAGAGGAGTTAGAGTATTATTATTATTATTATTATTATTATTATTATTATTATTATTATTATTATTATTATTATTATTATTATTATTATTATTATTAGTAGTAGTAGTAGTAGTAGTAGTAGTAGTAGTAGTAGTAGTAGTAGTAGTAGTAGTAGTAGTAGTAGTATGGGGAGGGTGGAATATTTTTCTTTAATGCGTTCTTATGGGAATATCTCATTTGACGGGGAAAAATCGAGTTAAGGAAAAAGCTATAGAATGGACTTTTTCCATAAAACGGGGTTTTACTGTATTGTAGTCTTGTTGGCAAAAGTTATAAAAGGAGACAATTAATAATAATAATAATAATAATAATAATAATAATAATAATAATAATAATAATAATAATAATAATAATAATAATAATAATAATAATAATAATAATAATAATAATAATAATAATAATAATAATAATAATAATAATAATAATAATAATAATAATAATAATAATAATAATAATAATAATAATAGGCTACCTTTCTCCTGATGGGGGACTCAAGGTGGATCACAATATTTAAAAGATCAAATTAAACACAATAAATTTTAAATGTGAAGCAATTAAACTGTCATAATAATTAAAATAGATTAAATGATTTAAAACCAGATTAAAACATTAAAAAAATTAAAAATAACATTATTTACTAACAAAAAATATAACCTTATTTTAAAAAATAGCAGGGTACTATGGGCAAATTTGAGTTACATTCTTTTCTAAAATTGTATTTGGAATTTTGGGTGGTCTTTGTAGCTTTTGTAGGATTCTAGGACCCTGAGCCAACACACACACCCCTACACAAATTATTAGCCCTTGCCAGTGATGCGCTGCAAAAAAACTTTACTACACCCACCCAGGCCATTGCTAAATCTGTGGGCGTGGCTAACTCTGTAGGCCATGCCCACTTGGCTGGCCACACCATGGCCTGGGGTAGGGAGGTGTGCGTGGCCTGGGGGAATTTCCGCTACCAGTTCCTGGAATCCGGTGGGAACCTGGAGCAGTACACCACTGGCCCTTTCTTGCCTTTGCTAAAATTGACAAGCTCAGGCTAAATCTTTAAATCCAACAGTTGAATATTTCTTTTGTACTATCAATCCCAAAATTCTCCATTTTTGGAGTTCAGCCTAACAGGCAACTATCAATACCTAGATGTGGCTCTGAGAGAAAGGTCTAAGCTTGAAGGCTTTGTGGCCAAGCTTGGTCTAGCTCTACCTAGCTCCCTGTTCAGAAAGAAAGCTGTCAGCTAGCAGTTAGGCAGCTTTATTTCTTCAGAGGAAGGTGTAATTAGGTCTACTTAGGCTACAAAGCCTCCCAGCATAGTCCTTTCTCCCAGGAGAACCTCATTTAGATGTTTATAGCATTCATCTATCAGGTGGAACTCCAAGAATGGAGAATTATGGAATTTGCAGTAAACAAAAACAAAACTCTTATGCCTATTTAGAATCTTTTTTAAAAAGTGAAGATTTCTTGCAGATGCTTTCATAGTCATCTAATTTTATTCATTCTTCTCATAAGAAGAGAGCAACTTCTTTTAAACCCATTTCCTATGTAGAAAAAAAAGGAAAATATTACCTTTATCTAGCTGGTGGTGAAAATGTACACATGCAGTGATGGACTGCAGCAAGTTCTGCAGAACCGGTAGTGGATATTCCCCAAGCCATGCCCACTTTTTTGGCCACACCCACCTCCATAGCCCATAATACAGGATGTTTGGCCACACCTACAGAATAGGCCCCAACCACAGATTTGGCCAGCCCACAGAGTAGGTAGTAATTTTTTTTTGCAGTGCATCACTGTACACATGGGAGAATTTGGTTACATGTGGCCCTTGATGCAAAGGTATGTGATGACTTAGGAAATGTTCATATGGAAGGCCATTAATATTTAGGATGGTACCAGTGATACCTCATACAATGTCCAAACTTGGTTCCACAAGTTTGGACTTTATATGGATTTGGACTTTGTATGAGACATGCAAAATCCTAGCCGTGATGCCTCATACAACATCCAAATGCTTGCTGCGATGCCTTGTACAACATCATTTCCATAGAGATACATTGTACTGTAACAGCACAGACTTCAGGGCAAAGTCAAGGAAACAGAAAGGAAACTGACAGAACTTTAAGAAATCATTGTCTAAAGGCTAAATACATTACAGAAACATGTCAAACAACCCTGATTTTAGAGGACAAACCATACAACAAGTTTTTAACTTTTGAAAACTTTATGAAGTGCAGGTTTAAAAGTTCACACGTCCCATCATGCAGCACAGTGTTAATCTGCAGCCATGCGGCCGATCATCCATTTTGTGCAAGCTACTGTAAACAATTACTAGATGGAAGCAAGAACAAAATGGATGCCAACGTGTCCCATCATTCAGCACAGTGTTGATCATCCAAACAGCAGCAAACACCAAAAAATTGCCCACCCCACCAAACAGTGCCCCCCCAAAAAAAGACCAACATAAGAACAATTATGGAGCATGCAATCTGTTTTTAAAAAACCACAGCAGCAAACACCAAACAATTGCACACCCCAACAAAAAAATACCCTCCCCCACCCACCTCCCCACCCCATGCCAATCGGAAACAGAAATCCTCATTTACCTACCTTTCCACTGTGCCAAAGAATGGTCCAAGAACCCAAAGAATGCTGCAAAAATCCCAGGAATGCTTCCAAAAATTCTGACGAAAAAATCCAAAACAATCCAAAATCACGCTCAAAACCACTTCTAAACACTCTTCGTCTCATGCAAAACCCACAAGAGCAATGCACACATGCATCCTGCCTTTCATACTACCCAGGCATAATGCAACCTGGAAAAACCCCCAATGCCTCATACAAAGTCACTGCGACTTTGTATGAGGCAACTTTTTTCAAGGAATTAGGCGATGTTGTATGGATTCAATGTTGTACGAAGCAGACTTTGTATGAGGTATTACTGTATAGGTTAAAGTCATCTTTGGGTCTGCACCATTATAGAAGGGGAAAAATTCTGAGTGGAAATGTTATCAGCTCTGTCTTTTCCATCTTCCACCTGAGACATTGCTTCAGTGTGGCAATGCCAAGCAAATGAACATTGGTCAAGTGGATCCTTGGTTAATCGATATCTGTCACGATATCTGTTCAGAGTACTGGGAAACCCCAGCTGGGTCTAATAAATAGCCGATATTGAAAATTTCATAAAATCACGTGTGTCATTGTACAGATAGCAACTGTGACTCCTATTTCAGATGACATAATCCATTTAGAAAGACATGTTTTCAAATTCCATTCCTGAAATTAAAAAAATCTATTACTGTACCAACTGCAGTTATTGAGAACTGTTACTGATTTGAAATCTTGACACTTTGCAGTCAACTTATTTCAAGAAAGTTACATCTCCTTACCACAGCTTGTGGGGCTCTGTAGCCTTTACGGTCATTGGTCATATTGGGTTAGGGTTCAATGAGCTACAGTCCAAAAAGTAACATCTCCAAGCTCTAGTCCAAACTATAAACTCCTTTTGTGGAGCTGGTTAGTTTCTGATTCAAAGGAAATCTCACCTCTATGTGTAATTTCTTATCATATGATTTGGAGGAAAGGCACCTTGCCTGACGCCCCCCCACACACACACACACACTTTTACATTATACTCAATTATCTTTCCCCCTGGAAGCAAGAATTTTGATTCTTTACATTTAATTTGTAGGGGCTGTGGTGGCTTAGTGGTTAAAAAGTTCACTTTGTTAGCTGGAAAACTGGCAAATCGGCAGTTCGAGACCTGGGTACTGTATGACGGATTGGGCTCCTGTCTCTGTCCCAGGTCTTGGGGATATGAAAGGAGCCTCATTTGGGCATTCCTTGAGCAGAATTTCTTCCTCAAAAATCCTTTCTACCCAGAATAATTTATGACATGGAATTATTATTATTTGTAGCTCAATCCTTGCCATCATTATTTTTTTAAAACAAATTACATAAATACATCACCCCAATATCCATTCTCTACAATGTTGTTCATTTTGTAACATTTCTACATGCATACTGCAAGAGAGAATAAGCTCAAGTAACACAGATTCAAATGCAATAAAAATGTAGAAACAATAGTGTGTGTGTGTGTGTGTGTGTGTGTGTGTGTGTGTGTGTGTGTGTGTGTGTGTGTGTGTGTGTGTGTGTGTGTGTGTGTGTGTGTGTATTTATTTATTTGGGGGGGGGGGAGAATTCCAGTAAGATCTTTGAGCATTTGATAGAAATGAAATTCCACTTGAAAAGGTTTCAAAAAGGAGAAATTTGGGGAAATTCCTCATGGGTGAGTCTTATGATTCTTACCCTTCCTTCTCTGAGGATAATAGATGTGCCTGCATTGTGAAATCACCCCTCCATCTTCTCACACTTAGATTATAACTGGTAAATATGACATAAAATAATTCTTCCCACACACCCTTTCTAGTTCTGGAAGTTTGAACAATCAGAAAACAGAGAGTGGTAATGAAATGTATTCTTCCTGTCCTACGAGGGCAGATCAGAGAGGCTCTGTGGTGATCCCTTCGACGAGAGAGGCACACTTGACTGGGACCAAGAGAAGAGACTTCTTGGTGTCTGCCCCGGCCCTGTGGAACCTCTTACCACTGGATTTGCACCTCCAGACCGAGTTACTACCCTTTTGAAAGGCACTTAAGACCTGGCTATGCCAGCGGGTATAGGATCCTACATGTGGAACGGCCCAGGCCCGCTGGCTGATTTAGCTGCCTCATGTTATAGCTGTGAGTTGTCAGAATTTTGTATGTCTTATCTGTTTTTAATCTTCCTTTTTATATGGTTTTTACCTTTTTAAATCTTGTCTTTTATCTTCTTAAGAGGTTAGGGAGGGTATTGGAGGGTTTTTTTTAAAGAGGTTTTTAGATTGTGTTTGTATTTTTAGTGCACCTTTTTAATTGTTTGAGACTGCTCTTTCTTTTGTAAAAGAGCTTCCTCTTTTTTTTTTGTTAGCTGCACTGGGTGGCGTTCGCACCAGAAGGGCAGGATATAAATAAACCAAATAAATAAATAAATAAATGTGTATTAGAAAGATTTTTTTAAAAAAACATAGTACCTCTGGGTACTTTGAAATAACATGGTTAGGCCAAAAGTGTAACTGGAAAAAAGTTTACATGTCTCTCTGAGAATGAGGGGAAAATTGAAATGTTTTTCATGGAGGAAATAACAACTTTATGAGACACTGGCCCAACACTAGTTCCCCCCCCCCACCTCCCTTCCTTAAAGTTAGATGGAAACAGCATAGCTTTCTCTCATACCCACTGCAGGAATTACAAGAAAGAAGCTGAATTGCAAGTTTCTGAAGCAGAGATAAAATATATCCAGAAGGCTTCTTCAAAGTTCCAACATTTTGGAGTTGATGGAAAGGTGTTGAACTTTGTAGAATGAGATGAAGGGCTCGACCTAAATTTCACAGTAGTCAATTTTCTGAGAAACCTTCTGGGATGTTCTTTTCTTAATTCCCTAGAAATTGAAGATAATTATTTGCCAAAATATTTCTAATTTCCCCCTACTTGTTCTGTCTCGGGGAAAATATCAGCACATACATTCCTATGCTGCAATTGTTGACCACATGAACCTTCTCAGACAACATTTGAATTGGCATCCTTAATTCAGAACCATGAACGTGGTTGAAGACTTAAGCATCCACATTTTCATTCTTAAACACTGAAAGTACTGAGCCTGGAAGAATGAATCTCTTAGTCCTGCTTTGTTCCACATTGGAAGTTTGAAAACCTAAGCTACTTTCCATATAAAAAAGTATGTATTAAGGGACCCAGCTTACTTGTTTTAAAAGAAAACAACACTGACTAAAAGCACAATATATTATTGCATTAAAACACAATTCAGCAATGTGAAGGTCACCTTTGCTCGAAAGCCAGTCATATCCAGGTATGGAGATAGACAGTTCTGCGCAGGTCTCTTCTATGCATGCGTAGAAGCCTTCTGCCCATCTCCTTCTGCGTAGAACTCTTCTGTGCATGCGCAGAAGGGTTCTGCACATGCGCAGAAGGGTTCTGCGCAGAAGGGGATGAACAGTAACTACTTTTCCCCCACTGTCAAATTACAGGATGGCGGCATCTCTGGGCGGGAAAGCCAATATGGGATACTTGACAGGTATGGTCTATATATGCAGACATTTCCATGGACATGTAGCAGGCATGACTAGATATTGGAGTGCAGAAAATGATGTTTACCTTCCCACTGAAATGGTACCTCTGTATCTTTTGTGTTCAGGGAATGAAGAAGCAAACGAATGAAGTAGTGAAATTCAGCTCTTTATTAGTGTGGTTTGAACACAGTTTGGATGGGGCAAAACTCGGACTTATATACACTATAAACAGTAACAGTAACAATAATACAACAAGCCCATTGGCTAACAGAGTGTGCACATTTTCGATCCACTTATTTGCATAAGAATAGATACATGAGAAAAGATACATTCCGCTCCTGTCAGAAAACACAATTAACATACATAACAGTATCCACTTGCAATTTCTTTCTTTCAAACTGATAGGTTGGCAGGAGCTGGGACAGAGACAAAAGCTCACTCCATCATGCAGCACTCAGGTCTCGAACTGCTGACCTGCCAACCTTCTAGTTGTCATATTCAGCATCTTAACCACTAAGTTACATAGCTAGGAACTTTCAAGATCTGATTCTAAATCAAGTCATCAGGGGAAAGGCATATTATTTGTCTTTAAATGTCCAGAATATGAAGTAAGCAAGGGAACAGAGCTCTGTCATTGCAGGCACACCCCCCAATAAAGGACTCAGACACCAATGAAAGTGGATAACGGCATTGGGCCACATTTATTGATTCATGCCCTAGTCCGAATTATAAATTTCTATTGGTAATTGACCAATTATAATTCTTAAGGCAAGCAGGCCGAAGTAACACTGGTAAGGTACCACCCAAAATTGCCAACGGCAATTGTTACAATGTATCTATTTGTATCAATTTGTTTGTTGACAACAAACAAATTGTTGACCATAGTCAATATCTAACTAATGACCCCACCCTCTGACGCGTATCCGTAAAATCACGGGGTGATGCATGCTGTCTAGCTGTAGCCATCACCCCGTCGCCTGGTTCGTCGTTGACCGGACAACGTTTAACCAACTTATACCTGTCTAGTGTTGTCCAGTCAATTGCGAACCTGCCGGATACCTGTGGGTCATAAATGTTTACCTTACCAGTGCTACCCGCCACACGGAGGGGCTTCAAAGAAGGCTTGACGCCCCCCCCCAGACCGTCAGCTCGGTCAACAGGCCTGCTCGCCAATCACCCAACAGGAGGTCCATACCTCCTCGCGACAGATGGACCCCATCCCCTGCATACAGGCCATAATTTTGCAGACTAATGGCGGGGTGACGACTGACCTGCCCCCAACCCCTGCTGACAATAAAGCGGGCAACAGCCCTGTTTACCATGCGTCTAGCCCGGTCCAGGGCCTGGAGGTCGAACCCTCCCCTATACACGTGCCACGGCACCATGTCTGACCAAACGAGGGTTGTGGCGGGCTACACATAATGCAGGTAGACGAGGTCACTGCAAATCGCATGCTTCAGCGATAGGCCGGTGACCTGACCTAAATCATTGCCCCCAAGGTGTATGATCAGGATGTCAGGCGGGTCAGCACTCCGGCCCGAGAAAAGGAATGGCAACAGCTCCCTCCACAACATCCCGGGCTTACCATACCATGTGAGACTTGCGTATGCACCCAGTCCCAGTCGGGGTCCCCACTCTGTCGCCGCACGGAGCTATGGCCCACCAGCCATACTGTCACCGGCGTAATACGACACCCAGGGTCTGTCAAGGAAAAAATGAGTAATAGAAAAGGTGCGGTGACTCGACTGGTACTCACGGTGAAAGAAGGCGGACATAAAATTGAAAACATTGCGATCCCCACCTCCCCATACGGCGTATCTCAGCCCCGGAGTACCCAAAAGCAGCCGCCGTGGAAGCCGCCCCTATTCTGAATGAATGGGTGCCGTAACGGGCCCCTGGGAGGCCAACACCGGCCAGCGCTTTGCCGGTCACCTTCCAAAATTGAAATTTAGTAAGGGGAGACCCATCTTGGTGACAGAAAAATGGGCCATGGTGCGTGCCACGCAGTGCAAGGAACTCCCGTAGGGCACCAACCGGACAGATGTCTGCCAAAGAACACCGTAGCAGTCTTACTCCACTGCCTACGCCATGCTGATCCGTCTTAGAGGAGCGTATCCTCAACTGAGCCCAGTCTTTGGCCACATAGACATCTTCGAGTTCCAGTGCCCTACGACTAGCATCCGCCTTAGACAGCATCACAAGCTCGCTGATGCGGAGCGCTCCAAAAAAGGCCACCGTTGTAGCCGCATGAAACATGGCTGCCTCATACCTATCAAAACATAGGTCCTGCCAGCCACGTGCGAGTTGGGTAAGAACCCCTGAGGAAATTGGGTGGCGGTCGTCCGGGCTATGCCCACGCTCCCGCACCCACCCCTCCAAAACGTGTCTCACACGGAAGTCAGCGGTACTGTCCGCATGTCCGCCTACTTTGGCCATAAAAGCCAGCGCTGACAACCTGGATGCTATGGTTCGAGGTGCAAGGCCCTGGGAATGCAGGTCAACCATGAATTGAAGTATATGGGCCACCGGGATCGGCCAGGTATCTGGCAGCCGGAATTGGGCACAGAATGCCCTGAAAGAATTGAATGCGTGTTGATACGCCTTACGCATGCGTGGCGCTAGCGACATGCCGATCGCCCGGTTCACCTCTCCTTGCCAAAGGTCCATATCTCGTCCGGTAATGGCGAGGGAAATTCCTCTGCATCCGGGGCCAAGGCGCGGAACCGGGAGATCTGCAGGCGGGACAAAGCATCAGCGATATCATTATTGACCCCCGGGACATGCCTGGCCTGGAACAGTACATTAAGGCGCAGGCTGCGCAATACAAACTGGCGCACCAGGTCCATTACCCTGGGTGATTTGGAAGTCTGTGAGTTGACAATGTGGACAACGGCCGCATTGTCACACCAGAAATGAACGACCGAGTTGGCCCACCTCTCACCCCATAGCATCAAGGCCCCCAGGATGGGAAAAAATTCCAGGTGCGTAAGATCCCGCAGGCGCCCCGTACCTGACCAGGCTGGTGGCCACCCACCATAGGCCCACTTCCCATTGAAGTACATCCCATAACCCAGGGACCCAGAGGCATCGGACTGTATCTGGAAATGAGGGGAAGCCAGAAGGTCAGACCTCCAAAATGACACCCCATTGAACTCCCTCAGGAACTGGAGCCAGATAAGCATATCAGCCTTAATGCCCTGGGTTAGTCTGACCCTATGGTGGGGCCTGGACAAGCCTGTCATGGTGTCGCACAAGCGCCGAGCAAATGCCCTGCCCGGTGCGACCACCCTGCAAGCGAAATTGAGATGACCATGCAACACCTGCAGTTCCCGCAGTGATGCCTTGCGTTTAGCAAGCAAGTCCGAGATAAGGGCCACTATCCTTGACACCTTATCCCCTGGTAACCTAGAAGCCTGCGCTACCATGTCAATCTCCACCCCAGGAAGACTAGCTGTGTAGATGGGCCCTCGGTCTTTTCGGGCGCTAAAGGGACACCCAGTTCCTCCATTAGCGTCTGAAATGTGTTGAGGAGACGTGTGCACGTGTCCCAGCCCCGTTCATCCCCAAATAAAAAATCATCCAGGTAATGGGCTACAGACCGGGACCCTGACCTGCGGACAAAAGCCCACTGTAGGAAGGTGCTAAAACGCTCGAAGGCCGAGCACAATATGGAACAGCCAAAAGGCATGGCCTTATCGAAATAATATTCACCCCTGAACTTAAAACCCAGCAACTCAATGTCACCCGGGTGAACCGGCAGGAGGCGAAAGGCAGACTTAATGTCGCACTTAGCCAACAGCGCACCCGGGCCACATGAGCGCACCATGCGCAGTGCTTGGTCAAAAGATGTATACCTGACCGAGCAAAGGTCATCAGGAATAGCATCATTGACCGATTGGCCGGCTGGGTAGGACAAGTGATGGATCAGGCGGAACTCGCCCGGTGACTTCTTGGGCACCAAGCCCAAGGGTGACACTTTAAGGTTGGGGAATGGGGGTGCAGGGAAAGGGCCAGCGACCCTGCCCGCATCAACCTCCTTAGAAATGCTGGCGGCAGCCACCTCCTCCCTCCCCTTAAGGGACAAAAGGTTGGGGGCATCTTGGGGGGACCTATCACCCTGGAAAGGAATACGGAACCCCAGTCGAAAACCTTGAAGCAGGTAAACCGCATCTGCCCCCCTCGGGTACGATGCGAGCCAACGCTCCAACATGTCCACATTAATTGGGGAGGGGGCCTTTCGGTGGACCAGCTCCCTCTGCGGCAGTCTTGCCAGCCCCTTGTCCACCCCTACCTTTGCCCCGCACCCCTCCAGGCCTGGGGCAGGCGGAGGCCGCATGGGGGCCAGCGCAAGAGGGACACTCATGCCTGTACCGGCAATTCTTCCTACTGCAGGAACCATTGGACGAGAAAGTCCAGCACAGCAGGCGGGCTGGAACCCCCTACCCCGCCACCTGGCGGGGTGTCTGTGCTGGGGCCGCTCGCTGGACCGCATGTCCACAATGGTATCTGTCCCCAGGCGCAGGGCGCGTGGGAGTCATGTACAGAAGCCACAGCTTCTGGCAGGGCTCATCCCACCTCATCTCAGGGTGCAGGGGAATCCGCATACGGAATTCCTCGTCATAAGCCAACCATGACGGGCCCGGGAAGTCGACCATCGCCCGGTAAATGTTGTCCAAATACTGGACCATTGGAATTGCCAAATCCGGCCGGGCCCTGAGGTAGACCGCCATGTATATAAGGTACGCCGGCAACCAATTGGCCCACGTACGTGGCGGCTTATGACGACGTGCCTGTTCCTTATCCTTCTCATCCTGCCCCTCCCTCTCCTCTTTGGTGGGCTCTCTGTTAAGAAGGGAGAAGATGTCGACATACTCCCCACGCCAGATCTTCTCTTTGGTGGCCTGGGCCAAATGGTCCCCCAGGGGCAAGGAATACCCCGCTGCCGGCAATGCTGACACCGGCACAGTGGGAAGCACGGGGATCTGAAAAGGAGCCTGGACCAACCCGGCCACCCCTAACACATTCCCAACTGAATAAGAGGTACCACCCAAAACTGGGCCCTGGGTGAGCGGTGAAGTCGCCGGGTGGGACGTTGGCGACTGAACCGTCGCGCCACCCATGCGAGGCCACAGCCACTGGAATGCCCCCCCCCAACGTGGGTAGGTGTGTGGGTGTACTAGATTGAACCGCATACTCACATGCAGCACCCCCGCGGGCCGCCCCCACCGGGGGTTCCGGCCCGCTTGTGGCGTCGGAGCTCATGACCGCAATTGAGCTTGTCGACGGGGCCTGACCAGCATCAGCCTGTTGAGTGGGGAGCTGCGAGGCAGTGGCCGAAGCCGGCCCACGCGCCTCGGGCAGCTCGACCCGTCCTGCTGCCTGCCGCTGACCGGCAGACAATGGATCAACCTGCACCCCAAAAGGCACCCCCGGGTGGTTAACCTTTGCGAGGGATGCCTCGAGGGCCGCAACGCGGGCCAGAAGGGCCTCAACACTAACGTAGCCCCCTAAGCCAAGTGGGGGCAAAGGGCCAGCTGGCCCACTGGCTGCAGGCGCCGGTCCAGGTCCCTGGACCCCGGGGCCCATATACGGCCACGACCCCAGGCCCGGCCCCTGCAGGGCCGGGGGGTACCCTGCCAGGGGAGGGAACCCAGCCACCCCCCATGGCTGAAACCCCCCGCAGGAAGCTGCAGACCCATGGAAGAAGGCCCCGCAGAATGGGCCATGCCAGAGGCAGTGGCCACTGCTTGCGGGCCGGGGGCCGCGGCCCCAGCTGGGCCGGTACGTGGACCCCCCGCCTCGGGCCAAGGGGTAATTAACCCCATCCCAC
This sequence comes from Bradypodion pumilum, assembly GCA_035047305.1. Taxonomy (NCBI): domain Eukaryota; kingdom Metazoa; phylum Chordata; class Lepidosauria; order Squamata; family Chamaeleonidae; genus Bradypodion; species Bradypodion pumilum. The sequence goes on from JAWDJD010000001.1 coordinate 431,423,612, forward strand.
TGGTCCCGGTGGGCTCAGGCAAAGGAGGCTGCTGGGGAGGCGCAGCCGCGGTCCTCCGACCCGGCTGGCGCCTCCGCGCAGAACGAGCCGCGTTCGCAGTCTCCTTCTTCTTCGAGGGCATAGCAGCTAAACGATGGGAAGCCGAAAAAGTCAAGAAAATCAGCAGCCAGAGGCTTCCCTAAGCAAGGCAAGAGCGACGGAGGTAAGAGGGAAAAACTTCTCCGCTCCGTCGCTTCGCAAAATGGCAGCTCGGCTGCCTCGTGGCCGCCCCTTATATAAGGGTGCTGGCCACGCCCCCTAACTACCCGGATGTCTTCGTCCGGTGGGGGGGGGCCGCAAAGAGCGCCACGGCCATTTTGGCGCCGCGCTTGCATTGTTCTAAATTTTGATATTAATAACACTGGAGTGTAGCTTCAGAGGCTTCTCTCTGTATTGGTTTCATACATTCATTCTCTGAAGTCCTGCATAGCAAACTCAAAAATATAGAGGAGGGGAGAGATGTTTTTTGGACTGTTGACCCCTAGCTGTGCCTCATCCCATAAAACTTACTCAGTCAACTCACTAGGAGATGTATAAGGTCAGATGCATGTCAAAATGTTTATTTTGTAAATCTAACTACTCAAACTGTTTTCCATTAGAGATTCATCTGACAAACTGATTGCTTTTTATTACTGGTTATAAATAACTCTTTGATTTACATGCCCATCTCCAAACCAATCCAATTTGCACACCTACTCTGGGTGTCCATATGAAATGTATAAGTGTACAGAATGAAAATCAACTCTTATGTCTGAAGAAGTGGACTTGGTCCACGAAAGCTAACATTAAAATACAGGAGTTAGTCTTTAAGGTGCCACAACATTTTTTCTTTTCTGTTTTGTTTTGTTTACTCTCTGATATACTTGCACAGAATAACATGGCTACCACTTCAAAATGTTGATGCAATACAGTTATATGGTGAGTCGGCAATACTCCAGGTGCCAGGAATTGCAACAGTGATCAGTGTGTTTATGCTAACAGAGAATCTGTGGTTTGATATGTAGACCCATACCTGGTTATCTCTGAGATATTACACTGTAGTTAGGACAATGCCAGTACTATCACATAGATTGTCTTGTAAATCTGTTGTCTGTTTAAATCAGCCACTACAAGTTGCCATGAAGCAGAAAATTATAACTTAAGACTTTGTTTTCAGTACAAAATGACTTCTTCTCAGAAGTACATTAACCCAACATATGAAATGTTACTGTTGTACATCATAATGAATGGTGAAACACTTAGATATCACAGTATTACTCTAGTGACTGAACAGAGAAGTCTGATAAAATATCATGCTTTAGTATCAGGAATGAGTTATTACCATTTTTGCTGTTGAATATTGAATGTTGAGCCATTTTTATCTCAACTAGGGCTTTCAGTGACAAGCTAAGGTTGAGTGGGTGCTGTTTGATGTAGCTGAATATCTATAATGTGTTTCTACTCAAAGAGCTCTTTGCTGGATTAACTCTGGAATTATAGGAAATGTATACATATAATTGAATCAACTCCAATATTCAATGACTGTGAAATCCTGCTTGGAGGAGAAATTTATATTCCTATGTGAAAACAAAGATGAATACAGGGATAGTAGATGGCAGAGGCTCAACATGCTAAAGTGGGGGCTGCTGGCAGACAATAGCACACTGTGAATGTGGAGAGATACAGAATCTGGCTCATTTACTTGTCTGCCGATTACTACTGCAAACATGTGCCGATGCAGATTCAAGTTTGGCCAATGACAAAGCCAAGAAGGTGGCTTAATTTTGTCAGTTTAAAGTTTGATTTGGGCACAAAAGTAGAAGACTGGCTGGCCTTTGGCTAAGCATTTGTCTTCTCAGTCTAAAGAGGAGATCTTTGTTGGATTGGGGCCGCGAAGCGGCTTTTGGGTCCTGGAGGAGACTGGTCAAGAAGGAGACGCGAGACAAGATGGAGCGAAGACCAGTGATTTATTGAGGGAAAATCATCATCATATATAGGAATACAAGGCGGCATGTGATAGAATCGTCATCTGACAGAAAATCACATTGCATGTTTACACGGGTTAATTGGGAACCTCTCCCGGGGAAGTTAATTAACTAAATTAAACACTGGCAGGGGAACCCCATTGTTCCAAGCTTACCCAAGAGTAAACATAGCCACTGTTGGCTTTAGGGCTTGGGGTAATCCACGGGTGCGATATTACCTATTACCTAACCAATTAGTTAGACATTCAATTTCCTCCTGCTCGGACTGTTTGTCAGGTCAGATATGGGTGAATCAATCTTATGACTATTAATCCGCTCCCCAATTTCTGTCCCCTCGGAGCCCAAGGCTCGGAGCAATCTCACAAGGCATGGCCTCTGTCAGGGACAGTATGCCAATTGTGCTCACGGATCCCACACTCCCCCTTTATTTGTTTGATTGGACCTGACAGACGGCCCTGTGTAGGAGTGGCATCAGCTGGCGTGGGGTGATGACATTCCAGGGTTCCTTCCATGGGGGACATCTCGACATCAGTGAGGGAATACATTGCACAAAACAACACACTGCTGTGCCCAGGATTACCACCCCCACAATCACCTTGAGTGTCGTCTGTAGCCAACCCCACGGGAACCACGACCATAATGAATCCCACCACCCCCACGTAGCATCCTCCTTGATGTTTTTGACCAAGGTGTGGAGGTCCGTGAGCTGACTCTGTACCTTATGCGTGTTGTCTGTAAGATTAAAGCAACACATGCCATGGACAGACTCGCAACCCAAATGATGTAGCAACAGGAGGTAATCGATGGCTGCTCGATTATCCAAGATGGCATGGTGAAGCTCTGTCTGCTCCTGGTTGAACAGCGCTATCGCCGAGGAGGTGTGGTTGATGGCAAGCCAATTGACCAATTCTCCAAGCATTGCCGACAGCTAAGCCTGGCACGCCAAGTATGCTGACTGCCAACGAGACGTACTCAGCTTTACTCAAGACCCTAATGTTGCTGTCACATGAGCTGTCTAACTGAGTGGCACGAGCATGCCGTATGGGTGAAGGGACGTTCGTGCTTGGGGCAACCATATCCCTAGTGGGGAGCAACAATGTCAAGCGACTGATACAACATGTGGAATCTGATACATTTGCGGGAATGTAATTCCAAGTATACTGACTGCATGTACAGAACCATCCTGAAGGCAAGATAACATGAACATACATTGAGCTAATTGTCTCTGGGTTATCACAAGTCCAGTTGCCGCTGCCGGGGTCGAGGAGCTGACCATTCGAGCACAAGTGGAGTTCGGGCTGACCGCCACACGAGGAGTGTAAAGAGTGGCTGCCTCAGCCGGCAAAACTTTGGTGACTTGAGTTCCCCACTGCGCGTACGTTGAGAAACCAGTCTTGTAAAATGGACCGAATATCCGCTTCACTAGCCAGTCGCCGTTCCTAGTGTGCGTTTCTGGGGAATGACACACCGGGATGAGACATGTACTCAGGATTGAGGCAGAAGCGGTGGTCTGCCTCAGGCAAAAATCAGACTGGTTGACGAGAGTCGCCAACCTTTCCCAAATGTTGTAATGCATCCAGGCAGAGAGGTCTCCGCCTGGCATCAGGTTGTTGGCTTCCAGCGAAGCTGCCTGAACGCCTCCCCCCACAAGTAGGAAGAGGATCAGGATGATGGTGGCCACCACAGAATTAGCGGTGATCAGGGAAAAAGCTGCAACCAAGATGTTCTCCGGTGTCGGCTCCTTGTCCTCGCACCGGACAGCGTCCACCACCTCTTGGCAAAGGGTTTTGGCCATCCCCCAGGTGATCTTCGGCGCTGTCATCTGCTGTTGCCGCTTCCTCCGCCTGGTTCCCCCGGTCAGGGTGAGGTTCTCCATCTCCGGGATCGGGTTTGGAACGGCCTGAGTCCACGCCACGCGGCTCCAAGTGGGGTTTGATGCACTGGGCTGGAATCCAGATGACACCTGTAGGAGACATAATTGCAGCATACCCTCTTCCCCAGGTTACGAGTGGCGCCGGGCCCCTCCAGGAAGGATCCGGTGGCACTCGGTAACACACCATCGGCCGCGGGAGAGCTTCTGAGCGGCAGAAGTGCTTCTCTTGCGGCGTGCAATCCCAAAAAAACGTTAAGGTGATTGTACGTGAACAACACCTTGTTCAGACAATGCTGTGCCTGACCCTGAGATTTGGGGAGGGCAGGTGGTTCCCCCCTTTCTGTTTGTTTGTCAATGTAGGACTTAAGTGTCCGATTGACCCGTTCCACAATCGCTTGCCCCTGCGGATTGTACGGAACGCCAAAGGTGTGTTTAATGTCCCAGGTGGCCATGAAGTCGGCCAGTTGCCTGGAGCTGTAGGCCGGGCCGTTATCGGTTTTAACATGCTGTGGTTTGCCCATTGCTGCGAAACAAGAAAGGAGATGCTGCTCTACATGGGAAGCCGTCTCTCCCTTCTGTGCCGTTGCCCAAACGAATTGTGAAAAGGTATCAATGCAAACGTGCATGTACTGCCATCTGCCAAACTGAGGAACATGTGTGACGTCCATTTGCCACACCTGGTTGGCCTCTGTCCCTCATGGGTTGACCCCCCACAAGGGCCCCCCTGTCGCCCCTGCGCAATGCTGACAGGAACGGACTATGCCCTGGGCCTGAGAGAGTGGCAGGTTAAACTGTCTTGCGAGCGCCTTGGCATTCTGGAGAAAGAATGCATGGCTTTGAATTGGAGTTGTGAAGACTCCCAAAACTGACCGTTGCTGAATTTTCTTTGCGGCCGTGTCCGCTCTGCTACTGCCCGCTGAAATCGGACCAGGCAAGTCCTGGTGACTTCTGATGTGGGCGATATAGAGCGCTTCGGTGCGATTTTGCAAGTGAAATTGAGCTGTGAGGAACAAACTCAGCAAATTTTTGTCTATCGCGGGAATGATGTACGCTCCCGGTAGACTGTGGAGCAAATTCCTAACATACTGGCTGTCAGTTATGATGTTGAGGCGTTCTTTGGCAAAGGTGCACAAGGCGAGGTTCACCGCTGCCAACTCTGCCCGCTGCGCAACTTCTGTGGAAGAGTTAGAAGCGTGCGCCAAGCTTGGTCCTCTTGCCAAGTTAAAACACCATATGTCTGACCCCCATCCGTGAAAACTGTTCTGGCCCCCTGAAGTGGAACCAGCGACATTAATTCACACAAACTGACTGTCTGCGTTTGAAGCGAGATGAGTCTGGCGTCTTTCGGCAAGTGGTATGCCAAGCATCCAGTGAATCCCTCCAAGGCAATTGGAAGCGAGTCACCGAGCTGCATCAGCTGCTGAACTTGCTCTTTTGTGAATGGGACCACGATTTTTGCCAAATCATACCCTGAGATGTCCTTTGCCCTCAGCCTTCCTCGGTAGATCACCGCGGAGACCAGTTCCTGTGGGGGAACAATGTTTCGGGAAGAGGTGTTTGGTAAGTACACCCATTCCACAATACTCGCCCCTCACTCAGAGTCTACTCCTAGGGATCCGATGAACATGGATCCGGCCCGAATGATGTACAAGTTCAGGATTGGGGTATATGGCCCCTGAGTAACCCTGTCTACCCATCTCTGGCTGAGAACCTGGTTAACCTTCTCGAGAGTCAAGCGTGCCTCTCGATGAATTTGTATCCGGTCTGCCGGCTGCTTACCTAACGTTAGCAGTGAGAAGAACGGTCTCAAAAGATCTGTATCCAATCTGAAGTATGGTCTGGCCCAATTAATGTTTCCTAAAACCTGCTGTAACTCTACCAGGGTGACTGAATCTTTTAAGTTGATCTGAGGCAAAACTGGCGCTGCGAAGGAACGGAGAAGCCGATGACCCAAGTATGAAAACGGCTCGGTTCTCTGGACTTTTTCTGGGGCAATGAGTAACCCTTTTTCCTCCAGGGTGGCCTGGAGGTTCTTAAATATTTCACTGCCGATTTGCGGCGCTGCGACCAAGATGTCATCCATAAAATGACACACTACAGCTGTAGGGTGAAGGTTTCGAAACTTTGCCAGTGCGTTGTGAACATAAATTTGGCACAGGGTGGGCGAATTGAGCATCCCCTGTGTCAAATATTTCCACGTGTAACGCTGCGTGGGCTCTCTGTGGTTCATGACTGGCACTGTAAAGGCGAACCTTTCCCTGTCCCTAGGATCTAGGGGAATTGTGTAGAAGCAATCCTTAAGGTCTACGACCAAGATCTCCCAATCCTCGGGGATCATATTCGGATTTGGGATTTAATTTAATTTAATTTAATTTAATTATCACATTTATATACCGCCCACTCGGCCAAAGCCAACTCAGGGCGGTTCACAACAAGAATTAAAAGCACATGTTAAAAACAATTAAAACAGTTAAAACAGTTAAGACTACCCACCCCCGAAAACAAGGGCTGCAGGATCCAAAGGCACCATAGGGAAGAGTTCTTCTACACCAACCACCCCATGGTGGTTACCCTTCCACCTGTGCTCCAGACTTGACCCGCCAGCCAGGTTTTAAGATCCTTTCTGAAAGGCAGCAACTCCGTCCGGAGGCATAATTCTGTTGGCAGGAGGTTCCAGGGATGCCGCATGCACCATTCTATGTTGGTTTCCACTGTCGCTAAGACCTGGTATCCTTGCACTGCCCCACTTGCGCTCGAGCAGTCTTCCGACCCGGACTCTGAGCTGTCCCTGAACCTTCCCTGTCTGTCTGCTGGTGAGTTACAAGGACCCATAATCAGTTGCGCTAACATGTCTCCCTTGTGAATGGTCTGGGGTAGGTGCGTCCAGAGTTGAACTTGGAGAACACCCGAAAAATTGGAGTCAGTGACTCCCGGAATTACAAGAATTCCCCGTGCTCCTGCGACACTACGAGGCAAAACTAAGCCTATGAAGCCTTTGGGCAGGGGTCCCATGTACTGAGAATCGACCAGATAGACTGTGCCTGGCAAGTCACATGTAACGTCTGCCTGGCAAGTCAATTCTAGCCCTGTGCTACCTTTGGGGCTGGCCTGCGCCTTCGCAATGTCGGGAATGTGATTGGAATCTAATCCAGCTCTGGCTCTCCCAGAGCAAGGGAGGCCTCTGTTTGGACCGGGGCCAGAGACATGCCCGCGTTCCAGTTTCCTGAATTCGGACAGAATTTGGACCAATGGAAGCCTTTGTTACACTTTGGACACCGGGTGGTTGGAACTTTGGGACGGCCGGCAAGTTGGCCGCCGCCCTTGGATTGGCTCTCCCTAGTGAAGTGACTGACCTTGCCACAATTGTGACATGTTCCTTGGGTCTTGTTCTTGGGTTTCCTACCCCCTTGCACCGCCACTGCCAACAGACCCATCTTGTAGGAATCTGTGCCAAAGTCGGCGCAAGCCCTAATCATGTCCATGAGAGTCAGGTCGGGACAATTGCCCAGTGACTGCAAGATCTTACGGCAGTCGAGATTGGCGTTGTCCTTAGCCAATTTCATCATGAGCTCTTGTTGGGCTTGCTCATTATCAATCTGTCTACTGACTGCTTCCTCCAGTCGATTGATAAAGTCCATGTAGGACTCCTGGGCACCCTGTTTGACTGCAGTGTAATTTTTGGCCACTTTGCCAGTTGCTGGGACTTTGAGAAAAGCCCTGAAGGCTGTCTCAGCTGACAACTAAAGGGTGGCAAGTGGCAAGGTGGTCTGCTCATTGATGGATTCGAAGGCACCTGAGCCATATAGTTGGTCAGGAATTATTGCCCCGCCCATCCTGGCAGCCCTTGCCTGAGCCTCGAGACGATACTCGCTGTCCCATAGCAAATAATGGCTGGGGTTGAGCATCATTCGCACAACGGCTTTCCAGTCGTGCGGAAGGAACATCGTGTTTTCGCAAACTTGCTGAAGCGTGCCCCTAGTGAAGCGACTCTGAAGTCCTGTCTCTGAAATGGCCTTCCGTATAGCCATGAGAAGCTTGTATGGAACTGGTGAATGAACTATCTGCTGCTGCCCCGTGAGGGCATCTACTTCCAAGCGAATTGGACAAATCTGACTAAGCTCAGCTAGCTCTTCTGCTGGCAATTCCCCCTTCCTGATCTCTTCCTCAATTGTGCGCTGAAGGGCACTCTTGGTAGTTCGGGAACCCATAGCTGTCAGAGAAGTACCAGCGCTCCTCATTCCATGCATTCCACCGGTGATGTCTGCAGCTGTCACCGAGGGAAAGCTCCCTACTCTACCCTGCTTGAACTGAAATGACGGATAGAGCGCCGTGGACGCTGATGGCTCTGATGGTGCTGGGGGTTCTTTGGTCTCTATCCGGACTGGGTCCACCTCTGCTAAGATTTTCCTACATTTGCTCCATGTGTGAATTACGCCATCTGGAGCTCTTGGGGGTTGCTGAATGCAGACTCCTATCTGATCCCAGAGCTGAAGGGTTAACATGCCTACTTCTGGGTAAAGCAGGCAGTGTTCCCTCAAGAACACCGAAAGCCGCGCTAGTTCTCCACTGTGAAAGCTTATCTGGTATACCCTGGCCAGGGCCTTGAATTCCTCTACATGAATTCTTTGACTAGCGGACGGACGTTGCTGCTGAGGACAAGTCCCCATATTACCTGCCGGTCCTTCGAAGTCTCCTTCTCGGGATGAGTCGATGCCTCTGAAGTTCAGGCAATAGGTTTTGCGTGACGAATCTCTGGGTATAGCTCGGAGCATGGGCTGCTGCCATGGGCCCTCGGTGGCCTCTGCGCTGTCAGGGGTTCACAGTCGACCTTGAGCAGAACGCGTTTTAATGTGATGCAACCGCTGCGATAGCCGGAGCAAGCTGTAGGATGCCTCTCGGAGATGCCTCGCCGCGCTGTCCTCCGGGGTGATCGGACACGGTTCTAGCATAGAACCGGACCGCATAGATCACTTACTCACGAGTAGGATCATGTCTCGGGGTCACCAGATGTTGGATTGGGGCCGCGAAGCAGCTGTTGGGTCCCGGAGGAGACTGGTCAAGAAGGAGACGTGAGACAAGATGGAGCGAAGACCAGTGATTTATTGAGGGAAAATCATCATCATATATAGGAATACAAGGCGGCGTGTGATAGAATCGTCATCTGACAGAAAATCACATCGCATGTTTACACGGGTTAATTGGGAACCTCTCCCGGGGAAGTTAATTAACTAAATTAAACACTGGCAGGGGAACTCCATTGTTCCAAGCTTACCCAAGAGTAAACATAGCCACAGTTGGCTTTAGGGCTTGGGGTAATCTGCGGGTGCGATATTACCTATTACCTAACCGCTTAGTTAGACATTCAATTTCCTCCTGCTCGGACTGTTTGTCAGGTCAGATATGGGTGAATCAATCTTATGACTATTAATCTGCTCCCCAATTTCTGTTCCCTCGGAGCCCAAGGCTCGGAGCGATCTCACAAGGCATGGCCTCTGTCAGGGACAGTATGCCAATTGTGCTCGCGGATCCTACAGATCTTCTCATGTAGCTTAAGTCAAAGGGCTGCTGTGTAGTCTGTGGGGGAAAGTCGAATGTGAAATGAACCAAAAAGTAAACATTTCATTTTATGATTCTTTCACTTTATTTTATTTTCTCTCAGTTGGTTGTTGTTGTTGTCTGATACTCGTATCCAAGTATACATTTTTCCTGGAAATCATTTTCACCAAAAAAGAAAAAAGAAAGAAAAGAAAACAAGAATGACAAACAGTAAAAATGCCATTGGCATGAATTTGTTTATGTTGGATCTCAGCTTGCCATGAAGTGAGTCATCTCCTGTTGCACATACGAAATGAGACATGCAGGATTTAACACTGGGACTGCAATGGACTGCCGCAGCCTTGAGGATATTAACAAAGTGCACCTTCACAGCCAGTCCATCTGGCATGGCCTCTTCCACCTCCCTGGCCATTGGGAATCAGAATAGTGAAATGGTTCCTCCTCTGCTCATTTTGCCGTTGGGCCCAATGTGATGGTTTCCAGTGGCATTTCCTCCACTGAAGGGACCACCCCCCCCACCCAAAGGGGCTTGTCCACCCATTGCTGTTGGCCCCTTTAGGGAGTCAGGTTATTTACAACTGCCCAACACTCAGCATTGAGTCGCTGCCTGTACAGTCTACTCCATTACCATGGTGGGATGCCTGACCAGACATTATCTTGGTGGTGTCATCCCTGAATTGAGTGAGGTGTACTGGAGTCTGCATCTGTATTTTGAGGTATGCAACACAGAACAAGGGAGAAAGGAATATTCTTTTCAGCGAATATGGCATCACACCTCTACCAGCTGATTCACCAACTGGGCTTTGGCATATCATTACTCTTCTCAGTCCTATATAAACCACTAGCTGACTTTGATCCCAAAATTGTGAATTAGAGATATCTCCTATGAAAAGTACTAGATCACCATGTCCAGCTGTAAATGAGAAATCACAATGTAACCCCAATCGCAAGGTTGTTGTGAGTACAGTGGGTGCTACCTTCAGAGAATTGGAATATAAATTGAACCAAAAACTCTTAGGTTTCCTTTTTATATATTTCAAAAGGCAAGGGGATATATTTGGGAATACATGAAGGGAATACTTGTGCATGCTTTTGTTCCACCCACCCCCCTTCTGGAAGGACTAAAAGGACTGTGCTGGGTATATTTTTTATATTGTTATTTGACGTTTTGAATTTTTTAAAAATATTTTGTACTCTTTGATGTGATTAACTGATGTTTAGGATTTTATTGTATTGTACCTTATTTGATGTATTGTTAGAAACTGTATTGTAGTGCACATGTAGTGCATATTGTAGTGTGTATATATATATATTTCTGTAATTTTTGCGGACAGGGATTTGTAATTGTACTTTTGGTGATTGATTTTTTGCTGTATTTATTGTATGTTATGTTACTGTATTTCGTATTATTGTCCGCTATGTAAACCGCCCTGAGTCGGGTTCGCCTGAGTGAGCGGTATATAAGCGCGAAAATTAAATTAAATTAAATTAAATGTCTCTGTTCCACAATGGCAACTTTGAAGTCTTGGATAGCATGTCCAGGTAGGTTGAAATGGTTTGAAACAGATTTCTGTGTATTGCCATTTCTGATGTTTGATGTCCAAAAATGCCCTTATGCAGGACAAACAGGACAATCTCTGCACAAAGAGTTAATAGACATAAATCAGACAATTCTTTATGGAACGCTATCTGTCCTACATAGGCTTCACCTAGAAAGGTTAAAATAAATATCAAGATGTCCAGGGGTATTAAATTATTGCACAAAATCCAAATAAAAGAACATTAAATTGTGCAGAATTTGGCAATTTCTAGTACAAAATTTCTAGTCCCCTAGAAGTTGCAGTAAACAATCCATTAAGTTTTACAAGCTCAGCTCCACTGCTGGGATCCATCTTAAACAAATTCATGCCAATGGCATTTTCCTGTTTGTCATTCTTCTTTTGTGAAAATGATTTTCAGGAAAAAATGTATACTCGGACATGAGTAGCAGCCAATGACGACGTGTTCATAATACCAAAAAATAAAATGAAATAAATGGCCTGATAATTGCTGCATAATGTCATGCCCCATTGTCAGCAGGAAAAAATGTGCAAGCTTTAAATAGCAAAATGTAGTATGAATGTTGACAACATCAATGGCAACAGTCATGGTGGTCTACATTCACACAGAGAATAGTAGCATTTACATAAAGACACTAAGTAAGAGGAAATCCTAAAAGCTGACTCCTTTTTACATCGGTTAATCACTCCTCACTCAAATACAAATCATCATTGCTATTTTTTTTACATGCCTGAAGTATATTAGCACAAGAGTGTATCCTATATAGACCATCTTCACTGCTGTCATTGGTGTTGTCAACATTCAAGCTGCCCTTTACTATGGTAAGATTAGCTTCCTTTTTCCTTCTGGCAATGCAAGCGCAATGTGGTGCATCAGTATCAGTTCATTTCCTGGCATCTGAATCATGAAAACAGAAGGACAATATCCCAATATTCATGAACTGGAGATTTTTTAATGACTTGATTTAACTAATACTTAGAGTTGCTGCTTTTTTTGTTAAAACCTGTATCTGCTATATAACACTAGTCAATTGATTCATTATTTTGTTTGTTTTGACTGTAGTTTGCATTTTTAAATCATCATCAACTTAGAACTGCACAGGGGAAAAAGGGAAATTGGGGTGTTGGCTAACAAACAAGGGATAAGGTGCAATAAGATTAGCGATAAATGTAAAATTGTGAAGGAATTCTATCAGGCATTATATGCAAAAGAAGAGATAGACGTTGTGAAGCTTAAAGGGATATTGGAGAGGCAGTTAGGGAATGGAATAAAGCAGGAACACTGGGAAAAAATGGAGGAATGGGTTACTGATAAAGAGGTAAAAGAGGTAATTAGTGGTTTGAAGTTGGGGAAAGCCCCGGGAGATGACGGATTATCGACAGAGTTTTATAAGGAATTTAAAGATGTTGTGGTTCCAAAGTTAGTGAAGTTATATAATTATATTTTAGATGGTGGACAAATTCCAACTTCATGGTATAGGACCATAATCGTTCTGCTGCCAAAAATAGGAAATAATTTGGAAAAAGTGGAATCATATAGACCAATTTCTCTTATAAATCAGGATGCCAAGATCTTCACAGCAATACTGGCTAATCAGTTAAATAGATTTATGGGGGAATATATAAATGTCGATCAAGTTGGTTTTTTAAAAGGAAGGCATATGGCTGATTTGACTAGGAGGGTGTTAGACTAAATTGATAATGTTAATCAGACGAAGGAAAAGGTGGGTTTATTATCTTTGGATATTTTTAAGGCATTTGATTCGTTACAATGGTCTTCGATTAAGGAAATAGTTAAAAACTATGGATTTGGGGATAGATTTAGAAGGGTAATTGACTTATTATATCAAAAAGGGAGTGCTAGGATTAGAGTAAACGAAGAGGTTACAGATGAGGTAAAGCTTGAGGCAGGCACTAGGCAGGGCTGTCCACTATCTCCTATCTTGTTTATTATGGCAATGGAAATTTTAGCCAAAAATATAAGGGAGGACTCAAGTATAGAAGGGATATTGGGTAATTAAGTGAGTATGTATGCAGATGATACGTTGCTTATGGTGAAACACCCAGAGGCGGTAATGGATAGGATCAAAGAACAAATAGAGGACTTTGAGGCTATAACTGGATTGATGATAAATTGGGATAAATCGGAAATGATGTTGTGCAATATGGGGGAAGAGGAGAGGGAAAAGATGGCGGGGTTATCAAATATACAAATTAAAGAAAAGTTGAAATATTTGGGGATAATTATTTCAAACAGATTGGAAGAATTTAAAAGATTGAACTATTACAGCTTGAAAGTAGAATTTAAGAAAAAAATACAAAGTTTTCAGAAGCTGAAGCTGTCATGGTTTGGGAGGATTGCAATTTGCAAAATGATGTTGTTGCCGAGGATTAACTTTCTATTTGATGCACTTGCAATCCAATTGAAGGAAAATGAGATTAATGAGTTCCAAAAGATGTTCAAAATTTTTTGTAACGGAGGTAAAAAATCTAGACTTTCAAAGAAACTCTGGTATCTGCCTCAGAAAGAAGGGGGTTTGGGAATGCCTAATTTGTTAGCGTATTATCGAGCATTTCAAATTAAGAATGTTGTGAAGATCTTGGCAAGAGGAAAAGTAATTTGGGAGGAATTGGAGATGAAAGATTATAAGAACATTGGTAAAATGATGTTTTTGGGAACTAAGGTTAAAATGATAAGTACAAGTAACACTATGATGAGGGGACTCATGAGGGTGTGGAAAAGATTAAAGAAAGATTTGATCCCAGATCTCTCTCCAATTTTGGAATTGGCAGATATGGCATGTTTTCCGATAAAAATAGACAAAAAAAAGAAGGAAATCTTGGATAAAAATGAAGTTTCCCTGGTAAATGAATGGCTAAGGGTTTGCGAAGATGAAATTAAGAAGAAAAAATTGTTTGAACAGTTAAAATTGGATTGGTTTCAGATAATGAAGGTTGATAATTGGAATAAAAATATAGAACAGAATTAGGTATAGATAGAGAAAAGACCGAATTTGAAGAATTGGTTTTAAAGATTAGAAAAGGTGAGAAAAGCATCAAGGGTCTAGTAAGTAAACTTTATATTTTAATAAACAAGGGCAGTGATCCACAGGAAGATTTGAAATTGAAGTGGGAACAGGACTTGAATATAAAGCTAGGAAATGATGAATGGAGAAATAAGTGGAAAAAGAGGATAATGAGAACAATGTCAGTAAGAATTAAGGAACATAATTATAAAATGTTGTGGCAATGGTACTTGACACCACTGAGGTTGCACCAGATTGATAATAAAAGGGATAATTTATGTTGGAGATGTAAAGATACTGTTGGAACTTATGAGCATATGTGGTGGAGTTGTAAAATGATAAATGAATTTTGGAGAAGAATAGAAGGAGAGATAGGGGAAATAATGGGTAAGAAAATTAAGCTGGCATCAGATACCATTTTGCTAACAGATGTAGACGGTATGTGTTTGAATAAGGCGGAAAAAGAGCTATTAGAAATAATGTTAACTACTGGTAGACAATGTATCGCTAGAAATTGGAAAAATGATGTAATTATACAGACGGGAGAATGGTACAAGGAAATGTGGAACCTAGCATTGAATGACAAATTGACATGGGAGATAAAAGTAAAAAGGGATAATTTGAAGGAAAATAGATTTTGGAGTATTTGGAAGCCTTTTGTCGATCACTCCCTTATGGGTAGGGATAGTTTTAGACCTGTACCATCTCAAAGTAGATTTTGGAGATAATACAGAGACTAAACTCTCCGGGGCAATGTAAATATTCACTGGGTGATTTGTAATTTGAAAAGTAGGAGCTTGATGGTTGCTAACAAACAATTGTAATATTGAAAGCTTTTATGAAGGTTATGGTTATAGTACTAACCTATAATGTGGATATTCAATTGTGTGTGTACTATGACCAACAACTAGTTCAACTATCATGTATGTGGTTATTTTTCATGAGTTTTATTTATTATTGTTATTATTATTTTTGTATGTTTGTTTTTTTCTTTTGAAAATAAAAAAAATATTTAAAAAAAGAACTGCACAGCTGGAAGGGACCTAATGGATTATGAAGTCCAGCCCCTATCAAGGAGACACAATGAGAGATACAATTTATTCTTGTGGGAGGCTAAGAGCTTTACCTTCTATATCGATACAAAACCTTCATTCCTACATGTATATGTTCCTGTTCCTCAAAGCCAACCAAAAAGTAACTGAACAATAAAAAAAAAATCGAATGCAGCAAAATCTGATCCAGTGCTTCACCATTTAGTGAGATAACAATCAGAAGAGATAAATTACTGTATTTACCGGTGTATAAGATGCACCCCCTTATTACCAAAATAGCCCACTATAGGCTACTATATAAAATACAAGACACACTCCATTTCCCCCAGTGTATTTTAAAGGGGGAGTGGGTCTTATACGTCAGCAAATATAATAACTCTTTAAAGGTAGTGAAGTTATTCCAAATTAAGTTCTTTTTAGCTCAAATTTACTGGCTAAAGTCCAGTATAATTTGCATAAGTGAAATGACAGAAGTCATGGTGGCAGATTGATACTAATTAATGAGGAACTGGGTGTATTCCAGGTTTGCACCCAATATGAACCATTTATTCCATTTCACTTCAACAAGGATGAATTGTCTTTTGGATTCTTGCTTATTTCTTAGGTTCACCTTACCAGGGGAAAAGAACTAATAACAAGGAACCCATTATCCATAGCAAGTTACTTACAAACTCTCTACATATCTGCATCATTGTTGTACACTACATACAGTACATACCTGTACAGTCGTCTTCTCAAAATTGCTTCAGCATCCAGCAACAGTTCTGTAAGACTGAACAGCAGTGGACCTGCCTCTTCTTCTTGTTTTACATTGAAATTAGACATAAGAAATAAGTGGAACATTTTTAATCTCAGGAAATCTGCATAACATTTTTCTCTTTGTGGATTCTGCTCTTTTTAATAAACATGTAGATTCCCTGCAGCATAAGCAAATCTTGCCAGTAGGTTTAATTTGAAATAATCATCAGGCTGCAGCCTCTGTGCCTATCATTAGCCCCCGTTTCTCACTACAAAAATAAGACTGTACCAACTGTTCTAGTAGGTTTCAGGTTCATTTGTTAAAATTTCATGAACATGATGAATAATTCCGTGAATTAAATAGACGACGTGCAAGCAATTTATGGTGGGAAATAAAGATTATTTCAGTAAATGACTCAAGTTCATCATATTCAATATCTATAGAAACAAGCATAAATATGAAAAATGTTTAGTGTTATTATATGTGTATACACTACATTATGAATTGCATCATAATTGCACCATAATTGCTTTAAGGCTGTAATATTTATGCATTTTCCGTAACAAATGGATCCTCAGAGATAAGTATGTTTTACATAATTTCCATTTTGGCTCACATAATGGGATGACAATGTGGCATATGGAATGAAAGAATTGGAAAAGGGGACTTTGGAATTTCTTGTTGAGTGTAAATGACAAAGATCTATAGACTTGCTGTTGAGTCAGTTTAATGAAGGTTTTACAGGAGTGTCTGATGCTCCTTCTGTTCCTTTTCTCACAAAGCCAATTGAACACACTTAAATATTGCATTAGTCTTGGAATTAAATCAGTTTTGAACACAGAGATGCATACATCCTCCAGATGTATCATAGTACAATGTCCATCATTCCAAATTAACATGGCAAACACATCTGGAGAACAATAGACAGGACAAGACAGTGTGTGGTGGGAAACCTGGAGGAGAGGGAGGCCTGTCGCCACCTGCAGATGATAGCCCAAAGTTTAAAACTTCTAGCTCCCCTGTGGCCTGGGAGAAGTATGATTCAGAGGGAGCTTGGGGCTGTGGTGGTAGACTTGGTGCTGGAAGGAAATGAAGGGACAGGAGCAGAAAGAATAAACGAGTAAAATGAAGTGTTATTGAAGTTGAAGAAAGGAGTAAATTGTCTGGGATCGGGTGAAGAAAAAATGCAGGAAGGAGAAGAAGGTATAAAAGGAGGGGGGAAATGAAAATGAGGGAGATGAAGAATGGCTCCCAAAAGATGAAAAGTAGAGTCTGCCCCCAGAATGGATGTACCTCTTTTTAAAAAGATTCCTAGGCAGGAGCTCTGATTGGTATGAAGTTTCCCATGGTAGAGGCAAAAAAGACAAGCAGGGAAAAAGAATACCAGGAAGCCATCCTTCTGGGGTAAAAGAAAGCTCAATGAGAGACAATGTGGGGAGATGAGGAGAACCCAGAGACAATGCCAGGAGAGAGAGTGTGTGTCTAAGGAAAGTGGGAAAGATGTTTGTCTGGCCATCTGTCCCCACTGTCAATAAAGCATGGTGTGGTTTTAAAAGAGGTTAACAAGGATGGAGAAGTTGGAGAGTGGAAACTCACAATAGTTCCATGTTGACAACTGACACATACACTATTTTGTATTGAAAGCTTCAAGTTGCAAGAACGTTTCAAGTTTTTTTACAAGAAAAGTGTACTTGAACAGCAATTTCAACATGGAGGAAGGTGGGTGGGTCACATGGTGTTAGAATAATCACTTGTTTCAGTCTCTTATTGAAACAAATTGTCCCTGTGTCTGCCAATACTAAACAAAATCCAGTAGAAAAGAATTGTGATTTATCCATACTGAGTTACTGATTTCACTTAGGTTGACTCACAACTCCCTTTTTCTGATTTGCATTCCCCATTATTTTTCTTTCTTTTCTTTCATATTTTATTCTTTTCTTCATTTCTAATATCAGTTCAGTTGAAAGTATGACACACAGTGGCTTTGATACTTCCCAATCCAGTATTCAATGTATAGAATTATTGATTCACCTCCAGATAAATGTTAATGTGCTCTTTATAATTAATATCTCAGAAGGGTCTCAAGTTTATTATCTGATGATGGCATGATATTCATGGGCAAAATTCCTTAAAAAATAAATCATGGCTTCTTCTCATTTACTTTGTGGCTAAAAATGTTGTTCTGGAATTTGGAATCAGAACAGGCACATTAGGTAATGGTAAAGGTCACCCTTGCTCGAAAGCCAGTCATATCAGACTCTAGGGTTCAGTGCTCATCTCTGTTTTGTAGCCAAATGTTTCCACAGACATGAGGCCGGCATGACTAAACACCGGAGTGCATGAAATGCTGTTTACCTTCCCACTGAAGTGGTATCTATTTATCTACTTGCAATTTCTTGCTTTTGAACTGCTGGGTTGGCCAGAGCTGGGATAGAGACAGGACCTCATTATGTCATGCAGTACTCAGGCCTTGAACTGCTGCCCTGCTGACCTTGCAGTAATCAAGTTCAGCATCTTAGCCACTAAGCCACTGCAGTCATACAGACACATTAGAATTGGCTTTTAGAAGTTCCTACGCATGGGAAGAAGGTCATGTCCAGCACAACTCCTAATAGACCTCAACTGAGGCACTGGAGAAGTCTCACTTGCCATGTAGGTACTATTTGTATACTGTGGAACCCCATACAACAACAAAAAAACCCCTCCATTCCACAGGGTTCTTCGTTGTACGAGTTTTTTTCGTTGTATGGGGTTCCACTGGCAGTGCATGTGTCCGATCCCCAGCTTGCTTTGGGAGGAGGTAGCCTCTGCTACCTCCTCCCAAAGCAAGCTGGGGATTGGATGCCCTGACTGGGTTGCTTTGGGAGGAGGTAGCTGAATGTGTTGGCTACCTCCTCCCAAAGCCCTGAGTCAGGGCATCTGATCCCCAGGTCTTCTACCTCCTCCCAAAACCCCAGTTTGGAGCGTCTTCTCCCTGGCTTGCTTTAAGAGGAGGTAGCTGAGCAGGTTGGCTGCCTCCTCGGGGATCAGATGCCCCCAACCGGGTTGCTTTCAGAGGAAGTAGCCGAACAGCTCAGCTACCTCCTCCTCCATTGCATCGTATAATTTTTTTTTTTGTACAATGCTCCCATTTGTTCCATAATCCTCTTCATTGTATCATTGTACAATGCCTTCATAATACAGGGTTCCATTGTATGTTTCATTATTTCATATAAGTTTTAACCAGAAATATAAGACAAGAGATGTAAGATGTTAGGATAAGTAATGTGATGAGCTGAAAGAGATGTAACTATTAGAAGACAAAAGGAGGTGTGGAGATTTTCTGGAAAATCTGGTAAAACAGCTTGGAGGAGGAAGAGGTAAAGAGATTGGGTGAAAGTTCAGAAACTCATACGGAAAAAGCAGCTAGAAGAAAGGAATATGATGAAAAATGTTGGAAAGCCACGTAATCTTTAGATGCAAAATGTAAAACTCTAATTTGGCTTATTAAATTCTTTATATTGTCATTTAACCTAGAGAATAAGATCATTTTTTTACACTTGCACATAAAACAGTGGCCAGAAACTTAGCATATTTAGACACCTGCGGAAGAGGAAATGTGGGGAATGTCATGGCTAACTCTGGGTGCTGGGTGCATATCAGGTATGTGACCAAACAATCAGCAGCAGAGACTTCCACATTTCTTCTTCCACATGCATGAAAACATAATAGGACTCTGATCAAGACCTAGTCCAGTGAGGACCAATAGCACTCTTCCAATATGGTACCCAAGTTTTGTACCTTGGTAACTGGATAGTTCATTGACCTGGAATTTTGGCTGCAAGGTTAGAGGTTGGGACATTTGATTTCCCTCCATGCCTCCCAGAAGAAAAAAAAGCAGTTGCATTTTTCTTCCCCTAGAAGAGACACTGGTGAGCAACTCCAGAAGAAGTGAATGATGAATTCTTGGAATTGTTATCCAGTGAGGAGTCCAGGCATTGGTAGACATCTCTATGACAACATTCCACACATGCAAATGGACCTGAAAAATCAAGTCCATCTGCATGCAGTTTTTTTTTTTAGCTATTTGGATGTCATGTCACCTGATGACTAGGTGGAACATGATGTATGCCCTCCGCTTTTACCTTGCCCAAGGGATCTCACCCTGGAAAAACCTCCTTCATGACCAAGGTGTCTCCCCTGTCAGGTAAGAATGGTAAATTACTACTTTAAAAACCCTGAAAACACACACAGCGAGAGACACAACTGCTCCTGAGGAGGACACTATCTCTGATTTTTGGAAGCTGCACACAACCACGAAGACAAAACATCAGTAGTAAACTGTATGTCCATGAATTTTTCTTACCCAGTTTGAAAACCATTATCACTTTCACTCACATTTCTCGAGTGCAGAACTGCAAATCTTCACTTATTTCATTCTTCCCACTGGGTGAGATTTCAAGCATTTTAATATGTTTTTCATGTTAAAGCTTTCTTATAAAAAAGTGGTATGTGTTCTTGCAGAATGTTTTGCACAAGTGTCATTGCACAATTTGTAAAATGTTTTTTGGGGGGGGGCATAATTCTATTATTGTATGCAAAATACAATTGTTATTTTTACTGATCATGCTGTGGACAAAAAGGATTTTTTTAAGGAGTGAAAAATCTTGTAGCAATTGACAACTTGTTTGACTCCACACCACCCTGATTGGTGAGAATGGGAAATACTTTGAGCATTAATTACACTCTTATACTCAAATGAGTAGCAAACAAAAAAATGTAATGTACAAAATGAGTGAAAATACAGCATTGCCACCCTTCAAGCATGATTTAAATGTATAACCTGTTATACAATAGGGTGTTGATAGCTAGAGTCAGAGAGACTTGAGATTTTGAATATATTTATGCTACATGTTCAGTGACAATATACTTTCAGCATAAGTAAATCTTTCCCACTGAAAGGAAGGAAAAAAAGATCTAAAACAGTGACTGAAAGCCTGGTGTCCAGTTATGCAAGTTGTGTAAAATATTAACACTCTAATTGCTATAATTTAAGAAATATCTTTAGACATTATTGGTTGCACACTGAATCTCATAACCCCACATACAAAAGATAACGCCTATGGTAATTTCCTAACTTACAACAAATTGCATTTAAATGTTACAGTGTTTGTGTAACTGCATAACAGGATTGAGAATTTTATTTAGTTACAAGAGTGGAGCTTTCCAAAACCAAAGCATCTTTCTTTTCTTTTTAAACTTTCTTTTTTTCCTGTGCTGGTGGTGCTGGTGGTGACTTCAGTTGCAACATCAATTGTGCTGGCATCTGGCAACACAGGGGTACACAGAAAGAGCCTCCACGAAGATTGTGAATACAATCAGACATACCCTGGGCTGCAACCTTACAGGCTAATCTTTCTAACACCAGATCAAACCAAAGGAACAGAAAAATGAATCAACCAGAAAGTTCTTTGTTAAGACCTACCATAACAGTGATCTCAATAAATATTGAGGAACATTTAAGAACATAAGAACAGCCTTGCTGGAACAGGCCACAGCCCATCCAGTCCAGCATTCTGTCTCACACAGTGGCTCACCATTTCCTTCAGGGTATTCCCAAGGAGATGCCTTCCCCTGCTTAGGATTCCCTGGAAATGGCATTGAGAGATATCCTGCCTATCTCTCCAACCCCGAGGTTGTCCTTAAGTAACCATAATTATAGCCATTGATCCCCTTGTCCTCCATGAACTTGTCTAATCCTTTCTTAAAGCTGTCAAGACTGACAGCTGTCACCACTTCTTCTGGCAGGGAGTTCCATAGACCAGTGATCCTCTGGTCTAACATTTGAGTAATAAGAGTGTCCTCCTTGCAGAAATGTACAGGAAATACAAATGTAACATACTTCTGCTCCAGGAAACACATCGGGGGACAGCAAGATACAAACCCAAAGTGGCTGGAATGGAGCCAGTGATTGAGAGACCACATGACCAGTATGGGAGTGTAATTTTTGTTAGACCTGACCTCAGCATAATATTACCTCCATTGATGGAAATGAACACCACTGAAATTATCACCATCCATACCCCACAATTCTCTGTTACCTCTGTCTATAAGCCACTAAAAGCAAAATTTTACTTACAATTTTACTTACTTATCTGGCAACTGGCTTATATCACTCCCCGAGTCAGACCTAGTCTCATCAACATCACTTGGGGAAAATAGTGGCTTCTAGACAAACAAATTCAGTAGAGTAGGGATTCTCAACCTGCAGCCTTGGGGCCAGTTGTGACCCACAGCAGCATTTCATGTGGCCCACTACCACCTCCACCACACCAGGAAGTGCCATGTGGTTGAGAAAGTGCAAAATGGCCATCTGGCCCCCAAAGCTCTCTGAGTGACTGTGACCCAGCCCCCAGCTTAAAAAGGTTGAGAACTCCTGCAGTAATGAATATTGGAAAAATGTTTGGGGAATATTCAGAGAATTTTCAGTAAAGTGTCTTTCATCTAGGGGGGAGAACATCTCAGAAAGTTCTCAGGAAAAAATGTCTCATGAGAAAATTTGGCTCGCTTTGAGCAAAAACCATATTGAGCTGGAAGCAAGAATGACGAGAACTGTGTGATGAAACCAATTTAGTTCCTGCTGGCAGAAATCACAGAGGAAGGAAATGTCTTGCAGAGGCAGCTGTTGCTTTCTGCTTTAAAACTTGTGATTTTCAGTCTTGCCAGTGGCACACTTGGGTATGATCGCCACCTACCTGGAGCTACAAGAAGTCAAAGTCTTGGGTTATTTGTTATGCATCAAACATCACCAAATGATACAGAAGTCATTCTGTAAAGCTTCTGACATGCCGGCAAATAGCTGTGTGGAGCTATTTCTGCAGCAAGCAACATTGATTTTGTGTTTTGTGTAATTAAAATGCATTCTCTGTTACAGTGCAGTAGTAGCATAATTGAGAGCAGGCATTATGGAGATAAACAGTTTAATGACAAAAACTCATTGCTGTCCCCTGACTCCTTCCTTAACACTTCAGTGAGCACGAACCTAAAGGATATGTGACAAAGAGAGATGATAGTTATTTTTGTCACTGTGGGAATCGAGATGTGGTCAGGCTAAATGGGAAGCTGTCAAGTTTTGTTTTGTTTTTGTTTTTTGCAGATTCAAACGTTTTTCTTTTTTCATTCTTGCCATCAAGATACTTCATTCCCTCCAGACATCAGTGTATTCCACTGAGTTCTGTATTTTGCTTTCCAATGCCTACTGCAGGGACTTGAGTGAGCAAATGGGATTCTCTGCATCATATCTTATCTTCTTTAAAGGGTCTGGTGGATGTGTGTGTGTGTTGGGGGAATGAAACATCTCATTGTTTCAGAGGGGTCTTGAGAACAAGCAGGAGTTTGGAGAAATACTGTACACATCCAGGTAGTGGGGGATATTTACTTTATCCTGGGTAGATAATAAAATCAGACTGTCTTTTCTGACATGGGCAAGGAGGTCAAAATCATGGCTAGCTATTTAAAAGTAAGTTGGGCAGGAAGAGGATTGCACCGCGAGACCTTTCCAGTGACTCCCAATACACAGGATGAATGAGCAAAAGCCTCTTATATCTATTTCTGATTGGGACTGCAATCATCTCACAATAGAGAGGTATGACTCTTTAGTTGTCTAATCCATGCACAAGATAGCAATGAATGAAGGTTTTTTTCTGCTCACTATTGGTGGTAGTTAAAATTCCTTAGAGCTACAGATTTTTTTTAATTTTGTGAGAATAATATTCTGTGCAAATGTGTTAACTTTCAAAATAGCCCAAAACTAAAGTGACTTGGGCTTCATTTAAGAATCTGAAGCACTGAAAGGGTTGTTTGTGTATTCATTAACAATCACCCAGCCTGTCATGTTCAGAGAGAGCAAGCATCCATACACAAGGATACAGCCAGTACAGGTCATCCTCTAGTAATAAGAGCCAAATTTCAATGAGCATGTAAGTGTGGAGTAAGAAGTAAGAGTCAGTATTCAAACAGTAGATTGTGTCCATTTATATTCACCAGGGCTGAGAAAGATCAAGCAGGAACAGACCACCAACAGCTCAAATCAGTAGACAGGAGTTCTGTCCGATGTCATGCAAAGAGGACTTGAGTAGAGTGTAATGCAAACACATACATTGTATGTAACTATAATAATCCCAAACTCATATTCAGAGCCATCTATTACATTATGCAGTACACATCTCAGATGACAGATTACTCAGAAGATAATTTCATACCCAAATGGATATTTCAGAAGAAAATACATCCTAGAACTGAATAGCTTCCATTCTGAAATGAAAGGTGTTACCAGACAGGTATTTCTCTCACTTCTTGGTCCACGATGTGGACAAGTTGGTTCTCTCATTGTTGTGGTAATCAGACGACATAAATGCCAGACGTTTCCTAACTGCATTTTTCTGCATTTTTCCTAACTGCATTTTTCTGTTTTTCTGTTAGAAGTTACTCTTGTTGGTGGTGGTGTTTGCAAGTAGGAATGTTTTGTTTTATTTCAATATGTGGAATCAAATAAAATCACTGGGATCAAATCAAAACAGAGCTTGCAGCTTTAATTTTTCCATTCCCTTTCAACCTCCCAACATCATTAAGCAGCTTAAGATAAGAGTTTCACAATAGTGGGAAATTGAACACTTCCTCTACTTTTCTGTGTTGGGGCAGGGGAAAGAAGCAAAAGGTTCATTTTTCAGTTGGTACAATGCTAGTGAACTATGACGCTTAGGAAAAAATGAAAAATTCCTTCCAGAAGGAGAGAGAAGGAACGTGCGGCGGCAAAATGGCCACCATGCGCTTTGCTGGCCCCGCCCCTGAGGCACGGGCACAGCAAATGGAGTCAGGAGCATGGCCGGCCACCCCTTTATAAGGGGTGTCCGAGCCAACGGCCCCGCTCCTTTAAATCAGCTGGGGCCCGGCCGCGATTGTGTACCCAGTAGTCCCAGCCGATCACTTGCGGCCTGTCCTCAGCCCGGGAGCAGGCTTTGGATGCCATTGTTGCTCATATTGGGCATTTGCTGCACGGCTGCCGGCCCTCGGATCGGGTCCGGCCCCATGCCTCCTCCTTGCCGCCCACACCCGGGAACGGGTGCATGCCACGAGTAGCCTCCACGGCTCGTGCAGCTCCATGTTGCCTGCCTGCCGGTGGTCACCGGCCTCACGCACTTTGGCGTCACTATGGCGCCAAAGAAGAAGGCGCCCCAAGCCGCATGTGGTGGCGTCCGGGCACCACACCACTCGTGCGCGCCAGCTCCACCATGTGGCCCCAGAGGCCTTTCGCCTGTGCCTGACCTGGCACCCCTGCGGAGCCGGAGGGCTCATAGGGTGGCGGCCTACCAGCCGGCTGATGGCAGCCCACCTGCCCCCATTGAGGGGGCTCTGGGAGGTGCCCCATTGGCAGGGAAGGCACTTCCCACCATGCAGCCTCCACCTTCCGAGGCACCGGTCCTACCACAGCCCCCGGTGGCCCCACGATTCTTTCGAGGGCCGCTTCATGGCACTCAAGCGTGCTGACAGCCTCCTGCCTTGGGCCAGGGTCAAATGGCCATCTGCCTGCCCTGCCTTCGCCGGCCCCCAGGCCCCGATGTCAGCTGATTGGCGGCTGGCGTGCCTGGAGGCAGCCTTGCTGGCTGCGCCTGCCGGCGGCCCACTGCCCAGTCCTCCTGCACAGAATGTGGGGGTCGACCCTGCCTGCCACTCATCGTCAGTTCCAGCTGGGGCGAGCTCTACTTCGGTCGTGAGCTCCGGCGCCCATGCTCAGCTGGAACCCCCGGTGGGGGCGGCTGGGGGGGTAGCATCTGGTGATTATAACGGTCAAGTCAACTCAACACACATGTCTGCTACCGCCCCTCTGTCTCAGTTGGCATGGACTTGCCCAGCCCACCCTGCCACGGCACCGGCCGGGCAGCAGGCCCCAGCTGGGCCTGCTCCTCTTGCGGGTTGGGGGCTTTATTACCCAACTTTGCCGCCTGGCTTTCCGCCTGCAGGCACTTCTGCATGGCCTTACGGCCTGCCGGTCAACACCGGCTACCATACTGTCCCTACCGCTGCCTTGCCGACAGCAGGGGTTGTCCTACCGCTGGGCGACCACCTCCTCCCTGCTACCAGAGACAAGATCTGGTGCAGGGAGTATGTGGACCTGTTCAACTTGTTAAACAAGGAACCCACTAAAGAAGAAAAGGACAGGGAGGATGACAAGGACAAGGAATTGTCCCGTCGCCGCAAACCACCATGCACCTGGGCCAACTGGCTGCCCACCTACCTTATTTACGTGGTGGTGTCCTTGTTGGCCCATCTGGACTTGGCTATCCCATTGTTCCAATATCTCGATATTATTTATCGAGCATATATGGACATTCCGTGTCAGGCGTGGCTGGCATACGATGAAGAATTCTGTATGTGGGCCGCGCTTCACTCAGAGATGCGTTGGGATGAGCCCAACCAACTGTTGTGGTTATATTACATGACCCCATCCCGTGCGGCCATGGGTGACCAGTACCACTCCAGCCACGCCGTCCAGCAGCCCGGCCCTGCACAATCACCCTACCAGCTGGTGGGTCAGGGGTTCCAGCCCGCCTGTTGTGCTGGAACTTCTCCTCTGCGGCCAGTTGTTCCTGCAGGCAGTGTAGATACAGGCACGAGTGCACAATTTGTTCCGGCCTGCATTTGGCCACTGTGTGCACCAGAGCTGGTGGACCCAGAAGGAGGGGCAGGGAATAAGAGGGTGCCGGTCGGCCCAATGCAGACTCAGTGCTTGCTACAAAAGGCCCCCTTCCCAATTAAGCTAGACATTTTGGACAGATGGCTGTGCGTTTACCCTAAACGGGTGGACACTGAGTACATTCGAGCCTGTTTTTCAGAAGGGTTTCATATCCCTTTTGTGGGGGTGCGCTTGCCACAGAACTCCCCAAATTTGGTTTCATTGTGGGGCATGGAGCACGTGGCTAGGAGCAAGATATTTAAGGAGGTGCAGGAGGGCCGCGTAGCCGGTCCCTTTGATGTGCCTCCTTTTCCCAATCTTAAAGTTTCTCCCCTTGGTTTGGTTCCTAAAAAAGTTCAGGGTGAATTCCATTTGATTCTCCATTTATCGTACCTGGCAGGCAAATCTGTAAATGATGCTATACCGGATGAACTTTGTTCTGTCCGGTACACTTGGTTTGACCAGGCGCTCGGCATGGTCCGGGCCTGTGGACCTTGAGCACTATTGGCCAAGTGTGACATAAAGTCAGCTTTCCGCCTCTTGCCCGTCCACCTGGATGATTTTGAGTTACTTGGTTTTTATTTGCAGGGGCAATATTTCGTAGACAAGGCCATGCCTTTTGGATCAAAATTTCTGGGGATCGAAATTGACTCTGTGGCCCAGACTTCCAGGTTGCCCATGGACAAGATAGCCCACATTTCGGATGCTGTCCAGACCCTATTGGCCAAGCGTAAGGCATCACTCCATGACCTTCAGGTGCTTCATGGGTACCTCAACTTCACGTGCAGGGTTGTCGCACCCGGCCGGGCTTTTGCCAGGTGCTTATGCGATGCCATGGTTGGTTTATCCAGGAAGCACCACAGGGTCCGGTTGACTAGGAGTGTTAGGGATGACCTCAAGATGTGGTTGGAACTCCTATCGGAATTCAATGGGGTTTCCTTTTAGCACGCGGAGAGTGTCGCGACACCTCTGTTCCAAGTTCCAAACCGCCCTGAGTTGGGTTGTACCTGAGTGGGCGGTATATAAGCGTGAAAAATAAATAAATAAATAAATAAATAAATAAATAAATAAATAAATAAATAAATAAATAAATAAATAAATTCAGTCAGATGCGTCTGGATCGTTTGGCTACAGTTTGTACTTCGACGGTCACTGGTTTACGGCAAGTGGCCGGAGTCTTGGCAGGGCAGGGATGTACTCAGGGACCTTACCTTCCTGGAATTTTTTCCTATACTGGGTGCACTCCTGCTCTGGGGGGACTCCTGGGCTAACTCAGTGGTTCATTTTTGGTGCGACAACGCAGCTGTTGTCCACATAGTCAATTCCCAGATGTCCTGTTTGCCCCGGGTCATGGCCCTTGTCCGCCATTTCGTGTTGTGTACATTGCGCCGCAACATACTGTTTAAGGCCAGACTCGTCCCGGGTATCAATAATGATATCACTGATGCTTTGTCTCGCCTACAGATAGATCGGTTCCAGACTCTGGCGCCGGAGGCCGACGACCTGCCTTTGACACTCCCGGCCGAGATGTGGAGGTTTGGCATGGAGAGGTGAAGCGGGCCATTGGTTTGTCGTTGGCCAGCAGTACCCGTAAGGCATACACTCTCACGCACAGAGCCTTTGAAGTGTTCCGCCATGAGGCTTCCCTCCCTCTCATTTGGCCTGTCCCAGTTGAACACCTATTGTAGTTTATGGTACACCTTCATTCTCAGGGATTAGCACCTAGAACCATTGCAAGCCATCTCTCTACCTTGGTTTTTTTGCGCAAAGGTCAATGGCCTTCCTGATTTCAATTCGGATTTCAGGGTCCGTCGGGTTTTGGAGGGATGGACCCGGGAATGTGGTCCTCACCCTGACTCTCGACAGCCTATTTCCCCCGATCTACTCACGCACCTGGCAGGGACTTGGCAGTTGGTCTGCAGGAATCAGTACGAGGCTTGCCTGTTCCATGCTGCTACCACAATTGCCTTTTTCAGTGCGCTCTGGGTTAGTGAGCTTGCCGTGAGGTCCCGCAGTGATATGGCCCGCAGGGCTCTTGAGCTGGCCGATGTATCCTTGACCCAGGAGTTGGTGCATCTCTCCATCCGTTTCTCCAAGGTCGATCAGCTCGGCCGGGGCAGCTTGCTCATGCTGTACAGGTGTAGTAGTCCTGTTATTTGCCCCATCAGAGCTCTTGCTGCCTTCTTGGCCACTCGTGGCAGTGAGCAGGGTCCCCTTTTTTGTCATCGGCATACCTCCCCATTGACCAGGTATCAGTTCTGGTGGGTTACAGGTAACGCGTTGGCATGCTTACAGGTAACGCGTTGCCTGGGACTCTGGAGGCCAGCTGGAACAACAACTGCAGACATCAGGGCAGCCTCCAACACCGGCGTCCTGAGCCCTCCCTTCCTCCTCCTCCCTATGCCTTGGCCTTGAGCAGGGGTTTAAAGGGAGACTATGCTGGAGGGGATTCTCCATTGCCTGGGACTCTGGAGGCCAGCTGGAACAACAACTGCAGGCATCAGGGCAGCCTCCAACACCGGCGTCCTGAGCCCTCCCTCCCTCCTCCTCCCTATGCCTTGGCCTTGAGCAGGGGTTTAAAGGGAGACTATGCTGGAGGGGCTTCTCCATTGCCTGGGACTCTGGAGGCCAGCTGGAACAACAACTGCAGGCATCAGGGCAGCCTCCAACACCGGCGTCCTGAGCCCTCCCTCCCTCCTCCTCCCTATGCCTTGGCCTTGAGCAGGGGTTTAAAGGGAGGCTATGCTGGAGGGGCTTCTCCATTGCCTGGGACTCTGGAGGCCAGCTGGAACAACAACTGCAGGCATCAGGGCAGCCTCCAACACCGGCGTCCTGAGCCCTCCCTCCCTCCTCCTCCCTATGCCTTGAGTGGAGGAGGTGGGGAGTTGAAAGTTCTACGGCCCACTGGGGGTGATGGGGGGAGATATGGGCCAAAAGGGGGGAGGAGATGGTGGAGGGAGGGAGGGAGAGTTGGAGGGATTGAGGGACTGGCTTGCCTGCCAGGGAATAGCAGCAGCAGTCTGTCTGTGGCTGGCTTGGAGGTCCATGGGGATAAAATTAAGGTGACGATTCGAGATGGCCTTGAAAAGTCAGCCCACTGCCGTTGCTACTGTGGGTGGAATGTCTCACCCCAGTTGAGGGCTCAAGGTAGATTTGGAAGAATGCCCCACCACTTCCATCACCGCCGGAGCCTTGCGGAGGGTGGGGGGAGTGGGTGGGGCGGTTTTATATGGGGGTGGGAGGGAGGGAGGGAGGGAGAGACTGCCCGGCCAGCCAGGAAGGAGAGGCAGCATTCTGTCCAAGGCAATCAGGGAGGCTCCGGAGGCCAATATAGAGGTTGTGATGGGCATGGGGCGATATAGCGGGTACCGAGGGGCGGGCCGCACTCGGGGAATGCGGGGCAGATGCTTAGTATCTGTCCCTCGTTCCAGCCCCCCGGTTACACCTCTAGGTCCTGAGCAGCTGACCCAGGGTGACCCTGCCCTTAGGCTGCTGCTGATGAATGCCAGGTCGGTATGTAATAAGGCCCCCCTGATACAAGATTCCATTATGGGGGAGCGGGCTGACCTGGCATGTATCACTGAGACCTGGCTGAGACCAGAGGATGGGGTTCCTCTGTCAGAAATGTGTCCAGCTGGGTTCAGTATTTGGCACCAGCCTAGGGATGAGGGTAAGGGCGGTGGCGTTGCCATCATAGCCAGGGAGTCACTGGGAGTCACCAGGGCTACCGCTCCACAAATTCTGGGTTGTGAGGCCCTGCTTCTGCGTCTGGGCTCTAAGGGTCAGTTGGGAGTCATAATCCTGTACCTGCCCCCTTGCAGGGTAAGGGACTCCCTGCCTGAGCTCCTCGAGGCCATCTCAGCGTTGGCATTGGAGTTCCCTAGACTGATGGTTCTGGGGGACTTCAATTTGCTTTCGGTGGGGACTGGCTCGAGGTGGCTCAGGAGTTTATGGCTTCCATGGCAGCTATGGACCTGATTCTGGTAATTCAGGGCCCGACCAGGGGCAGTGGCCACACACCAGATTTAATCTTTCTTGTCGGAGCGGTGGCAGAGTGATCTGAGACTACGGAAATTAGACATAACACCTGTGCCATTGTCAGATCATTATTTGGTGGCTCTAGACTTCCTGGGTGCGACGCTTCATCGTAGGGAGGCAGGGCCTATTAGAATGGCCCGCTCCCGGCAACTGATGGATCCTGATGGATTCCAGAGGGAACTGGGGGATTTCCCTCTGGATCGGCAACACGATTCACCCGAGGTGCTGGTTGACCTGTGGAACAGGATGACAACAGCGGCCTTGGATGAAATCGCACCACTACGGCCTCTCAGAGCTCATGGAGCTAGGTCATCTCCGTGGTTCACAGATGAACTGCGGGAGCTCAAACGGGCAAAGAGACGCCTAGAGCGCCGCTGGGTGAAGACCCAGAGAGACTCCAATTGGACACTAGCTAGAGCCGCTATTAGGGCCTATCTAGTGGTGATGGAGGTGGTGAGGTGCCAGTACTTCACCACCCTTATTGCCTCCGCTGATAATCGCCCAGCCACCCTGTTCCGGGTTACCAGGTCTCTCCTTGGTAGGGGGACCCCGGTGCCTGGTTGGCAAGGGTCGGCTGAGGACTTTGCTGACCATCTAGTGGAGAAAATCGATCGGATTCGCTCGGGGTTTAATCCTGGTGTGGATGGGGAGAGTCCGGAGGGAGCTGGAGCACAGTCTTGCCATACCATCTGGGACCAGTTTGATCCAGTTGCCCCTGATGAAGTGGACAGGCTCCTTGCAGCTGTGCACGCCACTACCTGCCCATTGGACCCCTGTCCCACCTGGTTGGTGAAAGCCTCCAAGGCGGTGACAGGTGGCTGGGTTGGGGCTATGATCAATGCATCATTGTGGGAGGGGGTGTTTCCTGCACCTTTAAAACATGCTTTGGTGCGCCCCCTCCTGAAGAAACCTTCCCTCAACCCAGCTGTCCTAACCAACTATAGGCCTGTCTCCAACCTCCCCTTTTTAGGGAAGGTGTTGGAGAAGGCAGTGGCACGTCGGCTGCAGGGGGTACGGGATGAAGAGGATTACCTGGACCCCTTTCAGTCAGGATTCAGGCCTGGATATGGTACCGAGACGGCATTGGTCGCACTGATGGATGATCTCTGGCGGGAGCGGGATGGTGGTCACCCATCCGTCCTTGCTCTTCTTGACCTCTCAGCGGCTTTCGATACCGTTGACCACGGTATCCTTCTGGAACGGCTCCGAGGATTGGGAATCCAGGGCACTGTGTGGTCCTGGTTTTCCTCATTTCTGAAGGGTCGGACCCAGTCGGTGTGGTTGGAGAGTGAGAGGTCCAGTCCTAGGCCCCTCAAATGGGGGGTGCCTCAGGGCTCGGTGCTCTCTCCTCTCCTATTTAACATCTACATGAAGCCGCTGGGTGAGATCATTCGTTCCCATGGGGTGCGGTACTATCAGTACGCGGATGACACTCAGTTGTACATCTCGGCCCATGGGGACCCTAGTGATGCCATCAAAGTCATTTCCAGGTGCCTGGAAGCTGTTGGGGTCTGGATGGGGGCTAACGGGCTACAACTGAATCCCAGCAAGACTGAGTGGCTATGGATAAGGAGTCCTGCGTTAACCCGGGAGCTACCATCTTTGGTTCTGGATGGGGCTATTTTGCCCCAGACAGACCCGGTGCACAACTTGGGGGTCCTCCTGGATTCGCGGCTACTGCTAAAAGAACAGGTGGCGGCTGTGACCAGGAGGGCTTTCGCCCAACTTCGCCAGTTGCGCCCACTCCTGGACAGGGACTCCTTGCTCATGGTCACTCACGCTCTGGTCACCTCCAGACTAGATTATTGCAATACGCTCTACATGGGGCTGCCCTTGACGACCATTCGGAGGCTACAGCTGGTCCAGAATGCGGCAGCCAGGGTGGTGATGGGGTGTGGGCGTTATTCCCGTGCTTTGCCACTGCTCCGGGAGCTGCACTGGTTGCCAGTTTGTCTCCGAGTGCAATTCAAGGTGCTGGTTTTGACCTTTAAAGCCCTATATAGTAGTGGGCCGGGTTACCTAAGAGACCGCATCGCCCTAAGGACGTCTGTCCATCCAACCAGAGCAGACCGGAGGGGCTCTCTAATTGTGCCATCAGCCAGAGGGGCTCGCCTCTCTGGCACAAGGAGGAGAGCCTTCTCCATGTCTGCGCCGGCCCTCTGGAACCTCCTGCCAACAGAGCTACGTCTCCGGACGGAATTGCTGCCTTTCAGAAAAGAACTTAAGACCTGGCTGGCGGGTCAAGTGTGGGGTGCAGGTGGAAGGGTAACCTCCATTGGGTGGTTGGTGTAGAAGAACTCCTCCCCATGGTGCCTTTGGATCCTGCAGCCCTTGTTTTTAGGGGGTGGGTAGTTTTAACTGTTTTTAACATGTGTTTTTATTTTATTTTTATTGTGAACCGCCCTGAGTTGGCTTTGGCCGAGTGAGCGGTATATAAATGTGACAATTAAATTAAATTAAATTAAATTAAATTAAATTAATTAAAATTAAATTAAATGCTTAGGCCTTGCAGGGGTACGCTTCACATTCCTTCCACATCGGAGCAGCATCAACTGCAGTGGCATATGGTTATCCTGAGGATGCCATACGGTCCTTGGGGAGGTGGGGTTCCGACCGTTTTCGTTGCTATGAGCGGCCATTGTCCCAGTAGCACTTTGCTTGTGCACCTTTCTTTTTCCTTTCTTTCAGCTCCGACATGTCCTCGTTCGCCCGTGAGGGTGTGGATTGTGGGGCACAGCTATGTCTACTGGGCCGCCCACCACACAGCATTCACTTTCTGGGGAAGTGGCACTGCTCAGATGGTTTGGCTTCCGCAGTATGCGTTGGCAGTCTTTCCTTCCGTTCATCAAGTCCATGGGTGACCAATGCCCCCCCCCCGATGTCATCATCCACCTAGGTGGGAACGATTTAGCCCAGGTTACAGGTTTGGACTTGTCGTGTGCCATCCGCAGAGATCTTGCCCTGTTGGGTCAGTCCTGGCTACAGGTGCGGATCATTTGGTCCCAGATGGTTCCTCTTGTGTACTATCGGGGTGGGATTGACCCATGTGGTGTTGACCGGGCCCACAGGTCAGTCAACAGGGCAGTGGCCCGCTTTCTGTATGCCAATGCTTTGGGGACCGTTGTCCCACACCCCCTGATCCGCATACAAGACCGCAGTCTGTATCGCGGTGACAGTGTGCATTTGACAGCTGGAGGGATGGACCTCTTCTTGTCATCTTTGCAAATGGGCCTGTTGACCATTTGCGGTCATGGTGGAGCGGTGAGTCGGTGAACTCCTCCCCATGTGGTGGATAGCACTGGTAAGGGGCACCTGCATTATGATTTAATAAGGCAAATCCAGTTGGTTGGCCATAGGGAGGACAAGGTTAGCCAAACTTGTATGGCCAGCCAACTTAATTAGTTAGGATGACATCCAGATTGGGTCAACAACACGCTTCCACAGAAGCAGGTTGTTGACAGAGGCTCACACCTTGTTGCCACTGCAACAAGCTGTGATAGGCAATTCATTAGGAATTTAATTGGATTTGCCCCTTACCAGTGCTATTTCGGCCCATTTAATCCTTAACCGTTGTTAAGGTAGGTTTCATTTTGAATCTCAATAAAAATGGCCCAATTTTCAATCCAATAAATGTGTCCATGCCGTTATTGGGGTATGGGAACAGCAAAGAGAACACTTCTCACCCAGTTTGTTGTTTTCTTAAGGGATGCAGCCAAAAAAAAGGTGCTTGAGGTACATATTCTATTTGGATGCAAAGATTGCACCAAATGGCTTACTGGATCTATACCCACCTGTAATTGACCTTATTTAGTCCACTCCAGTTGAGCAGATACATGACTCAGAATGCTAACCATATAGACACTATATAGGAAATTACAGGTGAAACTTGGAAAATTAGAATATTGTGCAAATGTTCATTCAGTTCAGTGAGGCCGAAGCTGGGAAGAGGGCAGTCACATACACAACCTTGAATTCATTCAAGAAAGGTGGCTACACAAGTAACTAAGTAAATAAATCAATTTGACCTTAGTGAATGACCTGTTTTGGCTCTATCCACATATAAATGGGACATAACCTTCCCTCTGGGCATATTCCCACATCATTTATGTGTCCCCCACTTTTCTTGGCTATGTTCTAAGATAATAATAATATTCTAGGGATATCCTCGAACATACATACAGGTCAAACTTGGAAAATAAGAATATTGTGCAAATGTTCATTCAGTTCAGCAATGAAACTTAAAAGGTGAAACAAATATATGAGATAGACTCATTACATGCAAAGAGAGACAGTTTAAGCATTACTTTGTTATAATATTGATGCTTATGGTTTACAGCTTATGAAAACCCCAACCCCCCAATCTCATGTACCCCATAATCATCACATAATCTCATGTACGCTGTACGCCATGATCATCACAATTATAACGAATTAAGGCATGACATCTCTCGCTTTGCATGTAGCGAGTCTATCTCGTATATTTATTTCACCATTTAAGTGAAATGAATGAACATTTGCACGATATTCTAATTTTCCAAGTTTCACCTGTACACTTTGGAAGAAAATGACATAAATTTATTTTCTCCCAAATACTTCTGACCATCTTCTGAGAAAGTATTTCAATGTGTATAATTCAAACATTACTCTTCCCTGCCTTTACCATTCTCACACACATCCAGAGTGACTAGTTTCTTTTTCAATGTCTTTTTTTTTTGTACTACTATTTCTTATTGTGTTTGTCTTAATGTTATCTGGGAAGGGATATTCTAAAGCTATGCCAAAAATTTTCCCATGAGAATTTTAAACACACATTATCAATTTGATAGAAAGGAAATAGGTTGCAAAAAGATGGAATAAGGAGAATTGTGGGGTCATTTTTCATGAGTGAGGTTCAGGGTTTTAAAAATATTGAAAGAGTGTGTGTGAATGTCTTGTCTTTCACTGAACAAGAATTTAAACAATAAAGCTAACAGAAGATGCAGTAACAGAATTCTTCTACAGTACCTTCTCAGATCAGAATTTGTAGGCAGCCAGGGAAGCTGCAGAGTGATGATGAGACATACATTGAAAAGAAAAAAGAAATAAAAGTACCATCCTTTGCCACTTAGTGCAGATGGAATCTCAGAATGAGGCAGGAAAAAAATGGAGCCTTTCCCATAATGAAATAACTCTCATGATGATTAGAGGAAATATTATGGCAACAAACTAGCACAATTCTTTTCTTCTTGTGGACACAACTTTGGCCTCTTTCATATTTATAACAGGATTCATAGTGAACGAGCACTGTTATAATCATCTTCAGGAGGGACAAAATGCATCTCTATTGACTTTTCCAAAAAAAGGTCATTTTTAAAAGGTCCTCAGAGGCCCTGGGGAAGATATGGGACCCTAAAGATGCTCAACCAGTGCTGATTCAACATTTCTCAGAAGACATTTTTTTCTTGAGAAATTTTCTGAAATTTTCTTTTTCTTACTCCCCTACAATCACAACCAGAATAATTTCCAAAATTCCTTTATAATGTGTGTGTGTGTGTGCACGCACATGAATGAGTCTATGAGTGTGTGTTCACCTATCTGCTGGCATAAGCCCATTAATGCTGTCGAGCAGAGATGGGTCTAGAGCATTGGTTTCCAATGTGGGGCACATGCCCCACAGGGGAATTTCAATTCCTAGAAGCCTAAGTCAGTGTTATGGGAAATTGACCTAGGCTTCTGAGAATTTTCTGGGAGTTTTCTCTATTGCACAACACTAGAACTAGGGGGCACTCCATGAAACCTTTGGGTACTAGTTCTCAAACAAATAAGAGAAAGTACTTTTTCACCCAGAGGATCACTGGTCTATGGAACTCCCTGCCAGAAGAAGTGGTGACAGCTGTCAGTCTTGACAGCTTTAAGAAAGGATTAGACAAGTTCATGGAGGACAAGGGTATCAATGGCTATAATTATGGATACCTAAGGACAACCTCCGGGTTGGAGAGATAGGCAGGATATCTCTCAATTCCATTTCCAGGGAATCCTGAGCAGGTGAAGGCATCTGCTTGGGAATACCCTGAAGCAAATGGTGAGCCACTGTGTGAGATAGAATGCTGGACTGGATGGGCTGTGGCCTGTTCCTACAAGACTGTTCTTATGTCCTTATGTCCTTATGAATTCAAATCCAAAAACCAAAAATTGGGGAACACTGGTCTAGAGCCTAGAATGACATTAGAGAGAGGCATAAACAATTATGTGCTGTCACACCAATTCTGACTTATGGCAACCCTTTCCAGGGTTTTCTAGGTAGACAATACTCGGAAGTGGTTTATCATTCCATTCTTCTGTAGACACCTGTGCAGCTTGCCCAAGGTCACACAGGTTGGCTTTTTTTCTTGAGATGTGCAGCAGCGAATTGAACTCCCAACCATTGATTCTGTGGTCAGATGCTTAACTCAATGACCTATCTAGCTAGCTAGAGGTATAATACAGGAAGCAAAATGATAGTCAGTCCTCCAACAGAGATGCTGATGTTCTCACTTGCAGTACTATTGCAAAAAATATACAATTGAAAAATAGCATTGTTGAGTTAGTCATTAATTTTGAAACTCTCCTGTTAAAGAATTTCTTCATTCCCTAGAGAAATCTGCTGAGATACCCTTTTCCTTCATAGATCTTCTAAGTACAGTAATACATCAGAAAATTAAAAAAGGCAAAACCGTTTGCTAATCACTTTAATAGTTTCAGCTGTACCTCACCTTGAGTGTCTCTATATAGAGTGAATTGCAGAAGGAAAAGCACACATTTGCATAAAATATAGAGATACTCTGCCTAAGAAGCACAGGCATATTTTGCAGTAACTCATGTATTCATGTAATTCATTTGCTTGTGTCAGTTTCTTGGTTCTGGAGAATCTCTCTTTAGTCACTCAGCTACACTACCCTTTAATCCTGAGGTCGGTGAACCAAGAGACTCAATTATGGTGCAGACTATGGAATCAGCACTTTATAGGGCTTCCATGGAGTTAAAAAATCCATAAGGTTAGAGAGGTCCAATATGCAAGGTAGACTGCCATCATGTCTGTAAAAGCATCAAAATTCCTGGTAGCTGATCAAGGCAATATCACCAATCTCTGAGCCAAATGAAAAGAGATAGTTAGACACATTTTTATCTTTTATTAAAGATTCCTCCAAGAAAGTCAAAAAATGCAAAGAAATCCAAAAATGGTTTCAAAAAGCAACTGGAGCACAAATACTACTGAACCAAAGCTATGAAAATAGAAAACACCAGAAATAACTAAACTATTCTACCTAATATTTTCACATTAGTATAAAGTCAGTGTAGTTCTGAAATGTTCATAGAATACATTCTTCCTGACATGGAAGAGCAGGTCAACAACTAATTATAGCATCTCCTGAAATGTAAACTTTGATGTAGGTAGATTGATTGCACATGAGCCGGCAGGCGGGCTAAGCACTACTTTATTGTAACATGGTCAATCTGTACATGAGGCAATGGCGGAGCCTTGCCTCCTTATATATGGCACACAGTACATTTCAATTTGGCCCAGAGGCACCTATTGGTTACAGTCTAGGTGACATCCTTCTGACGTAATGCATACCTGACATCATTTCACCTGTGGCGGGAAGGTTTCCCGTGTTAGTTACTCATTACGTGAGCTCCATCAGCTGCGCTGATGGCGAGCAGCTGAACTGCATGTATATACAACATAAACTAAACCAACTAATTAGCAAACATTAAATGTGCTGTTCTAGACCCTTCAGGATAATCTGCCAATTAGGCTTTGAGTTCTTTTGAAGTTCACAAAGACAAGAACACTTTCTGCCTCTGTCTTCAAAGAGCTAAAATCATCTCCTCCTTATTGCAATAAAAATGAACAAGTGCACTTGGCCTTAAAGCCCTTTCTCACAAAAAAATAAGTTGCAGGTGTTTCTTCCTTCTTGTTACTGGGCAGACACTGAATGCAACATTCAAGATCAGCTTTTCTCAGGCACTCACCAAGAAAACTGATTATTCTATGCTCCATATCCCTCAAATTTCTCAGTTTCTTCACCATGCTTATTCTGGAAAAGACAAATATAGGTTTGCAATTTTAGCTAGCTGCAAGAACCTCTCTGAGCATAGTCAGATAAACTCAAGGATTGTAACATTTCCTTCCCTTTCAAAAGTGTATGCTTCCCAGGTAGGTAGCTTCAAGGTTCACTCAAGGAGAGTTTTATGAATTGTCAAGGGTCAACTGTATGTGACTTTTCAATAATTCTGTCCATGCTGTGTGATAAATGTCAAAGAAAAAGAGAGATTTTCTGGTTGAAAAACATCAGATGCACATTTAATTTTTAAGGGATTTGGAGTGTTACCTCTATTGTCAGTCCTGTAAAATTTGACATGAATATTGGCATTCTTAAACCAGAACCAAAAAATTTAGAATTAATCTCAATATTTTAATGCATTCAAAGATCAGTTCCCACACCGCTTTAAAAGGATGCAACTTTAAAAATCAGTCTCCTCATTGTGAGCTGAAAAGCAGGGAAAGTCAAAGGAATGTCCATAGTTTTTAAAAGGACAGGCATGAAGGTTTGTCATAGTTCTTAAATGTTATAAGTGTTTTTCCCATATGGAAGGAAAGAAACAAAACATACAATGAAAATATTGACCATAGGAGAACAGCAAAATACAACAAAATATCCCAACATTACTTTTGGTTTTGTTTCTGATTTAATTTTGCTATAAATGTTGAAACAGACTAACACAGCTACTTATGTTATGTTGTTGGAAATAATCTGGGCAGGAGAATCCTCTGTATTGCAATAGACCAAAGGCAATTATTTTACCTTGAACTTTAGTTATTACTATATAAACTACCTTGGCATTTATAGCATCTTGGGAGGATATTTAACCCAGTAAAAGTAAACACAGATTAAACTCATTGTTTCTGCCAGAAATTGTTATAGGATTCTATTTTTCATCTTGACACATAGTCACTTATGACAGCTGGTGGGAGTGATTTCAGCTCTGGGTATGTGCATACATACAGAGAAAACATGCACACACATGCATAAAGAGGTGAATGCCCACTATTTCCTTATGAACAGTATCCAAACTACTTGCCTTAGAGCAGGAGTGCTCAACGTTTTAAAGCCGGATGCCAGGTCATGCTCCCTCAGACAGCTTCTGGGGCCAGATAGCCATTTTGCCCTTCCTCCACCACATGGCACTTCCTGGTGGGGTGGAAGTGGTGGTGGACCACATGAAATAGTACCATGGGCCACATCCAGGCTGCAGGCCACAGATTGAGAATCCTTGCCTTAGAGAGACAACTAATGTCATGTATGTTCTTTCAACTGAGGATCAATATGGGTTAATGCTCATACTGATCTCCATGTCATAAGCTCTCAGGGGCACAGAGCAAAGATTCCACACTGATAACAGCAGCCAAATTGAAAGGAAAAGACAGGTAAATTGCATAAATCACATCAAAACCAGATAAATTGCATAACATCCCTGTATTCAACCAGCAGAATGAAGTAGGTAAACTCCCAGGCACAATTTTTTTATATATACAGAGGTGACACTAGGAAGATCAGCAACCAGATGGAAAGCCCAGTTCAGGGCAAAGCTCCTGAAGCCCTGGATGAGACTGGCACAGGATCAGAAACAGTGGGAGATGATGCTTTGATCCGCCATGTCAAACTATGTACATTGACTTCTGAAACACAGATTGACCAAGTATACCGAGGTGGAAAAATACTATTGCTTGGTTTCTTTAAAAAAATATGATACTGGATAGAGAGAATTGACAATTATCTGCTATATCTGCTTTGATTCAGATCCCTGCATTGGGCAGATGGCTAGACTCAATGGCCTGAAAGGCCCCTTTCAACTCAGTAATTCTATGATATGTTGAGGATAGTATTCAAAGCCAAGGCTCTTTGCTATGTTTATAAATAAATTCTAAAATTCTGTCATTGGATAGTTGTATTATAAAACTATGTAGATGGGCCAGTAAACATTAACTTCATTTAAACTCTTTAGATTGCACGATCAGTACATGTTCTAATTTACCAATTTCCACCTTGTTCTTTGTGACTGGAAACTATCTTTATTTCATCTAACCAGAAATAAATGCCTTATTGCATCCAAATACTGTCACCTTACTGTGATCATGGTGGCATACATCCCATAGCTAAGCAGACCTGTAGATAGGATGAAAAGGCAGACACTATAGAGAAACAGCTGGGATCAGTTAATGAGGATACATAACAGAAGGTCAGGACTTATCTATAGAATAACATTTTTCATTGTGATGAAATTCATAGAAGGCTGAGATTGAACCGAACTGGCATGAAATAACTACAAAGGGAACCACCTGCCATTATTATTAAACTCACCCTCTATTTAAACAAAATATTAAACCCTGTTATAGATAACCTAATAAGATTTGGTATATCAGTGTACATGTCCTTCCTTAGTAATGGATGGGAAAATGCACTGTTTCCGTAAACTAAATAGAAGATATATATCAATTAAGTGTGATTCGAAGAAAACAAGCAATAAGTGGTTATAATATTTACTTTCATGACACACATAGTAGTTTGCTTGAGATTAAAGTAAAATAAGCACAAAAAAGCTCTAGGTTATTACACCAGAGTAGTTGTCAGAAGAAACCTCTTTAAACAAAAACAAGTAGAGATATTTTTTAAAAAAGCAGTGTTGAGACAGAATATGAAGTAAGAATGTTATTATCTTACACCTACTCCAGAATTTGGAAGCTCATGCGGCAGTGAATTTAAAATCAGTCTTTCCTTTTCAAAAGCAAACATAACATGGAAGTGCTGGGAAGTATAGTTGTATTCACATATTCCATCTGACTACTATGTAGCCAGTTTTAGAAAATAAAGCTGTAGAGTTTGGGAATAAGGTTTCCTAAAAATACACATTTTAAGTGAAGTTTGATTCTGTTTCTGAGGAAAGGATTGGGTAGAATTATTTGAAAAAGCACAGATTCCAATGGGTAACTCTGTTAAAATATGCATTCATCCAAGAGTTGTGACAGGTCTATTTCCAATGGACTTTGTGAAGATTACACACCCAATAACCTCCCTATTGAAAAGTTGGTGAATATTTGCTGCTCTAGATACTTTAGCGACCATTGCCAGTCTACCCCATTCAGCATAGCTAACAGTAAAGAGATATGGCTGTTGAAGCAGCAAACATCTGGAAAGCCAATGTTTCCCTATATTGGTTTAGCTTGCAGCTTTAAAAAAGACTCAACACATCTCTCTTTTATGCTGATGTGCAGTTGACCAGTGCAATGTGCAAAATCAGATCCAGGAAAAGCTTTACGGTAAGAACAAACATTATTGAGGGCATGCAAGAGCAAAATTGTTGTGTTCTGATGGTTTTACCTTCCACATGGATTACAATGTATCTGAGCCAATGTAACCTTGCCTATAGCAACAATGTAACCTTCAGCTGTATCATATAAACCCTGTAATAGGACGCGAGCTAATGACCACCAGCTGGCAGCAGCGAGCGTCCAAGCTCTCTTGGTCCGAACTCATCAAAGGCAACAGCGCGGGAAGTTTTCCCGCCACCACCTACACCTGGACAAGAAGGGCGTGACCCGCAATGACGTCACGCAGACAGTAGCCAATGGGCTACCATGGCACCACGTTCAAATGTATTACTACTGTATATAAAGAGCTATCGATCCGCCATTACCTCATGTTCCCTCTGTCCACGATGCAATAAACCTGAGTTAACCCAGCCCGAGGCTGTGTCCTGTGTCTTGGTTTGCATACACCAAATTGGCGACGAAGGTGGGATGATGGATCCCCACGGAACAGCCAGGGCACAGAGCGGGTTCAACATCACCAAACCGCAAGACTGGGAGCTGCTTGAGATGGACTTCCAGGCGGCACTGGTGGAACTCAAAGTCAAAGGAGACGACGAGGAGAGGAAGAGGGCCATCCTCACCAGAATGCTCGGGATGGAAACCAAGCGGACGCTGGTGGGCATCATCGCTCCGAAGAAGGTGAGCGAATTTAAGGCGGACGACATCATGAAGCTGCTGCGAGAGCGCTTCCGTCCCTCGAGGGCAATGTTTCCCGCTCGGAGCGCGTTTTGGAGGCGAGTCCAAGCGCCGGACGAGTCGGTTGAGGCATTCGTGGCCGCCATGAGGATAGCCGCCGCCCCCTGTAAATGGGGCGACATCCTAGAGATGGCCCTCAGGGACGGAGTGCTGTGTGGCCTGAAAGACAAGGAGGTGCAGCGCAGCTTGATGAACAAGGAGCCGCCACCCACGCTGGCAGAGGTCGTAGAGGCCGCGGAAGCCGCAGAGTCCACGAATGCTGGAGTGGACGAGATGCACCAGTGGCGTGAGTGGCGTCCTAGAGCCGGCAAGGCGGAAAATTCGGTGCACGGGAAGTCCGGACAGTCGGTGCACGCAACTCGACGGGCCTCAAAGTCGTCTACGGAAGGCAGCGACGGCGAGGAGGTCCAGAAGGTCCGAAAGGGTGGTCGACGCTGCGAGGGTTGCGGAGCGGCCCATGAGCGCGCGAGATGCCCGTTCAGGAAGGCCGAGTGTTACACCTGCGGCCGTCGGGGGCACATCGCCAAGGCATGCAGAAAACGGAAGGAGGGCCGGAGGCAGTCACAAGACCGTTCGGCCAGGCCGGACCGTCCAGCGAGGCCCAAAGATGGCGCCCAGACCACGAGGAAGCAGGATGGCGTGGGCCGCGTCTCGGACGACAGCGAGGACGACGCCCCAGTGTTCAGCGTGTCCGCGGGACAGTCCCATTACTTCGTTGAGGTATTGGTACAAGGGGCCCCTATTAGGATGGAAATTGACTCGGGGTCCTCCTATTCTATAATTCCCCAGAAAGAGTTCTTGAAAATCGACCCCCACGTGCGGCCCAAACTTAAAACGTTGAGGTCCACGCTACGAGACGTACAGGGAAACAGCATTCCGGTGTTGGGGGTCGGGAAATTTCGGGTCAATTTTAAGAGACATTCTGCGGAACTGCCCCTAGTTGTCCTTAAGGGGGGAAGTTGTAGCCTCCTAGGGACACAGTGGTTTCAGCCCTTAGGTTTGTTCATAGGGGGAGTGCATACAGTGGGGGTGGACCCAATACAAGCGGTTTGCGATGCGCATCCCGCCGTTTTTAAGAAAGGACTCGGAAAGTTCAAGGGACCCCCTGTAGCCTTCGACCTAGACCCGGAGGTCCGCCCGATAAGACTCAAACCGCGCAGGGTGCCGTTCGCACTCAAGGACAAGATAGAGGCGGAACTGGACAAACTGGTGGGCCAGGGGATTCTTATTCCTGTTGATTCCGCGGAGTGTGAAACTCCAATTGTAACGGCTCTAAAGGCTAACGGGGAGGTGCGCATTTGCGCTGATTATAAGTGTACAATTAACAAGGCGATCCGCCCTAATGCATACCCGGTGCCGGTGATCAGCCACCTTTTGGCCAGGCTGAATGGGGGAAAGTGTTTCGCTAAACTCGATTTGGCACAAGCCTATCAGCAACTTCCTGTGACCCCCGCCACGGCCGCGGCACAAACGATAGTTACACATAAAGGGGCGTTCCAGGTGTCGCGGTTGCAGTTCGGCGTGAACTCGGCACCCGGCCTTTTTCAGTCGCTTGTGGAACGCCTCCTGAAGGGACTGGAGGGGGTGTTGCCTTATTTTGATGACGTGTT
This sequence comes from Bradypodion pumilum, assembly GCA_035047305.1. Taxonomy (NCBI): domain Eukaryota; kingdom Metazoa; phylum Chordata; class Lepidosauria; order Squamata; family Chamaeleonidae; genus Bradypodion; species Bradypodion pumilum. Next base: position 431,467,864 of record JAWDJD010000001.1, read on the forward strand.
GATAACAGGGGGGAGTGAGGCTGAACTGGCAAAGAGATTGGACAAAGTACTAACCGTGTTCGAGAAAGCGGGGCTGAGACTGAGGAAGGACAAATGTGTTTTTTTCGAAACTGAGGTCGAGTTTTTAGGGTTCCGGATCACACCCGAGGGGATTAAGCCGTCTAAAACCAAAGTAGCAGCCATAAAAAAGGCCCCTCGCCCCACATCCAAAACCGAGCTACAGTCTTTCCTGGGGCTCCTCAATTTTTACCATACATTCCTCCCGCGGAAGGCGTCCGTGGCCGAACCGCTCCATCGGTTACTTAAAAAGGAGGAGACATGGATATGGGGTGACGAGCACGAGAGGGCGTTCAAAGAGCTAAAGCAACTCCTAACATCTGAGGCAATCCTGACGCACTTCGACCCCAAACGGCCAGTGGTCCTAGTCTGTGATGCATCCCCGGTGGGGGTGGGGGCGGTGCTTTGCCACGTGTTGGATGACGGAAGGGAGGCCCCGGTAGCGTTTTATTCAAGGTCCCTGTCCCAAGCGGAGCGCAATTACGCACAAACCGACAGGGAGGCGTTAGCAATAGTAGCGGGAACCAAAAAATTTCACGATTTTTTGTATGGCCGCCCGTTCAAAATCGTGACCGATCACAAGCCACTGTTAGGGATTTTCACGGCAAGCAAGCCCACGCCGCAGATCCTGTCCCCGAGAATGCTGCGATGGGCTATTTTTCTCAACGCATACCAACATGAGTTGGAGTACCGGCCCGGAAAGGAGATCAGCCATGCTGATGCACTTTCGAGATCTCCTTTGCCCTTGTCGGACGACCAAAAGGCGAGAGTAGAAAGAGACCGCCAGGTGTTGCTAATTGAGGTCTTAGACGCACCCCCAATAGTACCAGCCGACATTGCTAGGGCGACAGGCAAGGACAGAACGCTGGAGAAAGTTAGTTCATGGGTACAGAAGGGGTGGCCGGCATCGTCCCCGAGTACAGAATTCGACCCATTTTTTCGGAAAAAGCTAGAGTTGTCCCTAGAGAGGGGGTGCCTTTTGTGGGGCCAACGGGTGGTGGTCCCTACGCCCCTGCGGCCGAGGGTGCTCAAACTGCTGCACGTCAGCCACCCGGGCATAGTTCGTTCAAAGGCGCTGGCCCGGAGTTACTTCTGGTGGCCACAGCTGGACGCGGACATTGAGCACATGGTCGGCACTTGTGAGGCATGCCAGGGATCCCGACCAGAGGCGGCCCGTCTTCCGCATAGGGAATGGGACACAGCAAGGGGGCCATGGTCCAGAGTGCACGTAGATTTCACTGGCCCATTCCGAGGAACCATGTTTCTCCTGGTGGTGGATGCGTTCTCCAAGTGGCTGGAGGTTATCCCAGTAAAGAGCACGTCCTCCGCCACGACAATTAGCCAGCTAAGGAGAGTCTTTTCCACGTTCGGTTTACCCGACACTTTAGTCAGCGATAACGCTAGTTGTTTCACCTCCGCTGAGTTCGGGGCATTCATGGAGGCAAACGCCATTCGGCATGTCACATCCGCACCGTTTCACCCGGCCACGAATGGCCAAGTGGAACGGCTGGTGCGTACAACAAAGGAGGCGCTGCGGCGCATGGGCCCGGGGGACCTGAATCACCAAGTATGCCAGTTCCTCTTAGCGTATAGGGTAACCCCCTTAGCGTCAGGCTACTCGCCGGCAGAGCTCTTGATGCGGCGAAAACTGACCACGATCCTGTCCAGGCTAGACCCGACGAGAGTCGAGGATAAAGGGAAAAACATAGGGTTGGCAGTCTCGAAAGGTTTCGCCGCCGGTGACCCTGTTCACTGCAGGAACTATTCCAGCGCAGGGCCAGCCTGGGTACCAGGGACGGTTGTAGAACAGACGGGGCCAGTGTCGTACCGGGTCGAGACTAACACCGGCCTCCTCTGGAGGAGGCACGCAGACCAACTGAGGCACCGAGTGAGTGGGCCAGTCAGTGGGGCTCAGAAACAGGATTCAGCGTTAGGGTTCTCCCCCACCCGCTTAACCCAAGGGGGAGACAGCAGCGGACAACAGTCCCAAGCAAGGGGGGAAGGCAGAAGCAGCGGCCCCGACTCATACCCTTTTGATACACCAGTCCTATCAGGGGCCGGGGAAGGGGGAGAGGAGTTCGCGACCGCTGCCCCCGATTGTAATTTTGATTTTGATTTTGCGAGCCGGGGGGGTTTTTCAGGAGTGTTCCCCCACCCATCCAAGCGAGAAGAGGGGTTTTTCGTTAGCCCCAGTGCCCCCGGTTCCTCCCTAAGAAAGAGCACACCTCCCAACAACGCCGCGGAGCCGCGGCAAGTCACTAACGAGTCTCCCTCTCCAATTACAGGACAGGAAACCAGGGGACAAAGAGAAGGTAGCAAACCCGGGGAGAGGCAGCCCGCATCGAGACCCCAGCGTGTTCGAAATAAGCCATCTTGGCTGAGAGACTTTGTCTCCTAGGGGGGGGGAGTGTGTTTAAGTGTGGGCTCGAGACTTTGTCTCGTCCTAGGGGGGAGGGGTGTTGTGTTCTGATGGTTTTACCTTCCACATGGATTACAATGTATCTGAGCCAATGTAACCTTGCCTATAGCAACAATGTAACCTTCAGCTGTATCATATAAACCCTGTAATAGGACGCGAGCTAATGACCACCAGCTGGCAGCAGCGAGCGTCCAAGCTCTCTTGGTCCGAACTCATCAAAGGCAACAGCGCGGGAAGTTTTCCCGCCACCACCTACACCTGGACAAGAAGGGCGTGACCCGCAATGACGTCACGCAGACAGTAGCCAATGGGCTACCATGGCACCACGTTCAAATGTATTACTACTGTATATAAAGAGCTATCGATCCGCCATTACCTCATGTTCCCTCTGTCCACGATGCAATAAACCTGAGTTAACCCAGCCCGAGGCTGTGTCCTGTGTCTTGGTTTGCATACACCAAAAAAATCAAACTAGAAAATGGAGGAAGGAGCTCACTGGACAAGCAATAACATTAAAGGGGGATATGGCTGAGGAACTCAACCTCCCCTATGCCACTTGGATGACCCTAAATAGGCTGACGGTTGGAGTCCCAACATGTTCAAGTGGGAGCTGCTGGCAGATGACATCATGCCCTGTGAATGTGGAGAGATACAGAATCCAGATCATCTGCTGGTCTGCTTGTTACTCCCAGATAAATATAGCAATGAGGACTAAAGTTTGGCCACTGACAAAGCCAAGAAGGTGGCTTCATTTTGGGAGTTTAAAGTCTGACCTAGACATGAAAGGATAAGTATCCTACATGAAATACATATGTACAGGTGAAACTCGGAAAATTAGAATAGCATGCAAATGTTCATTCATTTCACTTAAAAGGTGAAACAAATATTTGAGATAGACTCACTGCATGCAAAGCGAGAGGTCATGCCTTAATCTTAACCTATAAGGAAGGGGTGTGGCCATGCATGTGCAGAATGCATTTCCACACCAATTGAGCCTATCCCGTAATGCGCCGTGCACACATACCTTACCAGCTAAGACCACCGCCGCAATTATCCCGAGGCCGCGGGTGGGTCCTCCACCCCACAAACAGAACAAAATGGAACAACTACACATCCCAGCACCCCCGCACCATGCCCCAGCCAATCTGAGCAGCTGGCACACTCACAAAAGAAGCAGGGCAATGGCCACGCAACAGAAAAACAAATGGTCACCGAACTGAACACTACAACAGCAATGTCACCAGGCTGTGCCAAAAAGCATCGGCGCCTCGCCCGGAATGGGGGGCCACCTCTGGGACCCATCCACATGCCACCCCTGCCTGGTCCGGGAGAAAAAGGAGTGAGCGCAAACACTACCCCAGCCCGACATACCTTCCCTGGGCTGGTCTTGCAACCCACCTCCTCAATGTGACTCCATTCTTTGGTGGAGCCCTATAAAGGAGACGGCAGCATGCAGGTACGTCAGGGGGGGATTCACGCTCATCCCCTCTTCTTCCGGACCAGGCCATGGTGTCCAGTCACATGCCCCCCAACTGAAAAGAGAGGGGGAAATGCATACCCACCCCCTCACCCCCCAGAAGCGCATACTCAGCCCCCCAGCCCAACTCTGGCCCTTGCAGCACTCACCAGCCTCGAAGGGATCTCCCTTCACTGTCTCCCGGACTCACGAGGCCACTGGGGTGGGAGGCCCCTGAACCACTGCACCTGCCACCTCCCCCCCCTCTCTCTCTGTGTGTGCGTGTGTGCGCACGTGTACGACAGAGAGTGAGAAATCAGTCAGAAGAGACAGACAGAAAAAGAGAGAAAGATAAAGAGAATGAGAAAGGGGGACAGACAAAAAGAGATAGAGACAGAAAGACAGCAAGAAAGAGAGAGAGAGAAAGGCAGAGAGAAATGAAGAGAGAAAGACAGAGAAAGGGAGAGGAACAAAAAAGAGAGAAAGGCAAAGAGAAATGAAGAGAGACAGAGAGACAGGGAGAAGGGACAAAAAACAAGAATGAATCGGAGAGGAGGAAAGAAAGACAGAGAAGGAAAGAGAGAAAGAAACAGAGAGAGGGGAAGAAAGAGAGAGTGAAAGACAGAGAGAAAAAAGCAATAAAGAGATAGAGAGGAAGAGAGGAAGAGAGAGAGAGCCAGAGATAAAAAGAGAGAGAGGTGGGGAGGTGGACCACAGCCCCCCCCCCCAATGCACATCATCCTCATGCCAGCCAGCTGACTGTAAGCTAAATCAATACGCCCGGCAAGGCCGGGCAATCAGATAGTTGTTTATAATTGCGATGACTGGACTCTCCTCTCGGCCACCCCTAGCCTTGAGAGGATGGGAGTCAGCTGTGTGTGGCGGGGCCGGCCGGTATAAGAACTCTGCTCCTGCTGCCAACACTACCGGACTCTCCTCTCAGGCCACCCTTGGCCTCAAGAGGATGGGAGAAAGCTGTGTTTGGCAGAGCTGGCCAGCATAAGAACCTTTGCTCCTGCCACCGCCACTACCGGACTCTCCTCTCGGCCACCCCGAGCCTCAAGAGGATGGGAGACAGCTGTATGTGGTGGGATCAGCCGGTATAAGAACTTTGCTCCTGCCGCTGCCACTACCGGTCTCTCCTCTCAACTACCTCCAGCCTTGAGAGGATGGAAGACAGTTGTGTGTGGCAGGGCTGGCCGGTATAAGAACTCTGCTCCTGCTGATTTTGCATATTGCATATTGCATATTGGATTTCTGTGTATCTGCTTTATATATTGTTGATTTATGTCAAAATTTCTGTGAGCCACCCTGAGTCAGAGTACGCTGAGTGGGTGGCATACAAATTGAATAAATCAAATCAAATCATGGTGTACAGCATACATGAGATTATGTGATGATTATGGAGTACATGAGATTGGGGGGTTGGGGTTTTCATTAGCTGTAAGACATAAGCATCAATATTATAACAAAGTAAGGCTTGAACTATCTTGCTTTGCATGTAATGAGTCTATCTCATATATTTGTTTCACCTTTTAAGTTGCATTACTGAACTGAATGAACATTTGCACAATATTCTTATTTTCCGAGTTTGACCTGTATGTATGTTCCAGGATATCCCTAGAATATTATTATTATCTTAGAACATAGCCAAGAAAAGTGGGGGACACATGAATGATGTGGGAATATGCCCAGAGGGAAGATTATGTCCCATTTTTATGTGGATAGAGCCAAAATAGGTCATACACTAAAGTCAAATTGATGTATTTACTTAGTTACTTGTGTAGCCACCTTTCTTGAATAAATTCAAGGTTGTGTATGTGACTGCCCTCTTCCCAGCTTCGGCCTCACTACCTCCAATTAAATTTGAATTTATGTCTCATGAATCCTAGACCAACCCTCTAACCAAAACACCACACCTGCTCTATAGCAGCAGATTATTGATTGATAAAATGAAGGTCTTCTTTGCACAATGGCTACAGAAACTATGAAATTTCACTACCATAATATGTAGCTGAAGAGTCAGTGCAGCTACAAAGGTACAGACACAAGGTATTCATGCTTCTGGTGGCCATTTCAATGGCTCTTCACTTACAGAATCACAACTAGACTCAATCACATCATGTAACACACATATGCAGCAAAAATGAACATTAGATTTTGATTGTAAAGATGCAAAAGATGCACGAAACAGGCGACACCTTTATTGGATCACTAAGAAAAACAAAACATTGCATGAGCTTTTGTAGTTCCAGACCACATTTTCAGGCATGTATTAAAGTGTTCATGGTGTGGTGGTTTGCCAGGCTCTCTTCTAAAGGACAGCAAAATATTTCATGGAGTTGCCTAGTATGTATACCAAATTGAAGCCTTGCTTCCTACTGGGAAGCACATGACATCTGTATTCCTTTGTCTGGCCACAAAAGGAAGCTACGTATGCTTCAGAGAGGGTCAAATGGGCTGGGAGCAGCATCCTAACTCCATGAAATATTTTGCTGTCCTTAAGAAGAAAGCCCCACAGACCACCACACCATGAACCTGGCAGACCACCACACCATGAACACTTTAATACATGCCTGAAGAAGTGGTCTTGAACTACAAAACTCACACATTATTTTGTTTTTCTTAGTGATCCAAAAAAGGTATTGCCTGTTTCCTGCATCTTTTGCATCTTCACAATTTGAAAATGGATCACATGGCTAATCTTCCTTGATTGCCTATTAGATTCTGAATGCAACTATACTAATTTCAATCCTACTTTGCAAAGATTTATTAGGTAGAATGTTTTAAGTGGTTTCTGCTTTTCACTTAGATGTACTGTTAAATGCAAAGTTGTCCCTTTAGCTTGTTGAATGTCTCCATAGCAGTTAAGGCCAGTTACCACAGGACAGTTCTCAAACAGAAATAAGGTGGAAGGGGGTTGGATAATAGAGTGTCCCTGCATGCTACCCATCTGAGAACTGAAAGAAAAGTGATCTCTGCCACACAAGGCAAACAAGGAAGATTAGCCAGTTACTCTGATTCAAGTTATATTTTTAGGTGGCATGGAACAGGGCTGAGGTGAGTTTCAAATGTGCTTTGAAGTGCTTTTCTTCTATTACTTCTGCCTCTGTGTGTTTTGTTGTCTGAAGATGAGACGTTCATAAGAATGACTTAAACATCAGAGAAACTAGCACACTGGAGCATGCTGATGATGGCAATATCCATTATCAATTCAAGAAATGCTCCTGCAATCTCTGTCTATAAATTTGTTAGAAACTTCTGCAGCAGAGCAACCTCTGAACTAAGAGGTATATTTGGGCTGAAGTGTCTTAGAAGAAGAACTCTTTGCCCCTACCACCCCTGGAGTAAAGAGACAGACACATAATTGAGTTATAAAAATTGGGCCACTTTATTAACTGTAATGAACTGGATTAAACCATGCAATTATCAACTCAGTGCAGGCCTAGGTAGCACTGGTAAGGACTCCCCAATGACATTCCAAATTCCAAATTTTGATCTCAATATAATGTATTTGTTTAATTAGCTTACTTATTAGATCCCTTAGTAGAAGTATCATTCGATGCCATGGTATGGGTGAACTGCCTAAGGCCCCGCAAGCTATCAAACTTAGGGGAGCCTTGTTCTTGGGCCACATTTTATCAATCAGGCATGCTGTTTCTCTCTCTATCTGCCTGCTAATAAAAAAATAAATGCATCCCTTACCTGAACCCCTAGGGATCAATTTATGTCATTACCAGCGCTACCCGCCAAAGTGACCAAACCGCATCCCAAGAAAAGAAACAAGAGACCTTCATATCTCGACCATCCACCACAGTGTGGGATGGGTGAAAATGACAAAAATCCCTCGGTCAATGTGGGGTTCAAGCAAAAATTCCCATCCGGCCCATATGCGACCAAAAAATTCACACTATGGCTTCATGGAGGGAGGGTGGGGAACGCTGCTAAGGGGAAACTGAAAGCAGTGAGGGAAGGCTGGGTGGGTCCACCCTTATAAGGAGGTCACCCAGCCCCACCCCTTAAGTGTGCCATTGGTGTCAGTCTCCCCCGAGGGGGAGAGGCAAAGTGCGCTCTTGCCTCATTCGGGGCGATCACGCGCCCATTCTTCCTTGACAACTTGAATACAATTTTAGCTCCTAAGACAGGTTTACTCTGAACCAAGATCCATTGAGCTCAGTGTACAGCTTGGCTTTTTTTTAAAGGTAATATGCTGTTTTTCTATCGTACGTTGTGCAAAGCAGCTCACAGCAATCATTAACATACTGTCACTGTACATTGGAACATACTGTTGTTATGATTTTATTTTGTATAACATCAGCAACATATGCATAAATACAAATATGTTACAACATGTGTGATTAATTGAAATAATAATAAAATAGTCCCAGCAATTCAATAAATATTGAGGAATACTAAAATATAATAAAGGCAAAGTCAACATTAACAGTGTTAGAGATTTCATTCATATATATTCATCTATATTTAAAGTCTTTTATTTCCGCTGCCCGCATTGCAGTCAGTGGTGATCTCAAGGGTCAGGGATGGAAGAAGGGTCAGAGGGTATGCGAGGGTCCTTTAATAGGGTTAGGTGAGGTCAGAGATACAGGGTTCGGAGGAATAAGGTTACACGAGCAAAGCATTGTGGTACACGTAGTTCAGGGCAGTGTGATATTACATCTGACAAAACCCCTTCTAATATCATACGAACTGAATACATTGGGTATGGGATTGACCGTTTTTTATTCACTAAGACATAGACTACCAAACAGGTATTCATGCTGAGCTAAAGGGAGTGGCTTGGTCAGAATGTCTGCTATTTGTTCCTGTGTTTCGCAATGTGTCAGTTCCATAAAGCCCTTTGATATCATCTGTCTCACATTCCTGCACTTGATATCTATGTGTCGGGATTTACGTTTCACTGTCTCACCCTTTGCTATTTCTATGGCCGCCTGGCTTTCTTCATGAATGGTGATGGGAAGTTTGGGTTTCTCCCAGATGAGAGAGATCAGTTTGTTTATCCAGATTAGATCACACGTGACATTGGACAGGCAGACCTATTCCGCTTCGGCAGTGGAAGTGGAGACCAGTTTCGGCTTCTCGGTGTGCCAGTATATAGGGCTGCCATTTAGCATTACCATATAGCTGGATGTGCGCTTTCTGGTTCCTGAACACCCGCCCCAATCAGCATCAGCGTAACATAACAGGTTGATCTCTTCGTCCACTTGAGGAGTGAGTAGCAACTTCGTGTCCATGGTACCCTTTAGGTATCTCAGCAGTCTCTTGACAGCTGACCAATGGTAGACATTTGGATTACCAGAGTGGCTCGAGAGAAGGTTCACCGCCAGCATAATATCAGGCCTGGTCCAGTTGGCTATGTGTAGCAGTGATCCGATAATGGATCTGTAGAGGCTGATGTCTGCAAATGGTTCTCCTTCCTCATAAGCATTTTTCATGAAGTCTGTTTGCATAGGCGTTCCACATGGGTGAGCGTTCGACATGTTGCACCTGTCAAGAAGCTCGGCTATCTTCTCTTTCTGGGAGATGGCAAAACCGTTGGGTTTTCTTGAGACTTACACCCCTAAATATTTGTTCACTTCTCCTAAGCTCTTCAGGGAGAATTCATTTTGTAGCCCTTGAGTAAAGGGCTTGCTTTTGGACTTGCTTTTCCCAAAGTACAACAAGTCATCAACATAAACTAGCACTTTTTCAACGCCCTCTGGTGATTTCCTTAGAAAGACACACTTGTCATCCTCGACTGGGAAAAAGTTCAATTGTCCCATTGCTTCGGCCAAGCATTCGTACCATCTCCTACCGGACTGTTTTAGGCTGTAGAGGCTCTTGCTGAGTAGCCACGTCTCCCCTCTGTTGCGTCCAAAACCAGGTGGTGCCTTGACGTATATTTCCTTGTCTAGGTCTGCATGGAGGTATGTTGTCTGCACGTCAAATTGGTACACTTGTTCCCCGAGTATGGTTGCCATCACCAGAGCAGCCTTTAAACTTTCTGGTTTCACCGTGGGAGAATATGTGTCCTCGTATTCGTCTGGGTATCGCTGGGTGAACCCCTGGGCTACTAGACATGCCTTGTACATTACTTGTTCATTTTCTAACTGTTTCACCTTGAACACCCATTTCATTCCCACTGTCTTCTGTCCCTCTGGGACCTTGGCAGGAGTGTCCACTTCAAGGGTTTTGAGACTTTCCATCTCTTTTTCCATTGCCGCTCTCCACTTGTCCTGCTCTTCAGGAGGCAACTTGGTTATGTCATCATAACCTGTGGGTGTCTCGGGGTAGGTGTTTATGCCCAACACATAATCCTCTAGTCCTCTGGGAATCTGTTTTTTGGTCAACCTGGTTGACCTGTGGGGCGTCGCTTCCGGGGAGTTTGACGATTCAGCCTCCTCAACACCTGCGGTGTCTTGCTGTGTTCGCTGCTCCTCGTCTTCTTTGTGTGCTGCGTCCCTTTCTAATCCACTGGACCTTGCCCCAGTCAGCAGTGGCCTGGTCTCCTCACATCCTGAGTTGCTCATCAATACTTCATTTGAACTTTTAAAATAATTGAGGACTTGGTGATACTTCTATAAAATTAAATTATACTGGTAAACATCAAATTTTTATTAAATTATTGATTAAATTACTAAATTAGGTTAGTACATTATCCTCCACTTTCATCTCATTCATTTATTACTCACTGATCAGGGACAGCCATACCCAGCATACATGTTCAGACAGGAGTGTTTCATGTCCAGACGCGCACTTGGCACTTTCGTGCAGAACCTGGCTTGAGTGCTCAGTTTCATGTCAGATACTGCACTGTGAGGAGTGTTTGTGCAGATCTGTGTTTTTGAAATGTGTTCATTTAAAAATAATTCAATCTATACATACATTTTGTAGTTTTCAATAAGTTAACACTGTAATTTTTATTTAAAGGTGGCTTAATTTTACTATTTTAAACTTTAAGTTTGGTTATTAGGACAAGAGAATTTGTAAATTTTAGGACTAATGTGAATTGGCTGTTTAATTAAGTGGGCAAGCTTAAATATTTTTATATTCTTAGGACATCAAGACATTTAAGTATGGCATCTACGAGTAAGGGTCCCATTGTGATGAGAACATCTACAGATATTTGGCTTGTCGGTCAAATGTCAACACCATTAAACCAAACAAAGTTACTATCTAAAAAAGAAGATCTTTGTGTTTTCTTTCACTACAAGAACAAACTAAACCTAAACATAAGAGACTCAGTTCACTGTGCTGCAAGTGATGTGATTCTGATTTGGGAAAAGGCCAAAATTCCTATTCAATTAAAAAAACATGTAGTTGATAAAATTGAAGGTCTGTTCAAGGAATGGCAAAAGCTAAAAAAAAATAAAGAAAATAAAGCTAAGCACTCAGAAAGCTTAAAGCAGAAAGAAGAGTGAAAAATTGGGTTAGAATGGGTTATAATCTCAAAAATGATAGAATGATTTCAGTCAGAATACAAGGCAAATCTTTCAATATCACTGTAATCCAAATATACGCACCAACCACTAGTGCAGATGAAGCCACAGTTGACCAGTTCTATGAGGACCTACAACTCCTCATAAAACAAACACCAAGAAATGATGTCCACATTATCTTAGGAGATTGGAATGCCAAAGTAGGAAATCAAAAAGTAAATGGAATAACAGGCAGGTTTGGTCTTCGAACACAGAATGAAGCAGGGCAAAGATTGATAGAGTTCTGCCAAGAGAACTCACTGGCCATAGCAAACACCTTCTTCCAGCAACACAAGAGGTGACTCTACACATGGACATCACCAGATGGCAAAAATCGAAACCAGATTGACTACATACTCTGCAGCCAAAGATGGAGAACCTCCATTCAGTAAGCAAAAATGAGTCCGGGAGCAGAGTGTGGCTCAGATCACAACCTACTGATCACAAAATTCAGACTTAGACTAAAGAAAATAGGGAAAACAAATAGGCCAGAAAGATATGACCTAGACAACATACCTAAGGAATACACTGTGGAGGTGTGGAACAGATTTAGTGGCTTGGACTAGATAGACAGAGTGCCAGAGGAACTGTGGACAGAGACGCGGGACATCATGCAGGAGGCAGCAAGGAAAACCATACCAAAAGAAAAGAAGCATAAGAAAGCAAAGTGGCTGTCTGATGAGGCTCTTAAAATAGCAAAGGAAAGAAGGAATGCAAAAGGCAAAGGAGAAAGGAATAAGTTCAATCAATTAAATACAGAATTTCAAAGAAAAGCAAGGACAGATAAGGAAGCAAATTATATATATATACCATTACAATTGCTTTAAATAAAAATTTCTTGGCAATAGGCCTTAATTATTCATTCCTACCTGTTTTCCTTTTTTAAAAAAATTAAGTGGTGGTAGCAATTCCTAATATTATGTTTAACAATCCCAAGAAATTACATTAATTCTTTTTCACAGAGTAGATCAAAATTACAGGGTGCCCGAAAGAAAATTATTAAATTCTCTGTTACAAACCAGGAAAGGGACCTTGGTGTCCTGGTGGATAGCTCAATGAAGGTGTCAACCCAGTGTGCCACATCAGTGAAAAAAAGCAAACTCAATGCTAGGGATCATTAAGAAGGGTATAGAAAATAAACCAGCAAGTGTCATTTTGCCTCTTTATAAATCTATGGTGAGGCCCCATCTGGAATACTGTGTACAGTTCTGGTCGCCATACCCCCAGAAGGATATTATGGAGCTAGAAAAAGTGCAGAGAAGGGCAACCAGAATGATTAGGGGACTGGAACACCTTCCTTACCATCTGAGGCTGCAACGGTTGGGCCTCTTCACTCTTGAACGACGGCATCTAAGAGGTGACCGGATTGAAGTTTATAAAATCATGCACGGTGTGGACAAAGTAGATAAGGAAAAACCGTTTTCCCTATCGCACAACACTAGAACTAGGGGGCACTCCATGAAAATTTTGGGTACTAGTTCTCAAACAAATAAGAGAAAGTACTTTTTTACTCAGAGGATCACTGGTCTATAGAACTCCCTGCCAGAAGAAGTGGTGACAGTTGTCAGTCTTGACTGTTTTAAGAAAGGATATACAAGTTCATGGAGGACAAGGGTATCAATGGCTATAATTATGGATACTTAAGGACAACCTCTAGGTTGGAGAGAGATAGGCAGGATATCTCTCAATGCCATTTCCAGGGAATCCTAAGCAGGTGAAGGCATCTGCTTGGGAATACCCTGAAGCAAATGGTGAGCCACTGTGTGAGACACAATGCTGGACTGGATGGGCTGTGGCCTGTTCCAGCAAGGCTGTTCTTATTTTCTTATGTTTTTTACCCTGGTTTAAGGACCACCCTAATATCCATGTACAAGACAATGCAGGAAATCCGTATGCTTTAATATTATTTTGTAACTATTACATAAGTTCCCACCTCATGTAACCTCAAAAGTGTCCATTCTCTTGTCACAGGTTTTGACTTTGAAACTGCAATGAAATCAAAGCTATTTACTTAAGAAACCTATAAAATATCTTCCAAATGAAGAGGAGGAAGGTGCCATCTTGTTCACAGTCAGCAAAGTGTCTTTGTTCAGCCAGTCTCTCAGAAAACTTTCCAGACCATAGTGTCACATTTATCTGAATAATCATGACTACCATTTTTATTACAAAGATGCAGTCCTAATGATTACTTACGTCAAATTACTTTATGATTGCTCATGATATACATATTAGTATCTTCTTTGGGTCAGTAAGAATTCTCATATGAATCATCACAGTCTTGGGTTTTTTAAAAACAGAAATGTTGGGTGCGCTAAAATATTATAGCTCAGGTAAGAGACAAAGAAAAAGCTTCTATTTTCCATCAGCCTAGTTAATTTAGTGGTGCATGATTTTCAAAGCCTGCAGTCTTCTTCATCAGTTTTGTAACAGGAAAAAGAGAGGGAATGGATTGGACTACAGTGAGAAAGAAGCAGTTATCACCTCCAGTCAATTGAGTATATTGTGTTCAGCCATATGGGATAGTAAGTGTAGAAGTTGTTTGGCTTCATGCCAAAACAATGGCAGAGTTCCGCATAATAACATGTAGATTATCATTGATCTTCATAGGCTCTTGCTGATACTTCAAGGAGTCTATAATTGCAGAGAGAGTGATGGAAAATACACTGCATGGATCTTTTGCACAATACCAGCATGATGCTGAGCGATATTAAAATGGACTATGAAGAAGTTCTGGCTTTACAACATAATTGCCTATGAAATGGGGTGATGTAGGAGCAGCAGCACTGGACAAAGGCAGCTGAGTACAATGTCACAATGCCTACTTGAACAATATTGTTCACATTTGTTCAAACTGTCATCATGAAACCCTCTGAAACTAGATATTTTCACTGCCAGAGCTAAATTTTGACCAGTAATAATAAACAGGGTGCGGCTTCAAGATGAAATCTTTTAACAGGAAAACTGTATGTGTGTTACGAATTCTTTGTTCTTGTTGTCTTAGATGGTCTCAGTTTGAAAATTGTTCAAGCTCTGTGGAATTCCTTACTTTAAAAAAAAAATTGCTGGAATATGGAACATTATTTTTTTCTCTCCTCATTTTCAAAATGGTAGTTTTGTTTTTTTGTGTTTCAAACATCAGAGAGTAAACAAAAGAAAACAGAAAGACAAAAATGTTGTAACCATTTTCTGAGAAAGTATTTGAATGTGTATAATTCAAACATTACTCTTCCTTGCCTTCACCATTCTCACACACATCCAGGTGACTAGCTTATTTCTCATTTTCTTTCTTCTACTTCTATTTTTCATTGTGTTTGTCTTAATGTTCTCTGGGAAGGCATATTCTAAAGCTGTGCCAAACATTTTACCATGAGAATTTCAACCAAACATTATTAATTTGATAGAAAGGAAATAGGTTGTAAAAAGATGGAATAAGGAGAATTGTGTGGTCATTTTTCATGAGTGAGGTTCAGGGTTTTAAAAATATTTAAAGAGAGTGTGTGAATGTCTCGTCTTTCGCTGAACAAGATTCCAAACAATACAGCTAACAGAAGATGTCATAACAGAATTCTTCTACAGTACTTTTTCAGATCAGGATGTGTAGGCAGCCAGGGAAGCTGCAGAGTGATGATGAGACATACATTGAAAAGAAAAGAGAAATAAAAAAATAACATTCTTTGCCACTTTGTGTTAAAGGAATCTAAGAATGAGGCAGGAAAAAAATGAAGCCTTTTCTATAATGAAATAAACCTTTTGATGGTTAGAGGACAAATTATGGCTACAAACTAGCACTATTCTTTTCCTCTTGTGGACACAACTTTGGCCACTTTCATATTTGTAACAGGATTCATAGTGAACGAACACTGTTATAATCATCTTCAGGAGGGACAAAATGTATCTCTAATGAATTTGCAAAAAGTCCTTTTCAAAAAATCCTCATATGCCCTGGAGAAGGTTTTGGATCCTTAAGACCAGGGCTGGACAAACTACAGCCCATGGGCATGACCTGGCCCATGGCACCAAATCATCCAGCCTGTGCAGCCCATGCCGCAACTGGAAGTGGACATAAAATATGCCCACGCTGCTGTAAATTCATCTGTGGCTGTCATAAATGGGTTTATGACACCCGCGGACACATTTTATGGCAGAAAGAACCATGTGACCGGCCCGCTCAACCACATGACAGCGTGAAAAGTTTGGGAACCCCTCCTTAAGATGGTCAACCAGTGCTGATCCATTTTTTCTAGATTTTTTAATTTTTATTACTTCCCTACAATCACAACCAAAATAATTTCCAAAATTTCCTTATAATGTGTGTGTGTGTCTGTGTCTGTGTGTGTGTGTGTGTGTGAGAGAGAGAATAAGTCTATAAGTGTGTGAATAAGTCTCTGCTGCAGCATAGAGGTGGGTCTAGAGCAGTGGTTCCACAATGTGAAGCACATGCCCCATGGGGGGGACATCAATTCCCAGTAGCCTAAGTCAGTACACACTGACTTATGCTTCTGGAGCCTAGAAAGAGGCATAAATAATTGTGTGCTATCACATTAATTCTGATTTATGATGACCCTTTCCAGAGTTTTCTAGGTAGACAATACTCAGAAGTGGTTTTCCATTCCCTTCTTTTGTGGGCACCTGTGCAGCTTGCCCAAGGTCACACAGGTTGATTTTTCTCTTGGGATGTGCAGCAGGGAATTGAACTCCCAACCATTAACTCTGCAGTCAGATGCTTAACTCAATGACCTATCCAGCTAGCTATAGGTATAATGCAAGAAACAAAATTATAGTCAGTCTTCCAAAAGAGTTGCTGATATTATCACTTGTAGTAGTAGTGCAAAAAATAAACAATTGAGGGAAAATAGCAATGTTGAGTTACAGTCATTAATTTTTAATCTCACCTGTGATCGCCATGAAGATTGCCAATATTTGGATTCAGATACGGCAAAAGAAGGTAAAAGTAAAGGTCACAATTGCTTGAAAGCCAGTCGTATCTAACTCAAGGGTTCAGTTCTCATCTCTGCTTCCTTGTTGTTTTTCTGTCACTAATGTTGACAAGGAATGCTCCTGAAGCATTCAGTTCACAAGCAGCCCAGGCACAAGTGGATACACATTTATAGAAAAAGACTGTGAGACTGCACCAGTGGCCATGCTCCAATGTTGACATGCAAGATGTGGAATTCTGCAGAATAAAACTTATGCACATGACCTCTATCTACATAGAAATTTCACATAAGCTGGGACCCCGCAGGAAGGAACACTTGCAGTGGTAACTGGTTGTTTTGGCTCACCTGCTTTAAGTTTTGGCCTAACTGCTTTAAGTTTTCTATACCCTTCTGAAAGGGGGCTGCTGGACTAACATGGTCCAGTATAACATTAAGAGTTCTTTCTTAATGGCTGCCTGGTGGAAGATGGTACAAGCATTCCTTTGCCTCTTTGAAACCCTCTATCTAATTGTCTGGCCTTCTGAAAAAGCCTGCTTGTGTAAACCAGATGCCATTAGAAGACTGGGTGACATGTTGTATGTGAAAGGCTAGGTTTGGCAAGCCCAGATGCTCTGACACCAGATAATAAAGTGTATGCCTTCTTATGCTTTTAACTATACCCCAGAAAAATTGATTGTTATGTCTTTGCTATAGCACAATCTGTAGGTTGTAAAAACCACGTGATTACCTTATGCACATGGGGGTTTAGGATTTTAGGAATAAATATGAGCAGGGGGTCCGTTGTTGGACGTTCTGCCTTCTTGCACCCACATCCCTGTGTGTGTGTGTGTGTCCATCACTACAGGAATGCTACTGAAGCATTCAGTTCACAAGCAGCCCAGGCACAAGTGGACAAACATGGCCAACTGCTTACTTGAACAAAAGGGCCTCCAAGGCTAAGCTCATAGGTGGCTACTCTAGACAGTGCTAATTAAAATACGGCCATTGGAAGATTTAAACTCTGATACCCTGATGATTATATTCCTTGATCATGTTCAAAATAAGAACTTAAATTGTGAGTTTCAAGCTGAACAAAAATGTCCTTCCAAGTTATTAAGTTTCTGTAGAATATATCTGCTAGCCATGTTTATTTATGTATTTTTTTATTTTATTTAAAAAAGGACCCAAGGCAGCTTGCAACCTTAAAAAGACAATGATGCTTACAATAATAAAATAAAATAACAAATGGTGTAATACACATAGTAAATAAAAATAATACTAAAATATATTTTAAAATAGTAAAAAGTGAATAATAAGTCTACATCTGTTTTGTTTTCAGAAGAGGAGACAGAGGGGAGGGAGGAGAAGAAACAACAGAAAATTTACAATCCCAAACAACACAGGCTGGTGTACATCCAGATTTAAACATTGCTGCCTAATCTGAACCTATTACACATGGCAGGACTATTTGACATGCCCCTTGGCACCTTAGTTCCTTTCTTATCAGCCTATGCCAGATGTTAGTAGTTGTTAGTTTTCTCTGTTGATAACAGTAGCGGGAGAAGAGAGAAATCTTAAAAGTTCTATATCTGCCTTTAATATTGATTTGAAGAATAGGCAATGCCTTTATAGATGAAAAAGAGTCTCCATTTGATGAAATATAAATCTCCAGGAAAAACAGGAAAAAGTCAAGGTAAAAACATTTTATTTTGTAGTACCTGAGTGCTGCCTTTTATAGGGCTAAGTAAAACCTGTATAAAGTTGTTTTCAGAACTGTATACTGCTGTATTTCTCCAAAGACTATTATAGAAGTGAAAAAGCACCCCATATAATCAAAAGCAGTAAAGCCAATGGATTGAAAATGACTGTTTGGATTTTTCTTTCTTCCTTCCCACACTCTTTTTTAAAAAAAATCTGTTCTGGGTTTATTTTCTCTCTCAACTCAGTCTAGGCCTCACAATTATTTCAGTCCTATTTATTCTACCAGCCCAGTCATAGTACTGACTCCACCATGTTTGACAGATGTTGTGGTTTGCTTTGGAGACAAGACTGAAGACAGAAAGATCCACAAACCACATCATCTAACGCAAGGGTGGCCAACCTTGGTACTCCAGGTGATCTTGAACTTCAATTCCCAGAAGCCGTGATCAACAGGTGCACTGACTTGGGTTTCTGGTAATTGAAGTCCAAGAACACCTGGGGCACCAAGGTTGGCCACTCCTGATCTAACCACTTCAGGCAGTCATGGACTGCAAAGATTTTCAATCATGTATTAAACACAATTCTTCTGTTCATGCTGATGCTAGTTTGTTCCATTACTTATGAGCCACCAAAAATGGCTAGACTTCTTGACTGATTAATGCCCCACTTTTGTCAAACCATTTGTATTAAAGCTGACTGTCCTTATTTCTCTCCTGTCTCGAGTGTTTCCTTTCATCTTCACTGTGGTGGAGAGCAGAGGCAACAATCCAAAAAAATTATCTTTATTCCAATATTTCTGGACCTGACCATTTGTGGTATAAGGAGAGAAGCAAATATGGATAGCTTAAAAGGATATAGTCACATTCATGGAGGATAAGACTGTTCACATATCTTGCTTCTTGGCTTCTCAGAGGTGTCAGTTTGGTCACTTTCCACACAAAATTAGATAGATATACTGTCTGATCCTGTATCACTCTACTTCTGTTCTTCTGGATGCTCTACAGAATTTTTCATGACAGTCTAGTAGGATGCAGAGTTGATTTTCATGTCACACATCTCACGTTGTTTGGTCCCATATCTACTTTATCCAGCTCCACCCATATATAATCCTTAATAATGTAATTATGAATACATTTTTTCAGAACATTATGATCTAATTTTATATAATTCTGTGTTAATTGAAAAAATATATATGAAATATTCAGACAGTAAATGTATGAAAAATTACTTAATGTAGCTGAAGTGTTACTTAGGAGAAATTAGTTTCCTAACTTGTTATTTCTTGTTCCTTCACCTGTATGGAAATTAGAATTTCCAGTACATTTCAAAGCTGATTCTTAAAGGTCTTCAAGGTCCTTTGTTGATACATTACCTTTTACATGCCTGCGAAATGCCCTCAAGTGAGATAATTCTTCAATTGATATTGTTAAATGTCTTTTAGGAAAGTTTTTTGTTTGTTTACTTTAGCCAAATAATTTTCCTGCCGGAAAAAGGAATTTACTTTGGGCAGTGTTTTCACTGTTTCTCACAAAAGGAGCAAAATGCGGCAGAAATTTGTCATGAAGGCTATACTTAGCTAGATGTGAAAAAAGAAACTCCATCAACACAAATGGATCAAAATAATTGTGAATTAGATGATTATATTTGGTGAGATGAATACTTTATGTATTGTAGAGCAGGAGTCCCCAATCACCAGGCTGTGGATCAGTCTGGTACCAGGCTATGGGCTGTCCTGAACCGGGCTGTGAGGTGGGTGGAGCTGGGTGCCCTGATGGCAGCTTTCTGCCCTCAACGTGCTCCACCAGGTCTGCCCGACAAATGGAGCAAGAACATGGGCTTCAGACACAGCAGATAGGCAGGTGGCCGGGCCCCTCCTCCACGTTGCTTAACTATGGTTCTTGCAGTAATTATGCACTTTATCTATTTTTACTAGCTGATTGCCCGGCCTTGCCAGGGGTTATTGATTTTGTTTTTAATTGTGGGAAGGTATGTATGGCGGGGCGAGAGGCAGGTATCTGTCAGGGGAGATGCTCTCCCTGGAAGATCCCTGCCTGGCACCTTTGCATTTCCCCCTCAGCTGTTTCATTGGCTGACTAGAAACAGCGGAGGGTGAATGGCAAGGGCGAGAGGCAGGTATTCATCAGGGAAGACACTCTCCCTGGTGGATCGCTGCCTGGCGCCTTTGCATTGTTTCGAGGGTTGGCTCAAAACAGCGGAGTGTGAATGGCAAGGGCGAGAGGCAGGTATCCGTCAGGGGAGGTGCCTTCCCTGGCTGATCCCTGCCTGATGGGCAACTTTGCATTTCCCCTTTCGCTGTTTCATGGGCTGGCTCGAAATAGCGGAGGGGGAATGGCAAGGCTTCACCGGGGGGGGGGGTTCTGGCGGGCAATCAGAGGTGGGCGAGGGTCCCTTGTTTTCTTTGAGGGAAAGACAGTGGTGTGAAAGCACCCCTGGGACATGCCGGTAGTAAAGCTGCATTGTCATTTTGAGTGGGAGTGGGGTTATCCAGTGGAAGGTTCCTGAAGCGTCTCTAACACACACACACACACACACACACACACACACACACACACACACACACACACACAATCTTATAGGTTAAGATTATGTGCATGCACTGTCAAATCCCACCACTTCCACTTACCAGTCCATGAAAAAATGGTTTATCATGAGCCTTTTGCACTCAACGTGCTCCACCAGGTCTGCCCGGCGAACAGAGGAAGAGCATGGGCTTCAGACACAGCAGGTAGGCAGGTGGATGGGCCCCTCCTCCATGTTGCTTTACTATAGCTCTTGCAGTAATTATGCATTTTATCTATTTTTATTATGTGCATGCACTGTCCAATCCCACCACTCCCACTTACCGGTCCATAGAAAAATGGTTTAGCATGAAACTGCGGTGCAAAAAAGGTCGGGGACCCCTGTTGTAGAGTATATAATATATATAACGTATTCACCTCACCAAATATAACCAACAAATTCATATGGAGGGCAAAGCCCTGCCCAGCGGGTACTGTCTCACAATCTGGTAAAAATTCAGGATCATATGAGATCTCTCACTTCAGATATATATGGTTGAGAAGTGCAAGGCTGTTTTGAAGAGGGACAGTTCAGTTTCCCCCATGTTCTGATTTAACACCCCATTGACTTCTATCTATGGGAGACCTTAAAGAATGTGGTGTACCATAGAAAACCAGCTACATTGGAGGTAGTTCAGGAAGGAACTGAAATGCATGTGCAGTGATACAAGTGGATACTTGGGTCAATGTTGCTCAAGCAGTAGTTCACCTTAATCTGAAATGTCTCAATGCTGATGGTAGCCACTTTAAGCACCTTTTGTAATTGCACACATGCATGCACGCACGCACGCACATGGCCGTAGGTTGAGAACCCCTGGTCTAAGCGCAGACTTTCTGTTAAATCTGTGGCAGGTTTGGTGCTGATCCAAAATCCAGTTTAAAAGTTACCAACTTGTTGGGGTGACCCTCTTTAAAGAATTGCCTTATATTTTGCTCTGCAAAATTGACCATCCCTATCTAAGATTAAAATAAAATGAAACAATATTTTCTGCCCTAATATCTTTGGAAATAAAAATACAAATATGAAGGGCAGGGAGGCCCGCAACGAAGACGCCAACCACCACCACCGCTGCGCCTCCAGCCCCACCTCCCACCTCTGGCCAGGACTTTAAAAGGCTGTTGAGGTGGGAGGCATCTCACCCTCCCTCTGGCTATCCTGACAGGCAGGGAGGCCCGCAGCAAAGACGCTGACCACCGCTGCCGCTGCTCCTCCAGCCCCGCCTCCCACCTCCTGCCTCCAGCCAGGACTGCAAAAGGCTGTTGAGGCAGTAGAACTTTTGTTGTTTGTATTTTCATCTGCTGGGGGATAGGAATTATTGTAGTTTTGTTTTATAATGCTTTATATAGCTTATATTGTGTTTTGTATTTATTGTACCTTGTAATAGAGCATTTGCCATATTGTGGAGATTTCTATTGTAATTTATTTATATTTACATTGTATCTTTGCCTTTTGTTACTATAAATGCTGTAAACTGCTTTGAGTCTCCCATTGGGACGAGAAAAGCAGTATAGAAATAAAACCAATAATAATGTATAAATACATTTTTTATCTAGTTCAAAAGGCCTGGGTTTATTCCTTAGATTAAGACTCCCATTGTATTATAGCATTCCCATCACATTTTGATACAGTTCTTAATCTGCAGCCACTGAACAAGAGCAAGAAATGTCTGACACCTTTTCCAAACGTTCCAAGCAGGACATTAACAGGGCTAGAAAGAGTAGCCAAAAAGATATGGCTTTCCAATTTTCTAGTTGGAGTGAACTAACAGATCACCTGCAAACCAAAGTGAAAGGTGGAAAGTGAAATCTATTGTTCTTCATCTTGCACATTCCTTATTGAACACTGCATTTTAAAGAGCAGGTATGAAAAGTTCCATAGCCTTTTTCAATGCCTAAAATCTTTTCTTCATTCTCACATATCTGGCAAATTAACACCTTGATGAGAAATTGCTGCAAGACCAGATGATAACAGCATGCAACTCCACTCCTGTCACAAAGGTTGTAACAGGGAAAAAGCAAGTGGCACTAACAAAACCAATTTCTTTTGTAATCTCCAAACCATGTGATTTTGAGCTCATTCCAAAGACAATGCCCACACAGGTTATCTCACCCCTGAACTGGGAACAGAGAATGACTGACATGTAATTTCCCAAAGCTTTGAAGTTCCCCAAGGAAAAACATCAGATTCTTTCCAAGCAAATGGATTGATTATTTCCTTTGTAAAAAACACACAACCATTTCTTCTGGCCTGAATCATGACTCAGTATCCTTGTTTTTGCCTAAGAAAATTTGTAAAGATAAAAAAAATGAAATACTAAGAAGACTAGGTATAAAGTTCTTACTGACATCTAGCACAAATTCTACAAATACTATTCAGTCAGAGCTCTAAAATGCTACAGTAGTGTTTAACCTGAATCCATAACCTAAATCACAAGTTAAACTTTAAGTGTGTGTGCTGAGTGTGTGAGGATTTGTGTGTCCAGTACCAGCATTAAACAGCTAGCTCCCTTAGGCCCAGTGCTTAGCACTGACTGTTTGTTGTGTCAGTGGAACTTTGTCTTTGAATTTCTTGCTGCCTTGCTGTGTATGACCCTAGATAAGTTATGGACTTTTTATTGTTGGACTTTCATTCATCTCTATTGGTTTCTGGTCTCGATCTCCTTACCTTGGCTTAGAAATACCCTATTGTACTGATGCCCTCAGTCATGCTTGCTTGTCTCCTTCTCCAGATTGTACATCATCTTGCTCTTTGAATCCATGTCATAAGTACTTGCTTCAGCAATATCAGTCTGCAGCTATGGCTTGAAGCAGGACCATATGGCCCCTCCCTTCCATTTTAACCTTATAATAATCCTATGAGTGTTGTTAAATTGAGACAGGTATGTGTGCTATCTTTGGATAAATGTATAAACATGAACTTAAAAGGAATACTTGTGAATTTCTGAAGCCCTCATGGGGTGGAACGAAAGAGCCCAAAGTAATTAATGAGTGGCATACTCATGGATTCCTTGTATTAAATTGGACATTCAAATCCCATGATTAGAAGTAAGGGCAGGTGATACCTTTAATCTTGTTGTGTGCAGGCAAGTAAGAACTAACTTATAGTGACAGGGTGCTCAAGGTAAATGAGGTATTTAAGGAGTGGTTTTATCAGTTCCACCTTACCTAATGTAAGCCATTATGTTATCCACTATACCACATTAGGTGTGATACCTTGATTAAAGTACTAGCTAATTTCCTGGCCTTGCCCTGGGTGGTTTTTTTCATGGTAGGTGGTAGTGGCCCCTGACACATATGGACCCCAACTCTCCCCCTCTCTCTCTCACACACACACACAGAGACACATGTGGATGTACCATGGTTGATCCTTGATTGTTCTTGGGCGGTACCAGGTGATGGGGTCCCATCTGCGTGTGTGAACTTGGTGGTGATGATGTCTGTGAGGAAGTTGCGTTGGTGGTGGCCATTGCACATGGTGATGTTGTCGTGCTGGAGTACTGTATGCCTCATGCCGCTGCAGTGGAGCACCTGGGTGCACAGTGGTTTTCCTGGCTTGTGTATGTTTGATGCTATTTGACCATGTATTGTAAAGGTTGGCTGAAAGCCTTTATGCTGAATAATGGATGTTGCTCCAAATGATGTCATTTGGAAACATGAGTTGTACTTTCTTATGTTTTTGAGGAAATGGTTTGATTTTGGTGTTTGGCCTGTTGTGTATTGCAAAAATTCTGGTGGTGGTAGAAGTTGGTTTTCGTGTTCAGGGAATGAAGAAGCAGCCAAGTGAAGTAGTGAAATTCAGCTCTTTATTAGTGGGGTTTGAACACAGTTTGGATGGGGCAAAACTTGGACATATATACACTATAAACAGTAACAGTAACAATAATACAACAAGCCCATTGGCTGACAGAGTGTGCACATTTTCGATCCACTTACTTGCATAAGAGTAGATACATGAGAAAAGATACATTCTGCTCCTGTCAGAAAACACATTTAACATACATAACATTCTCCCCCCCCCCAGGTAAAAACAAAATCCTTTAACCAGGATGGCGGTCTAGTTTCCCTTTTGGGTCGGACGCTTGGCTGAGCTGGCTCAGGGGCTCGTAGGATGGGCGACCCGACTGGAGTGAGGGATTGATTAGAGGGGGAGGATAGTAAACCCAAATTTAAGCCCTGTTTGTCAGATGGAGGAGCAGGGGATCGCTCAAAACCAAAATCTAATTCTGTGGATGAATAAGACAACTCAGGGTCCCTCCTGTGTGTACTAAGAGTGGAGGGCGACTCCAAGCAAAATTGGTCATCATCAATAAAGGAATCCAAAGTGCTAGGCTGGGACAGTGTAGGGGTACACCTGGCCAGAATAGGGGAGCATTCCACAAATTCCCCTTGAAATCGGTTCCTAGAAGACACTTCTGGGTCAATGTTGGCTGGCTGCTGACTATTACCTCTGCCCCCGGGGTTTAAACAGGTGTGGGCTGTATTGTGGGTCCAGTACTCTGAGTCTCAATTGATCCGCGTGCCTCCTCCAGATCAGACCAGTGGCTGTTTCGATTCTGTAAGAAACAGGACTAGTTTGATCGATCACAAACCCAGGCACCCACGTAGGGCCACCAGCTGCATAACTGCAGCAATGTACAGGGTCTTCGGACGAGAAACCCTTCTGGTGTTGGATTGCTATATTTGTGCCTTTGTCCTCTACCCTAGAGGGATCCAATTTGTCCAGCAAGGATGACAGTTTCCTTTGCTGGAGCAATTCAGCAGGGGACAGCCCTGAGGCAAGGGGGGTGAGCCTATATGTGAAAAGAAACTGGCATAACTGGAGCTCCAAATCCCCTTCACCCATAACGCTGAAGCGCATCTTTAGTTGTGCGCACTTGCCGCTCTACCTGGCCATTGTTGGCTGTGTGGAATGGGGCGGCAGTGATGTGCCTAATTGCATTCCTTTCCAAGAAGGATTGGAATTCTGCAGATGTGAATGTGGACGCGTTGTCGGACACCAGCACATCTGGAAGTCCAAATGCTGCAAACAGCCTTCTTATGTGCATGATCATGGAAGCTGAAGTGGTATTAGGCATCCTAATCACTTCCAGCCACTTAGAGAATTAATTCACAACCAGCAAAAATAGGGCACCCCTAAATGGACCTGCAAAATCTCTGTCCAACCTGGACCAGGGGCCCTGAGCAGAATCCCATTCCCGAGAGGGAAGGTGGGATTGCTCTGGGCAAGAGGATTGACAACTGGCACAAGTGCCAGCCATTTGTTCTATGTCTTGGTCCATTTGAGGCCACCAAAAGTAGCTACGGGCAAGGGCTTTGAAATGGACAATTCCCGGGTGACTTGTGTGAAGTAGATGTAAAACATTTTTCCTGAGAATGACCACCCGCTGGCCCCATAGAAGGCAACCTCATTCCACTGACAGTACCAAACACTTGCGGTGGAATGTTCTGAATTCCTCGGCTAGAGGAGAGACAGGCCAGCCTTTTTGTACCCAAGACATTACTTTAGTCAATGTTACATCCTTGGCCGTAGCCTTGGCTATATCTGAGTGGATGACTGGGGGTGTCAAAAGCCTTAATCATAAGGACCTGGTGGTCGCTTTTAATCTCTCAATTGGCTTCCCTGACCCCTGGCAGTGGAGAACGGGACAGGGCATCTGCGTGGCTGATGTTCTTGTCGGGCCTGTGCACCAAAATAAAATCGTATGCATTTAGGAAAATTGCCCAATGCAACATCCTTGGGAATAGAATTTGAGGCGTGGGTTCACAAAGATTCCAAGGAGGGGCTTGTGGTCAGTTACGATGGTAAAAGGTCTTCCATAAAGGTAATTGTGGAATTTCTTAGTGCCTGCCATGATTGCCAATGCCTCCCTGTCTGTCTGAGCGTAATTTTTCTCAGGCTTTGAGAGTGAATGGGAATAGAATGCTACGGGGGCTTCCCTCCCATCATTTAGTACATGGCATAACACAGCTCCTACCCCCACAGGGGATGCATCACACACAAATACAACTTCTTTGGTAGGATCAAAATGAGTTAATACAGCATCCGAAGATAGCAGCCTTTTGAGTTCTAGGAACGCTTTCTCCTGGCAAATGCCCCAGTGCCAAACAGTATCTTTCTTAACAAGCCGATGTAATGG
Organism: Bradypodion pumilum; assembly: GCA_035047305.1. NCBI lineage: Eukaryota > Metazoa > Chordata > Lepidosauria > Squamata > Chamaeleonidae > Bradypodion > Bradypodion pumilum. Next base: position 431,494,604 of record JAWDJD010000001.1, read on the forward strand.
TTCAGCAACTGAGGCTTCGTGATGGAGAAAAGGATGATAGAAGTTTAACAATCCTAGAAATGATTGCAATTCGGCTTTACATTTTGGCCTGGGTGCATTTCGCACGGCCGCCACCTTGGAGTCAGAGGGCATGATACCTTGGGCTGTAATTCAGTACCCCAGGAACTCCACTTCCTGTGCCAAAAACACACATTTGTCTCTTCTGAGACATAGATCGGCCCTCTCAAAACGTGAGAGGACTCAATCGAGCCTGTCCGCTAGTTTGATGGTGTCCTTAGCGGTGATCAGGACATCGTCAAAATATGGCAGGACACCGGACAAACCTTCAAAAATACATTCTACAAGAGATTGAAATATTCCGGGAGCCGCATTCACCCCGAATTGTAGTCGAGTTACCTTAAATGCCCCCCTATGTGTTACTATGGTCTGGGCTATGGCAGCAGCAGGGGACACACTCAATTGTTGGTAAGCCTGGGCAAGGTCAAGTTTTGCAAAGCAATTTCCTCCATGCAAGGAGGCAAGAAGGTGGCTTACCACGGGCACACGATATGCGTTCGGGCGAATAGCTTTATTGATGGTACACTTGTAGTCAGCCCATATCCTGACTTTTTTAATCTTTTTTTATCGTTACTTTTCAAAGCAGTCACTATTGGTGTCTTCCACTCTGCAGAGTCCACTGGCACTAGGATGCCCTGCCCCACTAGTTTGTCCAGCTCAGCTTCTATCTTCTCCTTTAAAGCAAAGGGTACCAGGTGTGGCTTCATCCGGATGGGCCAGATGGTTGGGTCAAGCTCAAAGTCCCCAGGGGGTCCTTTGTATAACCCTAAACCCTTTTTGAACACCTCAGTATGTGCAGCACAAATGTCCCGGATTGGTTCAGCGTCTATTGCGTGAATGCCAGAAAGCCGGATTCCCAGAGGCCTAAACCAGTGGGTCCCAATAAGACAGTTAGTGCCCTGCTTAACTACAACCAGTGGCAAGGAGGTGCAAATGTTTTTGAATTTGACCAAGAAATGTCCTACCCCCAGGTCCGGAATCTGGCAACCTTGCACATCCCGGAAGGAAGTTTTAAAAGATTTGAGCTTGGGTCGAGAGGCAGGGGGAATTCTCAAAAACTCCCGCTGTGGAATTATGGAAAAGGTAGTCCCTGAATCCACCTCCATCTTGAAGGTGACATCCTGCAGGCTCAGTTTTGCGAAGAAATGCTTGCTGATGATGCCCACTTGGCACGGCTCAGGCTCTGGTGACACTTTGGTGATGGACGTGTTTTGGTGATGACATTTCTTGGACTCAAGTGCTGGAGTTCTTTGCTTTTGCTATCGGCATATTTTAGCAATGTTCCCTTGTCGCCTGCAGTTGTGGCATTCTGCATTGCGGAAGGGGCACTTCCTGAGGTCATGCTGGGCTCCGCAGCCATCACACTTGCAAAGGAATTTCTTTTCCCTATCGTCACGGTGCTCTCGGTGCTTTCGTCGGACCGCTCGGACTTCTCCCTCTGCATCACTGGACTCTGATGAAGAGGTGGAACCAGGCGATGCTGAGGAGGATGAAGATGAATTGCTGAGCTTGCACAGCTGAGTCGTTGGCACTGGTGGTGGAGTGTCAATGCCGGAAAAGCTTGATGCCAGACCATGTGGCCTCAGATGCTACCGCCTCTTCTTGGACAGCCTTGAAATTTAGCATCTTCCTGATCATGAGGTGACATTGAGCATCTTCGTTCCTCATGCCGGTCAGCAGACGGTCCCGGAGTGCTTCTTTGATGTTGTCCCACTTGCATGGGGCGGCAGCAATGTGCAGCGCGGCAGCATAGTCTGCAATGGATTCACCAGTTCGCTGCTCTCTTCTGTGGAAGGCCACCCTGGCTGGGAAGATCGAGACCTCTGGCTGCAGGTGTTTCCTTAGTGCGGACATGATTTCTGTGAGCAGCACCACATCCAGGTCCCTTGGGAGAACAAGGTGGGTTGCCACCTCAAGCGTCTCAGAACCGCACTGAGCAAAGAAACAGGAGTGCTTCTGGTCTTTGTCGGTGATCTTCTGCAAGGCCATTGTGTATTGGCATTCATATGTTGCCCATTTCTCTGGATGCGCTGGTGCCATGTGGGGATGCCATCCCATCCTCGTCGCCAGTTTCGTGTTCAAGGAATGAAGAAGCAGACGAGTGAAGTAGTGAAATTCAGCTCTTTATTAGTGGGGTTTGAACACAGTTTGGATGGGGCAAAACTCAGACTTATATACACTATAAACAGTAACAGTAACAATAATACAACAAGCCCATTAGCTAACAGAGTGTGCACATTTTCGCTTCCACTTATTTGCATAAGAATAGATACATGAGAAAAGATACATTCCGCTCCTATAAACAGTAACAATAATACAACAAGCCCATTGGCTAACAGAGTGTGCACATTTACGATCCACTTATTTGCATAAGAATAGATACATGAGAAAAGATACATTCTGCTCCTGTCAGAAAACACAGTTAACATACATAACATTGGTGTGTTCTGATTTTTGTAGCAAAGTCCTGGAGACTCTTTTTTAAACTTTCTTGCTTGACAGTAATAACAAATGGTATCTAGTCTTTCAATGTCTAATTTTGAATGCTGGGAGTAGTTTTTCTTTAGATTATACTTGAAGCCTTCCATTGCTAATGTACACGCTTTGGCTCTCTGTCTTGCCTAATTTTGAGCTGCTGTTTTTCTTTTTTGTTTAAGTCAGGACTCATGGTGTTCTTGTTTTTCTTTAGCTCTATATCTAGTAATTTTCTGTTTTTGATTTCTTAGTCGTGTTTCATGCTGTTCTGTTGTTTCTCTAGTTCTTGAAATTGCAACTGCATTATGTAGTTGTTCAATTCTTTCCTCTCTCTCTCTGGGTGCTTCCTTCACACATTGTTTTTTCCTTTTTTTAGACTATTAAAGTAGTGAAGAGAGAAAACCACCTCTTTAATATCACTCACCTGTGCTAGCTTTATTTAATGGGAAATTGCTTTCTGCCTGTTTATCGTCCGTAGCCCGACAAGAATTTTCACAGTGTGGTTAGGATGCAGAGAAGGATTTGGATATGTAAGTTATACGCTAAAACTAGGTGGTTTTTTTCTCCAGATATTTGTATGTAAATAAAGTTTGAACATTACTAAGGAATCTACTAAGATAAGAGACATGTTTAAAAATATAAATTATATTATCTGTTTTACAGAAATGTAAAAGAAATATTAAATAATTGTCTGATGAAGGATTTTATCCGAAAAAGTTGTACACCGGTAACTTTTACAGATATAATGAACACATCATATATATATATATAAGAACATAAGAACATAAGAACAGCCTTGCTGGAACAGGCCACAGCCCATCCAGTCCAGCATTCTGTCTCACACAGTGGCTCGCCATTTCCTTCAGGGTATTCCCAAGGAGATGCCTTCACCTGCTTAGGATTCCCTGGTAATGGCATTGAGAGATATCCTGCCTATCTCTCCAACCCCAAGGTTGTCCTTAGGTAGCCATAATTATAACCATTGATAGCCTTGTCCTCCATGAACTTGTCTAATCCTTTCTTAAAGCTGTCAAGACTGACAGCTGTCACCACTTCTTCTGGCAGGGAGTTCCATAGACCAGTAATCCTCTGGGTGAAAAAGTACTTTCTCTTATTTGTTTGAGAACTAGTACCCAAAAGTTTCATGGAGTGTCCCCTAGTTCTAGTGTTGTGCGATAGGGAAAACAGTTTTTCTTTATCTACCTTGTCCACACCGTGCATGATTTTATAAACTTCAATCAGGTCACCTCTTAGACGCCGTCGTTCAAGAGTGAAAAGGCCCAACCGTTGCAGCCTCAGATGGTAAGGAAGGTGTTCCAGTCCCCTAATCATTCTGGTTGCCCTCCTCTGTACTTTCTCCAACTCCATAATATCCTTCTGGAGGTATGGCGACCAGAACTGTACACAATATTCCAGATGGGGCCTCACCATAGATTTATAAAGAGGCAAAATGACACTTGCTGACTTATTTTCTATACCCTTCCTAATGATCCCTAACATTGAGTTTGCTTTTTTCACTGCTGAGGCACACTGGGTTGACACCTTCATTGAGCTGTCCACCAGGACACCAAGGTCCCTTTCCTGGTTTGTCGCAGAGAGTTCAGACCCCATCAGTTTATAAATGTAATTGGGGTTTTTTGCCCCAACATGCATCACTCTGCACTTACTGATGTTGAAGCTCATTTGCCACTGTTTTGCCCACTCCCCCAGTGTCAAGAGATCCCTCTGGAGCTCTTCACAATCTCTCACAGTTTTCACTACCCTGTATAATTTAGTGTCGTCAGCAAATTTGGCTACCTTGCTTTTTACTTCTACCTCTAGATCATTTATGAAGAGGTTGAAAAGCAGGGGTCCCAGTACTGAACCTTGGGGGACCCCACTCTTTACTTCCCTCCACTTGGAGAAGTGTCCATTTAGTGCTACCCTCTGTTTCCTGTCCCTTAGCCAGTTGCTGATCCAGGACAAGACCTGTCCCTTTATTCCATGACTGGTAAGTTTATTCAAGAGCCTTTGGTGTGGGACCTTGTCAAAAGCCTTCTGAAAGTCCATATAAACAATGTCAACTGGATCCCCCTTATCCACATGCTTGTTGACACTCTCAAAAAATTCCAACAGATTAGTGAGGCATGATTTGCCCTTGCAAAAGCCATGTTGGCTCTCCTTTAGCAGCGCCTTCTCTTCTATGTAACTATTAATTCTATCTTTTAGGATGGTTTCCATCACTTTACCTGGAACACATGTCAAACTGACAGGCCGGTAATTTTCTGGATCACCCCTGGATCCTTTTTTGAAAATTGGTGTTACATTCGCTACCTTCCAGTCATCAGGCACAAAGCCTGATTTGAGGGAAAGATTATATATTTTGGCTAGGATATCAGCAATTTCATCTTTAAGTTCCCTGAGAACTCGTGGATGGATGCCATCTGGTCCTGGGGATTTGTTAGTGTTTAGCTTAACAAGACATGCAAGGACCTCCTCCCTGGTTATTTCTATCTTGCTTAATTCTTCGGTTTCCCTCCCTACGAAGATAGGCTCTGTTTTGGGCATGTGGTCTCTGTCTTCTTCAGTGAATACTGAAGCAAAGAATTCATTGAGTCTCTCTGCAATCTCTGTTTCCTCTTTAATAACCCCTTGCCTTCCATTGTCATCTAATGGTCCAATGGCCTTCCTAGTTGGGTTCTTACTTCTAATGTACTTAAAGAAGTCTTTGTTATTTCTCTGAGTATTTTTAGCTATACGCTACTCAGCTATACGCTGAGTATTTTTAGCTATACGCTACTCAAAGTCTTGCTTTGCTTTCCTGATTGTTGCCTTGCATTTGTTCTGCCAGAATTTATGTTTCTGCCTGCTGTCCTCATTTGGACAAGCCTTCCATCTTCTAAATGAGCTTTTCTTGCTCTTGATCACTTCCCGAACAGCTCACAGTTTTCACTACCCTGTATAATTTAGTGTCGTCAGCAAATTTGGCTACCTTGCTTTTTACTTCTACCTCTAGATCATTTATGAAGAGGTTGAAAAGCAGGGGTCCCAGTACTGAACCTTGGGGGACCCCACTCTTTACTTCCCTCCACTTGGAGAAGTGCCACATCGGAGTCCTCTTGGACCTGGCAGTGCCCTTTTTCCTTTTGGGTATGCATTCCAATTGAGCCTCTGTTATTGTTTTTGTAAACAGCCTCCATGCCTCTTGGAGTGTTTGGACTCTCTCAATTTTCCCTTTCAGTTTCTTTTTTACTAGTTTACTCATCTTTGGGAAATTTCCTTTTTGAAAATGTAAGGTCTCTGTGTTAGATTTTATCAGTGACTTGCGGTCTATGATCAAGTTAAACATAATTGAGTTGTGGTCACTGTTCCCTATTGGATCAGTCACATTAACATCTTGCACCAGATCCTGAGTATTACTCAGGATCAAGTCAAGGATTCTTGTACCTCTAGTTGGGTCTTCAACCATCTGTCCCAGGGAACAATCATTGAGCATATCTAGGAACTTTATCTCTTTATCATGTGCTGAACAACAGTTCACCCAGTCTATGTGAGGGTAATTGAAGTCCCCCATTATAACCAGGCTTCCCTTCTTGGATGCCTCCTTTACAACATTCTCCAACTGCCAGTCTCCCTCAAGAGTTTGGGTCGGAGGCCGATAGTATATGCCTACTGTTAGACCATCCTTGTGGCCTGGTACTCTTACCCACAGAGCTTCTAATGGTGACTCCAAATCACCTAGATATTCCAATTCATACGATTTTATCACTTCTTTGACATACAAGGCTACACCACCTCCTGTTTGCCCCTTCCTATCCTTCCTGTACAGTTTGTAGCCTGGGATAACTGTATCCCATTGGTTATCATCCGTCCACCAGGTTTCAGTGATACCAATAATATCAATATTCTTATCTATTGCTAAGTATTCCAGCTCCCCTATTTTGTTCCGGAGGCTTCTGGCATTTGTATACAAGCATTTATATATGCTTTCCTGATACAGTCTTTTGAGTCCAGTTGCATTGTTAGACTGCCTCTTGCATCCTTCTGCTAGAATGCTAGTGACTAGCTCCTTGCTCTGCTCAGTAATTTTTGCATCCTCCTCACTACTCAAGTACACACTTTCCCGAACCGGATGCTGCCCAGCTCCTGTCGGCTTTCCCCCAGTTATCAGTTTAAAAGCTGCTCTGCAGCCTTTTTGATATTGAGTGCCAGCAATCTGGTCCCATCATGGTTTAAATGCAACCCATCCCTCCTGAACAGATTTGGCTTGTCCCAAAATGTTCTCCAGTTCCTGACAAATCTGAAGCCCTCCTCTCGACACCACCGCCTCATCCACGCGTTGAGGCTTCTGAGCTCTGCCTGCCTGGTAGGTCCTGCGCGAGGGACAGGCAGCACTTCTGAAAATGCTACCTTGGAAGTCCGGGACTTCAATCTTCTTCCTAACAACCTAAATTTGGCTTCCAGGACAGACCGCTTGGCCTTCCCAACATCATTAGTACCAACGTGTACCATGACAACTGGCTCATTCCCAGTTCTCTCTAACAATCTATCTAGATTTCTTGTGATGTCTGCAACTTTTGCACCTGGCAGGCAAGTCACCATACGGTTATCATGTGCATCACAAATCCATTTCTCTGTATTTCTAATTATTGAATCGCCTAGTACAAGGAGCCTCTCTCCTGCAATCTGTTCATCTACATGCACCTCATCAACCATATTAAGGGAGAGAACCTCAGTTTGTTCCTGTTGTTCATCTTCCTGGATCTCATCAAGTGTGATGAAGGAGAGATCATCAGGTGGAACCAGTTGTTCCTCTGTGTGTTCCTCATCAGGTGTGATAAGGGAAAGAGCCTCAAATTTATTCTGTAATTTCAGACTCTCAGAGTGATCCCCTACTCTTCTCCTCCTTTGAGTCACATTCCTCCAACCATCTCCCTCCTGAGTTAGTGAAGGGCCTTCTCCCTCAGAACTGTGCCCTGTCACTTCTTTGTCCAGCATAGTCTGCTCCGCTCTGTCCAAGAACAGATCAAGCTCCTTAATTTGTTGGTGGTTAGATATGCGGGCCTCTAGCTGCTGGACCTTCTCTTCTAGTAGTGCAACCAGCTTACACTTGCTGCAAGTGTAGTTCTCCATATGCTTTGGCAAGAACACAAACATGGCACAAGAATTGCAGGTAACTACAGCTGTTCCCTCAGAATCCATTTTAACAAGTGCAGTATTCTGGGCCTCAAAAATGTACACGTTTACTACCTTTCTACCTAGTAAGACTATATTCTTCCTTTGTTACTAGTTTGCAATCTAACGGCGCACGGGCCTCTAAAGCAGCTCTACTCCAACTGCAAAACTTACCAGTGCTCACTTCCTTTGTTTGGCTCTCCTCAGCAGCAGCTCTGCTTAAGAGCACATGCAGAGTCAAAATGGCTGACCCTGAAAGAGCTCAGAGCTTTTAAAGGCTAGTGTGGCTCCGCCCCTATGAGTCACAGTTCAGGGAAGGGCCTGGTGTGGCCCTGCCCCCCTGCTTCTGGAAGCTTCAAACTGCTTCCTCTGTTTGAACAGAGGTGGCTCTCAGCAGTTTCAATTATCAATTTAAATTAGTAGAGGCCTCTAAAGCAGCTCTACTCCAACTGCAAAACTTACCAGTGCTCACTTCCTTTGTTTGGCTCTCCTCAGCAGCAGCTCTGCTTAAGAGCACATGCAGAGTATGTCTTATATTTTTTTAAACTCCAAAATTAGCACAAGGTCTTATTTTCAGGGGATGTCTTATTTTTCCATGAAGAAGAATACCAATCTCGATCATGCTTCCCCACTCACAACCAAGGGACGCTTCCCTTGGTTTTGAGTGGGGAAGCGCGATCGATACTGGCCTCAGCTGTGAGGCAGCCGGTGTGGCCCATAAGAAGGCCTGCCGCATCGGAGTCTCGATCCTGCTCTCACCAGGGGAAACTTCTCTTGGTTGTGAGCTGGGAGGCAATCGAGACTCCAATGCGGCAAGCTTTCTTGTGGGCCACACCGGCTGCCTTACAGCCAGGAGGTAAGGAGGTCTTATTTTTGGATAGGCCTTATATTTCAAAGGCAGGGGGGGGAAAAGGGGGTGTGTCCTATTATGGGAGGAGGTCCTATATTCAGGGAAACAGGGTAGATGTGAGGGGAGGGGGAAATGCTAGCTTTTGATCTCTACTAGTATTCATCAGGTTGTGGACCAATATATTATAGCTAGTACAGAAAAAAGAGAAAGAAAATAGTTTCTCCCACTGAAAGATTTCTGTTCAAGTCATACCCATCAAGCGCCGCTCTGGAAAATATGGATGAAATGATGTTTGTTCATCAGTTAAGCAAAACCCAATTTTTTTACCATGCACACTCCCTTCCTACCACTAGAAATCTTTGTGAATGGAAGGAAATATTGAAAGAGTCATAAAGGATTATTATGAAATCATCTGGTAGACCTACATTTTAAAAACGAATATTTCCTCCATCTGTTCTGAATACAAATGTTTTGATACAAAGGCTTTGAATTATCTTTGTGCTTATCTCCACTGTATACCGCTCTTAGTCATGCTTCATTCAGTCCTCAGCCCAAGGAAGATGTATCAATGGAGAATTTGAAGAATTACACAGCTACCATCTCATCACCAAGTACCTGATGAGAATGCAGAAATGAAGCACTTATTGAAATCTTAACTGCACTGAGAGGACAACGTTCTGTTTCTGAGTTTTTAATGAAACTCCAGAGCTGCAGTACTGAACAATGAATTCCTTACTGGTAAGTAGTATACAGCTGGGCAAGTTAGAAGCCATCTGAATTCATTTAGGGATTTCTGCACTTGAAGAACCAGAATGGAATTAAGAGGACAGAATATAACCCAAGTCCTTTCCCTATAAACATTGGTAAGCCTTATTTTGAGTTTATCTGCCACAAATCAAATTAGAGATTATAATTGTAAATATATAATTAATTCTGGTTGCCCCTTACATGACTTGGAATCTTCTACCTAATAGCCCAAGCAGCTTGGCACACTTCTGGACATCTAACCAGGTGCTCAGACTGCAGAACTAGGACAGACTCAGCAGCTACTGTATGCCGTTTGAGGTATTTTAGGCTGGAAACTGCATGCTCCTCTCTCAATCTCGCTAACTTCAAGGCTAGCCCTTCAATGCTGCCAGGTGAAGCCATCTATGTGATGCAACACCATGAGTAGAAATAGATGGAGGCATGTAAAAGGCTTTGGGAATACAAGTTAGGCAGAGGAGCAGCATTTGGGCAACAAACGGTTCTAACAGAAATGATAGTAATTGTTGCTGGTATGTCTTTCACACAGGATACGGAGGTCCAAAGTGTGAGGAACCTGGCCCTGGTGCTTGCATCTTTGGTTGACACATATGTACAAAAGTACTAATTCCTTACAAAACATGTTGCAAAGAAGACTCACATGCTTTAAGGCAGAGTATTTCAAAAGTAATGAAAACAGCAAGCATGGGAGTTCTAAGATCTTGGCAATAACTTACAAGTTTTGAAACTGCAGGCATGTGGTGGCTTAGTGGTTAAGATGCTGAACTTGATGACTGGAAGGCTGGCAGGTCAGCAGTTCAAGATCCGAGTGCTGCATGATGAAGTGAGCTCCCACCTCTGTCCCAACTCTTGCCAACCTAGCCGTTTGAAAGCAAGAAATTGCAAGTGGATAAATAGGGGCTGCTTCAGTGGGAAGGTAAACAATGTTCCGTGTGTCTATTCATGCCTGCCATATGTCCATGGAAACATCTGCAGACAGACAGCACTGGATCTTTGGCTTAAAATGGAGATGAGCACTGAATCCTAGAGTCAGATACAAATGGTTTTTGAGCACGGGTGACCTTTACCTTACTTAAAAATTGCAAACAGGAGCAGAAAAATCCAAAATGCAAAACTAAAGGTACATGATGTCATGGTTTCCACATGCGACGTTGTCTTAATCTTAAGGTGACATTTGATCCATGTAGTGTTAAGACACATTTTGTAGTTTTCTTAGGCTTAGAAAGCCAGCTTTCTTTTAGAAACACATTGCAATGCCAGGCTGTTAGTCTGACATAATAATGATGTATAGTTAGAATAAGTTGCCTTCCCAAAGGGAGGAGGGGAAAGTGAGTGTCCAGGACTGGACACATTTCAATGAAACACCTGCTGTCCCCATGAGGGATTTGAGTGACAGCCAGGTCAGCTGATGACATCTCTATTCATGTCAATCAAACTAATTGCCAGGACACCTGTTAGAATAGAACTTTCCCAGATAAAGCAAAGGTGGGGGCCACATGCAGAGCAGATGGCACCTGCAACTGCAAAGGTCCTTGAAGACCTCACTCTTTCTCATGGGAAACAAAGGTGCTTTCTCATTAGATCACCACATTCCAAAGCTCTTTTTCTCTATAAAAAGGGCTCAATTTGTTCATTCGGTAGCCACTCCTGGGACAAGGGTGAAACCCTTGTCTCTCAACATTTTAATTTTGATTTCAGTGGGAGCCCTTGTCTGACAGCTCCCCAAAATATCTCTTCGGGGCTAATGCAATGCCATGAGGGGCAGAACTGCCCCTAAACCAGTAAAGCTGAACCTGCTAGGGAGCTAGCAAGATTTTTATTTCATTTATTTGTTTTATTAGATTGTGTTTTATAGTGTAGATTATTTTAAGATCTTTATCCAGTTTTGTGTTCCTTCAATAAATCTTAAAAAGTCAGTCATGTGTTGCCTGCCTTTGTAAAGAAGAAGAAGGAAGCCCAGCAGAGCTGAAGTGACTCCGATTTGTCCTCATCGCTTCGAGATCTGGAAGGAGGTGAGAGGGATAGCTCTGTTTCTAAACGGGAGGGGAAGAGTAGAAGCTGTAAGAAGCCTAGTTTCTGCCAAGTGCTTGATATTACCTGCCATATGCAGAAGGCCACTCTGTTCCTGTCTCCAGTGAATCGGGCTAAGGTGAGGAGTGCTCATTAAGGCAGCAGGATGCTGGATCCTAAGGTCCACCCTGCCTTGTGTCCCCAAGAAAAATTATGGGAGCCCAACATAGCCATTGTGACCCCCTACGTCCCTGATACATGAAACAATGCTTAAAAATAAAGGTTTATTATAAAGTTTAAAAGCACATGATTAGAAAGCATTTTACGTCTAACCAAAAGTTATGTTTCTTTTAAAACAGAAAAGAATTTCTTAAGGTATAAAACTGGGGTACACAGAAAAAGCCTCCTTGAAGATTGTGATATTTTTGAACCACAATCAGGCGTACACAGGCAACAGCCACCTTGTGCTGCCTAATCTTTCTCACACTAGGTCAGGTGAACGGAACTGCAGAATGAATTCAAGGTGGCTTCATTTTGGCAGTTTCATGTCTGGCCTAGATGAAGGAGGAGGCGGAGGAGGAGGCGTTGGTGGTGGTGGTGGTATAAAACTTCTTAAAAGTAAAAAAAAAGTCATTTTAATCTCTTTGAGAATGGTTTAAAGAATACACACAAAGTTTAATTTAAACTCCCTTGCCTCCCTTAGCTATGAAATATTCCAGAATTTTGATATTACTAAGGCTACTGGAAGGAAGCTAATGCTCCAGCTGCTACATGATGTTGTTATCAGGGTAATAGGCCTTGGAGTTTTGTGTATGTCTCTTCTTTCTCCTTTGGTTTGCCTGTTATCTGTCTGATCTGTCTTATTGCTATCTCTCCCTTTTATATGATCTCATATTGTTTAGAAATCCTGCTTACTTGCACAGGCTTCTGCTCATTCAGCAAAAACAACAATATTATAATCCCTGGGATCCCAGCACTTTAAACATAGCTACCATTTTTTTCTGCCCACCAGGTGGCACTGTTAAAAATAATCCCATTATAGTAACATGGGGACTTTCTGTCCCTTACTCTTTGTGTTTTATTTTGGCTTTCATTGTTTTCTGTGGGTTGCCCGCATGAATAATTGGCCAAACCTTTCCCAAGGGGTTCACCCGGCCTTCAAAAGATCCGGGGACCACATGGACTTTGCAGGGAAGGCAATTGGGGTATGGGCTAGTTAGTTAGTTTGAGGGGCAAATCATAAAGCCTTGGCTGGTGGCTACAATAGAAACAGGGCAAAAACCAAAGATGATCACTCTAAAGCAGTGGTTCCCAAAGTGGGCCCTACGCCCCACAGGGGACTTCAATTCCCAGAAGCCTAAGTCAGTATATTGGCTGATCAGTGCTTTGAGAAATTGATTTAGGATTCTGGGAAATGAAGTCCAAGAACCAAAGTTTGGGAAACACTGCTCTAAAGGAAATCCACAATCCTCCACTTCTGGCTATAGATTAGGTTAGGCAAACAAGCCGCGCCAGACAGCAGAACAATTAGGTACCTGGAGTCAATACACATAAACTCTGAGATTAGGGCAGGAACAATGGGTTTCACCAGCCCAAGTTAATTAGGTTCAAGATGCTCAGCAACCTTAGGTCAGTCGTTGTAGCTCTACCACCGGAAATGTCACGTATGCAAGCCTTCTGTATTAAGGGGTCACACACATCCTAGGCGAGCATCACCCCAAGGCAGGGTAATAAATATGTGCCACCTGACCTAGATCGGGGCTGGACTTCACCGCACGATTGTCTCGCATGTCTTCCTTGCGGCCAGCCACTCCAACATCTGGCAGCCATTGCAACAGTTTTCTATTTGGGTTTTAGTTACAGGAAATCTGAGAAATGAAAACAATGATTACACATCTTTGCCAGGCATTTCTGTTTTCTTTTTAATGACCTTGCTTAGCAGAACAATAATGATGCAATCCTAAAACTGCTATCATTTTCAAAGGTCCCACTGCCCTTGCTCTTGTAAACTGTTTGAGCACAGACTGACAGCTGTCTCAGTGTAATGGGACATGATGTCACTGCCAGGGACAGATCGCTTCTAATTAAGAAGTCCTTTCTTTCATTTGATTGGAATATGCTGAAACTTGGAATGATTATGTTTTAAGAAATTGTACACAGCCCAGCATTGGCTTGTAATCTGCCAACATCAGTGATGTCATGTTTACAGAAGTGATATATTCAACAGTCACTGATTTCAGTGGGTCATCTTTAATTTAGATTGAGTTTTCAAGCATAATTATGTCAGGATCTAAACATCACCCTTAGGTCCTCACTGCTGGAGGTTCCACTGTAAACTTTTTCAATGACACTGCAATCTGAAACAACATTTTCTTTCTTTGATATACTATACTGAAGAACACTCTTTGGGACAGAATGTTCCTTTCTACCAATATTTCACATTTATTGGACACACCTTCCACTATTAGTGCCTTCTTCAACACACTAAAGAATTCCAGGCTTCTATCTCTTTCAGAGATAAAATATACTAACAGTTCTGATTTTTTCTACTGAAAGAGAAAGAATCTCAATTTGAACTGCAGAGGTTTTACCTGGAATTCTTTAGTGTGTTGAGGACGGCTGTTTTATAATTATGTTTCCAATCTGAAAACAAGATTAAAGACATTTTATCTGGAAAACATGAGGGTAGGTTGAAGAAATGACCTGGGGAGGTCCAGAAATCTTAGTTTACCAGTAGTTAAAATACTACCAAAGACTTAATGGGCTTTACATATTGTTACAATATGTGTATGCAAAGAAGAAAATGAAAATGATTAAAGGGAGCAATAGATGGCTCAGTATGAGACAAGCTCTTCTAAAAAGCTCTGAAATTCTAGGACACTCATGTTTGATCTCTATAGGTATTGGTATTCATTCCCCCAGGACTAAAATTCATCACTGGGAAAGAGATCAAAATATCCCCTCTTACTTACATTTGAAATCATTACAACAGAAATGTATAAGAATTATAATTAATCTGAGGCTATAGATGTCATATTGAGAAGAGCTAAGTATTAAAATGTATCCATTGACAATGAATTTATGTCACCACAATAACTTATACACAGAGCTATGTTTTATTCTGTTCTTTTTCAATGGGTCTGTTTCTGTACAGTCAGAGCTATTGGCCTTTAGAAAAGGCCTTAAAACTTGGTTGGCCCAGTGGGTGTGGAGACTGCATGTGGGACAGCTCCCCCCCCCCACTCTGGTTCATATGAATGGCCCTCTGGGTTCTAGTTTTAACCTATTCAGTGGTGGGCATCAGCAGTTTCACACCAGTTTGTCAGAACTGGTAGCAGAAATTCTGGCTGGCCCCGCCTATCCAAGTTTTGAAATAAAGTAGTCATAATTCACGTGCAAGATAGGGCTTTTCCCCTGGCCACACCCACCATACCACGCTCACAGTGTGGTAGTGAATTTTTTGGGAGCCCACCACTGCCTATGGTGAATGTTGGGAGGTATTTTAATGGCTTTTTAATGCTTTTATGATTTTAATTGCTGTCAGGATGTTTTCATATTTCAGTGTTTTTATTGGTTGATTGTAAGCTGCCCGGAGTCACTTCGGCAAGGGGGCAGTGATAGAAATAGAATAAAATAAATAAATAAATAAAATGCATGTGCATGTGTATGGGCATAATTTGAGACATAATTGCTATACTTTAAATAGAAATACAACTCAGACTACTGAGGAAGATTGACTAGGCTGTGGCAAACCTTGTCACTCCACTTGTTCAATTACCACAACCTCAAGTCAGTACACCTGCTGATCAGGACTTCTTGGAATTGAGGTCCAAGAATAGATGGAGTGCCAAGGTTCACCAACGCTAGCAGTCTTCTCTGTGGAACATCAGGCTGTGGAATGGTCTCCCATGAAAGGTTAGTTCGGCTCCAGGCAGGTCTTTAACGTTTAATCTTTCACCGGATGCTGTTTTTAAAAACTTTTTATGCTTCTTATTTGATTTAAATGTTTTAATCACCTGACATATTTAAATTATTATGATAGTTTAATGTTTTAATGTGTTTTTATTATGTTATTTAAATTTACTTGTTTTAATCTAGTGAACCACCATGAGTCCTCTCATGGGGAGAAAGTCAGCCTATAAAAAGCAGGCAAGAAAGCAATCAAGCAAACAAACACATTTATGTTCTAATGATTTCATATGTAAATTTATTTATTTATAGGCTGCCTTTCTCCCCATGAGAGGAATCAATGTGGTTCACAAGGTTAAACGCTTGATCAAACACTTGTCTAGATCTGGTGTTTCCAAAAGAGAAAGAAATGAACTTCAGGGCACAACCAAATGGAGCCCCGCCTCCCTGGAGATGGTCAGTGGCAGGTCAAACTCTTTGCCTCCAACCAAGCGAAAGCCCAAGAGCCACGTGGTGGGTTTCACCCATGTTGCTGGAAGGCACTTTCCCCCAGCTTTACTCCAGGGAAAGGGGAAAAGGAAAGCCTGCTGGCTGGGGAAAGAGGTTTCTCCACCCCCAAACTCCAGGAGAGAGGCAGGAGAGAAAGAAAGAGTTGACAGGAGGCGGGGGAACCCTCCTGAACACCTGGAGTTGGCGCCTCACTGTGTTCATGTGACAGGCATGACTAGACACTGGAGCGCATGGAACACTGTTTACCTTCCCCCCAAAGCAGTCCCTATTTGTCTACTTGCAGTTCCTTGCTTTTGAACTGCTACGTTGGCAGCAGCTGTGACAGATGACTGGAGCTCCTTCTGTCACATGCAGTATTCTTCTGACTGCAGCTTCACAGATGCCACCTGCTGGTGATTCAATAGAATTGCCGCTGTAAGGTAAGAAAAAGGCGTGATTTCTTTCTCTTGAAACCGCTTGGTCTCAAAAGCAGGAATTATCAATGTTTTTAATGGGACCGTGCAGGATCGTTACAACCCATGAAATTCCCTGGTTTCCATGATGTATGGCAACCCTAATCACATGGCCTCTGTTAATCCCATGCTGTTAGCAATATGTTTAGAATCCTACCTAAACCTGATGCAACCATTTCCCCAATAGTATAAAATAGTCACTAGCTGAATAGCTTAATGTGTTGGAGTACCTAACTGCAGAGTTAGGAGTTGGGAATTTGACCCTTCATTATGCCTCCTAGGAGAAAAGCCTGCCTGTGTAGTCATAAGCAAACTACACGGTCCCAGATAGCCCCCAAAAGAAGGGGGCTTCTGAGTGTTCAATACTTAGAAAACTCTGAAAATGGTTCCCATATGTCAGAACTAACTTGATGGCAAGCAATTGCTATAATTATATAAAACAGCAATGTGAAGGAGCCTACTGAGTCTCATAGCTGCAGATGTATAATATAAAGTTACCTTGTATCAAATTTCATTGATCTATTTCAGAGAAGAACTTTTACTAGCCTCAAAGCCAAATTCTAGTTTGGCATAAAATATCAGGACCAATATTTCATCAATGGATGATTCTAATAGCACAAGACAAGACATAATTCTTACCAGTTTCAGCATAAAGTATTCCTTCCCAGCATACAAGATATAACTCAATTTCATGACTTCACAGTGGTGCGTTTTCATGCAACATACTTTAAACATGCAAAACACTGTGCAGCTCTGAGCCTTTCTATACATGAGTAAGCCTGGTGCAACAGCTTCCCATGCTGCAAAGCACAGCTTAATTTTATGCAAAAGTTCTATGAAGTAGCTTTCTAAGCAGCAAAGCTGAGTTCTGTGCAACGGTATTCTGAACTACAAATAAAGATTCAGTTCTAGGCAGCAGTTTTCCAGGCTAAAAATCATAGCCAATTCCTTATGATGGCTTCATGAGATTTAAATTACTATCTTAGCTTTTTATTGGAGTAAGAGCTGGATGTGAAATCTCCATGAACCAGATTTTGCCCTTCTTTCTTTATTTGGGTCAGATGCACCACCAGCATATAATAACATACAAAGCTAAAATTAACACATCTAAAAACAAAATAGAATTAAAAAGGGCTAGACAACATTTTGCCCTTATCTGTCTTCATAGATGAAGACTGACCTCAGGGTATTTTTCAGAGATCTCTCTCCATTTTGCTCCTTGAGATCCTTTGTCATTCAGGAGCTGAGGACTAAACCTAAGATTGTGTTGTGTCTATAAGCAAAACATGTGATTTATTAAGGTATGTTCCTTCACTGTGAGATGATACTTCTCACCTGTCCTTGTTTGAGTACTATTATGAATCTGCTACAGCACAGCAAGAGAAAATTTACAACATGAGAGTGTAAGATGTGTAGCTCTACCTCTCATGTTTTTCCTGCTCAGTTTACTGGAGAGTACACTGGATAATTCTGCAGTGTGAAATGTCACAAAGATGTCAGTTTTGTGTCTGCTTATCTGGAATATAGGTGTTATTGAGGGACAACTGTATACATGGTGGGAAAGCTATCTCTCATGTATGATTAATTCAATAATCTTGTAGGCAATTTCAAGTAGTTCAGTATTAAAACTGGTAAAAAATGAGGTCTGAAGCATCTAGCTTTTGGTGATCGTGAAGCAAAAATTATACCATTCAGTTGAAACAATCCAATTGCACCTTCTTTCCACCATTTTTAATTTTAGAAATAAATATAATAGGATCATGGGATTGGATTTTGGTTAGCAGTGAAATATCCTCTTGGTTTATGTTGGTCCTCTTACTTTCAACTTGATTGCTGGTGAGTCTAGGTAAGACCCTTGGTTTGCCTAAGAAACAGTGTGGAGTATTATTTTCTTCTTGTCCAGAAGCTAGGATTTAGATAATAAATTTGAATGGCAAGAAATTATGACTAAAAATTGGGAGGGATTTACTTTGGGGTTGGATTTCCTGCATTGCCTTAGAGTTATATGACCTTGCATGCCCTTCTAAGTCTCCAGTTCTGTGATCCAATCATAGAATGCCACAAGGTTTCTGGAAATCATAACCCCAGATTTGATTATTTCCCATGTGTAGTTGAAACTGGCTTTGTAAAACAGTAATCAAAATTTTGATTTGATTTTTAAAAGCATCCTTTGTTAATTATCTGTTTCAAAGGAAATGTCATCATCAACAAAAGGTGCTGATACATTCACTTTTCATTTATGAGCATTAGGTCATAATTTCCATGTTTACATTGCCATGTGCAAAAAATTGTATATGAATATATGGCAAATTCACTTTTATTCATATACAATTTTTTACACATGGCAATGTAAACATGGAAATTATGACCTTATGCTCATAAATGAAAAGTGTGTGTATATGTTTTGTACAAATGCTTCCTGCTAGGCATTACATGCTAGGCACTTAGGGTTGCCATATATCCCATTTTTCTGGGATTTTCCTGGATTAAAGCTCAGGAAAATTATCCTGGCCAGTTCAAGAAAAACCATGTAAAAGTCCCAGATTTTTAAATTTGAACAAAGGAAGCAAAATCACACACACACACACACACACACACACACACACACACACACACACACACCAAGGGATTTTTGCAAAGAGTTAATTCACTGCCTCCATGTCTTTCTTTCAATTATCCTGCTTGCAAGTGGCAAAGGCAAAACATCACCCTGAGAAGCCTACCGGGGAGGGAAGATGCTTGCTAACTGGATAATTGGAAGAAAGGCAGGGAGGCAGTGAATTAACTCTTTGCAAAATTCCCTTGACTCACCTTGAGCAATGACGCAGACAAGAAGCATGCTGGAGCACCAGCCCAAAGAACTCGCAGAGCCACTGGAAAAGGAAAAAAAGACGGAGGTTGCCCATCCTGGATGGGGATTCCATGAGGTCTTAGAGCTGTGGCTTCCTTGACATCTGATGCATGCACAGTTTGAAGAATGCAATGACGTCATGTGGCTGTCCCGGTTTGGTGGGAAAGAATTATGGCAACCCTATAGACACTACATGCACATGCATGTTTCACTGTTAGAAAGTAAACAGCACTTTAGAACACCGACTTTTAAAATATTTAATATTACTTACACGAGGGATTAAAATTTAACCTGTGGCTCATTTATAATCATTTTGCCAAAAACTACCGGTGATGAACCATCAAGATAAGGCCACATATAGATACATCATAAGCCCCTGTGGCAACATCACAAGCGCAAGTAACAGCTCTGTTGACTTATCAGTCAAAGCATGCTGACAAAATACCTTGGAGACAGATTTCTGTAAAAATGTTGCTTGACATGTCTTACATTAATAATTTGTGAAATGAGAGGGAGGGAGGGAGGTGATTGATCTACCACTTAACACTTTGTTTGCTATTTTGTCTGACATTTCCCTTGCAGCCTGTTGATCCAGTGCATTCCAAGAGAAAGGGTTATATGAAGATCTGCAGCAAATAAATTGTACGAATGAAAGGCAGATGCTGTTCAATCAGTAAAGGGGTCACCCTTGCTCAAAAACCAGTCATATCTGACTCTAGTTTTCAGTGCTCATCTCCATTTAAAGCGAAAGAGCCAGGGCTGTCTGTGTCTGCAGATGTTTCCATGGACATGTGGCAGACATGACTAGACATGGAATACTGTTTACCTTCTCACTGAAGTGGTACCTATTTACCTACTTTCAATTTCTTGCTGTCGAACTGCTAGGTTAGTAGGAGCTGGGATAGAGACTGGAGCTCAGTCCGTCTTGTAGTAATTCGGGTCTCAACCTGCCGACCTTCCAGTTGTCAAGTTCACCTTCTTAACCACTAAGCCACTGCAGTCACTTCATTTAATCTGTAGTGAACTTTTATTGCTCTAAGAGCACGTGCACATTGGAATACTTCCACTTTTACTTAGTAAAAGGTAAAGGTTTCACTTGTTCTAAAGCTAGTCGTATCCGACTCTAGGGTGCAGTGTTCATCTCTGTTTCAAAGCCGAAGAGCTAGTGCTGTCTGCTTCTGCAGATGTTTCTGTGGTCATGTGGCAGGCATGGCTAGACACCGGAGCGCACGGAATGCTGTTACCTTCCCACCAAAGTGGTCCCTATTTATCTACTTGCAATTCCTTGCTTTCAAACTGCTAGGTTGGCAGGAGCTGGGACAAAGTACTTGGGAATCGAACTGCTGACCTCCCGGCTTCCAGCCAGCATCTTAGCCACTTGAGCCACTGCAGTCCAAAGAAGGAAGGAAGAAGGCAGGCAGGTAGACTGGCTAATAACAGATTCTAATTCTTCATTTGCAAGACTGTTGACAAAAGCATGTGTACTTCTTTGCAGGCGCACCCCCCAAAGAAAGACTCAGACACCGGTATATGGATAAAGGCATTGGGCCACTTTTATTGAATAATGCCCTAGTCCGAATTATAACTTTCAATTGGTACTCATCCAATTATAATTCTTTAAGGCAAGCAGGCCGCAGTAACACTGGTAAGGTTCCTCCCAAAATTGCCAATGGCAATTGGCTACAATGTATCCATTTTGTATCAATTTGTTTGTTGACACAAACAAATTGTTGACCGTAGTCAATAAACTATCTACTGACCCCACCCTCTGACGTGTATCCGTCAAATCACGGGGTGATGCATGCTGAAAAGCTCGTGCCATCACCCCTTGCCTGGTTCGTCGTTGACCGGTCAACGTTATTACACCTGTACCTGTCTAAATGTTGGCCAGTCAATTGCGAACCTGCCGGATACCTATGGGTCATAAATCTTTACCTTACCAGTGCTACCCACCACACGGGGAGGCATCCATGATGACTCACCGCCCCCCCCCAAGACCGTCAGCTTGGTCGCCAGGCCTGCTTGCACCACACCCAGACGAGGTACATACCTCCAGCCGACAGGTGGACCCCTTCCCCTGCCTACTGGCAAATTTTTGTAAGCCTATCCTCAGGTGTCCAATGGCTGTCTCCCAGCCATGCTCGAGCAAGGGACTGAGCAACAGCCCTGTCCACTGACTGCCGGAACAGTCAGAACCACGGAGATCCACGTCTCCCCTAAATTGGTGTCTCGGCACGACGTTAGACCATGGCGACCGTGTGTAAGCCACACATGATATAAAACGCCAGGTCGCAGCCCCTCGACAGTTTAGTAGCAGCAGTGATCTGTATAAGATCGTTGCCGCCGAGGTGCCTATTAAGAACATCGGGCGGTCCAGCATCCCCTACGGACATCAGGAATGACAACAGTTCCCGCCCCCTTGTGCCGCGCATACCATACCATCGCATACGTGCGGATGCACACAGCCCAAGTCGGGGTCCACTCCCTGTTGCCGCAGCATATACTGCTACCCAGTGTACATAGCTGTGGCCCACAAGCCCCACTGCCACTGGTGTGTAGAGACACACAGGATCTGTAAAAGAGGAGAAGAGGTTAAGGACATAACTAGGTACTCGTACGGAGAGGGCACGTACATATAAGAAATTGCGCGTACATGCATGTCCGCCTCCGAGTACTCCAAACGTAGCCGCGATCAATGCAACGCCAAATAAATGGGTGCCAAAACGGGCCCCCACACCGCGAAGCGCGGCACCGGTCACCCTTAGTAACATTACTTCGGAAAGGGTAGACCTATCCTGGTGGCAGAAAAACAGGCTGGGGCGCACAGCAGGCACTGTCGAAATTCATGTAGGGCACCAACCGGACAGATGTCTCCAATAAAACGTCGTAGCAGTCTGACTCCACTGCCTACGCCCTGCTGAACAACCTGTGAGGACCATATCCCCACTTGAGCCCACTCATGTGTGACAGAGACATCGTCGAGTTCCAGTGCCCTACGAGACACATCCGCCTTACACAGATGGTACCAACTCTGGCACCCACTCACTGATGCGGAGCACTCCAAAGAAGGCCACCGTGGTAGCCGCATGAAAAAGAGCTGCCTCATACCTGTCAAAACATAGGTTAGGCCAGCCTCGTGCAAGGTGTGTGAGCACCCCTGGGGAAATTGGGTGCTGAGTGTCCGGGGGCGGACACGTTCCCGTGTCCACCCCTCCAAAACATGCCGTATGCGAAAATCGTTCCGGCTGTCAGCAAAACCCCCCACCTTGGCAATAAATGCCAATGCTGACAGCCTTGATGCTATAGTGCGGGGAGCGAGGCCCTGACTGTGTAAATGAACCATGAATTGTAAAACCTGTTCCACTGGAATGGGCCACACCTCTGGCAACTGAAGTTGCACACGGAAGCTATTAAATTGAACGAAAGCATGATGATACGCCTACGCGTGCGGGGCGCCAAGGACATGCCAATCGCCCGGTTCACCTCTCCTCGCCAAATGTCCAAATCTCGGCCGGAAGTGGCGAGGGGAATTCCTCTGCGTCTGGAGCCAAGGCGCGGAACCGGGGGATCTGCAGGCGGGATAAAGCATCAGCAATATCATTATCAATGCCTGGTACATGTCTGGCCCTGAAAAGCACGTTGAGGCGTAGGCTACGTAATACAAATTGGCGAACTAAAGCCATCACCCTGGGTGATTTAGATGTCTGAGCATTGACAATGTGCACTACTGCAGCATTGTCACACCAAAAATGGACCACTGAGTCGGCCCACTCCTTGCCCCACAGCATCAAAGCTCCCAGGATTGGAAAAAACTCAAGAAATGTAAGATCGCGGAGGCGATCCGTGCCCCGCCATTCTGGAGGCCATTGGCCATAAGCCCACCTCCCCTGGAAGTAAATCCCATATCCCAGGGAGCCGGAGGCATCCGACTGCACTTGAAACCTAGGTGAAACTAAAAGGTCGGACCTCCAAAAGGATACCCCATTGAAGTCCCGCAGGAATGAGAGCCAAACCAAAAGGTCAGCCCGCATGCCCCTGGTTAGTCGGACCCTATGATGGCGCCTTGTCAGGCCAGACATGGCATCACACAGGCACCGAGCAAATGCCCTGCCAGGTGTAACCATCCTGCAGGCAAAGTTAAGATGGCCATGCAGTACCTGGAGCTCCCTAAGTGACACCTTACGTTTGGCCAGCAAGGCCAAAATCATCGCAGAGATTTGGGTAACCTTGTCAATGGGTAACCGGGATGCCTGTGCAACCGTGTCAATTTCGATACCCAGAAATGTGAGGGTAGTGAATGGGCCCTCAATCTTTTCGGGCGCTAAAGGGACACCCAGTTCCTGCATTAGCGTCTGAAATGTGGTGAGGAGATGCGTGCACGTGTCCAAGCCCCGTTCACCCATCAAGGTAATGGGCTACAGACCGAGACCCGGACCTGCGAACAAAGGCCCACTGAAGGAAGGTGCTAAAACGTTCAAATGCTGAACAGGATATAGAGCAGCCAAAAGGCATGGCCTTATCTACATAGAACTTCCCTTGGAATCTAAAACCCAATAGCTCAAAGTCCTCAGGGTGCACTCGCAACAATCGGAATGCTGATTTGATGTCACATTTTGCCAGGAGGGCACCCGGACCACAAGAGCGCACCATCCATAGGGCTTGGTCAAAGGACGTATACCTGACTGAACAAAGGTCATCAGGGATAGCATCATTGACAGAATAACCCACCGGGTACGATAAATGGTGGATTAAACGAAATTTCCCCGGGGCCTTCTTGGGTACCAACCCCAGAGGGGAGACCTTCAGGTTGGGAAAGGGTGGCGCAGAAAGGGGCCTGCCACCCTCTTAGCCCCAACCTCCTTAGCAATACTCAGGGCAGCCACCTCCTCTCTACCTTTCAGGGACAGTAAATTGGGTGTATCTTGGGGTCCCCGCACTCCTTTGAATGGGATTCAAAATCCCCACTGGAAGCCCTCAAGGAGGTACTTCGCATCCTCTCTCCATGGATAAGTTGAGAGCCATCGCTCCAACATATACACATTAACTGGGGAGGGGGCCTTTTGCCTGGCTAGCTCCCTCAGCAGCCGCTCTGCCCGCTCCCTGTCCACCTCTACCTCTGCCCCGTGACCCACCAGCCCGTGGACACGCGGCGGCGGCGTGGGGGCCAGCGCAAGAGGGACACTCATGTTTGTATCGGCACTGCCGCTTATTGCACACACCGCTGGCCGAGAAGCTCCAACACAGCAAGCGGGCTGGAACCCCCTGCCCCGCCAGCTGGCGGGAAGCCTGCGTTGGAGCAGCTCGCTGAACAGCATGGCCACAATGGTACCTATCCCCAGGCGCCGGACGCGTGGGGGTCATGTACAATAGCCACAATTTCTGACAGGGCTCATCCCATCTCATCTCCGGGTGCAATGGCACCCTCATTCTGAATTCCTCATCGTAAGCCAACCACGACGGGCCAGGAAAATCCACCATCACCCTGTAAATATTGTCCAAATATTGGACCATAGGAATGGCCAGGTCTGGCCGGGCTCTGAGATACACCGCCATATAAATAAGATATGCGGGCAACCAGTTGGCCCAGGTGCGTGGTGGCTTACGACGGCGGGACAGCTCTTTGTCTTTGTCATCCTGTCCCTCTCTCTCCTCCTTAGTGGGCTCACGGTTCAATAGGGAGAATATATCCACGTACTCCCCCCCCAAATCTTTTCCCTCGTGACCTGGGACAAATGATCACCAAGGGGCAACGAATAACCAGCCGTCGGCAAGCCGTCACCGGCACATTAGGTACCCGGGGCATACACAGCGGAACCTGGACAGTCCCTGCGATGCCCGGCACTGGCCCGGGGGCGGAAACCCCCACCCCCAACGTTGCACCAGTATGGAACCAAGGGGCACTGGGATAAGGTGGCAACTGATGCCCACTCGCCTCGACATTATGAGGCCATGGCCACTGAACCCCACCATTGGAAGTGGACTGTGGTGTGGGTGCATTAACTTGAACCTGATACTCACTAGTTGCACACCCGTGAGCCACCCCCACTGGGGGTTCCGGCCCACGGCGGGCGTCGGAGCTCGCGACCGGAATCGAGCTCTGGGGCCGCACCTGACCACTCTCCTGCTGTAGCTATGGCTGAACAGGGAGCTGCGAGACACCGGCCAGGGTAGGCCGGAGCGTCTCCAGCAGCTCAACCCAGCTAGCTGCTTGCTGTAGCGTGGCGGCCATTGAGGTAGGCGGAGGACCCAAAGGTGCCCCCGCAGCAAATGAAGGGCCACCAGGCACGGGGTTGTGTGCCATCCCTAAGGATGCCTCGAGCACCGCTAAATGCGTTAGCAATGCATCGACTGCCACAGATCCCCCAGTATAAAGTGGGCCAGATGGGCTGGACGGCCCACCAGGCATTGGACCAGGAAACCCGGTATGAGAGCCCGGGCCCGCATAGGGCCATGCCCAAAACTCCGGCCCATGAGGGGCCGGAGGTGGAACGTGCTGCGCCCCAGCACCGGACCCACCCCCGCTGCCCGGGCCCATGGCCGGTATCTGCGGGCCGAGGGCCGAAGTCCCAGAAGGGCCAGCAAAAGACTGACCAGCCGAGGGCCTAGCAGCCTGCATCGCCCCACCGGTATCGGTGGGGGTAGAGCCTCGGCGCGTGGGCGCAGCCCTGGTCCTCCGACCCGAGGGCTGGCCCCCACGTTGCGCAGGGCCAAAAGTCCTCCCCGTGGGCCGCGGCTTCGTCGCCGAGGCCCTCCGGTTGGGAGGCATATCAGAAGGAGGAGGATCCCTTTCCAGGGATCGAAGAGCACAAAAAGGCACAGAGGAGCCAGCAAGCCAAGGCTCCGTGCGAAATCCTTCCTTCCCAGCCAGGAAGGACCAAGGGGGAAACAGTGACGGAGAAAACTTCTCCTCTCCGTCGCTCTTTTTAAAATGGCAGCTCGGCTGTCTCGTGGCCACCCCTTTTATAGAGGGGTGGCCACGCCCCCTAACTCACCCGGATGTCTGAGTCCGGGTTGGGGGGGGCGCAAAGAGCGCGGCGGCCATTTTGGCGCCGCGCTTTCATTCTGTGTTTTTCCCCATCACTGGTAGGTGTTCAGACAGTTTTCTTTCTTTCTCACTTTGATAGATTTAGTTGATGAAGGATGAGTTGATGAAGGATGGGTTCATGGCCCATGAACAAAATATATCTTAATAAAAAGTATTTTCAGAGCACACTCTTTGTGGGAGAAAAGCATTTGTCAATATGTATGCACTTCCATTAAGGAAGACTCCCTCCCCCTGCCCTGAAGAATAAAACAACACCCACCTCACTACCCAATACAAAACAAAGTCAGGAAGAGAATGCAGGCAGGAATCAATTAAACCAAGATAGAGATTTTCCCATTCCTGTTGTCATCTCACCTTTACTTTGTCTGACATGTATTCTCAACTCATTTGGATTTTCTGCTACTGGTCCATGAGAATCCATTTAAAGTGACATTTGAGGAAAGTTTGCTTTGTCGTATTCTGCTGAAATATTTCTAGGACATAAAGGGCAAATTTTGCATAAAAGATAATTCCTCCCATGAATGCAAGAACTCTGAGCAAAAGGAAATTTCTTGTTGGTTAACAAGCAGAATAACGTTGCTGTTCCTCAACCCCTTATCTGAGACGAAGGAAATAAGGGTTTGCATTACTCCTTGAATGGGTCAGAAGGCATATGTTGCACACAGTGCACATGTGTCACATGAGGTCCATGCCAGTTTCACTGTTTAGTATTTCTAGGTAGGGATAGAGAGGAATCTTGTCTGAAACCCAGAAGAACAGCTGCCAGGCCACAATATTACTGGGCTAGAAAGGTCAAGGCTTTGACTCAGAAGAAGACAAGCTCCTTGTTTGTTATGGATTGGGAAAAAGCTCTGCACCAAGGATAGGGGCAAAACCTCTTGAATCTGCAACAGGCTAATTTTATTACCCAGCAAACAGTATCAGGAAGAGAAATGTCACTGCAATATCATTGTGTTAATTTATCAAATGGAAATTTCTCTAGAAAAAAAATGGGAAGCCCTGGTAGTGCAGCGGTTGAACTGCTGTAGTGCAGCCCAAACTGTTGCAGGCCAAACTGTTGCTGTTCAGTCCTGACAGGGGTCAAGGTTGACTCAGCCTTCCATCATTCAAAGGTGGGTAAAATGAGCACCCAGCATGTTAGGGGCAAAATGCTAATTACCTTGTGAACCACCCAGAGAACACACTAATCACTATGGGGAGGTATATAAGTGCTATTGCTGGGGAGGGGGGGGGAGAGGCTGCTTTTTCTTGATGTTGGGATCCTCTCAGTGATGCACTGTGGAAATTTTTACTACCCACTCGGTAGGCATGGCTATCTGTGAGCATGAGTATTTGTGGGCGTGGCCTCAAACCCCCCACCCCGCACCACAAGGAAAAAGAAACAAACAAACAAACCTACCTTGCTTGCAGAG
This sequence comes from Bradypodion pumilum, assembly GCA_035047305.1. NCBI lineage: Eukaryota > Metazoa > Chordata > Lepidosauria > Squamata > Chamaeleonidae > Bradypodion > Bradypodion pumilum. Next base: position 431,522,094 of record JAWDJD010000001.1, read on the forward strand.
ATAAGGAAGAGTCCTAGAGCAGTGGAGGTGAGCAGGGTGAGTTAGTCAGCTGGCACGGGCTGGCCTTCCCTTCCCAGCACTGCCAGAAACATGTCTCTGCTGGTGGCATTGCTGGAAGGTGAGCGGGTTGGTGCTGGCTGGCCTCTGCCTCCCCTTCCCAGCACCGCCTGAAAGTGGCGCTGTTGGGAGGTGAGCAGGGCGGGTTGGTGCTGGATGCCCTCCCCCTCCCAGCACCACCAGAAAAGTGTCCCTGCCAGTGGTGCTGCTGGGAGGTGAGTGGGGCGGGTTGGTGCAGGCTGGCCTCCTCCTCCTCCCAGTGCTGCCGGAAATGTGTACCTGACAGCGACGTTGCTGGAAGGTGAGTGGGGCAAGTTGCTGTGCTGGTGCAGTCTGGCGTCCCCCTCCCAGCACCACTGGAAACATGTTCTATTTGCCTCACCCAGGGCCGAAGGCGCAAAGTAAGTGCAGAGATGAAAGTGCACCTTCGGCCCTGGGCGAGGCAAATGGGACGTGTTTCTGGTGGTGCTGGGAGGGGGAGGCCGAGAGGTGGGCATGGCTGGTCAAGTGGACGTGGCCTGGAATTTCTACTATCAGTTCGCCAGAACCGGTGAGAACCGGCCACAGTGAAACACTGGATCCTCTGCCATCCTTCCCCTTTTTTTTAGCATTTTACTGAAACCACTGACTGATTCTACCATGAACTACAGCCTACATTAAGACTGCATAGGAGTCTCACTGTTTGTTTCAAAGGCTTAACTGGCACTGATCCCAATTTAGGGACTGTCCAGATAGGCATTTTGTCCACTCTTTGGCAGGTGTTTTTGGGATGGACTAGTTTGCTTCTTTTTCCAGCACTCACACATGTTAGATGCTGGAGTGGATCAGCTTATGCCCAAAGCATACCTTTTGAGCTCCCATTAGGGAGTTCTTCTGTTTTAAAAAGGTTGCTTTTATTTTCTTCCCAGGGAACATGGAGCCTTGAAACTGTCAAAGTTGCTTTGGATGTATACTTCAAGCATCATGCAGTACTGTAGCTTACAATTCACTTCAAGATATTGGAAACTGAACACTTGCCATGATTGTTTGTGGAGGGAATATTATTATTTTTATGTGTGCCAGATCATCATTAATATGATGCATCAATTCTGTTAAATTTGAAACTGTCTGTGGCCATGGTTTCAATTACTAGGACACTCAAGTAACTGATTCTCACTGATTGCCTTTTATAGGTGCACATTGACCTTTGGTCTATCGTGTTCTTTTGAGCTACTGTGTTGAACAAGCATTTTTGGCAACCTTCCAGACACTATGCCAGTTTAGTATATCACTTAAAGAAACATCTGAATAAAATCCTTCCAACAGATATTTTGAAATGAAAGAGAGCTCTTTGAAATGACTAAAGTTCTTTGAAGGTCTGAAAGTACTAGCCTTTTATTTTTAAGACAGGAGATGCAATAAAGGTATTTCCCTCTTGTTTACCAATTTAACTTTACATGGAGTGACAGGCATTCAGTCATTTTAATCCACATGTTGATAAATCCAATTCTTTAATTTCTTCACATTTAATCTCCTCCCATTACTGTAAAGCTTCCAACAAGGGGCTACTTCTGAGAACAATTCTAAAACATCAATTAGTACAAAATATTGCCACCAAGCTCTTTATTGGGGCTAATTACCAGAGTGTGACTCCTCTGTTACCACAGATTTAATTACTAGTTTATTTCTGGGCCTTATCATTTTAAGATCCGTTATGGCTTATGTCTAGGCTATCTGAAACATCATATCTCCCTGCATGATCTCTCAAATGTATGATGATTCTAGAACAGTGACCTGGGCAACTTGAGAAAATGTTAAATCAGACAGCTACATTTTGGTGCCTTTGTTTTCTGTGCATGATTAAATTCAAATTCAATTCAATTCAAATTTTAATTTGTACCCCGCCCTACTCAGCTTGTAGGCCAACTCAGGGCGGCTTCCAACATAATTAAGAATACAACAAAACAAAATATAATAAACATACAAAATGTCAATAGAAATAAATATACATTCGGAACAAAAAGATAATAATTTTTTTTTAAAAAAAGTACTCAATCATACCATTCCTTCTTTTGCTTCTCTTCCTTCTTCTGTCAGAACATCTTTTGACAGCACTACTACTATTTGTTGAAGGAGAAGAAAGCTGTCAAGGTCACTGAGGTGTTCCTCAATTAACACTTCAAATTACTCTTGTGAGGTCCAAGCCTCTTTGGTTGACTTCCAGCTGTCAGAACTGCTTGAAAAGGACTGTCAAGGAACAGCCTGCTGAGGATTGTCTGACCTTAGGTGTCATTGGTGATGTAAGTATATTTAATGGTGTTCAGAGTTGTAAGGAGTGTGTGTGGAGAAAAAAACTATGGATGTAGCTGATTTCTGTTAAATCAGAGTTTGTGTCCCCACATCCATTGCAGTTTTACTTTTAAGAAGAATTAAAACCACTGAATATGTGTGTAGTGTTTTGTTTTGTGTTTTTTTTGGGGGGGGTTGTTGTTTTTTGACAAAAGTCTTCTGGCAGTGCCCAAAAATACCTTTACATTGTGTGGAGTTTGCTGCATCCCTTCCAAAAGTGACTGCACATTCATTTAATTTGTCCTGAATTGCCTTCAGTGATGGCAGATGGTAGCCAAATATAACTATTTATTTAATTATTCATTCATTTAATTTTAATTAATTTTCTCCCTTTTTTGGGCCAAGGGGAGCTTACAATACACATTTAAAAATACAGCTAAAACTGACAATTCAATTTTAATTACAGGTTGGACTTGATTGCCTAAAAGGCCCCTTCCAACTCAGTTATTCTATGATTATCGTATAAAACATACATTACCATTGTGTCCTTAGTCTTCTACCATTCCACTTCAGTGGGGCAAACTTGAGACAGGCCTATGCATTTCCTCAACACATGATAATTATATATTCCTCTGCCTTCTTTACATGACTTCTTTGGAAACCAATAACCATTCTCTATATGTGATGTTGTTGCATGATCTTCATATGCAAGAAAATAGTGTTGAGGTTGATTTTACTTTTCTGTGTAGTTCCCAAGACAACAAAATCTAATCCAGTGTTTCCCAATCTTTGTTTTTTGGACTTCAATTCCCAGAAGACTAAATCAATTCCCCAAAGTACTGATCAACCAATGTACTGATTTGGGCTTCTAGGAATTGAAGTCCCTTGGGTGTGTGCCCCACATTGGGAACCACTGATCTAAGCCATCATGTATAGGAATGATGATAAAAAGGAAGCCAGTTCCATGGTGCGGGGGGAGATGAATCTTCAGCTGCTATTTATCATTGTCAGGGAAGGATAATGCACCATGGTCAAAATCTAAATTCTAATATGCTGGCTATTATTTAAAAGTGGGAATTCTAAATACATTACACATAATCAAATTTGGAAGACAAAATATGAGAAGGATTGACTCAACAGAGGAAGTCATGACCTTGAATTTTCAAGAACTGAACAGGACTGTCAATGATATGACATTTTCGAGGTTACTCATTCAGAGGGTCACCATGAATCAGAAATGATTGAAGGCAAACAATAACAGCAAGCATACAATACCATCACTTGTAGTTTGACTTCAGGAATAAGTAAATACCTCTGCATGGGAAGGAAGGTTCTGATTTCCTATGCTGGTTTTACATATATGCCAGATTCAAATTTATGACATTTAATGTCTCATTTTTATCTTGTGTTGATTTTGCTTGGAGCCTCTGTCTAACATACAGTATATCTGAAAATAAAAAGTCACAATTTGAGCACAGGAGTAGAAGGAGTAAAAGCACGTATTTACCACTTAAAAATGTAATCCAAATACCCAATAAATTCATCTGTATACAGCATGTGGCTCTTTTGATGTGGTTTAGGATTCAAAATAGCTGCCACTATCCTTTTTAAAAAGTGAAACATCATCCCTTGTGTAAAACGAAATAAAAATGCAAAGTTTGGGGTTTTGTTGGTAATTGCTTTGCAGTCTCTGGATGGGTAGCATTCCATAAAATTCCGTATACAATTTAACCATAGACTGAAACCTACCATCTTTATGTCAGCAGAAGATAATATAGCTGAAGTGCATATCCGTTGCAGGTGAGGGGCAGGGAGATTGTATTTATTGCCTACTGGCTAAGGGCAGATTGAAATGGGAATTTCAAGGGTTTCTTGAGTAGCAATTCATAGAGGTCAACGCTCAATATTCCTGGTTTTATTAATCTTGCAAGACTGATATGAAATGTTGCTGGATATTAACTTTCCCTATATCACCTGTCTGCCTGTAACATCTCATTGTTGCAGTCCATGAAGTTCAAAGAGAAAATGTTTCTTCTTGTAATATCTCTTATTCCTCCGTGAGACTGATGGTCTCGTCTTTTGTCATTAGTTATATAAATGCACATCTTACCTCCTGTCTTTCAGGAAATAAGAGAATACCAATGTACCAGCATTTGAGCTGATGCTAATATTCATCAGATATAGCTTTGGGGGAACTTGTTTCTTGTACCTGAGCCAGGACTGAAGTCAATTGAAGCTTTATTCTTGTGGCAGGAAAATAGAAAGAGTGCCCAGTTCTGCAGACTGCCACTGCTGCCCTTCTGCCTTGTCTGTAGCTTTCATTCTATGGCCTATTTGCTGGAAACTAGAGTTTTCTTGGTGGAGTAGAAACCCATGGTGAGGATTGGACCAGAGATTTATCCTGGTCTGACAGTTTATTTTTATAGTCACAGAGCAGTTCAGAGGGTTTTTAAAATAATATTTATCTATTATTTTATTTGGCCTCTTTCTCATTCATAATTTATAGCAAGGTGATTAATGGAACATACAAAGAGTGCCCAGAATGTATGCACATTTTAAGAGATTTTATAACTGTCTTACTTTTTTGAAGTTGATTTGAATTATGATAGCAATGTGTAATATGAGGTTTGATCAAAAGAATGAATGCCAGCATCGCTGTGTGACAGGGACAGTCAAAGAAAATGGCGACTGTTGTGTTGTCATTGAAGGAGCACAAGACCATTTTGAAGTGCTATATGAAATTCAAGAATGTTGTGGAAGCATGACGACAATGGAGGTGTGAGTATGCAACAGAACCCTCCGACATGCCTAACAATTGCATGCATTCGTGATAAGTTTGAGATGCATGGTACTGTGTGTGATGTGCACAAGGAAAGATTCAGGAAGCCTCACACAGCAACAAGTCCTACTTCCTCTGCTATGGTGTTGAAACAACTTACAAACTCACCAAATAAGTCTTTTTAGGTACAGTTGACTTTACTTCCAACAAGATGGTATCTCAGTGCATTTCCACAAGACATGAGAGCTTACCTCGATGAAAATTTGCCAGGACAATGGAAAGGATGAAGAGGTATGGATGAGTTTCACCCATATTCTCCTGACTTAACATCACTTAACATCCTTTGACTTCTACCTATGGGAGACTTTAAACAATGTGGTGTATGGTAGAAAACCAGCTACATTGGTGGTATTTTGGGAATGAATTGAAATGGCATTCACAATGATAAAAAGTGGACACTTTGGTCAATGTTGCTCAAGCTGTAGTTTGCCATAATCAGAAGTGTCTGGACACTGATGGTAACCACTTTGAGTGCCTCTTGTAATTGCAGAAGTAAAACGTGACTTGTATTCTTTTGTTCTCGGTATATATTGAGTATTATGATTTTAATAGTTTTTCCTTTCTTAAAATGTGTATACATTTTTGGCATAGTATGGCACTTTGTTCACCCCTTGTTTGAAATCCAGTCATATCTGACTCTAGGGTTCAGTGCTCATCTCTGTTTATAGCCAAAGAGCCAGGGCTGTCTGCATTTGCAGATGTTTTCACTCTAAAAATGGGATGGGGCATCTTATGGGAGATTCTATCTACTTCTGATTATGTTAATTAGGTCTCCTCAAAGAATATTTTTAAAAGCATGGCTTTTTGCCAGGAAGATTGTTTGGTAATCATCACCTGTCCAAGGAGATAGAAATCTGTAAAAAAACTTAAAACATAATTAGTGACATGAAATAAAAATGATTTATATAACTTCAGATATGAAACTAGACAGTAGTATTTATAAACCTATAAATTTTAAAGCTTCAAATCTAATTTGAAAGCAGTTTAGTGATGCTACTGAAGGAAAACAGCACAAACAGAAGGTTCCTTTGATTATCAGAATGTTTGCTCCTGAAAATTAGAGCACAGTCATTTATCAGGTTTTGACTCAAGGCTAGAATCAGTTCAAGATATTCAAAAACTAATTTAGTATCATATATGTCAATCAAGTTTTGGGAAAGAAAAAAACGCAAGGCAATATGCTAATATAAATTTGAAATATGCATATGCTATTGTGATGTAATGTGGGAGCAATGAAGAATCACTCATCACTTTCACATTGAAATGCATAGCTTCCTTTGTAAGCAGTAGTGTAATGAGCCAGGGCTCTCAGGGTTAAAGCTCTGGGACATTTTCAGAAGTAGGAACTATGACTTCATACATCAAGTTCTTCTGAGTTAAGTTGCAATCTTCAATGGAGTTGAGAAAGAGGCTGATTTTCCTAGGGAAAGTATTCCCTGTATCTGAAGGTGTCTTTGTCTTATTTGGCTAATTAAGGGTCGTTGGCTAATACCCAGGTGGTGGTGGGTGAACATAACTGTTGTGTTAAAAGAACTGTTACTCATTGGATGAGTAATTAGGATATTTTAGGTGAAACTAACATACTGAATTTAAAAAACCAGATATACCTGAGTCAGACTTGTTTCATCCTGTTTTTCAACTGGCTTTATTATCTCTTCTTTGCATAACCCTGCCAACTGGCAACACAGACAGTCTTATCTCCCACATTCCATGCACATAGGTTATTACTTATTTTATAGATGAGTTGCTAGAAAAGAGATATCTGCTTGTTTCAGTATTCAGGGTGAGACACTTTAAGTCTGCAAAAAATAAGTCTGATTGCAAGCATTGAAGTCATTGTGGTTACATTTGGAAATATCATCATTTCAGACCCAAAATACTTGCTACTTGCTACTTTCAATCACCTTCAGCCTAGCTTCTGTGTACTCATGTCACTCTGAATTTAAATTTCACTATGTCCCACCATCCTCATAAGAGTGCTTGAAGGGAACATGGCAGAAAGATTCTTCTGTTGTTGCTCCCAAACTTTGGAACTCCCTCCCATGGGAGCCCAGGCTAGCCCTGTTTCTGTTGTTGTTCTGTGGGTAGGCAAAGACCTTTTTCGTCAGACAAGTTTTCTTTCATTGACTGGCTGCTTTAAAAGTAGGCTGCTATGTTTTTGTTCTTTCTAGTGTGTTGTAAGAATGGTTTTATTCACTTATTTTAATATTATATTTTAAACATTATTTTAATACTCTAACTTATGATGTGAAAGGTGGCATGTAAATATTTTAAATAAATTATAAATAAACTAGCATATTTGTGCCCAGCCAACCGGGCATTTTTACTGTGTGTGTTGGTGGTTAGGGGTGGTTTTGGGTATGCACAAACCCCACCCACCCCCAATACAATACCACTCCAACCACCAACACACACATTAAAAATTCCTGGCAAGGCAGGAGTGTCGTGTTATGTGTGTGTGTGTGTGTGTCTGTGTGTGTCTGTGTGTTGGTGGGTGGAGCGGGTGGGTGGGGGGAGGGTTGTCCCGCGGTGAGTGGGTGGGTAGTGTTTCCCATGTTTTGTGTGTGTGTGTGTGTGTGAGAGAGAGAGAGTTCTCTCTGGGTTGGCTGGGAATGAAACCATCGTTCCCAGCCAACCCAGAAAGAAGCGATTCCTTCTGTTTGGGAGGCAAAGGCACCTTTGCCTCCCGGAGAGAAGGAATCCACATCACGGAGAGGCTTTGCTTCTCTCTGGGTTGGCTGGTAATGGATCTTTCGTTCCCAGCTAACCCGGAGAGAAGTGAGTCCTTCTTTTTAGGAGGCAAAGGCACCTTTGCCTCCCGGAGAGAAGGAATCCACATCACAGAGGGGCTTTGCTTCTCTCTAGGTTTGCTGGGAATGGAACTTTTGTCCCCAGCCAACCCAGAGAGAAGCGATTCCTCTTTGGGAGGCAAAGGCACCTTTGCCTTCTGGAGAAAAGGAATCCACATCACGGAGGGGCTTTGCTTCTCTCTGGGTTGGCTGGGAATGGAACTTTCATTCCCAGCCAACCCAGAGAGAAGTGAGTCCTTCTCTCTGGTAGGCCACGAGGCACTTCAGCCTCTCCTTTGTTCATGCAGGCATCGAGGCCACATCGCCCACAGGGATGAAGGAGAGGCCGGTGCTTCTTCCTACACAGAAGGCCGCACTGAGAGTGAAAGTTTCAGAGACCCAGCCAGAGTCAGCAAAAGGTAAGTGCGGTCAGTGGGGGTTATTGAGTGAGGGGGAGCAAGGTGGGGTGTGAGGATGGGGTCATGGTTATCGGTACCATGGCTCCCTCCTCCCTAACCCCCACCAACCGTACCTACCTTTTTCCAGCTCCAGATGGGTCTTTGAAAGTCTTTCCCTCCCGTCGCAGACTTCTGCATTGGGAGAAGCACTGGACTCTCCTTCGTCCCTGTGGGCATTGAGGCCACGTCGCCCACAGGGATGAAGGAGAGGCCAGTGCTTCTCCCTACGCAGAAGGCCACGACAGGAGGAAAAGACTTTTAAAGACCCATCCGTAGCCGGCAAAAGGTAGGTGCTGTCGGTGAGGGTTTGGGAGGGGGGGCTAGGTGATGGGGCAGGGGGTGGCATGGTTACCGGGGCCATGCCTCCCCCTCCCTAACCCCCACTGACCACCCCTACCTTTTCCCGGATCCGGATGGGTCTTTGAAAGTCTTTCTTTCCCTCCTCTCAGCCCGGCGTGGTTTGTCATTTAAAATCACCATGCTGAGCTTTCCCAGCCTCCTCTGCACTCGCGTCCCTCAGTGTGATTGGCTGAGGGGTTGCACAGCACAGAGGACTCTGGGACTTGTAGGGGTTTTTTTTCGGTTGCGGTCGTGGGGTGGCTGCCCCACTGGTGACCTCCGGACCCCCATGCCGTTGGTGAGGCGGGGGTTAAGGTAAGTGCAGAGGGCTTGGTTGGGGATCGTTGGGCCGGGTGCGGGAGCCTTTGAATGAACCCAATGGTTAAGGGGCCTTTTTATAGGTACAGATAAGTGAAAAATATAACATCAGTGTTATAGGGGTTTTTACCTGTTTTATTTGTTTTTACTTGTTGTAAGCTACCCAGAGTTGGGTTCGCCTGAGTGGGCGGCATAAAAATTTAAAAATTAAATTTAAATGAATTAAACCACTAGGTTGATGGCAGGAAAATGCTAAAATAATGTGTTGGTTCAAGCAGCAGCTTTATTTGGATGGTGACTCCCATCATCTCATTCTATCACATTCAGAAGTGAGATCACTATGCAACATTTTCAGGAGACTGGATGGTTGCCATGGAAAGGAGGAGTTGGGGACTTCCACTTATACTTGTGAAGACTGCAGTGGCTCAAGTGGCTAAGACACTGACTGGGAGGCGGAAGGTCAGCAGTTCGATTCCCGAGTACTGCAGGATGGAATGAGCTACCATCTTTGTCCCAGCTCCTGCCATCCTAGCAGTTCGAAAGCAAGAAATTGCAAGTAGATAAATAGGGACCACTTCAGTGGGAAGGTAGCAACATTCCGTGTGGTCCGGTGTCTAGTCATGCATGCCACATGACCACGGATACATCTGCAGAAGCAGACAATGCTGGCTCTTTGGCTTTGAAACAGAGTTTCAAAATCTGAAACTCCGATTTTTTTGTTTGACAACTTTATTGGAATTAAAACTTATTGCTACAAGATTGAATCTTTAACTTTGAGAAGTTATATATCAAAGAAACTTCATCATTTATACGAGAGTTTACTCTTTATTACAATCAGCACTTCAGAAACTACTTATAGCTGTCCAATTACGCAGACGTGATTCTTCTCCTCCTCCACCACCACCACCACCACCACCACCACCACCACCAAGACTAGCAAGAATATATCTTTGGAAACTGGTGCATTATTTAGGGAGACTATGTGTCACTGGTTAGGATGCCTGGATTTTCATAGTCAAAGACGTGTCAGATTTTAATGTATCATCCATATTGTTTAGTGAATATACAAGAGGGGGAAAAGCCAACCCCATTTTCTACTCAGCTTCTTCTTGCCTAAAAGACAAATGATATTTCCTTAACAGAATGTTTGGTAGATTCCTTCTTGACTGTAGGAGATGAGTGCAAAGTGAAAAGTGTTATTAGTATGTATGTAACAGTTTGCATCTTCCAAGAGCCTCATAGACATAATTGGAACTGACAAGCAGAGGTGTGAGGGTTATAAAAAGAAGCACCCAGGGGAAAAAACTTCACGTCATGCTTTCTTTCCTCTAGATGATCTTTTGTAAAGTATTTAACATATTTCAAAATGCAGAACTGGGAAACTTGTAAAGAAAAAAAAGCTCCTAAAACGTATGGAAGGAAGTGCTTCATTATAACAGTGCTAAAAGATTAGATGCCAAGGTGGGGTCAAAATGTTTGAGCATCTTTTATACATGAACAAAGATGCCCACACTTAGCAAATGCTGTTGAAATATAGTTTCCTGGTTCATGAGTCTGCAACAGCCAGTTTCACACCCTAATTGTATCACCTACTGTCTTCTCTAGCTGCAATGCATTTCATTTAGTGTCCTTTTGTAAAAATATGCAAACAATTGTAAACACAAGGAATAGATGGAATGAGCCAATTGTTTCTGCAAAAAGTGTTTTGCCTCTTTTCTAGAAATACCACACACCTAACTATCATTTCATTTTCATTTCATTTCACTTTATTTTTGTATACCGCTTAATTCAGCCCGAAGGTGACTCTAAGCCATACCTGTCAAGTTTCGGGAAATTTCTGTCAAACCCCCATATTTTACACTATTTCCCGCCATCATCCTTTATTAGTTAGACTGTAATTAGACTGGAGGCCAACACAGGATAAGCATAGCTGTCCAGTTTCCCATTTTGGATGGGAAATTTCCCTTATTTGACAGGAATTTCCCGAAACTTGGCAGGTATGCTCTAAGCGGTTTACATCTGATGCATGCTGTCTGCACAGCAGACAGAAGCAGGAAAGTGAAAAAGTTACAGTAATAGCAATATAGAAAATCAAGTAATCATACACAATACAATAACAATAATCAAAAACAATAATCAAAGTACACATGGCCAAAGGTCCAAATACAAAATTAAGCAGATGCAGCCCGCACTTACATCAAAAACAGATTCCAGACAGACAGAAGTCCTCTAGAATAATGGCAAGCAACGGTCACAGGTGGCTTCCATCCCCAGAGCGATAGTGCGGCTCTAGGGAGAGCACGGGACCCCTCATGCAGCGGCAGTGGCAGTGGCTTTTCTTCCCTTTGGGCCAAGCGTGGCTGTGAAGGGGGGCTGCAACTCACAGTTGGCTCCCATCCCCAAAGCGATGGCGCAGCTCCGGGGAGAGTGCAGGACCCCTCGTGTGGTGGCAGCGGCTTTTCTCCCCTTCAGGCCAGGCGTCGCTACGAAGGGGGTGGCGATGGCAGCTCACAGGTGGCTCCCATCCCTGGAGCAATGGCGAGGCTCCGGGGAGAGTGCGGGACCCCTCATGTGGCATACTGTGATAACATTCAGAAATCAGAAATATATATTGCCATTAAAGTGGAGAACCATTCCAACAAACTTTGTACAAAGACATCTGTAGAGGCAGTTGACTCCAACGAATACCAGAACATCTGCGGATGAAAAATTAAATAGCAGGTAGAATATACAGGTAGAAAAATGAAATGACACAGTACTGGCAATGCTTCATGCATCTCTGTTTTGTGGTTTTTGCTTGTTCATTTTTATTTTTGTGTGCAAGGTTGAAAATAAAGAAATCTAGTTAAACAAAGAGATATGGTTTCAACTTTTGTTTTTAGTATTTTATTTTCCCACCCATCAAATAAAGAGGCGAATCACATACAAGGTTTTTGGTCAAAAATTTGGACCAGAATTTGATTTAAATTAATTAAACCTACAGGGGCCCCTGATAGTGCTATACCTAGTACCAGAGCAGGGAAAGCTAATCTCTCCCTCTCTGGTCCAGATGGGCAAATCCTTGCCCCTGTGTAGTGCTAATCCTTGCCAGCTAGTGTCCAGACTGGTTGTTAATCAGGAAGACAACTATGAAGCCATTTCCAACTCAGTTTAAATGAACCAATGTTGGACAACCTCCAAAGTTGTCTCATGGTATGTCTTGTATGCCCACCTAATTTGCATAAATTGTGCCAGGCAATCAGTACCTCCTTGTTAATAGATGTCCTAAAGGATTCACTACTACCCCAATCCACCCAGGACTGCCTGACAGCAATTGTGACCTAATAAGTATCCACAACCACCTCCACTAATTGTCAGTAACTAAACCAGAGTAGGGTAGGTGAAAAGCCACCAGGCCTCCTGCAGCCAATCTGGAAGCTAGGCTTAAAAATTCCTATTGACCCCTTAACACTGACCCTCTAAGTCAGTGATGGTGAACCTTGACACTCCAGGTGTTCTTGGACTTCAATTACCAGAAGCCCAAGTCAGCACTCCTGCTGATCAGAGCTTCTGGGAATTGCAGTTCAAGAGCACCTGGAGAGCCAAGGTTCACCATCACTGCTCTAGGTACTCTGGCCAAGAGGATGGGCAGGTGGGTCATCAGCATTCGGCATGCTAAAGAGGTGGTGACCAGGGCATAGACAGCCTAAATAGGCTCTGCCCCTGCCTGTTGTGCTTCATGGGTGACAAAATAATTTGTCATCCTGCCCGTCCGCCTCTTCCTCACTGCTTTAGCACCCCCATCATGCAGTCTGGCTAGCAGACCATCTCTGGGTGCACATTTTTTCCTAACAGAGTTCTCTGTGTATGCTTCTCTATGAGGAAGGTGAAGATTTGCACAGTTCCTCATTACCTTGCATTGGTTGAAATCCTGTTTGTGTAAGTTCTGCAGTGCAAGACTGATTATTTTATTAGTCAATGCTATTGTCTGGAAATTAAACATTCTGTCTCCTACTCTAGGGCCCTTACTTAACCTGAATAATCCCTTTTTTCATTAGGAACCTGTGGGGCCATAGGACAGGGTCAAGTCTTCAAAAATCACAGCCAATGGTAGATTTATCTCAGCAGTGGTAATTTTCAGAAATTAAAAATTGCTCTGCCCACTCCCCATCTCACAGCTCCCAATGACTTCCTCATAATCAAAGGAATTTCATGGGAGCTTTGAGACCTGGTGTAGTGGTGGTCAGAAATGTTATGTTTCTGGAAAATCATGTAGTGTGTTGTGTAGCTGCATGAACAGAATTTTTGCCACTCTGTATACAATTTGCTAGCTATGGTGAGCATATATATTTCATAAGAATACAGAACTTGTCAACTCTTGATTTAATACAAAGGCAATTTGTGTAGTTCAGGGGACTTAACATAAATGTCATATACAACTGTAAGTGGTTGTTACATTTTAATTGTTTTTAGTGTTTTAAGAAACAGAGATATGTCTTCTGTCATTGTTGTTACGAGATGTCAAGTCAGAACCAGTATCTCCAGTAGAGCTTTCAAGATAAGTGAGATATTTAGAAAATCATTTTACCAGTTACTTACCACCAGTAAACTTCCCCGGCTGAGATAAGATTCCAACCCAGGCCTCCCGATTCCTAGTCTGTCACACTATCCATGACTTCACACTGGGTATAATTTTCTGTAATTAGCAAGTGGTCAAACCTTACAAGTTGAGGGAATCTAGTGTGAACTATGAACAATTTGCCCTTTGGCCATTATCTGGTCTACTGCACTATATACTTTATTTGCTGCAGTCTAGGCCAAAAACTGAGCTGTAGGTCTCTGAACTCAGATCTAGAATCAAGTGTGGCTCTCCATTCCATTAACTCTAAGAGGTACAAAAATCTGTCAGCTACATCCCTCCTTCCACTAATTACTTAGATGTCTAGTGGCAATTTTTTTCAACAGTATTTTTTGTGAATATGCTAGAATAATTACTATGGAATGTTAGATTGACATGCATGCAGATTTATTTTTTAATAAGAACATAAGAACAGCCTTGCTGGAACAGGCCACAGCCCATCCAGTCCAGCATTCTGTCACACAGTGGCTCACCATTTCCTTCAGGGTATTCCCAAGGAGATGCCTTCACCTGCTTAGGATTCCCTGGAAATGGCATTGAGAGATATCCTGCCTATCTCTCCAACCTGGAGGTTGTCCTTAGGTATCCATAATTATAGCCATTGATACCATTGTCCTCCATGAACTTGTCTAATCCTTTCTTAAAGCTGTCAAGACTGACAGCTGTCACCACTTCTTCTGGCAGGGAGTTCCATAGACCAGTAATCCTCTGGGTGAAAAAGTACTTTCTCTTATTTGTTTGAGAACTAGTACCCAAAAGTTTCATCGAGTGTCCCCTAGTTCTAGTGTTATGCGATAGGGAAAACAGTTTTTCCTTATCTACTTTGTCCACACCGTGCATGATTTTATAAACTTCAGTCAGGTCACCTCTTAGACACCGTCGTTCAAGAGTGAAAAGGCCCAACCGTTGTAGCCTCAGATGGTAAGGAAGGTGCTTCAGTCCCCTAATCATTTTGGTTGCCCTCCTCTGCACTTTTTCCAACTCCATAATATCCTTCTGGAGGTATGGCGACCAGAACTGTACACAGTATTCCAGATGGGGCCTCACCATAGATTTATAAAGAGGCAAAATGACACTTGCTTACTTATTTTCTATACCCTTCCTAATGATCCCTAGCATTGAGTTTGCTTTTTTCACTGCTGAGGCACACTGGGTTGAGACCTTCATGGAGCTGTCCACCAGGACACCAAGATCCCTTTCCTGGTTTGTCGCAGAGGGTTCAGAACCCATCAGTTTATAAATGTAATTGGGGGTTTTTGCCCCAACATGCATCACTCTGCACTTACTAATGCTGTAGCTCATTTGCCACTGTTTTGCCCACTCCCCCAGTGTCAAGAGATCCCTCTGGAGCTCCTCACAATCTCTCACAGTTTTCACTACCCTGTATAATTTAGTGTCGTCAGCAAATTTGGCTACCTTGCTATTTACTCCTACCTCTAGATCATTTATGAAGAGGTTGAAAAGCAGGGGTCCCAGTACTGAACCTTGGGGGACCCCACTCTTTATTTCCCTCCACTTGGAGAAGTGTCCATTGAGTGCTACCCTCTGTTTCCTGTCCCTTAGCCAGTTTCTGATCCAGAACAAGACCTGTCCCTTTATTCCATGACTGGCAAGTTTATTGAAGAGCCTTTGGTGCGAGACCTTGTCAAAAGCCTTCTGAAAGTCCAGATAAACAATGTCAACTGGATCCCCCTTATCCACAAGCTTGTTGACACTCTCAAAAAATTCCAACAGATTAGTGAGGCATGATTTGCCCTTGCAAAAGCCATGTTGGCTCTTCTTTAGTAGCTCCTTCTCTTCTATGTGCCTATTAATTCTATCTTTTAGGATGGTTTCCATCACTTTACCTGGGACACATGTCAAACTGACAGGTTGGTAATTTCCTGGATCACCCCTGGATCCCTGCCTCTTGCCCTGCAATTTCCCTTCCGCTGTTTTGAAAACAGCCCTTGAAACAACGGAGGGGAAATTGCAGGGTGAGAGGAAGGGATCTGCCAGGGTAGGCTCCTCCTCTGACAGATTCCTGCCTCTCGCCCTTGACATTCTTCCTCTGTTGTTTGGAGGACTGTTTTCAAAACAGCGGAAGGAGAATGGCAAGGGTGAGAGGCAGGAATCCATCAGGGAAGGAGCCTACCCTGGCGGATCCCTGCCTGGTGCCTTCTCCTGGAGGGAAGTGGCTCACTGCCCTCAGTTGGTGGGGGCAAAAATCTTTCACCCCCCACCCCCTGTGGAAGGTGAGCACTTCCCTCCGGGAGGCAAAGGTGGAACGGAGCGCTGTTCTTGGCCTTTGTCTCCTGGAGGGAAGTGGTTTGCTTCCCTCGGTTGGCGGAGGCCAAAGCTTTCATCCCCTGCCCCCCGTGGAAGGCGATGGCTTCCCTCCGGTTGGCAAAGGCAGAACGGAGTGCCATTTTTGGCCTTCCCCTCCCAGAGGGAAGTGGTTTGCTTCCCTCAGTTGGCAGGGACTGAAGTTTTCACCCCCCGCCCCCCATGGAAGGCGACTGCTTCCCTCCAGGAAGAGAAGGCAGAACAGAATGCCATGCTTGACCTTCATATCCTGGAGGGAAGTGGTTCACTTCCCTCATTTGGTGGGGCCCAAAGTTTTCATCCCCCGCCCCCGTGGAAGGTTATCGTGCGCCAGCCATTTTTTTAATGCATGTGCAGGCTGTCCTGCCTCCTCTGCACTCATGGCTACCTAAGGACAACCTCCAGGTTGGAGAGATAGGCAGGATATCTCTCAATGCCATTTCCAGGGAATCCTAAGCAGGTGAAGGCATCTCCTTGGGAATACCCTGAAGGAAATGGTGAGCCACTGTGTGAGACAGAATGCTGGACTGGATGGGCTGTGGCCTGTTCCAGCAAGGCTGTTCTTATGTTCTTATGTCCTTCAGCCTGATTGGCTGAGGGATGGCACAGCGCAGAGAATGCTGGGAAGCGTAGGTTTTTTTGTTCAGGTTTGTGGAGCATTGGCCCCACTCTTGGCTTTCGGACACTTGCGGCGATGCTCGCAGGAACAAAAGGTAAGTCTGGCCGGCTCATTACGGGATAGTAGGGATGGGTGTGGCCACACATGTCAGACACGCACTGCCCATCTACCACTTAATAGGTAAAGATATCATTTTACTTCTGCTCAGATATTTATTGAGAGAGGTATATTAAACTGGACAAAAACGAACAAAGTTATATAGATGTAACCTTGACAATATTTCAATTCCTCAGAGATACTTCAATACAAAGTCAAGTTTTGTTTACTCATCTGTTCAAAAGCAGAATGTTTCCAATGTGAAAAGCACCATCTAAAAACATGTTACAATGTCTAATAATTGGCTTCTTGGTTCAAATATAATCAGCAGACCATAATTTAATAGTCAGCTATTAGCGTTTGCCTGTGCATTTGATGATTTTGTGTTCTGTGTTTAGAGATCAGAAAAAAACAAGATGATAAAGCACTAAAACCATAGTTTGGGGTTTTCCTCCCATAGACAGATGTTAGCTGGTTGTGCTTAGAATTTCTTAGCAGTGTCTTATTTTAAAAAGAATACAGGCCAGGACTGTATTCCAGGAACCAGTTTTATTGATTCTCTTGGGTATATCTATTGAAGAATACACTCAATAGATACAAATAGAGACTCCTTATTTATTTTATTCATACCCTGAAAGTTCTCAAGGGGACCAGAATGGTTTCCATAATTCTTCCACATATTTTCTCATTCAGGCTCTAGACATGGCCATCCCTATAGTTTCAGAAATGGAGCAAAATAGTTACATGCATCAGCATAATATTGTCAGTACATAATTATTGTTTCTTGTTTTCTTATAGGTTAGTTCCCAAGCAAGGCTAATGCTGATCGTCTAGCAATTATAGTGACGCTGACTTCTTCTTTTTCTGATACATCGTCTTCTCCAGACCTTTAGGAATTTGTTCGGAAAATCTCATTGTGTCAGTTGGTGGTTGCTATGACAGAGGTATACATATCAGTATAACTATTTGATCTCTTATACCATCCTAAGTCAAAAACAAGAAGATAGTGAGTGAAATTGTGGGATTTTCACTGAGAAATTATGTCACACTGACGTAACACAGGAGTTATGGGGTAGGCAGAATAGGCAAGGTTAAATGAAATTTTGGAGGCTTTATTATTTTGTAATTTCATTGATGAATTCTAACCTTATGTTTTATTTTTCTTTCACTGCGGCTCTTCCACAAAGAGTGGAGGCTGAATTCTTCATAGTGGATACCTTCCAGAATGTTTTGAACTGATATCACTGTGTCTCCCCTAGCACACCATTAGTGATGCCTGCTTTTGTAATTTGCACTATTAATGTGTTCCTTGAGAATATTGGGAAAGGAAGTACTGTATTTGGTGAAAGGTGAAGCTATATGAAAGTCTGCCACTATCTATGGTAAGGAGGTAAAAAAAGCTAAGAAGCTACGGCTCCTGGAAAAAAAACAATAGTTATCGTTAGGGATGTGTGGGAGCCCCCCAAACTGATCTGTGCCAGAAGACAGGACACACAGATCAGAGCTAATCCACTCTGTACCCTTTTGGCAATACTCTCACTTGATCTTTGTCTGGGTTAATTTGTGACAATTGTGAATAACTCATTATTCCAAATGGGATAATGCAAATGGTTATAACTGGATGGTTTAGGCATAAGCCATTGGCAGACTGCAGATCTACAAACTTTGTTTTATTTCTATCCCACCACATTTTGTTCCAAGCTACCAGGTGACAGTCACAGTCCTAAGCAAAGGTAGGATGGAGAGATTTTAAAAGGGCAATGGACACAGTTGTCTCTGACTCTCTGTTAAAAAGGTAATGAGAGGAACCTAATGTAGTATACTTTACCCACTTCTATATTCTTGTCCTTGTTTTCTCAATCTGAAATTAGCTATGATGCAGTCAAAATAATTTGATGATTTAATTAAAGACTTTGTAACAGGATGAAAGGAAAGGAAGGTTCAGTTCTAAGGTAAGATATCCTTTGTCTTCCTTTTTCTTCTTCCACTTTTTCTTGCAACGTATGAATATTAGGTTTAACCTGAGGAACTCATGGCTGTCCCAGTTTACCCCTTCAATGTCTCTGGAATTTTCATTGCACCACCTGATCAACTCAGAAATGTTCAAGCACTCCTACTTCAGCTCATTTTCCACAATTTTCTGAAGACAGTGCACATCCCTATTAATAATTATCTCCATATTTTGCCAAATTTTCCTGTTGGTGGACTAATAACCAAAATGTCATCCACGGAGTTTACCATGGGAAGATACATTTGTGGAGGTCAGGTTTCAGTCATCCTTGCCAAAAAAATGCCTTTTTTCTCCTTTTTTAAAAAAATTGCCAATAACCAAATCTGCCACCTCTACCTCACCAAACTCTAGCATTGTGTAAGGGAATTCCTCCACATCAGTTATGCAATGAAGTCCTCAATTTTCTTCTTTCATGTCCCAATCAAACCCTGGACAAAATGAAGCCACTTTCTTTTCATTGTCATTGGCCAAACCTATGTCCTCATTGGTGCATGTTTCTGGCAGTAATCAGCAGACTAATACATGAGCTGGATTCTGAATCTTTCCACATTCACATCACATATTGTTGTCCACCAGCAGCCCCCAATTAAGCATGTTGGTCTCCAACCCTCAGCCTACTCAGGGTCTTCCAAGTGATGCTGTGGAGGTTGAGTTCCTCAGCTATATCATCCTTTAATGATCTGCCTTTAATGATGTTCTTAATTAAGTAGAGGAGATGATAATAGCAACACAACACAATGTTAATATCACTTAATAGCTCTCCATTCACACCAAGGCATTGAGTATTTCTGACACCAGCACTTAGTGGTTAAAATGACCAAAGATTATTGGCTTCCCTGATGTATGTTTTTGACCTGCTGACAGTCCACAGATAAGAAAAGAGTTATAATAATACTTTTTTCCCCTAAGGACATAGCCAGGGACATACAGAAGATCACTATTCCTATCATACCTATTCTTGTATAATCTCCATCAATAGCAGAACCTCTGATAATTTAGGAACTAAGAAAAGCTTGAAGGGCCCTTGTTATTGCAGACCACACCAAGTGAACAAAAATTGGTATTTGTTTTTATTTGGCATAGCAGGATGATGATAACCACCAAATGCCACTATAATTTAAAAAAAAAAACACTAGTTATCCACATCTGGAATTCAATATGTATCTCAGAATGAAGAATTAATTTTGAACTTAACTCATGTAAAAGAATTTTCTAAAGTCTTTGAAAGCAGCAAATTGAAGGGGAAACCTGCAGTGGACAAGGTAATATCAACGGCCTTTATGAAGGAAGTGTCATACTCCTCCACCAAGTTGTATGTCTTTGAGGGCAAGATGGCAAGAGGGGATGAAAGGATGACACAGCGATCACTCGCCAGATCAGATTGACAGTTCACATTTTGTCTAAGGTCTAGCTCAAAGGTTATTCTCTTCAGTACAAAAATGCTTAAATGAACATGGGTTAGCTCTCCAGTGAAGATGTCACCCAGTTGAAAGTGATCACAGGTATGAAGGAGGAGCAATCTGGGCTGTTGAGGTCATGGGAGTGTACTAAACTAGAGAAAAGTAAGGCATTGATGTTTTTCATAGAAATATGAACTGCATTTAACCTTGACACGCTACTTTCTTCTCAAACAGCCACAGAACTCTTGAGAACAGGGGGAAACCATTAACACCAACCTGAGCTCTTTGGAGGATGAATGAAATAAAAATGTCATTACTTAGTTCTTCCTCTTTTCTTGATGCATTTTTAGCATGGGAGGTATCTAAACTTTTGTTTTGAAAAGTACCAATTCACAGCTAGAGAGGAAACAGCCAACTGTCAGGTTTGCTAGTGGCCATAGTCAAGCAATAGAAATATTCTCCTGGTAAAGATCATGGTATGATTGCAGGGAATGAAGTATTCTGCATTAACCTGTCTAGTATGACAGACCATGTTTCCATATAACACTGTGTTGAGATTTCCAAAACACAAGTTGAAAACACAAAGCAGGAGTGTAGGTTCAAAATTCTACCCCTGTAACATGGTTGTTAATGATAGAACCTTTTGGAAATTGTTAATCCATGGAATCAACTAAAGCCAAAAGATGTTTGATAGTACATAACAACACCAACACTAAAATCCAGAACACTTTAAGAAGCATATTTGAATTACAGCTCACAAAATTATGGACATAAGTATTTTACTTCCCAGAGTGCATCCCACTGTATTCATTTTCATATAAAGTTAGCAAACATTACCTTTATAGATTTTCCTCTATCTTACATTCTCTTGCCCATAAGATATATGTTGATTTCTTTTCTTTTTGTATGTGTTGACAAGAGAAATGGACATTGCAAAGTCTATTGGGCCACCTTTCATGTTTGTTTGTTTTTTACATTTGGTAGTGTGAAACAGTTAGAACTAAGAGAAATCAGAATGTCTGTTTGAAAGATGTCTGTAGAAGCACAGTAAGTATTTTTAGTGTCTTGTTATTCCCTTTATAAATATTTCAGAGACAATATCAGATGAGGCATTTTATTCTTAAGTTTAATTATCTTCCACTTCCAAGAATTTTCATCATGTCCTTTAAAAAGAAGAGAAAATGAATGGATTAGATTTCATAAATAAATATCTTGCCCTCTTTTAATAATTATTATGCGATGTTCTATGCATTTACAATCCAAGCTTGGGAAGTTAAATGAAATAGGAAACAATATGTTGTAATGTTTTCATTTATCTTTTATTGTTAACCCTTAGTCAGACACACAGGGCAATTTTGGACCCTAGACTCACCAAAAACATTGTTGTTTTGCAAGCAATGATTCCCATGAAGAAGATCTGTCCTCTTCATAGGCAAAAGACACCATGTGGTGTGGTTAGTTTCATATAAGATGGATTGTAGTATATAAGCAGTTTTATCCCAGTTCAGAGAAGAGCAAATTCTTTTGCATAGTCATGGACACAATAAATCCCCAGTCAGGTAATCAGAAGAAGAGTGAGGCTTGAAATGGTAGCTATAACTAGAAGAGATCCTGAAGTGTAAGGATGTATCACTGGATACCAAAGGGAATATTACCTATACCTTGAGTTCTCAACATTTCTAAGCCATGGGCCAAGTCATGCTCCCTCAGACAGTTTTGGGGGCCAGATGGCCATTTCCCCCGCTTCCTCCACCACATGGCACTTCCTGGTGTGGTGGAGGCAGTGGGGGCCCACATGAAATGGTGCCATGGGCTGCGTCCAGCCCATGGGCTGCAGGTTGAGAATCCCTGACCTAATATCCATTTCTATTTACAAAGGTAGTCGGAGACCATCTTTTCAACAGCTTAAAACTAGGAGACATGAAGATACAACATACTTCTCCTTAACTAAAGACCTAACAAGCATTTAACAACATTCAACAGAAAAAAGCCATACATTCACAAGCTCCTCCTACATGTATGAGGTAAAATATCATGCACACCA
Organism: Bradypodion pumilum; assembly: GCA_035047305.1. Lineage (NCBI taxonomy): Eukaryota > Metazoa > Chordata > Lepidosauria > Squamata > Chamaeleonidae > Bradypodion > Bradypodion pumilum. The sequence continues at coordinate 431,544,254 of JAWDJD010000001.1, forward strand.
TGCATGATATATTTGCTTGCAAGGACTTCTACAGAACAATAATTAGCTGATCATTGCATGATCAAACAGTACCATGCAGATGTTTTACTATGAAATGTGGCGAGACCATTTTCTTTTAGATTGGTGTCAGCTAGAATCAACTTATAGAGTGAGAAGATGGAAAGACAAAGGCACTAAATACCTTTGTTAATTTCTGGTCCCAACCAACTCTTTGTTTATTTCAACTCTGATTTTCTAACCCACCTCTCCTTCAGACAAATGTTTCAAAAGCCACTCATCCCAAAGGGCAACAGAGATGGCATCAACAGAAACACAAGTGCACAGGTTATATAGATTTTACGTATTGCACTGAACAAATAGGTGGCACATTTTGCCTTGACAGGACAGCTACTTCACAACCCCTCTTAGCTCGCTGCTTTTCCACAGCTATTATTTCAATACAATCAGCTTGTATGACTTTAAAGACTTCCCTAATGGGCTGTCCAAAACCACTGTCTTAAACTTGATGACAACAATTATTTAGGTCTGAAAGGCTACTGAGTGCCTCAAAATCAATAGAAGTTAGCAACTCCCACCAGCTACTCAATGCCAGTCATTGCAGACTTCAGGGTATATAAACTGTTTTTCCTTTCCTTGCTTGCCCAGTAGCAAGAATAGATGGACTTAGTGTTGGACGTAGTGATATTTTACCTGATGCACTTGTCCTGGAAACAGTTCTAATGGAATTAAAATTATGACAATCTAGATCCATTTCAATTTTACTTCAGTTCAGTTCAGTTCAATAAGTAAGTAAGTAAGTAAGTAAGTAAGTAAGTAAGTAAGTAAGTAAGTAAGGTAGGTAGGTAGGTAGGTAGGTAGGTAGATAGGTAGATAGATAGATCCTTGCTGATGCTAGGTCATTTTCAACCTGAAGGCTCACAAGTCAAAATCTTAGCATTTTCTCCCTGCCTTGCTCCATACAATGAGACAAAGCACATATAACAGCTAGTTCTTTTTTCTATTTTCTCTGTTGTTTCCTTAACCTCCTTCTGCCCCACAAACCCAGGGGATGAACCACCACCCCAACACCACCGGGCGAAGCCAGGCACTCAGCTAGTATAACATAAGTAAACTTCTGCTACTAATTACAGCCTTAGGAAAAATTAAACAAATTAAAAGAACTTTAAAAACACCACTTTACAGCTGATGGTGCCATTTTACAGCTGATGGGCAATTAGGTTACCCTCTTCCCCCACTGCTGAATCCCAATCAGTGGCCAGCAAAAAGAGGCGGGATTAATGCTGCCTTACAGGTGATCACCTATCAGCAGTAAAGCATCTGTTATGGGGTTGAAGGAACTGCTGCAGCCCCAATGGATAAGCAAAATGCTGACTGGATGTGGGGATTACACTAAATTGCATTTTCAATCAATTTTTCATTAATTGATTAGTATTAAAATATTAGCATCTATCACAGTAGATATGGTGTGGATACAGGAAAATACAATATGCTGTTGTTGTTCAGTCACACCGCTAAGTCTGACCCTTTGCGACCTCATGGACCACCGCACACCAGGCACCCCTATCCTCCACCATCCTCCTCAACTCACCCTGCTCTGTGCCCATTGCATCAACAATACCATCCAGCCATCTCATTCTCTGCCACCCACTTCTTCTTTTGCCCTTGACCTTTGCCATCATCCAGGCTTTCTCAAGCAAATCCTCTCTTCTCATTTGATGTCCAAAGTACTTTAGTTTATTACACTACAATAAATGAATTGGATAGAATTTAATTATATGAAAAAAATGTAGTTCAAAAGTAATGTGTGACTGAGGCCTTGATTCTTGGTAATAATAATAATAATAATAATAATAATAATAATAATAATAATAATAATAATAATAATAATAATAATAATAATAATAATAAGAATAAGAATAAGAATAAGAATAAGAATAAGAATAAGAATAAGAATAAGAATAAGAATAAGAATAAGAATAAGAATAAGAATAAGAATAAGAATAATGTTTTTATTTATATCCTGCTTCCCTCACTCCAATGGACGACTCGAAGCGGCTTACAAAAAAAATTAAAGATACAATGTTAAGATACATAATTTAAAAAATACAGAATTACAACAATATACAGAAATACAGTACAGTATGGCAAAATAAATACTCAGCCCCAGACAAGTCCACAAGGGTGGTTGACAGACACAGAGGGGTTGGAGCCCAAGGCTCAATGACCTTACCAAAACTGAACGGGCCCAGATATCATTCTAGGCAGTGTTGTCTGTGGTGGGGACAAAGCGTCATGGCAATACCGTGATGCCCAGGTGTTGCCTCCTTCCCCACACGGCCAATGCCAGGCTGGGGAAGGGTCTCGGGAGCAGCAGCAGCGATGCAGCTTTGAGGCCAGCACCTCAGGAGTCCCAGGAGTTGTCTCCTTCCCCGCAGCCAATGCTGGGCCGGGGAAGGATCTCAGGAGACTCCTTTTAAACTCCCCACCAGTGGAGTGGGCAGGGAGGCACGGCAGCAGCTCGGTGTCTTCTTTCAAACCACTCGTGGCCATGAGAGGTTCCTTTTAAACTTCCTGCCAGTGGAGGGGGTGGGGAGGTGCGGTAGCAGCTCGGCGTCTTCTTCGAACCTCTTGTGGCCACGAGAGGTTCCTTTTAAACCCCCCGCCAGTGGAGGGGGCGGGGAGGCCCGGCAGCAGCTCAGCATTGCCTCTCTGGCCACCAGTTTCAGTGACAGAAATCAAACACTAAACTGCATTTTGCTCCTCATCCCGAATTCCCTGGGCCAGGGTAGACAAGCCCAATGAAAGTTAATTTAGCTCATACGCCACATTTTCAACACACACACAAGAAACATGCATGATGATTCCTTGAGGGATGTAATCTCTTTAGACTGCAGACAGAAAGTTAGTTCACACTCCCTCACATAAACAAGCCTCCCCACATCTTCCATAGGTAAGCATGTTGCCCAAGAGCTCTCACTTTCTCTGTGTGCTTTGGCTGAGTAAAGTTGATATGCTAACTAGTTAAAAATGGCATGTGGATATCAGCACCACTACCATGTAAAAGTTGTAAAGATTATTTTACTTATTATTTTATTATTTAATTTAATCATTCATGTGCTCCTTTGTAATCTCCCATTCATTTACAAAATGTCTACCACTTTTTCAGAAAATTAGAATTATATACATGTTAATCTATAAATGTTCAGGTCAAGCAACAAAAATAGAGACACAGAGTAGCTCTGAAGGTACAGTACTTGATTTGGTCTCAGTTCTCTTTCCATAATATTACATCATAATATTACATCAGTTGGGTGCTATCACACAGCATTGGTACCTCTTCATTTGCTTTGTATGTCACCATTTTGTTGAGCCTGGCATATTTGTTGATTCTCCAAGATGTGGGGATTAACAGTAGCTGGTCTCAAGGAGATCAAAGCAAAAAAACTTTACTCCTCTAAGTATACATTATAATTTTGCTCCCTTTTAAGCCTCTGCTGTAAATGTGCTGTATTATCGGCACATGTCACTATAGATCACAGATAATTTGCTCTGCATTGAAAATGGAAAAGCACAATCACAGTTAAATAATACTTGGAGACATTAGGTTGACAATGGTTATTGTAGGAGAAGATACTTTTTTCATACTATCCATACCTCTTGGATAATGGGGATAGTTGGCAAGAGATGGCTTAGAAAGCTTTAAACCAGTCAAGAGTTTGATGGTATCATAAAGGGAGAATAAAAAGCTTGAGCACTTTGTAATTATTCAAGAAACCTATCAGAAGACATAACAAACAATCAGCAGGAAATCCTTCATGCAGCTCAACATGCTGTGTTATATATACAGAATCTCTTTGTAACAGCAGAATAGCAAAATAATACTTACTGGAGGGTAAGAATTGAACAGGAACATTAGAGTGTGACATACCTTTAAGTCAGGGATGCCCAAAGTACAGCATGTTGGCCAGATCCAGCCCCCAATGCCAATTCATCTGTCCCACGCCACTTCAGTAAGTGGATGGGGTCACACTCGCCAATGTGCCTGTGTGCCTGCGCCACACCTGGAAGTGGTTGGGGATGAACCCACTCATGGGCAAATATACTCGTGCCATTCCTGGAAGTTTTTGGGAATGTGTCCGCACGTTCGTGCATGCGCAAACACATCCATGCCGCACCTGGCATGCACAAATGCACCGGCTTCTGGGGCGTGGTAGGGCCCAATCAGCTGTTCCAGGGCATGGTCAGGCCTGTGGCACAAAATGTTTGGGCACCCATGCTTTAAGGGAGCATTTAAGCACAGCAAACAAATATAAATAAGGCAATTTCTGGAACAATTTCCCTTAGAAAGACTAACCATGCAAATTTATACAGAAGTAGGAATGAGAAAAACGATGTCACTTTTTCATCACATTCATTTTTTAAAAGTAGAAACCTCATTTTCCTACAGGATTAAACTGTGGTAAATTCCTCAAAAAATTAACTAAACTGGATTCCCCCCCCTCCCCCTGTCAGCACAGTTCAGCAGGACAGATATTTCCAGCACTAATAGGACATGTACCAGGATCCTTATTAGTATTTAAGTTGGGGATCCTATTGAAAATATGGTGGTGGAAAATCAAAATATAAACTCTGACCTGGTTCCTCCCGGTGCACAAGATGAGACAATGGAAAAATGTATCTCCTTGCTGCAAGAGCAGGGTGCTGGGGGGGGGGAGGGTTGGGTAGAGGGGCGATCTACTGGTAGATGATATTTTGCACATTTTGAAGCCTGGGTCTTACACAGCTCCAAATTACAAGGCTCAGAATTTTGACCCTGTCATGGGATTGAAATGGGGCCTGTGTGTTCTTTTGAATCTGTAATGGAGATTTCTGTGTCTGGCTCTCTGAAAGGGAGGAGGAGTGTCCGTCACTGAAGTGATGCTGTATGGGTTATCACTGGGCATGGGCAGAAGCTGCTCAGTAGTCAAAACATTCAAACCCTTGTGTTCTTGGAGAATTGAAACCTAATTTGTGATAGGCATGTGATACTGTGTAGTGAGGCTGGAGTAATACTGAGAATGAAACTTGTTGAAAGAGATAAAAGGACAAGGAGGAGAAATAACTTCTTCTTTGCTCTTCACCATGCTTCATAAGTATTTCTCTGGAGTTTGCTTTCAACTCTGCAAACATGTAGTCTATTAAACCAGAGGGCCCTTTGGGCTTCCACACTTAGTCAGGCTTTTATTGTTTTTAATATGCTTACTGATTTAAAATTGCTTCATTGCCTAGAATTATTTTTCATTCTGAAATGTAACTTTTGCCAAAATATACTTTTAAAAGACATGAAGATGATTGGAGTTGTTTAATTTTCTATATGTTACATACAGCTGGGACTTAGGTCAAGACCATACCTGTCAAGTATCCCAGAGTGGCCGGGATTTCCTGCATTTCCGCAACGTTTCCTCCACTGGGGTAAACAGAAAGAACTTCCTCAAAGATTGTGGTATTCTTTAACCACAATCTGGCGTACCCTGGTAACGGCAACCTTATGTTGCTGGCTAATCTTTTTCACACTAGGTCAGGCGAAGGCAACTGTAGAATGAACTCACCAAAGGGTGCCTTCATTTTTACAGTTTCACGTCTGGCCTACACAGAAGAAGAGCCTCTTTGCAGAAAGATGGAAAAGGAGAAATGGATTGACAAACCCCCCTCCCTCCCCATGCCACCCCATTGACATACCTCCACCACCACCCTCTCTCTCAGGGTAGTGGGTTTTTTGTCTTGATATATGGAGTTAGGAATTGTTTCCACAGCAATCTTGTATCTCCCTTTTGGCTCAGTTCCTTACGCAAAAATCAAGACTGAGAGAAATCTTCAGTCCCTTTTGTCAACAGGAAACTGTGAATAATGCTGTTTATTAAACAAACCAAAGATTTATTCAATGGCATTCCATAGGCAGGCTATTCCACAGGTCAATAACCAAGTCCATACATCATATATCTGTAGGCCAGGCCAATCCACATGTCCACAGGCCTTCTGTTCAGTGTATTCCTGTATCCTAAACTTAGGACCTGATTAAAAGAAACAGTATTATTGTAATGAGTAAAGTGATGGAACTGAAAGTCAAAACCTGAGACCAAAGATTTGTTTTACCTTTGTACTGACAAGCTGGCACTTACACAGAAACTATTGCCCAGTGTTCTAAATTACTATCTTAAAATGCAACGGAGCAAAGTCTCTAAAATACAAGATGGAAATATTATCTAATGTTTTGTTGCTATGACCCTGTGTAGCCACAATGAGGTAGTCTCAGGATCCAGTGTCACTGGGTCTGAAGTGGAACAAGGGTAGAAGACCCAAGGGTAGAATTTCAAACATGCTGTATGAAAAATATATATTCTTAGATGATTGTTTGTAATGCTTTTTCTGATTATGATTAACATGTGATCAAACCTTGAACATATTCGCTAGAGGCTTGCATTGATATGGTTTCTTAAAATCTGAGAAGACTTCAACTACTTCTGAAATCAGACAACTGAGAACAACAATAATCATATTTTTGATCTTTGGATTCATCAGAACAAGTACTCAATATATTTTTTCTGAGGAACCTTAAGGGCTTTAACATATTAGAATCTAGAGGTCAACCTACAGAAAATCAAAGAGACTTGTGTCCTTGTGTGTATATGTGTGTGCATACTTCCCTTCCCATTTGTAAAAGGACCTGAAGGGCATTTTTTAAAAAGAGGAATATATTTTAAAGTGTGATGAAAGGAGAAAACAAGGCAATGGCTTTTATCTGTGGAAACTCTCTCACCAAAGTTACATGGAGTCTTTTGAAAGTCAAGGTTATAAGCAGCTCAGTTAAGATTAGAAAATGTAGTTTTCACTAAGACCTGGTTGTTCATAGTATAATATTTAACTTAGATGATAGACTTATTTATGTATATTGGACAAGCTGTCTAATGCCTGCCTGCATTTGTGGGTAAATTAGTTATCTGAAAACACTAAACATTAGCTTTATGAAATAAACATAGCTCTTCTTGGACCACTTAAAGAAATAGAGTTATAAATGGTTTTCAGTACTGCTGTAAACAATGCTTAATTCTCTCCAGCCTTGGGTCTGATTTAGATAATCATCACTTATTGCTTTTCAAATAGTATGTTTTTTTTTATAAAAAGCTTCAGACATTGTTTTGAAGGCTCTAATAGGGCAAAGTCAAAGCAGGGACACTTCTGTAATTATTACACAGCGATGGCCATATCTATGTAATGTGAGTTAACAGTTAATTCCTAGGAAAGTGTGCTTCCAGATGTCTCCCAGTGTTTAAAATCAAAATATACTCTTCTGTAGCTGGACCTCCACAATAATAATGGAAGTTCAAAAATCATTTGTATACTTTTTCCTATCCCTTCTCATTCAGGAGAAAGGTACACATTTTACTATCTAGAAACCTTTCTATTACAAGATAGAACACCTTTTTTGCCTCAAAAACTTTTCCCATCCTTACCAATTTTCACAATTCTGTCAGTACATTTATTTTATTTTGATCAAATTATTATGAATCGAATAAACTTTCACCTTAAAATCTATTCATAAAACACACAAGTCCATTTCTTTGGCTTCCACAGAAAAGGATGTGGCCATGCTTATTCCATGTTACTACAATGTTCCCTAGCTGGTAGTCCTACCTTCTCAATACCCTATTACCGATACATGCCTAGCATGTTGAATTACACCGCCAGCTGCCTCTGGGAGTGCTGCTTGCTATTGAGACAATTATTTTTAGAGTTGCTCAATAAAGAGACCTTGTATTGTACAATCACAGTGCTGGAGGCCTGTACGTGGCCCGTGACACTTTGCTGATCCTCGTTTTAAAGGGAGATTTGAATGCACATCTTCTGAGTTATTATAATCACAAGATTCATTTCTGTCTATTGTGGATTGACAAGGAAAAAGAGTGCTTCTGCTGCAGATCTGCCATTACATGGCAGGAGAAAGGGGGCATTTCCTTTCTTTCTGCAAAGAGGTGTTAGAATGGAACATATTTGTTGCATTACTGGCCAGCCCATGGGTAGGGCAAGAGGCTTTATAGGACTGCCTGCCCAGGGTTGGCCCCCGCTTTGCTTTGGACTCATTGGCCCATTTTCTTGTCCTGTAAGCCAGAGTGCTGAGGGGTTGCTCTAGGACAGGGGTTCACAACCTATGGCCCACAGGCCAGATATGGCCTGTGGTGCCAAATAATCTGCCCCCTGACCTCACTCCAGCTGCCCCCGCCCCCACCAGAATCAGTCATGGACTCATTTGTGGCCACATAAATGCATTTATGACAGCCCTAAATGAGTCCACAGCCATCGTAAACACATTTACTACAGCTATAAACTACATCCATAAATTATGAATGAGTTTTAAGGCACGAGTCCAGACCACTCAGCTATCTGAGGGGGTGTGATCCGACCCACAGCTAACAAACATTGAGAACCCCTGCTCTAAGAGCTGGGTAGGAATTTTGATCCTGATTTTCTTGATTTGCCCATTTAGAGAAAGGAGCCCAAGATGTGTTTTGCCTATCATATTCTGTTTTCTATGGGTTAAGAAGTACCAGTCATGGGCACCGTTGGATCTGTCAGGTTGTGTGGGATGAGGACATTGTTAGATAATTGAAGTATGGGTCCCATGAATCATGTGATTCGGGCATGTCCCAGGATATGTCCGACCTCAGCTAATTAGTACCAGATTGGAATTGGTCATGTGGAGGTCTCCGGATGATGGCCAGCCTGTGCAATGGTTGACAAGGTATATCATTGTGTGGGTGGAGGGACTCACTCATTCTGGGCTAAAGAGGGGCCCTAGACATGGACCAATTGCTCTGTCACCAAGTTATTTGCACTATTTTAGGCTCTTCAGCAGGTTTGGAAATTTAATTCAATAAAGTTGTGGCCCAAGTTTAAAATCCAGTTAGTGTATCTTTCCTCTTTATTTTGCTGTTGGGTAAAGTGTTGTTGCTTTAATGTACAGTACTATGTGTGCCAAGTGCCAGACACATTCAATGTCAGGAAGTTTTTATGATTAGCAGCAACTGTCAGTAGTGTAATTGCCACTGTTTGTACTTCATGCTTGTCTTCCTTGTTCACTGTCTTCCCTCTATCATATGCATATATCTGTGGCTTAAAAAATCTTTAAGTGGTATAATTAAAATGTGACAAAACTCTCCAAGAGTTTTTAAAGTGCTGTTTTAAGGTTACAGCATGGAATTTAATTAATGCAGGAGTCATCGATTTTCAATGCTTGTCTATGGCTTTGTAATATGTTGTGCATAGTAATTTCAATCGTAAGGTGCCATTCCTCCTGCAGGCTTCCATGGGTGCTTTCATCATGTTCTAGAAGGTATCATGACACATTGGATCAGATTTTGAGGAGACTAGGACCTCTAGAGGGGTGGAATGGTTGCATTTCCCCCCTGTCACACAAACTTTATTCTTTGATTTTTCCTTTTCATTTAAAACAACTTCAACACTTTCATCTAGCTGTCTCTTTCAAGAGAAAAACATTTGAATTCTCTAATTGATATTATTAAGTAAAAGAGTAGAGAGATTTCTCTGCATGACATGGTTCCCTGTGATTCATAAAGCTGCATGGCAGAGTGAGTTCCAATGTCTGCCTCCGTATACTTTAATGGATGTTAGAACTTGCCCTCCCATACACATTTGTGTGTCTCAGTGAATGCTTGCGACTCTGGGAGGGTGCCGTTTGAAGAAGAAAAGACACAGGGACTCTAACTTCTTTTGGTTTCTGGGCTTTTAGTCTCATAATTCAGTTTGGGGCTTCTTTCTGAACGATAAGAATAGAAGTCCTGGAATTCCAAAAGATCCATCCCCTTAAAGCTACCTCACAGACAAAACCTATATTATCTGCTTCAACCCCACACATGCTGAGATTAATACTACTGTCTGCAAACACAGGGTAAAGGTAAAGCCAGTCGTATCCAACTCTAGGGTTCAGTGCTCATCTCTGTTACAAAGCTGAAGAGCCAGTGCTGTCTGCTTCTGCAGACGTTTCTGTGGTCATGTGGCAGGCATGACTAGACACTGGAGTGCAGAGAACGCTCTTTACCTTCTCACCAAAGTGGTCCCTATTTATCTAATTGCAATTTCTTATTTTCAAACTGCTAGGTTGGCAGGAGCTGGGACGGAGACGGAAACTCATTCTGTCCTGCAGTACTTGGGAATCGAACTGCTGACCTCCCGCCTTCCAGTCAGCATCTTAGCCACTTGAGCCACTGCAGTCCGCAAACACAGAGAGGCACAGACATTTCCTCAGATTTCAGTTGGCATGCTGAGACCTTGCAACTCTCCTTTTAACCCTGAAAATATTTCAGATGGAAGTTAACATGAAAGTTCTGAAACATTTGCAGGGTGAAACGTAGGGTTGCAAAGTTCCAGGGTGGCACTGGGTGGGACTAGAGCATGGATACAAATGGAAAGAAGATTGTACTTTCTTTTTAATTGGGGTTAGTACCAGAAAATTTCCTGATAGATTGTGCATATGAAGACACTGATTGGATTCTGGACTGCATAGATAAGCTATGGATAACATCTCACTTTGAGGTACATCATTAAAGAGATCCAGCTTTTGCAAAGTTCAATCTTTGCTACTTAAGGAGAAAATATCTTAGCACTTAGAACAGCTTTGCCATTTGAAAATGTGTGACAGCTTCCTATCTGCTCAGTTGCAGGCTCTTTCGCTACAGTACTTTTGCAATCTGTTCCTTTTCAAGTACATTTTTTCATCAGCATCCTATCTCATCACTTAAGATCAAACATTCTCTAGTGACCCATACCCCAAATATCTCCCATCACCTTTTTCTCAGCATCTGCTCTTTGGCTCTGGTAGCAAATTGATTTCTCATATGCCTTTCTGATGCACAAACCATGCTAAATTATTTGAATGCTTTCAAAGTTAGATGTTAAAGAGTGTGAATTAAACCTAAGTCCCACTTCAGAAAAAAGAAAAGAGAAAAGTTGCAGGAGTAAAGAGAAAGAAACATTTATAGCTACTGATGAACTAATGTCTACAGTTCTCTGCTTCCCATTGCAGGCGCACCCACCCAAATAAAGACTCAGACACCGGTATTGGATTAAAGGCATTGGGCCACTTTTATTGAATAATGCCCTAGTCCGAATTATAACTTTCGATTAGTGTATCATCCAATTGTAATTCTTTAAGACAAGCAGGCCGCAGTAGCATTGGTAAGGTTCCACCCAAATTGCCAATGGAAATTGGCTATTATGTATCAGTTTGTATCAATTTGTTTGTTGTCACAAACAAATTGTTGACCGAAGTCAATATACTATCTATTGACCCCACCCTCTGACATGTATCCATTAAAATATCAAGGTGATGCAGGCTGTGAAGCTCCTAGCATCACCCCGTTCATGGTTCACCCTTGACCGGCCAAGCCTGTTTCCCCTGTATCTATCTTTGTGTTGGCCAATCAATTGCGAACCTGCCGGATACCTATGGGTCATAAATTTTTACCTTACCAGTGCTACCCGCCACACGGGGAGGCGTCCATGATGACTCACCGCCCCCCTCTAACCGACAGCTCGGTCACCAGGCCCGCTTGCACGTCCGCCAAAAAGAGGTCCATACCTCTAGCCGACAGGTGGACCCCATCTCCAGAATACAGGCTAAAATCCTGCAACCCTATCCCCGGGTGTCGAATGGCTTTCCCCAAGCCATTCTCAATAAGGAACTGGGCGACAGCCCTGTTCACTGACCACCGGGCATGGTCTAAACCACGGAGATCAATGCCTCCTCTATAACAGTATCTCGGCACGATGTCTGACCATAGCAACCATGTGTACGGCCATAAATGGTGAAGGAATGCCAGGTCACTGCACACCGACATCTTTAAGGCAAGGCCAGTGATCTGTGCAAGATCATTGCTGCTGAGGTGCAGAATTAAAACATCTGGTGGTCCGGCATCCCCGATGGACATCAGGAATGGCAACAGTTCCCGCCACCTCATGCCGCACACACCATACCACTGCATACGCGCTGATGTACGTAGCCCGAGATGGGGTCCCCACTCTGATGAAGCAGCGTACTGTGCTGCCCAGTGCACATAACTGTGGCCCACCAGGCACACTGCCACCGGTGTGCAGAAACACACAGGGTCTGTAAAAGGAGAGAGAATTGAGGGCATAACAAGGCACTCATGCAGTGAGGGGACGTACATACAAAGAAAAGCCGCAGATCCCCACCTGCCCATCTGACGTATATCAGCCTCCAAGTACCCAAATGCAGCCGCCGTTGACGCGGCACCTATCCTAAACGAATGGGTGCCATAACGAGCCCCAGGGATGCCCGCACTGTGAAGTGCCGTCCCAGTAACCCTCCAGAATTGAAATTTGGTAAGGGGAGACCCATCCTGGTGGCAGAACAACAGGCAAGGGCGTGAACCACGCACTGCCAAAAACGCATGTAGGTCACCAACCGGACAGATGTCAGCAAACGTGCATCGTAGAAGCATCATACTACTACCTTTCCCATGCTGATCAGCTTTTGAGGAACAAATCCTCAACTCAGCCCACTCCTGGTTGAGAGATACATCTTCCAGTTCCAGTGCCCTACGAGACATGTCCCCCTTTGACAGTGGGACCAGCTCACTGATTCTCAGAGCTCCAAAGAAAGCTACGGTGGTAGCTGCATGAAAAAGAGACTCCTCATACCTATCATAACACAGGCCATGCCAACCTCGAGCAAGGTGTGACAGAAGACACGGTGAAACAGGATGACGTGTGTCTGGGCAGAAGCCACGTTCACGTGTCCACCCTTCCAACACATGGCGTATACGGAAGTCACCTGTGCAATCAGTAAAGCCCCGTGCCTTAGCCATGAATGTCAAGGCCGAAAGCCTAGTGGCAATGGTGCGTGGGGCCAAACCTTGACCATAAAGGTGCACCATGTACTGCAAAACATGGTCAACCAGGATCGGCCACATGTCAGGCAACTGCCTCTCCCTACAAAAAGCCCTAAATTGAAGGAGCATGTGCTGATACGCCTTACGCGTGCGAGATGCCAAAGACATGCCAATCGCCTGGTTCACTTCTCCTCGCCAAAGGTCCACATCTCGGCCGGAAGTGGAGAGGGAAGTTCCTCTGCATTTGGAGCCAAGGCATGGAACCAGGAGATCTGCAGGCGGGATAAAGCATCAGCAATATCATTGTTAATGCCTGGCACATGTCTGGCCCTAAAGAGCACATTAAGGCACAAGGACCTAAGAACAAATTGTCGAACTAAGGCCATGACTCTGGGAGACTTGGATGTTTCGGCGTTAACAATATGTACTACGGCAGCATTGTCACACCAAAAGTGAACTGCGTAATTAGCCCACATGTCCCCCGAAAGCATAAGAGCACCCAAAATCGGAAAAAACTCAAGGAACGTAAGATCGTGTAAGCGATCTGTGCCTTGCCATTCCTGGGGCCATTGACCATAGGCTCACCTACCCTCAAAATAAATCCCATACCCGAGGGAACCTGAGGCATCCGAGTGGACCTGGAACTGAGGGCTGACCATACACTCCGACCTCCAAAAGGAGACACCATTAAAGCCCTGTAAGAACGTGAGCCAAACCGACAGGTCAGCCCGCAAACCCCTAGTCAGCCGGACCCTGTGGTGCTTTTTAGAAAGACCCACCATAGCATCACAAAGACGCCTGGCGAAGGCCCTACCTGGTGTTACCACCCTGCAGGCAAAGTTGAGGTGGCCGTGGAGCACCTGCAACTCCCGGAGAGACACCTTGCACTTGGCAAGCATTGCCAAAATCGCATCTGAGATCCAAGTCACCTTTTCCATGGGTAACCTGGATGTCTGGCCAACGGTGTCAATGTCTATACCAAGAAAGGTAAGGGTGGTGGCTGGGCCCTCTGTCTTTTCAGGTGCCAGAGGAACACCAAGTTCCCCCATGAGCCCCTGAAATATGGTCAGCAGGCGTCCACATATGCCCGAGTCGTGTCCACCCCCGAACAAAAAATCATCAAGGTAGTGTGCTACGGACTGGGATTCCGACCTTCGAACGAAAGCCCAATGAAGAAAGGTGCTAAAACATTCAAAGGCCAAGCACGAAATGGAGCAGCCAAAAGGCATGGCCTTGTCCACATAAAACTTGCCCTGAAAACCAAAAACCTAACAGCTCAAAGTCGTCCGGGTGCACCGGCAACAATCGGAATGCCGATTTGATGTCGCACTTTGCCAGTAGTGCCCCGCGACCACATGAGTGTACCATCTCCAGGGCCCGGTCAAAGGGCATATACCGGACAGAGCAAAGGTCATCCGGTATAGCGTCATTGACCGAGGAACCTGCAGGGTAAGAAAGGTGGTGAATCAGACAAAATTCATCTGAGGACTTTTTAGGCACTAAGCCCAGAGGGGATACTTTTAAATTTTGGTATGGGGACTTATCAAACAGTTCAGCAACCCTACCCTCTCTAACCTTTTTGGCTATCTTCTCTGCAGCAACGTACTCATTACCACTGAGAGACAGCAAATTCGGGGTGTCCTGAGGCGCGCGAACACCCCTGAACAGGATGCGGAAGCCAAAAGTAAAACCCTCAAGCAGGTAGATCTCATCATCCTGTCTAGGATATACGCGCAGCCACCGTTCAAGCATGCTAAGATTAATTGGGGAGAGGGCCTTTCGAATGGGTAGCGGCATCAGAGGGAGGTCTGGCTGACCCCTGGTATCCCTTTCCCTACCCCGGGACCCACCGGCCCACGGGCACGCGGAGGCGGCATGAGGGTTGGAACAGGAAGGGCACTCATGCCTAAATTTACATTGGCACCTGTTGCACACTCCATTGGCGGAGTAGCTCCAACACAGCAGGCGGGCTGGAAACCCCTGCCCCGCCGGCTGGCGGGGAACCTGTGTAGCAGCAGACCACTGTACGGCATGGCCGCAGTGGTACTGGTCACCTGGCGCCGGCCATGTAGGGGTCATATAAAGGAGCCACAGTTGCTGGCAGGGCTCGTCCCACCGCAACTCCGGGTGAAGGGCCGCCCTCATCCTAAATTCCTCATCATAGGCCAACCATGAGGGGCCAGGGAAATGAACGACGGCCCGGTAAATATTGTCTAGATACTAGACCATTGGAATGGCCAAATCAGCATGAGCCCTAAGATATACTGCCATGTATATTAAATAGGCCGGTAACCAGTTGGTCCACATACGAGGGGGCTTACGACGATGGGACTATTCCTTGTTCCTGTCGTCCTGCCCCTCCTTTTCCTCCTTAGTAGGTTCACGGTTAAGGAGGGTGAAAATATCAACATATTCCCCCTGGCATATCTTTTCCCTGGTGGCCTGGGATAAATGGTCACCCAGGGACAGGGAGTAGCCGGCCATTGGCATGGCCATAGTTGGCACAGAGTGAAGTGGGGGAACATATAATGGGCCCTGTCGCCCCCCGGGAAATTGAGCTGGAACCGATGGGGCGGTTATCCCCGGCAAAACCTGAGAATAGTTGGGAGCCCAGGAGAGCAGAGGGTATTGCACAGTGAATTGCCCGCCCGCAGCAGACTGGTGAGGCCAGGGCCACTGCACCCCACCAGTAGCATGTGTCAGTGTTGCCCGTGTGCTGACTTGACCAGCATACTCACTTGTTGCACCCCCCTGGTTGCACCCCCACCGGGGGTTCCGGCCCCTGGTGGGCGCCGGAGCTTGCGATGGAAATCGAGCTCTGAGCCGCTGGACATCCAGGCCAAGTAGGACCGGTCACCGACGGGATGCCCTGCAGGGGCGGCCGGACGGAGAGCTGCAGAGTGCCAGCATGCGTTGACCTAATGGCTTCCAGCAGCTCAACCCTGCTGATGGCCCGCTGAGAGGCCACAATAGGCATATGGGCCACTACCGAAGAATGGCCAAACCCATAATCCAGTGGTGGTGAGGCGATCTCCATGGATGCCTCGAGGGCCGCTATGCGGGCAAGCAGCACATCCACCATGTCTGACCCACCAGGATAAGGTGGGCCGGGTGGCCCACTGGGCAATTGTTGACTAGGTGGAGGGGGAAGGCCACGCGGCAGTCCCTGGCCACAATAGGGCCAGACCAAATAATCCGGCCCATGGGGTGCTGGTAGGATGACGGGGCGCGATCCCGTGCCGTGCCCAATTGGGCCGCCATGCCCCAAGCCAGACAAAGAGTCAGTGGGGGTGGAAACCCCCGGGGAGCAGGCCTGAATGGCCCCCGCTCGAGCCCTACGACTGGGCAGGGGGGCAGGGGCCTGGTCACCAACATTGGTGGCAGTGGTCAAAGTAACCCTGCTGCTCCTTTGTCGCCCCCGCACAAGCCCTCCGGCCCGATGGTGGCCCCAAGAGAGGTGGTCGAGGGGTTAGGGTGAGCCCTTCCCCTTGCACATGGTTGCGGGGCCGCAGGAACCTTCCATTTGGGTGCCATGGCCACCCAAACCCTGGAGCACTGATCAGAAGAGAGATATTTCCAATCAAAAATGAGGCAAAAGTCAAAATAGCAGCGTTGGAGCGAACTTCTCCGCTCCGTCGCTGTTCTAAAATGGCAGAGGGACCACCTCATGGCCACCCCTTTTATAAAGGGGTTGGCCATGCCCCCTAACTACCCGGATGTCTTAGTCTGGGGGGGGTGCAAAGAGTGTGGCGGCCATTTTGGCGCCGCGCTTGCCTTTATTATACTTGTATAGAAATTTCAAGCATAGTTAAACTAATGCATATTACATATTCAAATTTTCCTTCATGCTCTCATCTCACTGTTAAGGGGAATGAAAAGAAAAATGTGAAGATCTAAATGTATGCTTTCATCTGGTCAAGCTCAGTTTCCATGGCACTCAGACAAAGGTGAGAGATACTCACATCTTACAATATCTGTCTCTGAAAGAATTCTAAAATATAGATTGGGCAGGTGTGTGGTGATCAATTGGTTGATAAAAGGAAATAGTTCTGTGATGTCTTAAAAACTAACAGTTTTGAATGATGTAAGCTTTTGAATCAGGGCTTTTTTTGATATGATGAATAGACTTTTGTGCTGTTTTAGATTGCTGCATTAAATTGTACTTTTCAGAAGGCTGAAGACTGAACTAGGGATCTGTTATGTTAAGTCTGGCCAGGTTATCGTGCTATGGTAATTGAGTAGACCATACTGCCAACAACTCAACGCCGAGTGTCAGGTAGTGGTTAACTAACCTGACAACCCTGAGGACTAGTGGCCTTCAGTGCCAAAGTCCATAGGGAAGGGTGATGGTCCCAAGTGGATTAAATCACATTTGAATCCATCTTGATGTAGGGCAGCAGCTTCATCAATACTGGCCTGTGGCTGATGAGGACTTTGCATGCCAAAAGACCTCAGGACCAGAAAGTGACTCACAGAACTGAATTAGTTGTATGGGTGTCACACTACAATGCAGAAGGCAGATGAAAGGCCACTGCATTATATTCTCAGGACAGTCTTCATGGCTGATCACCATGAAGATCGGCAATATTCGGATTCAGATACGGAAGAAGAAGAAGAGAGTAAACTAGGGATCTGTCATGTTCACTTCAGTACCTAATATATAGATTCATTTTCTCACTAAAAAAATCATAGTACTAGAGCATGTCCAGACTGTCTCTTATGGAATGGTTTGGGCTCACTCATTTTTGGGTCACTAAGAGAGGAGAAGCTCCTCCTGTCAAACACCCTAAGCAACAAGTTACTTTGCCATGTGGCAAATGAAACACCTTTGCTGCTCCTCTATATTGTTTTGTCCTCTATATTGTTATTGAAAGCTACAGCTGACAGTGGATCAAAGGGGAAAGCAGGAAAATGAGCCCTGGTGGTAACCAAAAGATTATGAGTTTATGAGTTTGATCCTGACCAGGGATCAAGGTTGACTCAGCCTTTCATCCTCCTGAGGTTGGTAAAATTACACAGCATGTTGGGGGCAAAATACTAATTACTCTGTGAAGCACACAGAGAGTGCACTAGGCACTATGTGGCAGTATATACATATAATTGCAATTGCCAAATAAATTCCAACTCCCTGCTGATCCAGCATTAAGATGATAAGCAAGGGGAAAAAACAATTATACTTTCCTTTTCATAGAGGATCAGAGAAAGTGTAAATTGAAATCAGCATAGGATGTTTACAAGGAAATAGCCTTTGAAGACTGCTGTCTTTCATACACATCCAAGCATCCAGATGCTGCATTTTTGAGCAATTTTAAAAATAGAACCTTCTAAGGGGTTTTCTAAGAGAAGTACTTGGGGGAGATTGGGGTGCTCCAGTATCTATGAAATGCAGATGCATTGCACCAGACCAACCCCCAAGAGTTTGAGAGAGCACACTAAGCTTCTTTAAGATATGCTCCAACAGAAAATTGAATAGCTCTTGCTATTGAATTTGAGTTGGTTGTTGAATCTTCCTCTAGCAATGGCAAAGGGATTACAGTATTTTCACCTCCCCTAAAACAGAAGGCTAATTTAGAGGGGCTAGGACATGTTTTGTGTCTGTTGCACCAAGGTGCAAATTGGGGATGGCTTTACAACATTTGAGTGTATGGTGCTTGTGGAAAGAGCCACTTATAGACCTGATAAAATCAGCAAGTAAGGTGAAAGGAGGAATAACTGGCATTTTGCAGTCTTAGGAAATAAAGTGTGACTCATATTGACAAGTCTGCAACGACTCAGTCTAGACAAGGAGTCCAAAAACCTGGCTCTCTAAATGTTCTTGGACTTCAATTCCCAGAAGCCCTGATCAGCAGGTGTACTGACTTGGGCTTCTGGTAATTGAAGTCCAAGAACACTTGGAGATCCAGGTTTGCTGACCACGGTCTACAAAACCAGTTCATTACATATGTTTTTGAAGACCACTAAGAATCTCCAAATAGAGAGGCTGCCTTTTCATATTCTCAAAGATAGGGACAATGAGCTAACAGGGATGATGACAAAGAGTTTTGACTCCAGTCAGTTTCACTTGCAATCTATGGAAAGCTGTATTCATCTTTTCAGTATTCAACAGTAATCAAGCAACCACCACTAAATGTTCTTCACTATTCAGAGTGACATTGTAAGCTGATAACACTTCAATATATCTTGGAAGGCTCTGATGAAATTCTAAATGCATTAGTGTCTAAGGAACTCTTGTTAAAATGAGCTGGCAGGGCCAGAGTATGCATGGAATTCATTAGGGCAAGCATGAAATTTGGCAAATAATTCATTCAAGGTAGTTTGTACCTGTTCAATGTTTATTGATTCTTCTTATCCAGCATTCAATTCTGGCAAATCTATCCATGTCTTACAGTTGTTCACCAAGCACTTAGAAGGGATAATACATGGACTTATGTTTGTTGCCCATAGTGTAGCAATACACAGTAGATTACACAGTGCAATTTTAGGTGAGTGTATATGAGGCCTGCTTTACATGTTGGAGGTAGGTCCCAGAGACTACCATGAGTTCCTGAAAATGTAGAAAGAGAACCCTATAAACTACATTGTATTTAGTGGCATCTTGTGATCAGTTCTTGTAATTACACCTTGAAAATAGACATTTTAATGGACTCTTTTCAAGGTGTAGTTAACTGAAACTGTGGATACTGATTCCATGAAGATGGCAGGTCCACTGTACTCAGGAGAAGTCACCATGGCCATTATCCTCAGATTTTGCCTGCTGGGAAGATAAGAGCATTTTTAGATGGAGTTCTGGTTGTAAATGTTTCTATCAGCTGATTTAGGAGCTAATTCTGGATCAAAGCCTGCAGATTTTTTCTTATATCCCCAGACTCTTTTTTTCTGATGAAGAGATCTCTCCACTGATCAACTGTGAGGCCAAAAGTAAGAACATCTTAACAGAATGCTAAATTGTTCCATATAAATAGGTCTCTTTCACCAGGTTAGGAGTACAGATCTCTTCAAAAACATCTTTAAGGAACATCTGTGCCCTATTAGCTATAAGTAACAACAATATCAAGCAACTCATTTACAATTTCTAGTAGGTAGGCCCATAATACAAGTCTGTATGAATTTTGGTAGTTGTATGAGGCTGCAGGCTGATTTAGCATAAACATACTTATCACTTGTAATTTTGCATCAGATGAGGCTTTGTCAGATGACAGCATTCACTTAAAAGTACCTTGGTTTTGTTGATGCAAAATGAGATGAAAATTATTCTATTCTTGTTGGATCCATTGGCAACTTGACACAAGGAACTCACCACTTTATGTGGCAGCCTGAGGGATGAGCATGTGTGTCTATACTTTTAAATTCACTGTTAAGTGGAATAACAGCTTATGTTCTATACATAGCATCCAGTTCTTCTGTTTTAATTTTATCCTAAACAAACTGTGAGGATGGGTATCTACAGTATACAAAGGCATAATGCCCTTTGCAGGAATTAAGTGAAAATAGAAACAAGAACAGAATAGCTGTGACTGCAAATTATTGTAGGTGAGAGAAACTTATATTAGGACATTCAGACTCACATTAGTTAAAGATTTCCTTCTTCCAGTCAATGGTTACCTCTAAAGTCCTTTTCTGACCTGGATTAATACAGTATCGTGGCTGTCCATGAAAACTGTCTGGAAATTTTCAAAATGCAACAGTCTGACACTTAACAAGCTCTAGTGTTTATGACACTGAGCCTGACGAATGGAAGGTCGGCAGGTCAGCAGTTCGAGACCCAAGTACTGCATGATGAAGTGAGCTCCTGTCTCTGTCCCAGCTCCTGCCAACCTAGCAGTTTGGAAGCAAGAAATTGTAAGTAGATGAATAGGGACCACTTTGGTGGGAAGGTAGACAGCATTTTGTGCACTCCGGTGTCTAGTCATGCCTGCCACATGCCCATGGAAACGTCTGCAGACACAGACAACACTTGCTCTTTGGCTATAAACAAAGATGAGCACTGAACCCTAGAATCAGATACTACTGCCTTTCAAGCAAGTGTGACCTTTACCTAGTTAAGCACAAAATATGTTCAGAATGGAACTAGATTCCTGTTTCAGCAGAACACCAAGGCCACAAGCAACTCTTCCTCAGGCAGATAAAGCTAAATCCTCCATGTACTTATTCATTTATCAATCAATCAAACTTTATTGCGGTCGATGGCCAGTGCAGTAAAAAGGGTTTAAGTGCATGAAATACCGTCAAAATGCACCCCCACAAACACATTCGTTTGAATTAAAACAAAATAGAATAAAATCATTTTTTTAAAAAATATATGCTACATTTGGGATAGTTTAGTGTATGAAACTAAGACACAGGACACAGCCTCGGGCTGGGTTAACTCAGGTTTATTGCATCGTGGACAGAGGGAACATGAGGTAATGGCGGATCAATAGCTCTTTATATACAGTAGGAATACATTTGAACGTGGTGCCATGGTAGCCCATTGGCTACTGTCTGCGTGACGTCATTGTGGGTCACGCCCTTCTTGTCCAGGTGTAGGTGGTGGCGGGAAAGCTTCCCGCGCTGTTGCCTTTGATGAGTTCGGACCAAGAGAGCTTGGACGCTCGCTGCTGCCAGCTGGTGGTCATTAGCTCGCGTCCTATTACAGGGTTTATATGATACAGCTGAAGGTTACATTGTTGCTATAGGCAAGGTTACATTGGCTCAGATACATTGTAATCCATGTGGAAGGTAAAACCATTAGAACACAACATCCCTCCCCCCTAGGACGAGACAATGTCTCGAGCCCCCACTTCAACACACTCCCCCCCCTTAGGAGACAAAGTCCCTCAGCCAAGATGGCTTATTTCGAACACGCTGGGGTCTCGATGCAGGCTGCCTTTCCCCGGGTTTGCTACCTTCTCTTTGTCCCCTGGTTTCCTGCCCTGTAATTGGAGAGGGAGACTTGTTAGTGACTAGCCGCGGCTCCGCGGCGTTGTTGGGAGGTGTGCTCTTTCTCGGGGAAGAACCGGGGGCACTGGGGGCTAACGAAAAACCCCTCTTCTCGCTTGGAAGGGTGGGGGAACACTCCTGAAAACCCCCCCGGCTCGCAAAACCAAAATCAAAATTACATTCGGGGGACGCGGCGGCGGCCGCACATTCCTTTTCCCTCCCCCCGGGCTCTGATAGAACTGGGGTATCAAAAGGATATGAGTCGGGACCACCGTTTTCCCCCCCGGTTTCGGACTGCTGTCCCTCAATGTCTCCCCCTTGGGCTAAACGGGTGGGGGAGAACCCTATCGCTGAATCCTGTTGCTGCGCCCCACTAACCGGCCCTTCACTCACTCGGCGCCTCAGTTGGTCAGCGTGTCTCCTCCAGAGGAGGCCGGTGCTCGTTTCCACCCGATATGACACTGGCCCCGTCTGCTCAATTACAGTTCCCGGCACCCAGGCTGGCCCTGCGCTTGCATAGTTCCTGCAGTAAACAAGGTCGCCGGCGGCGAACCCTTTCGAGACTGCCAATCCTATGTTTTTCCCTTTGTCCTCGACTCTCGTCGGGTCCAGCCTGGACAGAAGCGTGGTCAGTTTTCGCCGCATCAAGAGTTCTGCCGGCGAGTAACCTGACGCTAAGGGGGTTACCCTATACGCTAATAAGAACTGACACACTTGGTGGTTTAGGTCCCCCGGGCCCATGCGCCGAAGCGCATCCTTTGTTGTCCTCACCAACCGTTCCACTTGGCCATTCGTGGCCGGGTGAAACGGCGCGGATGTAACATGCCGAATGGCGTTTGCTTCCATGAATGCCCCGAACTCCGAGGAGGTGAAGCAACTCGCGTTATCGCTGACTAAAGTGTCGGGTAAACCGAACGTGGAGAAGACTCTCCGTAGCTGGCTAATTGTCGTGGCGGAGGACGTGCTCTTTACTGGGATAACCTCCAGCCACTTGGAAAACGCATCCACCACCAGGAGAAACATGGTCCCTCGAAATGGGCCAGCGAAATCTACATGCACTCTGGACCACGGCCCCCTCGCTGCGTCCCATTCCCTATGCGGAAGGCGGGCCGCCTCTGGTCGGGATCCCTGGCATGCCTCACAAGTGCCGACCATGTGCTCAATGTCCGCGTCCAGCTGAGGCCACCAAAAGTAACTGCGGGCCAGCGCTTTCGAACGCACGATGCCCGGGTGGCTGACGTGCAGCAGTTTGAGCACCCTCGGCCGCATGGATGTAGGGACCACCACCCGTTGGCCCCACAGCAGGCACCCCCTTTCTAGGGACAACTCTAGCTTTTTCCGAAAGAATGGGTCGAATTCCGTGCTCGGGGATGATGCCGGCCACCCCTTTTGTACCCATGAGCTGACTTTCTCGAGCGTTCTGTCCTTGCCTGTCGCCCTAGCAATATCCGCTGGTACAATTGGGGGTGCATCTAAAACCTCAATTAGTAACACCTGGCGGTCTCTTCCTACTCTAGCCTTCTGGTCGTCCGACAAGGGCAAAGGGGATCTCGAAAGTGCATCAGCATGGCTGATCTCTTTTCCGGGCCGGTACACCAACTCGTGTTGGTAAGCGTTGAGAAAAATGGCCCATCGCAACATTCTCGGTGATAGGATCTGCGGGGTGGGCTTGCTTGCCGTGAAAATCCCTAACAGTGGCTTGTGATCCGTCACGATTTTGAACGGGCGGCCATACAAAAAATCGTGAAACTTTTTGGTCCCCGCTACAATTGCCAATGCCTCCCTGTCGGTTTGTGCGTAATTTCGCTCTGCCTGGGACAGGGACCTTGAATAAAATGCAACCGGGGCTTCCCTTCCATCATCCAACACGTGGCAAAGTACCGCCCCCACCCCCACCGGTGACGCATCACAGACTAGGACCACCGGCCGTTTGGGGTCGAAATGCGTTAGAATTGCGTCAGAGGTCAAGAGTTGCTTTAATTCTTTGAACGCCCTCTCGTGCTCGTCACCCCACACCCAAGTCTCCTCTTTTTTAAGCAACCGATGAAGCGGTTCGGCCACGGACGCCTTCCGCGGAAGGAATGTATGGTAAAAATTGAGGAGCCCCAGGAATGACTGTAGCTCGGTTTTGGATGTGGGGCGAGGGGCCTTTTTGATGGCTACTACTTTGGATTTGGATGGCTTGATACCCTCGGGTGTGATCCTGAACCCTAAGAACTCGACCTCGGTTTCGAAAAAAACACATTTGTCCTTCCTCAGTCTCAGCCCCGCTTTCTCGAACACAGTTAGTACTTTGTCCAATCTCCGTGCCAGTTCGGCCTCACTCCCCCCTGTTATTAATACGTCATCAAAATAGGGTAACACCCCCTCCAGCCCCTTCAGGAGGCGTTCCACAAGCGACTGAAAAAGGCCGGGTGCCGAGTTCACGCCGAACTGTAAACGCGACACTTGGAACGCTCCTTTATGTGTGACTATCGTTTGTGCCGCGGCCGTGGCGGGTGTTACGGGAAGCTGCTGATAGGCTTGTGCCAGGTCGAGCTTAGCGAAACACTTTCCCCCATTTAGCCTAGCCAAGAGGTGGCTGACCACCGGCACCGGATAAGCATTAGGGCGGATCGCCTTGTTAATCGTACACTTATAATCAGCGCAAATGCGCACCTCCCCGTTAGCCTTCAGAGCTGTTACAATTGGAGTTTCCCACTCCGCGGAATCAACAGGAATAAGAATCCCCTGGCCCACCAATTTGTCCAGTTCCGCCTCTATTTTGTCCTTTAGTGCGAAAGGCACTCTGCGCGGTTTGAGTCTTATCGGGCGGACCTCCGGATCTAGGTCGAAGGCTACAGGGGGTCCCTTAAATTTTCCGAGTCCTTTTTCAAAAACGGCGGGATGCGCATCGCACACCGCTTGTATTGGGTCCACCCCCACTGCATGTACTCCCCCTATAAACAGGCCTAGAGGCTGGAACCACTGTGTCCCTAGGAGGCTACAACTCCCCCCCTTGAGGACAACTAAGGGCAGCTCCGCAGAGTGTCTCTTAAACTCAACCCGAAATTTCCCGACCCCCAACACCGGAATGCTGTTCCCCTGTACATCTCGTAGCGTGGACCTCAAAGTTTTAAGTTTGGGCCGCACGTGGGGGTCGATTTTTAAAAACTCTTTCTGGGGAATTATGGAATAGGAGGACCCCGAGTCAATTTCCATCCTGATGGGGGCCCCTTGTACTAGTACCTCAACGAAATAATGGGACTGTTCCGCGGACACACTGAGCACTGGGACGTCGTCCTCGCTGCTGTCCGAGACGCGGCCCACGCCGTCCTGCTTCCTCGTGGTCTGGACGCCATCTTTGGGCCTCGCTGAACGGTCCGGCCTGGTCGAACGGTCTGGTGACTGCCTCCGGCCCTCCTTCCGTTTTCTGCATGCCTTGGCGATGTGCCCCCGACGGCCGCAGGTGTAGCATTCGGCCTTTCTAAACGGGCACCTCGCACGCTCGTGGGCCGCTCCGCAACCATCGCAGCGGCGCCCCCCTTTTCGGACCTTCTGGACCTCCTCGCCGTCGCTGCTCTCTGAGGACGACTTTGAGGCCCGTTGAGTTGCGTGCACCGACCTTTCCGCCTTGCCGGCTCTGGGACGCCACTCACGCCACTGGTGCATCTCGTCCACTCCAGCATTCGTGGACTCTGCGGCTTCTGCGGCCTCGACGACCTCTGCCAGCGTGGGTGGCGGCTCCTTATTCATCAAGCTGCGCTGCACCTCCTTGTCTTTCAGGCCACACAGCACGCCGTCCCTGAGGGCAATTTCTAGGATGCTGCCCCATTTACAGGGGGCAGCGGCTACCCTCATGGCGGCCACGAATGCCTCGACCGACTCGTCCGGCGCTTGGACTCGCCTCCAAAACGCGCTCCGAGCGGGAAACATCGCCCTCGCGGGTTGGAAGCGCTCCCGTAGCAGCTTCATGATGTCGTCCGCCTTAAATTCGCTCACCTTCTTTGGAGCGATGATGCCCACCAGCGTCCGCTTGGTTTCCGTTCCAAGCATGCGGGTGAGGATGGCCCTCTTCCTCTCCTCATCGTCTTCCTTGACTTTAAGCTCCACCAGCGCCGCATGGAAGTCCATCTCAAGTAGCTCCCAGTCTTGCGGTTTGGTGATGTTGAACCCGCTCTGTGCCCTGGCTGCTCCTTGGGAATCCATTGATCCCACCTTCGTCGCCAATTTAGTGTATGAAACTAAGACACAGGACACAGCCTCGGGCTGGGTTAACTCAGGTTTATTGCATCGTGGACAGAGGGAACATGAGGTAATGGCGGATCAATAGCTCTTTATATACAGTAGGAATACATTTGAACGTGGTGCCATGGTAGCCCATTGGCTACTGTCTGCGTGACGTCATTGTGGGTCACGCCCTTCTTGTCCAGGTGTAGGTGGTGGCGGGAAAGCTTCCCGCGCTGTTGCCTTTGATGAGTTCGGACCAAGAGAGCTTGGACGCTCGCTGCTGCCAGCTGGTGGTCATTAGCTCGCGTCCTATTACAGGGTTTATATGATACAGCTGAAGGTTACATTGTTGCTATAGGCAAGGTTACATTGGCTCAGATACATTGTAATCCATGTGGAAGGTAAAACCATTAGAACACAACAGATAGGTATCTGGTTTAAAAAGAATAAAACAGGATATAAAACTGTTTAATAATTATAGCTACAGTTATAAAATAAGGATAAAAATGTCTATATATAAATGCACATAGTGGATATAATTACATGAGGAGGATATAAAACAGAATTATATGTGCAAAAATTATTTATTTATTGGATTTTTACCCCGCTCTACTCAAGCCAAGGCCGACTCAGAGCGGCTACAACAGTTCAATATACATACTATTACAATCAATAAATACAATACAGATACAAAGTATAAGAGCAAAAATACTCAATATCCAAAAACATTACAAAATCACAGATCAATAATACAAAAAGAACAATAAAATACAATGCAATACAGTAACAATAATATACAATAGACAATAAAAATTGTTATTGTTGTTTTTTTAATGTGTCCCTGCTGTAGCTGGTTCTCCCTAATGCTACATACTCTGGTAGCCCTCCGGGCAAATCTGGCAACAGCGGCCGTCAGGTCAGTGGTTCTAGCTGAGAGCATGGCTCTAAACATATGGTTATTCAACTCAATCTGAGGGGAAACAGCAATGAGGTCATGTCTAAGGCTGTCATAAAACTGGCATTCTAGGAGCATGTGTTCACCTTCCCAGCCTGACAGATACATAAGCACTCCTGAACAGGAACTTTCTTAAATAACCCCTCTCTGAATACTGATTATAACATGTTAAAATGCAAAAAACAAGTTAAAATGAAAAAAAGTGTATGATCTCCTATGTTCTGGGTTATTTAAGCTGGATAAGTAAAACAAGGGCCTCATATTATTGGGTGGGGACATTTCAAAGAGCAGACTATTTATTTTATTTAAATCATGTTGCTGATGGATATCCAATATCATTTGTTTCAATGTCTTCTTTGCTCAAGCAGAACCAAGAGAAACAAAAAACTGCTTTGTACATTGGTGCTGACTTGCTTGGATTGATCAGGTTGCCTCTTTTTCTTACTTTCGGCTTTCAATGTTTGTCTCTAATTAATACTGTTACATCACATCACCTCCACCCTCCGTAGTATTCTGTCAATGTCAGAAACTCAACCTATGCCAAGCTGCTGCTTATAGATTAATTTACTGAGCCATCTGTCTAGTCCTTTCTTTACATCTTTCTTCTCCCTCTTTTTAAAAAGCTAAGTGTTTGCAGTTGTATAGCACTGCAGTGAACCATTGGCTTTCAATGTGAAACATTAGGTTAATCTGTGAAAGATTGAATGATTTGCCTATAAATTCCAGCAGGATTAATACAAAATCTCAATGCTGCCAGGCAGAAGATCTTTTGATCCCCAGAGAAGGAAGTAATCCTCTTTTTATTATCCTTATTTATGTTTTTTCCTGTATTTTATTACAAAATGTTTAAAGAAGTATTTGCTCTCTTTTCTTCTTCTTATGATACTTAAAGCACCAGAGAAAAATCTTATTCACCTAAAAGGAGTTTATAAGACATTATATCTGATGGAATTAGAAGAAAGAAAGAAAGAATAGACAGACAGACAGTTTTGACAATATCTTGTAATTATTTCTGTACTCAATATTCAACAGTCAGTACCAAATCAAGCACATCACAGGGAAATAAAAACTTATCTTTAAAATATCTAGAGGAAGCATATGAAATTAGAATGATGTATGAGGTGACACAAATGAAATAAACAATTACATTCCAATTATCCAGAGGTGGCTGAATTGATCTGTTTTTAGTCATTGTTACTTTTTCATGGGTTTTCCTGTAGGTATATTGTCTTCTTTCTGCATTTATCTACTATATAAAACAAATAAACAACAACAAAATGGAAATTCAGGGAAAGGAATATATTTTTTAAAATATGTGCTCTCTCAAAATATGTATTTCGAACCATGCAGTCCTATATAGAATTAATGGGACTTTATTTTTACCTTCTGGAATTTAACACAACTCGTTAAGTCTACAAATGTATATGTATTTTTCTGAAGCTAACTGGCTGAAATCAATGAGACCTATTTCTCTGCAAAGTTGCATTAGAATGCATTGTAGTGGAATTTTCTCTAAATTTGTAATTAGAAACAGATTTTTCTCTCAATTTTTTAAAAAAGAATATAGTTTTTCTTATATTTTTTTGCCTTGTGGCAGGAGGAGATCAAATCCCCAGCTCTACTGACATAGTTAATTCCATGACATCACATCGCAGAAGCAGCTCATCACATGCTGAGATGTCTACACAAATTCACATTCTTGCAGCATCAATATTTCTATGAAGTCATGTAAGGGTTTTCTAGAGGAGTTGTCGTATTAGTCCTCCCCCTACCCATTTGTTTTCATGGACTGCAGTTCATTTTCCACAAGATTGCTGGGTTTGCTGTGGGGAAGAAGTCTTGCTTGTTTTTAATCAGCAAAGGCCCTTGCAGTTAAGGTGTGACACATAACCTATGGATGGGGCATATTCAACAGTTGCTGACTATTATGAGTTACTTGTGCCATAAGCAATAGATTATTAACAACAAGATATTTGAAAAGTTAAGAATAAAATTTGTAGTTCATTCTGACTTGCAGTATTCCAAGTACAATGCAATTCTCTCTCCCTCCCAAACACGCGCACACAGTCTCATCATTCTAATCTAATCTAACAGAGTTGTTTAATTTTCCAAATGATTAAATTAAAGATGAGGTTAATTTATTTGAAACTGTTCTTCATGCCACCATCATACCCAGATTGTATTTCTCAGCACTTCTTGTCCGTTTCCTCCAGCTGAATCTACTTTTTAAAGTCCAGTTCAGTGGCTTTCCTTCCTCCCCTCTTTCTTCTCCTTCTGAAGCACAGCCTGAGATTCTGAATAGCAATTCTTTGACTTTTGAATTAGCATCATTGAGATAAATTTCACATTTCTTTCTTTCCTCTTTTGCGTGTGCTTTCCTTCCTTTTTTTCTTCTGTTGTGAATGTAATGGATGCAAACAAAATTCAAAGCCTCCCAAAAATGGCACCTTGCAGAAATGATACCTTTGCCTCTGTGAGTCTTTTCAAATGTGTAGCAACAGAAGTCTCTATATTCTTTGTTCATTTCCAGGCGATTTTCCCTTCTTTTTGTATTTGCCTTTTGTTAATGTTTGAAACAGCTACTCTTACTTTCCCCAGGAGGCAACAAATAACTGCAATGGTAAAGAACCTGGAGAACATCATGCCTAAAATATAATGGCATGACCCTTGTATAAATACTTTTCATCTTCAGAATGTAATTATGGGAACATAATAGGAATAAAGCTCAAATTAATTGCTTTTTCTATTATTCTTCATGTCCTTGAGGGTTCTTCATGTGGTATTAATGGCACAATGAAGAGAATTAATTAATGTAGTTTTTCAACTGGCCTTTTTTTCAGATGACTTCCTGTAGAGATTCCTTTCTTTTGTATATACATTTTATCACAGAGCTCTTGCTACTGCCCAGTATCAGCTGTTGCTGATATATTTATTCTGCTTTTACCTTATTTTTTTTCTAATAAATCAATGATTGTCTTTTGCACAGAGTTTTGCTGGCCTAGGAGAAGGCATTTTTTTCTCACAACTTGCACAGCCCATTGCTATAGGAAAACCCCAATGGTTGCGGAAAGTGAACCAAGGGAAGTGGACTTAATGAATCACACACAATCAAAACACAATTGGGATATTGGGGGGAGATTGTGTGTTTTTCTTTTTAATTTAATTTAATGATTCAACTTATTCTCCGCTCACTCAGGCTAGCCCGACTCAGGGCGGTTTACATAATCTAAAAGACCCTACACAGTAAAAGCAGTAAAAAAAACACCCATATTAAAATCCCACATTAAGGTCCCACATTAAAATCTACATTAAAATCTCACATCACAATCCCACCCACCCAAGAAGCAGAGAAAGGGTGTATCTTATGGTAAAAGCCAGCGAGCAGGAGCCACATTGCCCTCAGGGCCCCACACCTGCCCCGCCAGCCAGGTTTTAAGACCTTTCCTGAAGGTTTTTCTTTTTAAAGATCTAGGACCCAGGTGGCTAACCTTGGCACTCCAGTTGTTCTTGGACTTCAATTACCAGAAGCCCAAGTCAGCACTCCTGCTGATCAGGGCTTCTGGGAATTCAAGTTCCAGAACAGCTGGAGTGTCAAGGTTCACCATCACTGATCTAGGAGATAGTTTCTCAGAGGCAACAGAAGACTCTTGCCAGAGATGGTGGACAACAAAATATTTTTGATGTAGGAAGGGGAGGTATGGCAAAAGAAGGGTAGTTGGTCAGCGCATTCTTGGATCTATCCTTGATGCTGTTAATGTCAGGTCAGTAAAGAATAAGTCTCAAATAATTTTTGACCTAGTTATAAAGTTATTATTGAGACTGTCCTGGGTGGGTGAGAGCAGAGGAATTGCTATGTCCTTAATCTTTTTAAATGTTGATGTTTTAATTGTTTTATATTGTATTTTTATTTCTGTTTTTCCCCTTTCCCTTTTCCTCTTATGTTGTTAGCCACCCTGAGTGGTGTTTCCACCAGGAGGGCAGGATATATATATATATATATATATATATATATATATATATATATATATATATATATATATATATATATATATATATATATATATATATATATATATATATATATATATATATATATATATATATATATATATATATATATATATATATATATATATATATATATATATATATGTATGTATGTATGTATGTATGTATGTATGTATGTATGTATGTATGTATGTATGTAAACAACAACAACAACAACAACAACAACAACAACAACAACAACAACAACAACAACAACAACAAGAAGATGTCCACCTAGGAAATACATCCAGCATCAGGGCAAATCTAAGGGATGAGGAGGTTTGCAGTTATTCATAAGGGTTCAATTTATGTCTGCAAGGTCTCCACCATTTTGAATTCAGGATGGGAGGCCCTTCACCTATGTGTGGACCACAGAGATAGGAGAGAAATTGTGCTGCTGTACTACATTCCCTCACGTGTAACCAATTACTATAAACAACTGAAGCAAACTACTGAAGCCACAAAAACTTACATCCTAGAAAGTTACCTATAGAAACGCTGCCAAATCGTGCTCCTGATTTAATCATTTTGGATGCATAGTATCAAAGAAGTGATTAAAAAATGCTTCGCGCTGTCTTAATCTTTTGTTGATGTCACACCTTTCAAATAACCTTGGTCGAACCATTTCTTGCGCTACAAAGCAGAAATCCCTGTCTGAGTGGCGTTTTTCCATATAGTGAGAAACCAATGGTGCTTCTGTCACCTGGTGTCTGATTTTGGACCTGTGTTCCGAAATCCGCTGCCACAGTGGCTGACTGGTAAGTCCCACATAACGCATCTGGCAGGGGCATTCCCACATATAAATCACGCATCTGCTGGCACAACTGGTGAGGGATCTCAAAGAGAAAGTACATCGCTTATTTGGAACATAAATATCTTTGGTTTCCCAGCAAAACTGACAAACTATACATGAATGACACTTGTAATGTCCTGTTGGAAACGGTTTATCATTAATAATGGTCCTGGCAGTATGGTCTGAACGTACAAGAATATGGCTAATAAACCTCGACCTTCTAAAGCCGATCATTGGTTTTTCGTTACAGCCTAGAAGGTTCCTAACCAAATGCCAGTGTTTGTAAATGATATTCTTAATTTGGTTGGCAGCTGGTGAAAACTCAAAAGAGCACCTGATCAAATTGCCCCCTCCATGTTGTTTCCTATCAAGCAACTGCTTTCTGGGTGTGTCCCTTACTCTCTGAATAGCTGAGTTAACGACGTGCGTTGGGTAACCTCTATTTTTAAGTTTTCTCTGGATCACTAGGGCGGATTTATTAAAGTCTACGGATTCTGTGGAATTTCTCTTAGCGCGGGCAAAAAGGCCAAAAGGAAACCAACGGATAGGAATCCATATTTAGAATACTCTTCTTATCATCCAGCCTTTGTCAGAAACAATATTCCTTTTGGCCTTTTTGCCCAACACTTCTTAGATGTCCTCTCCACTGTAGAGCTTGTCTGTTAGAATGATAAAATAGTGAAGGAGAAGGCTAAAGAACAGGTGGAGACAAGGTGCCTCAGGTTACAACTCGATTCAATTAAGAGCAGCTATCAGCAAATACATATATTACGTCAGGAAAGTGAGGGAAAACTATAAAATGTAATAAATCCATGAAGCCACAGATCAGCAGACAGAATTATACTCCTTTAGTGTATGAGAACCAAGACACAGGAACAGCCGAAGTATTGGCTTAACACATCCTTATTGCATGGTGGTCTGGGGGAACATGTGGTAATGGCGGACGAACAGCTCAATATATACGGTGGCTATACATTTGAATGTGGCTCCACGATAGCCCATTGGCTACTGCCGGCGTGACGTCATTTCAGGTCATACCCTTCTTGTCCAGGTGAGGTAGTGGCGGGAATCTTCCCACGCTGCAGTTCTTTGGGGATTGGAACCTTGTGAGCTGGGCACTCGCTATTGCCACCAGGTGGTCATTAGCTCGCGTCCTAATTACAACGGGTTACATTGATACAGTTGGTGGTTGTTTAAAGGCATAGAATTGAGAACACAACATCCCTCCCCCCTAGGATGAGAAGAAGTCTCTCATCCAAGATGGCTTATTGCAAACGCGCTTTGGGCGTGATGCTGGCTGGCTTGTCCCAGGAGTGCTACTGCTTCTCTGTCCCCTGGTTCCTTGTCCTGCAACGGGAGAGGGAGACTCGTTAGTGACTTGCCGCGGCTCTGCGGCTTTTGGGGAAGGGACGGGAAAACCGGGGGCACTGGGGACTAACGAAAAACCCCGCTTCTCGCTTGGATGGGTGGGGGACCACTCCGGAACCCCCCCCCCCGGTTTTGTAAATGAAAATCAGAATTATCACCTGTGGTGTCATTAGAAGGATTCCTCAGGATATCTATGCCTGGGGTGTCATTAGAAGGATTCCTCAGGATATCTATGAGGACAGATTCCTTCCCCTCCCCCCTAGGTGGGGACCATTGGCCCCCCTCTCCTCCCCCTTGGGCTGAACAGGTGGGGGAGAACCATAACGCTGAATCCTTTTCCGCGCCGGCCGTGCTCTGGTGTTCCTGAACCCTGCTACGGAGTTGGTCTGCGTGTCGTCTCCAGAGCAGACCCGTGACGGTCTGTACGCAATACGACACGGGACCCGTCCGTCCAACGACGACGCCCGGGACCCAGGCTGGCCCCGCGCTGGCGTAATTTCTGCAATGCACCGGGGCACCGACTTCGAAACTTTTCATGTCCGCTAACCCAATATTCCTCCCTGTGTCCTCCACCCTTGTGGGGTCTAGCCTGGTCAGAATCGTGGTCAGCTTCCTACGCATTAAGAGCTCTGCGGGCGAGTACCCAGAAGCTAGGGGGTTACCCTGTAGCCCAGCAGGAACTGGCACACTTGCAGGTTGAGATCCCCAGGACCCATGCGCCTCAGCGCGTCTTTGGTAGTGCACACGAGGCGCTCGACCTGGCCGTTTGTTGCCGGGTGGAATGGGGCGGAGGTGATGTGCCGAATGGCGTTGATCTCAGTGAATGCCCTGAACTCTGCGGACGTGAAACAACTAGCGTTATCGCTAATTAGGGTGTCAGGTATACCGAACGTGCTAAAAACCCTACGCAAATGCTTCACTGTCGTTGCCGATGAGGTGCTCGTAACTGGGATGACCTCCAACCACTTGGAGTAAGCATCTACTACGAGGAGAAAAAGTGTCCCTCTAAATGGGCCCGCAAAATCAATGTGCACCCGGGACCACGGCCCCTTCGCCGCGTCCCATTCCCTGTGCGGCAGACGCGCATCTTCGGGTCGGGAGCATTGGCAGCTCTCGCAAGTGCCTACCATGTGCTCGATGTCGGCTTCTAACTGGGGCCACCAGAAATAGCTCCTGGCCAGAGCCTTGGAGCGGACAATTCCAGGGTGGCTGACGTGCAGCAGTTTGAGCACCCTCGGCCTCAGGGATTCGGGGACCACCACCCGCTGGCCCCACAGAAGGCACCCTCCCTCTATGGACAACTCTAGCTTCTTCCTGAAAAACGGGGCGAACTCAGCCGCCGGGGAGGACGCCGGCCACCCTTTTTGCACCCAGGAGCTGACTAGAGCTAGCGTTTTGTCCTTTCCGGTCGCCTTGGCGATGTCTGCGGGCACAATGGGGGGCGAATCTAAGACCTCTATCAGGAGCACTTGGCAGTCTTTTTCTTCCTCGCCCACGGTGCTGCTAGTGAGGGGAAGGGGAGACCTCGACAGGGCATCTGCGTGGCTTATTTCTTTCCCTGGGCGGTACACCAACGCGTGCTGATACGCGTTTAAGAAGATGGCCCACCGTAACATCCTAGGGGACAGGATCTGAGGTGTGGGCTTGTCCGCAGTGAATATGCCTAGCAGAGGCTTGTGGTCGGTAACGGGCGGCCGTAGAGGAAATCGTGGAACTTCTTAGTCCCCGCTATTATTGCTAGCGCCTCCCTGTCTGTTTGGGCGTAGTTTCGCTCAGCCTGGGACAGGGATCTGGAGTAGAATGCTACCGGGGCCTCTCTCCCGTTTTCCAGCACGTGGCACAGCACTGCCCCCACCCCCACTGGGGATGGATCACATATCAGAACCACCGGCTTCTTGGGGTCAAAATGGGTGAGAATGGCATCAGACGCTAGTAGTTGTTTCAGTTCAACGAATGCCCTCTCTTGGCTCTCGCCCCACTTCCACGCCTCGTCCTTCTTGAGCAGCTTATGCAGCGGCTCTGCTACCGAAGCCTTCCGAGGCAGGAAGGAGTGGTAGAAATTTAAGAGCCCTAGGAACGACTGCAATTCGGGCTTGGAGGTGGGGCGAGGGGCACCTTGAATTGCGGCTACCTTAGATTTGGAGGGTTTAATTCCCGCAGGGGTTACCCGGAAACCCAAGAACTCAACCTCTTTTGCGAAGAAGACGCATTTGTCTTTCCGCAACCTCAACCCCGCCTTTTCAAACACCGTCAGTACTTTGTCTAGCCTTTCAGCCAACTCCTCCTCACTCCCCCCCGTTATCAATACGTCATCAAAGTATGGCAAGACCCCATCCAGTCCTTTCAAGAGGCGTTCCACAAGCGACTGGAAAATGCCGGGCGCCGAGTTCACGCCGAACTGTAAGCGCGTCACCTGGAACGCCCCCTTATGCGTGACTATTGTTTGCGCAGTGGCTGCAGCTGGGGTTACTGAGAGTTGCTGATAGGCCTGCGCCAGGTCAAGTTTTGCGAAACACTTTCCCCCATGTAATCTGGCCAACAGATGGCTGACTACCGGCACCGGATACGCATTAGGGCGGATCGCCTTATTAATGGTGCACTTATAGTCAGCACATATGCGAACCTCCCCGTTGGCCTTCAGTGCAGTTACAATCGGAGTCTCCCACTCCGCGGAATCAACAGGAACAAGAATTCCCTGGCCCACCAATTTGTCCAGTTCCGCCTCTATTTTGTCCTTTAGTGCGAAAGGCACTCTGCGCGGCTTGAGTCTTATTGGGCGGACCTCCGGGTCCAGGTCGAACACTACTGGGGGTCCCTTGAACTTTCCGAGTCCTTTCTTGAATACTTCAGGGTGCGCGTCGCACACCTCCTGTATTGGGTCAGTCCCAACGGCATGCACCCCCCAATGAACAAACCCAGGCGCTTAAACCATTGAGTCCCGAGGAGGCTGCAACTTCCCCCCTTGAGAACAACCAGGGGCAGTTCTGCGGCGTGCTGCTTGTACTGGACCTTGAATTTTCCAACCCCCAACACCGGAATGCTATTACCCTGTACGTCCCGCAGCGTGGACCTCAACGCTTTGAGCTCAGGGCGCACGTGGGGGGAAATTCCCAAGAACTCCCGCTGGGACATGATTGAATAGGAGAAACCCGAGTCTATCTCCATCCTAACAGGGGCCCCTTGCACCAGTACCTCAACAAAGTAACGGGGGTGTCCCAAGGACACGCTGTACACTGGGGCGTCGTCGCTGCTGTCGTCGGAGATGCGGCCCACGCTGTCCTGATTCCTCGCGGGCCGGGCGCCCTCCTTGGTCCTCAGCGAGCGGTCTGACGAGCTTTTCCGGTCTCTGCGCCGCCGTCTGCAGACCTTGGCGATGTGCCCCCGGCGTCCGCAGTTGTGGCACTCGGCCTTCCGGAACGGGCACTTGATGCGGTCGTGGGCCGCTCCACATCCATCGCAGCGTCGGCCTTCCTTCCAAACCTTCCGGACATCCTCGTCGTCGCTGCTCTCCGTGGAAGATTTCGGCATCCGTCTGGCCGCATGCACCGACCCCGCTGCCTTGTCGGCCTGTGGGGGCCTTTCTCTGAACCCCTTGACTCCGGCCCTCGTGGCTTACGCGGCCTGCGCCACCTTCACAACCTCGCGCAGCATTGGGGGTGGCTCCTGGTTCATCAGCTTTCGCTGAACCTCCTCGTCCCACAGGCCGCATAGCATGCGGTCCCTGAGGGCGATTTCCAGGTTTTCCCACTTGCATGGGCCGGCGGCCAACCGCAGGGCCACTGCAAAGGCAGCGATGGACTCACCAGGCGCTTGGACTCTCTTCCAGAACGCGTCTCGAGCCGAGAACATCGAAACCGAGGGCTGGAAATGGTCGCGCATCGCCTTCAGGAGCTGTTTGACTGTCAGCTCGCTCACCTTCTTCGGTGATACCAGGTCCACCAATACTCTTTTGGCTGCATTCCCGAGCATCCGGGTGAGGATGGCCCTCTTCTTTCCCTCGTCCGTAATGTCGGACACCACCAGCGCATCTTGGAAGTCCATTTCGAAGAGTTCCCAATCTTCCGGCTTGTTGATGTCGAAACCGGCATGACTAGCGTGTGTCTTGATCCCGTGGGGATCCATTATCCCATCCTCGTCGCCAATTTAGTGTATGAGAACCAAGACACAGGAACAGCCGAAGTATTGGCTTAACACATCCTTATTGCATGGTGGTCTGGGGGAACATGTGATAATGGCGGACGAACAGCTCAATATATACGGTGGCTATACATTTGAATGTGGCTCCACGATAGCCCATTGGCTACTGCCGGCGTGACATCATTTCAGGTCACGCCCTTCTTGTCCAGGTGAGGTAGTGGCGGGAATCTTCCCGCGCTGCAGTTCTTTGGGGATTGGAACCTTGTGAGCTGGGCGCTCGCTATTGCCACCAGGTAGTCATTAGCTCGCGTCCTAATTACAACGGGTTACATTGATACAGTTGGTGGTTGTTTAAAGGCATAGAATTGAGAACACAACAACTCCATAGTATATGTCCTTACCAAAACTGGTCAGCCAAGTTTTGACATAACTTATCAATGTGTGAGCATTTTTGTCTTGCATTTGAGGACAAAAGTCAAGGTCGTCCAATGACTCTTAATTTAATACCAACATTCAGATTGAGACATCCAATTCAACATCTGCTCTGGTTTTATGTGATCAGTTTCAACCTGGAACAACTGTTGGGGATGACAGGACACTTGCATGTTGTTAAGCCACCACCTCCTCATTTTACCCTTGTCTGTCTTGGCTAATATAATCTGCCAAAAATGTGCTGCAGGAATGCACCCTTTGAATAATCATTTTTTCATTGCAGGAGGGTAATATGCCTTTTGGACAAAAAGAAACAATTATTCAGTCCATTCTTAAAAAGTCAAATCTGGATTTTGATGATATAAACAACTTTAGACAATAGCCAATTTGCCATTCATGGGCAAGGTGAATGAGAGGATGGTGGTGGTTCAGAAACATTCTAGTCAGGATTCAGGCCTCATCATGGCACCAAGCCTGCATTAGTTTCACTACATGATGACCTTTTACATTAATTAATTAATTAAACTTTACATGTGGTCGGTGTACAGTGGTGTGCCCATATCTTTTACCTTATCCTGATTACAGCAGGATGGTAACCTAAATGGATAGGCCACATTTCTGTCCCTGGAATTCTCTATGGATCATATTGAACCACCAAAAGATTATTAAAAGGAGAAAAAATACAAGATTCAAAAATCCACTTCAAGCTTACAAAAAAATGGCGGGTGTTTTAGTGCTAACCTTTTAAAAAGATAAATCATTGCCCTTGGGGGTTTCTAGGAGTGGCAGGCCATCTAGTTTTGTTTGTTTAATTATTTATTTGTTTTTCTGTTACTATTTTTCTGTTTGTCTTTCTTTCCCATCCCTGCTAGGAACTGAGAATTCTGATATGGTGGAAGGACTAGGAGTGCCCCCAAAATCACAATGTTGTCCACCCATTTGTTTTGCTCCAAGAACAAAAACTCCAGCAAACAAAAACTTACCAAACCATTGGGTCAAGGCCGCCATCAGAAATTTCTGGGTCCCCTACTGAGCAATCCTATTGCCCCCCTCCTGCACGCACACACACACACACACACAGAGTAATGTCACAGTTGTGGCTGGCGGTGGCAGTGCCCCTGTCAGCTCCGGGCCCTATATGGCAGTACTGGTAGTACTGCCCTGATGGCGGCCCTGCATTGGGTAAGCCAGGTGCAAGTGTAAGCCCTCATAATCATCAGCTAAACAAGAAGCAAGTACTGTATAGGTTTGGTGTATGCAAACCAAGACACAGGACACAGCCTCGGGCTGGGTTAACTCAGGTTTATTGCATCGTGGACAGAGGGAACATGAGGTAATGGCGGATCGATAGCTCTTTATATACAGTAGTAATACATTTGAACGTGGTGCCATGGTAGCCCATTGGCTACTGTCTGCGTGACGTCATTGCGGGTCACGCCCTTCTTGTCCAGGTGTAGGTGGTGGCGGGAAAACTTCCCGCGCTGTTGCCTTTGATGAGTTCGGACCAAGAGAGCTTGGACGCTCGCTGCTGCCAGCTGGTGGTCATTAGCTCGCGTCCTATTACAGGGTTTATATGATACAGCTGAAGGTTACATTGTTGCTATAGGCAAGGTTACATTGGCTCAGATACATTGTAATCCATGTGTAAGATAAAACCATCAGAACACAACAATAGGCTTTCCAGGAATTGTCATTCCATTTACTCAGTATAGATCAGTGAGCTAAACTCCTATGGAGCCAGAGGACAGAGGTTTGATTCACCTGTGTACTTCCCAGCCAATGTCACTTGGAATGTATGTGGCTGATGGGATTACCAGGTCACACAATCTCAGAGCTCCACCAGAAGGATGTTGGATTCCTGCACTGATGTTGCATTCCTGGTTTATTCTCACTTGACAGTTCATCTAGTGAAAGCACAACATGGTGCATAATAATATGATTACTCCATTTTCAACAAGAGAATGTGGTCACTGTGAGAATATAAGACAAGCAGTAGGACATCAGTTTTGACAGCCTGGTTGCTCTATCAGATAAAAACCCCTCTTGGAAGTGCAGAAATATTTTTGAAAGAAATGCTATAAAAACCCCTAATCCCCTGAACTATACTTACATTAGCTGGACACACAGTTATCTGATAAGAATCAGCAAGATGGATCCAAGTGAGGCACGCACTCTCACATACCTGGGCCTTGCGACATCTCATTTTATTCCATCTTATAAAATTGCTTATATGCTAGATATATAAAGGCAATTTTGCCAAGCACATCTATTGTTAGTTAATGGGGGTGGTTATCAAAACTGAAAGTCACTTGGAACAGCTAAAGGGCAGTCAAATAACCAGCCATGGAAGAGCTCCCTGTAGCCACTGGAGGACACAAGGAGACTTTATGAAAAGGACAAAAAAGAAAAAAGGAAATGTTTTGGGGAGAAGGATATGGGAGCAGGTTCCTTCAAAATCCCTGTAGTTTTGGATGTTGCCCATCACTGGTTTAGGCCAATCCAAATGTTGGCATAAACACCCATTTTTCCACACAGGTGGAAAGAAAGGAATAATATCAAGTTGAGAAAACTACCTCCTTTCAGTTGTAACTCTGGTGAGGGCTTTGAGTTTACTAGTGGAAGTAGCCTTCATTTTTCCACTCAGTTAAATGATTGGCCCATTTAGAATTCAGAGCTCCAGATCCATCAAATGTAGCCATTAAATCTAACAGTCATCTGGTTTCATGGTGGTTCCATTTTTTCAGACAGAGCTAGAGAGCAGCATAAATTTTGAAGCATGTGATCAGAGCTGCCCCCATGTTGATGTTTAGGGTAATGACCTCCCCTCCCCCAGCTTCAACTGTTAACTGACACATAGAAGGGGGCTTTCCAACAAAGTCAGATCTAAACATCTGATGCTGTCAACCCAAGTCTAATGAAAAAGCCCTCCTGCTTGACCATGAGCTACTAGTGAAATTTAGTTCTTCATTGTTTAAGAGTTGGAGAATAAGTGACTGTAAGAATACATTACAAGGCCATCATTCAGGGCTATAACCAGGATTCTGGATGTGGGTGGACTAATATTTTTTCAGAATGGCAACAAAGCCTCTTTTCAATGCATTCCTATGGGAAACCAATGTTTGCCAGGGTGGGCAAACTGCTAACTGGCTATGGCCCTTTCATCATTTAATAGCTGCCTTCTTCTTGGACTTTCTCTCTCTCTTTCTCAGATAAATTGGCTCCAAAGTTGGTTCACGAAAGCTGACATTAAAATACATGAGCTAGTCTTTAAGGTGCCACAGCTTTTTTTTGTCTTATGTTTTGTTTTGTTTATTCTCTGATATGCTTGCACAGACTAACACAGCTATCACTTCAAAAATGGCTCCAGATTGTTGCTGCTGTTTATAGAATTTTTTACTCAAGTGTTGAATTTGCCATTTTGGAGGGGATACCTCAGATTTAAAAACAAAATAAAAGCACAATTTCACTATGGTTTATCACATAAAACAGGTAACTCATCCTTCTGGATTAATAGCTGGTACTATTTCACACTTATGTGTGTGAAGGTGAATGGCACAAGGTGGGATTTCAATACTCTCAAACTTTGCAACTGTATAACTATGTGCATTGAAGCACCATATACATTTTGTAGTTGCAGTCAAGTGCAAGGTCAAGCTTGTTGTTGAACAAGGACAGGATTGACCTGAGACCATGTGAATCAGTGAATTCAATGTTTTGCTGCATCAGAGTTCCACAGTTTGCAGAATATTCACCTGCATTGTGCCTGCTGAATGGTTTCTAGGAGGCCATAGAATTCATTAACCAAATTGAGAATATATTGCTTTTTTCTCATATGTAATAGCCCAGCACTGTTGGCAAAGAGATAATATATACCTGTGGTTCCCACTCTTAGATTCTCCAGATGTTCTTGGACTAGAACTCCTAGAAGCCTTCAATATTGGCTTATGCTGGTCAAGATTTCTGGGAGTTGTAGTCCAACCCCAAAGAGTGAGAACCACTAATACAGAGCCTTATTAAGAAGAAAAAAACACAATGTTCTTGCATAATAGAAAGCCATTATTCCATTTAGATTTATAGATATAAAAATCACGAATCTCACAAGGAATCGGTTCCCAAACATAACATTTCTGTAAGTAAAATTGTAAAGGTTGACAAACTGGATGCCATAGGCAGAAAATTGATGGAATGAATGAAGAATTGTTGGGGCCTTCCTTTCTTTCCCCTCTCCCTCCCTCCACAAACTTGATCTGTGAAACACCTACCCAGATTAAATCAAAGTAATATATTATCGGCAAGGACTTCAGTCAGGCAGAATTCTTGCTAATTAGGAAATAAGGTGTCTTAACTTGTTATCTTGAAAATGCAAAAAGACGGGAACTCTGTATGCTCTTATCCAGCATGGCATAAGTACCTCATTACCATGGGGGCAGATAACTTAACCCAGCATGTATTCTGCTGTATCTGGAAAACTGATTCATTATATTATATTAAACAAATTTAAAAGCTAGTTTACTGGATGAAATTTCCCTTATTTGCAATTTAAATCATGTTTAAAATGTCTACATTTTAACCTTTCACCCACTGCCCACAGAAACATTGTTTTACTTCAGAGTCTATCATTGCTCTGCTTATTAAAACCGTCATCACACTCCCTTCTTAAGGTTATTCAGACTCAAACGCTTGCTCTGCTTGAGATATTAGGATCAAGAAATGATAGGTATCAGCTGGATATTTCATTAGATTCTTAACATGTGGAAGTGGCTATGTTGTCTGAAAGATCTTAGAAGATGCAAAAGTAACTCTTCCCAGTGTCTGTTTTTTTTAAATACCACATACCAAAGATGAATAAGAGAGACTGGTCATCATTTCCATGGAACAAGCATGAAGAGAGATTTGGTTGTCTTATGTTGGCAAAAGGATATTCTTAAAAAAATGTTAGACCTTATTAATTCAGATGAAGCTTTGCAGTGGTATTCATCCCTTTTTCTGCCTTGATTCTTTCAAGTCTCTTCCAACTGACCATATGACACAAGGTTCAACTCAATTAAGATCCATGTTCTTTCCTTCCTATGCTTTCCTGCTCTTGATCTTGTTTGTTCTCAGATCTGTTTTGGCAAGCATCCAGAGGATTGCATTTCTGAGCCAGAGACTTTCCAATCAGGACTTAGTTAATTTTAAAACTGGTGCTGGTGGTAGGGACATCAAGAAGCAGAGATGCAGTATGGTGTTGATTTTTAAGGACTTATGAGGATATATATCCTAGAAAAATGATTGTCAGAGACATGACACTTGCAATGCAGTTGAAGGTGCGAGTAACCATAGGTCCCCATTGCTTGCAGGAGGAAAAACAACCATCCATTGCTACTGGATGCAGAACTTTTACCAATCTGTTTCCCCCTTATTTTCACAGCAGAAACCAATGGAGTCATCTGCTATGTCATTGCTTTCTCAGTCAGATGAAATGACTGCTGACAGCAAAGTCAGGATAAAGAGAAGCCAAGTGGAGATCAGCTCACCCCCTTGTGTCAGAAGTACACAAAGGTGCTTTCTGGATTGAAAGGATTTTTGCTGGATGAATGCAGTTCAAGGGATGCCTGGATGATGCACCTTTCATGCCCCCAAGATATTTCCCACTGAAGTGTTCCCTATTTATCTACTTGCAATTTCTTGCTTCCGAACTGCTAGGTTGACAGGAGCTGGGTTAGAGACTGTTATGCAGTACTCGGGTCAACTTGCCAACCTTTCAGCTAACAAGGCGAGCTTCTTAGCCACTGAACCACCACAGTCTCAGTTGGTCAGCTGAACCATTGGAAGAATGGTTGCACATCAGGTTCTCTTCTGCTTGTTTGAGGCTTCTAGAAAAGACAGGGACCAACACGATACATTCATGGACATATACAATCCAACTTTGTAGAGAGAATCCTTCTGGTGGAGCTCTGAGATTGTGTGACCTGGTAATCCCATCAGCCACATACATTCCAAGTGACATTGGCTGGGAAGTACACAGGTGAATCAAACCTCTGTCCCCTGGCTCCATAGGAGTTCAGCTCACTGATCTATACTGACTAAATGGAATGGCAATTCCTGGAAAGCCTATACAGTACTTGCTTCTTGTTTAGCTGATGATTATGAGGGCTTACACAACAGCTACACCTTGTACAGTGATCTGCCAGTCAAAGCATATTATTTCATCATGCCTCAGTTGCCTCAAAGGCAAAACAAATGTATAGTTCAAAGAGAAACAAAGGAAGACCTATTAATAGCTATTTTCAAGAAATGCTGAGGGCTCACTCACTTTTTTTTTGAAAGCCTCTATATTACATTTGTGCAAAGTGGTGTTCTACTAATTGTTCCATCACTGAAAAGTTGCAGTTATCTGTC
This sequence comes from Bradypodion pumilum, assembly GCA_035047305.1. Lineage (NCBI taxonomy): Eukaryota > Metazoa > Chordata > Lepidosauria > Squamata > Chamaeleonidae > Bradypodion > Bradypodion pumilum. The sequence goes on from JAWDJD010000001.1 coordinate 431,588,400, forward strand.
AGCTTTCAAATATAATTGGACACATTGCTATTTTGAGGTCTTATTTCCATTTGTATAGAGTATAGAATTGTGCAGTGTTTGAAGAAAAATGTTCTTCTAATTGAATCATTACTTACAAAGAAAAGGCAATGGGACTCGTTTTATATAGCACTGTGTATGTTATGCTCCTATAGTTTTCATTTGTTCCTTCATATGTTTTCATCCTACTGAAGGCTTTGGCCAGAGGTGGGGAGCTTTTACAAATAAAAGGACTGTCATCAGAGCAAGGCTATTTAAAAGCTTACAGGTTTCCTTTGATATGAAGATCTCCAAACTGAGCTCAGTTGGTAGGATAGAAGTCATTAGACTGAATCAGAAAGTGTAGGGATCAAAACAACAAGCAAGATCTTCAACTGTCTCCCTCCCTGTTTCTACAACATTTAATAGTAGACACATGTGTTCTGGTTATAAAACAGTGAAATGGTTAGAGAACTAGGTTAAGAAAGCTATGTTCAAATCCCTGTTTGGATATGTAATTCACAGGGGGGCCTTAGACCAGTCACTGTCTCTCAGCATACAGTGCCTAACATAGATTTGTGAGAATAAAAATAGGAAGGAACATCACAAAAGATGCCTTGAGGTAGCTGTGGATTTTCTTGATGGACAAGGGGTTGGCCTAGATAACTCTTGCAATTTCTTCTAGCTCAACATTTCTGATCTCTTTATTTCAGACTCTTTGATCTAATTAGCAAAACATCAAAGCAGGAGTGTGATGATATGTATTTTGTTCTGCAAGACAAACAATATTTTATGTGAGCTATTTTCATGAGGATAAGAGTGTAAAGGGAGGATGCTATATCTTAGGAGTGCTACTTGTTTGAGTTTTTGTTTTGTGAACTCCAACAACTAGAATTCTCTCAGCAGAGTTCTGGGAATTCTTGCTGATGGATATAGACATCTATATGCGCCTAAATTTTGCTCATCTGGAACAGGCCCTATGTTTAGAATGTCTCAAGCCTGCTTCCTGTATAAAAAGGAAACTGCCCCAATGCCTCCAAGGAAGCTTAGGTCATTGTGAGAGAAATAGCTCTTTGGTTTGCTCTATACAGAGCCTAATGGACAAGACTTCACACAAAGACTGAGGCCTCCTAGAAAGCACTGGGGCAGTTTCCATTACAGGAAATTGGCCAAGACAGCTTGAAACATAGGGTCTGTTTCAGATAAGTGAAGTGTTTAAGTGCTTCTGGGTTTGGATTTGTGGGCAGGATCTCCCCAAATTCTGCCTGGGTTTCCAATCTTTTAAAGACAAGCTTCTTTTGCTCTCATGTCTAATTTTGTCTTAAGAATTTTTAGCCTTTATAAATAGCTACACTGGAACCTCATACAACAATCACCCCTATAGCAATGAAATCCTATAACAATTAGGTTTGGGGGGAAATGGCATCCTGCATAACAATTTTCCCTTTGGAAAAAAGTTGTACAACAGTTTTTCAATGGGAAAAACCGCTTAGCAAAAAAAATTGTTGTACGATACTTCCCGTAAGGAAAATTGCTATATGATGCATGCATCACATAGCAATTGTTTCGTGCAACAATGAGCCCCATGGAATTGATTAAAATCGTTGTATGAGGTACCACTGTATATGAAATATCTATTTCTAGACTGCAGAGGATTGTCAGAATCCAGGGCATAGACAGTTGGCAAGTAATGCAAAGACCAAGATCCAGGACAACCAAGCAACAGGCCAAACAGTAAGTATATCATGGTCCAGAGCCCAAGTCCAAAATCAAACCTAAGGTAAACATGGATACAGGGTTAGTCCAGACAGTAGGGTATAGTCCAAGCATCTTGGAAATCAGGTGACTGAGAAAGCAGATAAGGCAGAATACTTTCAGTGACTGGAACAGGGCAAGGATGGGGTTCAAGGAGTAAGGTGAGGCACAACAACAGTCCACATGAACTGGGAACAGGGCAGGAAGCCTTTGTAAGTGGGAACCAGAAAAAAGATAGGAGATCTTGAAGGCAGGAACCAGGAGCAAGGCAAAAGGTCTTTGTAGGTAAGAACCAGGGATGAGACAAGAGATCTTCAAAGGCAGGAATCAGGGGCAAGGCAAGAGATCTTTAAAGCACAAACTAGGAACAAGACAAGAGATCCAGGCGCCAAACAACTGCAAGTCCAATGACCTTCATTTCTGAGGCATCCCCTGAGAGGAAGAGCTCACCCTCCTAGGGCCTGCCTGTGGAGGCTGTCATGGTCCAGAAATGTCCCCATTGCTCTCAAGTGAAATGTAGCAGCTACAATTGGGTGAGGGTCCAACCCTGCAAGCACCAGAGCTGCCCTTCAGGCTGGATGTCAAATCCTGCAAGCATCAAGCTATGTCTGGGGAAATGCAAATATTTCCAGATACTAACAAGGGCCATACCCGCCATATACCTGTTGGAAAAAGATGACAGCCTGACCCGGGAGGGGGGGATGCTGACAACCCTAATTCAATACCACAAATGTGGTACAATGCACATGGACTCAAATCCTATCTTGTATGAACTAAGCTTTCGGTTTTATTTTCACTCATAATTCATAATTATTACAGCCCAAATTCTTTCTGTTGAATGTATGAAGAAAATTGTTAAAGTTCCAAATATTTTACAAGAAAGTAAAATAACACCTTCGATGTTCGATTCCAAATTTCAACTCAACTAATATAACTTTTGGTCATAATACAAGAACTAAATTGTTTAAAGGGAACTTCTTAAAAGGGATAGTCCTGTGCAATCTATTCCCCTTTGGGATACTTGATATATTTGGTACAAAAAGTTAGAGACAATCCATTATATAAGGAATTAAAAAAGAGATCTAATAACCTGAAAACACTCTTTTCTTGTAATTGAGAGATTTTTTTAACCACACCTTAGTTACGATGTCCTAGACCCATAAGGGGATCAAGAGAACTTTGGGTTGTATGGAATACATGCCAACCATTGAAGTTCACTGAGGATGTTTTAGCAAGTCAATAAAGTGTGATTGCCAGCTGGTTGAGTTAGGTGTCTAGCTGTGGAGTCAAAGGTTGAAATCTATCCTCCACTGAAAGCGCAGCGCCAAAATGGCCTCCGCGCTCTTTGCGGGCCCCCCCCACCCGGACTCAGACATCCAGGTGAGTTGGGGGCGTGGCCACCCCTCTATAAAAGGGGTGGCCACGAGGCAGCCGAGCTGCCATTTTAGAATAGCGATGGAGAGCAGAAGTTTTCTCCATCGCTTTTTTCTCTTTAGTCTTCGGCTACAGAGCCTTGCCGTTCGTTTCCCGGCTGGGAAAGAAGGATCACAGTACCCGGAGCCTTTAGGATTGCTTGGCTAACGTGGTACTCACATGCTTTGATCCCTGGATAGGGATCCTGCAGCGACTTTCTTCTCCTAGGGAGACATGGCTCCCAAGCAGAAGGCCCCGGCGCTAAAGCCACGGCTGAGGTGAAGAACTTTTACTGGCCCTGCAACGGATGGGGGCCAGCCTTTGGGTCGGAGGACCAGGGCTGCGCCCCCACGGCAAGGTGATGTGCCAGCCTTGCCGACTGGTACCAGTGGGGCTGGTCAGGCTACCACTTGGCAGCCGGGTTCCAACTTGGTAGCTGGTCAGCTGCAGGCCAGCCCCTCTGGGGCCTTGGCCCTCGGCCTGCCTTTGCTGGGCATGGGACAGGGTGGCCCGGGCGGGCCTGGTGCGGGTGTCCAGCCCACTGCTCCTCCAGCCCCCCATGGGCCAGAGTTTTGGGCATGGCCCTATTCTGGCCCTGGCTCTCCTTTTGGGTTGCCTTTTCCTCAACTGCCTAGTGGGCCGTCCGGCCCACCCGGCCTGCTTTATACTGGGGGCTCTGGGGCAGTGGATGCTCTGTTAGCATGGATAGCAGTGCTGGAAGCATCCTTGGGCATTGCACAGCCTCCTTCAGAGGGGGGCGCTACTCTTTCTTCAACAGGGGCCCCTTCGTCAGCCCCGGCTACCTTGCCAGCCGCACCGCTTCAGCGGGCGGCCAACCGGGTTGAGCTGCTTGAGACGGTCCGGCCGGCCCCAGCTGGTGTCTCGCAGCTCCCCGTTCGACCTGATGTCCAGGCTGGGAGCAGTCAGGGTTTGTCCCAGAGCTCGATTCCGGTCGTGAGCTCCGACGCCCGCCGTGGGCCGGAACCCCCGGTGGGGGCGGCTCATGGGGGTGCACCTAGTGAGTATCAGGTTCAATTTAGTGCACCAACACCACAACCCACTTACAGTGGTGGGGTTCACTAGCCCTGGCCTCGCCAAGTTGATGCGAGTGGGCAGCAGTTACCATCCTATCCCAGTATCCCATGGTTTCAAAATGGTCCCTCATTAAGGGTGGGGGTGTCCGCCCCTGGGGCAGTGCCGAGCATCGCAGGGGCTGTCCAGGTCCCGCTGCGTATGCCCTCTATGCAGAATGTGCCGATGATGGCTTTGCCGACGGCTGGTATTCCTTGCCCCTGGGTGATCATTTGTCACAGGTCACAAGGGATAAGATTTGGAGAGGGGAGTACGTGGATATATTCTCCCTATTGAACTGTGAGCCCACTAAGGAAGAGAGAGAGGGACAGGACGACAGAGACAAAGAGCTGTCCCGTCGTCGTAAGCCACCGCGCACTTGGGCCAACTGGTTGCCGGCATATCTTATTTATATGGCGGTATACCTGAGGGCCCGGCCTGATCTGGCCATTCCTATTGTCCAATACTTGGACAATATTTACAGGGCGATGGTAGATTTCCCTGGCCCATCGTGGTTGGCTTACGACGAGGAATTTAGAATGAGGGTGGCCCTACACCCTGAGATGAGGTGGGATGAGCCCTGCCAGAAATTGTGGCTCTTGTACATTACCCCCACGCGCCTGGCGCCTGGGGATAGGTACCATTGTGGCCATGCTGTGCAGCGAGCTGCTCCAACACAGGCTCCCCACCACCCGGCGGGGCAGGGGGTTCCAGCCTGCTTGCTGTGTTGGAGCTTCTCAGCTAATAGCGTGTGCAATAAGCGACAGTGTCGGTACAAACATGAGTGTCCCTCTTGCGCTGGCCCCCACGCCGCCTCCGCGTGCCCGCGGGCTGGTGGGTCACGGGGCAGAGGTAGAGGTGGACAGGGGGCAGTCAGGGCTTCCTCTGACGGAGCTAGCCATTCAAAAGGCCCCCTCCCCAGTTAATGTGTATATGCTGGAGCGATGGCTCTCAACTTATCCAAGAAGGGAGGATGCGAGGTACCTTCTGGAGGGTTTCCAGTGAGGCTTTCGTATTCCGTTCAAGGGGGTTCGGGGACCCCAAGATGCCCCCAATTTAATTTCCCTGAAGGGTAAGGAGGAGGTAGCTGCCCTGAGTATTGCTAAAGAAGTGGAGGCTAGTAGGGTAGCGGGCCCCTTCTCCGAACCGCCTTTCCCTAACCTGAAGGTCTCCCCTCTGGGGTTAGTACCTACAAAGACCCCGGGTGAATTTCGTTTAATTCACTATCTATCGTACCCGGCAGGTTCTTCTGTCAATGATGCTATTCCTGATGACCTTTGTTCGGTCAGGTATACGTCGTTTGACCAGGCCCTATGGATGGTGCGCTCATGTGGTCCCGGTGCCCTCCTGGCAAAATGTGACATTAAATCGGCATTCCGATTGCTGCCAGTGCACCCAGGGGACTTTGAGCTATTGGGTTTCAGATTCCAAGGGAAGTTCTATGTGGATAAGGCCATGCCTTTTGGCTGCTCTATTTCATGTTCGGCATTCGAACGTTTTAGCACTTTTCTTCAGTGGGCCTTTGTTTGCAGGTCCGGGTCTCGGTCTGTAGCCCATTACCTCGATGATTTTTTGTTTGGGGGTGAACGGGGCTTGGACACGTGCATGCATCTCCTCACCACATTTCAGATGCTAATGCGGGAACTGGGTGTCCCTTTAGCGCCCAAAAAGACCGAGGGCCCATCTACTACGGTCACATTTCTAGGTATTGAAATTGACACGGTCGCACAGGCATCCCGGTTACCCATGGATAAGGTCACCCGGATCTCCGCGATGATTTTGGCATTGATGGCCAAACGTAAAGTGTCCCTTCATAAGCTGCAGGTACTTCATGGTCATCTTAACTTTGCCTGCAGGGTGGTGACACCCGGCAGAGCATTTGCCCGGCGCCTATGTGACACCATGGCTGGCCTGTTAAAGCGCCACCATAGGGTCTGACTGACCAGGGGCATGCGGGCTGACCTGTTGGTCTGGCTCACGTTCCTACGGGATTTTAACGGGGTCTCTTTCTGGAGATCAGACCTTATGGTCTGCCCTAGATTCCAAGTACAGTCGGATGCCTCCGGCTCCCTGGGATATGGGATTTATTTTGAGGGGAGGTGGGCTTATTGCCGATGGCCTCCCGCATGGCTTGGCACAGATCGCCTCCACGATCTTACCTTCCTTGAGTTCCTTCCCATCCTGGGAGCTTTGATGCTATGGGGCGAGGAGTGGGCCAACTCAGTGGTCCATTTTTGGTGTGACAATGCGGCAGTGGTGCACATTGTCAACGCTCAGACGTCTAAATCGCCTAGGGTTATGGTGTTGGTTCGTCAATTTGTGTTAAGATGCCTATGCCTAAATGTGCTGTTTAAGGCCAGACATGTCCCAGGCATTAATAATGATATTGCTGATGCTTTATCCCGCCTGCAAATCCCCCGGTTCCGTGCCTTGGCTCCGGAAGCAGAGGAATTCCCCTCGCCACTCCCGGCCGAGATTTGGACATTTGGTGGGAAGGGTGAACCAGGCGATCGGCATGTCTTTGGCACCTCGCACGCGTAAGGCGTATCAACATGCTTTTGTACAATTTAGGACCTTTTGTGTGCAACTACAATTGCCCAAAGTGTGGCCCATACCAGTCAAACAGGTTTTACAATTTATGGTTTATCTTCACAGTCAGGGTTTGGCTCCTCATACTATAGCATCCAGGCTGTCGGCATTGGCATTTATGGCCAAAGTGAGGGGCTTCGCTGACTGCGTGAATGATTTCCGCATACATCATGTTTTGGAGGGGTGGACACGGGAACATGGCCGCCGCCCGGACACTCGTCACCCAATTTCACCAGAGGTCCTGACCCACCTTGCACGAGGCTGGCATAACTTGTGTTATGATAGGTATGAGGTGGCTCTTTTTCACGCGGCTACCACAGTGGCCTTCTTTGGAGCGCTCCGCATCAGTGAGTTGGTACCACTGTCTAAGGCAGATGCGACTTGTAGAGCACTGGAACTCGACGATGTCTATGTCACTAATGAGTGGGCTCAGTTGAGGATACGGTCCTCAAAGGTTGATCAGCATGGCGTAGGCAGTGGAGTTAGACTGCTACGATGTTCCATTGCAGACATCTGTCCGGTTGGTGCCCTACATGAGTTTTTGGCAGTGCATGGCGCGCACCCTGGCCTGTTTTTCTTCCAGCAGGATGGGTCTCCCCTTACTAAATTCCAATTTTGGAAGGTGACTAGTAAGGCACTAACCAGTGTTGGCCTCCCCGGGGCTCGTTACGGCACCCATTCATTTAGGATAGGCCCTGCATCAACTGCGGCTGCATTTGGGTACTCTGAGGCTGATATATGCCGGATGGGGAGATGGGGATCCATGCGTTTTGCATTGTACGTTCGCCCACTTCAGGTATGAGTACCAGCTAAGTCATTATTCTCTTTTCTTCTTTTACAGACCCTGTGTGTCCCTGCACACCGGTGGCAGTATGGCTGGTGGGCCACAGTTACGTGCACTGGGCAGCGCAGTATGCTGTGGCGACAGAGTGGGGACCCCAGCTTGGACTACGTGCAACCGCACGTATACGTTGGTACGGTAAGCGTGGAATGAGATGGCGGGAACTGTTGCCATTCCTGTTTTCCATCAGGGATGCTGAACCGCCTGATGTAATTGTACTGCACCTCGGGGGCAATGACCTTGCCCAGGTCACTGGCCTTTCCTTAAAATTCACGATCTGCAGTGACCTAGCCTATTTGCATTATGTGTGGCCATCCACAAGGCTGCTATGGTCGGACATCGTGCCGCGACATACTTACAGGGGAGGTATTGACCTCTTTGCCCTTGACCGCGCTTGCCGCTCGGTGAACAGGGCAGTTGCCCGGTTCTTGTCAGACAAGGGTTTGGGGATGGTCATCCGGCACCCCACGATTAGTTTGCAAAATTACGATCTCTATGCAGGGGATGGGGTCCACCTGTCGGCTAGAGGTATGAACCTCTTTCTGGAAGATTTGCAAGCATGCCTGGTGACCGAGCTGACGGTCTGGGGGGTGGTGGTGAGTCTTCATTGAAGCCTCCCCCTGTGGCAGGTAGCACTGGTAAGGTAAAGATTTATGACAGGTGGCGGCTGTGGCCAGGAGGGCCTTTGCCCAACTTCGGGTGATTCGCCAGTTGCGCCCGCTCCTGGACCGGGACTCTTTGCTCATGGTCACTCATGCTCTGGTTACCTCCAGACTAGACTACTGTAATGCGCTCTACATGGGGCTGCCCTTGATGACCATTCGGAGGCTGCAACTGGTCCAGAATGCGGCGGCCCGGGTGGTGATGGGGTGTGGACGTTATGCCCATGCCTCACCACTGCTGCGGGAGCTGCACTGGTTACCAGTTTGTCTCCGGGTGCAATTCAAGGTGCTGGTTTTGACCTTTAAAGCCCTATATGGTAGTGGGCCAGGTTACCTTAGAGACCGCATCGCCCTAAGGACGTCTGTCCGTCCAACCAGAGCGGACCGGAGGGGCTCTCTAATTGTGCCATCGGCCAGGGGGGCTCGCCTCTCTGGCACAAGGAGGAGAGCCTTCTCTGTGTCCGCACCGGCCCTTTGGAACCTCCTGCCTGTGGAACTGCGTCTCCAGACGGAGTTGTTGCCCTTTAGAAAAGAACTAAAAACCTGGCTGGCGGGCCAAGTTTGGGGTGCAGGTGGAGGGGTGGCTTCCGTTGGGTGGTTAATATAGGGGAGGATGCCTGCCCCACGGTTTCTTCAGTTCCTGCACCCCTCTCTTTTTAGGGGTGGGTTCTTATTGCTGGTTTTTATCTGTTTTATTTGTTTTTATATGTTTTTACCCATTGTTGTGAACCGCCCGGAGTCGGCTTTGGCTGAGTGGGCGGTATAGAAATTTGACAATAAAATAAAATAAATAAATAAAATAAATGACCCATAGGTATCCGGCAGGTTCGCAATTGACTGGCCAACACTTAGACAGGTACAGGTGTAATAGCTTTGGCCGGTCAACGATGAACCAGGCAAGGGGTGATGGCAGGAGCTTAACAGCATGCATCACCTTGATATTTAACGGATACACGTCATAGGGTGGGGTCAGTAGATAGTTTATTGACTCCAGTCAACAATTTGTTTGTGTCAACAAACAAATTGATACAAATAGTTGGCATTTTGGGAGGAACCTTACCAGTGTTACTGCGGCCTGCTTGCCTTAAGAATTACAATTGGATGAATACACCAATTGAAAGTTATAATTCGGACTAGGGCATTATTCAATAAAAGTGGCCCAATGCCTTTATCCATATACCGGTGTCTGAGTCTTTCTTTGGGGGGTGCGCCTGCAATGAAAGCGTGGCACCAAAATGGCCGCCGCGCTCCTTGCGGGGGCCCCCACCACCCGGACTCAGACATCCGGGTGAGTTAGGGGGCGTGGCCACCCCTCTATAAAAGGGGTGGCCACGAGGCAGCCAAGCTGCCATTTTAGAATAGCGATGGAGAGGAGAAGTTTTCCCCTCCACCCCCTCCCTAGTGAACAGTGTGATTTTTTGGTCACTTCGGGGCCGGGTGGGAATTTTTGGCCTGAACCTACAATTGGTCCTTTGGTTCTGGTTTTTTTTTTTTTTTTTGCCCATCCCACACTGTTGCTAGTGTTTGAGAAAAGGGGTAAGTTGACTTTGGTCACTTTGGCGGGTAGCACTGGTAAGGTAAAGATTTATGACCCATAGGTATCCGGCAGGTTTGCAATTGGCTGGCCAACACTTAGACAGGTACAGGTGTAATAGCTTTGGCCAGTCAACGACAAACCAGGCAAGGGGTGATGGCAGGAGCTTAACAGCATGCATCACCTTGTGATTTAACGGATACACGTCATAGGGTGGGGTCAGTAGATAGTTTATTGACTCCGGTCAACAATTTGTTTGTGTCAACAAACAAATTGATACAAATAGTTACACTGTAGCCAATTATCATTAGCATTTTGGGAGGAACCTTACCAATTGAAAGTTATAATTCGGACTAGGGCATTATTCAATAAAAGTGGCCCAATGCCTTTATCCATATACCAGTGTCTGAGTCTTTCTTTGGGGTGTGTGCCTGCAATGCATAGCGCTAAAGTGCCAGCCTGTGTGGCTTTGTGCAAGCTTTTTGTCCCCAAAAGAAAGGAATAGTAAGCTAATTCTGGGTACACTTGCCCTAGAAAAACCTAAAAAAAATATTCATAAATCAGTATGGATTTGCTGGAATGCAAAGTGTCCTCACTAGGGATAAACTGTTGATTTTCTTTGGATACGAGAAGAAAGTTGCATCTATCCTCTAACCCACTATTTCCTCTATTACATTTTACAAGGAATGTGCAATTATTGGCATACTTGCAAATTCAAGATAAGCTGAAGTGGAAAAGAGACCTTCTGCTGAGTGACTGCCTTCTGGATTTTTCAAAATAATGAAAAACGTGGTGCATTTTCTGTTAGAAATATGTCCCCTGAGGAAATAAAGCGATGGCAGACAGATGAGCAATAGTATTGGAAGTAAAAGTTATTTGCCTCTCACTTTTCCCCTTCATCCTATCATATCAGTCATTCAGACAGGACAGACTATAAGATAAGTGCTGGCAAATTATAATTGATCATTGTAGTAATAGACAGTCCTCAAATAAACAATGCATATTCATAAATAGCATTTTCAAAAATGGCATGAAAAAGTCACTGGCCAAACAACTTGTGGTAAATGAGATTACCAGAATGCTAAAGTTGAGCTAAGCATGTTTTTTTCTTGGTTATCCTAGAGTAGAAAAAGAAAAGAACGAGAATTTTGTTTTAAGTTAGCAACATGTTATCATTACTGTTGTCTGGCCAGATATCCTGCTACAGTAATGATGTAGACCGTACAATCAGTGATTCAACGCCAAGAGTTGGGTGATTGTAAATAACCTGACTCCCCAAAGGGGACAACAGCTATGGACGGATGAACCCTTTTAGAAGGGGTGAGGGTCCCCTCAGTGGAGGACAAGCCACTGGAAACATTCATATTGGGCCCAATGGCAAAATGAGCGGAGGAGGAACCACTTCACTATTCTGATTCCCAACAGTCATGGAGGTGGAAGAGGCTATGCCAGATGGACTGGCTGTGAAGGCGCACCTTGTTAATATCCTCAAGCCTGAGGCAGTCCATTCATACGTGTTGCATGAGATGGCTCCGTGATCACAGTGTGTGGGTCACTTCATGCAAGCTGGGATCCACCTTAAACAATGTAGTGGCATTTTTCCTGAAAATGATTTTCAGGAAAAAATGTATATTGGGATATGAGCCACCGCCGCCACCACTGATGATCATTACTGTTGCAACTGGTCACCTGAAAAATACAAAGAAATTCTTTACAGTTTCTCTAAGAAAATCCATCAAGCACCTCTCCCATCTTTAATATAAAAATTACAAATACAAATTATCAGCCTTGGCAAATAAATTAAGTACAAATTATTCATTCACAGTATTATGTTACTTTGAAAACATCAAGATACTTCTTCACAAGAAACTATTGCTAGGTAAGGAAAACACTTGGAATTACATCACATAATCTTGTTTTACAGATAGTATTTAAGGTTCCTTCTCTCTTCTGGAGATTGTGTGGAACAGGAAGACATCCTACAAAGTCTTTACAGAAGTAAATCCCATTGCAACTTACTACATGCATTGTGCATGGCAGGTTTATACTGTAGCATGAAACAACAATCAGACCTTCACCCTGGAGTTGTAGGTCTTAACTCTCCCCAGTCCACTGTTTTTGTTTTATTGAAAGAATCTTTTTTAAAAGGCTGATTTGCTCTGAAGTACAGTTTGGGAAATTGAAAAGACAAAAAGAGAAATAGATAAGGATGTGGGTTAAGAAAAGAAAAAAGCAAGTGTTAAAAACAACAAAAAGTACTGAAAATTATGTCACCCCCTAAAGACAAAGAGATTTCTGTCAGTGTGACCATAGCTCTGAAGAAATGGATTTTGATTCATGAAAGGTCACATTGAAATTTGTATCTTAACATCCAAGATGGCACAGCATTCTTCCCTCCCTATCAAATCTTTTCTTTTCCCTTTTTTTTCTTATTTATTTCTCTTTTTTGGCAAATCTGATTCTTCTTCCGTGTCTAGGCCAGACGTGAAACTGCTAAAATAAAGCCACCTTTTGGTGAGTTTATTCTGCAGTTCCTTTCACCTGACTTACTATGAGAAAGATTAGCCAGAACATGGTGGCTGTAGCCCAAAGTATATCTGGTTGTGGTGCAAAAGTCTCACATTCTTCGAGGAGGCTCTTTCTTTGTACCCTGACAAGCTGCTGAAACAGAAATACATGACCACCTCTTTGGAAACTGGTATAATGGAAGGCAACTGGGTAAAAGTTTATTTGATACACATTGTTTCATTGCTCTTACAAAAGGCTTTGTGTGTGGATTCCCCATGCCCCAATGGCATGGAACGGCCCGCGCAGAGGCCACTTCGGGAGAACGCTCCCTGGCCCGTGGGCTCTGCGGGCAGATAAATTAAGGGGGGTGGATTAATAATAGGGTTTGATTCACCCACTTCTGACCTGACCTACAGCTCTGCCAAGTAAGCAGATCACTAACTCCTGTTAGATATTAGGCAATCACTCATCTCCGAGTTTAGCATAATCCCTGGTGCAAATAGTGGCCATATTTACTCTGGTGTAAGCCTCAGACAATGGTTTTCCTCTGTCAGTGTTTGCCTTAGTTAATTAACTTCCCCAAGAGAGGTTCTCAATTAACCCGGGTAAATGGGTGATGTGATTTTCTGTCAGATGACCATTCTACCATGCGCAACCTTGAACATAATATATACTGATGATTTTCCCTCAATAAATCACTGGTCTTCTCTCCATCTTGCCTCGTGTCGTTCCTTTGACCAGTCTCCTCCGGGTTCCTAAGGGCCTCCTCACGGCCCCAATCCAACATTTGTGAGCAAACATATCACTCACAAAGCAAAGTAGATTTCCTAGGAATCAGTAATCACACACAGGATAGGATGTTTTTCCCAGGTATCAGGCAGGGACTAGAAATAAATCACATTATAGAAGGATGAGGAAAGTGGGGTCGACAAGGCTTTGTACTAGAACTAGTGCTTATTATTTTTATTAGAAAACATTTTCAGTGTCAGTTGTTGGGGACCTTGAAAAGGCAGAAGCAATTGTACTCATGCCCTCCTTATCAATTTCCCTCAGGCATCTGACTACCACTGAGAAAATGAAGATGGCTCTTTGGAATCTTTATTCTTTGGTTCTTAAACTCCCTAGTGGTGACTGAAACACTCAAAAGCATCTCAGAGACACATGTCAGCTTCTTAGCCATATCCTTTCATACTGTTTTCCCCCACAAACAACCTTAGTCTGCAACTGAATCAAATATTGTATTTCCAAGAAGGTAAATTTATGTACCAAGAAGGCAAAATTGTGTGCAAAACATGTGGAATGCTAGGATCATTCTACAAAGCAACAATCTATATAAATGTTTGCATGAATTATGTCCCACTAGAGGACTTTCCTCTAAGTGCATAGAAACTGGACAAACACTTGCCTGTAGATGAATTTTACAGGAAATGGAAGACTGCTTCTAGTATTTTTATATTAGTTTGTCTAATAAAAGGTACATACTTGATTGCATTTCAAATGTATTCGTTAAAGGCTCACAGGTTCTCTAAATGAAAGTGCGATGAATAAAGTACAGCATATTGTCCTGATATATTCCTGCATTTAAAAATCTAAATAAAAGCAATTTAGTATATAAAAGCAATTAAAATTTAACAGGATTTTACTGCTCCATATCTCTACAGGATGTATTAAGAGTCATGTTGATCTACCACCTGAGATCTCATTTCAGACTTAACTATCTCCATGCATCAAGTCATAGTGCAATCATAGTATTACTTCAAATTACTTTTCTTACTGCATTTGGTAGCACATATATTCTCCAGACATGGATAATAGAAAAGCTTTATAAAAAATATAAAGGTCAAGAGTCAATTTAGGGTCAAAATCCTATGTTTCTACACAGGCTTAATGGAGTCTTTATAAACCTTACAGGTGAGGTACAGTAAGTTAAGAAATCAATGTAGGCATTTTCTATTGCATATTGAATCACATGACTCAGTTGTTGTTGTTGTTCAGTCGCACAGTCGATTCCGACCCTTTGCGACCCTATGGACCATCGTTCTCCAGGCGCCTCTGTCCTCCACCATCCCCCTCAGTCCTCCCAGTTCTGTGCCCATTGTGTCTACAATACCATCTATCCATCTCATCCTTGGCCTCCCCCTTCTTCTTTTGCCCTCCACCTTTCCCAACATCACGGCCTTCTCAAGTGAATCCTCCCTTCTCATTTGATGCCCAAAGTACTTTAGCCTCATCTTTACTATTTGACCTTCCAATGAGCAGTCAGTGTTGATTTCTTCTAAGATTGACCTATTTGTTCTCCTCGCTGTCCAAGGTACCCTCAAAACTCTCCTCCAACACCACATTTCAAAGGCATCTATTCTTCTGCGTTCAGCTTTCCTAATTGTCCAGCTTTCACATCCGTACATTACCACTGGGAATACCATTGCTTTGACTATTCTAATTTTTGTTTTCAAGGTGATGTCTCTGCTTTTCACTATGTTCCCCAGGTTTCTCATGGCTTGTCTCCCTAGAATCAGCCGCCTCTTTATTTCATGGCTGCAATCTCCATCTGCAGTGATCTTAGATCCTAAGAGAGTAAAATCTGTCACTGCTTCTACTTCTTCCCCGTCTATTTTCCAGGAACTGATCGGGCCTGTTGCCATTATCTTGGTTTTCTTGATATTGAGATTCTTCAAACCGATCAAGAGATTCTTTAGGTCTTCCTCACTTTCTGCCATTAGGGTGGTGTCGTCTGCATATCTCAGATTGTTGATGTTTCTCCCAGCAATTTTGATCCCATATTGTGATTCCTCCATCCCTGCATTGCGCATTATGTGCTCTGTGTATAAGTTGAATAAGCAGGGTGACAAAATGCAGCCTTGTCTTACTCCTTTTCCTATTCCAAACCACTCTGTCATTCCGTGTTCTGTCCTAACTGTTGCTTCTTGGTTCATGTACAGATTTCTCAGGAGGCATATGAGGTGCTCTGGTATTCCCATCTCTTTAATCACTTGCCACATCTTGTTGTGATCCACACAATCAAATGCCTTAGTGTAGTCAATAAAGCAAAAATAAACTTGTTTCTGGTATTCCTTTAAAGGAAGTAGGACATGCTGAGTAAGTCAGCTGACAAAGAATTTTACCCTGTTCAGGCACTGGAATAGTATCAGCTTGCCCATGATTCAGAAGAAGGTTGGCTTTTTGGCCATCAGTCAGGTGATTTTTTTTACTAGGTTTCAGTTTAGGGAGGTAACAAGCAGGGCTTTGAATAGTTTAGGATTACATAGGAGATAGTTTGGCACTCATTCGTTCTGTATCATGTCCATGACTCAGTGCAAAACAGCAAACATCTATGCTGACTTCTTAAGCTAAGCAGTTGCTGCTGAGATGTATTGTATTATATTATTTTGAGGCTAAAGCTAAGGGACATTTGGATATCACCAGCAAATTTAGACTCCAAAAGATGGTTGAGGTTTGGACTAAGGAGACAAGACACCCTGTAGGTCATAAGGATCCACTGTTCCCACATACATTAAATGGTTGAATGGGTGTGGGGCATTATACTGTAAATGAGACTATATAGGACAGTTATTTCATGCTGTATCTCTCACATCTAATTTTGGAGCATTCAGAATTATTGAGTTAGTGGTGTCCACCAGAGATGGCAAGTCCTTTAAGGAGCTGATGTTTAGGGATCTGTAGTGATCCTCAGAAAATGTCACTCTGTGCTTGTGATGTTCTAAACAGGCAGTTAAAGGAAGTAGGACATGCTGAGTAAGTCAGCTGTCAAAGAATTTTACCCTGTTCAGGCACTGGAATAGTATCAGCTTGCCCATGATTCAGAAGAAGGTTGGCTTTTTGGCCATCAGTCAGGTGATTTTTTTTTACTAGGTTTCAGTTTAGGGAGGTAACAAGCAGGGCTTTGAATAGTTTAGGATTACATAGGAGATAGTTTGGCACTCATTCGTTCTGTATCATGTCCATGACTCAGTGCAAAACAGCAAACATCTATGCTGACTTCTTAAGCTAAGCAGTTGCTGCTGAGATGTATTGTATTATATTATTTTGAGGCTAAAGCTAAGGGACATTTGGATATCACCAGCAAATTTAGACTCCAAAAGATGGTTGAGGTTTGGACTAAGGAGACAAGACACCCTGTAGGTCATAAGGATCCACTGTTCCCACATACATTAAATGGTTGAATGGGTGTGGGGCATTATACTGTAAATGAGACTATATAGGACAGTTATTTCATGCTGTATCTCTCACATCTAATTTTGGAGCATTCAGAATTATTGAGTTAGTGGTGTCCACCAGAGATGGCAAGTCCTTTAAGGAGCTGATGTTTAGGGATCTGTAGTGATCTGCAGAAAATGTCACTCTGTGCTTGTGATGTTCTAAACAGGCAGTTAAAGGAAGTAGGACATGCTGAGTAAGTCAGCTGACAAAGAATTTTACCCTGTTCAGGCACTGGAATAGTATCAGCTTGCCCATGATTCAGAAGAAGGTTGGCTTTTTGGCCATCAGTCAGGTGATTTTTTTTTACTAGGTTTCAGTTTAGGGAGGTAACAAGCAGGGCTTTGAATAGTTTAGGATTACATAGGAGATAGTTTGGCACTCATTCGTTCTGTATCATGTCCATGACTCAGTGCAAAACAGCAAACATCTATGCTGACTTCTTAAGCTAAGCAGTTGCTGCTGAGATGTATTGTATTATATTATTTTGAGGCTAAAGCTAAGGGACATTTGGATATCACCAGCAAATTTAGACTCCAAAAGATGGTTGAGGTTTGGACTAAGGAGACAAGACACCCTGTAGGTCATAAGGATCCACTGTTCCCACATACATTAAATGGTTGAATGGGTGTGGGGCATTATACTGTAAATGAGACTATATAGGACAGTTATTTCATGCTGTATCTCTCACATCTAATTTTGGAGCATTCAGAATTATTGAGTTAGTGGTGTCCACCAGAGATGGCAAGTCCTTTAAGGAGCTGATGTTTAGGGATCTGTAGTGATCTGCAGAAAATGTCACTCTGTGCTTGTGATGTTCTAAACAGGCAGTTAAAGGAAGTAGGACATGCTGAGTAAGTCAGCTGACAAAGAATTTTACCCTGTTCAGGCACTGGAATAGTATCAGCTTGCCCATGATTCAGAAGAAGGTTGGCTTTTTGGCCATCAGTCAGGTGATTTTTTTTACTAGGTTTCAGTTTAGGGAGGTAACAAGCAGGGCTTTGAATAGTTTAGGATTACATAGGAGATAGTTTGGCACTCATTCGTTCTGTATCATGTCCATGTCCATGGTGGCCAAATTAGGTATGGGAGATGAAACTATTGCTTGTATAGGCTGCTGGGGTTCAAGCGGCTTTAAGCATTATGACTGACTATTGCAACATTTATCATACATTTTTGTTTCATTTTTCAGGAACATAGTTTAGCAGAAGGATGCGTGTGCTCTTATATGGGGAGAGTGTCTTATTTTGGCTGGCAAGAAGAGGCAAAAGAACTGTCTGGGATAAAATTTGGGTTTTGGGGTTCAGGCCATGTTGGAGTGGAAAGTCAGGAGGGTGATGAAATGGGTTAACTTTCACTGACCATGATGAAAGAAAATCCCCTGATAGCCCCTGGGATATTTGTTGTCCACCATGGTGGAAATGATTTTGGAGTTCTGAAGGAGAAGGAACTGATTGCTCAGGTGATCAGGGACCTTTAGGAACTGATTTGCCAATGGGGCTGATAGTTATATGGTCATCCATCCTCTTGGTATCCAGTTCATACCTGTCAACCCGCGGCTCCAGAAAAATGGGACCTACGCACATCGCTTATGCGCAGGTCGCGTTCCACGCATGCGTGGAAAAGTTTTACCCCTTCCACGCATGTGCGGAAGCGCTACGCCGCTTGCGCAGCCCCTACGCAAGCAACATAGCACTTCCGCGCATGTGTGAAAGGGGTAAAACCCTTCCGCGCATGCGCGGAAAGCATTTTCCCTGCTGCCAAATTATGGGGTTTTGGCAGCGGGGGCCGGGTTATGACATCAATCGATGTCAATTTACGGGGTAATCCCGGCCAAATCGGGAAGGTTGACCGGTATGATCCAGTTCCCTCAGTTTCTGTTATGTGAATGAGGAATTCTACTGTAAACATAAAAATGTGCACAGCAAGGGCCTCATTGTAACTCTAGCCACTCTTCACAATATTCCTCTTAGCAGAATTGTAATGCATCATTTTAAAGAGAAGCAAGAGCTGCCCAAAGAGGAAAAGGGAGTGAGTTTTGGGTTAAGATTTAATGAATCAAAGGAATGTATCATCAACATTCACTGAAGAGAGCATTTATCAGACACATGCACATTATAATGGCTCAATAAATAGATTTTATATTTTAAAAGTCCATGAAGGCCACTGATGGACAATTAGGAAAAGCGGTTCAGCAATCGGAGTCATGTATCAGTAAGTTTTTTTCCTGTTGATTATCTTCTTGAATCATCATCAAAGACAATTTAGATGGATAAGAACTACATGGTAGGAAGTGGTGGCATTCCATCAGTTTGACAGATATCAAAACTCTCATATCTTTTGCTAAAATAGAAATCTTAGACATGCCTTCTGTCATTGTAAGACAAATGTTCCCCTTTCACATCACAGTGTAAGTTCTGATTCCTATTTCTTAAGTTCTGACAGGAAAGGAACATACTGCAAAATAACAAACTTTCTAGCCCATGCTAAACCTGCAGCATGAAAGCTGGTAAATGGTACATCATCCCCCTCCCCTTTTCCAAAATATGGAGAACTTTGTAGGATTAAGGTCCAATTTAGGCTGTTTTCTTTGTAGTTAATTGATATGTACCTATTTCACACTTGAAATGACAGGTGGCATTTAGAGCTAATTGGCTATGACTGGCACTTGGATAGAGTCCAAAGAAAACAGAGCACACAGCTCATAAGATTTTTAAGCTCAGTATGAAAAGATAACCCACTGTTTGGACAACTTTCTTTGTCAGTAATCTTTGTGTTATTCCTCCTCTGCTTGGCTATGCTCTTCAGTTATACTGTACTGGCCTTTGAGTTCACTTTTTAAATCTTAACATGTGTTAATGAGCTTTTCTTTCCTTGGGTGTACCAGTCACCCATGGATGACCTTTGAAGGATTCCTAAGAATCCCAATAGGTCTGTACATCATGTATCCTACCATCTCAGCAAGGGCTGTTTAATGATTCTTTACAATTACTGTTAAGATAATCACCACACTAGACCTTTGGCATTTCTATTAGATTTCACATTCTTCTCCTACCATTATTGAATAGTAGTCTCCTTGTTGGTATGTTCCATCAAGGCCTGGTTTGACCCTATCACCTTGATGTGACCTCAAAAAATCTTCTCATTAAGAGCCTTGCTTAGCACTTACAAAGTCAAGGCTGTGGCTGTGCTTCCTTAATTGAGACAATGCATCTCATATTTGGTCTCCCTCTTTTCCTGCTGCCTTTTACTATCATTATTGATTTTTCCATTGAGTCTCATCATTTCATTATGACTCCTCTTTTTTTTTTTTAATTTTTTAATTAATAATCATAAAATACAAACAAACATAAACATATAAATACTTAAAACTAACAATAAAGGGGGAAAAACACCAAGAAAAGAGAAAGGAATAACAACAATATATCAATATCTTGTTCACTCTTTCACTCTTTCAACTTTTAATCCGTGCAAAACCCTATTCTGCAGCAATTTCAATTGGCACAATATACTTAAATCTTCCAAAATTGAATCATGTCAGGGCCAGGCTTACTTCCTTCTTCACTTGTTAATGCGTGCTGTATGAAAGGTTTCCATATTTCCCAAAATTGTATTTTGATTTTAAAACCCTGTTTTAACCTAATTTGGCTAGTTAATTTTTCATTTAGTGCTAGTTGCCAAACCTCTTTATACCACCTATTCTTATTTAGATTTTCGTTACCCTTCCATTCTTGGGCTATCAGCTGTCTAGCAACCAGCAACAATGTCAAAATTAATTCTTTATTACCCTCACTTAATCTCATTTTTCCTATTTCTCCTAATATAGCTAGTTTGGGTTCTAGAATCATTGTTATGCCAAGAATCTCGTTTATCTCCTTCTCTATCACTTTCCAAAATGTATTTGTTTTCTTACAAAACCACCACAGATGCAAATATGTCCCCTTTTGTTCATTGCATCTCCAACACAATTCAGATTTATTAATATCAATTTCCTTGAGTCTGATTGGGGTAAGGTACCACCTCCAAAGTACCTTGCAAACATGCTCCTTTTCCTTGATTGACATAGTTTTTGTTATTCTGTTTCCCCACTTTTTCCTCCACTCTTCTTCTTCAATTTTAATATTTAAATCTTCCTCCCAAATTCGTTTAACATTATGACTCCTCTGAACCTCTGTGGCCAATCTATCTGGAGGGAGGGGGAACTTTCCCCCTTTCCAGCTAGTGGAGGCAAGCAGTCATGGTGAATGAAGTTTGTGTCCCTGTGGCCAGCTTCAAGAACAAGGCTAGCTGGTCCCAAAACCAGCCTCTTTCAGGGCTTTGTATCAAGCAGCCTGCCTGCTTACCTTGTGAACCAGAATGATTTGTGGTTGCCATTTGGGACCAAATAGGAATGTTTTTGTCCTGACCTGACTGTCCTGTTTGGCAATGTTAGAAAAGGACTCCAGGTCTTTTTTTCATCTGTCCCATTATGATTCACATGTGGCAAGGTGAGTTAATTTTTGAGATACAGTCTTTAACTAGGTCACAATTTGCTTGCAGGTTGGTAGTGCTTAGTTCAGGTGGTAGTGATGAATCCCTTAGGATGTCTTTGGACAAGGTGGTCTTTCGGTTTGTGCCACAATCAGTGTGAATCACAGGCGCACACAGGAGGCACCATGTGGCAGCTTTGCAATATATGGGGGAATTGATAAAATTTAAATAATTTGTGACCTGTTGAGTTTTCCATCCAACTTTATATGTTTTGCCTCTTTAATGCTGGGTAGGGGTGGGGGAGAAAAGTGCCCAAAATATCACTTCCTCAGTTTTGTTGTGTTTGCTTTTAGACAGAGTTTTGGCTTGATTTGGTATCTCTCTGTGTTATGAGTTATCAAGTCAGAACTGACTTATTCAATCCTTACTAGAGCTTTCAATGTAACTGAGATAGCCAAGGAGTAATTTGTCAGTTTCACCTCCTACCCTATGAATTTTCAAGGCCAGGCAAGTGCTAAAATCCAGATTTCCTGAATCTTAGTCTATCATTCTACTCTACATCATTGCACCACATTGTAAATCATTCTGTTTTAATCTAAGATCCATCATTGGTATTTCTCATGGTCCATTATATCTGTAAAGCCTTCTTCCAGGACCAATTTTTAAACAAAATTTTTGTATGCCATTTTTTCCACTGTCCAGCATTCATGTCCATACATCAGGGTTTGCCAAAGGTTGCCAACCTTTTTAAATCAGGGGCCAGGTCACACTCCCTCAGATAGTTGTGGGGGCCAGACTGGTGGTTCCCTCGCTGTTTACAGCTGCCTTAAATGAGTCTGCAGCTGTCATAAATATGTTTATGACAGTCGTAAACAAGTCCACGGCTGATTGCGGCAGCTGGAGCGAGGGCACAGGCCAGTTGATTTGGTGCCATGGGCTGGAACTGGCCCACAGGCCATAGGTTGCCTACCCCTGCCATAGACGGTAACTGGGAATACAATAGTGTAGATCAGTGATGGGCATGAGCCTGATCAGACCAGAACACATGTACCAGTAGTAAAAATGGCTGTCTCCACCCACTCTCCTGCCCCACCCACCTCCTCCTCCTCCTAGAAGAGGGGTCGGTGGGGGCTGGCTTCATCCAAGACTTTTCCTGGGCTCCATTTCACCCCATATCACATCCCCAGCCACTCTCAAGGCTGTGGCAGTCAATTGTAGTCCTGATGTTAAATTCTGCATGTCTCATTTCCTATGTGCTGCAGAAGATGGCTCCGTGATCATAGTGTGTGGGTCACTTCACGGCAAGCTGGGATCCAACTTAAACAAACCCATGCCAATTACATTTTTCCTGTTTGTCCAGGAAATGAGGACACAACCTCGCCGTGTCTCTCCCATGGCCACACCATCAGCCCAGGATGGGAGACAGCTGTGGCCACCGTCACTGCCTTCTGGCCCCACCTGGCCGGAGGATAGAAGAGATGCTGAGCTGCAGCTCCTGAGAACCTTGCCGTGCCTCTCCTGTGGCCACACCATCAGGCTGGGATGGGAGACAGCTGCACCACCATCACTGCCCTCCAGCCCCACCTGGCCAGGGGTAGAAGAGTTTCTGAGCTGCACCCCCTGAGGACCTCGCTGTGTCTCTCCCGTGGCCATACCATCAGCCCGGGATAGGAGACAGTTGTGGCTGCTGTCGTTGCCCTCCGGCCCCACCTGGCCAGAGGGTAGAAGAGATGTCGAGCCACAGCCCCCGAGGATCTCGCCATGTCTCTCCCATGGCTACACCATTGGCCCAAGATGGGAGACAGCTGTGGCTGCCATCGCCGCCCTCTGGCCCTGTCTGGCTGGAGGGTAGAAGAGGCACCGAGCTGTGGTCCCCAAGAACCTTGCTGTGTCTCTCCTGTGGCCATACCATCGGCCCAGGATTGGAGACAGCTGCACCACTGCCACTTCTCTCTGGCTCTGCCTGGCCAGAGGGTAGAAGAGACACCGAGCTGAGGCCCCCATGGACCTCGCCATGTCTCTCCCATGGCCACACCATCGGCCCAGGATGGAAGGCAGCTGTGGCCGCCGTCGCTGCCCTCCAGCCCTGCCTGGCTGGAAGGTAAAAGAGATGCCAAGCCGTAGCCCCCAAGGACCTCACTGTGTCTCTCCCATTGAGTGGCAGGGTGGAGAGACCACTGCAGCGAACGGTGACGGGACCCCTCCACCACCACCACCGGCATCCTGGGCCCCACCCCGCCCTGGGCCGGGGCAGAAAGGCTGCTTTGGCGGTGAACAGTAGGAATTTTCCCACTGCTGCCACCACCCTCGGACTTGCCTGAGAGGCCGTTGGAGAGGCCGTTGTACTTTTGTACTTTTGTATTGTGTTATGGTAGGTGCATTCATTATTGTCTATATTATATATTGTATTCTGTATTGTTCAATATATATTGCATTATTGTTGTAAGCCACCCTGAGTCAGGCCCCCCTGAGTGGGCGGCATATAAATGTGTAAATTAAAATTAAATTAAATTTAATTTAAAAATGTATACTCGGATATGAGTAACAGCCACCCTCACTGACTTCGTACATAAGCTTTGTACTGAAAGATTTAAAATATTCTGCTAGTTTAAGACCAGAGTCAAGGCTGTCTCATGTCAACTTAAGCTCCCCAAAGATAGCAAACTGGAAGTGAAGTCTAATGTCTCAACAGACATAACTTATGATGATGAGTGTGAATTATCACACATGGCCTCCAAGCACTGCCTTGATTTTGAGTCCCATATTCTGAAGGGATCATGGAGTGCCAATCTGACCATTCATTGGAGAAAAAAGAAAGAAGTTGGGGAGAAAAAGCCATTTGTCAATGGGAAGCTGTAGGGAACAGCAAAGATTTTAGCTTTGGAATAAAGGCCAAGTCTGCACGGTAAAACTTTGCCAGTACTTTTTCTCATTGGGTTTAATGGTGCATAATAAAACCTTAATTACTTTTGAACTGCTGCTCAGAATTTCATGAAATGGATCAAAAGCAGTCCTTCTTAGCATGGCTGCATAAATTATATCACTAGTTTCCATCCTAAATTGCCAGAAATACATGGTATGCCTGTTCAAAAACAGGAGGGAAAAGTTATTAATTGAAAATTTTCAGCACTTTAAATTTGCTGCGGATCTGGCAGTCTTCAATGGACATATTTATTAGTCTTCATTGGATTAGTGCATATGTCTTTTTTATGCATATGTACATATGTTTGTAAACATATTGGCAGCATGGTTTTGGAGACTGCATATCTGCAGTATAATAAGCATGCATGAAATG
This sequence comes from Bradypodion pumilum, assembly GCA_035047305.1. Classification (NCBI taxonomy): domain Eukaryota; kingdom Metazoa; phylum Chordata; class Lepidosauria; order Squamata; family Chamaeleonidae; genus Bradypodion; species Bradypodion pumilum. The sequence continues at coordinate 431,612,750 of JAWDJD010000001.1, forward strand.
TTCATGCATTAGTAGGTAAGCATTTTTTAAAAAAATCTCTTTAAAATAGGAAATATGGTACTTATGTTTGGATGTTACAGAGAGGCTTCCAGTCCTTGTTAAAAGTACTCCTTCAGATGTGCTCTATTTTTCACAGAAAATTACTTTTAGTCAATGAGAGATCACCTGTACTAATTTAACCATGAAACAAATCCAATGGAAGATTCAGCTACTCCAACCCAACACACATTTTGATGCTTATTTAGCATAAAACAGAGCTAAATATGTATCTTAGTGGAGGAAGGGGCAAAATGTGAGAAATCAGGAAGTTAAGCATAAATCAGAATGCAGAAACACAACCGATTCTCTTGTGCTAATGAAGATGTTTCTTTCCAAAGAACAGACTGCTTAGTTGACTAATTTTATTTTGTAATTTTATTATGTAATTCTCAGCAATCAATAAGAGTTTGGCCAAGAGTATATTTATTTTATGCATTTATTTGTTTTATTTATGTACTGTCCAACTTAGTAAAGGTAAAGGTCACCCTTGCTCGAAAGCCAGTCGTATCCGACTCTAGGGTTCAGTGCTCATCTCTGTTTCATAGCCGAAGAGCCAGCACTGTCTGCTTCTACAGACATTTCCATGGTCATGTGGCAGGCATGACTAGACACTGGAGTGCACGGAATGCTGCTTCCTTTCCCACTGAAGTGCTCCCTATTTATCTACTTGCAATTTCTTGCTCCCGAACTGCTAGGCTGGCAGGAGCTGGGACAAAGATGGGAGCTCAATCCTGATCAAATGCAAAATAAATTTTCTGTATGTACGAATCTAAAAAAGTAACTGGCTTATAGTTCATATAAGCTGAAATCCTGTTGCTTAAAATATTAAGTCAGAACTGAGCTAAATTCGTGTGGATTTGGTGAGGCAGCTTTTTCATAAACGCCATTGATTCAATGGCCCTGCTCGAGTTGTGATTTACTATGCTAAGCAATAGGATTTTAGTCAGTTTCAGAGTGATTTAGCAGATTTATCTCATAGTAGAGCACAACAGGAAATCCCTTTACTGACATTATCCAACAGAAATACTACAAGAACAAACAACGGTTCTTAAAAGTGTACAGATAAAATATGATATGCTTCTCTGATAGTGCACAAATCTGTCTATTGAAAAAATATACCAATATCAATTAGTCTACAAAGTGTTGCATGATTCTTTAATATCTAAGTTCCTTTTGCACACGTGAACCCTTCTGGATCACAGCCAAAGCTTTGAACTATTAGCTTGACATAAAATCTTATTCAATACTTTTTAATTTCCAGAGTCCTCTGTGAACCTTTTAAAATAATATTTGTCACACTTGATAGCACCCTGCACTTTGGTCTAATATGTGATATTAATGAAACTGTTCGTATTAATGTAAATTGATTGTTCACTGACTTATCTGTAAACTTCCTGAACTCAATTAAATCCTAGCATTTTGTTAAATAATGATTTCTTTGCTTGTTGTAAAATGTTCATAGCATACCAGTTCAGTTTAGACATCATTCCATACACAAATAATTTTGTATGGACAGAAAATTATATCTCCAACTGGTAGAGTAACCAAAGTGTTCATTAAATTTTCTACAATGTATCACTCCAGAGTCACTTAACTGCTTTTTCCAGTTAGACTACTCCCTTTATATCAAGGGTCCTTAATGTTTTTCAGCTGTAGGCCGGACCACACCCCCTCAGACAGATGAGGGGGCTGGACTGTTGGTTTCCCCCACCTTAACTGCTGTCACTGTCATAAATGTGTTTACTATGGCCAGGGAATCATTTACAGCTTTAGTAAGCACATTTACGATGGCTGTACTCATTTATGGCTGTCGTAAACACGTTGGCAGTGGTGGTGGCGGCGGCCGCTGTGGTGGTGGCCGGAGTGAGGTTGGGGGCTGGATTATTTGGTGCCATGGGTTGTAAATTGAGAACCCCTTGCTTTATATATTTGCTTTAAACTGTTTAGTATTTAGAGGACCCGAGAGCAATTTTGTTAGGAGATATTACAAGCTTAGACTCCTAGCTGGGTCACCCATGGTGCAATGTTCACATCTGAGACACCAGATTAAGATGCATCCACCCTCTTCAAAGATAGTGGACCAATGAGCAAAAGAGAATGGATATTTATAATTGTGATGGGAGAGGCCACTACTGGACTGAAGTGGTAGTTGAAGTTGGGACTGGTTGGGGAGGCAAAACTGACATTCAAATTAACATTTGCTAGTATTGTGCAGAAGGAAAACCCCTATTGAACTTTCCTTGCCATTAAAAACCTACGATGAGATAATCCAACATGAAACAAGAGATAGTGCTGGAAGATGAGACTCCCATGATGGAAAACACTTAATCAACTACTGGGAAAAGCAAATAATAAAAGTCAAAACACGTTTTTAATGACATAGTAGATTAATGCCAAAAAGGTTCTAGTGGTTGACATGTACAGAAATGAAAAGAAAACCTGATGCTGTAAAATACATACAACCTAAAAATGTAAGTAAGAAAGAGGTATGTGTCAAAGAAAACTGTAAACTACCTGTATAAAGCAAGAAATCAAACATATAATCATTGCAATGCTTAGTGTCAGTGAACTAAACTGGATTAGAATGGGACATTTTCCAATCAGACAACTACAACTGGAAATGGTAAACTCAGAAAATATGGTTCTAATATTGTGGCAAGATGTAGCAAAGGCACTTAGCCTGTGCCACCCTCACTGCTCCCTCATCCAGCCTGTGCCACCCTCACTGCTCCCGGAAGTAGAAGTAAAAAATGCATGTGTATGTACATAATGTGCATGTGCATGCACATAACACTTCTGTAAAATGACCCACAGTTGTCATAAACACGTTTATGACAGCCATGGGTCATTTACGGCAGCATTATGCACATAACACTGCTATAAATGACACGCAGCTGTCATAAACATGTTTATCACAAGCAAGAGGAGGGCAGAATGGTGAATGAAATCCTGGATAAACATGCTTATGACAGCCACGGGTTATTTACGGCAGTATTATGCACCTGCATGTTATGCACGTGCACGTGCATGTTATGCACATACACATGCATTTTTTACTTTCACTTCCAGTGGGAGGACCCATGTGACTGGCACACTCAGCCACATGACTGGCCCATGTCCCAAAAAGTTGGAGGCTAAAATGTAAAGTCTGACCAAATAATAATAATTTTGTATCAGAGATTACTCTAGATTGAAAGGATTTTTAGGGGATTTATTTTATTTATTTATTCTTAGATTTTTATGCCACCTACTTGGGGAAACCCGACTCAGGATGACCGATTGAGGCTCCTTTCATGTCCCCAAATGCAGCTCTCGGGTATCGAAACCTGACCTTCCAATCTCCAGCTCAATTCCTTAACCACTAAGCCACCGGGGGAGCTGCAGTCTAACCAATTAATATCAATCAGATTCCATGGAAAACATATTACTATAACCATCATTCACGTCTATGCTTCAACTACAGATGCTGAAGAAGACAAAATAGAAAGCTTTCATACAAGTATTCAGGAGGAAAATGATCACATTCCAAAACAAGACATATAAATAAGGATAGGTTACTATAATGCAAAAATAAGAAACAATACAGAATCAAATATTATTTTTGGATTGAAGCAGTGTTATAGGTTTGCATGAATGTGCACGAAGATGTGATTATGTCATCCTGCCTTATGTTATGGCTTCACACCAACTTAAATGCGTTCAGCAGGTGCCTGTTGGATCGGGGCCGTGAAGCGGCTGTTGGGTCCCGGAGGAGACTGGTCAAGCAATGAGTCACAAGGCAAGATGGAGCAAAGACAAGTGATTTAATGAGGCAAATTATCAGTATTTATCATGTACAGGCTGCATGCAAAAGAACTGCGATCTGGCAGAATCCATATGCCATGTTTACATGAGTTAATTGGGAAACTCTTCAGGGGAGTTAATTAACTAACTTAATCAATGACAGGGGAACTCCATTGTTCCAAGCTATCTGGGGTAAACATGTGGCTGGTATTGGTTTTAGGGTTTAAGGTAATCCACAGATGCGAGATTACCCATTACATGACTAGCGAGTTAGTCATTAGCTTCCTATTGTCCAAGCTGCTTGTCAGTTCAGCTGTAGGTGAATTAAACCCTATCTAATATTCTGCTCCCCCAATTTCTGTCCCTTCAGGAACCCCTGGTAATGAGGTGATCACCCATTACCGGGGTTCTGTCAGGGCCAGAATACCAATTGTGTGCGCGGATACCACACTCCCCCTTTATTTGTTTAATTGGACCTGACAGACGGCTCGGTGTAGGAGCGGCATCAGCTGACGTGGAGTGAGGACATTCTGGGGTTCTCTCCATGGGGGACATCTTGACATCAGCAAGGGAATACATTGCATGAAACAACACACAGTCATTCCCAGTATTATCACCCCCACAATCACCTTGAGTGATGTTTGTAGCCAACCCCATGGGAACCAGGACCATAACGAATTCCACCATGCCCACGTAGCATCTTCCTTGATGTTTTTAACCAAGTTATGGAGGTCTGTGAGTTGACTCTGTACCTTGTGCGAGTTGTCCGTGAGGTTGAAACAACACATGCCATGGACAGACTCGCAACCCAAATGATGTAACAATAAGAGGTAATCGATGGTCGCTCAATTATCCAGTATGGCATGGCGAAGCTCTGTCTGCTCTTGATTAAGCATCACTATTGCCGAGGAGGTGTGGTTAATGGCTTTTGCCAAAGTGCAAGCCAATTGACCAATTCTCCGACCGTTGCCTACGGCTAAGCCTGGCACGCCAAACAAGCTGACTGCTAATGGAACATGCTCAGCTTTACTCAGAATTCTGATGTGGCTATCACATGAGCTGTCTAACTGGGTGGCACAAGCGTGCCGTATGTGTGAGGGTACATTTATGCTTGGTGCAACCATGTCTCTAGTGGGAAGCAACAATGTCAAACGACTGATACCGCAAAGGGAATCAGATACATTTGCAGGAATGTAGTTCCAAGTATACTGGTTACATGTAAAAAACCATCCTGAAGGCAAAGTAACATGAGCATACATTGAGCTAACAGTCTCTGGGTTATTGCAAGTCCAGTTGCTGTTGCCGGGGTCAAGGCAACGGCTCTGTGGCCCTTCAACCGCGGAACAGCCGGTCATATGAGCACAAGTAGAGTTTGAGCTGACCGCCACTCGGGGAGTGTAGAGAGTGGCCGCATCAGCCGGTAAGACTTTGGTGACTTGGGTTCCCCAATGCGCATACGTTGAAAAGGCAGTCTTGTAAAATGGACCAAATATCGGCTTGACCAACCAGTCATCGTTCCTGATGTGCGCATCTGGGGAGTGACACACCGGGATGACACACCGGGATGAGACAAGTGCTCAGAATAGAGCCGGCCCGCCCAGAGAGCAGAAAAAGGGGAGACGCCGCCATTGTGGAGAGGGACTCCCTGTCTCACCCGGGAGCCTACGCCACCGGCTCCCGGGAGTGGAGACAGGTGGGAGATGCTGCGGGTTGTCCTGGTTGGCCCCCTGGGATGCTTCGCTACCATCTTCTTGTTGTTGGCTAGGATTTGGGGCCAGCCGCGGCGGGCAGCTGGACTTGCCATGGTCTGGGCCTCGGTGGAGGCGAGGAGGCTGGTCGGCTTGGAGCTTCAGGACTTGTGCACGCTTTTGTTCCACCCACCCCCTTCTGGAAGGACTAAAAGGACTGTGCTGGTTATATTTTTTATATTGTTATTTGACGTTTTGATTTTTTTAAAAAAATATTTTGTACTCTTTGATGTGATTAACTGATGTTTAGGATTTTATTTTATTGTACCTTATTTGATGTATTGTTAGAAACTGTATTGTAGTGCACATGTAGTGCATATTGTAGTATATATATATATATATATATATATATATATATATATATATATATATATATATATATATATATATATATATATATATATATATATATATATAATTTTTGCGGACAGGGATTTGTAATTGTACTTTTGGTGATTGATTTTTTGCTGTATTTATTGTATGTTATGTTACTATATTTCGTATTATTGTCTGCTATGTAAACCGCCCTGAGTCGGGTTCACCTGAGTGAGCGGTATATAAGCGCGAAAATTAAATTAAATTAAAATTAAATTAGAATCAGTGGTCTGCCTCAGGCAAAAATCGGACTGATTGATGAAGTTCACCAATCTTTCCCAAATGTTGTACTGCAGCTGGGCAGAAAGATCTCCACCTGGCATCAGGTTGTTGGCTTCCAATGAAGCTGCTTGAATGCCTCCCCCCGCAAGCAGGGAAAGGATCAAGATGATGGTGGTCATCATGGAATTAGCTGTAATCAGGGAAAAGGCTGCAATCAAGATGTTCTCTGGTGTCGGTTCCTTGTCCTCCCGCTGAACAGCGTCCGCCTCCTCCTGGCGCAGGGACTTGGCCATCCCCCAGGTGATCTTCGGTGCTGTCATCTGCTGTCGATGCCTCCTCCGCTTGGCTCTTCCCGTCAGGGTTAGTTCCTCCATCTCCGGGATCGGGTCCGGAACTGCCTGGGTCCACGCCATTGGACTCGAAGTGAGGCTTGATACACCGGGCTGGAATCCAGATAACGCCTGTAGGAGACATAATTGCAGCATACGCTCTTCCCCATGTAATGAGTGGCACCGGGCCCTTCCAGGAAGGATCCGGTGGCACTCGGTAATGCACCATCGGCCGCGGGATAGCCTCCTTGCGACGGAAGTGCCTCTCCTGCAGAGTGCAATCCGAAAAAACATTAAGGTGATTGTACGTAAACAATACCTTGTTCAGACAATGTTATGCCTGACCCTGATTTTTGGGGAGGGCTGGTGGTTCCCCCCCCTTTCTGTTTGTTTGTCAATGTAGGACTTAACCGTCCGATTGACCCGTTCCACAATCACTTGCCCTTGCGGATTGTACGGAACACCAAACGTATGCTTAATGTCCCAGGTGGCCATGAAGATGGCCAGCTGCCTGGAGTGATAAGCCGGAGCATTGTTGGTCTTCACGTTCCATGGTTTGCCCATGGCTGTGAAGCAGGAAAGAAGATGCTGCTCCACATGGGAAGCCGTTTCTCCCTTCTGCGCTGTAGTCCAAATGAGCTGTGAGAAAGTATCAATGCAAACGTGCATGTACTGCCATCTGCCAAAATTTGGGGCATGTGTGACGTCCATCTGCTACACCTGGTTGGCCTCTGTCCCTCGTGGGTGGACCCCCCATGAGGGCCCCCTACCACCCCTGCACAATGTGGGCAGGAACGGACTATGCCCTGGGCTTGGGAAAGTGGCAGGTTGAACTGCCTTGCGAGTGCTTTGGGATTCTGATGAAAGAATGCATGACTTTGAATGGGAGTTGTGAAGACTCCCCAAACTGACCGTTGCTGAACTTCCTTTGCGGCCGCATCCACTCTGCTATTGCTCTCAGAAATCGGACCAGGCAGATCCTGGTGGCTTCTGATATGGGCTATATAGAGCGCTTTGGTGTGGTTCCGCAAGTGAAATTGAGTTGTGAGGAAAAGACTCAACAAGTTCTTGTCTATCGCAGGAGTGATGTACGCTCCCGGTAGACGGTGAAGCAAATTCCTAACATACTGGCTGTCAGTAATTATGTTTAAATGTTCTTTGGCAAAGGTGCGCAAGGCGAGGTTCACGGCTGCCAATTCTGCCCGCTTGCGGAAGAGTCAGGAGCGTGCGCCAAGCCTGTCCCTCTTGCCAAGTAAGAACACCGTATGTGCGATCCCCATCAGTGAAAACTGTCCTAGCCCCCTGAAGTGGAACCAGGGACATTGATTCACACAAGGTGACTGTCTGCGTTTGAAGCGAGACAAGTCTGGGGTCTTATGGCAAACCCTGGCACATGACGTGCCATGCTTCCCTTGGGTAAATTTCTCATGAAGGCCCCCCTGCGCATTTCCACCCATGGCATGCGTGCACACAATTCCTGGAGCTGTTCTTGTGCTCCTGTGAGAAGGGTACCAGATGCTGGCTTAGCCTTTTTCCTGTGCTTAGACTAACAGCAAAAAAAGAAAGGGGTGGCCTGAAAATGCCTGTGTCTGATTGAAAGTGTGACCTGACTGCATTCTTAAAATGGTCCTAGGCAGCCCTGGCTAATGAGTGGCACTCTGTACATTCTCAGGAGCTCAGGGACTAATCTTATTTCCTCCCTTTGTGCTCTGGAGTTTGTGAAATGTGTCTGCTCATTTAGAGTGGGTGCTGTGGTCCAGGTGCCATACTTAAAATAACAGACTAAGACTTATTAAAAACAAGCCAACTATTACATGCCAGCTGTAAGGAAACAATAAACGAAAATGAAAAGACACACAAGTTAAACATTTCCAGCAGGGAGTTCCCATGGCGAAAGGAGGAAAGACAAGTCAGAAGTTAGCACAATGAGAATGCAACAACTCTTATTATAAGATAATTAAGACAGCTGGCTGGGATCCTCCTGTTAAGGAATCCCTACCAGTAATTAACTCAGGAGCCTGTGAAGGGATGCAATTTAAGACTATAGAAATAAATAAATTGGTTACTTTTTAAGGCCTGGAGAGAAGTTTTGTTCCTGTAAAAAAGGCAAAGATTAAGCATTTTCTGAATATACAGAGCGCAAGAATGTTTGCGTGCTTCTTCCTGTGAAAGGGGTACAATGAGTGAGTTACTTTACACGGATTAAAGTCAAAATACCAGAACAACAGCTTTCTTAAGAGAATGAAGGAGAGTTAGAACAATTCTCAACCTGCTGGCCAGATGTGGCCCACATTGCTGTATTGGTGTGCCAGATGCGGCCCACATTGCTCTGCCACTACCTCCACCAAGCCAAGGAGGGCTGTGTGGCGAAGGAAGGGCAGGATGACTGTCCGGACCTTCAGAGCTGCCTGAGGCCGCAGAACTTGGCCCCTGACTTTAAAAGGTTGAGAACCTAGGTTACAAGATGATAACACAGTACACACATGAAGACAATGCAATTATCTCATTCCTAGTGAGATATGTGACTTAAAGACCGCTAAGGGAATTCAAACACAGAAATAGGGGTTTGAGAAACACAGACGTAGGGAGGGGCCCCATAGTTTATGATTTAGTGAGGAAAACTCATAGAAGTGATTTTTGTTTTCAGATTGCGCTTCTGAAAAGAAAAACACCTCTTTCAGGCAGGTTTCTTCAATGCAAGGCTTTTATCATTTCAAATTATCTGTTTGCCTGAGTGGCACGGATTGCAAAACCGGTTCTTAAGAGTGGCTTAATCCTTGAGACAAAGAAAAGTCTCCCTTGCATATCCAAAAGAAAAGCCTTTTGGCTGAAAGGAGGAAGGGGGGTCACTTTGCCCTATTGCAGGTTAGGATTCCCCCCTCCTTTCGTTGCCCTAGGTGCCTTAAGCTGCTAAGCAGACAAGGCAAAGAGGTCTTGCTCACCATGCTTTCTCAAACTTTAAATGATTCCTGCCCATGAAAAGAGTGCAAACTGTTTAACACACAATGCCTGATATTTCACAGTGACATTACCACGCAGTTACACACAAGGAACACTTTTGCAATCATACTGTGGTCATAGAGACAAAGCTTTTGCAATTATACACAGTTCTTGCAGTCATACATTCAGTGGTGCACCACACATACACACATTTATTTATGCATTCGCACATTCCTCCCCTGATCTGCAGTGTTCTATCATGCACATGAGGAGATGACTTATACACAGCTGGCTATCACAACCATCTGGGTGCTTCTACTTAGGGGTGAGTTTCTCTGGGCTACTCCGAGGTGAGACAAGCAGGTTCTGCCTGTGCCTTGGGAGAGCTTGGGGTACTATTGCTGGGATGGTTCCTCTGGCATGGCCAGGGCGATGGCTGCCTCCTTTCGAGCCTGGGCCAGATGCATGCCGGAGGGCCGGATTCCCGGATCTCGGTGCTGTCTTGCCCTCTAGGGCCAGTGTGGCCATTTGGTTTTAGGCTTATTTGGACAACCTTTTGAAGATCTGCCTGGTCTAGATTGGCATTCTCTTCTGTGTCTCATTTTTCCACACTGGAAGCAGGCGCCTTTGGTTTTTGGCACTGCTCGGCGCCTGAGTGTGGTAATGGGTCTGCTCTGGAGCCCTGCATGGCCAGGGGCCGTGCAGATTTCCATGAGCAGTGGGCGCTGAGCAGGCAGGTAGATAATAGTCTGTCTGCCTGAGCATGTGTCTGCCTTCAGACAGGCTGAACACAGCAGCTGGGTGTTAGCTAATTGTACTGCTGGCAATTTCCCCATGAATGGATCTTCCTCACCCATGTGCTAGATGGAACTCTTGGTAGTCTGGGAACTTTTAACTGTCAGAGAAGCACCAGTGCCTCTCATGCCATGAATTCCTTCAGTGACGTCTGCAGCTGTCACTGAGAGAAAGCACCCTACACTACCCTGCTTAAGCTGAAATGACGGAAAGAGACTCATTGGGGCTGATGGTTCTGACTGCGCTGGGGGTTCCTGGGTCTCTATCCAGAGTGGGTCTACCTCTTCTAAGAGCTTCCTACACTTGCTCCATGTGCTGATTATGCTATCTGGAGCTCTCGGGGCTTGCTGAATGCAGGCTCCTATCCTGTCCCAAAGTTGGAGGTTAAGCATGCCTGCTTCTGGATAAAGCAGACAATTATTCCCCAAGTACGCCAAAAGCTCCGCTAACTTGGCGCTGTGAATACGTGTATGGTATACCCTGGCCAGGGCCTTGAGTTCCATTAAGTGAACTCTCTGGTTAGCGGTCGGACATTACCTCTGAGGACAAGTCCCCATATTACCTGCTGGTCCTTTGAAGTGATTCTCCTCGGGACGAAGCGACGCGTCTGAGTTCTAGGTAACAGGTCTGGCGTGATGAACCTCTGGGAAGGAGCTCGGAGCATGGACTGCTGCCACAGGCCCTCGGTGGCCTCTGCGCTGGAGTCAGGGTTTCACAGCCGACCCTGAGCAGAATGCGTTTTCCCGCTGAGCAAGCTGCCACAGAGCTTTGGAGCATGCTCTGCCTCTCTTGAATGCCTTGCCACGTAGCTGTCACTCAGATCGGATGGCTTTCCGACCAGAGCTGCCGCGCTGTCCTCTGGGACGATTCAGACACGGTTCTGGCATAGAACCAGACCACGAAGATTGCTTACTCATGAGTAGAATCACGTCTCGGGGTCACCAGATGTTGGATCGGGGCCATGAAGCAGCTGTTGGGTCCCGGAGGAGACTGGTCAAGCAATGAAACACGAGGCAAGATGGAGTGAAGACCAGTGATTTAATGAGGCAAAATCATCAGTATTTATCATGTACAGGCTGCATGCAAAAGAACTGCGATCTGGCAGAATCCATATGCCATGTTTTCATGAGTTAATTGGGAAACTCTTCAGGGGAGTTAATAAACTAACTTAATCAATGACAGGGGAACTCCATTGTTCCAAGCTACCTGGGGTAAACATGTGGCTGGTATTGGTTTTAGGATTTAAGGTAATCTGCAGATGCGAGATTACCCATCACATGACTAGCGAGTTAGTCATTAGCTTCCTATTGTCCGAGCTGCTTGTCAGGTCAGCTGTAGGTGAATTAAACCCTATCTAATATTCTGCTCCCCCAATTTCTGTCCCTTCAGAAACCCCTGGTAACGAGGTGATCACCCATCACCGGGGTTCTGTCAGGGCCAGAATACCAATTGTGTGCCCAGATACTACAGGTGACGATTGGAAAAATCATGGATTTTCTCGCCCTCTTTGGTTACCTCTCAATGATAGGAATAATTATTATTTTTTCCTTCTCAATGATTGTGCCTGCTCCCAGCCAATGACTTAATGTATTAATAGCAGTTGTAATGCACACATACCCTAAAATAATTGTCTACTCTGTGGTGATATATGACAACTCAAAGTATGTAGTAAACCAAAAATTCATTCATTAGAATAACAGATTACTTACAGGGCAGGTTGATAGATTTTCCCTTTGTAACTTAGTCAAGCTTTGATGTGCATTTGTGTGGCTCAATAGAAGAGACATGACAGATTAAAACATGTGGAGAGGGAGGAAAGTGGCACAATAAATTTAAAAACTTGTCTAATTTATGCAAAAAACTGCATTTTGCAGCATGAATGGAGTATACTAAAAGGAAACCGACAAGTGGCTGCTTTGTATTCATGGATTAGAGTACTCATTTAGCTCATTTGAAGCGTATGGTAGAACAAAGAACCAGAACAGAAGCACTGCAAGAGAAATGGTGGGCTGCAGAAAGAAAATATGTAATTAAATATGCCCCATGCACCTTTCAAAATATGATCCCCCCCCACACACACACACACACTTCTCTTCCTGGAGTTTTTCTGATGAGTAAAAATAAGACATAAAATATGTGCATGTAATAAATACCTCTATTTGTGGTTTTAAGAGGGAGGAAACATACAGATATACAGTTGCTATCTTATATCTGATGCAAAACTGAGGAGGCTTTCATTATCAGCAAATTCTTTGAACACCTTATTTTTCCAGCTTTGCCATCTCCTCCATAAAAAGGTTATGTTTGTATTTGATAACCCATAAGATATCCTCCAAATTTCTCAAAAGAGATCATTTGAGACATCATATATTCTTCCAAAATTATTTAGCATCTTACATCAACTCAACAGGTTGTTGTTGCTGCTGCTGCTGTTCTTCTTCTTCTTCTTCTTCTTCTTCTTCTACTACTACTACTACTACTACTACTACTACTACTACTACTACTACCACCACCACCACCACCCCATCACATGTCAAAGGACAGACAAGGTTCTTGCTCTGGCACTTCGAACAGGCCTCCACTGGCATTATCTGGTGTTCTTGTAATATTTCTTTGATCTCTCCACCTTCCTCTAGGTCAGGATGCCCAAACTATGGCCCATGGGCCAGATCCAGCCCACAGCACCAAATCATCCAGCCTGTGCCACTCTCGCTGCTCCTGGAAGTGGAAGTAAAAATGAATGTTCATGTACATAATGTGCATGTGCATGCACATAACACTGCCGTAAAATGACCCGCAGTTGTCATAAACACATTTATGATAGCCATGGGTCATTTACTGCAGTGTTATGCACATAACACTGCTATAAATGACCCGCAGCTGTCATAAACATGTTTATGACAGCCATGGGTCATTTACGGCAGCATTATACAGATGCGTGTTATGCACATGCACATGCATGTTATGCTCACACACATGTGTATTTTACTTCCACTTCCAGGGGGAGCATCCATGTGACCGGCATGCTAAGCCTCATGACTGGCCCATGTCCCAAAATGTTTGGGCACTCCTATTCTAAATTTTCCTCATGCTCTTTGTCTTTCTTCTCTTGTATGATATGGAATTCCAGGACATTCTCTCCAAATGGCCAGAAGAAGAAGAAATGTCTGTCCTCTGATTACGTAGGCTGCATTCCAGAAAACATTATTCCAAATAAAACACCTTAGCTTTTATCATGATTTAAAACTCTTTGTTGTTTTTATTTTGTCAGTGGCTAAGATGCTGGCTGGGAGGCGGAAGGTCAGCAGTTCAATTCCTAAGTACTGCAGGACGGAATGATCTCCCATCTTTGTCCCAGCTCCTGCCAACCTAACAGTTCAAAAGCAAGAAATTGCAAGTAGATACATAGGGACTACTTCGGTGGGAAGGTAACAGCGTTCTGTGCGCTCTGGTGTCTAGCCATGCCTGCCACATGACCATGGAAACTTCTGCAGAAGCAGACAGCGCTGGCTCTTCGGCTTTGAAACAGAGATGAGCACTGAACCCTAGAGTTGGATATAACTGGCTTTCGAACAAGGAAAACCTTTACCTAATATCTCTAGCTACCAGTCCTTGAAATTCCCTAATATTTATGCTAAACTCAATTTATCTTCAATACATGCTGTTCATTGCAGACAATCACACTATTTTTAATTGGCTCTGTAAATGTGGATTTTGATGTATTGAAATGGCTATCCAGACGCTGCAAATGGTGTTTTCTACATGGTAGTTCACCCTGCATTCCCATGTCTTGCAAGAATTGATGTAAAATGAGGCATTGTTCAAAGGCTGTCTGAGGCTGATATCTGAATATCAGTAGAAATATTCTACCATGTAGCTAGGAGAATTTGCTGAACTAAGAATTATTTAAAATTCATGAAACCCTGAAGCATAAGATCTGATTACTGACTGTTATCTTAGCAGGCATAAGTAGAAATATTATTAATGTAAAAATTATCCAGCACCCATTTGCCCAAGGAAGTCCCAGTTAAATGTTTGATGGAAATAAAATTAAAGGAGAGTGCTTTCATAATTAGTTACTAAAATAAACATTTTCAATATGTGATTAACTTTGTCAGAGTTTACTCCATAGTCTCAGTGTAGAACAGAATGTACCAACTTCTCAAAGGGAATAAAATTGAGCTTTATTTTTGTTGCCACTAATAATTGGCTGAAGTGCACTCCCACTTACTGACTTTGTCATACCCTTAGGCCATCTATCAAGGATTCTGCACAGAAGATAAAATGTTGCCTTATATCTGTGGGAGATCCATAGCTTTCACAAAAGATCTAAATTTCAAACTGTCAAAAAGCTAGAAAGAAAGAAAGCTATACTCAACAGCCCATCTTACAAGTCAGGATTTAACATTTATCAATCAATTAAACCATTATTTTAACTGGTTCTTTTCTCTCTCTTAGTCTCAGGAACTATTTAAACAAAGTCTACCAGAACTTCAAATTAATCGTTTATTGACTTTGGAATGGAACTGAGATAGATCTGATTTACAGAGCTGTGACTGAAATGCTTCCACTGCATTCCCAAACAGACCATGAAAAAGACCTGTCTCATTATGATCCACTGTAAAACATTTCATAGATGCCATTTCCCAGAAGGTTAGCCATGTTATATCCCTATTAAGTTATTATTGGCATTAAATAGCATTGTAGTCAACAAAATTGAAGGAAATAGTAGATAAACATTTGTTTAACATATTTATAATGATCCAGGATAGGCCTTGCAGCAGCACACAGTTCCCTCCAGAAAATACCAATTTTTTGGAAGGTCAGTCACCTCTGATGCAGGGCTTAGTTGTTTCCCCTAGTTCCATTATTTGTTTTTTTTCTTCTTGTTCATTTCCAGGTAGTTCATGCCTATATTATCTCATGTTGGCAATCTAGATCTAGTTCTGTAATACAGCAGAATTAAAATCTTGGTGTTGTTGAGTCTGCCCGTGCAAGCTGGTATTGCATTCAATCCCTGATATGACAAGGTGTACTCATCACAGGTTCCCACTAAAGGCATTTTGACCATGTCTACTGAGTCAACTTTGATCTAAACACACTGTTTATCCTCAACTTTCAGTTGTCATGTAAGCAGGCTGGCCACTTCACAGATAGTCCTGAAAGCTGGTGTGCATCCCACGTGCAATAACACAAGTTGAAAGATAACTTATCCAGCTGCTAAGTTTTAATGGGCACCTTCAAGACTTCTGATTTCCAGTCAAATGGTTAGTTTTATTCAAAGAAGACTGGACAACCCATCAAACAAATAACTGCCCTTTTGAGATAGGACTTTTTGGGTATTCTATGTGCAGTCAAATCAGACCACCAACATGTGTCTTCTTGGATGAGTGGAAATTGAAATCTACATCTCCTGAGTTCTAGTCCATTGCTGTATCTACTACACAGCACCGGGTAAAACAGTTAGGATATTTGATATCTTTATCTGTAAGATTAAAACATATTTGGATGTGCTAGAAAAGGATCTGTTAGAACATGTGGCTCTTTGGGCAGTGAAAATTATAAATATAGGACTCTGATCTGTAAAAGAAATGCAACAGACTCTGATCCTAGTGAGTCTCTGATCCTAATGAGGAGACTGCTGGGAAGAAGGGGACTTCAACTCTTTTTCCTGTTGCATTTATTTTCCAGACCAGAGTCCTATATTTATAATTTTCACTGCCCAAAGAGCCACATGTTCTAACAGATTCTATGCTAGGTACAATGTTGGTGCAATGTTTGCTTTGACCCTGTCTGTTGTAACTAGGCGTAGGTTTTACTTTTTGACAAACATTTACAAATTTACAAAAAAAAGTTTTTTTTTGGGGGGGGGACTAAATATGGGAAAAACTAAACTCGAAGTGCTTAGCTGTTAAAAATATGATTTTAATCCTTCTGTATCTAACAATATTTTAGGTACTGAATTAGATTTGACAAATCCCTCCCCAGGCCTTCCTACTACACTACATTATTCAATACTGAGCAAAATCCTGTTGCTTAGGATAGTAAATTCCAGTAGCATAGGCCCATTGAATCAGTAGGGATTTGGTGAGTCAACTCCTCTTTAAGTTCCATTGATTTAAATCAATGGACAGTTAGAACAAGCAAATTGATTTATTTGAGTCAATGATACTTATGAAGGAGTTGAATTCACAAATCCCTATTAAATCAATGTATCTACTCTAGTGTGATTTACTATGCTAAGTAATAGGATCTTAATGATTGTGCAATAGGCAGGTTTAACTTGATCCTTCCTATTCTGGCCATAATAATTTTCAATAGTGTAGCTCACCTCATTTTTCATAACAATTTACCAAGTTGCATATATTTTCAGAAATGGGATTTAAACAATGACATTTAAAACGGATAGGTTTGTGTACCTCAGGTTGTTAAAACAAGAAGATGAGATAATTTTGGTAAGAAAGTAATATTGGCCTGCCCATCTTTTTCTAAATAAATACTGTTATTCCAGACTTATTTGCAAATCATCTAAATAAACACAGATTAATCATTTTGATGCCCACCAAAAAGGTGAAATGAATAAATAAATGAGGTTTAAGAACACTTTTCTCCCTTCAGTAGACATCAAAGCTAGCTATATTAAATTCCCCGCTTTTCTTGGACACAGCTGCACAAAAGAATATTCCTACATTTTAACCAACAGAATCAGCCAGCACCCAAAAAACTAAAAACAGGCTGGGGAAAATTATTAGTAGAAAGGAAAATTCCGTACACGAAACTTAACTTATTGCTGCTGTGGGTCACAGGTTTTGGGGGAAGGCTGTGTTGCTAACTGTGGCACTACATTGTTTTAAAAGTTCCACAATATCAAAGAGTACTTAGAGAAGAAATCTGCTTGAACTATACCTTTTGAAAAAGAATGAAAATCTGCATCATCTGCTGGCATTAGAAACTGCATCATAAAACTTGCCTGAAGCTTCCCAGATGGGGTTATTTAAATCTGCAGAAACAAAATTTTAATTTGGGTGACAATGTGTTCAGTGTTTATTTGCATCTGTTTAGTCCAGAAAGTATGTGAACAATTGATCTAATCTCTTAAATGGAAGACACTGATAGAGCTCATATTGTGTAAGAGAAGAATTTGGTAATAGTCCGGTTCCTGCTACAATGGACATCATCATTATCATCTCCATCAGAATAGATCATTGTGCTTGACAAGATGTATTGGCATCCTAATCTGAAACAATGCATCTGTCTGTTTTGCTGAAGTAAAAGTTGCTGAAAACCTTGCTAGCATACTGACATGTCTCTGATGGTGAAGGTTATTGGAATGTAGGCTTTGAAGCAAACTTTGAAAAAAACTTTAAACAGCAGTGGACACCAATATTTCTGCCAAAGGTAAAACCAAATCCATAACACAAAAGAATGTATACTCTGGATCAGGGGTTCTCAACCTACAGCCAGTGCCAAACAAACCGGTCCCTGCTTTCACTCCAGCCACCGACACTGGAATCGGTTGTGGACTCATTTATGGCCATCATAAACACATTTATGACAGCCATAAATGAGTCCACTGCTGTCATAAACACATTTATGATTGAGGGAGTGTGACCCAGCCCCTGACTTGAAAAAGTTGAGAACCCCTGCAATGGACGATTGCAAAAACTTGGGTTTTAATTTTTCCCTCCCCAGCCAAAAGAACTGAATTTAATCCTGAAGGCATTTTTTTTTTGCTGGACAACTGAAAAACATTTAATGAGCATAAAAACCCCCAGAATGAAAAGCCTTCCATTATGTCATATCCCTGTAGACAACCAGAATAAGTCAGTTTACTGCTGTAGTAGTCCTTGGGGGAAAAACTTCCTATGTACACATTGTTTTCTGGTTTTCTTATCCTCGACTCATGTAAAGCAGTGGATGTTTAGTTTATTCCAATGCATGGTGCTAACATAAGTTGAGTTCTTTGGTTAGCATAATTTCTGCCATGTCTAAAACAGTATGATAGAGTCCTACCATATTTAGTGGAAAAATCTTTCATCCAGTGTTGTTAACGCACAATAATCAAGCTGGTATGCCAGACTGCCTGCCCAGCTAAGCATCCATCTTCAGAAGATATTATGTCGTAGTATCACAGTTCCACCACTATTCCTACTGTATGTCTGGACAAACATGGAAGAAATAACAAAGCAACATGTTATTATAAAATGCAGATTAAATATAAATATATTTGCAAAAACAGAATTTAACTATGTATTCCAAATTAAGGTAGAGAATGAGACAATTATTACAGGAACTAGAACAGTGGTGACAAACCTTTGGCATGTGTGCCAGAGATGGCACTTGGAGCCCTCTCTGTGGGCACCCATGCAGTCACCCGAGCATAGAGTTTGCCCTGCCCCCCCGCCCAGAAGCCCAATGGGAGTGCTTCCTTCTTCTCCCAGCACAGAGTTCACCCCACCCCTCTGCCCAGCAGCCCAATGGGAGCACTTCCTCCTACCCCCAGCACAGAGTTTGGCCCGCCCCTCTGCCGAGCAGCCCAATAGGAGCGTTTTCTTCCTCCCCTGTTGCTGTGTTGGCACTTTGAGATAAATAAGTGGGATTTGGGTTGCAGTTTGGGCACTCGATCTCTAAAAGGTTCACCATCACTGAACTAGAAAAATATTCTTGAAATACAGGAAATACAGAGACACAATAGGACTAGGTCCATTCAAATGGAAATCAATGGATGGGGAGGAGTTGATAAATCTATTCTACAGAGCTTGACTGATATTCGTTGATTTCCACTAAGAAGAATTACATCTTCTTAAGAAGTAATTTAACTTCTGATTTAAGCATGCCTGGAGCCTCCAAGTAAATGCTAGCCATTTTAACAGAAAAGACTCAGAAAGTTCCTATTCTTATCACACAACCTCTGAAAGGCAGATGGCTCCTTCTACAAATTGTAACTCCTAATTCCCCACATATTTTTCCATGCACTTTATTAGTCTCTAGCCACAATACCATAATCATCAAAACAGTGTTAAATTTGATCCAGATTAAAAAAAATATGGGAATGGCTGATGAAAACTCCTCATCCATGCCTCTAGTTCTATAATTCTGTAGGAATGATCCCACTTCAAAAATGGTTTTGCATAGTAAAATGCAGCTAGAGCCTTAGATCCTTCCATTATGCAAATTATCTTTCTTTATAAATATTTACTTGTTTATTTTCAATTTTCCTTACTTATGTGATTTCATGCTGGTGACAATCCGAAACATGGTAGCTGGCTGACCCAGGAACCTGTAGAGTGTCATGGTTTCCACATGCGACCTTGTCTTAATTTTAAGGTGACATTTGATTCATGCAGTGTTAAGATACATTTTGTAGTTTTTTTAGGATTAGAAATGCCAGTTCTATTTTTAAAACACATTGCAATGCCAGGCTGTTAGTCTGACATGACAATGATGTATAGTTAGAATAAGTTGCCTTCCCAAAGGGAGGAGGGAAAAGTGAGTGTTCAGGACTGGATGCATTCCAATGAAACATCTGCTGTCCCACGAGGGGACAGAGTGACAGCTAGGTCAGCTGACTACATCACGAGGGTGATGACGTCTCCATTCCTGTCAATCAAGCTAATTGCCAGGACAACTGTTAGAATAGAACTTTCCCAGAGAAAGCAAAGGTGGGGGCCACATGCAGAGCAGATGGCACCTGCACCTGCAAAGGTCCTTGAAGACCTCACTCTTTCTCATGGGAAACAAAGGTGCTTTCTCAATAGATCACCACATTCCAAAGCTTTTTCTCTATAAAAAGGGCTCAATTTGTTCATTCGGTTCCCACTCCTGAGACAAGGGGGAACCCTTGTCTCTTATTACCTTGATATTGATTGCAGCAGGAGCCCTTGTCCGACAGCTCCTCAAACTGTTTCTTCAGGGCTAATGCAATGCCATGAGGGGCAGAACCGCCCCAAATTTAAGAAGATAAACCTGCTAGGGAGCTTGCAAGATTTTTATTCCATTTATTTGTTTTAGTAGATTGTATTCTATAGTGTAGATTATTTTAAGATCTGTATCCAATATTGTGTTCCTTCAATAAATCTTCAAAAGTCAGTCGTGTGTTGCCTGCCTTTGTAAAGAAGAAGACGGAAGCCCAGCAGAGCCGGTGACTCTGAATTGTCCTCATTGCTTCAACAGATGGAAGGAAGTGAG
The DNA here is from genome assembly GCA_035047305.1 of Bradypodion pumilum. Taxonomy (NCBI): domain Eukaryota; kingdom Metazoa; phylum Chordata; class Lepidosauria; order Squamata; family Chamaeleonidae; genus Bradypodion; species Bradypodion pumilum. The sequence continues at coordinate 431,633,169 of JAWDJD010000001.1, forward strand.
AGGGATAGCTCTGTCTCTAAAAGGGAGGGAAAGAGTAGCAGCTCTAAGAAGCCTAGCTTCTGCCAAGTGATTAATATTACCTGCCATATACAGAAGGCTACTCTGTCCCTGTCCCCAGCGAATTGGGCTAGGGTGATTTGGTGTCTTGCACGGAAGACAAGGAAGGAGTCGCAGTAAGGACTAACACAGGTTTATTGGTTGATTATCAGGATGAACATGTGGTAATGGCGGAGATACATCACATTATATATGGTAGTACAATACATTTGAATCTTGTTGCACAGTAGCTCATTGGCTGCTACCGGCGTGACGTTGCCCCAGTCACGCCCCCCCCCCTCGGTTCCAGTAGTAGTTTGCAGGAAAGTTCCCACGGCTGCCGGTGATTTGAGGAATGAGAACCATGTGAGTTGAACGCTCGCAGCTGCCCTCTATGGGCAGCTTACTCGCGTTCCTTTAACAGCTGGGCTACATTGTGATTGTGGTCAGGTTACATTCATACATTTCTTAAAACAACATTGTACATACATAACAGGTGAGGAGTGTTCATTGAGGCAGCAGGTCGCAGGATCTTAAAGGCATACCTGTCAACCTTCCCGATTTGGCCGGGATTACCCCGTGATCCTGCGCTGATTGACGTCATTTCCCAACCCGCGCTGCCAAAACCCTGTAATTTGGCAGCGGGGGAAAGGAAGTACTGTGCAGCCCTTCTGCACAAGTCACCTTCTACGCATGCGTAGAAGGGTTTTACACTCATGTAGAGCCCTTCCATGCATGCGTGGACGCCTTCCATGCATGCGTGGAAGGCGACATGTGTGGAACCGCTCTGCGCAGGTCCCATTTTTTCCGAAGCCGCGGGTTGACAGATATGCTTAAAGGTCCGCCCTGCCAGGTGTTCCCAAGAAAAATTCTGGGTGCCCAATGTAGCCTTTGTGAGGCATGTTCCTCCCCCTATGTCCCTGATATAGAGAACACCTAATTCCAAGACCTATTGTTTAGAGAGATGTAAAGCTCTTATGCGATCCACTGTCAAGCACTGCCAAATGATACAATTGATTTTTTCTTATTTATTTCACAAATAGAAGTGCTATTTAATCATTTTTTTAATCAACATACTTATAAGTGCTGTAATTAGTCAAGATATTTAAACTGGAAACTTCTGTTTCAATTTCAGTTTCGTTTCTTTTGGGGGAAGGTATGTCTCTTTAGTTTATGTTTTATTTTGGCACCACTCTTTTTATTTACCATGAAAAGGACACCTCTTTGGGGCATAGCTGTAAAGTGTCCTGTATTGGCCAGGAAACTCACGTATTCTTCCCTCTTTCCCGCCATCCTCCCATATTTATTAGACTGCAATGCCCTAATTTAGCATACCTGTCAAGTATACTGTTTTTCCCAGGAAAACCCCTTATTTTTATCCCTCTTCCCGCCCCCTCCTGTTTTATTAATTTCCCTGTAATATCCCTATTTTATTTTATTTTTTTTAAAAAATCCTGACCGGAGCCCTCACAGTCGAAGCAGCATTATATTTTTCCTGCCACCAGAGGTCGCTGTGGCTTTTAGCATTTGTAAGGAGAGAGAGAAGGTGGTGGGTGCCTTCTTCTGTAGTTTCTCTTTCATTTCCCTGCCACATGGTCATGGAGGCTTCGTTTTTGCTGCTGGTGGTCGGAGCCACCATGGGACGGGAGTCTACTCTAGGTGAGCGATATTTCATATATGGAGATTAACTCCTCAGCTGCTGGGAGGCTTGGAAACTACAGAGGTTGCTTTTTTACTTTACTAATTCCCTTTCTTAAGCTGGATCTGACATTTTCAGGTGTTGGTGCAGTGAGGAACTGGTTGCAGTGAGGAACAAATAGATTGGTTAATTTGGGGGAATTAATCCCTTGCTCCTGCACCCTAATTTTTTTTGGGGGGTGTCTAGCCACGTGCAGGGCTAGTTCACCCTAAGGGGGCTGGTTTACTATTCTGCGCTTTGCTTCCCAGAAATTTTTTAAAATTAAAAATGAGTAAACAAGAAAGAAAACAAAACAAAAGTTCCCCAAGAAGATGGGGAAAGGGTTCTTTGGCCCACAGAGCTTTGTGCCCATTGCATCTACAATACCATCTAGCCATCTTATTTTTGGCCATCCCCTTCTTTTGTCCTCCACCTTTCCCTGCATCAAGGCTTTCTCAAGTGAATCCTCTCTTCTCATTTAATGTCCAAAGTACTTTAGCGTCATCTTTACTATTTGACCTTTAGTGAGCAGTCGTGGTTGATTTCTTCTAGGATTGACCTATTTCTAACACCACATTTCAAAAGCATCTATTTTTCTGCACTCAGCTTTCCTAATGGTCCAGCTCTCACATCCATACATTACCACTGGGAATACTATTGCTTTGACTATGCAATTTTTTGTTTGCAAGGTGATGCCTCTACTTTTAACTATGTTCCTCAGGTTTCTCATAGCTTGTTTCACAAGCATCAATCGCCTTTTTATTTCACGGCTGCAATCACCATCTGCAGCGATCTTTGATCCTAAGAGAGTAAAATCTGCCAGTTGTATCCAACTCTAGGGTGCAGTGCTCATCTCCATTTACAGCCAAAGAGCCAGTGCTGTCTGTGATTGCAGACATTTTCATGGCCATGTGGCAGGCATGATTAGAGCCCAGCCCAGCAAGTCACATGGCTATATTTGGCCATGCCCACAGATTTGGCCATGCCCACAGAGGGGTATGGCCAAAATTTCCCTTATTTTCAAATCCAAAACTTGACAGGTATGGCCCTAATGCCACCACTAGAGGGATGCACAGGATAAGCATAGCTGTCAAGTTTCCCATTTTGGCTGGGAAATTTCCCTTATTTTCAAATCCAAAACTTGACAGGAATGCTTTAGGGCCATTTGAGTTTGGTTACCCCTTCTGATGGAGGCAGTAGCTGGACTGAGGCTGGAGACAGATTGGTGATGGGGGAAGAAGAGGAAAGTGGAACTTAAAGAGCTGTTAAGAGGCTCATGGGTCCAGTGATGGTGGTGGCAGCAGCAAGACAATGATAGGGGATGGACCTCAGGGTTAGTAGTGGTGAAAGGAAAGGAGGGGAGAGGAAAGCAGAGTTAGCAGGAGAGTAATGGACATGGACAAGGTGATTGGATGCTGCAAAGCCATCACTTCTTCTCTGAATCCTTGCCCAGCTCAGTTCCTTAAGTCTGTCAGAGAGATAACAGTGGATTGGGCCACACAGATAATAAATTAATCTTTCACAGAGGTTTATAAGTCTTGTCTCCATGAGATGATGGACTGGCTAACAGACTGGGGCTGATTCCTGACAAGAGATCAAATCCTGTTGTTTGTGTGGACCTGCTGAAAGTTTTGGTACAAAATCATCCTAGTCTTGAAGAGGTCACACTCCCCCTGAAGGATTAGGTTTGAGATCTATGTTCTTTGACCCAGCTCTCTCATTAGCTAAGCAGACAGCTATCTTGGCCAAGACTGAATTCTTCCATCTTAGACAGATTGCCCAGCTGTGCTCATTCATTGATGTGAGGTCCTTAACGACATTGGGTCATGCCTTGGTTATCTCGAAAATTGATTATTTGCAATATTCTCATTGTGGGGCTTCCTTTGAAGATGGTATGAAAGCTGTAGCAGGTAGAAAATCCTGCTGCCAGGTTGGTGATGGAAAGTAAAATGTTTGATGGCATCTCACCCATCTTGGTCTATTTGCATTGATTACCTACTAGCTTTCATGCCTAATTCAAGGTTTTAATATTAACATACTAACAATTACTACCCGGCTTTGCTGGTTGGGTCACTTGGGCCCTGCGGAGAGGGGAGGCAGGGGAGGGGGGAGGCAGACATGATCCATCCCCATTTCCTGTCTTCACCTGGGGGAGGCAAGGAAGGGGGAGGTGGATGCGATCCATCACCATTTCCCTGTCTTCGCTGGGAAAGGAAAATATACTCGAGTATATACCACTTTGATGGGAAAAGTAATAGTGTTCTGTGTGCACTGGCTTCTAGTCATGCCTACCTTATGACCACAGAAACATCTGTAGAAACAGACAGCACTGGATCTTTCTGGTTAAACCCAAAGTCTCATCCATAATTATTATTACCTCTCCAATATAGCTTTCTCAAACAAGGAGCCTGGAAAATCAAGCTCATATGTGGGCTCTACATGGGAGCAAGAATTTCTCCTGTTCAGATACATCTCTCTCTACAAGGAGAAAACAATAATGGAAAGGGATGAGATATTTGCTCCTTTCTAAGCATATTAATCACAACTAGGAAGGTATCTACCGAATAAGTTCCTAATTAAAATGAATAATTTGTATGATTTCAATTGTCTCTCCTTCATTGAGGGGAGGCACTTTGATCCAGTGGAGTTTTCTGTTGCCCATTTTGGGAAAGGAATTGCTTTTATTTGATATCCTTCCCTTCTGTAGCCTTTCCCCATTTATTCCATAGAGCTTGTGAACCCTTTAGAATAGTGTGTGGAATGTCACAGAGGACCTGCAGAACAAAGGGGAAGTTTGTGAAAAGTATTTCTTCCCCACCATTCTTCTGATACCAGAAGACTCTACTAAAGCAAAGAGCCATCTGTCAGAAAAACGATACAATTCTTTCACTCCAAAAGAGAAACAAAAGACAACAAACCTAAAGAACAAAAGCCACATCAGTTTATTCATCAGGATAAACAGCATCAAATTGTTTACTGTTTCCTGTGTCAAAGCAGATTTCTTCATAAAGTCACATTTATGCAGTTCTCCCGACAGCACAAAAATAGCAGCATTGTTTCAGCTGAGGGAAAGAAAATAAGAGAGTGCATTAGATGTACAAGAGCATTGGAAATGTAGGATGCAGGCTTACTAGAGCAAATGATAGCTATCAGCCATTTCCATGCCCTGTGGAAAGAATGCAATCTACAAAAAGCTTATCTAGATTGTCAGATCTTTTATAATGTTCCCTGGAAATGAAAGTATGTGCACCTTCCCAATCCCCTCAGCTCCGCTTCTTTCTTGTCTGTGTAGCAATGTGATACAGTGAACAATTTTGTGGAGAGTTGACTTGATTTAGGGTTTTCACACCACTGTTGACCATGACTGGATACTTAATGGTTCATGTCACACAAAAATTCCAGTCTTTGCATGACATTGGATCATTCAAAACAACTCAAATATGCATCATGCATGTTAACTGAGGAAAAAATGAAAGAAGAACTTCACACTGTTTTCTGGGGGAGTTAATTCAGAGCACACAAAAGGGCTGATTTTAAAAATAACTGATTTAATCCTCATCATCTTCATCACATCATCTATCTGGGTGGGTCCTTGATCTTTTATATGCCATGACAGATGGCTCCCATGAGCTTCAGATAGCATAGCTGGTGAAAGGAAAATGTGGGATCTGAAGATCAAATAATTAGAGTACTAAAGGTTCTTCACCATTCTTATAAGATAATAACCTTACACGATTCAATCTAGGCTAGATAGATAGATAGATAGATAGATAGACAGATAGACAGACAGACAACATAATTTATATGCAATCTTTCTCCTGGTAAGAGGACACACGGTGGCTCACAGTATTAATACAAGTAATGCTAAAACACAATACATTAATAAAAGGCAATTAAATTATACAGTAATACCTCATACAAAGTCCGCTTAATACAATATCCAATTCATACAACATCACCTAATTTCTTGAAAAAAAGTTGCCTCATACAAAGTCGCTGTGACTTTGTATGAGGCATTGGGGTTTTTCCCAGGTTGCATTATGCCTGGGCAGTATAAAAGGCAGGACGCATGCGTGCATTGCTCTTGTGGGGTTTGCACAAGGCGAAGAGTGTTTAGGAGTGGTTTTGAGCATGATTTTGGATTTTTTTTTAATTTGTTTGTCAAAATTTTTAGAAGCATTCATGGGATTTTTGCAGCATTCTTCAGGTTCTTGGACAATCAAGGCTGTTTGACATGTTTTTGTAATGCATTTAGCCTTTAGACAATGATTTTTTAAAGTTCTGTCAGTTTCCTGTTTGTTTCCTTGACTTTGCCCTGAAGTCTGTGCTATTACAGTACAATGTATCTCTATGGGAATGACATTGTGTGAGGCATCGCAGCAAGGATTCAGACGTTGTATGAGGCATCGTTGCTAGGATTTTGCATGCCTCATACAAAGTCCAAATCCGTATAAAGTCCAAACTTGTGGAACCAAGTTTGGACGTTGTATGAGGTATCACTGTAATAGTAATCAAATCCATTATGTCAATGAAAGCAAAGATCAGCAACTGATGATGCAGTCGATGTTATTTAGATCCTGTCTGGAGGAAAATGGGTCTTCCACTGTTGGGAAAAAATGTTGGAAAAAATTGGGACTTCCACTGACCTAATGGCAGAAAGTGAGGAAGACCTAAAGAAGCTCCTGATTAGGTTGAAAGAAGAGAATGCAAAAACTGGCTTGAAACTCAATATCAAGAAAACCAAGATAATGGCAACAGGCCCTATCAGTCCCTGGAAAACAGATGGGGAAGAAGTAGAAGCAGTGACAGATTTTAGTTTTTTTTAGGATTAAAGATAACTGCAGATGGGGATTGCAGCCATGAAATAAAAAGGTGACTGATGCTTGGGAGGCAAGCTATGAGAAACCTGGGGAACATAGTGAAAAGTAGAGACATTACATTGCAAACAAAAATTTGAATAGTCAAAGCAATGGTATTCCCAGTGGTAATGTATGGTTGTGAGAGCTGGACCATTAGGAAAGCTGAGCACAGAAGAATAGACACCTTTGAAATGTGGTGTTGGACGAGAGTTTTGAGAGTCCCCTGGACAGCAAGGAGAACAAATAGGTCAATCTTAGAAGAAATCAACCCTGACTGTTCCTTAGAAGGTCAAATAGTAAAGATGAAGCTAAAGTACTTTGGGCATCAAATGAGAAGAGAGGATTCACTTGAGAAAACCTTGATGCTGGGAAAGGTGGAGGGCAAAAGAAGAAGGGGGTGGCCAAAGATGAGATGGCTAGATGATATTGTAGATGCAGTGGGCACAGACCTGAGCAGGCTGAGGAGAATGGTTAATGGTCCATAGGGTTGCAAAGAGTTGGAATTGACTGTGCGACTGAACAACAACAAAAGTGTTGTCAGAAGGATTAAAGGGATCCTCCTGAAGGAGAGCATTCCACAGCCTAGGGGCAGCCACAGAGAAAGCCCTCTCTGGTGTCCCCATCAAAGATGCCTGTTATGGCAATGGGAGAAAAAGAAAGGCATCATCTGCAGACCTTGAGGGCCACGAAGGCTCATATGGGAGGATATGATCCTTCGGATAGATTGGACTCAAAATGTATTCAAATTGCACTTTGTACTGGGCCTAGAAACAAACCGATAGCCAGACCAGTTGTTGCAGAGGGATGTTACAGTGGGGAGTCAACCTTTCAACATGTGGCTCCAAAGCCAAGTACCTAAACTATTGGAAACATTTTTGGGAGCATTGGGTGAGGGGAAAACACTTAATGTCCCAAATCAGCACTGTCTACTCTGCTACTGACATTTGGACTGCTGGCAGCTCCAAAAGTCCTTCCCAAGCTGAAAGGGATCCTTAGAGAGCGGGAAGGGGGAGAAACTTTATATTTAAGGTTAACAACTGCATAGATGACATCATTAGGACTTAAGTGCATGCAATGCACAAGAGTGTTTCATTCTATATTGTATAAGGAAACCTGATAAATATATATGATATTTTGGAAGTGACGGCACTAAGGCTTAGAAAGAACTTTTAATGATAAATATATGACACAGACCTTTCACAACCAGTAAGAACAGGAACTGTTGTACATCAAGCCAGATTGTTTGCTCATCTAGTAGAGTGTTGACAATTCAAGTTAATAGCAGTTCTCCTGGGTTTCATCTAGAATCTCCAACATTATCTGAGGCCTGACTCTTGCAACTGAAAATGCCAAGAATAAAATGATACTTAAGATGCCCTAAAATTTGCTCTCTAAAGAGGAAATAGTGTACACTCAACATATTCAAAGTGATCACAGAAACAGACAAAAAAAATCACAAATAATGGTTACATTTGATATACAGAAAATGTGATCAGGAGAAAGGGTGTTTCCATCCTTTTATAGTTTCCTCCAGGTTTCAACTGCCTAACACTCCTACATATGTTACTGTATTTGTGAATTCTTTTGCTTCTGTCACCAGTAGGTGCTGGAAATAGAGTAGTTGTGTCAAAATGTCAGAACTTGAAAAGACTAAGAAACAAGATGTCAATTTCATAGATGTATGCTATTTCAAAAGAAAATATGTTTATCTCATTCTATGAGCAATAAGGCACATTCCTTAAATAGGATATGTAAAAAATGAGCTTAGTTTTTCTGTGATTTTTTAGTATGAGTAGGACTGAAAGGCAAGGTCAAACCTGCTTTTCTCCCACAAGCATAGTCTCCATAAGGCATTTTAATATTGATGTAAAATATTCCATAAAGAAATAAATCATGAACTCCATGTCAATGGCTTTGTCTCTATTACTCAGTGTACATTTTTCATCATTCTAGTAGATATAATGGAAAAGTCTATGAACTGTACATAGATAATGCTCAATCCTACCTCTGTTGAAGGGCAAAATGGTGACTCTCCTCTGAATCTACATATTAAATGTGGTTGGAGTGTCAGTTATAAATCAAACAGCTGCACTGGTGACACAGGGCAGAATCATCCACTGCACCTGAGAGTAGCAAGGTAGCACAGAAGGAACCATAAGAAAAAAATAGCTCAATAAGGGCTAAAGAGAGTGGTGATTGTTCCCAGTTTCTTTTCTACCATGTACTGTATGTGCTCCATTCAATGTTTTGTCTACTTTCTCTGTTTCTCATAATGTTGTTCATTCAAAATGATACAATAGTTCCCTAATGGTTTAAATAAACAAAACAACCCTAGATTTACACCTATGTATTCATTCGCACAAAGAGGGAGGACTGGAAGAATTTCTTTACCACACAGGACTGAATGGCAAAGCATTAGTAAGGCTGTAATGTTAATAGAGGGATGAATTTGAAGCCTAGTCAGAGTATAAAAGGGGTTGAGTATTAAAGGGACAATAAACTAGTATCTGCAAGAATTGATGGTTGAATCTGCAGAAGATAAGAGATAATACTAATGATGATGGGGTAGAGAAATTCTTGAAAGGCAGCTCCAGGGCAGCAGCCATAAGGGAAATTGGCATTGACACACAATTTTCCAGAGGCAACATCAGTGCGCTGGGGAAGAGTAAAGGATTTGTTGTCCAGTCACACAGTCGAGTCTGATTCTTTGCGACCCCATGGACCACTGCATGCCAGGCTCCTCTGTCATCTGCCTTCCTCCATAGCCCACCCAGATTTATGCCCACTGCATCAACAATGCCATCTAGCCATTTCTGCCACCCCTTCTCCTTTTGCCTCTGATCTTTCCCAGCAACAGAGCCTTCTCTAGTTAATCGTATCTTATCATTTGGTAACATAACAGCGTTCCGTGCGCTCCGGTGTCTAGTCATGCCTGCCACATGACCACGGAAACGTCTGCAGAAGCAGACAGCGCTGGCTCTTCGGCTTAGAAACAGAGATGAGCACTGCACCCTAGAGTCGGATACGACTGGCTTTCGAGCAAGGGAAACCTTTATCTCATTTGGTGGCTAAAGTACTTGAGGTTCAGCTTTAGTATCTGTCTTTCCAAGCAGGGATTCTAGATTGGGAGGGGGGTGAAAAAAAAATTCAGGAGGGGGCAGCAATGTCACACACACACACACACACACACACACACACACACACACACACACACACACACACACACACACACACACACACACACACACACACACACATATTTAACATTGGCATCCTGGAGTAGATTGAGGGGGCTGTTAGCTGAGGAGGGTTTTTGCCCCCCCCCCACAACTCCGTTCTGGCTATGGCCCTGCTTCCAAGCAGCAGTCAGGGTTTGTTTCTTTCAGGATTGACTGATTTGATCTTCTTGCACTCCAGGGGACTCTCAAGAGTGTTCTCCAGCACCACAGCTTGAATAATTCTATTCCTAATGAAGTGACTGGCTTAAAACCAAAAGGACATTTAGTTTCTGATGTGCATAGCTCCTGAAGAAAAATGTGTTACTGTGGAACACATATAGTTGGAAGATGGAAAAATCCTGTTGCCTGTGAATCAAAGTTTGATCACCATTTTAAACAAGTGGAATGTTTTTGGGATATACAAACTGAATTAATGTTTCTCTTGAAATGACAAACTTTGATGAAATGGTGCTTCTTCTGAGTTTGTTATTACTAGACTAGTGGCACAGTGGTTAAACTACTACACTTGTACCCAAAACTGCTGACATTGTGACTTTGATTCTGATGGGGACCAAGGTTGATTCAACCTTCCATCCTTCCGAGGTTGGTAAAATGAATACCAGCACATTGAGGTAAAATCCTAATTAACTTGTGAACAGCCCAGAGATTGCACTAAGTGTTATGGGGCAGTATATTATTTTAATTGCTATTGCTGTTACTAGACTGAAGCAATTTGTAATTATCTGATTGAAAATGTCCTATTTCATGCTATTCTACTTCAGGCAATGAGATGTGTCACAACATATTGCATTTCTGCTATTCTGTTAACACTGGTTAGTCTTTGGGAGCGTAGTCTAGCCAAATTGAATTGTAGGAATGACATTATTCATACTAAAGGTCATTAAAATGAGGCAAACATTCTTTGAAGCTTGATGATAGGGTGGGACAGAAAAATCAAATAGGTTCAATGCAAAACCAATACCATTTGAGGGGGGAAAATCCTCCATTCAACTTGGACACCCACTAATGAAATAAACTTTGCAATTAATTGCATGAAATGCTTACATTTGATTAAAAAATCTGAGAAATGGTACTTTTTTTTCTTTTCTATACTGTATTTTGTTGGAAATTAAATAACTAGAGAAAAGCAGCAGGTGGACAACAAAGAGAGAGGGAAAAAACCCACAACAAATTTTTATTTTTAAGCACAACCAATAAAAACAAAGTCCGAGGAACCTTTCAGATAAAGAAGTGAATCATAATAGCATGAAAAGAATTCACTCTCTCTCCATTTGGAATAATGTTGCAGTGGATCTTTGCAGGCGCACCCCCAAAGAAAGACTCAGACACCGGTATATGGATAAAGGCATCGGGCCACTTTTATTAAATAATGCCCTAGTCCGAATTATAACTTTCAATTGGTGTAATCATCCAATTGTAATTTGTTAAGGCAAGCAGGCTGCAGTAACACTGGTAAGGTTCCTCCCAAAATGCCAATGGCAATTGGCAACATTTAACTATTTGTATCAATTTGTTTGTTAACACAAACAAATTGTTGACCGGAGTCAATAAACTATCTACTGACCCCACCCTATAACATGTATCTGTTAAATATCAAGGTGATGCAGGCTGTGAAGCTCCTGACATCACCCCTTGCCTGGTTCGCCCTTGACCAGCCAAACCTATTTCCCCTGTACCTGTCTACGTGTTGGCCAGTCAATTGCGAACCTGCCAGATACCTATGGGTCATAAATCTTTACCTTACCAGTGCTACCCGCCAAAGTGACCAAAGTCAACTTACTCCTTTTCTCAAACACTAGCAACAGTGTGGGATGGGCAAAAAAGCAAGAACCAAAGAGCCAATTGTAGGTTCAAGCCAAAAATTCCCACCCGGCCCTGAAGCGACCAAAAAATCACACTGTTCACTAGGGAGGGGGTGGAGGGGAAAATTTCTCCACTCCGTCGCATTCTAAAATGGCAGCTCGGCTGCCTCGTGGCCACCCCTTTTATAGAGGAGTGGCCATGCCCTCTAACTCACCCGGATGTCTGAGTCCGGGTGGGGGGGCCCCGCAAAGAGCGCGGCAGCCATTTTGGCACCGCACTTTCATTGCAGGCGCACCCCCCAAAGAAAGACTCAGACACCAGTATATGGATAAAGGCATTGGGCCACTTTTATTGAATAATGCCCTAGTCCGAATTATAACTTTCAATTGGTGTAATCATCCAATTGTAATTTGTTAAGGCAAGCAGGCCGCAGTAACACTGGTAAGGTTCCTCCCAAAATGCCAATGGCAATTGGCTACATGTAACTATTTGTATCAATTTGTTTGTTGACACAAACAAATTGTTGACCGGAGTTAATAAACTATCTATTGACCCCACCCTATGACGTGTATCCATTAAATATCAAGGTGATGCAGGCTGTGAAGCTCCTGCCATCACCCCTTGCCTGGTTCGCCCTTGACCGGCCAAACCTATTTCCCCTGTACCTGTCTACGTGTTGGCCAGTCAATTGCGAACCTGCCGGATACCTATGGGTCATAAATCTTTACCTTACCAGTGCTCGCCACCACACGGGGAGGCGCCCATGATGACTCACTGCCCTCCCCCCCAGACCGTCAGCTTGGTCACCAGGCCTGCTTGCATATCCTCAAGAAAGAGGTTCATACCTCTGGCCGACAAGTGGACCCCATCTCCTGCATAGAGATCATAATCCCAAGTGAAGATCGTTGTGATGTTAATTCCGTTTAATCCGGAAGTAGCATGTAGAAAACAATGTAATCATAAGAAGATACTTGTGTCTCTTATTCAATTCATAAGCAGTACACTGAGTAATACAACTGTAATTAGATATCAAATTGTATGGTTCGAGAAAGTATCTTGCGGCTTTAAATGAATTATAAGCTGTGTCTTTAAGGAAATGTAGACTGTGAAATGGCGATGTCCTTCCGGTAACTGGACATTTCGTTGCACTTTATCAAGCGTCTACAACACAAAATATATACAATGTAATACAATATGTCCAAAAGTTTTTAGAAAGTCTATGTTCAATTTAACATTGTTGAAACATTAATAAAGACTGAGGCTAAAGTTCTTAATTTCATAAAGACTGTATACAAGTTCGGGACCAAGCAAAAACCTCATGGGTAAATTCTGTATGTCTATGTATGTACCAAATCTCTTCACTTGGGAGTGTTTTTCCTTTCCTACCATTACTACTACACCCCAGCCGCTACACCGCATCTCATTATTGCATACGGCATGACGGACAAGGGATTTTCATTCACGGTCGCCGACAGAGACAGAATATTAAATCAAGCCACGCCCTTACGTCTCAATATAGATATGACAAATGAGGAGACGAATAAATTAGAATATTTAGAGAAGAAAAGAATCCGGCTGGATTTACATTCTTCATTTCTACTCGAATATTATAAAGCTTCAATCATACCCAGAGGACTACGCATGCCAAAGGGCCCCACATTATTTGCCAATAAGAAGGAATTTCTTGATAGGTGGACCTCGATTCTGGACAGATGCTCTTTTGACTTGATACTGTTAATAATAGATCAATGTCACCAAGAAATAGACACCTTAGACAAGGACATTGCTGACATAAAAAAACTCCTCACGGCGCCGACCGCTGGAGGTTCCAATGATGACTTCAGTGACATGGATAACAGACTTAAATCTTTTAAGGAGGAACTCCTTGCGTTCAAAAATAAGAAATTAAATAGGGACAGGAACGACTATCAGACGGAACGAATTTACCGGTGGCAATTCACCAGACGAAGCATCCAGAAACAGGTTACTTGGAGACAGCCCATTGAGTCCACAGACTACGAGACGACTGATTCCGATGCAGCGGAATCTAGCGCCGATGAGAGAGCCAGAGACCCTTATAATTTTCACACCAACAGGCATAGGCCGAAATCGGCCCTGGCGGGCGCATCGCACACTGACAGCAGGAGGGATTTTTTAGAACCAAGACCACGGAGACGCGCCAAGAAAAAATAACTTCCTCATTGGTGTTCAATTTGTCCAGTAGGAATCTATCCACAAGGGAAACGGAATTACTCAATCTAGGCTTGGGCTTTGTGCCTACACCACGGTACTCTCCATTCAAAACCAAAATAGACATCTTCAAACTTACGAGATTACTCAAACTCAAAGCATTTTTTAAAGAACAGCCAGAATTACCACCGACATCTAGACAATTTACTCCACGTTCCACCTTTACGCCTAATATTGAACATCCAGCCATTGAAGTTTTCAAGAGGGTTGTCACCAGAGACATCGCTATAGCTGAAGCACGAGCAAAAAAAAAAAAAAAACAAAAACATTCTAACTTGACCAAAGCAGATATGTCACTATTACAAAACTTAGGATCGGATCCTCACATTGTGATTAAAGCTGCTGATAAAGGAGGAGGGATTGTAATAATGGATAAAGCAGATTATCTCAAGGCAGCATGGACACAATTATCAAATACAGCATGTTATCAGAAGTTAGACCACAATCCAACCACCCACATCATGAATATTCTCAAGACTGTACTCCAAGAAGGATTGGCACAAGATTACATTACTGATAACACATTCCGGTTCCTACTCAACAAATTTCCTAGAGTGCCCATGTTCTATCTTCTGCCAAAAATACACAAAATTCAGACTTGTGATACAATTATCCCTTGCAGACCTATCATTTCGGCAAACCAATCCCTGTTAGAACCAGTAGCCACCTACATCGAACATCATATACATCAATTCGCCAGCAACTCCTCATCTTATGTCAAGGATACCACCCACTTCATTCAAATGATGGACAATTTCCAAGTGCCAACGGGAGCAACACTACTTACCATGGACATTTCCTCCCTTTACACGAATATCCCTCTGGGGGAAGCCCGCACTCTTGTCGCCCATGCACTAGAAACACGACCAATCAACCAGCCACCTGTACATTTTTTACTCGATCTCTTAGATATTTGTTTTGAACATAATTTTTTCAGGTTTGATAATTCTTTTTTTCTTCAAACACAGGGAGTCTCAATGGGTTCTAATTTTGCTCCATCAATAGCAAACATTTTCATGTGTAGTTTCGACAACACTTTTATTTTAGACCCTCGAACCAATCCATTCTTCACTAACATCATTTGTTATAAGAGGTATATAGATGATTTATTTTTTATTTTTCACAATGATTCCATTATAGATAATTTCTGCATTTGGATGAACAGCCTTCACGATAACATCAAATTTACGTATACGCTAAATCAAACATCTGTAGCCTTCTTGGATCTTACCGTCTATATCGAGAAGAATCTAATTAGAACTAGGCTGTATCATAAACCAACAGATCGTTACGCGTATTTGCAATATAGGTCTTATCACCCACACCACCTGAAGAGCAACATACCTTACAGCCTACTCATTAGAGCCAAAAGGAACTCCTCGAAAGAACAAGACTACAGGATTGCAGCCAAAGATATTTCATGTGCACTAAGCAACAGGGGATATCCGGAACATATATTAGTCAATGCACAAACAAAAGCGGACTCACGGACTAGAAGCTCTCTTCTCGAAAGACGACAGGAACCAACAGTATCCCAACAAAGATTATTCTGGTCTATAGACTACACTCCGCTGGCTAATCAAATCAAGCGTATTATCAATAGGCACTGGCACATTTTGGACATGATACCGGGGTGCGAACAGAAACCATTAGTAGGATTCAGAAGAACCAATACACTAGCCAACCTCCTCTCACGAACAGACATCTCCACTTCGGACAAGAAGCGATCGTCTCTCCCTGCAGGACACCACATCTGTGGTCATTGCAAATATTGTGCACATATGATAAGCTCAAAAACTGTTAAATTACCCTCGAGTAACTTCACATTGGAACTTACTTCATTTTCTAATTGTAATTCAAAAAATATCATATACATGGCAATATGTCCTTGCCAGCTAGGCTATGTAGGACAATCCAGTCGGTCTCTTAAAATTCGCTTAGGGGAACATCTGTCCCGAATTAGAAACAGGACCACCACGGCTCCTCTGGTTAACCACTTTCTTAGCAAACAACACAAATTAGGAGATCTAAAAATGATTGTTTTGGAGACTATCACTGAAAACAAATATCATATTTTAAACTTGGAAAAGGTTTTATTACAAAGAGAAGCCTTTTATATTCATCGATTCAACACATTAACACCACACGGCTTGAATACGGAATGGGAACCATCATCATTTTTATGAACATTTAATCAATATATATGAATAGGCTCAATATGGCTCTCTGAGAAACAACAGGTCCCTTTAAGAATTTTAAAATCAGCATGAGGATTTCCAACTAGGCACTTGCTTCTAGGAGCCTGCATTACATTCCTTTCACATGGCATTAGTATTTTGCCTGACTGATAACACATGAGGGAGTAAAAATAAGATTACTTAAAGAGTAGATGATTATAGTCAGTTAACGCGAGCACACTTTACAAGACTACAGGAGGTGCGGACGCGCGGATTACAAACATAAAGAGAGATATATACGTCTAGGTATGTGTTTCCTTCAGTCCACAAATGGTTCAACATAAGATTGCTTACTCTGTCGTTGACCCAGTTGTTTTATATACTGTCAGTAATGAATATTGAATATTAGTATTTCATACAATAAGAGATTTGGTACATACATAGATATACAGAATTTACCCATGAGGTTTTTGCTTGGTCCCGAACTTGTATACAGTCTTTATGAAATTAAGAACTTTAGCCTCAGTCTTTATTAATGTTTCAACAATGTTAAATTGAACATAGACTTTCTAAAAACTTTTGGACATATTGTATTACATTGTATATATTTTGTGTTGTAGACGCTTGATAAAGTGCAACGAAATGTCCAGTTACCGGAAGGACATCGCCATTTCACAGTCTACATTTCCTTAAAGACACAGCTTATAATTCATTTAAAGCCGCAAGATACTTTCTCGAACCATACAATTTGATATCTAATTACAGTTGTATTACTCAGTGTACTTCTTATGAATTGAATAAGAGACACAAGTATCTTCTTATGATTACATTGTTTTCTACATGCTACTTCCGGATTAAACGGAATTAACATCACAACGATCTTCACTTGGGAGTGTTTTTCCTTTCCTACCATTACTACTACACCCCAGCCGCTACACCGCATCTCATTAGAGATCATAATCCTGCAAGCCTATCCTAGGGTGCCAGATGGCTGTCCCCAAGCCCTTGTCTGCCAGGAACCGAGCAACAGCCCTGTTTACCGAGCGGTGAGCGTGGTCAAGGGCACGGAGGTCAACGCCTCCCATGTAAGTATTTCGCGGCACCATGTCCGACCATAGCAGCTGCGTGGACGGCCATACGTAATGCAAATAGGCTAGGTCCCTGCAAATCGTGAATTTTAAAGAGAAGCCAGTGACCTGTGTGAGGTCATTGCCACCGAGATGCAGGATAAGACAAATTGTCAAGACAAATTGACGGACCAATGCCATGACCCTAGGGGATTTGGATGTCTGAGCGTTAACAATGTGCACCATTGCAGCATTGTCACATCAAAAATGGACCACTGAGTTGACCCACTTATCACCCTATAGCATTAGTGCCCCCAAAATGGGAAAAAATCCAGGAAAGTAAGATTGTGGAGATGATCCATACCCTGCCATGCGTGAGGCCATTGGCCATATGACCACCGCCCCTCAAAATAAATCCCATAACCCAGAGAGCTGGAGGCATCCGACTGTACCTGAAATTTAGGGCAGACCATAAGGTCCGATCTCCCAAAAGAGACCCCGTTAAATTCCTGGAGGAATGTGAGCCAAACCGAAAGGTCTGCCCGTATACCCCTGGTGAGCCGGACCCTGTGGTGGCGTTTTAATAGGCCAGCCATGGCATTACACAGACGCCTGGCAAAAGCTCTGCCCCGTGTCACCACCCTGCAGGCAAAGTTGAGGTGGCCGTGAAGGACCTGTAGCTCACGAAGGGACACCTTACGCTTGGAAATCAGTGCCCGAATCGCCGCAGAGATCCGAGCCACCTTGTCCATGGGTAACCAGGATGCCTGTGCAACAGTGTCAATTTCGATGCCTAAAAAGGTGAGCTTGGTGGCTGGGCCCTCGGTCTTTTCAGGTGCTAAGGGGACACCCAGTTCCCGCATAAGGGCCTGAAATGTAGTAAGGAGATGAGTACACGTGTCCGAGCCCCGTTCACCCCCGAACAAAAAGTCGGCGAGGTAATGGGCTACAGACCAGGACCCTGACCTGCAAACAAAGGCCCATTGGAGGAAAGTGGGAACTTGATGCCGAACTTGAAATAGAACAGCCAAAAGGCATGGCCTTATCTACATAGAATTTTCCCCGAAAACGAAAACCCAACAGCTCAAAGTCCTCGGGGTGCACTGGCAGTAATCGGAATGCCGATTTGATATCACACTTTGCCAGGAGGGACCCGGGACCACAGGCGCATACCATCTGTAGGGCCTGATCAAACGACGTATACCTGTCTGAGCAAAGGTCATCAGGAATAGCATCATTGACTGAGGAACCCGCAGGGTAAGAGAGATGGTGAATTAAGCGAAATTCACCTGGGGTCTTTTTCGGGACTAGCCCCAGAGGAAAGACCTTCAAGTTAGGGAATGGTGGTTCAGTCAAGGGCCCAGCAACTCTCATAGCCTGCAACTCCTTAGCTATGCTTTGTGCAGCAACCTCCTCATTGCCCTTTAGAGAAAGTAAGTTCGGGGCATCCTGCGGTCCCTGAACACCCCTAAATGGTATAAGAAAGCCAAACTGGAAGCCTTCTAGCAGGTACCTCGCATCATCCCGTCTAGGATAAGCGGAAAGCCATTGTCCTAGCATGGGGGTATTAATTGGGGAGAGGCCTTTTGCGTGGCCAGCACCATCAGAGGGAGCTCTGACTGCCCCCTGCCCGCCCCTACCTCTGCCTCGTGACCCACCAGCCCGTGGGCACGCGGAGGCAGCGTGAGGGCCAGAGCAAGAGGGACACTCGTGCCGGAAACGACACTGATGCTTGTTGCACATGCTGCTAGCTGAGAAGCTCCAACACAGCAGGCGGCCTGGAACCCCCTGCCCCGCTGGCTGGCAGGGAACCTGCGTCACAGCCGCCTGCTGCATGTCATGGCCACAATGGTACCTATCACCAGGCACCGGCCGCGTGGGAGTCATATACAAGAGCCACAATTGCTGGCAGGGCTCATCGCACCTCATCTCAGGATGTTGGGCCACCCTCATCCTAAATTCCTCATCGTAAGCCAACCACGACGGGCCAGGAAAATCAACCATCGCCCTATAAATGTTGTCGAGGTATTGCACCATTGGAATGGCCAAATCAGGCTGGGCCCTAAGGTATACCGCCATATATATAAGATATGCCGGCAACCAATTGGCCCAGGTACACGGTGGCTTACGATGACGGGACAATTCCTTGTCCCGGTCATCCTGTCCCTCCCTCTGCTCCTTGGTGGGCTCACGATTCAGGAGGGAGAAAATATCTACGTACTCCCCTCGCCAAATCTTATCCCTCGTGGCCTGTGAAAGATGATCACCCAGGGGCACGGAATAACCAGCCATTGGCAGAGCCTCTGTTGGCACATGTTGGATGAAGGGTATGCGCAGCGGGCCCTGAATAGCTCCTGTGACGCTTGGCATACCCCCGGGGGCGGAAACCCCTGTCCTAACCAAGGGACCATTTGGCAACCAAGAGTTAACAGGGCAGTGTGGAAGCAACTGCCCACCCACAGTAACCTGGCATGGCCATGGCCACTGTACCCCCCCCCCAGTGTGACTGAACAGTGTCGGTGCACTAAATTGAACCTGATACTCACTAGTCGCACCCCCGTGAGCCGCCCCCACTGGGGGTTCTGGCCCACGGCAGGCGTCGGAGCTCGCAACAGGCATCGAGCTTTAGGGCCACACCTGACTGCTCCCCACCGGCAAATCTGAATGTGCGGGGAGCTGCGAGGCGCCAGCCTAGGCTGGCCTGATGGCCTCGAGCAGCTCCACCCTGTTGGCGGCCCGCTGGAGAGTCATGGCCGACGTGTCTGCCGGGACCGACGAAGGGGCCGTAATAGAAGCAGCAGCTAAACCCCCATCGGGAGGTGGTTGGGCAATGCCCAGTGATGCCTCTAGCACCGAAATATGTGCAAGAAGCGCATCAACAGTCTCCGAGCCCCCAGTATAAGGTGGGCCGGATGGGCCAGACGGCCCGGTGGTCAATTGCTGGATGGGAAACCCGAATGGGGATCCAGGGCCCAAGTAGGGCCATGCCCAAATCTCCGGCCCATGGGGGGCTGGAGGAATGGTGGGGCGGAAACCGCCTCCAGGTCCAAGTGGGTCACCCTACCCAAGCTAAGAAAATGCCCTCCAGGGGCAGGGATCCCCGAGGAGCCAGCCTGTGCCAGCCCAGCCTGGAGGCCTGTGCCGGGCTGACCAGTAGAAGCCTGATCAGCCCCCCTGGCAGCGGTGGGCAAGGCCATTCTGCTGCCCAGCTGGGGGGGGGTGCAGCCCAAGTCCTTCGACCCGATGGCTGCCCCCCTGTAAAGGGAGGGGTAGGGAAAGCCCTTCCCCTCGTCCGTGGCTTGACCGCCGGAGCCTTGCGTTTGGGAGCCATGTCTCCCGAAGAAGCTGCCTACCGATGGATCCCTGGCCAGGGATCAGTTCCTGTGCCCTGAGTACTGCAGTAGCAAAGAGCAAAGAACTCCATTCAAAGCAAAAGGTACGAAGGGCAAAGAGAGCAAGAAACGCGGCGGAGAAAACTTCTCCGCTCCGTCGCGTTCTAAAATGGCAGCTCGGCTGCCTCGTGGCCACCCCTTTTATAGAGGCGTGGACATGCCCCCTAACTCACCCGGATGTCTGAGTCTGGGTGGGGGTGGGGCCGCAAAGAGCGCGGTGGCCATTTTGGTGCCACGCTTTCATTCTCCCCATTCTTTTGAGCTTTATGATTATACTCCAGCATATGAAGAAAATTCTACAAGTGTTATTTGCAGAGGCTAATGTAACACAGACAGTTAAAGCATTTCCAATATTCCAATATGTTTTGAAGCATTTCTTGCCTCCTTAAACATTTAATACTAAGTCTTGTGCTAAATCAATTCATAGAAGAAGAAAGTCATAATGGTTTTCTCATTAATTTGCCTGTAAGAAACTGCATAGCTCAGTGGTTTAGATATCTGGCTGTGGAGTCAGTGTTTGGGGTTTCAATTCCCCAGTTTGCCCCACAGAGGAAGAGCTGCCTGTGTAGACATTGGCAAGCTGAACAGTCCCAGGTTGCTTAAGAAGAAGGGAATGAGAAACCATTGTTGTGTATTCTCTACTTAGAAAATCCTGGAAAGGTTCACCATAAGTCAGAATTATTTTGATGCTGTGAAATTATAATTAAGAATAAGCATCTGTATGGACATCTACTCATCAATTTAACAGGAAGTGGCACCTAAAAGATCAGTGTGATTTATGCCCTTACTGACTACAGTACAAATGAGATTACAGAAAAGGATAAACTTCTGTTGGATTCCATTTCTTCCCCCACAGGTGAAAAGCATCTCCCTGCAGCTTTCAGTGCGCCTTAAAAACCGGATGCAGAGGGCTTGGGTACTCTCCCTGGAACAAGTTTTTGCCACTACAGATGACAGAAGAAAAAGAAGGGAAAGGAAGACATTCCCAATGTTACTGGAGTTGGGTGCCATGTGTCCAGATATTGAATGGTTAACATGTTGGTTAAGTGAAATTTGCTCAATGTGAAAATAAAGTAATATAGAATGTTTCACCTAGGCACTACCCAGCGGAAGGATAAATAACTGTTCTATGAAAGCTGGAAAGACTAGAAAAGATATTTATAATAATAATGGCAAGGTAGCCAAGGATGATGGGCCTAGCAGAAATCTGTGTTCCTTCAACCTTTGTCTTCATGTAAGAACATTAGATAGTGGTTGAGAGTTAATGGCTAAAGCTCTGAAGAGTGCCTGAGAGGAATTACCAATTGTTCTAGAAAAGATTATTCCCTTTCATCCATTCCTCTGGAGAAGAGCATGTTGGAGGTCCGGATATGCTGTCCAATATTAAAATGAATAATAATAATAGCTTTCTATGAATTTAAAGGATTTACATGAGCCTTAGTGTGCATGTTAGGAAATAGATTTTGTGATTTTGGCTGTGTTATTGCTGTTAATTCCATCTGTATGTCTTTTCGTGACAATTTGCAATGTTTTAATCTATGTTTTATCTACTTTTTTTAGTTTTTGCTTGCTTTTAAATGAAACTTACAAAATACAATCTATCATTTGGAGATGGATTTAGTTAAGGGAATCTTGTTTAGCCCTTGACAAATCATTTAGCCCTTGACAAATCTGGGCTATAATCTACGAGAATAAACAGTGATTATTAATGTTTTGGCTTTGATAAGGTAAAGGAGGATGGAGTTATGAGATTTTACACAAAGTAAACCAGTCTCAGCTCATCAATGACCTTAGGCTGAGAAGGCCCTTCTTCTAGTCCTAGAGAGACGAGCCTCTCTAGTTGATGGTATCTTCAGAGAGCCTCTACGGTCCACTCTGGTGGGTCCGCTCTGGTGGGACGGTCAGATGGGACGGTCAGATGGGGTGATGCAGTCTCTTATGTATCCTGGCCTACTACCATGCAGAGCTTTAAAGGTAATAACCAGCACCTTGAATTACACCCGGAGGCATACCTGCAACCAATGCAGCTCCTGAAGTGGTGCCGAGGCATGGGCATACCACCCACACCACATCAGCACCCAAGCAGCTACATTCTGGACCAGTTGCATTCTGGACCAGTTGCAGCCTCCGAATGGTCATCAAGGGCAGCCCCATGTAAAGTGCATTGCAGTAGTCAAGTCTGGAAGTGACTAGAGCATGCATGACCATATGCAAGGAGTCCCGCTCTAGGAGCTGACGTAACTGGCATATAACACAAAGTTGTGCAAAAGTCCTCCTGGACATGGCTGCCACCGGCTCTTCAAGCAGTAGACATGAGTCCAGGAGGACCCCCAGATTACGCACCGGGTCTGTTTGGGGCAAAATAGCCCCATCCAGAACCAAAGATGGTAGCTCCTAGGATAACACTGGGCCCCCAACCCATAGCCACTCAGTCTTGCCGGAATTCAGTTGTAGAAACCACAGTGGCCAAATGGTGTCCCCCATCCAGGCCCCAACAGCCTCCAGACACCTGGAAAGGACTCTGAGTGAGTGCATCACTGGGATCACCACTGGCTGAGATGTATAGCTGAGTATCATCAGCATACTGATGATACCTCACCCCATGGGAACGGATCTCCCCCAGTGGCTTCATGTAAATGTTAAATAGAAGAGGGGAGAGAACCGAGCCCTGAGGCACCCCATACTGTAGAGGCATAGGGCTGGACATCTCATCCTCTAAACACACTGACCGGGTCCAGCCCCTCAGAAATGAGGCAAACCAGGACAAAACAGTGCCCTTGATCCCCAAACCTCGGAGACATCCAGAAGGATACCGTAGTCGACAGTATCGAAGGCTGCTGAGAGGTCAAGAAGAGCAAGGATGGACAGATGGCTTCCATCCCACTCCTGCCATAGATCATCCAGCAGTGCAACTAATGCAGTCTCGGTACCATATCTGTGGCTGAATCCTGACTGAAAGGTGTCCAGATAATCTGCTTCATTCAGAACACCATGCAACTGTTACACCACTGCCTTCTCCAAGACCTTCCCTAAAAAGGGGCCAATATCATTGGGTCGAGCATTGGCTTCTTCAGGAGGGGACACACCAAAGCATGTTTTAATGGTGCAGGAAACACTCTCTCCTGCAAGGAAGTGTTGACTATTGCCCTGACCCAACTACTTGTGACCCCCTTGGACATCTTGACTAGCCAGGTGGGACAAGGATCTAATAGACAGACTGTGGCACGAACAGATGCAAGGAGCCTGTCCACTTCATCAGGGACAACTGGATTGAACTGATCCCAGGTAACTTGGCTGGACTGCACTCCAATCAACCCCAGATCCACAACAACTACATTAGGGTCAAACTTCGAGCGAATCCAAGAGATTTTCTCCGCCAGATAATCAGCAAAATCCTCATCTGACCCTTGCCAACAGGGGCCAGGCCCCCCTCTGTCAAGGAGGGAACTTGTCATCTGGAACAGGGCCTCTGGGCAGTTATATGCAGAGGCAATAAGGGTGGTAAAATATTGCTGTTTCACCACCTGTATCGCCACGAGATAGGCTCTAATAGCGGCTCTAGCCAGTGTTCGGTCAGAATCACTCTGAGTCCAGTGGCTCTTTCGGCGTCTCTTTGCACATTTAAGCTCCCTCAATTTCTCCGTAAACCAAGGGGAAGAGCGGGTCCACCATGCACAGAGAGGCCATAGTGGCGCGATTAAGTCCAAGACCACCATCGTACCCTCATTGCTATCTGTGACAACTTTGGGATGGAGCTATCTGAAATAACCATTTTGATTGTGTGCACAGCCTATTTGCTCTTCACTGTGGTGAGAAACATCAGAACAAGTCACAAAATGATGTCTTCTGAATAGTTAACAGCAGTTTCCTGGCTTGGTCAAAACTGAAAATTATGCCTAGCAACTTTCTCCCCCTTCCCCATTTTTTTTTGTCAATCCAAAAGTCATTACTAAATGGCAGCATGTTACTCAGATATCTTACTCATGTTGCTATTATGTGCTGCTAAGTCAGAACTGACTTACAACAACTTTAATAGGACTTTCAAGGTAAGTAATATATTATATTTAAGGACTGGTTTTATCAGCTCCACCACCCGCCATATGTATTTCCACAACTGGTAATTCAAACCCAGGTTACCTGACTCCTAGTCTACAATTCTGCCCTCTAACTATACTGGCTATCT
The DNA here is from genome assembly GCA_035047305.1 of Bradypodion pumilum. Taxonomy (NCBI): domain Eukaryota; kingdom Metazoa; phylum Chordata; class Lepidosauria; order Squamata; family Chamaeleonidae; genus Bradypodion; species Bradypodion pumilum. The sequence continues at coordinate 431,657,853 of JAWDJD010000001.1, forward strand.
ACTTCTTATAAAGGAAAAGAAAGAAGTACTGGTAGTAGTAAATAGATCTTTAGTGGTCCTAAGTGTTGGTTGTGGGGAAAGGGCCCTAATACTCAGCTTGATTTTCATTTACACACAAGTAAATTCAATGACTTTCTTTCTTTTAAAATCAGACAATATACATCCTTGAAGTTACTCAACAATCCAACAGAATACCTAGAATAAATTAGCCAGATTGTCTCCATGACAGCTCCTGCATTTAAAATGAATGGACAGCCAGATTTAATAAAGGCACTAGAATGATCCTTTAGAATCCAGGGCAAAAGAAAAGTAAAAACCATGTATAGCCATTGTGCTTGAAAATTCAGCACACTTTATGTCGTGTAAACCATCATCACTAATCTTCACTCCACGCACACAATCACTCAGACCTTTAGAATATTTTTTGAAAAGTTCTGCAGGTGAGATACATCAGGTCTCCACATTGCTCTTGTGGATACTTCCTTAAAATGGGTCTGTTTAAAGTCTCTAGCTCTATTATATTACTACATTCTTATCAGAGATAAATGAACATGTGATGAGGAAAGCATGTGAAGGAGGAGAACATACAACACACACACCCCACACACCCCTTTCCTTATTATTTTCCACACATGGCAAGCAATGAGGATCCGTGGTGGCAACTGTGCTTCATTCTGCAGTAGCTTTTATTCTTCAGTAGCTTTGTCCCTAAATCACGCTTTGCTGAACACTGTTCAATTTCTCAATATCATTTTCAAAGTAGTTTCTTTGCTCAGTAGTAACCATCACATGCCTTGTGAAACTCAGCCTTATTTATGGAGGGCTTGTATTGACAAAGCTCATACTTACCAGTTATCCTTCTCCTCTGAGAGATGCAAAGTGAAATGGCAGAATGACGAGGGAGTGTGCACACCAGCACTTGAGGGGAAAGTGATGCAAAATGTTTCTGCCATCCATCAGTCTTTAAATGTGCTCAGCATACCTTAGCCTATCATCACTGGAGCAGTGCTGACAGATAAGTTTATCAGGGAGACAAAATACAATATTTCAAAGAAGCATCTTAAATAATATACAAATGAAAGTGCCATGGAAGCCATAGTAGGGTTTATCTAAAATAAGATCTAGCAGAACTCCACTAATATTTTACAAGATAAAATTCTTTTCTTTGCTCACCTTCAATTGTGGTGGTAATAGGGGTTTAAATGACATGGCTATTTAGCCACAAACAGAAGGATTTTCTTTTAGTCAGTATTAAATGCAAAGAAAGAATGGCACTTCATTCCCTGCTGAGTTTTGAACAAAAGATTAGAAGAATAGCAAATCTGTTTCTCACAACCACATCTATGGCCAGATAAACACTGCAGTTTGCCTTTTTATGTGAAATCAAGAAGCAATATATTTATGCTACATTCACAACAGATTAGCCACCTTGAATTCCCACACCATTTCAAGATATTTGAACTGACAGATAGTAAAAAGTTTGGAAAGTTTGTTATTCACAGAAAACAAAGCGATTTCACTATAAACTCACAGGGGGAAGCAATGATAGCATCACAAAAATACTTCTTTGATTGTTTCACTGTAGATTCAGGGACTGCAGTGGCTCGGTGGTTAAGAATCTTGCCTTTTTATCTGGAAGGTTGGCAAATCAGCAGTTCAAGACCTGGGTACTGCTTGACGGTTTGAGCGGCCATCATCTGTCCCAGCTCCTACCAACCTAACAGTTTGAAAGCAAGATAAAGGTAAACAGTGTTCCGTGCACTCTGGTGTCTAGTCATGCCAGCCACATGACCATGGAAACATTTGCAGGAGTAGACAATGCTGGCTCTTTGGCTATGAAACAGAGATGAGCACTGAACCCTAGAGTTGGATATGACTGGCTTTCAAGCAAGGGTGACCTTTACCTTTAGATAGGGTGATGTAAAAGTAGAGGGCTATAATCAAAAAGGGTTTTGAATCATTAAAGCAACAATGGACATGGGACAAAGGCTAGCATCTTATTGGCTGAAATACTGTTGCTTAGCTTGATCACAACTAGAGTAATACCATTGAATCAATAGACATGGAAGAAGAATAACAGTGACTAAACTCCTTCACCATGCATTTGAGCATCTGCAGCAAGCTCTCCATAGAAGATATATTTTGGAAGATGGCATCTAACAGACTGATGAAATTGCCAGCCTATTGAAGTTGTTTCTGTTTGCTCCAGTGCTTCAGAGTGAATGACATAGATCATCTCAAGTGTCTGTCGTTCTTTACAGAAAACACAAAGATTATACTAAGAGGCCTCCTCAAATATTTTCCTTTCCTAGGACCTTATTTTTAACTGGTTAATGCCCATTCTGGCAGTCGGTAGTTTGATCTGAATGACTGAAAAGACCTATACAGTAATACCTCGGATAACGACCAAACATGGTTCCACAAGTCTGGTTGTTATCTGATTTTTAGTATTATTGGATAATGCAAAAAAAAAAAGTCCAGTTCCCTTTCCAAAGAGAAAAGGGAACAGGGGGTCAATCCACCCGCCTCTTTGGAAAGGGCAGCGGGGATTCCATGTGTGGAATTCCCGCTGCCCTTTCCAAAGAGGCAGGCAGGTCAAGCCAAGTCCCAAAGACAGCAGGACTGGTCTCCACCTGGGAAGGTGCTTCCCCAGTGTAAACCAGCCCTGCCGGCTTTGGGGCTTGGATCACCAATTGCCTGCCTCCTTAGAAAGGGAACCAGGGATCAGATGCAGGTTTGTTTGGGGAGAGAGTGGGCAAGCGTGCACTCTCCCCAAACAAACTGACACTCAGATGGTGGGTTTGTTTTGGGGGGGGGGAGTGGGCAAGCACATGCTCTCCCCAAACAAACTGGTGCTTGGATGGTGGGTTTGTTTGGGGGGGGGGGAGAGTGGGCAAGCACATGCTCTCCCCATACAAGCTGGTGCAAGGTCCACCTTGCCTGCTCTGGAAGGCAGCCACCAGATGGAGCACCCGTATGCTGGCTGCCTTTCACCCAGCAGCCCTCCGGAAAGGGAAGTGGCCAGGTGCTTGGCCACTTCCCTTTCTGGATGGCAAAACACGACCGCATCACATAACACTAAAAGAGCGTTATCCGATGCAATTCCCCCCCAAAATATCAGGTTGTTATCCAATTTTAGTGATGCGGCCGTTAGCCAAGGTATTACTGTACTTAAATAATTAATAATTGTTTGCCATCATACAAGTTTTAGTCAAACCCAGAGAAGAAGAGCACAGCAGTGAAAGGAATGGAAAGCTAATTTTTAGCAGCAGGAACTAGTATGGTCAATCAAAGGATCAAGGAAAAGGTCATTAAGTCAGTGCTGAATTGTGGAAATCTTCTCCAGGGTTTTCTAGTTAGAGAGAACTCAGAAGTGGTTCACCATTCCCTTCTTACGGGTGCAGTGGGGACCTGAACTCCCAGCCTCTGGCTCTGCAGCCAGATACCTAATTCGTTGTGCTATCCAGCCAGCTACTTTAATAATTAATTAATTAAATATAATTAATTATTATACTTTAAAAATCAATAGGTGCATTTCATGAGGACAGGTGAAAGAGTTTTCTTGTCACTGCTCTCAAACTCTGGAATTTTCTCCCACATGAAGCCAGGTTGACTTTCTTGTTGCTCTCTTTCCAGAAGCCATCAAATGACTGTCTCTTCAGTAAATAGCCTTTCTCTAAGTAAATGGCTGCCCAAGACAGGGTTCTTAACAACAGGACTAGAAGTATTTTTTTCTTAATTTTTAAAATAGCCTTAAGCTTTATTCATCTACTCAATTTAAATTTGATATCTAATTACTGTATTTAGAATTTCTAAATTATTATTTCTTAGTTTTTAATATTGTTCGGAATAATATCATAAGCTGCTTTGGGTCCTCTTGAAGAGAAATTGGGGTATGAAAACAAGTTAACAAACAGACAGAAATGCTCATAACCCCCCATTTTTCAGATGTAGGCAACCCAGTATCCTTTAAATGTTTTGGGGGCATCTGTCATGAACTTAAGAAAGATTACATAATTTTGAGTTACAGTAGACCCTCACATAACGACGTTGCTTGGTCCCCTAAGTAGCGTCGCAATAGGGGAAATGTCTTTGTGTGGTTTTCAATGGCAGCTGCACCATCTAGCGGCAAAAAACTGTCATCCGCACAACAACGTTTAAAAAGTCATCAATCAGCACAACGATGGTTTTTCATCATTGTGCGGATAGTCACGTGGCGAGTGACGTGTTGGTAAGCGGAAATGACGCTATTCGAACGTGTCATTAATTGAGGGTCCACTGTATTTTGTGTGTATTAGAGCTTTAGAGAAAGGTTGAGAAACTGGCTTACTTCAGTTCAAATGCGACTTCTCACAGTACATTCCATTCACATTCCTGAGACATAACATTACTAGGTTTAGTGCCCCTAGTGGACAGAAACACCTGAGTTAGAAACAGAGGGTTCTCAAACTTGTATGTGGCCGAAAGTAAACTTGTCTCCAGAGTACAATGACTTCTGGTGACTGGACAACCACCTGACCATCTACTTGGGAGGGGTACACAGGAAGGGCTCCAACTAGACCCAGATACCACATTCACACTTTAAATATGAACACTTAGATCCTGGAGAAAGGATGTTGGGAGACCGAGATAGATAGGAATCTATCCCCCACCTAAGGGAAGACACCTGTGGGTCTCACAAATGATTCTCATGGGAAAGCACATTCCTAAGGCATGAGGAGAGGGGAAATTATGTATAAAACTCCCTGATTTTAGCTAGTTAGAGAGGAACATATCCAGGACAGTGGGAGCCTGTATTAGATATCACTTTATATGAAGAGCAGATCTGGACTTGAATGAGGGCGAAGAGCCTAACACTTAGCCGAATTCCAGCATTGGCTAGACTCAGTCTCTGACAGAGAGAATAAGATGGGAAAATTTAGAGATGTTAGCTCTTTGTTATTTTCTTTAGATTCAAAGTAATAGTGTAGATTTAGGAACCCACAATGTGTTATGATAGAGTAGTGACAGGGGAAAGTGTTTTAGTTAGATTTATAGGTATTATGCTTTCCTGCCTTTTTAAATGGATTATTTCTACATTTTCATCATTGCTTCAATAAACCTGTGAAGACAACAGCACATCTTTGTTTTGTGAACCTGGAGGAGCAGGATTCATTCGCCGAGATAAGAAGGGAGCTGTGTAGCTGAGAATTGCTACTTTTCCATAAAAGAGATGCTGTGAAAGGCTGGGGCAAGGAGAGTGGATCAAAAGGAGCATTGGCTCAGACTTACTGATAACGGGACCCAGGCTGGTCTGTGGGAGTATTTTTCTCTCAATGCCTGGAGCGCTGAGTGAGGCTTGAGTTTAAAGCAATGCAAACCTCCGCTACATCCCTGTAAAGGTGGTTGCTCAAAGCCTCGTTCTCTTGTCCTTGAAAGGGAGTTTTCAGCTGTGGACTGATACTGGGTCGAGACCGCCCCTGTGCCCCCGGGGAAACCTTGCTACAGCATCCACTGTAGTCAATTATTGAGGATAATCTGAGTTGTAGTCCTACACATTTGGAAAGCACCAGGTTGCCTGTTACTTTAGTTACCACTACTTGGTGGCAGCTCCTTACCCAAAAGGTCACAGCAACGGACTACACTAAATTGATCCCATTCTGCTTGGAAGGTATCTCATTACTACAGAGCCATTGCTCTGTTTGCCTTCCTTTTTTTAAAATTGATATACACTTACAGGTGCTATCAATGTTCTACTGTGTTTCTAATTCTTTCCTTAATTAACCTAGCAGTTCTTTGGTGCCATGCAGGAATTTGTGTTTAACCCAGGGTCATCCACAACCACATTTTATTTTGATTTCAGGTGTATGCTACTGTAATCTCAGTCATAATTAGCGTGTAGGCACATTTTTTTATTTCTTCCCTATCCTCTATGGGCTGATGACCTTACTTCCCTAGTTTTTTCTCCCCATGGGTTCTTATATTCAGGTTAAAGAGGATGTAGATTAAATTAAACTGAATTGTGTTTCTGCTTGAGTAGAATGTTAATATGCCTTAATTGAAATGCTTTGTTATTATTTCCATCCTTAAGTTTCTTGCAGTGACATTGTGAGGTTTAGTATGAATGACCTACTAATATATTGATGTAAAATCTCATTGGGATAGTTATTTTTTCAAAATAAAGAAGCTACAGATTTTTGTATGATGATAGAAAATCATGATAAATGTATTCCCAACACTTACAATTATTCTTTCCAAATACAGGCTTCATTTAAAAAGAAAAGTCTCAAACTACATTATGTCAATTGAGAGAACAAAATTCATGTACAGATTTAGGAAGAATGGCAAAAGCATGAATAACTCTAAAATATCTTATTGGACAGAGCTAATAGTAGCTGTGGTGGCTCAAGTAGATAAGATGCTGAACTTGATGGCTGGAAGGTAAGCAGGTGAGCAGTTTGATACTCAAGTACCACATGATGGAATGAGCTCCCGTCTCTGTCCCAGCTCCTGCCAACCTAGCAGTTTGAAAACAAGAAATTGCAAGTAGATAAATAGGTACCACATTGCTGGGAAGGTAACAGCATTCCTTGCACACTGGTGTCTAGTCATGCCTGCCACATGTACACAGAAACATCTGCAGATGCAGACAGTGCTGGCTCCTTGACGAAACAGAGATGACTACTGAACCCTACTGTCATTGCTTCCAATTGGCCCACAATGTGGTACAATTTCGCATATAGTGTAAGTTGTGGATGGTAGCAGGATATCATTAGATGGTTGGATTAATCAACAAAAGAATGACTCAGTAAAAGGCCTATTACCTTTAGTATGATTCTTTTGTTCATAAAGTAATGTTGCTCTTACATTTTAATGCATTTACTGTGTTTATAATGAATCCTTCGAACTATTCTTATGACATCATTGTGAACCTGTAGGATATTGATTTTCATTGGAGTTGAGATTTCCTGTGTTATTTCCCAAACTTTAAGAACATATTTTGCATTTCTGGGATGGATCAATGATTTCCCCATTGCTCATACAGGTGAAACTCATAAAATTACAATATCGTGCAAATATTTATTCATTTCACTTACAAGGTGAAACAAATATATGGGATAGACTTACTACATGCAAAGCGAGATATGTCATGTCTTAATTTGTTATAATTGTGATGATCATGGCATACAGGATACATGAGATTATGTGGTGATGATGGGGTACATGAGATTGGGGGGTTGGGGGCAAAAGCCATAAGCATCATACCTATCAAGTATCCCATTTTACCTGGGAAAACCCCATAATTTAGGTTGGTTTTTTTTGTAATTTCCCATATTTTTAAAAAAATATTCAGAGGCATATAAAGTTCTCATATATCATTGTGTTATACCTTTATGAGGTGTGCAGCTCACACAGGAGAAGAGTGCTGAGCTGCCCATGATGGAGGAAGATCCACCCCATAAGGACAATTGCTTTTCCTCAAAGAGAAAAATGCAGTTAGCAAGCCAAGCTTACTAATAATTCTATTATATATTTTCCCCTACTCTTCCCCCCCCCCCCAATTTGACTGCATTTCATATTATGGTGATTTTTCATGGAACTGTTTTTTATACTTTAATCAGTTAATTGTCTCCTGTCTTAGTGTTTTTGCCTTAATTTCATTTTTTAAAACTCTGTGTTTAGGGAAAAAATGCAGAAGTATCCTGTTTATGCTGTATGCAAATATACTTGAAGCCAATTGGCTCATTGACTTCCCTTTAACACCCTCTTTCCCAGGAGAGAGGGCTTCAAGTATATTTGCATACAATATAAACAGCATACCTCCATGGTTTTCTCTTAAATACAGAGTTTTAAAAAATGAAATTGAGGCATAAAACACTAAGGCAGGAGACAATTAACTGATTAAAATGTGAAAAATAGTTCCATGAAAAATCACCATAATATGAAATGCAGTTGAATAGGAGGGAGAATAGGGGGGAATATAGAATAGAATTGTTGAGGTAAGCTTGACTTGCTGGCTGCCTTTTTCCATGTAAAGGGAAGCAGTTGTGCCTATGGGGTGGTTTTTCTTCCACCAGGAGAACTCAATATTTCTCTGTGGCTCTTTATCTTCTAGGCTCTTAGATGTGCCTAGATTTTGGGGAGAAGGGGGTGTGGTCTGGAAGAGAAGGGTGTGGTCTAAATTTTCCCTTATTTTCATGTCCAAAATTTGACAGGTATGATAAGCAATAATATTATAACAAAGTAAGACATGAACTATCTTGCTTTGCATGTAATGAGTCTATTTCATATATTTGTTTCACCTTTTAAGTTGCATTACTAAACTGAATGAGCAGTTTCACCTGCATATACCACACCTGAAACAAAGAGGCAAGGTGAAATAAGCAAAGGTCCAGAGGGAGAAAAAAGAAAAATATGGAGGTAAATATGGAAGTGGGAGGAGGAAGACCGGCGAGGGAGGAGGAAGACCAGCCGGGCGGGGAGAGGCCAGCCAGCCGCCCCAACGCGAGCCCTTCCGAGCCGGTCCCCACCATCTCCAGCCGGGCCGGCAAGGGAGGAGGAAGACCAGCCGGGCGGGGAGAGGCCAGCCAGCCGCCCCAACGCGAGCCCTTCCGAGCCGGTCCCCACCATCTCCAGCCGGGCCGGCAAGGGAGGAGGAAGACCAGCCGGGCGGGGAGAGGCCAGCCAGCCGCCCCAACGCGAGCCCTTCCGAGCCGGTCCCCACCATCTCCAGCCGGGCCGGTGAGGGAGGAGGAAGACCAGCCGGGCGGGGAGAGGCCAGCCAGCCGCCCCAACACGAGCCCTTCCGAGCCGGTCCCCACCATCTCCAGCAGGGCCGGTGAGGGAGGAGGAAGACCAGCCGGGCGGGGAGAGGCCAGCCAGCCGCCCCAACGCGAGCCCTTCCGAGCCGGTCCCCACCATCTCCAGCCGGGCCGGTGAGGGAGGAGGAAGACCAGCTGGGCGGGGAGAGGCCAGCCAGCCACCCCGACGAGAGCCTTTTCCAAGCCCTGAAAACAACCAAGCGCCGAAGGAGAGGTCCAATTGGCAGAAGGGAAGAAGGCAAAGGAGTTAAACCAGGGGGTGAGACTCAGAGCCCCATACAAAGGATAAGTAGTTAAATATGCAAAAAATGTTGATGACTTAATATAGTAACTCACATAAAGACTTTAAAATGACTTAATATAGCAACTGACATAGAGACTGTGCTTTAAAGTGTGATAATATGCATGATAATATGTTGTCTTAAATGTTTTTAAACTTTTAAAAACTGTGATAAAATGTATGAGGAGAGAAAAATGGCGCAGACACCGGCAACCACGCCATAAATCTTGCCAAGAGAACCCTATGGACCAAAACAAAAGGCAAAACAAAAGGGCAGGCTAGGTGATACAGGATGCTTAACACCTCAGAGGGGAGAAAGGGGAGGGACAGGAAGGAGGGAGGAGGAATGCAATGTTGTAAGGAGCAATACTGCATAGGGACATGGAATGTGAGATCAATGAACCAAGGTAAACTGGAAGTGGTAAAAAATGAGATGGAAAGAATAAGCATTGACATCTTGGGCATCAGTGAGCTAAAATGGACAGGGATGGGTGAATTCAGCTCTGGAAACCATCATATCTACTATTGTGGACAAGAAAACCTTAGAAGGCATGGAGTAGCCATAATTGTCAATAAGAGAGTAAGAAAAGCAGTAATGGGATATAACCTCAAAAATGACAGAATGATGTCAGTCAGAATTCAAGGCAAACCTTTCAATATCACCGTAATCCAAGTATATGCACCAACCACTAGTGCAGATGAAGCCACAGTGGACCAGTTCTATGAGGACCTAGAACACCTCATAGAACAGACACCAAGAAATGATGTCCAAATTATATTAGGAGACTGGAATGCCAAAGTAGGAAATCAAAAAGTGGAGGGAATAACAGGCAAGTTTGGTCTTGGAACACAGAATGAAGCAGGGCAAAGATTGATAGAGTTCTGCCAAGAGAACGCACTGGTCATAGCAAACACTCTCTTCCAGCAACACAAGAGGCGACTTTACGCATGGACATCACCAGATGGCCAACACCGAAACCAAATTGACTACATACTCTGCAGCCAAAGATGGAGAACCTCCATACAATCAGCAAAAACAAGACCTGGAGCAGACTGTGGATCAGATCACAACCTACTGATCGCAAAATTCAGGTTAAGACTAAAGAAAATAGGGAAAACAAGAAGACCAGACAGATATCACCTAGACAGCATCCCTAAAGAATACACGGTGGAGGTGATGAACAGATATAATGGCCTGGACGCAATAGACAGAGTGCCAGAAGAATTATGGACAGAGATAAAGGAAATCATGCAGGAAGCAGCAAAGAAAACCATACCAAAAGAAAAAAAGCATAAGAAAGCAAAATGGTTGTCTGATGAGGCTCTTAAAATAGCAGAGGAAAGAAGGAAGGCAAAAGTCAAAAGAGAAAGGAAAAAATACAACCTTCTGAACACAGAATTTCAAAGAAAAGCAAGGAGAGATAAGGAAAACTACCTAAAAGAACAGTGCAAAGAAATGGAGGAAAACAACAAAAGAGGCAGGACTAGAGATCTCTTCAGAAAAATCGGGGAAATAAAGGGAACATTTAAAGCAAAAATGACCATGATAAGGGACAAAGACGGAAAAGAGCTAGCTGATGCAGAAGAGATAAAGAAAAGATGGAAAGAGTACACAGAGGAACTCTACAAAAAGGACCTCAACACTCCTGATAACTACAATGATGAAAAAACTGAACTCGAGCCAGACATCCTGGAGAGCGAAGTTATAAAGGCCCTAAAGAGCACTGCAAACAACAAAGCTAGTGGATATGATGGTATCCCAGTCGAATTTTTCAAAGCGCTAAAAGATGATGGCGTCAAATTACTGCACTCAATATGCCAGCAAATCTGGAAAACAAAACAGTGGCCACAGGATTGGAAAAGATCAGTATACGTCCCAATCCCAAAAAAGGGCAATGCCAAAGAATGCTCAAATTACCGAACAATTGCACTCATCCCACACGCCAGCAAGGTGATGCTCAAGATAATACAGGACAGACTTCAGCAACATGTGGAGAGAGAACTACCAGAGGTGCAGGCCGGTTTCAGAAGAGGCAGGGGGACTAGAGACCACATTGCCAACATACGTTGGATCATGGAGAAAACAAAGGAATACCAGAAACAAGTTTACTTTTGTTTCATTGATTACACTAAGGCATTTGACTGTGTGGACCACAACAAGATGTGGCAAGTAATTAAAGAGATGGGAATACCAGAGCACATCATATGCCTCCTGAGAAATCTGTACATGAACCAAGAAGCAACAGTTAGGACAGAACATGGAATGACAGAGTGGTTTGGAATAGGAAAAGGAGTAAGACAAGGCTGCATTTTATCACCCTGCTTATTCAATCTATACACAGAGCACATAATGCGAAATGCAGGGATGGAGGAATCACAATATGGGATTAAAATTGCTGGGAGAAACATAAACAATCTGAGATATGCAGACGATACCACCCTAATGGCAGAAAGTGAGGAAGACCTAAAGAACCTCTTGATTGGGCTGAAGGAGGAGATTGAAAAAGCTGGTTTGAGACTCAATATCAAGAAAACCAAGGTAATGGCAACAGGCCCAATCAGTTCCTGGAAAATAGATGGGGAAGAAGTAGAAGCAGTGACAGATTTTACTTTCCTGGGATCAAAGATCACGGCAGATGGGGATTGCAGCCATGAAATAAAAAGGCGACTGATTCTTGGGAGACAAGCCATGAGAAACCTGGGGAACATAGTGAAAAGCAGAGACATCACATTGCAAACAAAAATTAGCATAGTCAAAGCAACGGTATTCCCAGTGGTAATGTACGGATGTGAGAGCTGGACAATTAGGAAAGCTGAACGCAGAAGAATAGATGCCTTTGAAATGTGGTGTTGGAGGAGAGTTTTGAGAGTACCCTGGATAGCGAGGAGAACAAATAGGTCAATCTTAGAAGAAATCAACACTGACTGCTCATTGGAAGGGCTAATAGTAAAGACGAAGCTAAAGTATTTTGGACATCAAATGAGAAGGGAGGATTCACTTGAGAAGGCCCTGATGTTGGGAAAGATGGAGGGCAAAAGAAGAAGGGGGAGGCCAAAGATGAGATGGCTAGATGGTATTGTAGACACAATGGGCACAGAACTGGGAGTGCTGAGGGGGATGGTGGAGGACAGAGGTGCCTGGAGAACAATGGTCCGTAGGGTCGCAAAGGGTCGGAACCGACTGTGCGACTGAACAACAACAACAACAAATATGGAAGGCTGAGGGGGAAATGTGAACATTGGAGCTGTGGGACCTTCTATAAATATATTTTCTCTTTTGGAATGGGTGCAATACTTTTTAAGGTGAGGTTTTACTCACTTAAATGTCAAGAATAAAAAATATTAGGGAATAATAATTGTTATACATACTATAGACATATTCAGCACTTGTATTCAATATATATTTCTATTGCTGGAAAGTGCTGTCATTGTTATGAATGAAATGTACAGAGAGTCTTCATTGCTTGTGGATTGCTGCTTGCTTTCTTGTGGTTACCTCAAGTTTAGTGGAATTAGTCAGGATTTAAACAAAGCTGCTTCATTTCAAACAATGTACTTGATTTTTGTAGCCTCAATCTATCCCTGAAATCACAATGATCAAACAGCTATTCATAAATTACTTCTGTTATTTGAAGGTGGACCAATCTGCCACTCAGTTTCACTCTTTCCCTTATTAAATCACATTCCTTGCTATTTACTGTATACAGAAACAAACTTGAAATATCCTTGTTTTACTAGATTGTGACTTTCAGGTTGTCTTGGAAGGGAAACCTGCTTCACTGTGGAAAGATATTTTGGTCCAACTTAGGCTTTGCAGGCGCACCCCCCCAATAACGGACACAGACAACATTGAAAGTGGATAACAGCAAAGGGCCACATTTATTGATTCAATGCCCTAGTCCGAATTATAAATTTGTATTGGTAAAACGACCAATCATAATTCCTAAGGCAAGCAGGCCGAAGTAACACTGGTAAGGTACCACCCCAAAATTGCCAACGGCAATTGGTTACAATGTATCAAATTGTATCAATTTGTTTGTTAACAACAAACAAATTGTTGACCGTAGTCAATAACTAACTCATGACCCCACCCTCTGACGCGTATCCGAGAAATCACAGGGGTGATGCATGCTGGTTAGCAATCATCATCACCCCATCGCCTGGTTCGTCGTTGACCGGACAACGTTTAACTACTTTATTCCTGTCTAGTGTTGTCCAGTCAATTGCGAACCTGCCGGATACTTGTGGGTCATACTGTTTACCTTACCAGTGCTACCCGCCCATGTGACCAAAATCAACAGTAGGAACGAAGAAAGACCCCTATATCAAACCATAGCAACAGTGTGGGATGGGCAAAAAAGCCAGGACCCGAAGCCAATGTGGGTCCCAACCAAAAATTCCCACCCGGCCCCGAAGCGACCATGATCACACTGTTAACTAGGGAGGGGGTGGAGGGAAAAACTTCTCCGCTCCGTCGCTGAGGCAAAATGGCAGCGCGGCTGCCTCGTGGCCACCCCTTTTATAAGGGAGCTGGCCACGCCCCTAACTACCCGGATTCTCTGTCCTGTGGGGGGGGCCCGCAAAGTGCGCGGCGGCCATTTTGGCGCCGCGCTTGCATTGCAGGCGCACCCCCCCAATAACGGACACAGACAACATTGAAAGTGGATAACAGCAAAGGGCCACATTTATTGATTCAATGCCCTAGTCCGAATTATAAATTTGTATTGGTAAAACGACCAATCATAATTCCTAAGGCAAGCAGGCCGAAGTAACACTGGTAAGGTACCACCCCAAAATTGCCAACGGCAATTGGTTACAATGTATCAAATTGTATCAATTTGTTTGTTAACAACAAACAAATTGTTGACCGTAGTCAATAACTAACTCATGACCCCACCCTCTGACGCGTATCCGAGAAATCACAGGGGTGATGCATGCTGGTTAGCAATCATCATCACCCCATCGCCTGGTTCGTCGTTGACCGGACAACGTTTAACTACTTTATTCCTGTCTAGTGTTGTCCAGTCAATTGCGAACCTGCCGGATACTTGTGGGTCATACTGTTTACCTTACCAGTGCTACCCGCCACACGGAGGGGCTTCACAGAAGACCTGACGCCCCCCCCCAGACCGTCAGCTCGGTCAACAGGCCTGCTCGCCAGTCACCCAACAGGAGGTCCATACCTCCTCGCGACAGATGGACCCCATCCCCTGCATACAAGTCACAATTTTGTAGACTAATATCGGGGTGATGACTAACCCGTCCCCAAGCCCTGGTGGTGAGAAACCGCGCCACTGCCTTATTGACCGCGCGCCTAGCTCGGTCAAGGGCCAGGAGGTTAACGCCCCCTCTGTAAGAGTGGCGCGGAACAATGTCCGACCAAACCAGGGCTGTGGCAGGCCAGACATAATGCAAGTAGGCGAGGTCCTCGCAAATCGCATGCTTGAGCGATAAGCCGGTGACCTGGCCCAAATCATTGCCCCCCAAGTGGATGATTAGAATGTCAGGCGGGTCAGCCCCCAGGCCAGAAAAAAGGAAAGGCCGCAGCTCCCGCCATAACATCCCAGGCTTACCGTGCCATGAGAGACTGGCGTGGTCACCCAGTCCCAGTCGGGGTCCCCACTCTGTCGCCGCAGCGTAACGCGCTGCCCTGAGCACATAGCTGTGGCCCACCAGCCATACTGTCACCGGTGTAATACGACACCCAGGGTCTGTAAGAAAATTGAGAAAAAGGAAGGTAAGGTGACTGGATTGGTACTCATGGCGGGAGTGGGCGCACATAAAACTGAAAACAGTGTGAGCCCCACCTCCCCATGCTACGTATGTCAGCCCCAGAGTACCCAAAAGCAGCTGCTGTAGAGGCTGCGCCAATACGGAACGAATGTGTGCCATAACGGGCACCTGGTAGTCCCACCCTGGTGAGGGCTCTGGCTGTCACCTTCCAAAACTGAAATTTAGTAAGGGGAGACCCATCTTGGTGACAGAAAAACGGGCCGTGGTGCCAGCCACGCAGTGCCAGGTATTCCTGTAGGGCACCAACCGGACAGATGTCTGCCAAAGAACACCGTAGCAGTCTTACTCCACTGCCTACGCCATGCTGATCTGTTTTGGAGGAGCGAATCCTCAACTGGGCCCAGTCTTTGGCAACATATACATCTCCGAGTTCCAGTGCCCTACCACTTGCATCCGCCTTAGACAGCATCACGAGTTCGCTGATGCGGAGCGCTCAAAAAAATGCCACCGTTGTGGCTGCATGAAAAAGGGCTGCCTCATAATGATCAAAACAGAGGCCTGGCCAGCCCCGGGCCAACTGGGTAAGAACCCCTGGGGAAATAGGGTGCCGGTCATCCGGGCAACGCCCGCGCTCGCGCACCCACCCCTCCAAAACGTGTCTCACATGGAAGTCAGAGGTGGTATCCACATGACCCCCTACTTTGGCCATAAAAGCCAACGCCGAGAGCTTGGATGCTATGGTGCGAGGTGCAAGGCCCTGTGCATGCAGGTGAACCATGAACCGCAGAACATGGTCCACCGGGATGGGCCAGGTCTCTGGCCATTGAAATCGAGTAGCAAAAGCCCTATACAAATTGAATGCTTGTTGATACGCCTTACGCGTGCGTGGCGCTAGTGACAGGCCAATCGCCCGGTTCACCTCTCCTTGCCAATAGTCCACATCTCGTCCGGGAGTGGCGAGGGAAATTCCTCCGCATCCGGGGCCAAGGCGCGGAACCGGGAGATCTGCAGGCGGGACAAAGCGTCAGCAATATCGTTATTAACCCCTGGGACATGCCTGGCCCTGAACAAGACGTTGAGGCGCAGGCAGCGCAGCACAAAATGGCGCACTAGATCCATGACCCTGGGCGATTTAGAAGTCTGTGCATTGACAATGTGCACAACGGCAGCATTGTCGCACCAGAAATGCACCACCGAATTAGCCCACTGTTCGCCCCATAGCATCAAAGCCCCCAGAATGGGAAAAAATTCCAGGTATGTGAGATCCCGCAGGCGACCTGTGCCTGCCCATGCCGGTGGCCACCCACCATAGGCCCACTTCCCATTGAAGTACATCCCGTAACCCAGGGATCCTGAGGCATCAGACTGGATCTGGAAATTGGGGGATGCCAGGAGGTCAGACCTCCAAAATGAGACCCCATTAAACTCCCTCAGGAATTGCAACCAGACAAACATGTCTGCCCTGATACCCCGGGTAAGCCTGACTCTGTGGTGGGGCCTGGATAACCCTGCCATGGCGTCACATAAGCGCCGGGCAAAAGCCCTGCCCGGTGCGACCACCCTGCAGGCAAAATTGAGGTGCCCGTGTAGCACCTGCAGCTCCCTCAGGGATGCCTTACGCTTGGCCAGCAATTCCGAGATAAGGGTCACTATCCTAGACACCTTATCACCCGGTAACCTAGAAGCCTGTACTACGGTATCAATCTCAACCCCCAGGAATACTAATTTGGTCGACGGGCCCTCGGTCTTTTCGGGCGCTAAAGGGACACCCAGTTCCTGCATTAGCGTCTGAAATGTTTTGAGGAGACGTGCACACGTGTCCCAGCCCCGTTCACCCCCGAATAAAAAGTCATCCAGGTAATGGGCTACAGACCGGGACCCTGACCTGCGGACGAAAGCCCACTCTAGGAAGGTACTAAAACGCTCGAAAGCCGAGCATGATATAGAGCAGCCAAAAGGCATGGCCTTATCAAAATAATACTCCCCTTTAAATTTAAAACCCAGCAATTCAAAGTCGCCCGGGTGCACCGGCAAGAGGCGAAAAGCTGACTTAATGTCGCACTTGGCCAGCAAGGCACCCGGGCCACACGAGCGCACCATGCGCAGCGCATGGTCGAACGATGTGTACCTGACCGAACAAAGGTCATCAGGTATCGCATCGTTGACCGATCGGCCGGCTGGGTAGGACAAATGATGAATAAGGCGAAACTCACCTAGGGACTTTTTAGGCACCAAACCCAATGGTGAAACCTTTAGGTTGGGAAAAGGGGGTACGGAAAAAGGTCCGGCGACCCTGCCTGCTTCTAACTCCTTTTTAATGCTGGCCTCGGCTACCTCCTCCCTTCCTCTGAGGGATAAAAGGTTGGGAGCATCCTGAGGAGATCTATCACCCATAAAAGGGATACGAAATCCCTGCCTAAAACCTTGGATAAGGTACTCCCTGTCCTCCCCCCTTGGGTACGATGCGAGCCAGCGCTCCAGCATGTCCACATTAATTGGGGAGGGGGCCTTTCGGAGAACTAGTTCCATCCGTGGCAGGCTTGCCAGCCCACTGTCCACCCCTCCCTCTGCCTCGCACCCCCCCAGGCTTGGGACAAGCAGAGGCTGCATGGGGACCAGAACATGTGGGACACTCGTGCTTATACCTGCAGTTCTTCCGACTGCAGGAACCATTGGACGAGAAAGTCCAGCACAGCAGGCGGGCTGGAACCCCCTGCCCCGCCATTTGGCGGGTAACCTGCGCTGGAGCTGCTCGCTGGACCGCATGTCCACAATGGTATCTATCCCCCGGGGCAGGACGTGTGGGTGTCATGTACAAGAGCCACAGTCTCTGGCACGGCTCATCCCATCTCATCTCGGGGTGCAGGGGAATCCTCATACGGAATTCCTCATCATATGCTAGCCATGAGGGGCCCGGGAAATCTACCATCGCCCTGTATATGTTGTCCAAATATTGGACCATGGGAATAGCTAGATCCGGCCGCGCCCTCAAATACACCGCCATGTATATCAAATAAGCGGGGAGCCAGTTAGCCCAGGTACGCGGCGGCTTACGGCGGCGTGCCTGCTCCTTGTCCTTCTCATCCTGACCCTCCCTTTCTTCCTTAGTGGGCTCTCTGTTCAGGAGTGAGAAGATATCCACGTACTCCCCTCGCCATATCTTTTCTCTGGTAGCCTGCGCCAAGTGATCACCCAATGGCAGGGAATACCCTGCCGTCGGCAAAGCCGAAAAGGGGATAGCTGGCCTACCCAAAGGGGCATGAGTTAACCCTGCCACCCCAAGGACATTCCCAGCAGTGTAAGAACCAATGCCCACCCCAGCGGGCATGGTGGCATTAGTTGTCACCGGGTGGGCCGCCAGCGGCATAGCCCCTGCACCACCCGCGCGAGGCCAAGGCCACTGAAAGGTCCCCCCCATATTGGGAATGTGTGTGGATGTACTCGTTTGCACCATATACTCACACGCTGCACCCCCGCGGGCCGCCCCCAACGGGGGTTCCGGCCCACTGGGGGCGTCGGAGCTCACGACCGATGTAGAGCTCATCACCGGGGCTTGACCCGCGCCAGGTTGCTGGCTGGGGAGCTGCGAGGCAGTGGCCGGAGGCGCGCCACCCGCCTGCAGCAGCTCGACCCTCCCCGCCGGCCGTTGTCCTGCTGCCGATAGCGCCTCCAAAGGTACCCCAAAAGGGGCACCTGCCTGACTGGCACGAGCCAAAGACTCCTCCAAGGCCGCAATACGGGCCAGCAAGGTGTCTACAGTAACCATGGGCAAAGAGCCGGCCGGCCCACTTGACCCTTGCAGGGGTACAGGTCCCTGCACCCCATGGCCCAGATATGGCCATTGGCCAGGGCCGAAGCCCGGTAGGGCTGGTGAGGAGACCTGCCAAGGCGGGACACCAGGCCACCCCCCGAGGCTAGAGGGCCCCGGGAGAGGCTGGGGTCCAGAAGTAATCGGCCCAACAGGTTGGGCGGAAGGAGGAGCGGTGTCCACCGCTCGCGGGCCGCGGGCCGGAGCGCCCTCCGTGCCCGCACTCTGAACGGGCCACGGAGCAATAGACCCCAAGCCACTAGCCCCGGCCGGGGACGGCAAAGGTGGCTGCTGAGGAGGCGGCACCACGGTCCTCCGACCTGGGTTGCGCCTCCTAACAGCCCGAGCTGAATTCGCAGCAGCCTTCTTTTTGGAAGGCATCTCGAACAAAAAAGGGAAGCTAGCTAGGCAAAATCGACCCAAAAGGCTTCCCGGCAATACCAACGAGCGACGGAGGCGCAGGGAAAAAACTTCTCCGCTCCGTCGCTGAGGCAAAATGGCAGCGCGGCTGCCTCGTGGCCACCCCTTTTATAAGGGAGCTGGCCACGCCCCTAACTACCCGGATTCTCTGTCCTGTGGGGGGGGGGGCCCGCAAAGTGCGCGGCGGCCATTTTGGCGCCGCGCTTGCATTGTTCAGAACTAATGTACTTCCCTATTCTAGATTGTTCCTAATGACATTATATCACATCTCTTATCTGAAGGACTTTGGTATGTTGAAATTTGTGGTACATTTTCACAAACACTACCACTGTGAGCCAGAGAACCTCTTTACTTTCTTTTAAGAAAGAAAAAAGGGAATCTTGACAATGGGCTAATTTCATAGGCTCCACTTAATATTAAATCTGTATTTGATAAACTTCCTCTTTTATACTTAAATTTAATATGTTCTGACTTAACACATGGTGACTTTAGAAGACCATGGAATATGGTTATCCAGAGTACAATTTCCAGAGAAAATTGCCCTAATCTTTCAGGGTTTTAAAGAAAATTTGTCTTCAAGCAGTCTTTATCCACTCTGTTGCATGTGCAATAGAGGACGGAAAGAAAAGAATGAAATTGCAAATCCATCTACATTCAGCAAAGTCGATGAATATGTAATATGGTATGTAATAATACCTAAGTAATTCTTCCATTATGAACAATCCAATTCCATTATTTGATTTGGGAAATGGATTTTGAACATGGGCCTGTTTGACTAATCGGATCATCATTTTTCCTATTCTTTTCTATTTAAATTGCTGAGTGACATCGTTGTCTTTGGGAAAGGCAGTGATTTTGTTACACCAACAGAGAGATCTGTCATTGCAGCAAAGTGACAGGAGCCAAATTGGCCAGGGTAAAATGCTCTTCATAGACTGAGAAGACTCATAGGAGAAATGCAGGCAAAAATGTCACTCCGCAAACACAATGATAACAGGATTACGAAAATCTAATTAGCAGTTTCATTACCTGAATCCTATCTATGAGGACAGCAAACAATAGGTATTCAGAAGCTGTCCAGTTCATTTTAAATGCAGGAGCTATGGAGACAATCTGGCTAATTTATTCTAGGTATTCTGTTGGATTGTTGAGTAACTTCTGATTTAGAAAGAAAGGAAGGAAGGAAGAAGTCTAAAGGATTCCCAGAAAAAATGACAATCAGCTGTGCAGTCCTTATATAACACAAATTTAGGGGGAGATGATACCTTTATCAGAACAATAAAAAAGTAATCAATCAGCAAGCTTTTGTGGTTAAAATACCATTATCATAATTTTTTCTGCACTGTACATAAGATATTGCTGCATAGCCTGAAGAAGAGGTAGTTCAACTAAGCTTCCATGGCTAAAATACTACTACTTCTGGCTATGCACTATTATTATTATTATTATTATTATTATTATTATTATTATTATTATTATTATTATTATTATTATTATTATTATTATTATTATTATTATTATTATTATTATTATTATTATTATTATTATACTTAAATTTGTATGCTGCCCACTTGACAACGCGACTCTGGGCGGTTCACAGAAACAACAGAGCATCTTAAACACATATACATCTTACAACACACTATTTCGTGTATAATGCAGAAACATATATAATTGTGGTATTTTGAGCACCCAAGCTTGTTGATTAATTGCTTTTTTGGTGGTTTGATAAAGTTTAAAGAGACAACAGTTCAACTCCCAAAGACATCTTTCTGTCCCTTTTTTACAAAGAATATTGTACAGCTACGTCTTTGTTCCAGCTCCTGCCAACCTAGCAGTTCGGAAGCAAGAAATTGCAAGTAGATAAATAGGGCCCACTTTGGTGGGAAGGTAACAGCATTCCATGCGCTCCGGTGTCTAGTCATGCCTGCCACATGACGACGGAAATGTCTGCAGAAGCAGACAGCGCTGGCTCTTCAGCTTAGAAACAGAGATGAGCACTGCACCCTAGAGTCGGATATGACTGGCTTTCAAGCAAGGGAAACCTTTACCTTTACTATTGTAAGTTGAAGCATATAATCATTGAAACAGAGCTTTCACAAATTCTGATTCCTAGAAATGGAGGTTGAAAGCGTGACGCCAAAATGGCCACCACGCTCTTTGCATCCCCCCCCCGGACTAAGACATCCGGGTAGTTAGGGGGCGTGGCCACTCCTCTATAAAAGGGGTGGCCACGAGGCAGCCAAGCTGCCATTTTAAAATGCGATGGAGTGGAGAAGTTTTCTCTGCTGCGTTTTGCTCTCTTTCTCCTTTGTAACTTTAGCTTTGGATGGATTTCCTTTGCTCTTAGTTACTGCGGTACTCAGGGCACAGGATCGTGAGTTGGATCCCTGGCCAGGGATCGATTAGGGAGCAGCTTTTCTCTACGGCTTGGGAGACATGGCTCCCAAGCGCAAGGCTCCGGCTCCCAAGCCGTGCCTGCGGGGGAGGGCTTTGCCTACCCCCTCTTCCTCCGGGGGGCAGCCATTGGGTCGGAGGGCTCGGGCGGCACCCCCGCAGCAGGGCAGTGGGATGGCTTTGCCCACTGCCGCCAATGTCACTGACCAGGCTTCTGCCTGTCAGCCTGGCACAAGCTTCCAGGTGGGGCTGGCACAGGCTGGCCCCTTGGGGACCCCTTCCCCTGGAGGGCCTTTTCATGGCCCGGGACAGGGTGGCCCATGTGGGCCTGGTGTGGGTTTCCACCCCACCATTCCTCCGGCCCCCCACGGGCTGGAATTTTGGGCATGGCCCTATTCGGGCCCGGGATCCCCATTCAGGTTTCCCCTTCAGCAACTGCCCAGTGGGCCGTCTGGCCCGTCTGGCCCACCTTATACAGGGGGCTCGGACACCGTTGATGCGCTTCTCGCATGCATTTCAGCGCTAGAGGCATCAATGGGCATTGCCCCACCGCCTTTAGATGGGGGCTTAGCCACAGCTTCAATTACGGCCCTTTCATCGATCCCGGCCAACACGTCGGCCGTGCCTCTCCAGCGGGCCGTCAACAGGGTCGAGCTGCTCGAGGCCATCAGGCTAGCCCAAGCTGGCGCCTTGCAGCTCCCCACACGATCGGATTTGCCAGTGGGGACCGGTCAGGTGTGGCCCCAGAGCTCAAGGCCTGTCGCGAGCTCTGACGCCCGCCATGGTCCGGAACCCCCAGTGGGGGCGGCTCACGGGGGTGCGACTAGTGAGTATCTGGTTCAATTTAGTGCACCAGTGACACTGTCCAGTCACATTGCGGGGGTGGGGGTGGGTGCAGTGGCCATGGCCGAGGCAGGTTAATGTGGGTGGGCAGTTGCATCCGCACTGCCCTGTTAAGTCATGGTTGCCAAATGGCCCCCCGGTTAGGGTAGGGGTGTCCGCCCTTGTGGGTATGCCAGGTGTTGCAGGGGCTATTCAGGGCCCACTGTGCATACCCTCCATCCAGAACGTGCTGATGACTGCTCTGCCGACGGCGGGTTATTCCTTGCCCCTGGGTGATCATCTATCACATGCCATGAGGGAAAAGATTTGGCGAGGAGAGTATGTTGATATTTTCTCCCTCTTGAACCGTGAGTCCATCAAGGAAAAAAGGGAGGGACAGGATGACAGGGACAAGGAGTTGTCCCGTCGTCGTAAGCCACCGCTCACCTGGGCCAACTGGTTGCCGGCATACCTCATATATATGGCAGTATACCTGAAGGCCCGGCCTGATTTGGCCATTCCGATGGTGCAATACCTTGACAATATTTATAGGGCGATGGTTGATTTTCCTGGCCCATCGTGGTTGGCTTACGACGAAGAAGTCAGGATGAGAGTGGCCCTACATCCTGAGATGAGGTGGGATGAGCCCTGCCAGCAATTGTGGCTCTTGTATATGACTCCCACGTGGCTGGCGCCTGGTGATAGGTACCATTGTGGCCATGCCATGCAGCGGACTGCTGCGACGCAGGTTCCCCGCCAGCCAGCAGGGCAGGGGGTTCCAGCCCGCCTGCTGTGTTGAAGCTTCTCAGCTAGCGGTGTGTGCAACAAGCGTCAGTGTCTTTTCCGACACGAGTGTCCCTCTTGATCTGGCCCTCACGCCGCCTCCGCATGCCCGCGGGCTGGTGGGTCACGAGGCAGAGGTAGGGTGGGCAGGGGGCAGTCAGAGCTCCCTCTGATGGTGCTGGCCAAGCAAAAGGCCCCCTCCCAATTAATATCCCTATGGCTTTCCGCTAATCCTAGACGGGATGATGCGAGGTACCTGTTAGAATGTTTCCAGTTTGGTTTTCGTATCCATTTAAGGGTGTTCGGGGACTGCAGGATGCCCCGAACTTACGTTCTCTGAAGGGTAATGAGGAGGTCGCTGCACAAAGCATAGCTAAGGAAGTGATTGCTATGAGAGTTGCTGGGCCCTTTACTGAACCACCATTCCCTAACTTGAAGGTCTCTCCTCTGGTGCTAGTCCCGAAAAAGACCCCAGGTGAATTTCGTTTAATTCACCATCTATCTTACCCTGCGGGTTCCTCGGTCAATGATGCGATTCCTGATGACCTTTTTTCGGTCAGGTATACATCATTTGATCAGGCCCTACGGATGGTACGCTCCTGTGGTCCCGGGGTGCTCCTGGCTAAGTGCGATATAAAATCGGCATTCCGATTACTGCCGGTGCACCCCGCTGACTTCGAGCTGTTGGGTTTTCGTTTCCGAGGGAGGTTCTATGTAGATAAGGCCATGCCTTTTGGCTGTTCTATTTCATGTTCGGCATTCGAATGCTTTAGTACTTTCCTTCAATGGGCCTTTGTTCGCAGGTCAGGGTCCCGGTCTGTAGCCCACTACCTCGACGACTTTTTCTTTGGCGGTGAACAGGGCTCGGATACGTGTACTCATCTCCTTAATACATTTCAGGCGCTTATGCGGGAACTGGGTGCCCCCTTAGCGCCTGAAAAGACCGAGGGCCCAGCCACCACGCTCACCTTTTTAGGTATCGAAATTGACACTGTCGCACAGGCATCCAGGTTACCCATGGATAAGGTGACTCGGATCTCCGCGGCGATTCTGGCACTGATTGCCAAGCGTAAAGTGTCTCTTCGTGAGTTACAGGTCCTTCATGGCCACCTCAACTTTGCCTCCAGGGTGGTGACCCCGGGCAGAGCTTTTGCCAGGCGTCTGCGTGACGCCATGGCTGGCCTATTAAACCGCCACCACAGGGTCCGGCTGACCAGGGGTATACGGGCAGACCTTTCAGTTTGGCTCACATTCCTCCAGGATTTCAACGGGGTCTCTTTTTGGAAATCAGACCTTATGGTCTGCCCTAAATTTCAAGTACAGTCGGATGCCTCCGGCTCTCTGGGTTATGGGATTTATTTTGAGGGGCAGTGGGCATATGGCCAATGGCCTCACACATGGCAGGGCACGGATCGCCTCCGCGATCTTACTTTTCCTGGAATTTTTTCCCATTTTAGGGGCACTAATGCTATGGGGCGATAAGTGGGCCAATTCAGTGGTCCATTTTTGGTGTGACAATGCGGCAGTGGTGCACATTGTTAATGCCCAGACGTCCAAATCCCCTAGGGTCATGGCATTGGTTCGTCAATTTGTTTTGAGAACCCTACGCCTCAATGTGCTGTTCAGGGCCAGACATGTGCCAGGCATTAATAATGATATTGCTGATGCTTTATCCCACCTGCAGATCTCCCGGTTCTGCGCCTTGGCTCCAGAAGCA
The DNA here is from genome assembly GCA_035047305.1 of Bradypodion pumilum. Classification (NCBI taxonomy): domain Eukaryota; kingdom Metazoa; phylum Chordata; class Lepidosauria; order Squamata; family Chamaeleonidae; genus Bradypodion; species Bradypodion pumilum. The sequence goes on from JAWDJD010000001.1 coordinate 431,682,614, forward strand.
GAGGAATTTCCCTCTCCACTCCCGGCCCAGATTTGGACATTTGGCGAGGAGAGGTGAACCGGGCGATCGACATGTCCTAGGCACCTCGCACATGTAAGGTGTACCAACATGCTTTCATACAATTTAGAGCCTTTTGTGGGTGACTACAGTTGCCTGAAGCATGGTCAATACCAGTAGACCAGATTTTACAATACATGTTTTATCTTCACGATCAGGGGTTGGCTCCCCGTACGATAGCCTCTAGGCACTGGCATTTATGGCCAAGGCACGGGGCTTCGCTGACTGCGTGAATGACTTCTGCATACGTCATGTTTTGGAAGGGTGGACACATGAATGTGGCCGCCACCCGGACACACGTCACCCCATTTCACCAGATGTACTTACCCACCTTGTACGAGGCTGGCATAACTTATGTTATGATAGGTACGAGGTGGCTCTTTTTCATGCAGCTACCAATGTAGCATTCTTTGGAGCGCTCCGCATCAGTGAGTTGGTACCACTGTCTAAGGCGGATGCGTCTCGTAGGGCACTGGAACTCGATGATGTCTATGTTACACACAAGTGGGCTCAGTTGAGGATACGGTCCTCAAAGGTTTATCAGCATGGCATAGGCAGTGGAGTCAGGCTGCTACGATGTTCCATTGAAGACATCTGTCCGCAGGCGTGGCTAAGATGGCCGACGAGTAACATCTTGATTCGGTTGCTCGCGTTTACCAAAGTGGTAATTAATGTGAACGAGTAAAATGTGGAAACTTTAAAGTGGTATTTTTAGCTGATAAGATTCCTGCTTACCCATTTGTAAAGCTTTGAAGTCGGGCGGTCGAAGTTTGGGAGGTTTCCTGGGTAGGAGAGGCTCACGATGGAAGCCGCGGCTTTCCCTGCCGAGGAGCCGAGAATGGGACCAGCGAGACGGCAGAGATTTGAGGCGGCAGTAAAATCGGCAAGAAAACAACTCTACGTATGTTCATGAAAGTCTATGTGGAAAAGTTAAAGCTAACTGGGGGATTTTGCTTAGAAGAGCCCGGACTTGGAAGCGGGTGTGGAAGTGGATAAAATCGGGCTGTCGACCCATTAATAGCAGCGGCCCTGGAAAACGAAAGTGATTGTGTTTTGGTTTATGGCTTCCTTGTGCCCCAGGAAGAAGTAATAGAATAGTAATAGAAACTCAAGATTATTAGCAAGAGCAGCTAAGGCTAAAAGGGAAAAAGAGAAATTGGGGTGATGGTCAATAAACAAGAGTTAAGATGTAATAAGAATAGGGATAAATGTAAAATTGTGAAGGAATTTTATCAACCATTGATGCAAAAAAGGAGGTAGATGTGGAGAGGCCTAAAGGGATTTTGGAGAGACAGCTAGGGAATGGAATAAAACAGGAACATCAAGAAAAAATGGAGGAAAGGGTTACTGATAAAGAGGTAAAGGAGGTAATTAGTGGGTTGAAGATGGGGAAAGCCCCGGGAGATGATGGACTATCGACAGAATTTTATAAAGAATTTAAAGATGTTGTGGTTCCAAAGTTAGTGAAGCTATATAATTATATTTTAGATGGAGGACAAATTCCGACTTCATGGTATAGTACCATAATCGTTCTGCTGCCAAAACCGGGAAAGAATCTGGAAAAGGTGGAGTCATACAGACCAATCTCTCTTATAAACCAGGACGTCAAGATCTTCACAGCAATACTGGCTAATCGTCTAAACAGTTTTATGGGGGAATATATAAATGTTGACCAAATTGGTTTTTTAAAAGGTAGGCACATGGCTGACTTGACTAGAAGGGTATTAGATTTAATTGATAATGTTAATCAAACGAAGGAAAAGGTGGGTTTATTATCATTAGACATTTTTAAGGCATTCGACTCATTACAATGGTCTTCAATCAAGGAAATAGTCAGAAATTATGGATTTGGGGATAGATTTAGAAGGGTAATTGATCTATTATACCAAAAAGGGAGTGCTAGGATTAGAGTCAATGAGGAGGTTACGGATGTGGTAAAGCTTGAGGCAGGTACCAGGCAGATAGTTGTCCACTATCTCCTATCCTGTTTATTATGGCAATGGAAATATTAGCTAAAAATATAAGGAACGATCCAAACATAGAAGGGATATTGGGTCATAAAGTGAGTATGTATGCAGACGATACGCTGTTAATGGTGAAACATCCAGAGTTGGTAATGGATAGGATTAAAGACCAACTTCAGGAATTTGAGGCTATAACTGGATTGATGATAAATTGGGATAAATTAGAATTGATGCTGTGTAATATGGTGGTAAGTTTTTTTTAAAGGTTTCCCTTACTCGAAAGCCAGTCGTATCCGACTCTAGGTTGCAGTGCTCATCTCTGTTTCTAAGCCGAAGAGCCAGCGCTGTCTGCTTCTGCAGACATTTCTGTGGTCATGTGGCAGGCATGACTAGACACCGGAGCGCACGGAACGCTGTTACCTTCCCACCGAAGTGGTCCTTATTTATCTACTTGCAATTTCTTGCTTTCGAACTGCTATGTTGGCAGGAGCTGGGATGAAGACGGGAGCTCATTTCCGTCCTGCAGTACTCGGGAATCGAACTGCTGACCTTCCGCTTCCCAGTCAGCATCTTAGCGACTTGAGCCACTGCAGTATGGGGGTAAAGGAGATGGGAAAGATAGTGGGGACATTTAATATACAAATTAAAGAAAAGTTGAAATATCTGGGGATAACTATTTCAAACAAACTGGAAGAACTTAAAAGATTGAATTATGACAGTTTGAAAGTAGAATTTAAGAACAAATTACAAGAGTTTCAAAAGTTGAATCTGTCATGGTTTGGGAGGATTGCAATTTGCAAAATGATATTGCTGCTGAAGATTAATTTTTTATTTGACGCACTTGCGATCCATTTGAAGGAGAAGGAAATCAATGAGTTTCAAATGATGTTCAATAATTTTTGTAATGGAGGTAAAAAATCTAGACTTCCAAAGAAGCTTTGGTACTTATCTCAGAAAGAAGGGGGTTTGGGTATGCCAAATTTGTTAGCATACTATCGAGCATTTCAAATTAAGAATGTTGTGAAGATCTTGGCAAGAGAAAAGGCAATTTGGGAGGAATTGGAGATGAAAGAATACAGGAATATTGGCAAAATGATCTTTTTGGGAATTAAGGATAAACTGATAAAGACAAACAATACTATGATGAGAGGTCTCATGGAGGTGTGGAAAATAGTAAAGAAAGATATGGTCCCAAATCTCTCTCTGATTTTAGAATTGACTGATATGGTGTGTTTTCCAATAAAAATAGATAAGGAAAAAAGGGAAATACTGGATAAAAATGAAATGTCTTTACTGAAGGACTGGTTAAAAGTTTGTGATGGTGAAACCAAGAGGAAAAAAATATTTGAAAAGTTAAAATTGGACTGGTTTCAGAAATTGAAGGTTGATAATTGGAATAAAAAAATATAGAAGAGAAGTAGGGATAGATAGAACAAAGACCGAATTTGAAGAATTGGTATTAAAGATCAGAAAAGGGGAAAAGAATATTAAGGGTCTAATAAGCAAACTTTACATTATACTGAATAAGGGTAAAGATCCACAGGAAGACTTGAGACAGGAGTGGGAACAAAGTTTGAACATAAAAATAGGAGATGTTGAATGGAGAAATAAATGGAAAAAGAGGATAATGAGAACAATGTCAGTAAGAATTAAGGAACATAATTTTAAAATGTTGTGGCAATGGTACTTGACACCACTGAGGCTCCATCAGATGGATAATAAAAAGGATAATCTATGCTGGAGATGCAAAGAAATGGTTGGAACTTATGAACATATGTGGTGGAGTTGCAAAAAAATAAATGAATTTTGGAGAAGAATAGAAGGAGAGATTGGGGAAATAATGGGTAAAAGAATTAAGTTGGTGTCAGGTACCATTCTATTAACAGATGTGGAAGGTATGGGTTTGAATAAGGAGGAAAAAGAATTATTGGAAATTATGTTAACTACAGGTAGACAATGCATTGCCAGAAATTGGAAAAATGATGTATTTATACAGACTGGAGAGTGGTATAAGGAAATGTGGAGTTTAGCATTGAATGACAAACTGACGTGGGAGATAAAAGTAAAAAGGGATAAATTAAAAGAAAACAGGTTTTGGAGTATTTGGAAGCCGTTTGTGGATCACTCTCTTATGGCTAGGGACAGTTTTGGACCTGTACCATCTCAAAGTGGGTTTTGGAGATGATATAGATACTAAACTCTCCGGGCATTGTAAATATTCACTGGGTGTTGTGTAAATAGTAAAGAAATAAAAAATAGTTGTAATACTGAAAGCTCTTATGAATGTTATGGTTATAGTAATAATCTATACTGTGGGTATTTAATATTGTGGGTTATATTGCAAAAAACTAGCCTAATTAATATTATGTGTCATTTTCTACGAGGTTGATGTAACATTGTATTATATTGTCATTGGTTTTTTTCTGTATGTTTGTTAGTTTTATCTTTTGCTTTTTGGAAATAAATAAAAAATTAAATAAATAAAAAAAAGAAGACATCTGTCCGGTTAGTGCCCTACATGAGTTTTTGGCAGTGCGTGGTACGCACCCTGTCCCGTTTTTCTGCCACCAGGATGGGTCTCCCCTTACTAAAGTCCAGTTTTGGAAGGTGACCGGTACGGTACTTCACAGTGTTGGCCTCCCCGGGGCTCGTTATGGCACCCATTCATTTAGGATAGGCGCTGCGTCCACTGCGGCTGTGTTTGGGTACTCTGAGGCTGATATACGCCGGATGGGCAGATGGGGATCCATGCGCTTTGCATTATATGTACGCCCCCTCCATGCATGAGTACCAATTATGTCATTGTGCCTTTTTCTTCTTTTACAGACCCTGTGTGTCCCCGCACACTGGTGGCAGTATGGCTGGTGGGCCACAGTTATGTGCATTGGGTAGCGCAGTATGCTGTGGTGACAGAGTGGGGACCCCATCTCGGGCTACGTGCAGCCACATGTATGCGATGGTATGGTAAGCGCGGCATGAGATGACGGGAACTGTTGCCATTCCTGTTTTCCATCAGGGATGCTGGACCGCCTGATGTCCTTGTCCTGCACCTCAGTGGCAATGATCTTGCACAGGTCACTGGCCTCTCTTTAAAATTCACAATTTGCAGTGACCTAGCCTATCTACATTATGTATGGCCATTCATGTGGTTGCTATGGTCGGACATTGTGCCGCGACAGACATACATAGGAAGCATTGACCTCCGTGCCCTTGATTGTGCTTGGTGAACAGGGCTGTTGCCCGGTTCCTTGCAGACAAGGGCTTGGGGACAGCCATTCGGCATCCCAGGATAGGCTTGCAGGATTATGATCTCTATGCAGGAAATGGGGTCCACTTGTCGGCCAGAGGTATGAACGTCTTTCTTGAGGATATGCAAGCAGGCCTGGTGACCGAGCTGACAGTCTGGGGCGGGGGGCGGTGAGTCATCATGGATGCCTCCCCGTGTGGCGGGTAGCACTGGTAAGGTAAAGATTTATGACCCATAGGTATCCAGCAGGTTCGCAATTGACTGGCCAACACGTAGACAGGTACAGGGGAAATAGGTTTGGCTGGTCAAGGGCAAACCAGGCAAGGGGTGATGTCAGGAGCTTCACAGCCTGCATCACCTTGATATTTAACGGATACACGTCATAGGGTGGGGTCAGTAGATAGTTTATTGACTCCAGTCAACAATTTGTTTGTGTCAACAAACAAATTGATACAAATAGTTACATGTAGCCAATTGCAGGCGCACCCCCCAATAAAGGACTCAGACACTGGTAAAAGTGGATAACGGCATTGGGCCACATTTATTGATTCATGCCCTAGTCTGAATTATAAATTTCTATTGGTAATTGACCAATTATAATTCTTAAGGCAAGCAGGCCGAAGTAACACTGGTAAGGTACCACCCAAAATTGCCGACGGCAATTGTTACAATGTATCTATTTGTATCCATTTGTTTGTTGACAACAAACAAATTGTTGACCGTAGTCAATATCTAACTAATGACCCCACCCTCTGACGCGTATCCGTGAAATCACGGGGTGATGCATGCTGTCTAGCTGTAGCCATCACCCCGTCGCCTGGTTCGTCGTTGACCGGACAACGTTTAACCAACTTATACCTGTCTAGTGTTGTCCAGTCAATTGCGAACCTGCCGGATACCTGTGGGTCATAAATGTTTACCTTACCAGTGCTACCCGCCCATGTGACCAAAGTCAACAGCAGCAACAGAAAACCCCTATATCAAACCATAGCAACAGTGTGGGATGGGCGAAAAAACCAGGACCCGAGAGCCAATTGTGGGTCCCAGCCAAAAATTCCCACCCGGCCCCGAAGCGACCAAAATATCACACTGTTCACTAGGGAGGGGGTGGAGGGGAAAAACTTATCCGCTCCGTCGCTTCGCAAAATGGCAGCTCGGCTGCCTCGTGGCCACCCCTTTTATAGAGGAGCTGGCCACGCCCCTAACTACCCGGATGCCTTTGTCCGATGGGGGGGCCGCAAAGAGCGCGGCGGCCATTTTGGCACCGCGCTTGCATTGTCATTGGCATTTTGGGAGGAACTTTACCAGTGTTACTCGTCCTGCTTGCCTTAAAGAATTCCAATTGGATGATTACACCAATTGAAAGTTATAATTCGGACTAGGGCATTATTCAATAAAAGTGGCCCGATGCCTTTATCCATATACCAGTGTCTGAGTCTTTCTTTGGGGGGTGCGCCTGCAATGAAAGTGCGGCGCCAAAATGGCCACCACACTCTTTGCGCCCCCCCCGGACTCAGACATCCGGGTAGTTAGGGGGCGTGGCCACTCCTCTATAAAAGGGGTGGCCACGAGGCAGCCAAGCTGCCATTTTAGAATGCAACGGAGCGGAGAAGTTTTTCCCTCCACCCCCTCCCTAGTGAACAGTGTGAATTTTTGGTCGCTTCGGGGCCGGGTGGGCATTTTTGGCTTGAACCTACAATTGGCTCTTTGGTTCTCGCTTTTTTGCCCATCCCACATTGTTGCTAGTGTTTGAGAAAAGGGGTAAGTTAACTTTGGTCACTTTTGGCGGGTAGCACTGGTAAGGTAAAGATTTATGACCCATAGGTATCCGGCAGGTTCACAATTGACTGGCCAACACATAGACAGGTACAGGGGAAAGAGGTTTGGCCGGTTAAGGGCGAACCAGGCAAGGGGTGATGGCAGGAGCTTCACAGCCTGCATCACCTTGATATTTAATGGATACACGTCATAGGGTGGGGTCAGTAGATAGTTTATTGACTCCGGTCAACAATTTGTTTGTGTCAACAAACAAATTGATACAAATAGTTACATGTAGCCAATTGCCATTGGCATTTTGGGAGGAACCTTACCAGTGTTACTGCGGCCTGCTTGCCTTAATGAATTACAATTGGATGATTACACCAATTGAAAGTTATAATTCGGACTAGGGCATTATTCAATAAAAGTGGCCCGATGCCTTTATCCATATACTGGTGTCTGAGTCTTTCTTTGGGGGTGCGCCTGCAATGAAAGTGCGGCGCCAAAATGGCCACCACACTCTTTGCCCCCCCCGACTCAGACATCTGGGTAGTTAGGGGTCATGGCCACTCCTCTATAAAAGGGGTGGCCACGAGGCATCCATATACTGGTGTCTGAGTCTTTCTTTGGGGGGGTGCGCCTGCAATGACCATTGTTCTCTAAAATGAAATTTGTCATCACCCTCAGGCTCATATTAGCCCATAAGTGTCCATGATTGCCAAAAGTAACTTTCTTAGCATGATTGTGTGTGGGGATGGGGAGTGGGGGAAGGAATTTTCATTGGGATCATAGTGGAGAAAATACTGCCTCCCACTGTAACTGTATGGTGTGGTCCTACTTCTATAGCAAGGACTCTTTTGCCACTATTTAAATACTATTTAAATAATATTTCCTTTTCTAAAATACATAACATTTCCCCCCTTCTTTCTCAGCCAGAACATAATGCTAAGAGAAAAGTAGCTTAATGGATTCGTTTTTGAAATGAATGATTTACTGCTGCCACCCGTCAAACAGCTGGCCAATGTTCTGTTTCAGCTGCATCCTTTCCCTACAAGACTTTTGCAACACATTTAATTAGTAAATAGTCCTTTTTTCACAGCATTCTGCGTTTAACTTGTGTTTGCCCAGTTGAAGGAGATTGCCCTTGACAAATAGACAACAAGCAGTGTTTGCTGTTAGTGGTACTTCTTGCACAATCCTGGAATATCCACATTCTAGTTCAAACATCCAGTTTCCATGGATAGCCCCATCATAAGAAGAAGATGACAATAAGAAGAAGATGACAAGAATGGAAAGGGATAGACTGAGGCTCTCCTCTTCCTTGCAAGCTGATTCAATACATTTAATTAGTGAAGCAAGTGACACAGAGACACAAACATGTGAAAAATATTGAAAGCTATTTCTCCACAGAAGCTGTTTATTAGGTGTTTAGCAGTAATTGGTGCAACACACCTGGTGTGTACAGACCCAAATGTCATGACAAGAGACAAACTTTCTTAGCTCTATTTATAAATGAAACACAGTATGCAACTTTGCTTTCTTCATTCCCTTGGTACTTTCCAAGGCCAATGATACATTCTCAAACATGGCTAACCACAGCTTCTGCATTGGCTTTCTACTTGGCAGCAGGAACTATTAATTATGTTTCCCTCTTCATCACAGGTGTCTATCTTCTTTCTTTCTTCTACTTAAAATGGAATTACCCTGGTTTCTGTATTCTTAGGCTCTAGTTACCTCTTTATTGTACATGCACAGGAATATATTTGATTATCTAACACAGGGGTTCACAACCTATTGCTCGTAAGCCAGCCCAGCCCTGCCTCGCAGCAGCATTTTGTGTGGCTCATGTCACCACCTCACTGGAAGCAGAAGTCGGTGCATATAAAACAGTCATAAATGTGCCCACAGCTGTCATAAACACATTTATGACAGCCGTGGATACATTTTAAGGCAACATTTATGCCAGGGGAAACCATCAGTCCAGCCCACTAAGCTATCCAGTGGGCATTGGCCAGCCGACAGTGTAAAGAGTTTGGGAAACCCTGATCTCATAGTTTTATTTACTGGTTTCATGCGTTGCTTGGACTTGTTTTTAAAGAAACAATTAGATGGAGACCTTTATTATCCAGACAGGAAAGACTGGAAATAGTTAACTCACTTCAATTTAATAAAATATGAGACCATCAATTGTAACTGGCATGCCAGAAGATCCTCCAAAAAGCATGAGCCAAAAAAGAATGACACAGCTTCAAATGTTAGGTATTAGAAAAAACAAGTTACTGGTGTTAAAAATTAGAAATTGGAAAAATAAATTTGTTGCTCTTACGTATTAAAAGTTAAAATGTTAAAATCCTTAAATTAGCATTGCTGGCTTTTTATTTAAATAGTTAATTCTGATCCATTTCTGACCTACATTGTTGGTATGCCTGCCCCAATCTTGCCCTTTTTCCAAAGTAGACTACAGATCCCGTAATGTAATTAAAAACCAAAAACTACTGATCACTGATTGAAAAAGAGACACAGATTCATTATTCCCTGCAGGTGCAATATGTTTTAATATTATAGTTGGAAAAGGCTATTCTGTTCTAAAATATGGAATCTTATTGAGAACTTAAGAGACTGCATCACTCCAAGGACATCTGTCTGCCCCACTAGAGCAGACCAGAGGGGCTCTCTTACTGTTCAATTAGCTAAAGAGGCTTGCCTCTCTAGCACAAGGAGAGCCTTCTCTGTGTCCTCTCTGGTCCTTTGGAACCTCTTGCCAACTGAACTTTGCCTCCAGGCAGAGCTTCTCCCCTTCCGTAAGAGTCTCAAGACCTGACTAGTGCAGCAGGTACGAGGGACGGCTGGGGAGACAGCCACAGTGGATTGGCTTGTCTAGGTTTTCGAACATTTAAGAAATTTTTAAAAAGAATTTTAACTTTAACTTGATGTGTGTGGTTTTTTAAAATGTTTTAGATATTTTTGTAGAGTTTTATTGTTTTACTAGCATTTTTTGCCCGGCCCTGCCAGACAGGTATAGTTTGTGTGGTTGGGGGGGCATGTGCACGTGCGTGCGCACATGCACGCATGCATGCACGCACACACACATGCATGCACGCACGCACGCACGCACGCGCACACACACACACACACACACACACACCAGCCTTTGTTCCAGGAGCCGCGGGGAGTAGAGAGGCTCCCCCTTCTCCCCGGCAACCTCGCCAAAGCTGCGGCGAGGCCGACGCTTCCACCTTCTTTGCCTCTCCGAGGGAAGTGGCTCGTTTTCCTCAGTTGGGGGGGTTTTTTGAAAACTTTGCCCCTCCCCAACCAATGGAAGCGGTAGCTTCCCTCCGTGAGGTGAAGAAGGCAGAGCGCCATTTCCCCTTCTTCGCCTCACGGAGGGAAGTTGCTTGCTTTCCTCGGTGGGTGGGGGTCAAAATCCCCCCTCAACTGATGGAAGCAGTAACTTTCCTCCATGAGGCGAAGAAGGTGGAGTGCAGTTTTGCCTTCTTTGCCTCACAGAGGGAAGTTGCTTGCTTTCCTTGGTTGGGGGGAATTCCAATTTTGCCCCCCCCCCAACTGATGGAAACAGTAGCTTCCCTCCGTGATTCGAAGGCAGAACAGAATGCCATTCTGCCTTCATCTCCTGGAGGTAACTGCTTTGTTTTCCTGGGTTGGCGGGGGCCGAAAGCCTGTGGAATGTGATGGCGTGTCAGCTGTTTGTTTGTTTTTTAATGTGCGTGCTGGCTTCCCAGCATTGTACGTGCTTGCGCCCTTCAGCCTGATAGGCTGAGGGGTGGTGCGGTGTGGAGAATGCTGGGCCTTGTAGTTTTTTTTGTTCTGGTTTGTGGGCAGTTGCCCCACTTTTGGCTGGTGGACCCTTGTGGTGACGCTCACAGGGTTTTTAGGTAAGTGTGGGTGGCTCGGTACAGGATGGTTGGGACGTGTGTGGACATGCATGCCGGACATGTACCACACAACCCCCTTCTTATAGGTATAGATTGTCGATATGTAAGCCGCCCAGATTTGCCTTGGCGAGGGGGCAGCAATAGAAATTTGATTAAATAAATAAATAAATCTTGTCTAAGTGTGCCAGAAACAACACTGGCTTGACATAAATCCAACAGAGATGTTACCACTTTCTTTAGCTTAGTACTAGCAAATCTACTGCAGAAGGTATAGTCTTTATAGTCTTTATGGAAGCTACTACAAAATTTTTGAGGAAAATTTCAGCTCCCTCCTTTGAGCCAATCAGGTGGAGGTAACCAGTTTTCAGTCATACCAAGCAGTTCAGTTGGTCAGTTCAGAACAGAAAATTACAATCCTCCAGTATCAAACCGATCAAGTGTTCTCATAAATACATTTTGAATATTGGACTGGAAGAAAAACAAGAGAGGAAGAGACAGAGGCATGCATGTGTTTATTTATTTATGTGAAGGTGTGTTAGACCTATTTTTGATGCTGTATAAGGCAATAGATCCAAACATAGAGTCCCATATATTCTCCTATGTCAGTCTTCAAGAAGACCAGAGCATTGCTTATGTTTGTCAGGTTTCTTGGGAGCTATAGTCTTAAAACTTCTCAGGTCCAAATATGAGGCTCCTTCATTAAAAGCCAATGTCTTTTTGCAATTCTCTGTTTATGGCATGAGCCTACTTCTATAGCAAAGACTATAAGAATGAATGGTGTGGATACATATGAACCCTCCTCAGGCATTGTAGGAATAATGAATAATTTTTAACAACTGTTATCAAAAGACCTGGGCAGACTCATTCAAATAATTCATCTCAGTCACCTAATAAAGGCAGGATATAGTTTAAATTGAAGTCTGGTCAGGTTATCCTGCTATGGTAATAAGAAGACCATACTGCCATCAACTTAAGGCTGATCATAAGTTGGCAATTAACAAAACTGACAACCCTGAGGACTAATGGCCTTGGGTGGTGAAGTCCAAAACAAAAGGTGATGGTTCCCAAGTGAATTAAATTCCACTTGAGACTATCTTGATGGAGGGCAGCAGCTTTATCAATACTGGCCTGGGGCAAGGAGGACTTTGTGTGCCAAAAGGGCTCAGGACAAGAAAGTGACTCATGGAACTGGTTCAGTGGTATGGGTATCACACTGTGATGCAGAAGGCAAATGGAAGACTATTGCATTACATTGCTCCCAGGACAATTTTCATGGCTGATTGCCATGATGATAGCCAATATTTGAAATCTGTTATGGTACTCAAAGAAGGAGGAGAAGATAGTTTAAATACATACTGTCAATTCCTTTCTTAGAGGGACATTTCTAGATTAAATTTTTGCACACTACTATATTTAGCTCTTTTTTGATATGAATCCAAAAGGGATTTACATGCGCAATCAGAGCCACTTTTGTAATCCTAGCATGCACAACCATTGTCTTGTTAACTGTGGGGATGAAATCAGAATATCACTTCCTCACTGTTGTGTTCTCAGTTCTATGCATTAAAACAACCACCAACTGTATCAATGTATCCCGTTGTAATTAGGACGCGAGCTAATGACCACCTGGTGGCAATAGCGAGCGCCCAGCTCACAAGGTTCCAATCCCCAAAGAACTGCAGCGCGGGAAAATTCCCGCCACTACCTCACCTGGACAAGAAGGGCGTGACCTGGAATGACGTCACATTGGCAGTAGCCAATGGGCTATCGTGGAGCCACATTCAAATGTATAGCCACCGTATATATAGAGCTGTTCGTCCGCCATTACCTCATGTTCCCCCAGACCACCATGCAATAAAGATGTGTTAAGCCAGTACTTCAGCTGTTCCTGTGTCTTGTTTCTCATACACCAAATTGGCGACGAAGGTGGGATAATGGATCCCCACGAGATCAAGACACACGCTAGTCATGCCGGCTTCGACATCAACAAGCCAGAAGATTGGGAACTCTTTGAAATGGACTTCCAAGATGTGCTGGTGGTGTCTGACATTACGGACGAGGGAAAGAAGAGGGCCATCCTCACCCGGATGCTCGGGAATGCCGCCAAAAGAGTATTGGTGGACCTGGTATCACCGAAGAAGGTGAGCGAGCTGACGGTCAAACAGCTCCTGAAGGCGATGCGCGACCATTTCCAGCCCTCGGTTTCGATGTTCTCGGCTCGAGACGCGTTCTGGAAGAGAGTCCAAGCGCCTGGTGAGTCCATCGCTGCCTTTGCAGCGGCCCTGCAGTTGGCTGCCGGCCCATGCAAGTGGGAAAACCTGGAAATCGCCCTCAGGGACCGCATGCTGTGTGGCCTGTGGGACGAGGAGGTTCAGCGAAAGCTGATGAACCAGGAGCCACCCCCAACGCTGCGCGAGGTTGTGAAGGCGGCGCAGGCCGCGGAAGCCACGAGGGCCGGAGTCAAGGGGTTCAGAGAAAGGCCCCCACAGGCCGACAAGGCAGCAGGGTCGGTGCATGCGGCCAGACAGACGCCGAAATCTTCCACGGAGAGCAGCGACGACGAGGATGTCCGGAAGGTTTGGAAGGAAGGCCGACGCTGCGACGGATGTGGAGTGGCCCACGACCGCATCAAGTGCCCATTCCGGAAGGCTGAATGCCACAACTGCGGCCGCCGGGGGCACATCGCCAAGGTCTGCAGACGGCAGTGCAGGGACCGGAAAAGCTTGCCAGACCGCTCGCCGAGGACCAAGGAGGGTGCCCGGCCCGCGAGGAAGCAGGACGGCATAGGCCGCATCTCCGACGACAGCAGCGACGACGCCCCAGTGTACAGCGTGTCTTTGGGACACCCCCGTTACTTTGTTGAGGTACTGGTGCAAGGGCCCCCTGTTAGGATGGAGATAGACTTGGGTTCCTCCTATTCAATCATGTCCCAGCGGGAGTTCTTGGGAATTTCCCCCCACGTGCACCCTAAGCTCAAAGCGTTGAGGTCCACGCTGCGGGACGTACAGGGTAATAGCATTCCGGTGTTGGGGGTTGGAAAATTCAAGGTCCAGTACAAGCAGCACGCTGCAGAACTGCCCCTGGTTGTTCTCAAGGGGGGAAATTGCAGCCTCCTCAGGACTCAATGGTTTAAGCCCCTGGGTTTGTTCATTGGGGGGGTGCATGCCGTTGGGACTGACCCAATACAGGAGGTGTGCGATGCGCACCCCGAAGTATTCAAGAAAGGACTCGGAAAATTCAAGGGACCCCCAGTAGCGTTCGACCTGGACCCGGAGGTCCGCCCAATAAGACTCAAGCCGCGCAGAGTGCCTTTCGCACTAAAGGACAAAATAGAGGCGGAACTGGACAAATTGGTGGGCCAGGGGATTCTTGTTCCTGTTGATTCCGCGGAGTGGGAGACTCCGATTGTAACTGCACTGAAGGCCAACGGGGAGGTTCGCATATGTGCTGACTATAAGTGCACCATTAATAAGGCGATCCGCCCTAATGCGTATCCGGTGCCGGTAGTCAGCCATCTGTTGGCCAGATTACATGGGGGAAAGTGTTTCGCAAAACTTGACCTGGCACAGGCCTATCAGCAACTCTCAGTAACCCCAGCTGCAGCTGCTGCACAAACAATAGTCACGCATAAGGGGGCGTTCCAGGTGACGCGCTTGCAGTTCGGCGTGAACTCGGCGCCCGGCATTTTCCAGTCACTTGTGGAACGCCTCTTGAAAGGACTGGATGGGGTCTTGCCATACTTTGATGACGTATTGATAACGGGGGGGGGGGGGGAGTGAGGAGGAGTTGGCTGAAAGGCTAGACAAAGTACTGGCTGTGTTTGAAAAGGCAGGGTTGAGGTTGCGGAAAGACAAATGCGTCTTCTTTGCAAAAGAGGTTGAGTTCTTGGGTTTCCAGGTAACCCCTGCGGGAATTAAACCCTCCAAATCCAAGGTAGCCGCAATTCAAGGTGCCCCTCGCCCCACCTCCAAGCCCGAATTGCAGTCGTTCCTAGAGCTCTTAAATTTCTACCACTCCTTCCTGCCTCGGAAGGCTTCGGTAGCAGAGCCGCTGCATAAGCTGCTCAAAAAGGACGAGGCGTGGAAGTGGGGCGAGAGCCAACCAAACTCACCCTCAGAATAAAATAATACTTATTAAAATCCAGCCAAGCAAGAAGCTGTCAGTGAAGGACCATCATCGGTACATGGATCAGAATGAAATCTGCAGCGATAAAAATGTGTTTCTCCAAATTATTTCCATTCATAATCAAAAGAAAGAAAATGAATTCAAGTAGATATGCTCATCCAGGCACACAGGTTTCATAAACCTTGGTCTGTCCTTTTATTTAGCAGATAATAATTAAATAGTATTTGAAATTGAATGTAATGCAATACATCATAGCAGCATTGCAAGCTTCATAATAAAAATAATTAGATCATTGGATAATACTTGAAGCTGTGCTGTTAGAACCCCTTATTAAACAAAAGGGAAAACGAAAAGATAGGAAAGAAGGTGGAGGACAAGAATAAGTATGTGATGAATTTGTCAGTTTTATTGGAATTTAAAATGAAACCCCATCTTTAAAGAGATATACGAGAATTTTATTGCTTCAGCTGTCTGGAGATATGCTCATTTTTCAGCTTTAAAATTCACCCCTGCTTTCTTTTTAATAATCTCCCCTGCTCTGTACATGGTTCTTGTATTTTTTCGAGCTTGATCAGGCAAATGTAAAGTGAAGTTGAGATCATGGAAACAGAAGACAAATAATAGCACTCCAATGAAATATGTAGTGGAAACGAAATGCTAAATGCTAAAGCTGGCAATGATTGGATCTTTAATGTTCTATTGATTAATATAAAAAAATTAAAAATTATGTGCATTCTCACATTTCAAGACAACTGGGCAATTGACTGTAATCATCAAATTCTGAAACTTCTCAATAAACACGTCTTGGCCTTAGCTTGCGTTACCTGACAGAACGTGGTAGTTTCATCCCATTTGATCCAGAGATTTTTTTTGTTTCTGACATTTGACAACCTCTCAAGTGACTTTCTAGCAAAATATGAAGGCATTCTTTCTTAAGAGTTTAATCCCAGGGCAACTTAATTGTTGGCCCTTAGGTTATAGAGATTTTATAAGGCCATCAAAAGCCTCCAAAAGATACACAAGAATCCACTTTTCTTATAATGTTACTTACTTCTCAGCACATTACTTCTTTTTATGCCTGGGGGCAGTCTTTCTTTTACTTTTCACATCATAAAGTTTCCCCCCAAGACTCATAGACATCCATGGTTTCCAGAGGAAAGCATGGAATATTTTCATCTCATAGCTCAATCTATACCTATTTAATGGCCCAGATTCAGCAGAAGAAAATACCCACACAAATGCTTTGCAGACATATCACCAGCAGCAAGAACAATGTGTTGCCAGGTAAAATTCTGATTTCTGAAACTTTGCTAAGCAGAGAACACTCCAAAGTGGTTTACCATTCCCTCTCCTGGGGTATCCTGAAACTCTGCAGTTTACTCAAGCCTATACAGACTAGCTGTTCTCCTGAACTGAACTTTTGTCTCTATAGTCCAGGTACTCAGCTCATTGAACAATTTAGCTAGCTGCAGTCTTGTCTAACTGGTTCAAAAAGCCTGTTATAACAAAAAGTCTTATACATTTTAATGGGTAAGATGCATTATCCCCATCACTCAGTTATACAGTATATCATAACTAGACCTTCATTCAATTTGCAGAACATTCCAAACCCTAGCATCTTCAATTAAGAAATTATTTTAATTAGATGGTAGAATATTTTAACCTTTTAGATTTATTTTTCACTGGCAACTCCCATCAGACCCAACTAGCATGTTAAGTGGTAAAGCAAGTTGCAGCTCAAACCATCTGAGAGCAGTGGCCATGGTATGGTGGCCGTGGCCAGGAAGAAAGCCCTGTGTTGCACCTGAATTAGGACAACTTTATATCAAAACTTGGATGGGCGAGGCCAGTCGGAATTTCTGCTACCGGTTCTGGCAAATTGGGGCAAACCTGCTGAATCCCACCACTGTCTGAGAATCAAAGATTTCTTATGCCTAGCTTCAGCTTTAGTTCATGAAAAACACGTCAGCCTAAAGTCCTAAAGTTTATGCCAGGCAGAGAAGAAAACATTGAGATAGACCAGATGTAGATAAAATTTGGTTCATGGGACACTTACGATGTCATTCAGGTCCTAATATAAACCCCCCTCCCCACCATTAAAGACGGAATTGCACCTCACATGTCTCACTCCCGATATATTCCACTGTTGTCCAACCTATATCCCCATAATGCTGCCACTGTATCAACATGCTAAGAGGAGGAGAAGAAGAGAAACACTCGTTCTCCTCTGAAACTTCTCTGGGCATTCTTCTGTGCATCAAGGGTAAAGAAAATAGTGTGCACTATTTATGAAGGTCTCCATGTGAGGAGGAATCCTGCTAAATCAGGCTCCAGTTTACATCAATACCCTCAACAAATAGGAGATGATATCTGCTTCAGACATCCATACATAGAATTAAGGGGAGAGTTGGGGCTAGCATGTAGTAGTAGCTGTAGAAGGAAGATGAAGAATTCTTAATACTTTCTCATTATCATCTGAAAGAGCTCAAGACACACTCTCACCTCTAGCGTAACAATAGCAATTTTCCAACTCCGTAAGATTTCCTGCCTCCACCAAAAAGAGTGAGAGTTTTAGTTGGTGTTCTTCAAATACATGGACTATAGTATTCAGTGTACCAAAGAGATGGCAATACAGAAAATGATAGTGGCCATAAATGTTCAAAGGGTTGGTTAGCATAAACATTCCTACAATAGTATGGTCATTCACAGAAGCTAATTACTCTTTAAGATGTCAAAAGTTTTGCTTTTGAGATAAGTGACTGATTCTCTCTCATAGTCCTGTAGGGGGAAAATTTAAGTATACTATATATAGGGACAGTAATAGAGACAAAATTATGTGCCTCAGCTGATTGATATAAGTAACAAGATAAAAAGATCACATATTTGCTCAAGTCAAAAGAGATACAGCGGAATGTCTTGATGTATTTTTACACCCTTTGGCATCTATAAGTTCTTTTACTCAAAATGACCAATTTAAAGCCAGAAACAGAGCATCCTTGGAACCTAAAACATTGTTCTTTGATTCTTACTAGACCAAAAAAATCGTTGGTCCTGCACAAAACACGTTGGAGAACTGTGGAAGATTAACTGATGATGTACAAACCTCTGATTTAGTTGAATCTGTTTTATGTTATTGTAATTAGATTTATCTGTAGACTTCATTACACAATACATTGTGCTCACAAAAACATATAACTAGAGAAACAAGGTAAACAGTGTTCTGTGTGCTCCAGTGTCTAGTCTTGCCTGCTACACGACCACGGAAATGTCTGCAGAAGCAGACAGCACTGGCTCTTTGGCTTTGAAACAGAGATGAGCACTGAACCCTATAGTTGGATATGACTGGCTTTCGAGCAAGGGTGACCTTTACCTAAATAATCAATTAATCATACATCTCTGTGATGAATCTGTGCAGGTATCTGTACTATAGAACTCCTTCAAGATTCACATTCCCTGTGTATTGCTCACACTATGTACAACCACCACTCAACTAGCCACATAGCCACTTGTGCCACTGTTTCTAGTATTTTAAAGAATACCACCCCAACCTTTCCCAGTATTAATTGTGTGCCTTCTACCCAGTGTCACTTTGCTGGCTTTCCTGAAAGCAACCATAAAACTACTGACCATGGGTTTATAGAGAGTGAAAGAGCCACCTAGATGAGATCTGCTGAGATCTCCAGCATCAATTGTGTGGTGTGTGTGTGTGCTTCCTATTGAAATTAATTACCAATATATGAACTGAAGGTTTAATGTCCCATGGGTGGTAGGGTGCATTTATATGATTATACTAGCAGAGTTTGCCCGGCATTGCCGGGCTGTTTTAAATTGTGTTAGAAGGTGTTTTTTGGTAATGTTTGTAAAAAATAGGTTAGTCTGTAATTGTTCTTTTTTTAAAAAAAATTATGCAAAAATTCCTTATGTTGTCATTTGTTAAATAGATTGTATTGTTTTGATACTGTAAAGTAATAACAACTTGTATTTTGTTATTTTTCTAATGTATTTTTGAATATTTGTTTTAACATATATGTTAATTTTTGTTACGATGCCAGGCTGTTATAAACTGTGATTAGTTTTTTTTGGCTGTTTTTTTGTGGATTAAAAAAAGAACAAAGGATGATATAATTTTTAATATTTTTTTTATTTAACCAAATAATGTTTTAGTATGTGACTTTTATTTTAATAGTTGTACCATAGGTAATAGTTTAAAAAATGTGAAAGTACATGTTTTTTACATTCAATGTTTTTAAACTGTGTTTAGATGTTTTCGGTTTTTATTTGAGTTAAAACTCAACACAGGATTTTAGAAATGTTTTTATTTTTATTTTTTGACATATGTTTGTGATTTGTGAAAACTTGTGATTGATTTTTATGTTTTTGACTTGTTTTTACTGTTGTGGCCTCTGGGCGGGGCTGTTGAGTCTTTTTGAGTTGATTTTACTATTGTGCCCTGCAGGTGGGGCTGCTAGGGGATTTGGTGTCATTTAACATGTTTTCTCTCTCCTGGCCTCTGGGTGGGGCTTCCTCTGGTAAGTAGTCTCTTTGTTTCTTCATTTCTGTTCCGGTCGTCGTGGAGGGAGGTCGTGCTGGTAAATTGTCTGGTTTTTTTCTTCTGGGGTTTTTCTTTGTTTTGCTTTTGTGGTGGTGAGCTGGGAGGTGTTTCTGTTTGTTAGTTTTTGTTTTGGTTTAGTTTTAGGTAGGTTTAATTGGTTTGATTTTTTTCTGGTTGTGTTTAATTTGTTTTATTTTGTTGTTGTTTGTTTGTGTAATTTGTGTTTTTTTGTGTTGTAGTAAGGTGTTTTGTTTGTGGTTTTGTGGTGTTGTGGAAGTTTTTGTTTGTGTATTTTGTGGTTTATTTATTTTTTTATTAATGTTTTTTAATTATTGATTTATTTTTGTTTTATTATTTTGTAATAGTTTTGGTGTTTGTTTTTGTTGGTTAAATTTTGTGTATGTTGGTGTTTAGGTTTTTTTTTGTGTGTGTGTGTGCGCACACACACTGGGCAGGTTTGAAATGTCCAGCCCAGTAGGTGTGTGCTGCAGTTGAGTTCGGAGGCTGTGCCCGGGTGAGTACCTCTGGGAGGCAAAGGCAATGACCGGACGCCTGTTCTCTGCCTTTGCTTTCTGGGGAATTGGTTCGCTTTCAACGGGGGGAGGTACTGGTGCATTCCCCCTCCCCTTGAAAGTGAAAAACTTCCTCGGGAAGTATAGACAACAACCGGAGCCTCGTTCGCTGCCTTTGCTTCCCGGGGAATTGTTTCACTTTCAAGGGGTGGTGGTGAATGCATCAGTACCTTCCTCCTTGATCCTCCCCCTGTTTTTGGTGTTTTTTTCTACCCTGGATCAACGTTTCTTGAGGCGGTGGTGGTCTCACCATGTCTTCAGTGGGGTAGAGTGGAGGAGAGGGAGTCCCTCTTCTTCCTGTTGCTCTGGGAAAGAAGGACAGTGGGCGTCTCACGGTGGCGTTTTTTTGCTTTTTATTTTGTGTGGCTGTGAGGCGCTGCGTCTGCCTACAACGGACTTGTGCTCCCGTTGCATTTTTATTTTTCATGCGCCGGCTTTCTCAGCGTTCTGCACTCTCATGGCGTGCAGGACACTGGGGCTTGTAGTTTTGCATTTGTGGTTTCCATTTGTGCAGTGGTGTTTTTTTCCCTGCGGCTTGATTTTGATTGGCCACAGCATGTTTCTCAATGTTCTTTTTGCTCGCGCCTCTCAGCCTGATTGGTGCATAATGATGTTGGGTATTGAAGTCCTTTTTCTATGTTTGCATTTGTGGGTCTCCTGCCCCACTGGCACATTTCTCAACCTGACAGTTACCTGTGAACTCAGTTTGGGCAAGTGCACGAATGCTCGGTATGGGATAGTATGGTCGGGTGCAGGATCCTTTGTCACATTACAACGGTTAACACTCAGATTTATAGATATAGATAACAGTTTTTTTTTAAAAAAATTTTTTTAATCTATATAGATATAATTTTGTTAGTGTAGTTCTTAATGTGTTATGTATTTTTGTGTTTTTATGTTTTTAAATAAATAAAAATTAATTAATTAATTAAAATAATAATTCCCAATAATGAGAAAGAGTTTATTTTTTTAAAAAAATCCACAAAGTGGACCTTTTTGGAATAACAGTTAAATAAAGAGCAGGTAAAGGTACATAGCTGGATATAAGAAGAGTAAAATAATATTCAATTTAATATTTCTTCAGCAACAATACACATATGTTTCACTCTAAACAGGCCACACTCCATTACACAAAACTCAAACAGTCTCTCTGCAGATTCTCCTACTAGATAACAAAACAAACTGCTGCCCCCTCATGTCTCATCCATATGCATTCTCATCAGCCAATCAAAATCTACATAAGTAGTTCTGTAGCCATCTGTCAAACATTTACAAAATCTTAAATAAGAAAGTATATGCCAATAGGTTAATACCAAAATTATTGAAAGTATATTGACTTTATAAAATTCATTAAGCAGCTCAATTTAAAACTCTTAATATGAGTTAGTTTTGAAGCAAATATGTCTTTAAAATTTCATGTTGAAGTTGTGAAAGTTGGTAATAAATGAAGTTATTATAAATGGAGGGCTGGCCTTTGCCTTATCAATACAGCTCTGGTTGGGGGCTCTTTGCCCCTCCTGGTCCAGAGAGAGTCTTGACCACCTGAGAGAGGTCAATAAGAACTCTTCACATTTGCAGACTGTGGGGAATGGAGTATTCAACCTTAAGGTATGTTACCCCCACTCCTGCCTTTGTGGGCATGGAACGTCAGTGATGAGCTGGGTCAGAGCGTGGAGCTGGAGAGTCATACTGGACATTCTCCTGGCTTCCAGTTCACTCTCTCCCTAAGGCTCATTGAATGTGTATTGGTGATTGCCTTTTTTTTTTTTTTTGCTTACAGGTGGGGTGCCTACTCATTGGAAGCTGACAGTTCAGCTCTTTGGGCACTCTGCCCACATTTACTGAGCAGAGTGGCACACCATGAGGACCACATTGGGCAAGCAAGTGTGGCTTGCAGCAGTGGCAAGTTTGAAATGATTTAGTTTGTGAGGCATGCTATGGGAAGCATGGCTACATTTTTGTTTCAGATTAACAAGGAGGGCCCCCAAGACATTACTGTTATCCATCTTGGAGGTAATAACCTTGAAAAGGTGAAGGGCAGGGCCATGACTGATAACATCACGGGTGATTTTCAAGCTTTGAAAGCCGAGTGGCGCAACACTAGATTGGTTTGGTCAGATATGTTCCCCAGGAGGACCTGATGGGTGGATTGTGACATTAGATGCATTGATAAAGCTCTGAGAGGCATTAACAGGGCAGTTTGCAAGACTATGTTGGCTGGTTTGGGTTCAGTGATGTCTTACCCATATATTGCATTTGGGCAAGTTGAGTTGTACCAGAAAGTTGGATACATTTATCACTGTTAAAGCGTGAACATTTCTTAGAGGATCTATAGAAATGCCTAAGGGCCAAGATCATTGGTCTGGGTGGTAGCAAGGGGCTGGAGGGGGCTGGCCTCTTGGTATGGTGAGTAATGTGGAATGGAAGCATTTCACGGTGAGTCCAGGAGTTGGGTTGGGAATTGCAGCCTTCACCTCATTGGCCTGAAAATCAAGATTCAGCTGGTAGGGTGGTGTCGTAGAACAGGTCGTGGTCACTGTCATTGGACACCTGATTTGTTTGGCTGGGTGTCTGGGGACAAAGAACCCACAGATAAAGCAGCTACCAGGGTGGCAGCCTTCTGACACCATGTTCATGGGGCTTGGGACTCACCCAGAAGGAGCAGGAACAGTGATCAGAGGGAACCACCTGGCTCCTGATATAGACATCCACACCATGTTGGGCCCTCTGCAGATCTGGGAGTGGGTTACTAGTTTTAAAGGTTGTGATCTTAGTTCATTCCAGTACAGTATCCAGCTCATTATTTTAGGATGTGTGTGTACACGCGCAAAAGGAGAATAATGCAGAAATGAAGGTTATCTATGTAGAGTACTTTACACTGTATGCTTTCTAGGCCCCAGCAGGTCCCCTGAGTTAAATGAGGCAGCTTTAAACCATACCTGCTGCTTCTTTTCTATCCTTAAGTCATTCTTCACAGAGATGTTTGTACAAAGCACCTTTTTTTTAATTGATCTGAAATCTGATAACTTTAACTGAAATCCCAGTATGTATTTCAGTTTATAAAGCCTTTATTCCACCCAAGCAGAGGTCATTTGGCAAACATGATATTTCTATTAAACATCTTTGAAATAAGAGAAAAAACTATTCTTTTTTTTTAAAAAAAAGAAGTCATACAATGTTCACCCTATTCTACCAACTGAAAGAAAACTTTTTTCTTAGTCATTAATTTTCATCTGCTTCAGTGTCTATAAAAGACATAGAACACTACTGTTGTCCATATGGGTTTTGATTATCTTGAGTACTAATAAAACATACTTAAGACTGAAGCCAGGAATATGAGGCATGTAGAACACATTTTGTTCCCCAGCTCTCCCTCTACCCCATTCTTCCAAAAAAAAATTTTTAAATAATTTTGGAAAGAAATGGAACTCAAAAATCCTCTAAGGTACTTGATGTTCAAATCACCATGCTTTGTAGGTGCCCTAGAGCTCCTGTCTCATACACCTTCCAAAATAAAACACATTTTAGTAGATGACACAATGCAATTTTTTATTATTTTTTTAAAAAATCCTTGTAAGGGCAAAACGTAAAGATGGAGTTCACAGTCCTCTAGGAACTACATTTTTGCCCATAGCTGTAAGACTCTGGCATGTTTTCGAACTATTTTTTGTGTGTGCATTTGAAACATAAAAGTAATGTAAAATGGAATAAAGTTTGTAGAAATAGAGAAGCTGATGTTTTCTGGAATCATTCCAACAGTGAATATACCTTAAAACCCAGAAGAGTCATCTTATTTTAATTGTTATATTGTACTGTATTGTACTGTTTTAATTAGTGTTTTGCAGCTGTTTTAAATTATGTGGAGTGCCAAATCTGAGTTGATAGAGTAATCAAGAAATTTCAATGCTCCTGCAAGGGGACAATGACAATAAAGATTTATTCTAATTCTATTCTAATATGATTGGAAATGGTTCGCTGATTTCATTGTGGAATTAACCTTAAATAGGATAAATGTCAGCTGTGATTAACACAGGCTTTTGATTTTGTCCTAGAAATCTATAAAATTCTATAGGGGTACTAGCATAGGTGCCCATCTTCAACAGTTTTTTGGGGGGTGGGACTTAATCCGTGGTGTTGGGGTGGCTTGGGGAGGTTTTTTTGCCACCCCCCCCATACACACACACACACACACACACTGTTTGTGATGCCCCCTGGCTCTCAGTAAAGAAACCTGGGCAGACTCACCCTGGCGTGATGATGAGGGAGGGATGGAGTTCGCAGACTCAGCAACTGTTTTGAGTCTGAGTCGCACACCCCGGCTATTGGTTCCAAATCCAGTTTCAATTGAACCAAGCAAAAAACCTAGCTTGTCTAGGTCAACCAGTAAGTCCACCAGCACTTCCATAGACTCTGGTTTTCCCGCCCCCATTGCCCTAAGTCCCACCACTGCTGGGCGCCCTAAAAGGACCTGTGGTCCACTGCAAAGGTATGGAGAATGGGTTCCCCGCTAAGGGGGGGGATGTTGTGTCCAAACCTTTATCAATGTATATTGCTTTAAGTTGCATTCACCATTAAGTCTTTGCTGTATTCGCACCTTTTTGCAAGGCACCTTGCCTTGTTCATATGTATTTGATTGGTTTACACAGGTTTCCCACATTAAGTCCGGGCAAATGTATCATTGTAACTGCCGTTCTGCTGGTATATATAATATGTTGCTATCTGATCCTGTTTCCCCCAGTCCGAAGTGATCTGTATTAGTCCGAACTGAGCTATAATAAATGAGTTGTTGGTTAACCACCACCACCACCACCCCCGATCTGCTGTCACGTTGCATTTAATAGTCTGACTCAACAAAGACTCTGGCATGCTTTCAATGACTTCAAACTATTTTTGTGTGTGTTCATTTTAAACATAAAAGTAATGTAAAATGGAATAAAGTTTGTAGAAATAGAGAAGCTAATGTTTTCTGGAATCATTCCAACAGAGAATGTACCTTAAAACCCAGAAGAGTTTTGATATGATTGGAAATGGTTCCCTAATTTCATTGTGGAATTAACCTTAAATAGGATAAATGTCAGCTGTGATGAACACAGGCTTTTGATTTTGTCCTAGAGATCTATAAAATTCTATAGGGCTAGTGGGGGAAATATCCTCGGTATCAGACTTTCTGTTCTGACATTTTCGAACACCAGAAGATTTAAGCACCTAGTTTCTGGGAAGATAGACTACTCCACTGGAAGAAATACAAAGTACTATTGAGGATTCTCCATCAATGGATGAATTTATTAGAGAACAAAGGGGGCAGAGGGGATAATATCTTGCCACATCCCAAATGCTGGTGCTAAAGGCCTGACTTCTATATGTATACATATAGAGTTTTGCTGCACAGTCATTATTTAAATTTGTTTGGCATTTGTAAGACCTGAATTTCTTAAAACTGAAAATTGCAATACATTATTTTAGTGGCTGTAACAAAGGATAAAAATGTTTTTAATGTTGCTTTCCTTTCTCTAATTATGTCCAACATACTTTATGACAGACTGTATTTGATGTGTTTTCTACATATGTTATAATTGCTATAGAGCCTAATTTTGCATTTGCTTCTATGCAAGGTGAAGATAATTCACACTGAAGAAACCTTGAAGGCTACCCATGAAAGCCTCTCAAACAGTGATGCACTGCAAAAAAATTTACTACCTACTCTGTGGGCTGGCCAAATCTGTAGGCGTGGCCAAACATCCTGCATTATGGGCTATGGAGGTGGGTATGGCCAATCAAGTGGGCGTGGCCTGGGGAAATTTCCACTACTGGTTCCCTGGATCCAGTAGGAACTGGGAGCAGAACACCACTGCTCAACTATAAACTTCAAACTAGAGTTATTGCTAAAATTTTGAGGAATGTGGGAATTTCTGTGGGTGAAATACATGATATATGAACATAGGCTGATGTAAACACAAAACAGCACATTTACTAAATACAGGCCATTGTTCCAGAAATAAACAATGTCCAAATGCCCAGGGCCACATGGTTAAGGAAAATGCACATAATTCTGTAGAACTTGTTTTAAATGCAAAGCCAGCATACATAGGACTGACACTAATAATTTATACAAGACTTACCAGCACGCTCTGTATGGAGCATTGGTAATTATTTGTTTGAGAACCATATGCATATGTGAAAGATCTCTTTAAAAGACAGGTTATTACTTAATTAATAGGTCTTGATCTGACTGGGTAGCTGCAAAGAGTTGGAATACCTGGCTGTGAAGCCAGAGGCTAAAAGCTTAATTCCCCATTGTGTCTTTTGAGTGAAAAGCCAAACCCTATAGCCTTCGGCAAGCTGCACATTCCTAAAGCACTGCCAGAAGGGACTAGTAAACCGCTTCTGACTTCTTTGTAGCTGGAAAAGGACACTTTAAATTGGACTCAACTTGATGGCATATTATAATAGTCACTATTAATAGCTTTTCACAGAAGTAAAAGTGAATAAAAACCAACTAAATATCGTCCCAACAAGTATCACAATATTTGAGAGTGAGTGGGAAAAACAAACAAAAAACACAAAAAAAAACACATTGTGGCACTTTAAAGACTAAATGCTGTATTTTAATGTTAGCTTTTGTGGAACAAATCCACTTCGTCAGACAGAAGAGTAAGGCTTCATGGCATCCATTTATATACATCCTGTACAGGGGTACAGAATGATTAGCATTTTTAACCACTTATTTATCAAATATATACTTATTATATAAATGTCTTTTTAATGTATATCCACATATGTAATTATGTATATATTTCAATAAATGTATATTTTTATTCTAAGATTCTATTAATATAAAAACATTCACATTATATACCACAGTGATGATAAGTAAACAAAAATAAAATAAAAACAAAGACAAAATAATGCCCTGGAGATTATGGTATTCCATAACTAACTCTTATTGTTCCCAAAAACTCTGTTGGCCTGGTGCTGGTCTGCCATCTTTACCCTCAATCAGTGTATACTCCACAAATGACTTCCATATGTTTCAAAATTTGTTTTCCTTAATTATATCCTTTTTCTGATTAAGTTCCCAAGAAAGCTTGTCATTTAATGCAATTTCCCACATTTCTTTATACCAATCTTCCATTTTTATCGAAAAATCATTCTTCCAATTTCTTGAAATACATTGCCTTGCTATAGTCAATAGTTAATATAATGGATAACAAATATTTTTTATTCATGTCTATATTCAAATTGTCTACATCAGTCAGTAAGGCAGTACCTGATCCCATCTTGGGGTCCACACCCATTATTTCTATAATTTCTTTCTCTATGTTTGCCCAGAAACTCTTCACATTTGCAGACTGTAGTGCATTACAACTTCACCACATATGTTCATATGTCCCCAGGGTATTCTTACATCTCCAACACATTTTCATTTTTGTATTATCCATCTGGTGCAACTGAAATGGAGTCAGGTACCATGCTCTTTAACTCTAACAGATAAGATTCTCATAACCCTTCTCTTCTATTTATTTTTCCAACTTGATTCCATAATTTTAATATTAAAATCTTGTTCCCAAATTGTTTTTAAGACTTCCTGTGGTCTTCCCTCTCAATTTAACATCTTATATATCTTACTAACCAAGCCCTTAACACCTATTGACCCATTCTTATACTGTAAACCATTTCCTCAAATTCTGTCCTTTCCCTTTCTAAACTGGATTCTTCTAAATATTTTTTATTCCACTTGTTTACTAACACAATTTGAAACCAGTTCAAATTCATTTGCCTATATACCTCCATTTTTCTCTCTATCCAGTCTTTTAACAGGAACACATTATTTCTGGGGGGAAAACTTCCTCCACCTTTCTATCTATCTTCACTGGAAAACTTTTTAAATCTTCCATTCCTATAATTGGAGACACATTTGGGGCCAATTTCTTCTTCAAATTCTTCCATAGTTCCATCATTGTCTTTATCATTTTATTCTTAACATTGATCTTTACCTTATCTTTATCTAAAAAAAATTGCTTTACCTACACCACTTAATTCTTTCATCTCATTTTCTTACCTCCTCTCTCATTAAAAATTTCACCATTTTTTAAATTGGAAAGCCCTATAATAATTTTTAACATTCAGTAATCCTAACCCACCTTCTTTCTGAGATAAATACCATATTTTTTAAATATTCTTGGTCTTTTCCCTCCATTGCAATAATTATTCAACAAATTCTGAAAGGCCACAATTTCCTTTTCCTTAAGTTTAATTGGCAGAGCATCAAACAAGAAATTAAGTTTCGGTAATAATTTCATTTTACATAATGCAATCCTGCCAAACCAAGATAAGTTCAACTTTTTATATTGTTGTATTTTATCTTTAATTTCCTTTCTTTGTCTTTCATAATTCAATTTCTTAAATTCATTATACTTATTTGAAATATTTATCCCCAGATATTCTCAAACTATCTTTAACTTGAATATTATATTTATATTTTATCTCTTTCTGTTCATCTTTTTCTATTTTAATTTAAAATATTATTTCAGATTTATCCCAATTAATTTTTAGTCCTGTCATTTCCTTAAACTCATTAAGGTGCATCTGTACCCTTTCTAATACTTTCTTAGGATTTTTCAATATTTCCAGTTTATTGTCTGCACACAAACTAATTTTATTGCCTTCTATTCCCTCAATATTTCTATCATCCCTTATGGCGTTTGCCAACAGTTCCATTGCCATAATAAATAATATTGGTGATAATGGACACCCTTGTTTTGTTCCAGCTTTGAGCTGAATATCCTCTGTAAAAACATAATCCACCCTCACTTTGGTGGAGCTCTGTTGGTATAACTGTTCAATTATTTTTCTAAACTTTGTTCCAAAATCATAGTTCTTAACTATCTCATTTATCGTAACCAATTGAAGTGAATCAAATGCTTTAAAAATATCTAAAGACAACAATCCAACCTTCTCTTTATCTTGTTCTGCTTTATACATTAAATCGACAACTCTCCTTGTTAAGTCCACCATATATCTCCCTTTCAAAAAGCCTGCCTGATCTTTATTTATATAGCTAGTCATGAAACTATTTAATCTATTTGCCAATATCACTGTGAATATTTTGGCATCTTGATTTATTAAAGAAATAGGTCTATATGCCTCAAATTTCTCCATATCTGTAACAGGTTTGGGAATCAAAGCTATTACGGACTTGTACCACAAAGTCAGCATCTGTTCTCCATCTAAAATGTAATTAAACAACTGCAAGTGTTTGGAAACCACTGTTTCCTTAAATTATTTATAAAATTTAGCTGGTAGCCCATCCTCCCCTGATGATTTACCTATCTTCAGTTTCATTATGACTTCCTTAACTTCTTTTTCTGTTATTTGTTCAAAATAATGAATATGAAAAGTTTTTTTCTTTTTCTTTTTGTATTTTGTCTTATATGTATTGTATTGTATTCTATATTGTATTGAAATATATCGTTGTTTGATTTTTTGTTTTGTTATCTTTTAAAAAATTAATAAAAATTATTTTAAAAACAGAATGATTAGCATATTAGATAAGTATACAAATCAATGTGGTTTTTTACAACTGGTAACACCTGTTATTCAGATTAGTTGTGGAGCTTCATCCTTTTGAATTGCAAATGGTTAGTAAATGGGTGCAAGAGACATAGTGGCATTTTGTTGTTGTTGTTCTATTGCACAGTAGAGTCCAACCCTTTGCAACCCCATGGACCACTGCATGCCAGGCACCCACCCCTATCCTCCACCATCCTCTGCAGCCTGCTCAACTCTATGCCCATTTGCGTCAAAATGCCATCTACTGTAACCATCTCATCCTCTGCTGTCCTCTTCAACTTTTTGCCTTCCATCTTTCCGAGTAACAAGGCCTTCTGGAGTCAGTCCTCTCTTCTCATTTGGTGGTCAAAGTACTTTAGCTTCATCTTCAATATTTCTCCTTCCAAGGATCAGTCAGGGTTGATTTCCTTCAGGATCAACTTATTTGATCTTTTTCCTGTCCAGGGTACTCTCAACATTCTCCTCCAGCACTACAGTTCAAAGATGTCTATTCTTCTGTGCTCAGCCTTCCTTATGGTCCAGCTTTCACAGCCATACATTACTACTGGGAAGATCATTGCTTTAACTATGCGTACTTTTGTTGGCAGAGTGATGTCTCTACAGGTACTTTTTATTATGCTGTCTAGATTTCTCATAGCTCTAAAAGATGACGGGATCAAATTACTGCATTCAATATGCCAGCAGATCTGGAAATCAAAACAGTGGCCAAAGGATTGGAAAAGATCAGTATATGTTCCAATCCCAAAGAAGGGTAGTGCCAAAGAGTGTTCAAATTATCGAACAATTGCGCTCATCCCACATGCTAGCAAGGTGATGCTCAAGATAATACAGGATAGACTTCAGCAGCACGTGGAGAGAGAATTGCCAGAGGTGCAGGCGGGTTTCAGAAGAGGCAGGGGGACTAGAGACCACATTGCTAATATACGGTGGATCATGGAGAAAACAAAGGAATATCAGAAGCAAGTATACCTTTGCTTTATTGACTACACCAAGGCCTTTGACTGCATGGACCACAATAAAATGTGGCAAGTACTTAAAGAAATGTGAATACCAGAACACCTCATATACCTCATGAGAAATCTGTACAAGAGTCAAGCAGCAACAGTTAGGACAGAACACGGAATGACAGAATGGTTTGGAATAGGAAAAGGAGTAAGACAAGGCTGCATTTTATAACCCTACCTTTTCAACCTATACACAGAGCACATAATGCTCTGTGTATCATTTAGAAAACAAAAGAATTTGTTCAAATGTTCAGATTTCTTTATACTCAGGGTTCCTCTTGCATGTGGAAGAAAGAGGAGCAAAATGGACAAATATACCCCACTTGATCAAGAATGCTCAGTAATTAACTGATAAAGGTTTTGGTTAGTACAGTACTTGTATTTTTCTTGAGATAATCCACATTCTTGGCTGTGTGTAGGTACAGAATGGTCCTTTCCATATTGGAGGAATAGTTGTACCTGCTATATTTGGTGAGTGAAAATAAATATGAATCTGCAGTTCAATTTTGAAGAAGTTATCAAAAATTGAAATCTCCTTAACTTTGTATTGTAAGTAATGCTGATCCACCTTGTCCAGTAACTGGAGATCAGAGAAACATTGTCATCTCTCACTAATCCTATAGCATCTTGTTTCATTGACTACACACAGGCCTTTGAATTGTGTGGACCACAATAAACTGTGGCAAGTCTTTACAGAGATGGGAGTACCAGACCCCCTCATCTGCCTAATGAAAAATCTGTACATGAGTCAAAGAGCAACAGTTAGGACAGATGGTGACTGCAGCCATGAAATAAAGAGGCGACTGATTCTAGGGAGACAAGCCATGAGAAACCTTGGGAACATAGTGAAAAGTAGAGACATCAACTTGCAAACAAAAATCTGTATAGTCAAAGCAATGGTATTCCTGGTGGTAATGTATGGATGCAAGAGCTGGATCATTAGGAAGGCTGAGCACAGAAGAATAGACGCCTTTTAGATCTGGTGTTGGAGGAGAGTTTTGAGAGTATCCTGGACAGCGAGGAGAACAAATAAGTCAATCTTGAAAGAAATCAGTCCTGACTGCTCCTTAGAAGGTCAAATAGTAAAGATGAAGCTGAAGTACTTTGGACACCAAATGAGAAGAGAGGATTCACTTGAGAAAGCCTTGATGCTGGGAAAGGTGGAGGGCAAAAGAAAAAGAGGACGGCCAAGGATGAGATGGCTGGATGGCATTGTGGATGCAGTGGGCACCGAACTGAGCGGGCTGAGGAGGATGGTGGAGGACAGGGGTGCCTGGAGATCAATGGTCCATAGGGTCGCAAAGGGTCGGAATCGACTGTGTGACTGAACAACAACAACTAGATTTCTCATAGCTTGCCTCCCAAGAATTAATCTTCTTTTTATTTCTTGGCTACAGTCACCATCTGCAGTGATCTTGGATCCTAAGAAGATAGGATGCTTCTCCTTCTTCCCCATCTATTTGTCAGGGAGTGATAGGGCCGGTTGCCATTACCTTGAGTTTTTTTTATGTTAAATCTGAAGCCAGCTTTTGCACTCTCTTCTTTCACCCCAATCAAGAGGTTCTTTAGGTCTTTTTCACTTTCTGCCATTAGGGTAGTGTCATCTGAATATTTCAGGTTGTTGATGTTTCTCACAACAATTTTAATTCCAGCTTGTGATTCATCCATCCCTGCATTGTGCATTATGTATTCTGCATATAAGTTAAATAAGCAGGGTGACAAAATGCAACCTTGCCATACTCCTCTTCTGCACCCATGAGCAAACCTTCGCCAGTGTCCTGTCCTTTCCTGTCGCCCTAGCAATGTCGGCTGGCACTATTGGGGGAGCGTCTAAAACCTCAATTAGCAACACCTGGCGGTCCTTTTCCGCTCTCGCCTTCTGGGCGTCCGACAATGGCAAGGGGGATCTCGAAAGCGCCTGTACTCCAACTCATGTTGGTACGCGTTGAGGAAAATAGCCCATCGCAGCATTCTCGGGGACAGGATCTGCGGCGTGGGCTTGTGCGCCGTGAAAATCCCTAACAGCGGTTTGTGATCGGTCACGATTTTGAACGGGCGGCCATACAAAAAATCGTGAAATTTTTTGGTCCCCGATACGATTGCTAATGCTTCCCTGTCGGTTTGCGCGTAATTCCGCTCCGCTTGGGACAGGGACCTTGAGTAAAATGCTACCGGGGCCTCCCTGCCGTCCTCCAACACGTGGCAAAGCACCGCCCCCACCCCCACCGGGGATGCATCACAAACTAGGACCACAGGCCGTTTGGGGTCGAAATGCGTCAGGATTGCCTCAGATGTTAGGAGTTGCTTTAGCTCCTTGAACGCCCTCTCGTGCTCATCACCCCACATCCACGGCTCCTCCTTTTTCAGCAACCGATGGAGCGGTTCGGCCACGGACGCCTTCCGCGGGAGGAATGTATGGTAAAAATTAAGGAGCCCCAGGAAAGATTGCAGCTCGGTCTTGGATGTGGGGCGAGGGGCCTTTTTAATGGCTGCTACCTTGGATTTAGACGGCTTAATCCCCTCGGGTGTGATTCGGAACCCTAAAAACTCGACCTCTGTTTCGAAAAAAACACATTTATCCTTCCTCAATCTCAGCCCCGCTTTCTCGAACACGGTCAGTACCTTGTCCAACCTTTTCGCTAGTTCAGCCTCACTCCCCCCTGTTATCAACACGTCATCAAAATAAGGCAACACCCCCTCCAGCCCCTTTAGGAGGCGTTCCACGAGCGATTGAAAAAGACCGGGTGCCGAGTTCACGCCGAACTGTAACCGCGACACCTGGAACGCTCCCTTATGTGTAACTATCGTTTGTGCCGCGGCCGTGGCGGGGGTCACAGGAAGTTGCTGATAGGCTTGTGCCAAATCGAGCTTGGCGAAACACTTTCCCCCATTTAGCCTGGCCAAAAGGTGGCTTATCACTGGCACCGGGTATGCATTAGGGCGGATCGCCTTGTTAATTGTACACTTATAATCTGCGCAAATGCGCACCTCCCCGTTAGCCTTTAGAGCCGTTACAATTGGAGTTTCCCACTCCGCGGAATCAACAGGAATAAGAATCCCCTGGCCCACCAGTTTGTCCAATTCCGCCTCTATTTTGTCCTTGAGTGCAAACGGCACCCTGCGTGGTTTGAGTCTTATTGGGCGGACCTCCGGGTCTATGTCGAAAGCTACAGGGGGTCCCTTGAACTTTCCGAGTCCTTTCTCAAAAACGGCGGGATGCGCATCGCAAACCGCTTGTATTGGGTCCCCCCCCACGGTATGCACCCCCCCTATGAACAACCCTAAGGGCTGAAACCACTGTGTTCCCAGGAGGCTACAGCTTCCCCCTTTCAGGACAACTAGGGGCAGTTCCGCAGAATGTCTCTTAAAATTGACCCGAAACTTCCCAACCCCCAATACCGGAATGTTGTTTCCCTGTACGTCCCGTAGTGTGGACCTCAACGCTTTAAGCTTTGGCCGCACGTGGGGGTCGATTTTCAGGAACTCTTTCTGGGGAATTATGGAAAAGGAGGACCCCGAGTCAATTTCCATCTTAATAGGGGCCCCTTGTACTAATACCTCAACGAAGTAATGGGACTGTCCCGCGGACACGCTGAACACTGAGGCGTCGTCCTCGCTGCTGTCCGAGACGCGGCCCACGCCGTCCTGCTTCCTCGTGGTCTGGGCGCCATCTTTGGGCCTTGCTGGACGGTCCGGCCTGGCCGCGCGGTCTTGTGATTGCCTCCGGCCCTCTTTCCTCTTTCTGCACGCCTTGGCGATGTGCCCCCGACGGCCGCAGGTGTAACACTCGGCCTTCCTGAACGGGCATCTCGCGCGCTCGTGGGCCGCTCCGCAACCCTCGCAGCGTCGACCGCCCTTCCGGACCTTCTGGACCTCCTCGCCGTCGCTGCCTTCCGTAGACGACTTTGAGGCCCGCCGAGTCGCGTGCACCGACTGTCCGGCCTTCCCGTGCACCGAATTTTCCGCCTTGCCGGCTTTAGGACGCCACTCACGCCACTGATGCATCTCGTCCACTCCGGCATTCGTGGACTCTGCGGCTTCCGCGGCCTCTATGACTTCGGCCAGCGTGGGTGGCGGCTCCTTATTCATCAAGCTGCGCTGCACCTCCTTGTCTTTCAGGCCACATAACACGCCGTCCCTGAGGATCATCTCCAGGATGTCGCCCCATTTACAGGGGGCGGCGGCTATCCTCATGGCGGCCACGAATGCCTCAACCGACTCGTCTGGCGCTTGGACTCGCCTCCAAAACGCGCTCCGAGCGGGAAACATTGCCCTCGAGGGGCAGAACCGCTCTCGCAGCAGCTTCATGATGTCGCTCGCCTTAAAGTCGCTCACCTTCTTCGGAGCGATTATGCCCACCAGCGTCCGCTTGGTTTCCATCCCGAGCATTCTGGTGAGGATGGCCCTCTTCCTCTCCTCGTCGTCTTGTTTGACTCTGAGTTCCACCAGTGCCGCCTGGAAGTCCATCTCAAGCAGCTCCCAGTCTTGCGGTTTGGTGATGTTGAACCCGCTCTGTGCCCTGGCTGTTCCGTGGGGATCCATCATCCCACCTTCGTCGCCAATTTGGTGTATGCAAACCAAGACACGGGACACAGCCTCGGGCTGGGTTAACTCAGGTTTATTGCATCGTGGACAGAGGGAACATGAGGTAATGGCGGATCAATAGCTCTTTATATACAGCAGTAATACATTTGAACGTGGTGCCATGGTAGCCCATTGGCTACTGTCTGCGTGACGTCATTTCAGGTCACGCCCTTCTTGTCCAGGTGTAGGTAGTGGCGGGAAAACTTCCCGCGCTGTTGCCTTTGATGAGTTCGGACCAAGAGAGCTTGGACGCTCGCTGCTGCCAGCTGGTGGTCATTAGCTCGCGTCCTATTACAGGGCTTATATGATACAGCTGAAGGTTACATTGTTGCTATAGGCAAGGTTACATTGACTCAGATACATTTCAATCCATGTGTACAGTAAACCATCAGAACACAACAATAACCACAGGAGGAATTGGGTTATACTGTAGGAATGTTCAAATTATTCCCTTAGGTGTACCGTTGAGCCAACACAATTGTCCAGTTAAGTGAGAGAGGTGGGGAGAGAAATGTAAATAGAACAGAAACTCCCATGCTCAAGCCCATTTTGAGAACGCATACTGGGAGAATTGAATATGCCCATATCTTTTGAATTTTCGAGTATACTTAGAGAGCAGTATATGTCCATTCCATATGTATACCATACATTGGTAAAATGATATAATATCCAAGTCAGTTTCAAAGCTAAGTTCTTTTTAAAAGTGTCGTAAGTATTAACCTAAGGGTGTGTAGAAAAACAATTATCATTTGAATACATTTGATTCAAAGAAATACTAGTTCTTGCAACCATTGCTTTTGCATAGCATGCTATACATTTATCAATCAACACTCCAGTACAGGCTTCCTCAACCTTGGCCATCCAGCTGTTCTTAAACTTCAATTCCCAGAAGCCCTGATCAGCAGGAGTACTGACTTGGGCTTCTGGGAATTGAAGTCCAAGAACAACTGGAGGGCCAAGGTTGAGGAAGCCTGCTCCAGTATATTAGCATTTTTGCATTTTCGGTTACTAATACAGGGTTTCCCAACCTTGGGCCCCTCAGATGTTCTTAGACTTCAATTCCCAATTGCCCTGATCAGCAGGTGTGCTGACTTCGGCTTCTGGTAATTGAAGTACAAGAACACCTGGGTGCCAAGTTTGGGAAACCCTGTATAACAGTGGTGCCGAACTTTGGCATGCCAGGTGTTTATTTATTTTATTTATTTTTTGGACTTCAATTACCAGAAGCCCAAGTCAGCACTCCTGCTGATCAGGGCTTCTGGGAATTGAAGTTCAAGAACACCTGGAGTGCCAAGGTTTGCCAGCACTGCTGTATAACTTATGCAAAGCAATTTCATGTGTGGTTTGCCCCTTTTCTCAATGCCTCCATTTGCAGTCAAAAGCAACCATGTGTCACGATATCAGATTCGCCATCATCCCCAGCTCTGTAAAATCCAGCGTGATGAAGATGCTAAAAATTAGTATCTGTGTGTGACATTTTAACAGTCAAATAAACCTATGTCTTTGGTCTGTGCATAAACGCACCACTTCTTTTTTCCATCTTATTATTCATAATAATTATTTTCAAATATGACTAGAAGAAATTATTATGCTTTTGTTTCCTGTTCAGTTTTTGTATATCCACAATATTAATCTACTTAGAAAACAAGGGCAAAGTCCCTGAGCCTCAAAAAGAAACAATAGAGAAGTTTTAAAATACTGTACCTGGATAATAATATTGTCAAAGAAGTTAGCAATGGCAAACTAATGGAAGTTGTCAGCCTCAGAAATAAGGGAGAGAAGTTTAAGGCCCATGTTCAATCTACTCATTTACCTGGGATTAAGCATAATTGAACACCATGGGATTTCTTTCTGGGTGAAGATGAATTGGTATGTAAGGCTTTGCATTGTGATGAGACTTCTTCTCAATGACCTTTCAAGGATATCTCGCAATGTAGTTGCTCTGACTATAACTGTTTTGTAATTCATAAGATTCTGAATCTAAGTGAACAAATTTAGCCTATCCAAAATATAGAAAGAATCCTTTACAATCTACAGTTCCAGAATCTCTCACCTTACATGACCATGAGATTTTGAAAGTTGCAGTCCAAAAAGATAACTTTTCAAAACTCCCAGATGTCAGATCCATGTCATATTGACATCCATGGTTCTGAAATATCTGAAAGAATGTCCCTTGCATTTTCTCAGTTATTACTGTAAGTAATGTCCATGGAAATGTCAGCAAGGATTGCCTTCCATGAAGCAGAATTGTAGTTCTGAGATCATTTAATTTAATTTAATTGTTGGATTTCTATACCGCCCACTCGACCTATGCCACTCAGGGTGGTTCACAATCATAGGTCAAAACCAGCACCTTGAATTGCACCCTGAGGCAAACTGGTAACTAGCGCAGCTCCCGAAGCAGTGGTGAGGCATGGCCATAACATCCACACCCCATCACCACCCGGGCCGCAGCATTCTGGACCAGCTGCAGCCTCCAAATGGTCGTCAAGGGCAGCCCCATGTAGAGCACATTACAGTAGTCTAGTCTGGAGGTCACCAGAGTGTGAGGGACCATGTGCAAGGAGTCCCGGTCCAGGAGTGGGCACAACTGGCTAATCACCCAAAGTTGGGTGAAAGCCCTCCTGGCCACAGCTGCCACCTGTTCTTCTAGCAGCAGCCGCGAATCCAGGAGGACCCCCAAGTTGTGCACTGGGTCAGTCTGGGGCAAAATAGCCCAATCCAGAACCAAAGATGGTAGCTCCCGGGATAGCGCTGGGTCCCTTATCCTTGCTGGGATTCAGTTGTAGCCTGTTGGCCCCCAACATCCTCCAGACTTTGACTGCATCACTGGGGTCCCCACAAGCTGAGATGTACAACTGAGTGTCATCCGTGTACTGATGGTACCACACCCTGTGGGAATGGTGATCTCACCCAGCGGCTTCAAGTAGATGTTAAATAGGAGAGGAGAGAGTACCAAGCCCTAAGGCACCCCATATTTTAGGGGCCTAGGACTGGACCTCTCACTCTCCAACCACACCGACTGGGTCCGACCCCTCAAAATGAGGAAAACCAAGATAACATCATTAGATAACATTGGACCCAGGAATTAGAGGCTTTAGTGGGTAACTGTTAGGTATGTTTAAGTCTCCAGGTCTTCCTTAGAAATTTACGGTTTAAGAGAAAACATACACACCTAAAGTAATGTTTTGCTAATCAAATGCTAAAATTGTTACCAACTCTTTGTATTGCTTACATAAACACATGTAAGCAAATAATTATTATAAAATAACTTAGGCCTCTGATGATCTCCTGAAAAGAAACTAAAAACCTGGGTAACATCCCCCCCCCAATTCCCCACTTAGAGAGTTAGAGTATGAAAATATGTTTCAGAACTGGCAAGTGTACACGTCATAATACAATGATTATATGTGGTGGTATAAATATAAGTAACAATTAATCCTATATTTAAAATACAATATACAAATCCTCAAAGGAATCTTTGGTTCAGAAATATTTCTGATAGCTTCCTTGACTCAGTTCACAAACAGTCACGGTCAACTGCAGGATGGCTATTACTACTGGGGGGAAATTACCACTGCAATTGGTCATCACATGTTACAGTTCATCATGAAGGTGATTTATAGAGCTTCACATTTTTTTTAAAGCCACATGTGTAGAAACTACTGTTCAATCCCTGAGGTGTGCTGAAAAATATATCCTTAGAAATTTATTTCCCTGCTAGAGCTTTTCAGCTGCTGCTCTCTGACAGCGTGTCCCCTTAATATGAATATAATATTCTTTGGATCTATCTGTCTGTCTGTCTATCTACTTATCTACCTATCTATCACAGGGGTGACCAACCTATGGCCTGTGGGACAGACCTGACCCACTGCACCATTTCATGTGGCCCATGATGACGATGATGTACTGGAAGTGGAAGCGTCCATGACAGGCATAAAACATGCCTGCACAAATGCACTTGTGGCTGTTGCAAACAGCTGCAGATGCATGTTACAGCAGCATTTACAGCGGGAGAACCACATCACTGGACTGCTCAGCTGTCCAGAGGGCATGGTTAGACCCGTGACCTAAAAAGATTGGGAACCCCTGATCTAACAAATCTAAAATGAGTAGTTAAATGAATAAATGTATTGTAAACAGAAATTTCACATAATGATTTTTTCTTTATATACAAACAACAATAGTGATTTAACAAAACTAGATACTACAATTTGCACAACCTGTGTTCAATTCATCAACACCAAAGCAGCAGCAATATATATTTATTGATTGAAGTAAGGCATCCACAACATAGAGGAATCAACTCTACACATGCAGTCTCCAAAAGTCTAAAAGAAGGTGGGAAGGGCCTTCTCATCCTCCATGCTCCCCAGCTCTCTCATTCTTTATAATTCAAATCCTGAATCACAGCCCCTTCCTAGGATTCCCCCACCCATTTGGGTGAACCAAATAATCCATAGGGACTAGGAAAGCATTTCAACAGGAGATTCTGATGCATACCTGTCAACTTTTGGATTTGAAATCTGTGGGCGTGGCCAAATATAGCCATGTGACTTGCTGGGCTTTAGTCATGCCTGCCACATGGCCATGAAAAAGTCTGCAAACACAGACAGCACTGGCTCTTTGGATGTAAATGGAGATGAGCACTGCACCCTAGAGTTGGATACGACTGGCAGATTTTACTTTCTTAGGATCAAAGATCGCTGCAGATGGTGATTACAGCCATGAAATAAAAAGGCAACTGATGCTTGGGAAACAAGCTATAAGAAACCTGGGGAACATAGTTAAAAGTAGAGGCATCACCTTGCAAACAAAATATTGCATAGTCAAAGCAATGGTATTCCCAGTGGTAATGTATGGGTGTGAACACTGGACCATTAGAAAAGCTGAGTGCAGAAAAATAGATGACTTTGAAATGTGGTGTTAGAAATAGGTCAATCCTAGAAGAAATCAACCACGACTGCTCACTAAAGGTCAAATGTCAAATCGTAAAGATGACAAAGTACTTTGGACATCAAATGAGAAGAGAGGATTCACTTGAGAAAGCCTTGATGCTGGGAAAGGTGGAGGTCAAAAGAAGGGGATGGCCAAAAATAAGATGGTTAGATGGTATTGTAGAGGCACTGGGCACAAAGCTGTATGGGCCAAAGAACCCCTTTCCCATCTTCTTGGGGGACTTTTGTTTTGTTTTCTTTCTTGTTTACTCAGTGGCTTAAGCGACTAAGATGCTTACTGAGAGGCAGAAGGTCAGCAGTTCGATTCCCAAGTACTGCAGGACAGAATGAACTCCCGTCTTTGTCCCAGCTCCTGCCATCCTAGCAGTTTGAAAGCAAGAAATTGCAAGTAGATAAATAGGGATCACTTTGGTGGGAAGGTACCAGCGTTCTGTGCACTCTG
This sequence comes from Bradypodion pumilum, assembly GCA_035047305.1. Lineage (NCBI taxonomy): Eukaryota > Metazoa > Chordata > Lepidosauria > Squamata > Chamaeleonidae > Bradypodion > Bradypodion pumilum. Next base: position 431,723,340 of record JAWDJD010000001.1, read on the forward strand.
GTGTCTAGTCATGCCTGCCACATGACCACGGAAATGTCTGCAGACACAGACAATGCTGGCTCTTCGGCTTTGAAACAGAGATGAGCACTGAACCCTAGAGTTGGATACGAGTGGCTTTTGAGCAAAGGAACTCCCCCTCTCTCATATAGTGATCAGGCAACACCCCCCCCCCCCAATTAGGGTGGAGGAGCAATGGATTAATCCCCCCCTCTCTCTCATAGAGTGATCAAGCAAAAAAAAAAAAAAAACCCTCCCAAGTTAACTCTAGAACTCTAGAAATGAAATCCTCCAGCCAGGAGGCAGGGCAGAAACAGCTCAATAAAGCATGAGGTTGCCCCTGCATATATGAAATATATCGCTCACCTAGAGTAGACTCCTGCTCCCAGCAGCCAAAACGAAGCCTCCAGGACCATGTGGCTGGCAGGAAAGGGAAAGGGAAAACTACAGAATGCCCCCTCCCCTTCTCTCTCTCTCTTGCTCCTTCCACAAGCGAAAAGTCTGCCACACAGTGACCTCTGGCGGCTGAAAAAAATACTGCAGCTTAGCCTGTGAGGGCTCCGGTCATGATATTTTTTAAAAAAATAAGGGAAAATACGGGGAAATTAATAAAATGGGAGGGGGCGGGAAGAGGGGTAAAAAAAGGGGTTTTCCTGGTAAAAATGGAATAGTTTACAGGTATGCTCTGATGTGGAAATGAACCTAATGTGATATTACCACTATGTTTACCTACATTCCACAATAGACTCTGGAACATAATACAACATCCTTCCAGGAGGAACAAAAAGCATGGAAGGGAAAGGAAAAATCAGTGAATGTATTTGAACAAGACTCACATTAACCAGATGATGAGGTAAGAAAACTAGTACTTTTACAGAAAGAAATCTCTGTCTGGATTAGCATAATGTTGACAAAGAGTGAAATGTTTGTTTGACTTTCTTTACTCTTGCCAGTTCACAAAAACCACAATCCCTCTCAAATTTGCTTTGGGTCCCATGAGAAATATGGCAATATGCCATCTGTTCTTCTCAATACTCTTTCAAAATGCCTCCATCCCTTTTTGTTTATGGTTTGCAACCTCAAGAGTAATTTTAAAATAGTGGGAAAAATAAAGGAATGAATTTTGTTTCTAAGCTATTGCTCACTAAAACTTTCTGGGAAGTACCATGAATGTTTCTTTTTCTCTAGCTTTTGTGAGTAACTAGTATTTAGTTCACCGTCCTCCTCACTACCCAAGTACTAACTGAGCCTATCACACTTCATTCATTCATAATGCAAATATGAGACATAAATTTGGACAACTGCAGAGTCAGTGTTCACAAAGGTCCATCAATTGTTGAGATGTGCAACCAGAAATGGCAGGTGATTTTTCAGTCTTAGAGTAGGAACACTAAACATGTTGTATAAGTGGCATAAAGTGATCTAAAGTCAGATGAAAGTCAACATTTATTTTTCTTGCTGAGCTGTTTTACGAATGTCCTCATAGTGGAAGCAAAGTACTTAGACTGACCACTACAACCTAGGCTTACGTAACGACAATAATTACTTAGAAAAAAATTCAATGCTTCAGAATTGTATATGTGTGTGTGTTTTGACTGGTCAGCTAGAGTATATATCTACATAACTGGACTCTTGATAATCACCCAGGTGTTTGGTATCTGTGAGTAGTTAACTGGAGAGGGGTATAATTAGACAGACCGAAACACCCATTATCCAATCTTGCATGGTGTGACACTGAAACATAGGGTTAGTTCTACATATTCCCATTTGTCTTTTAACATGTCCATATTGTGTGAAAAGGGTTTAATTACTTTGTGTCTCCTCATCTTCAGCCAAATTTCCATTCTGCATTTTAGTTCATAGTTCATGTTTAATGAGATTTGTGAGAAAAGACAAAGGAGACTAAAACACCGTTGTGTCTTTGCACTGAAGCAAAAAAATTTAGTCATGAGAATTGAACAGATTAAGCAGCACAGTTTAGATGACATCAATGAGGAAAATCAGAAACTGGGATGATCAACTGTCATCATCGTGATCAAATAAACACATCAGCTGCATAGTGGTTTATATCCCTTTTGTAATGTGGCAGTCTGATCAAAGGAAGAACAGTGCCATGAAATAACATCATTTATTAACATCTTGGGTTATGGGCTATATTTTTTATGAACCCAGATCACATCCTTACTAAACTGCTCATGAATCTTGGTTGAAGCTTTTAAAAGCTTGTTGTACTTTTGAGATTAATAATGATGGCAATACAGATTACCAGTACTAAGACCTCGTGCTCCTGTCCCAATGGCCTAGAAGAAATCTTGATATAAACCAGTTAGTTCTGCCACTGTTGTTATTGCTGTATATGTTATTTTGTTTTGTTTTGATTATAGACCCTGTGTACCAAGTATACATTGCCACACAGTCTCTTCCCACTTGAGTATGCCATGCCTGTGATTTAAGAAACCACTGAATACTTAATGTGTGGTCTATATATATATATATATTGCTTCCATTGTATTTGCTATCCCATTTTGCTCAAAGTTATTAGTTAATTTCAATATAAAAAATGTATCTCATTTGGATGAATGCTACATGATTATTATTTATTTGAACTTCTATCCTGCCCTCTTGCCCGAGGGCAAATTAGGGCAGCGCATAATCACATAAAAATATTAAAAGCCCCATAAAAAACAGGAATAAAAGACTCTTTAAAAACCATCCCATATCTAAAAAAGACCCTCCCCTCCCCACACTCAGTAAGAGGGACATAAACTCAACAGAGCCAACAAGTGGGAGTCAACACCCTGTCAGCCCCCAAGACTTTCCCTGCCAGCCAGGTTTTCAACCCTTTCCTAAAAGTCAGCAATTCTGACTGAGATCCCCAGAAAAACAAATATAGCAAAACCTGGTGTATGACCAAACTGTACTTAAGAAATATAACATGTTATGTCTTTTCTTTCATTCTTACAAATCTTTGCATCTAGATGCCATATATTACCACACTCCTTCTCTATTGATAGTGTCTATATAAATACTCTGCTTACTACAGTTGAGTCATATAAAACCTCTTAGTGTGGCACAATAGGCAGATGAAGAACGTGCAAAAGTTAGATGTGAACTACAAATATATTACTTGGATTTCTCTGGGAATGTAATGGAGTCTCACGGTTGATGCTTCATGATCTAGTCTAGACTATGTGGACAAAGAAAGAACATGTATTCCATTTCAAACTGAATTAGAGAGAAAAAATAGGAAAGTGTGCTTGACAGAAGTCCACATTTTTCTACACAATTCAGATCCAGTAAAAGGTATTACCTTATTTTTCCCCCAATGCTTTTTATACTGTAAGATCACGTAGAGATATGTGATCATCTTTGTCACAGGAAGTGAATTGCTGCTATCTTATTTAAAAAACCAACTCTTTGTGAATTTCCAGCTGATAGCCTTCTATCAGACACTTCTGACTTATTTCTAAAACCTGGTGGCAACTCCAAATTTCCCAGTTATAATTCTATTAGAAAATGTCACCATTTTTATCAACATTCTTTGGGTTTCCCTTAAATTGCTGTAGATATTTTGTTCTAAAACAATCCTATAAACCTAACTGAAATATTGCCTTAGATGAACTCGAGCAGCAATTCTGATTTCCTCTATATAATCAAAATGACTAAATCAGAGTTTGTTACAACCTCATTCGCATAGATATCAAGCATATACTTCAGGCATATAATAGCCCTATTCTTATGGATCAGTGCAGATGTTTTATAGCAGTACAATAAGAGCATAAAATATTACATCAGATCTATAATTTCCAAAAAAATTCTAGCTAGCACAGCTAGGAGAATCTGGGAGCTAATTTTTTTCTGGAACTAAATTTTCCAGGTTCTGAGCATAATAAATTATTGAGGTGGCAGTGCAATAATCCTGAAGTAGTTTAAGGTAAAGGTCGCCCTTGCTCGAAAGCCAGTTGTATCTGACTCTAGTGTTCAGATCTGTTTATAGCCAAAGAGCCAGCACTGTCTGCATCTCCAGACATTTCCATAGGCATGTGGCAGGCATGACTAAACACTGGAGTGTTTACCTTCCCACCAAAATGGTACCTATTTATCTACTTGCAATGTCTTGCTTTTGAACTGCTAGATTGGCAAGAGCTGGGACAGCAATGGAAGCTCACTCCATCATCCAGCACTTGGGTCTCAAATTGCTGACCTGCCAGCCTGCCAGTCATCAAGTTCAGCATCTTAACCACTAAGCCACCACAGTCCATCAAGTAGTTCAGTCTCCAGTTTATTGGCAGGAATATACCTTTCACTAATTCAGATCAGTTTCATGCAGCTCTGTGTTGTTTACTTGGACTGCCATCAAATCACCATATTTGTCTCAGATATTTTTCTTTTCCCCCACATCACAAGCTACCTGAGTGTTTTAACTAGATTGAAGGTGAGATCCTTTGCATCTAAAACATGTGCTGCACTACTGCACCATGTCCTTCCCCTGAGCAATGGTGGCAGCTCCATCAGGAAGAGGGATGTTTCTCAGTCCGGGTCAATCCACTCCTGCCTGCCTATTTCCAAGAGGCAGCAAATCAATACATCTGTTGCCCTCCTCCTGGGCGCAGGTGCAAATGTTTGCTTACTTGCTTGCCAGGATGTGTGTGTGTGTGTGTGTGTGTGTGTGTGTGTGTGTGTGTGTGTGTGTGTGTGTGTGTGTGTGTGTGTAAATCCCTATTTTGGCCCTTGGCCCGGCTTGATAACCCAGTTCCACCCAGCTGTGCTATGCTTTCTATCTTGCTAACCATAATGGACTCCAGCTACCACTATTCCCAAAGAGAAAGGCATGAATGTGACAGATATACATCCCATTGTTAGCTCTTGGCTTCAGTTTCATACTGGCAGGGATCATACCTTGTCTTTTAGTCTGAACCTTTCAGAAACTAGTCAACAAGCAAAACCTCATTCCCAAATTAGAACAAGCATATTGTGGCACAATGGTTAAGCTGCAATACCAACTGCTGATATTATGAGTTTGATTCTAAGAGGATCAATGTTGACTCAGCCATCTATCTTTCCAAGGTCAGCAAAATAAGTACCTAGCATATTAGGGGGGAGGGGTGTAGGTTAATTACATTGTGAACCTTCCAGAGAGTGCTCTAAATGCTAGGGGTTGGTATATAAGAGTAATTGCAATTTCAAAGTTTGGACTAAAACCTGTAGATTTCCTGTTTCTACAACTTGTTGTCACCATCTTCCATTAATATCTGAATTAATGTTAGGCATTGAAGTTGGTTCTAACTTTTAGTAGGGTTCTGCATGTTAATCTATGGTATACTGTCCCATACATTTGGGATGATACATCCTAGAAATATGAAAGCATGGAAGTGCTAGTTTTGGTTTAATAAAACTTCCCAATTCTTTCCAGGTTGCACATTTACAGTAACATATGAAAAGAAGTAATATTGGTGGGAACTGATATGTAAATTGTATCTCTTGAGAGTTTTTCAAGCCTTGTGAAGTTGTCACTAAGTCCAAATAGATCTCTTTCAAGTACAGCAAAATCCCAACTTACATATGACTCGAGTTACATAACATTCGACTTACATAATGATTTGGTGCTAAAACCTTGTGCCGATTTACATGATTTCCTATGGGTTTGCTTTGAGTTACATAAAGATTCTTTCCCCTATGGGTTTATTTTGAGTTGCGTACAAAATCATTTCCCTATGGGTTTGCTTAGAACATAAGAACATAAGAACAGCCTTGCTGGAACAGGCCACAGCCCATCTAGTCCAGCATTCTGTCTCACACAGTGGCTCACCATTTTCTTCAGGGTATTCCCAAGCAGATGCCTTCACCTGCTTAGGATTCCCTGGAAATGATATTGAGAGATATCCTGCCTATCTCTCCAACCCGGAGGTTGTCCTTAAGTATCCATAATTATAGCCATTGATACTCTTGTCCTCCATGAACTTGTCTAATCCTTTCTTAAAGCTGTCAAGACTGACAGCTGTCACCACTTCTTCTGGCAGGGAGTTCCATAGACCAGTAATCCTCTGGGTGAAAAAGTACTTTCTCTTATTTGTTTGAGAACTAGTACCCAAAAGTTTCATCGAGTGTCCCCTAGTTCTAGTGTTATGCGATAGGGAAAACAGTTTTTCCTTATCTACTTTGTCCACACCGTGCATGATTTTATAAACTTCAATCAGGTCACCTCTTAGACGTCGTCGTTCAAGAGTGAAGAGGCCCAACCGTTGCAGCCTCAGATGGTAAGGAAGGTGTTCCAGTCCCCTAATCATTCTGGTTGCCCTCCTCTGCACTTTTTCCAGCTCCATAATATCCTTCTGGAGGTATGGCGACCAGAACTGTACACAGTATTCCAGATGGGCCCTCACCATAGATTTATAAAGAGGCAAAATGACACTTGCTGACTTATTTTCTATACCCTTCCTAATGATCCCTAGCATTGAGTTTGCTTTTTTCACTGCTGAGGCACACTGGGTTGACACCTTCATTGAGTTGTCCACCAGGACACCAAGGTCCCTTTCCTGGTTTGTCGCAGAGAGTTCAGACCCCATCAGTTTATAAATGTAATTGGGGTTCTTTGCCCCAACATGCATCACTCTGCACTTACTAATGTTGAAACTCATTTGCCACTGTTTTGCCCACTCCCCCAGTGTCGATAGATCCCTCTGGAGCTCCTCACAATCTCTCACAGTTTTCACTACCCTGTATGTCGTCAGCAAATTTGGCTACCTTGCTTTTTACTCCTACCTCTAGATCATTTATGAAGAGGTTGAAAAGCAGGGGTCCCAGTACTGAACCTTGGGGGACCCCACTCTTTACTTCCCTCCACTTGGAGAAGTGTCCATTTAGTGCTACCCTCTGTTTCCTGTCCCTTAGCCAGTTGCTGATCCAGGACAAGACTTGTCCCTTTATTCCATGACTGGTAACTTTATTCAAGAGCCTTTGGTGTGGGACCTTGTCAAAAGCCTTCTGAAAGTCCAGATAAACAATGTCAACTGGATCCCCCTTATCCACATGCTTGTTGACACTCTCAAAAAATTCCAACAGATTAGTGAGGCATGATTTGCCCTTGCAAAAGCCATGTTGGCTCTCCTTTAGCAGCGCCTTCTCTTCTATGTGCCTATTAATTCTATCTTTTAGGATGGTTTCCATCACTTTACCTGGGACACATGTCAAACTGACAGGTCGGTAATTTCCTGGATCCCCCCTGGATCCTTTTTTGAGAATTGGTGTTACATTCGCTACCTTCCAGTCATCAGGCACAAAGCCTGATTTGAGGGAAAGATTATATATTTTGGCTAGGAGATCAGCAATTTCATCTTTAAGTTCCCTGAGAACTCGTGGATGGATGCCATCTGGTCCTGGTGATTTGTTAGTGTTTAGTTTAACAAGACATGCAAGGACCTCCTCCCTGGTTATTTCTATCTGGCTTAATTCTTCGGTTTCCCTCCCTACGAAGATAGGCTCTGTTTTGGGCATGTGGCCTCTGTCTTCTTCAGTGAATACTGAAGCAAAGAATTCATTGAGTCTCTCTGCAAACTCTGTTTCCTCTTTAATAACCCCTTGCCTTCCATTGTCATCTAATGGTCCAATGGCCTTCCTAGTTGGGTTCTTACTTCTAATGTACTTAAAGAAGTCTTTGTTATTTCTCTGAGTATTCTTAGCTATACGCTCCTCAAAGTCTTGCTTTGCTTTCCTGATTGTTGCCTTGCATTTGTTCTGCCAGAATTTATGTTTCTGCCTGCTGTCCTCATTTGGACAAGCCTTCCATCTTCTAAATGAGCTTTTCTTGCTCTTGATCACTTCCCGAACAGCTCCTGTAAGCCACATCGGAGTCCTCTTGGACCTGGCAGTGCCCTTTTTCCTTTTGGGTATGCATTCCAATTGAGCCTCTGTTATTGTTTTTGTAAACAGCCTCCATGCCTCTTGGAGTGTTTGGACTCTCTCCATTTTCCCTTTCAGCTTCTTTTTTACTAGTTTCCTCAACTTTGGGAAATTTCCTTTTTGAAAATTTAAGGTCTCTGTGTTAGATTTTATCAGTGACTTGCGGTCTATGATCAAGTTAAACATAATTGAGTTGTGGTCACTGTTCCCTATTGGATCAGTCACATTAACATCTTGCACCAGATCCTGAGTATTACTCAGGATCAAGTCAAGGATTCTTACATAACAAAATCATTTTTCCTATGTGTTTGCTTCGCGTTACATAAAGATTCTTCTCCCTATGGGTTTGTTTTGAGTTACGTAAAAAAAACATTTCCCTATAAAAAATTTATTTTTCCTATGGGTTTGCTTCGAGTTACATGAAAAACTGATTTAAGCAAAAGTCTATGGAATGGACTCCCCCCCCCCAATAAGTAGGGGTTTTACTGTACTAGTAAGTGTAACATGCTGGGTTTCAGCTTGATGTTTTTTGTTTGTTCACATTCCATCAAACAGACCAAGAAATAAAATGAAAACAGTCAAGATGCTGTGCAGTGTATTGTTTTCTTTTTCTAATCTCCAGAGGGGAAAATGTTTTTAATTAACTGTCTGTACAAGTTTGCTCCTTAAAGTCAAATGAGCGAGAGGTCTTTTTGACAAGCCATCACCACCATTTCTTCTTTTAGGAGTTTGAAATAAAATACACAACACTTTAATAATAAACAGGAGAGAAATATTTATACTAGCAAAAGCTATGTATTCTCCAGTTTTTAATATAACATCCTGGCATGCCTCTGAAATGCATGCCTGGCTTCCTTCTGAAGCAAATACTAATTTCCATTGAAATATTAAGGGATCTCAAGATAGACAAAGAGATGCTGTTCTTCTCCTGGATGGACTCTATGAAGAGCAAGGCTATTACAGGGTGCAACAAACTTCCTGTTATAAAGCAGTGTTTATTTCCATTGAGATATTCTTGGTACTAGAACAGAGCAATGAATGTGTCCCTGGACTGGCTATATCTCTTGCTAAACTTTCTTTAAGGAAGACCCGAATTGCAAGAGCAGTAATAATGCACAGCTGTTAGGATTCACTTACTGTAAATATTACTGCTGCTTAATTAGTATCTAATTGCAAATTAAATTAAAATTTGTCCTGCTTCTTGTGAAGGGCAATCTGGAAAAAAACAAAACAAGCCCATTAAGAAACCATTCTGAAGCTACTGTTCACTATAAGACAGCTATTTTATTATTTATTTAGAGTTATACCCTGCCCATCTAACTGAAACAGCCTAGATAGTCTGATACAGACATACAACATAAGACAGCTAGCCTATTTACCACACTATCTTCAATTCTGACTGGCTGCATCCATGCTACACCATTTGATTGTACGTTTGTTGGATGTGACTTGTATCCGAGTATACATGTTTTACTGAAAATCATTTTCAGGAAAAATGCCATTAGTGTGAATTTGTTTAAGGTGGATCCCAGTTTGCCATAAAGGGACTCACACACTGTGATCACAGAGCCATCTCCTGTTGCACATACGAAATGAGACATGCAGGATTTAACACCGGGACTGCAATGGACTGCCACAGTCTTGAGGATAATAACAAAGTGCACCTTCACAGCCAGTCCATCTGGCATGGCCTCTTCTGCCTCCATGGCCATTGGGAATTACAACAGGGAAATGGTTCCTCATTGCATATTAACTGAAGTTGTTATCTTCTGTAGAATGTTGGGATCTGTGTACAGTTCTGGTTGCCATACCTCCAGAAGGATATTATGGAGCTGGAAAAAGTGCAGAGGAGGGCAACCAAAATGATTAGGGTACTGGAACACCTTCCTTACCATCTGAGGCTGCAACAGCTGGGCCTCTTCACTCTTGAATGATGGTGTCTAAAAGGTGACCTGATTGAAATTTATAAAATCATGCACGGTGTGGACAAAGTAGATAAGGAAAAACTGTTTTTCCTATCACACAACACTAGAACTAGGGGGCACTCCATGAAACTTTTGGGTACTAGTTCTCAAACAAAAAAGAGAAAGTACATTTTCACTCAGAGGATCACTGGTCTATGGAATTCCCTGCCAGAAGAAGTGGTGACAGTTGTCAGTCTTGACAGCTTTAAGAAAGGATTAGACAAGTTCATGGAGGACAAGGGTGTCAATTGCTATAATTATGGATACCTAAGGACAATCTCCGGGTTGGAGAGATAGGCAGGATATCTCTCAATGCCATTTCCAGGGAATCCTAAACAGGTGAAGGCATCTGCTTGGGAATACCCTGAAGCAAATGGTGAGCCACTGTGTGAGACAGAATGCTGGACTGGATGGGCTCTGGCCTGTTCCAGCAAGGCTGTTCTTATGTTCTTATGTTTGATGATTATTTTTGCCAGAGAGTCTTAGTATGCCCAGTGGAATAAATGCACTGCAACAGAAAATTCTAAACACACCAACAAATTTGAGATCTCAGGTTTCCATAGGATGGAGCTATAAGAGATAAAATGGAGTGAACCTGCTATAATGGTGCAATACAAATGTTCGGCTGTAGAATGGATTTGTATGATATTTTGTTTATAGAAGGTCACTAAATATTTGTTAGTCACAATAGGAATTTCCTTTAACTAATTGAATAGGTTCAGGTCTATTAGCATAATCCAAGCTGTTTTAGCAATCAGGTGATTTATTTAACACATTTCTATATCAAATCTTCATTTAATCTGATTCCAAGGTAGTTTATGGCAATTGAGATAATAGATTAATTAAAACCTAACACATGGGATGGGTGCATCTGGCAAGAGTTGGTTTCTCTCAATTGATTTTTTCTTTTGCTTTTAAAAATCATGTTCTATTAGTCCCATATATCAGGTCATTCAAAATAATAATAATAATGAAATGGAACTCCAACCCATCTCCATCAGCCTATGCAACAGTTGTTTCTCTTGTGGAGAAGACCACTCTGTATTTGCATGTCATGTTATTGATGAGAAATATGTCAGAAAGAAGAAGTGGCAACCTGGTCTGAGGTTGAAAAGCCCTGCAGACACAGAGGGTGGGTAGCAAGAGAGGACTCTGGCCACTGCCCTGCGAGTCCTCCGTCCCCTTTCCCACCTGGCCAGAGGTTAAAAAGCCCTGCAGCCACAGAGAGTGGCCAGCAAGAGAGGACTCTGGCCACCACCCTGTGAAACCTCTAGCCATTTTCCACCTGGCCTAATAAGACCTCCGACAGTTGTGGCAGCAGAGGCGCCTCCATCTCCATCCCAGCTGTGGCCAGGCCAGCATCAAGTGTGGTGGGACCATCATTGGTTGAGCCACGGTGGAGTGGGAGCTTCGGAGCTGTGGAATGGTGGCTTAGCCACACAGGGGCAGGGACCTTGGTGTGGTGGAGTCTCATGCTCCCTTTGCTCCCTGGTTCTGTGGACTTGGCCATGGACATGGCTGCTGGGGCGTGGGGCCAGACATCACCCCCTGCCCAGCCTAGACTTTGGACTCTGAGGCCTGGACTCTTGTGGCCAAATTCTTGTTTTGGGATGTTTTGACTTAGGTGACTTTTATTATTGCATGCTAACTGTATTCTGCTAATTGTATCTTGTTCTCTAGTATATGCTAATTGTATCTTGTTTTATATTGTATTGGATGTGATATTGTTGTTAGCCGCCCTGAGTCACATCTGCAAGTGGGCGGCATATAAGTCAAAATTAATAATAATAGTTAATAATAACATTAATTTAGGTTTTAGCCAGTATCTCTACTGATTGCCAGGTGATGTATGCTCTGTTCATTATATCTTTATTCTTGCTATGATTACCTTACTGTGCATTACCTTTGGCTGTTTTGACTTTAGCTGCTGGAATTTGCCTGCTTGTTTGGTGTTCAATAACCATACTAGTTAGATCAGTGGTGCCCAAACGTTTTGTTGTTGTCCGGTCCTGCCCCCGACACACAGCTGTGGGAGCCAGAGGCGGGCTGCTCTCGCTGCTGACAGTTTTGACGTCAGCAGCGGCGGCGGCGGCAGTGATTGTGCTTTGTCCAGGCTGCTCTGAGCAGCCTCTGGGGCAGTCCCATCCACTCTGCATCCTTTGCCAAAGCCGATCACCGCATTGGGGAAAACTTCAGAGCCTCCTTTGTTTCAAAATTCGCAGCACTAGAAGGGTAAACCTGGTGCACTGTGGTGATGTCATCCCGGGCACACCATTGGGCTCTCCTAGCGCCATGGATTTTGAAACAGAGGAGGCTCTGAAGATTTCCCCAATGCAACGATCAGCTTTGGCAAAGGCTGCAGAGGGGATGGGACCAACCCAGAGGCTGCTTGGAGTATCCCAGACAAAGTGCAATCTCCACCATCCCCACTGCTGCTGCTGATGTCAAGCGGTGGGGGCAGGTGGGGGGTGGTCCACGGTGAGCCCGGGTGCTCACCAAAGGCCACATTAATGATATGCAGGGGCCTAATTGGGTCCATGGGCCGTAGTTTGGGCACTCGAGTTAGATGAGTGGTTCCCAACATGGGGCACACACACCACAGGGGGACTTCAATTCCCAGAAGCCTAAGTCAGCCCATTGGCTGGTCAGTGCTTTGGGGAATTGACTTAGGCTTCTGGAAATTGAAGTACAAAAACCAAAAGTTGGAAAACATAGTTAGATGCTGAATTGTTGGAGCACTCTCATGTGACTTATGTTACACTCAGACAGGACGTTGTTTCTTTACTGACAGTAGCATTTTTTCTGGAATCTCCTTAACTGGGTCACATATTATGCCGAGTATTGGCAGTGGTAAATAACCTGACTCCTTAAAGGGGCTAACCACTATAGGCGGATGAGCCCCTTTAGGTGGAGTGGTGGCCCCCTCAGAGGAGGAAATGTTACTGGAATTGCCAGCTACTGCCCAATGGCAAATTGAGTGGAGGAGGAACCACTTCACTATTCCCAAAGGTCATGGAGGCAGAAGAGGCCATGCCAGATGGACTGGCTGTGAAAGCGCACCTTGTCTATATCCTCAATGCTGCAGCAGTCCATTGCAGTCCCAGCATCAAATCCTGCATGTCTCATTTCATATGTGCTGCAGGAGATGGCTCTGTGATCACAGTGTGTCAGTCCCTTTATGGCAAGCTGGGATCCACCTTAAACAAATTCACACCAATGGCATTTTTCCTGAAAATGATTTTTAGGAAAAATGTAAACTCAAACACAATTAGTCGCCGCCACTGGGTCACATATTGGTGATGCACTTCTTGCTACTTGGAACTTTTCCTGTCTGTGAACAGAATGCCTTGAAATCTCAAGGAATGGGCTGCTTCTAACCTAATCAGGGAGGACAGTTTGTGGACCCTCTGATGCTGGTGGATCTCAACTCCCAGCTTTTTCCACCACTGTCCATGATGCCTAGGACTGGTGTAAGTTATAGTTCAGCCATAGATGAATGGTCACACTTTTCCAACTCCAGTTTATATTGAGCAGACTAGGTTACAAAAACAATTGTTAGATTAAAAAGATGTTCTGTGTGTGAGAGAGAGTGTGTGTGCATGAGAGAGTGAGTGAGTGAGAGAGAGAGAGAGAGAGAGAGAGAGAGTATACTGGGAATTCAATGCACACAAATATTCAATAAAAGAAATCTGAGCTCAGCATTGAGGTTGAATTACCTTCTTTAAATTAAATAATATTGAATGAATATTTTGCAGATATGATAACAAAGGTATATTTACCATCCTCTACACAGCAACATAATGCAAGGAGGTCTGAATAGAAAATGTATGTTTCTCATCCTCCCATTTCTGTTAGCTTCTCAAGATACTTAGTTTATCTGATATAGATTTTCCCCTGGAGGGATAAAGTCATATGAAGGTTTGAGAAAGTCACAGAGATTTTTTTCCCTTCTCTGAGATTAGGTGGTTTATCATGTGAATGTTCAAACTCATTCTGGCAGATTCAATTTTGTTTTCACAACTATGTATAGTTTATTGAAACATTAAGCTTGCAATCTCATGCACATTTACCAGAGGGGTTAAATCCCAGATCTACCAAAATCATCCTGATATGTAATACAGTGGTTACTTTTGGATATAATCTAGCACACACAACTGTGTGTGTGTGTGTGCGCGCGTGCGTGCTTGAGAGAGAGAGAGAATGATTTTAACTCTGTTCTTTGCAATTAAACAGAAATATATTTCATAGCATGTATTAAACAACTGAAAAGTAAAGAGGTGGTGGCATATATATATATATATATATATATATATATATATATATATATATATATATATATATATATATATATATATATATATATATATATATATATATATATATATATATATATATATATATATATATATATATATATATATATATATATATATATATATATAATTTTCAACAATAATACAACTTAAAAAACAATTATAAATAAAAATACAAACAACAAACAACAAACGTACAAATACAATATAATATATAAATGGAAAGAAAGAAGAAAAACATAAAAATACAATTAAATTACAACTTAGTAATATAGCACCTTCCCTTTTCTTCCATACATCTTTGATTATATTTCCAAAATTTTTAGTACATTATAACACTCTTGCAATTATCCTAATACTGTATACATATCCAAACTCACTTTTTATACTCCTCAATTTAATATAACTACTAAGTCAAAATAAAAATACAATAATAAAAATGCAATAAACAGTTTTCACAATATACACCCAGTGTTTTATATAATGGAGTGTCACAGTTGTTTTTCTATTCCCAAAAACTCATTTGATCTGGTACTGGTCTATTCCCTTCATCCCCCTTCAATGAGTAACCACAAATAATTGCCATATTTTCCAAAATCTATTTTAACTATACCCTTTTTCTTATTCATCTCCCATGTTAGCTTTTCATTCAATGCGAGATCCCACATCTCCTTGTACCATTCTTCTATTTTCAAAATTACTTCATTTTTCCAATTCCTAGCAATGCACTGTCTACCCGTTGTCAACATTATCGACATTAACTCCTTTTTATCCTTATTTAAATTCATATTTTCCACATCTGTCAACAAAAGCCCCAATTTAAGTCTCATGCCCATAATAGCACAAATCTCTTTCTCAATTTTCCCCAAAAAATATTTTACCACGTTACAACCCCACCACATATGTTTATATGTTCCCAGTGTATCCTTACATCTCTAACACATTTTATCTTTATTGTTATCTATCTGATGTAACCTCACTGGGGTCAAGTACAATTTCCACAACATTTTATAGTTATGTTCTTTCATTCTAACAGACATAGTTCTCATAATCCTTTTCTTCTATTTATTTTTCCAAACCTCATCTGCAATCTTTATTTTCAAATCTTGTTCCCAATTTGTTTTTAACGCTTCTTGTTGATTACCATTTTTATTTAACATTATATATATATTGCTTACTAAGACCTTAATTCCCCTTTCTCACTTTCTTATCTTTAATATCAATTCTTCAAAATTAGTCTTACCTCTTTCTAAACTGGCTTACCTCAAATATTTACTATTCCACTTATTTACCAACACTATCTGGAGCCAGTTCAGCCTCAACTGTGCATATAAGTCTGCTTTTGCAGGCGCACCCCCCAAAGAAATACTCAGACACCGGTATATGGATAAAGGCATCGGGCCACTTTTATTGAATAATGCCCTAGTCCGAATTATAACTTTCAATTGGTGCAATCATCCAATTGTAATTCTTTAAGGCAAGCAGGCCGCAGTAACACTGGTAAGGTTCCTCCCAAAATGCCAATGGCAATTGGCTACATGTAACTATTTGAATCAATTTGTTTGTTGACACAAACAAATTGTTGACCGGAGTCAATAAACTATCTACTGACCCCACCCTATGACGTGTATCCGTTAAATATCAAGGTGATGCAGACTGTAAAGCTCCTGCCATCACCCCTTGCCTGGTTCGCCCTTGACCAGCCAAACCTATTTCCTCTGTACCTGTCTACGTGTTGGCCAGTCAATTGCGAACCTGCCAGATACCTATGGGTCATAAATCTTTACCTTGCCAGTGCTACCTGGCAAAAGTGACCAAAGTCAACTTACCCCCTTTCTCAAACACTAGCAACAGTGTGGGATG
This sequence comes from Bradypodion pumilum, assembly GCA_035047305.1. NCBI lineage: Eukaryota > Metazoa > Chordata > Lepidosauria > Squamata > Chamaeleonidae > Bradypodion > Bradypodion pumilum. The sequence continues at coordinate 431,739,376 of JAWDJD010000001.1, forward strand.
GGCAAAAAAGCAAGAACCGAAGAGCCAATTGTAGGTTCAAGCCAAAAATTACCACCCAGCCCCGAAGCGACCAAAAATCACACTGTTAACTAGGGAGGGGGTGGAGGGGAAAACTTCTCCGCTCCATTGCATTTCTAAAATGGCAGCTCGGCTGCCTCGTGGCCACCCCTTTTATAGAGGGGTGGCCACGCCCCCTAACTCACCCAGATGTCTGAGTCCGGGGGGGGGCTGCAAAGAGCGCAGAGGCCATTTTGGCACCGCGCTTTCATTGCAGGCGCACCCCACAAAGAAAGACTCAGACACTGGTATATGGATAAAGGCATCGGGCCACTTTTAATGAATAATGCCCTAGTCCGAATTATAACTTTAAATTGGTGTAATCATCCAATTGTAATTCTTTAAGGCAAGCAGGCTGCAGTAACACTGGTAAGGTTCCTCCCAAAATGCCAATGGCAATTGGCTACATGTAACTATTTGTATCAATTTGTTTGTTGACACAAACAAATTGTTGACCGGAGTCAATAAACTATCTACTGACCCCACCCTATGACGTGTATCCGTTAAATATCGAGGTGATGCAGGCTGTGAAGCTCCTGACATCACCCCTTGCCTGGTTCGCCCTTGACCGGCCAAACCTATTTCCCCTGTACCTGTCTACGTGTTGGGCAGTCAATTGCGAACCTGCCGGATACCTATGGGTCATAAATCTTTACCTTACCAGTGCTACCCGCCACACGGGGAGGCATCCATGATGACTCACCGCTCCCCCCCCCCCGACCGTCAGCTCGGTCACCAGGCCTGCTTGCATATCCTCAAGAAAGAGGTTCATACCTCTGGCTGACAAGTGGACCCCATCTCCTGCATAGAGATCATAATCCTGCAAGACTATCCTAGGGTGCCGGATGGCTGTCCCCAAGCCCTTGTCTGCCAAGAACCGGGCAACAGCCCTGTTCACCAAGCGGTGAGCGCGGTCAAGGGCACGGAGGTCAACACCTCCTATGTAAGTATGTCGCACCGCCATGTCCGACCTTAGCAGCCACGTGGACGGCCATACGTAATGCAAATAGGCTAGGTCCCTGCAAATCATGAACTTTAAAGAGAGGCCAGTGACCTGGGCAAGGTCATTGCCACTGAGATGCAGGATGAGGACATCAGGCGGTCCAGCATCCCTGATGGAAAACAGGAATGGCAACAGTTCCCACCATTTCATACCGCGCTTACCGTACCATCGCAAACGTGCGGTTGCATGTAGCCCGAGATGGGGTCCCCACTCTGTCGCTGCAGCATACTGCGCTGCCCAGTGCACGTAACTGTGGCCCACCAGCCATACTGCCATCGGTGTGCGGGGACACACAGGGTCTGTAAAAGAAGGAAAAAAGGAATAATGACATAACTGGTACTCACACATGGAGGGGGCGTACGTACAATGCAAAGTGCATGGATCCCCACCTACCCAATCTGCGTATATCAGCCCCAGAGTACCCAAATGCAGCTGCAGTAGAAGCGGTGCCTATCCTAAATGAATGGGTGCCGTAATGAGCCCCAGGGAGGCCCACACTGGTAAATGCCATGCCGGTCACCCTCCAAAACTGGAATTTAGTAAGGGGAGACCCATCCTGGTGGCAGAAAAATGGGCCAGGGTGGGTACCACGCTCTGCCAAAAACTCATGTAGGACACCAAACGGACAGATGTCTTCAATGGAACATCGTAGCAGTCTGACTCCACTGCCTACGCCTTGCTGATCAACCTTTGAGGACCGTATCCTCAACTGAGCCCACTCTTGAGTAACATAGACATTGTCGAGTTCCAGTGCCCTACGAGACACATCCGCCTTAGACAGTGGTACCAACTCACTGATGCAGAGCACTCCAAAGAATGCTACAGTGGTAGCTGCATGAAAAAGAGCCACCTCATACCTATCATAGCATAAGTTATGCCAGCCTTGTGCAAGGTGGGTAAGAACCTCTGGTGAAATCGGGTGACGTGTGTCCTGGCGGCGGCCACGTTCACATGTCCACCCTTCCAAAACATGACGTATGCGGAAATCGTTCACGCAGTCAGCGAAGGCCCGCACCTTGGCCATAAATGCCAGTGCCGAAAGCCTAGAGGCTATCGTACGGGGGGGCCAGCCCATGACCGTGAAGATAAACCATGTATTGCAAAATCTGGTCCACAGGTATTGGCCACACTTCGGGTAACCGTAGTTGCCCACAAAAGGTTCTAAATTGTATGAAAGCATGTTGATACGCCTTACGTGTGCGAGGTGCCAAGACATGCCGGTCGCCCGGTTCACCTCTCCTCGCCAAATGTCCAAATCTCGGCTGGGAGTGGCGAGGGGAATTCCTCTGCTTCTGGAGCCAAGGCACAGAACCGGGAGATCTGCAGGCAGGATAAAGCATCAGCAATATCATTATTAATGCCTGGTACATGTCTGGCCTTGAACAGCACATTAAGGCATAGGCTTCTCAAGACAAATTGACGGACCAATGCCATGACTCTAGGGGATTTGGACGTCTGAGCATTGACAATGTGCACCATTGCAGCATTGTCACACCAAAAATGGACCACTGAGTTGGCCCACTTATCGCCCCATAGCATTAGTGCCCCCAAAATAGGAAAAAATTCCAGAAAAGTAAGATCGCGGAGACGATCCGTGCCCTGCCATAACCCAGAGAGCCGGAGGCATTTGACTGTACTTGAAATTTAGGGGAGACCATAAGGTCCGATCTCCAAAAAGAGACCCCTTTAATTCGTGTAGGAATGTGAGCCAAACCGAAAGGTCTGCCGTATACCCCTGGTGAGCCGGACCCTGTGGTGGCATTTTAATAAGCCAGCCATGGCATCACACAGACGCCTGGCGAAAGCTCTGCCCGGTGTCACCACCCGGCAGGCAAAGTTGAGGTGGCCATGTAGTGCCTGTAGCTCACGAAGGGACACCTTACATTTAGAAATAAGTGCCCGAATCACCGCAGAGATCCAGGCCACCTTGTCCACGGGTAACCTGGATGCCTGTGCGACAGTGTCAATTTCGATGCCTAAAAAGGTGAGCTTGGTGGCTGGGCCCTCGGTCTTTTCAGGTGCTAAGGGGACACCCAGTTCCCGCATAAGGGCCTGAAATGTAGTAAGGAGACGCGTACACGTGTCCGAGCCCCGTTCACCCCAGAACAAAAAGTCATCGAGGTAATGGGCTACAGACCGGGACCCTGACCTGCAAACAAAGGCCCATTGAAGGAAAGTGCTAAATCGTTCGAATGCCGAACATGAAATAGAGCAGCCAAAAGGCATGGACTTATCTACATAGAATTTCCCCCTAAAATGGAAACCCAACAGCTCAAAGTCCTCGGGGTGCACTGGCAGTAATCAGAATGCCGATTTAATATCACACTTTGCCAGGAGCGCCCCGGGACCACAGGAGCGTACCATCCGTAGGGCCTGATCAAATGACGTATACCTGACCAAGCAAAGGTCATCAGGAATAGCATCATTGACCGAGGAACCCGCAGGGTAGGAAAGAAGGTGGATTAGGCGAAATTCACCTGGGGTCTTTTTAGGGACTAGCCCCAGAGGGGAGACCTTCAAGTTAGGGAATGGTGGTTCATTAAAGGGCCCTGCAACTCTCATAGCCTACAACTCCTTAGCTATGCTTTGCGCAGCGACCTCCTCATTGCCCTTTAGAGAAAGTAAGTTTGGGACATCCTACGGTCCCCGAACACCCCTAAATGGTATATGAAAGCCAAACTGGAAGCCTTCAAGCAGGTACCTCGCATCATCCCGTCTAGGTTAAGCGGAAAGCCATTGTCCTAACATGGGGATATTAATTGGGGAGGGGGCCTTTTGCTTGGCCAGCACCATCAGAGGGAGCTCTGACTGCCCCCTGCCTACCCCTACCTCTGCCTCGTGACCCACCAGCCCGCGGGCATGCAGAGGCGGCGTGAGGGCCAGAGCAAGAGGGACACTCGTGCCAGAAACGACATTGACGCTTGTTGCACACGCCTCTAGCTGGGAAGCTCCAACACAGCAGGCGGGCTGGAACCCCCTGCCCCGCCGGCTGGTGGGAAACCTGCATCACATCCGCCCGCTGTACAGCATGGCCACAATGGTACCTATCACCAGGCGCCGGACACGTGGGAGCCATATACAAGAGCCACAATTGCTGGCAGGGCTCATCCCACCTCATCTCAGGATGTAGGGCCACCCTCATCCTAAATTCCTCATTGTAAGCCAACCACGACGGGCTAGGGAAATCAACCATCACCCTATAAATATTGTCGAGGTATTGGACCATCGGGATGGCCAAATCAGGCCAGGCCCTCAGGTATACCGCCAGGTACGCGGTGGCTTACGACGACGGGACAATTCTTTGTCCCGGTCATCCTGTCCCTCCCTCTCCTCCTTAGTGGGCTCACGATTCAGGAGGGAGAAAATATCAACGTACTCCCCTCTCCAAATCTTATCCCTAGTAGCCTGTGAAAGATAATCACCCAGGGGGAGGGAATAGCCAGCTGTCAGCAGAGCCGCCGTCGGCACCTGTTGAATGAGGGGTATGCGCAACAGGCCCTGAATAGCCCCTGCGACGCTTGGCATACCCCCGGGGGCGGACACCCCTGTCCTAACCGAAGGGCCATTTGGTAACCAGGAATTAACAGGGCAGTGTGGAAGCAACTGCCCACCCACAGTAACCTGGCGTGGCCATGTCCACTGTACCCCCCACCCCAGTGTAACTGGACAGTGTCGGTGCACTAAATTGAACCGGATACTCACTAGTCGCACCCCCATGAGCCGCCCCCACCAGGGGTTCCGGCCCAAGGTGGGTGTCGGAGCTCGCGACAGGCATCGAGCTCTGGGGCCACACATGACTGCTCCCCACCGGCAAATTTGAATGTGCGGGGAGCTGCAAGGCGCCAGCTTGGTCTGGCCTGACTGCCTCAAGCAGCTCTACCCTGTTGGTGGCCCACTGAAGAGTCACAGCCGACATGTATGAGACTGACGAAGGGGCCGTGATCGAAGCATCAGTCAAACCCCCTTCGGGAGGTGGTTGGGCAATGCCCAGTGAAGCCTCTAGCACCGAAATACGTGCAAGAAGGGCATCGACTGTCTCCGAGCCCCCAGTATAAGGTGGGCCGGGTGGGCCGGATGGGCCGGACGGCCCTGTGGCCAATTGCTGAGCGGGAAACCCAAATGGGGATCCAGGGCCTGAGTAGGGCCATGCCACAACTCCAGCCCATGGGGGGCTGGAGGAATGGTGGGGCGGAAACTGCCACCAAGTCCAAGTGGGCCACCCTGTACTGAACCAATGAAATCCCGTCCAGGGGCAGGGATGCCCGAGGAGCCAGCCTGAGCCGGCCCAGCCTGGAGGCCTGTGCCGGGCTGACCAGTGGAAGCCTGCTCGGCCCCACTGGCAGCGGTGGGCAAGGCCGTCCCACTGCCAAGCTGAGGGTGTGCAGCCCGAGTCCTCCGGCCCGATGGCTGCCCCCTAGTAGAGGGTGGGGTGGGAAAGCCCTCCCCCTCAGCCGCGGCTTCACCGCCGGGGCCTTGCGCTTGGAAGCCATGGCTCCCGAAAAGCCAACAACGAATCCCTGGCAAGGGATCGATCCCTGTGCCCTGAGTACCGCCGGACCAAAGAGGAGCGAACTCCATTCAAGATAAAGGTACGAAGGGTGAAAAAGCAAGAAACACAGCAGAGAAAACTTCTCCGCTCCGTCGCATTTCTAAAGTGGCAGCTCGGCTGCCTCGTGGCCCCCCTTTTATAGAGGGGTGGCCACGGCCCCTAACTCACCCAGATGTCTGAGTCCGGGTGGGAGTGGGGGCTGCAAAGAGTGCGGCGGCCATTTTGGCGCCACGCTTTCATTCTGTCTCTATCTTTACAAGCCCATATCCAGTCTTTCAACAGGAAAACATCATTTCTAGAAGGAACTTCTTTCATCCTTTTGTCCATTTTTATTGGTTGTTTTTTTATATCCTCTATTTCTATTATCGGAGATGTCTCTAGGGCCAATTCCTTCTTCACCTTTTTCCATACTCCCAATATTGTCTTCATTTTTTTTGTAACTATTTCCCCCATATTACTATCTAAAAAGACCATTTTCCCCATTTGATTTAAATCCCTCATCTCAATTTCTTCCCAGATTGCCTTTTCCCTTGCTAAAATTTTCACGATATTTTACCTTGAAAAGCTCTATAATAATTCCTCAAATTTGGCAATCCTAATCCTCCTTCTTTCTGAGATAAATACCAATTCTTTTTTTGCTACTCTAGGTTTACTTCCACCATTACAAAAATTATTTAACATATTTTGAAATTCCTTAATTTCCTTATCATTTAATTGGATAGGCAGGGCATCAAATAAAAAGTTAATTCTTGGTAACAACATCATTTTACAAATCGCGATCCTGCCAAACCAGGACAACTTCAACTTTTGATATTGCTGCATTTTGTACTTAATTTCCTTTTTCTGTTTTTCATAATTCAATTTCTTAAGATCATCAAATTTATTTGAAATATTTATTCCCAAATACTTCAAATTATCTTTAATCTGTATCATCAGCATACAAATTTATCTTATTTCCTAGTATTCCTTCAATGTCCTTATCTTTTCTTATAGCCTTTGCCAACAACTCCATTGCTATGATAAACAATGTTGGTGATAATGGTCAACCCTGCCTTTTTGCAGCTTCTAGTTTTACTTTTTCTGTAAAATCATCATTTACCCTAACAGTGGCAGTACCATGTTGATATAATTGTTCAATCATTCTTCTAAATTTATCTCCAAATCCATAGCATTTAATTATCTCATTAATTGTTACCTACTGTAATGAATCAAATGCCTTAAAAATATCTAGTGATAATAATCCAACCTTCGCTTTTGTTTGTCCTACAATATCTATTAAACCTAAAGCTCTCCTTGTCAGATCCCCCATATGTCTTCCTTTAAAAAAAACCACTTGGTCTTCATTTATGTATCTACCCAAAAAAATTATTCAATCTGTTTGCCAATATCTCTGTAAAAATCTTAGCATCTTGATTTATCAGGGAAATAGGCCTATATGACTTCATTTTTTCTAAATCCTTTCCAGGTTTTGGTAATAAAACAATTATAGTTCTATACCATGAGGTTGGAATTTGCCCTCCTTCCAATATGTAATTATATAATTTCATCAATTTTGGAACCACATAGTCTTTAAATTCCTTATAAAACTCAGCTGATAACCCATCTTCCCCCGGGGCTTTATCTGTCTTCAAGTTGGCTATTACTTCTTTCTCTGTTATTCGCTCTTCCATTCTATTTCTGTGTTCCTGTTTTATCTTATTTTCAGTTTGTTTATCCAATTGATCTTTTAGCTTCTCCAGATCTATGTTCTTTTTAGCATATAAGTCCTGATAAAAATCTTTAACAATCTTACATTTATCTTTAAACTTATTACATCTTATTCCATCTTTATTAATCAAAATTCCAATTTCCCTTTTATTTCTCTTTTCTTTAGCAGCTCTTACTAATAATTTTGAATTCTTATTGCTGTATTCAAAATATTCCCTTTTTAAATATACCAAGTCTCTTTTCACTTTTTCAATAACCTTTCCTACCAATTCCGTCTTTAATTTTTGCATCATATCGAAAACCTTCTTATCATTTGTCTTTACATGCTCTTCTTGTAATCATTTTATCTCTTTTCATCTTTGTCTTGTTTTTCCATAAATTGTTTGTTTCTAATGCTAGCCAACTTAATACTCTCCCCTCTAAAAACCGACTTCATAGCATCCCATACCATATTATAACTGACCTCATCCGTATCATTCCAATACCAGCTTTCTTTCCATTTTTCAATTATTTGTTCTTTACATTTATGGTCTTTAAAAAATTTAGCATCTTATCTCCAATTCCTTCTGGTTTTCTTTGCTCCCTCTATCTTTAGTTCCACCAACACTTTTGCATGATCTGATTCTTTGAAAATTCCCACTTACACCTCATCTATATTCCTGATCAAATTCTCTGTTACAAATATATAATCTATTCTGGAGTATGTATTATAAACCTGTGAAAAAAAATGTATTAACTCCCTCCACGTATCTTTCAAACCTAAAGATTTCATCCATTTATCAAGAATCTGCTTTTTAAATCCTCTTCCACTCCTTGCTATATTTGTACAGTCTAAGTTTGACCTTATTAAGTTAAAATCTCCAGCCACGATCATTTTTGTTTTTTTTTTCCTTCTCCAATATACCATATATTTTATCTAAAAACTTGCCTTGATGGTCGTTTGGTGCATATATATTCACTAAAGTTATTTCCTCATCATCAATCTTCCCTTTTATTATTAAATATCTACCTTCCGGAGCGGAAATACTATGTATCATCTCAAAACCTAGTCTACTTGAAATCAAAACCACAACACCTCTTGCCTTTGAAGTACCATAGGACTTTTCATAAATTTGCATCCATCCTAAAAAAATCTTGTTTGTGTCTCCCGATTTTTGATGAGTTTCCTGTAAAAAGACTATATCTGGCTTATCTTTCTTCAGTGCTGATTCTAATCTTCTTCTCTTCACTTGACAACCAGTACCTTTCACATTCCATGATAATACTTTAAAATTTCTCATATCTTAATCTTAATAACCATCTTCTATGACCACCACTTCCTCCTACGGGCATGCTTCCCTCCACCACACATAAACAATAACAATAAACATTCATACCTACCCTCCCCACTTCTTTCTCCAAAAAGTGGCCCTTGACAATCAAAGAGAGGAGGGGGGAACGTGGAAGATGTGCATATTATCTAACGCTCTAGCGCACAATCTATTTTTTTAAAAAAACAAGCAACATTTATAAAAATTATTTTTCTCCCCTGCATCTTCTTCTCCATCTACTAAACCCTGTTTCACCCTTCATCAACCACCATCAGTACTTTCGAATCCACATCAAATCCTCCTGTAGCACCCCTCTCTACTACATTTCCATAGACTCTTTTTATTCCTCCTGATTCTATTAAAGCTTTCCTTAATCCAAGCCATTCTTGTGAAGTCGCCTTAACCAGACCAATTAAACACAAATATTCCAAAGCATCCATTCCTGCATCAATCGTATGCATTTTCTTGTCATAAAAGAATCTCAATTGTTGTGGAAATCTCCAGGTATATTTTATCCCATGTTCCATCAAAAATTTTGTCACTGGTTTCATCTTATAGCGCCAACCACGTTGATCAACTGATATATCATTGTAAACCTCAACATCATTCCCAACAGTTTTTAAAACGCCAGACCCAGCTTGTTTTATAAAGGCCATCACCTTTAAGTTATCCCCCCAATTTGCAAATTTAACCAAAACATTTCTTTGAACACTTTTCCCTTTCCTTGTGCCCAATCTATAAACATTTGCGATATCTTCATTCTCAAAATCTTTCCCCATTTTCAAACTATTTAGCCAATTAACTATTCTTTCCTTCAGCTGGTCTGGTATTTTTTTCATAAGGTTACGAATTACTATGTTCTGCTTTCTCATCATCTCTTCCATCATATTTATCCTTTTCTCCTTTTCTCCTGCACTTCTACTTTCATTTTAATTTCTTTTTCTTCCTCATGTAACCCTTTCATATCATCCTGCATCAATTATATATATGCTTCATGCTTATATCCATCCTCTGAAAAGTAAAATCAACCTTCTTAGAAAAACCAATGAACATTGCAACCAGCTTATCTTGTTTTTCCATAATTTCATCTTTATCTTTTACCTTGTTTCCTCATGAAAATCCTTCACATTTGTCTCCTCCACCCTCTCAAATTTTTTAAACATTTTCCCCAACTCTACCATAATTTGTGTTTGAGCCATTGGTGCAGGTTCTGGTGCTACAGTTGATGGGGGTGTTTCTTCAGTTGCTGATTTGTCTTTCTTCTTGTCCTTCTTTGCATCCGTCTTCTTGGGCTTCACCACCTCTTCATCCTTTCCCTTTCCTTTTCCAAGTTTTTCCATTGTAGCTTCAAATAGTAATCTCAATGCAACTACCCCTTTATTTCCTCCAAACCCTTCCTCCTGCTCAAATTCCAGATTCAATTAAGTTTAATCAACTAATAAAACACTGCAGTATTGTATTCTGTAAATTCTTCCTCCCAAGCAAATTCCAAACTTACTTCTTCAAAATCCAAAACAAAAAATTTAGCTAAATGTAACCAAACACTTTCAACAATTATAATCCAAATACAGCTCCTGGATTCCTCTGCTCACGTTGTAATCCAACTGAATACAGAAGCTTTTCTGTTATATTCCAATTGCAATATTGTATCCAATAATCATAGACTCAGTTAAAGATTCCCAGCAACTGTATATCTAAATGAGAGGGGAGGAGAGAAGAGGAAAAAAATCATGAAAACAACTCAGTACTGTCACCCATACAAACAGTTAGCTTCTTAAAGATCGTATGGAGAAGAACTGACAAGAATAAAATTCAAAGGCACATTGCTGACTCCAAGCATGGTAAAAATATAATAATACACAGTAATAAAAAGTGAAGCAGAAAAACACTGCTTGCTAAAGGGAAGAGAAATTAAAAATTGGCTATATGTATAAGGGAAAACCCTGTATCCACTACAGAATAACGAAAACTAAACTTTGTTCAAACCAAAAATCTAAAGAAAAATCCACAGTATCATTGCGGCCTCCGGGAGCCTCCGAAGTCAAAGCCGATCTCCTCCCCCTCCTCCTCCTCAGCCCAAACTCACAAAAATCATCCATCCATCTTTCGATTAATTTAATTTAATTTAATTTAATTTAATTTAATTGTCACATTTATATACCGCTCACTTGGCCAAAGCCAACTCAGGGTGGTTCACAATAAAAATAAAAAAAACATGTTAAAAACAGTTAAAACTACCCACCCCCTAAAAACAAGGGGTGCAGGATCCAAAGGCACCATGGGGAGGAGTTCTTCTACACCAACCACCCAATGGAGGTTACCCTTCCACCTGCACCCCACACTTGACCCGCCAGCCAGGTTTTAAGTTCTTTTCTGAAAGGCAGCAATTCCATCCGGAGACGTAGCTCTGTTGGCAGGAGGTTCCAGAGGGCCGGTGCAGACACGGAGAAGGCTCTCCTCCTTGTGCCAGAGAGGCAAGCCCCTCTGGCTGATGGAACAATTAGAGAGCCCCTCCGGTCCACTCTGGTTGGACGGACAGATGTCCTCAGGGCAATGCGGTCTCTTAGGTAACCCGGCCCACTACCATATAGGGCTTTAAAGGTCAAAACCAGCACCTTGAATTGCACCTGGAGACAAATTGGCAACCAGTGCAGCTCCCGGAGCAGTGGCAAAGCACAGGCATAACGGCCACACCCCATCACCACCCTGGCTGCCGCATTCTGGACCAGGTGTAGCCTCTGAATGGTCATCAAGGGCAGCCCCATGTAGAGCGCATTGCAATAATCTAGTCTGGAGGTGACCAGAGCGTGAGTGACCATGAGCAAGGAGCCCCAGTCCAGGAGTGGGCGCTACTGGCGAATCACCCGAATTTGGGTGAAAGCCCTCCTGGTCACAGCCGCCACCTGTTCTTCTAGCAGTAGCCGCGAATCCAGGAGGACCCCCAAGCTGCGCACTGGGTCTGTCTGGGGCAAAATAGCCCCATCCAGAACCAAAGATGGTAGCTCCCGGGTTAACGCAGGACCCCTTATCCATAGCCACTCAGTCTTGCTGGGACTCAGTTGTAGCCCATTAGCCCCCATCCAGACCCCAACAGCTTCCAGGCACCTGGAAAGGACTTTGACGGCATCACTGGGGTCCCCATGGGCCGAAATATACAACTGAGTGTCATCCGCGTACTGATGGTACCGCACCCCATGGGAACGAATGATCTCACCCAGCGGCTTCATGTAGATGTTAAATAGGAGAGGAGAGAGCACTGAGCCCTGAGGCACCCCCCATTTGAGGGGCCTAGGACTGGACCTCTCACTCTCCAACCACATCGACTGGGTCCGAGCCCTCAGAAATGAGGAAAACCAGGACCACACAGTGCCCTGGATTGCCAATCCTCGGAGCCGTTCCAGAAGGATACCGTGGTCAATGGTATCGAAAGCCGCTGAGAGGTCAAGAAGAGCAAGGACGGATGGGTGACCACCGTCCCGCTCCCGCCAGAGATCATCCATCAGTGCGACCAATGCCGTCTCAGTACCATATCCAGGCCTGAATCCTGACTGAAAGGGGTCCAGGTAATCCGCTTCATCCAGTACCCCCTGCAGCCGACGTGCCACTGCCTTCTCCAACACCTTCCCTAAAAAGGGGAGGTTGGAGACAGGCCTATAGTTGGTTAGGACAGCTGGGTCGAGGGAAGGTTTCTTCAGGAGGGGGCGCACCAAGGCATGATTTAAAGGTGCAGGAAACACCCCCTCCCACAATGATGCATTGATCATAGCCCCAACCCAGCCACCTGTCATCGCCTTGGAGGCTTTCACCAACCAGGTGGGACAGGGGTCCAATGGGCAGGTAGTGGTGCGCACAGCTGCAAGGAGCCTGTCCACTTCATCAGGGGCAACTGGATCAAACTGGTCCCAGATGGTATGGCAAGACTGTGCTCCAACTCCCTCCGGACTCTCCCCATCCACGCCAGGATTAAACCCCGAGCGAATCTGATCGATTTTCTCCACTAGATGGTCAGCAAAGTCCTCAGCCGACCCCTGCCAACCAGGCACCGGGGTCCCCCTACCGAGGAGAGACCTGGTAACCCAGAACAGGGTGGCTGGGTGATTATCAGCGGAGGCAATAAGGGTCGTGAAGTATTGCCACCTCACCACCTCCATCGCCACTAGATAGGCCCTAATAGCGGCTCTAGCTAGTGTCCAATCGGAGTCTCTCTGGTTATACATTATACTTTCCCTTTTCTCCTTTCTCCTTTCACCTTCGTCCCTCCTCAACCACTTTCTCTCCATGCTCCCAGACCGCTTCCACCAACAGCCACCTCCGTCTCTGTCTTCTCTCCATTACTTCCTTCTCATCCACAACTTTCACTTAACTTTCGATTTCTTCTCCGCCACCATTACCCATCCTTTACTTTCTCACTCTCTCTCTCTTGACTTCCTCCCTCCTTCCACACTTGCCTTTCTTTCACCAGGCTCTCTCCACCTCAATCTTCAGGAATCCCGCCATCCGCCGCACCCTTTTCAGGTCTGTCTTTCATCACTTTTCTTAGTTTTTTTTCAGCTTTACTGGCTTCCCGGCTGGCTTGGCCTTGGCTTTTGCCACTTGCCTTACCCGCTACCGCCCCACGGGCTTTAACTCCTGGAACGCGGTGACCAAAAGCAAATCTCCTTAATTAGACGGACACAACCAACACTTTCTGGTGGGTTTTTCCAGTTTTTTCAGTATTAGATCTTTTCCAAATCCTCATTAATTGGCGCGAGCAAGTAAAGTGTGTGTTAATGTTAATGTTAATGTTAATGTTTATTCGATTTATACCCCGCCCTATTCAGCACATGGCCGACTCAGGGCGGCTAACAACATATAAATAACCCCAAGGTAACCCAAGGAGTTTACATACGAAATACAAAATTCAAAATACAGTAATAAATACAATATTCAAAATGCTATTACAAATAGATACAAATTCTGCGGTACAATATATCAAACAAATATAATAGCTGCAAAAAAAGTACAATACAAATTATGCAATGAAACACCAAATAAATAAATAACAAATAACAAGATAAGTACTGCAATGATCACGGCCACCTAATGTCCATGACCCGTACTCTACGACCGCGACGGAGCCCCATAGTTCAGATGTCCTCGGCGGAGTCAGGAAAAGCCTGGCCTTGGCATTTCTGCGTTGCTCCGGCAACCCTCCTGGTGGGCGGGGCAGGGGAAAGAGAAAGTTCGGCATTTTAAAGCCACACCAGCCACCCCCAGGTGTTCCTTGGCTCCCTCAAGCCTTGGCTGGGCTGGGACGCGAACCGGCAGGTGGAAGAGCAGTCCGGTGGGGGGGGGGGGTTGGCGCTGGCGTTTTGAAGCCACACCAGCCACCCCCAGGTGTTCCTTGGCTCCCTCAAGCCTTGGCTGGGCTGGGACGCGAACCGGCAGGTGGAAGAGCAGTCCGGTGTGGGGGGGGGTTGGCGCTGGCGTTTTGAAGCCACACCAGCCACCCCCAGGTGTTCCTTGGCTCCCTCAAGCCTTGGCTGGGCTGGGACGCGAACCGGCAGGTGGAAGAGCAGTCCGGTGGGGGGGGGGTTGGCGCTGGCGTTTTGAAGCCACACCAGCCACCCCCAGGTGTTCCTTGGCTCCCTCAAGCCCCGACTGGCCTGGGACACGAACCGGCAGATGGAAGAGCAGTCCGGTGGGGGGGGAGGTTGGTGCTGGCATTTTGAAGCCACACCAGCCACCCCCAGGTGTTCCTTGGCTCCCTCAAGCCCCGACTGGGCTGGGACGCGAACCGGCAGGTGGAAGAGCAGTCCGGTGGGGGGGGGGGTGTTTGGCGCTGGCATTTTGAAGCCACACCAGCCACCCCCAGGTGTTCCTTGGCTCCCTCAAGCCTTGGCTGGGCTGGGACGCGAACCGGCAGGTGGAAGAGCAGTCCGGTGGGGGGGGGGTTGGCGCTGGCGTTTTGAAGCCACACCAGCCACCCCCAGGTGTTCCTTGGCTCCCTCAAGCCTTGGCTGGGCTGGGACGCGAACCGGCAGGTGGAAGAGCAGTCCGGTGGGGGGGGGGGGTTGCCATCTTGGCCACGCCCCCTCTCAAGAGTTCTGTGCTGATGACTTGTGTTGCTTTTGAAAATCATTCTTTGAAAAATAGTGCTGTTACATGAATCATGTAGGCTTGAAATTCAAAACTGCCCTTCTGTGAAAAGGAAGTGTGTTACACAAAGAAAAGTACTATTTAGTGATTTTTTAGCATACTACAATGAAAAAGCATAATGATTGTGAGTTATCTAATGGTGAACGAAGACAATTTGTAACATAATCAGATACTTTGCAGGAATTCATTCCAGATCATTCTCTTTGTTCCTTAGATGTGACTGTTTTGCTGTCCAGTGCAATTAAAGCAAAGTCAATTATAATCCTTTCTTATCTAGCAAGCTTGGTGTGCTATGCTAATCTCCAGTTTCATTTTGGTAATTATACTTTTAGTATACACAACTCTCAGATTAATTTTGGCTGAAACAGAAGACCTGCTGGCATATCTAATAGGGTTTGCTTGGCTCTTGTAGGAGAAGTAGGTAAGTCTCAGATTTGGCTAATTTGTTGTATAATATAGTACCAGAACAGGTTATAAAGCATTGGTGATGGGAAGAGGTGGGATGTTTCTGACAGGATAAGGTTGTCTTCTTCAACCACCTAAAGCCACAACTTTGTTCAGATTCTAAGTGTGAATGTTCATACTTTCTATTGGGACAGAAATAATATCACGTTTGTTGATGATCATTTCATTGTCCATCAGGATTGATTTTTTAAAAAAAAATCTAAGGTAGACATGGTGGTTCCATGCAAGGAAAAACCTGGAATGCTTATCCTGGGGGATTTCTTTTTGCAGATGTATATTGTATATGTATATTGTATATGTATATTGAACTGTTGTAGTCGCTCTGAGTCAGCCTAGGCTTGAGTAGAGCGGGGTAAAAATCCTATAAATAAATAAATAAATAAATAAATACAATTTCTTCATCCGCTTTAGAATGCACAGACTTTCCTGGCTGCTATGATGACCATAAAACTGTTTCAGTGTATCATTGACCCAACACATTCTGCAGGACACAGTGATCTGTACATACTTTTTTATTATTGCAGAAAACAAGTAGTATTGCAAATTTCCTTCTCAAGTCCATTACATTGGAGCTATGGCAATCAACAAAGTTTGATTTTATACCTGTCTTCTTTAATGTCTATATGAAACCATATGATTTTTTTAGCCAAATTCATAGACTCAGTCTCTCCATTAAATCCTTAAATCTTGCAAAGAACACTGTCATGATTCCATTTGGGATGACTTCATTTTTATATGTTTATTACATTATATTAATATAGGTTATTAAGTAACTATTTTAAATCTGCTATTATTTTGTTTCTGCGACGTTCTCTGCTTAGACTAACCGAAGCCATTTTTAATTGGCATCTGCCATTGAATGGCATCATCCCTTTTCTCTGGGAAAGTGCATTATGATTCTCCTTCCCAGGTTCACTGTATGGGAAGATGTTCTATCTCATGGGCTGAGATATAGCCACCTGCTATCCTTTGATCTACGCACAAAACCTGTCACTTTGAGATGTCAATTAGCACTTCTCAAGGACACTTTCCCAGGAAAAATGGTTTAAAAAAACAACAAACCAGGGCTTTTGCTCTGTTTGAAAGTCACTTTTTGATTGCAGCCGGAGACTCTATCTCTCTTGTCATCTGAGGTAGACTCCCCCATCGGACCATCTCGTATGGGGCGGTGAGGCACCGCCGCACTTAGCCTAAAATCCAGAGGTGATGGGACTTAGGTTCTGCAGAGACATCAACACTTAGAATTTCTTCTGAGACTATGCAATTTTTCTATTTCATCACATTTATTGGACTCTTTTATTTTCTTTAATAAATCATAAAAGTACTTTGATTGTCAAGAGTGCTCTTTCTTCTCCACCTGAAGTGGAGCAGATTGAATGGGGATATTTAATAATACAGCCTTTTTCCTAAGAGAAGGATTGCAGTTTTTGGGTTACTTTGTGGGAGCTGTTGCCGAAGGAGAAACTTTGTTTCGAGCCTTGGAATCCAGCTACAGGACAGCGAGCTGCTGCTGAGGTAACAGCTTTACTCCCACACACCTTACCCAGTTCCAAGGCCATAATGTTCCCCAAAATGAGATAAGGGTGTTTTTCTCATGCGAACCCAGAGTCTAGTCCCAAGGGACTTTGCAGCTTTAATTTCATCTGTGACATCAGTCACAGATCACCATTTCCCTGTGAATCTGTTGCCCAGCTCTGCTGGACCAGGCTTTATTGAGCCAACTTTGAGAAAACACACCCTTCTCGGCCACGTGAGCCAAATCACCAGGGTCTCTCGACTGTGTGGCACCTGTGGTCTTCTGAATCAGAGGGAGCCAAGGCGTGTGCCGGCCCAGAAATGTCCCCGATAAACACAGGATAAGGATGCTTCTTCAATTACTTCTAATGCATGATATGTAGGGTAAATGTTTGAAAGGCAAGTTATTGCCTTGACTCTGAAATATACTTTCTGAAGTGACATGCACCTGACACCAATGTAACATTACATTGTTGTAGTTATTGTTTGTTGGGGCTTTTAAATTGTTTTCTAAATGTATGTAGTTCTAGCTGATGGTCCTGATTTTTTATTCTTCCCTGTTTCCATTCTTACTAATGCAATTGTAGTTTATAATCATTTCGTTTTTTCTTATATACTGACTTGGAGTCTACTTTTCTTCAAAGAAAGACTGTGGTTCAATTTGAGTAGAAACCACCACCACCACCATATTTTTAAAAGCTAAGTAAATGCAACAAAGTTTGATGTCAGAATCTCATATTCTGTTCTCATATCCTATTTATACAAGTACAGTACTACTTTGAATAGCATCCTGCAATTAATCCTGCTTCCACTGTTAGGGATATTCTAGTGTTGTTGTCAAGTGGATAACAGTTCTACCATGGTAGCTAAGCTTATTCTTGCCCCCTCCCATCTCTCAGGTGTTGTAGTCCAGGGTGAGAGTAGGTAGAATTCTGGGATATTGATTAACCTCAGTAATGGCAAACATCAAGGCAAGCTATGCTGGCAATTTCTCTGAAATACCCTGCAATGAAAGTTATGTGGAGTATTACAAGGTCATCTTCTAGGTAATTAAAACTCTGTATCAAAATCTGGTATCTTCAGTTTCAATTAGGAACAACATTACTATTTTTACATTTTGTTTTATGCATTTTCTCCCATTCCTTCTTTAATGCCCTGGTCAGCAATTGGCTAGCCACATTAAAGAGCAAATTTTAGTCTCACTACTTTTACTTAACAACTCTATTAAGCTGCCTGGAAAGATTATTCAGAAGTAGGGAGTTATATTGATATGGTGATAACAGTAGAGGTGAATCCACTAATCACAAAATTAAAGAAGATGTTTGATTATGTCTGTGTCCTCTCTTGGAGAGGAAACCTCTAGGTACTCCAACACTTCTGCTTTGTTGGATAGATCTAGTAGTTTCTCTTTCCCACTTTCTTCTTTTTTAATTCTCAAATCCTTAATGCCTCATTCGGAGTGGGGGAATGTGAGTTATGGGCAGCTTTTAATCAAAAAATTAACCAAACAAAAATTAGCCTTTCCTACCTTTATGGTAGGAATTTTCAAGATCAAGGTATTTTACAAGACTCTTTTCCTCCCATTTTTTGTCCTCAAATTACTGCTATGATATAGATCAGGTTAAAAGAATGTGACTGGCCCAGGGCCACCTTGTAAGTTTCATGGCCAACTAAGCATTTGGACACAGGTTTCCTATATCCTCATCCAACATCTATACTACTTGGGTTCTCCCAGGTGAAGCTACATATCTGTAAAATGCAGTCCTGAAATATTTAAAGTAAAAGAAGTGTGTATTATCTAAATCCTCCACCAATGTATTTGGTTATCAATTTAATACTTAACACAATTAAAGATGCTGGCTATTTCTTTTAGCCTAGCATGTTCCCACATAGAATTCAAGTTAGTATCCATGGGGGATTATTGCATATTATGATCAGAATAACATTGTGATCCAAGCTAAGCAGTGACTGACAGCATAAAGGAATCCAAATTTAGCTGTCTCATCATTTGTTTACTACTTTTAATATTGGACTTGCCACAATGTACAAGATTTCAGATTTTATCTATGGGTCTTAAAAATCACATATAGCTTGGGCAGATCATAACTCTGTATTTGACTGCTATAAGATTTGAGCCATGCTGATCAGTTGCAACCTTATGAACAAATGTCTTTTTCTTTGTCATTATTATGTTTCCTTGGCTTGAGTTACTTCTCGCCATTCAGACTGCAAAACCTCTTTACAGACCTTAGGAACTCAACATTTTTCACAGTAAAACTCTGCTGGAGAAATTTCTCTAAACTTAGATTGAGCAGTTAAAATCAGTAGCTAGCGGAGTACAGTTCAGAGCCCAATAGAAAATCAACACGACAGTCACCACAGGAGAAATTATTGAGCCCAAACCATCTTAAAAAATAAGGAAATCATTTTTGGAGTGCACTGATACCAAGATATAGAAGAAAGAACTTCTGTTTCTTCGTGAATGAAAAAGACTGGACAAGACACAAAGCAGGTTTCATGAAAGATAAAGATAATACAGTAGAGACACCATGGTCCACCATGTTCACTGTCTCCTGTTGCTTCCACTTGACACTACAAAATCATTTGAAGTCAGAAAGGTTCAATTATTTCTTTTAAAAGCTCAACAAAATGTGATACCAAATAGGGGTGATTACACAGTTATGTACAAAGGAATGTCTGCCATGTGACTTTCAACATTGCAGGCGCACCCACCCAAATAAAGACTCAGTCACTGGTATTGGATTAAAGGCATTGGGCCACTTTTATTGAATAATGCCCTAGTCTGAATTATAACTTTCAATTGGTGTATCATCCAGTTGTAATTCTTTAAGGCAAGCAGGCTGCAGTAGCACTGGTAAGGTTCCACCCAAAATGCCAATGGCTATTGGCTATATGTATCAATTTTATCAATTTGTTGTCACAAACAAATTGTTGACCGAAGTAAATATACTATCTACTGACCCCACCCTCTGACGTGTATCCGTCCAAATATCAAGGTGATGCAGGCTGTGAAGCTCCTAGCATCACCCTGTTCATGGTTCGCCCTTGACCGGCCAATCCTGTTTCCCCTGTACCTATCTACGTGTTGGCCAGTCAATTGCGAACCTGCCGGATACCTATGGGTCATAAATTTTTACTTTACTAGTGCTACCCGCCACACGGGGAGGCGTTCATGATGACTCACCGCCCCCCCTGACCGACAGCTCGGTCACCAGGGCCGCTTGCATGTCCTCCAGAAAGAGGTGCATACCTCTGGCCGACAGGTGGACCCCATCTCCTGCATACAGGCTAAAATCCTGCAACTCTATCACCGGGTGTCGAATGGCTGTCCCCAAGCCATTCTCAACAAGGAACCGGGCAACAGCCCTGTTCACTGACCGCCGGGCAAACCACTGAGATCAATGCCTCCTCTATAACAGTGTCTTGGCACGATGTCAGACCATAGCAACTATGTGTATGGCCATAAATGATGTAGAAACGCCAGGTCACTGCACACCGACATTTTAAAGGAAAGGTCAGTGATCTGTGCGAGATCATTGCCACCGAGGTGCAGAATCAAAACATCTGGTGGTCCAGCATCCCTGATGGACATCAGGAATGGCAACAGTTCCCGCCACCTCATGCCACGCACACCATACCACCGCATATGTGCGGATGCATGCAGCCCGAGATGGGGTCCCCACTCCAACGATGCAGCATACTGTGCCGCCCAGTGCACATGTGGCCCACCAGCCACACTGCCACCAGTGTGCGTAGACACACAGGGTCTGTAAAAGAAGAAGGAATTAAGCACACAACTAGGTACTCATGCAGTGAGGGGACGTACATATAACGAAAAATGCGCAGATCCCCACCTGCCCATCTGACGTATATCAGCCTCCGAGTACCTAAATGCAGCCGAAGTTGACGCGGCGCCTATCCTGAATGAATGGGTGCCATAACAAGCCCCAGGGAGGCCCACACTGTGAAGTGCTGTCCCGGTCACCCTCCAGAATTGAAATTTGGTAAGGGGAGACCCATCCTGGTGGCAGAACAACAGGCCAGGCCACGTACCACGCACAGCAAAAAACGTGTGTAGGGCACCAATCAGGCAGATGTCAGCAAATGTGCATCGTAGCAGTCTCACACCACTGCCTTCTCAATGCTGATCGGCCTTTGAGGAACGAATCCTCAACTGAGCCCACTCCTGGTTGATAGATACATCTTCCAGTTCCAGTGCCCTAGGAGACACGTCCCCCTTTGACAATGGGACCAGCTTGCTGATTCTCAGAGCTCCAAAGAAAACTACGGTGGTAGCTGCATGAAAAAGAGACTCCTCATACCTCTCATAACACAGTCTATACCAACCTCGAGCAAGGTGGGACAGAAGACACGGTGAAACAGGGTGACGTGTGTCCAGGCGGCGGCCATGTTCACGTGTCCACCCTTCCAAGACAATGGCGTATACGGAAGTCACCCATGCAGTCAGTAAAGCCCCGTGCCTTGGCCCTGAATGCCAAGGCCGAAAGCCTGGTGGTGATGGTGCGTGGGGCCAATCCCTGGCCATGAAGGTGCACCATATACTGTAAAACCTGGTCGACTGGTATCGGCCACATTTCAGGCAACTGCCTTTCCCTGCAAAAGGTCCTAAATTGAAGGAGTGTATGCTGATACGCCTTACGCATGCAAGGTGCCAAAGACATGCCTATCGCCCAATTCACCTCTCCTCGCCAAATGTCCAAATCTCGGCCGGGAGTGGAGAGGGAAATTCCTCTGCGTCTGGAGCCAAGGCACGGAACCGGGAGATCTGCAGGTGGGATAAAGTGTCGGCAATGTCGTTATTAATGCCTGGCACATGTCTGGCCCTGAAGAGCACATTAAGGCGCAAGGACCTAAGAACAAATTGGTGAACTAAGGCCATGACTCTGGAGGACTTAGACGTTTGGGCGTTGACAATGTGCCCCACAGCAGCATTTTCACACCATAAGTGAACCACAGAATTAGCCCACATGTCCCCCCCAGAGCACAAGGGCACCCAAAATTGGAAAAAAACTTCAGGAACGTAAGATCGCATAAGCGATCCATGCCCTGCCATTCCTGGGGCCATTGACCATAGGCCCACTGTCCTTCAAAATAAATCCCATACCCAAGGGAGCCGGAGGCATCCGACTGTACTTGGAACTGAGGGCTGACCATAAGCTCAGATCTCCAAAAGGAGACACCATTTAATTCCTGTAGTAAAGTGAGCCAAACCGACAGGTCTTCTCATAAACCCCTAGTCAGCTGGACCCTGTGGTGTCGTTTAGAAAGGCCCACCATAGCATCACAAAGATGCCTGGCGAAGGCTGTGCCTGGTGTCACCACCCTGCAGGCGAAGTTGAGGTAGCCATGAGCACCTGCAACTCCCGGAGAGACACCTTACGCTTGGCAAGCATTGCCAAAATCGCATCAGAGATCCAAGTCACCTTTTCCATAGGCAATCGGGATGTCTGGGCGACGGTGTCGATGTCAATACCCAAAAAGGTAAGGGTGGTGGCTGGGCACTCTGTCTTTTCAGGTGCTAGGGGGACACCCAGTTCCCCCATAAGCGCCTGAAATGTGGTGAGCAGGCGTCCACACGTGCCCAAGTTGTGTCCACCCCCAAACAAAAAATCGTTGAGGTAGTGGGCTACAGACCGGGAGCCCGACCTATGAAGAAAAGCCCAATGGAGGAAGGTGCTAAATCGTTCGAAGGCCGAGCACAAAATGGAACAGCCAAAAGGCATGGCCTTTTCCACATAAAACTTGCCCCAGAAACAAAAACCTAACAGCTCAAAGTCGTCCGGGTGCACCGGTAAGAATCGGAATGCCAATTTGATATCACACTTTGCCATGAGCACCCTGGGACCACATGAGCGTACCATCTGTAAGGCCTGGTCAAAGGACGTATACTGAACAGAACAAAGGTCATCCGGTATAGCGTCATTGACCGAGGAACCTGCAGGGTAAGAAAGGTGGTGAATCAGACAAAATTCACCTGGGGACTTCTTTGGAACTAAACCCAGAGGGGATACATTTTAGTTAGGATATGGGGGGTCGTTAAACAGCCCCGCCACCCTCTGCTCTCTAACCTCTTTGGCTATCTTCGCAGCAATGTCCTCATTACCCCTGAGAGACAGTAGGTTCGGGGCATCCTGAGGCCCGCAAACACCCCTGAATGGGATGCGGAAGCCAAACTTAAAACCCTCAAGCAGTTAGATAGCATCATCCTGTCTAGGATAGGCATGCAGCCATCACTCAAGCACCGTGAAATTAATTGGGGAGGGGGCCTTTTGTATGGGTAGCGGCATCAGAGGGAGCTCTGGCCGCCCCCTGGAATCCCCTTCCCCTGCCCCGTGACCCACTGGCCCACGGGCATGCGGAAGCGGCATGAGAGCCGGAACAGGAAGGGCACTCATGCCTGAATCTACACTGGCGCCTGGTGCACACTCCGTTGGCAGAGAAATTCCAACACAGCAGGCGGGCTGGAACCCCCTGCCCCACCGGCTGGTGGGGAGTCTGTGTAGTAGCAGCCCACTGTATGGCATGGCCACAGTGGTACCGGTCACCTGGCGCTGGCCGCGTAGGGGCCATATACAGTAGCCACAACTGCTGGCAGGGCTCGTCGCACCGCATCTCAGGGTGAAGGGCCGCCCTCATTCTAAATTCTTCATCATATGCCAACCATGACGGGCCAGGAAAATCGACAACGGCCCGGTAAATATTGTCCAGGTACTGGACCATTGGGATGGCCAAATCAGGACGGGCCCTGAGATATACTACCATGTTTATCAAATAGGCCGGTAACCAATTGGCCCAAGTGCAAGGCGGCTTACGAAGATGGGACAACTCCTTGTCCCTGTCATCCTGCCCCTCCCTCTCCTCCTTAGTGGGTTCACGGTTAAGGAGGGTGAAAATGTCAATATATTCCCCCCGCCATATCTTCTCCCTAGTAGCCTGGGATAAATGGTCACCCAGGGGTAGGGAGTAAACTGGCCGTCAGCAGGGCCACCGTTGGCACGGAGTGAAGTGGGGGAAGATATAATGGGCCCTGTCGGACCCCAGAGAAGGTAGCCGGAACAGTTGGGGCGGTCATCCCTGTAAGAACCTGGGGGTAATTAGGAGCCTAGGAGGTAACAGGGTAGTGTGCAGTGAACTGCCCTCCCGCAGTATCCTATTGCGGCCATGTCCACTGGATGCCCCCCCCCCGGTGTTGTGAGTCAGTGGCACTGGTGTGCTGACTTGACCAGGATACTCACTCAGTGCACCCCCATGGGCCGCCCCCACTGGGGGTTCCGGCCCGTGGTGGGTGTCGGAGCTCACGATGGTCATCGAGCTCTGAGCCTCAGTGCATCCATGCCAAGCAGGACCGGTCCCCGGTGGAATGCCCTGCTGGAACGGCCAGATGGGGAGCTGCGAAGTGCCAGCCTGCGCTGGCCTGATGGCCTCCAGCAGCTCAACCCTGTTGATGGCCCACTGCGTGGCAGTGGCAGGCATGTGGGCCGCAGCCGAGGAACTGCCAAGCCCACCCTCCATTGGTGGTGGTGCAATTCCCATGGATGCGTCAAGTGCTGTTATGTGGGCAAGGAGAGCATCCACGGTGTCAGACCCACCAGAATAAGGTGGGTCGGGTGGGCCAGATGGCCCACTGTGCAATTGGTGAGCGGAGGGGGAAAGCCATGTGGCAATCCCTGGCCAGAATAGGGCCAGGCCCAATAATCCAGCCCATGGGGGGCCGGTGGAACGGCGGGGCACGATCCCACGCCATGCCCGAATGGGCCGCTATGCCCATTCAATAGGGGCGGTCAATAGGGGCGGAAACCCCAGGGGAGCAGGCCCACACAGCCCCCGCCTGAGTCCTGCAACTGGGCGGGTAAGCAGAGGCCTGGTCACCCGCGTTGGTGGCAGTGGGTAAGGTAACACTGCCACCCCCCTGTGGGGTGCCCGCCCGAGCCCTCCAGCCCAATGGCAGCCCCATAGAGGAGGTCAAGCGGATAGGCCGAGCCCTCCCCCTTGGACATGGCCTCGGGGCCACAGGAGCCTTTCGCTTGGGTGCCATGGCCACCCAAGTGCTGAAGTACTGATTGGAGGAGGGATATCCTCCGATCAAGAATTAAGAAGTAAATCCGAAGGAGTACCAGCAGCGTCGGAGCAAACTTCTCCGCTCCGTCGCTGTTCTTAAAATGGCAGCGAAGCTGCCTCGTGGCCACCCTTTTTATAAATGGATGGCCACGCCCCTAACTAACCCGGATGTCTTCATCCGGGATGGGTGGGGCCCCGCAAAGAGCGCGGCGGCCATTTTGGCGCCGTGCTTGCATTCTGACAAAAAATCCTGGCAAGAATCCTATTCATTACTTATGCCATGGGAAGTGCAGTGGTATAAACTGCAGCAATGTATAGCCAATATTTAATGGTCACCACTTGATGCTAGTTACCAGAAGAATATAACCGGTGCTGCACTACCAGCTATTCTGCCTTGTAATGTATGTTGTTGAACTTATGCTATGCTGATCTCATTTTTTGGAGGAGTGCAAGGAGCCCCTGCCCTCACAGCTTCACATGTTTGCACAGATAAACTTAAATTTGGAAGTGAACTGCAGCAAGGTAAGAACTCTCTCTATGCATTATCTGTTGCATATTCATTTGCTCTTCTTGGCATGCAAGAAATAATCCCTATGGTGATTTTTTTTTAACTTTTGGAAATTCAAAATGATGATCTACATCATTACATCATTTCTGTAACTGTACAATGGAATTTCAGCCATAATTTTTCTTGTCACTTAGGTCTGGCAAATTCCTGGCAAGATAGATCTAAAAGTATTTTACATTACCCTTGAAAGGTTACTTCTGAAAGAAACTTGTACGTAACTGGATTGTTCACTCACCAAAAATTACTTTCTAACTTTTACATTATTGTTCCCTCTGTACATTCAGCTGCATTGCTGAAGAGAAAAGAAGTAACCTGGGATGCTCTAGCATCCCTGCCTGGCAGTCCAGGGATGGTGCAATAGACTTGTTTAACAGCCTGCCCTGCCCTAATCAGGCCTCTTTGTCCATTTGCAAGGGCCTTCCCGCACTCCCTGTTTCTTTTCTTTCTTTATCCCTGTTTCTTTTCTTTCTTTATCCCTGTTTCTTTTCTTTCTTTATTCATATCAGATGCATCACCAGCATATAATAACACACACAGCTAAAATTAACACATCTAAAAACAAAATAGAATTAAAAAGGGCTAGATGACATCTGCCCAATATCAGGCAACATCAACAACATTTCCTCTTGCCAAGATAAGGTCCTCCTTACATTGAGGGGTATCGTGTGCATTGTATCACATGGGAGATCGTTTGTACTTCTCTGCATTCACACAGGCTGTCATATACAGGGAAACCCCACTTTCTCAGATTAGCCTTGATCTTCCCACTCCTGCACTCCCTGTGCCTAGAATGTTAGGGTTGCCTTTGAGCCAGACAGGAATTTTTTAGCCCACTTTCTGGATTGACATTTGGAAGAAGGGTATTTTTTCACCTATCTCACTTTGGATCACAGGACAATTGTGGCTTGGGGAGTGGTCTGTTAAATAGGTCGCATTTAGGTGGTTAGTGCAGGGTTAAGGTGGTAGTGCTGAATCCCTCAGGACATCATTGAATGAGATGAAACCTGGGTACCTGACATAATTCAGGTAATACAGCTGGGCACTTAGGGGACACCATGAGCCATCTCAGTGGCATGTCCAACATCCATTTATGTGAATAGATTTTGAAATGTCCATGGTAGATATCTCCCCAATTTAGCCAGCCAGGGTAGTAGCTGTCAAGGTACACTGCACAGCAGCAAGGGGTTCACCCATCCACATAGCTGTCAAGTATCCCTTATTGGCCAGGAAAACCCCTTATTTTACTCTCTTTCTTGACGTCATCCCTTATTAATTAGACTGCAATGCCCTATTGCCGCCATTGGAGGGCAGCACAGGATAAGCATAGGTATCAAGTATCCCATATTTGCCAGGAAATTTCCCTTATTTCCAAATCCAAAACTTGACAGGTATGCCCATCCAGTCTGGAGAGGGGATGAGGAGTCTCCTGCTCCCCTTTATCAGGTATAGCACTACTAGCCTCTCTGCAGGTCAGGGGATTCAATTTGTTGAATAAATGTGGCTCAAGCCTTATACCACAAATGTGTGTTCTGCCTCTTTATTTGAAAAGTAAGGGAGTAATTTAAACTTCAAGTTAATTACCTCGAAAGCACTTCATCACATTACTTCTTCATGCTGATTTTCCCCTCGACTTTATATAGTATTTCTAGTGATCTTTCAGATGAAACCATCAGGAATAGAGTTTCATCATCTCGGTTCTAAAAGACATTGGAATTGATAATAGCTCTATTCAGCTATTGAACATCTGGATAATAAGCGCAGAAGAAAGACAGCAGGCTTCCTCACTCTCTCTGTTGGTTTTTTGGTCAAAATTTAAATAAAGAGGACAGACCGCCTCTCCCAATGAAGAAAATTATCTATTCATGGAGGGTCTCTACCTTTTGTTTAAATCCTAAATTTTCAATAGGTCAAAGAGAAGTGGAAATATTTTATTTATTTTGGTTTTCAGTAACAACAGTTTTATTCTTAAATGTAATAAAAACATCGCAGTTTTTTTATTTGTTTGTTTGTTTGCTTGCTTATTTTAAATTAAATGTGTGGGGAAAATCAAAGCTGATGGCTTCACCCATTCAGGTAGTTGTGTGTGTGTATATATATATATATATATATATATATATATATATATATATATATATATATATATATATATATATATATATATATATATATATATATATATATATATATATATATATATATATATATATATATATATATATATATATATATATATATATATATATATATATATATATATATATATATATATATATATATATATATATATATATATATATATATATATATATATGTTTACATCTCTGTATACTCAACAATGCTTGGTGCTGAATGGCCAGTACTGTACATGGAACTTTTAGAAAGAGGTTCAAGAAAAAATGTCCTTCTCAGCTGCCTCATAAAATATAAACACAAGCACAAATAATATTTCATTTCCTGTTTCCCCTCCATGGGAAGACTTTTTCAGACTCCTGCCACTACTGCACAAATGTTATTTTTTAATTTATCCCCATGTGTCCCTGAATGTTGGTATGAAGGAAATCCAACAAATGGTTCTGCCCAGCATTAATTTGAACCCATCTTAATCTGAGTGCTTTGGCACTGAGTAAAATAAATCTTTTCCTGCACTCTCTGATTCAAACATATCATATTACATTTCAGCTTATCCTGGCTGGAGAGGCCTAATGTACCTTGAAATAAGTTTTGTTATGATGAAGTAGTGAATTGCACTGGGAATGTTCCTGAAGGCCAAAGAAGTAGATAGAGTTCAGTACATCATGAAGGATGAAATGTAAAATAAAGGCATAAATCTCAAAGGATTATAAATATTACTTCTGCTACTGAAATGGCAAGGATTTGCTTTTAATTTGTTTGCACTTTTTCCTACAATAAGCCCTACCTCTCTATTCCTAACAACCAGGCACGAGTCTGCTAATTTCCAGTGACATTTCCAAACAGGATGACATATAATCAGCTTTGGCCTCTCTCTCTCCTTCTTTCTCTCACACACAGATTCCACTCTGGATTCAGGCTCATAAACTAATTTCCTGGTGCATATTATTAAAGCAGATTGTCCTCTTTAAAAAAAAACACACAAAAAACAGAACCCTAATCTTACCATATTCTGAAGTATAAAGGAGGGGAGAGACAGACAGTCTAATAGTTTGGGAAAGGAATAATTCTTTACTTAAAGGTTTACTTTCACAAATGCACAGAAGAAGTAAAGAAACATCTATCTGTATAACAAGATGGATTTGAGCCAATGACAGAGTGGAATCTGCAGGAAAATTTTATTGATTAGAATTGGACCAAATTGTATAGTTTTGAATTTCTGTTAAAATTCCCTTTTGCTGCATGGTAGAAGTACATAAAACCCACTACTTTAAGTCTCCTTTTCTCATTAGCTAGCACTCACAGGTTCCATAACTCCCTCCAAGACTTTTGTAAAAACAAAAGTTCCTTTACTTACATTTACTTGGAATTACATGTTTGTGGGCTGCTTTCCTAACAACTAACTGAACGAACAGTGCAGCAGCAACAAAACAAACTGATGCCAACCAATAAAAGAGAGTGAGGAAACAGAGCAGAGAGAGGTAAAGCAGAGAGATACAACATAAGCAATGCTGTTTTTGAATTAAGAGGCAGGAAGGGATTGATGGTTAGTGTTGGATAGACAGACAGAGTAGCCCTTCCCAGTCACTCTCATGAACTTTGTATGTTATTATATACATACGGTGCATCTGACACAAATAAAGAACTCCCACTATACGCAGTATGTGAGGTTGTAATAAAACTCTAACGCTTTTAACCCATAACAAAGCCAGTGAAGACATAATCTCAAATTTGCCAAAGCAAGGGAAACACAAAACAATTTGGGGTCCACATTTAATCTTTGTCATACAGATAGAAATCTGAGTATATGAATGGAGACTGCTTTTCCTGCAGAAAATTTTCATTCCAAGTACTGCATACTGAGGATAGTGTATTTGTCGTGAATTATGTTCTTCAGAATTGTAGAATATGCTTTGCAGGCACACCCACCCAAAGACTCAGACACCGGTATTGGATTAAAGGCATCGGGCCACTTTTATTGAATAATGCCCTAGTCCGAATTATCACTTTCAATTGGTGTATCATCCAATTGTAATTCTTTAAGGCAAGCAGGCCGCAGTAGCACTGGTAAGGTTCCACCCTAAATGCCAATGGAAATTGGCTACATGTATCAATTTGTATCAATTTGTTTGTTGACACAAACAAATTGTTGACCGGAGTCAATATACTATCTACTGACCCCACCCTATGACGTGTATCCATTCAAATATCAAGGTGATGCAGGCTGTGAAGCTCCTGACATCATCCCTTTCATAGTTCGCCCTTGACCGGCCAAACCTGTTTCCCCTGTACCTATCTATGTGTTGGCCAGTCAATTGCGAACCTGCCAGATGCCTATGTGTCATAAATCTTTACCTTACCCAGTGCTACCCGCCACATGGGGAGGCATCCATGATGACTCACCGCCCCCCCCCCAGATCATCAGCTCGGTCACCAGGCCTGCTTGCACATCCTCCAGAAAGAGGTACATACTTCTGGTCGACAGGTGGACCCCATATCCTGCCTATAGGTCAAAATTTTTGCAAGCCTATCCTCAGATGTCTACTGGCTGTCCCCAAGCCATTCTCAGTAAGGAACTGGGCAACAGCCCTGTCCACTGACCGCCGGTGATGGTCCAAACCACGGAGATCCATATCTCCTCTAAAATGGTGTCTCGGCACGACGTTAGACCATAGCAACCGTGTGTATGGCCATAAATGATGTAAAAATGCCAGGTCACTGCACCTCGACATTTTAGGGAAAGGTCAGTAATCCGTGTGAGATCATCGCCGCCGAGGTGCAGAATAAGAACATCAGGCGGTCCAGCATCCCTGATGGACATCAGGAATGGCAACAGTTCCCGCCCTCTCATGCCGCGCATACCATACCACCGCATACGTGCGGATGCACGCAGCCCGAGCTGGTGTCCACACTCTGTTGCAGCAGCATATTCTGCCACCCAGTGAACATAGCTGCGGCCCAGCAGCCCCACTGCCACCGGTGTGCGGAAACACATAGGATCTGTAAAAGAGGAAAAGGGGTTAAGGACATAACTAGGTACTCATACAGTGAGGGGACGTACATATAGGTAAAATACACGCACACCCCCTCGTGCCCACATATATCAGCCTCCGAGTACCCAAACGCAGCCGCAGTCAATGCGACACCTATCCTGAATGAATGGGTGCCATAACGGGCCCCACACTGTGAAGCGCGGTACCGGTCACCCTACAGAACTTAAATTTGGTAAGGGGAGACCCATCCTGGTGGCAGAAAAACACTGCCAAAATTGGCCAAAATTGCATGTAGGGCACCAACCGGACAGATGTCAGCAAATGTACATCATAGCAGTCTACACCACTGCCTACTCCATGCTGATCGGCCTTTGAGCAACGAATCCTCAACTGAGCCCATTCCTGGTTGATAGAGAGATCGTTGAGTTCCAGTGCCCTACAAAAAATGTCCCCCTTTGATCATGGGACCAGCTCGCTGATTCGCAGAGCTCCAGAGAAAGCTACGGTGGTAGCTGCATAAAATGAGACTCCTCCCACCTACTGTCACATAGTCTATGCCAACCTCGTGCAAGGTGGGTCAAGGTCAGAATACCTGTGAAAACAGGGTGACGTGTGTTTGGCCAGCGGCCACGTACACGTGTCCACCCTTCCAATAGATGGCCTATGCGGAAAACCCTCGCACAGTCAGTAAAGCCCCATGCCTTGGCCATGAATGTCAAGGCGTAAAGCCTGGTGGCTATGGTGCGTGGGGCCAACCCCAGATCATGAGGCGCACCATATTTTGTAAATCCTAGGCGACTGGTATCAGGCACATTTCAGGTAACTCCCTTTGCCCACAAAAGGCTCTAAAGCGAAGGAGTGGATGCTGACACGCCGTACGCATGCGAGGTGGCAAGACAAGCAACTCGTCTGGTTCACGTCTCCTCGCCAAATGTCCATATCTCAGCCAGGAGTGGAGAGGTGAGTTCCCTTGGGTCTGGAGCCAAGTCACAGAACCGGGAGATCTGCAGGTGGGATAAAGCATTGGCAATATCGTTATTAATGCCTTGCACATGTCTAGCCCTAAGGAGCACATTCAAGCACACGGCCCAAAAACAATAGGCGAGCTGAGGCCATGACTCTGGGGGGTTTAGACGTTTGGGCATTAACAATGCGCACCACAGCAGCATTGTCACACCAAAAGTGAAACACAGAATCAGCCCACCCATCCCCCCAGAGCATAAAGGGGACCCGAAATTGAAGAAACTCCAGAAACATAGGATCGTGTGAGCGATCGGCGCCTTGCCATCCCTGGGGCCAAAGACCATAGGCACACTGTCCTTAAGTTAAAACCCACACCCCGGGGAGCCGGAGGCATCTGACCGTACTTGAAACTGGGGCTGACCATAAGCTCAGACCTCCAAAAGGAGATAGCATGACAGTCCTGCTGGAATGTGAGCCAAACCAACAGGTCTGTACTTAAACCCCTAGTCAGCCGTACCCAACGGTGTCGTGTATGAAGACCCGCCATAGTGTGACCCAGACACCAGGTGAAGGCACTGCCTGGTGTTACCACTCTGCAGGCGAAGTCGATGCGGCCATGCATCACCTGCAACTCTCGGCGAGGCACCTTGCACTTGGCAACATTGCCAACATCGCAGCAGGAGCCGCCTCCCTTGACAGACAATTCGGTCACCTGGCCCTCCTGCATGTTATTTAAACGAGAGGTGCATCCACTTGTTGACAGGTGAACCCCATCTCCAGGATACAGGCCAAATTCCTGTAACCCTATCCCCAAATGACAAATGGCTGTCCCCAAGCCATTCTGGATAAGGAACTAGGCAACAGCCCTGTTCACTGACCGCCGGGCACAGTCCAACTGCGGAGTCAAAGCCTCCCCTATAATAGTGCTTTGGCACGATGTATGACCATAGCAACGTGTAAGCGGCCATAAATGGCAACAAAACGCCAGGTCACTGCACTCGGAAGTCTTTAAGTCCGGGCTAGCAATCCGTGGAAGATCACTGCCTCCGAGGTGGAGAATTAAAAGATGTGGCAGCCCAGCATCCCCAATGGACATCAGGAATGTCAACAGTTCCCGCCACCTATACGCCATGCACACCATACATACATACATACATACCATGCATACGCGCGGTTAGGCGTAGCCCGAGATGTGGTCCCCATTCTGACGAATCAGCATACTGTGCCACCCCAGTGCACATAATTGTGGCCCACAAGCCACACTACTACCAGTGTGCGGGAACACACAGGGTCTGTAAAATAAGGAGGGAGAATAGAGGGCAGAACAAGGCACTCATGCAGTGAGGGGACGAACAGACAGAGAAAAATGCACAAATCCCCACCTGCACGTGCAACATATGCCAGGCTCCGGGTACCCAAATGCAGCCGCAGTTGATGCAGTGCCCAACCGGAAGGAATGGGTACCAATTTTAATTCAGTAAGGGGTAGACCCGTCTGGTAGCAGACTGCAGGTCAAGGCGTGAACCACGCGCCACCACAAGCACATGTGGGGAAGCAACCGGACATATGGCAGCGCCAGGCTAGTACCCTTTTCCGGCTGACCGGCCCTTGTGGAGCAAAACCTCCCCAGAGCCCACTCCTGTCGAGCAACACATCTCCCAGTTCCAGTGCCCTGCAGAACATGTCCCCTGTTGAAAACGGTAGCAGCTAACTTAATCTGCGAGCTCCAGATCAAGGCACAGAGGTAGTTGCCCGAAAGTAGACTCTCCGTATGGAGCATAGGCGCTGGACACATAGGAGTCATATATAATAGCCACAAGTGCTAGCAGGGCTCATCGCTCTCATCTCAGGGTAAAGGGCAGTCCTCATCCTAAAGTCTTGGCCATAGACTAACCATGACGGGCCAGGAAAAGCAACCACGGCCCGGTAAATATTGTCCAAGCACTGGACCATTGGGATGGCCAAATCAGGATGGGCCCTTATATATCCTGCCATGGATACCCGATAGGCCGGTAAACAACTGGCCCCATTGCGAGGCAGCTTGCAGCGACTGGGCAACTCCCTGTCCCTGTCGTCCTGCCCCTCCCTGTCCTAATCAGCATGTTCACGCTGCAGGAGGGGAAAATGGGAATATATTCCCCACGCCACATCGTCTTGCCAATAGCCCGGGACAAATGGTCACCCAGGGGCATGGAGTAACCGGCCGTTGGCAGAACCACCGTTGGCACGGATCGGAGTGGGGATACACATAATAGGGCCCATCGGACCCCCGAGAAATTAAGGGAAAGCATAGGGGTGGTCACCCATGTAAACCAGGGTGTAATTGGCCTGTTGCGGCCATGGCCACTGTACACACACCCCGTGCTAAAGCTAGTGTCACAGGTGTGCTGATTTGACCAGGATACTCACTCGGTGCACCCCCACGAGCCGCCCCCACCGGGGGTTCCGGCCTGTGGTGAAGTGAGCATCGGAGTTCACGGTGGCCATCGAGCTCCGTGTTTCCGTGCATCCAGGCCGGATGGGGAGCTGCGAGGCACCAGCCTGCACTGGCCGGATAGTCTCCAGCAGCTCAACCCTGTTGGCAGCCCGGTGCGCAGCACTGGCCGGCATGTGGGCCGGAACCGCCGAGTTGGCACGGCCACCATCCGAAGGTGGTGGAGCAATGTCCATTGATGCCTCCAGTGCCAAATTGCGGGCAGGAGAGCATCCGCAGCATCTGACCCACGAGGACAAGGTGGGCTGGATGGGCCGGATGGCCCACCGAGTCATTGATGAGGGATAAACCGATGTGGTAATCCCTGGCCAGAATAGGGCCCTGCCCATTAATCCGGCCCATGAGGGGCCGGAAACATGGTGGGGCGGAAACCCGCACCATGCCCAAGTGGGCCCCTATGCCCCGCTGGGCAAAGAAGCAGTGGGGCAAAAACCCCAGTGGAGCAGGCCTATGCCGCCCCCCGCCCAAGCCCTCAGCCTGGGCTCATTGTTGGCAGTGTGTCCAACAACCCTGCCACCCACCTGCGGGGGTGCTGTCCAAGCCCTCCAGCCCGGTGGCACTCCCAAAAAATTAGAGGGGTGGGCCGAGCCCCCCCCCAGGCATGACCAAGGGGCCGCCTGAGCCTAGGAATCAAGAAAATTCCGCCCTGCAGTACTCAGGAATAGAACCGCTGACCTTCCACCTCCCAGTCAGCTTCTTAGCCACCTGAGCCACTGCAGTACAGCGGTCGGAGGAAGGGGAAAACCTCCGATGCAATAAGGAAAGCAAGCCTCTTGAAAGAGGCGAGCAAGGGAGGAAGCAACGGAGCGAACTTCTCCGCTCCGTCGCTTTGCAAAATGGCAGCCAGGCTGCCTCGTGGCCACCCCTTTTATGGAGGGGTGGCCATGCCCCCTAACTATCCCGGATGTCTGCGTCCATGTGGGGTGGGGCGCCGTGCTTGCATTTGGTAAATGTGGAAGCAAAACTAGTAAGAGGAAAACTCGTTTCCCCTCCTTCCATTGAGGTTTAGTAATACCTGTAGATTTAGTCACACCATGTATATTGAGCTTTGATATGTGGATCATATTAAAACTGTTAGCATATAGACTTGAATATATTAAGAGTTTTCAATCTGCAAACATGGCCATTATCCATTACAGTAATTGCCTAATTCATCTCTCCCGGATATCTACCTGTACTATACTGGTCCTTGAAAAATTGCTTCTAACTATCAAATACTAAGTTAAAGGTAAAGGTTTCCCTTCCTCATAAGCCAGTTGTATGCGACTCTAGGGTTCCTTGCTCATCTCTGTTTCAAAGCCAAAGCTGCCTGCTTCTGCAGACATTTCCGTGGTCGTGTGGCAGACATTACTAGGCACTGGAGTGCTCATAATGCTGTTTCCCTTGCCACTGAAGTGGTCCCTATTTATCTACTTGCAATTTCTTGCTTTCGAACTGCTAGGTTGGCAGGAGCTGGGACAAAGACGGGAGCTCATTCCGTCCTATAGTACTTGGGAATCAAACTGCTGACCTTTCGCCTTCCAGTCACTGTTTTAGCCACTTGAGCCACTGCAGTCCCTTAAATACTACAACCAATAAAATATGGTTTCCGGTGATATTCTGGTGGAAGTATTCACTATTTAATATTTAAAACAAAGACATGATGCTATTGCTCTGAATATTTATCTTCCCCTTTGGAAAGTGACATGTTTAGGCTATCTGGTATGCTTTTGTCATTTGTTTTGCACGCCTAAGCAATAAAATGTACTCTCTCTCTCACACACACACACAAACACACACACACACACCTTATTAATTCTCAATTACAGAACGGAAAATGATAACTTGATGAGTATAACATTGTGTACAACCTCAGGCCTAATCCATGCACACAGCCAATATGTGTACACACGCACACACACACACAAGCATATAAAACAAGGCTGAGATAACAAATGAATAATGAGGACACATGTGTAAATCTGCGGGTTCCGTGCATGCAATTGGCATACTGTCCCTGACAGAACCATCGTTTGGGAGATTGCTCCTTTGAGCTTTGGTTCCGAGGGGACAGAAACTGGGGAGCGGATTAATAGCCATAGTTTAATTCACCCACAGCTGGCCTGACAAGCAGTTCGAGCAAGAGGAAATTGGATGACTAACTCATAAAACATGGAATAGGTAATGTCACACCCGCAAATTACCGCAAGCCCTAAAACCAACATCGGCCATGTTTACCCCAGGATAAGCATGGAACAATGGAGTTCCCCTGTCAGTGTTTGATTTAGTTAATTAACTTCCCCGGGAGAGGTTCCCAATTAACTCGTGTAAACATGGGACGTGATTCTTGTCAGATGACGATTCCATCACACACAGCCTCGCTTACTCGATATATACTGATGATTTTCCCTCAATAAATCACTGGTCTTCACTCTATCTTGTCTCATGTCTCATTGCTTGACCAGTCTCCTCCGGGACCCAATGGCCACTTCGCGGCCCCAATCCAACATAAATCTACAATTTATGTCCCACATTTTACTATTAGAACCAAGGACCTGACTGTCTTTTTAAAGCAACATACTTAGATTGTAATAGCAACACACTTGCTTTAATTTGTGGATGTGATTTTCTTGGTAGCAATTAGTCTGTGTGTAGCATGTTCTAGCCCAGGAGTTCTCAACCTTATTAAGCCGGGGGCCTGGTCACACTCCCTCAGACAATTTTGGGGGCCAGACAGCCACTTTGCCTTTCCTCAACCACATGGCACTTCCTGGTGTGATGGAGGCAGGGTGGGGCCACATGAAATGGTACTAGGGGCCGCATCCGGCCCACAGGCTGAAGGTTGAGAATCCCTGATCTAGCCCTTATGTTTCTGATCAAATTTGTACTCTCTTGTACATTAAAGAAAACACTGTTGCTGCTTAACTTTGTCATTAGGACTGGCTAGTTACTGTCTCTCTTATCCTACTTTGCAAAAGGTGGGGGGAAATGCACAGCAACTCTATGATCCTTTGTTATCCAGGTGGTCTGGAATGGAGCCCCGGTGTTCAAGCAGAAGGTGTTCAATCCTTTTCTCCTGAACTGTGACAACATTGCAAATTCAGCACTTTCCTACATGTCAATTAGAGTTAAAAACTTCCACCAATGGGATCTTTGTTACTATCTCTAATTTACTTGTTTGGGATAGTGGTTTCTGTAGTTAATAGTCCCTATTCCTGCATACTGAAGGTTTAATTCTTTTTTGTTTGTTTTTTTACCCATACTTTCTTGACTAAGAAGAAGACCCACACATAGCTGCATGGTACATAATACAAGTAATCTATAATTTGACCTTCAAGATGATTGTAACTTAATTTTATTAAGATTATAGTTTTAATAAAGAGTGGAGAAACAAAAATTTGCAAATATCTTGGTATATTGTTTAAGAATAATTTGAATACTTGAGCCATACACAACAGAAAATTCATAGAACTCAAACATAAATGTTTAAAATAATTTACTGCAATTCCAACATGCTGTAACAGCAAGCCACTTTTGGCAGGTTACTAAACAATATGTTTTCTTATAACATCTGGCTTGTTAAATAAAAATAACCATCTGTTGGTTAGCAATTACATTTAACATTGCACACAATATGGAAATCCTCATAAACAAATACTTCGACAGAAAAATGACACTTCAACAGTACATTCACTGTAGCTTTTAAGAGCTGCCTATTGTAGATGGATTGTGCTTTTCATTCCTACTCTGCCTTAGAAATCCCCCCCCCCCCCCCACACACACACAATAGTAGGTGCTTGCTTACATGTCAGTAGACCTTCGGCTACAGACGGATTTGCTGCCATTTAGGAAAGGGCTGAAAACCTGGCTGGCAGGGCAAGTATGTGGGCCCGATGGGGTGTTGACTCCCGCTCGTTGGCTCTACTAGAAGTATACATCCCTTTTTACTGATGGGTGGGGAGGGTCTTTTAACTGGGAGTTGTTTTTAAAGAGTTTTTAAAAGAGTTTTATAGAAGTTTTAGATTCTTATGTATAAGTGTGCCGCCCTGAGTTGCCCTAGGGCAAGTGGGCGGGGTATAAACTCAAATAAAATACATGTCACAATATGGTTTTTTATTTTTAAAACATTACTGTATTTTAATACTGTACTGTTAAAGAAACAATTCAACCTGCTTGAAAAGCATTTGTTTTCCCACAAATCACTTTACTCATGAGGATTTCCAAAGGTCTGAGCACTGAAACCATCTTCATTTCAATGGAGCTAGGGTTTTCCCAAAAGTTTGACCTGAAAACTTGTTTTAAAAGGTACTAAATATAATCTAACAAATAGTTATTTCTTTCAGAAAGGACAACCTTGTTCTTTCTTTATTTTGTAATAACTCACTGGCTGAAATCCTGTTGTTTAATGTACTAAGACACTAGTCGTGTCCACTACTTGTCATGTCCAGCAAACGATAAACAGAACAATGAACAACAGTTTATTGTAAAGTATTTCAGGCAATATTACAAAGGTATCTGGACAACAGATGGCTGCACCAGTCCCCATAATTGGTCTCTCTGAACTCGGCCCCGAAGGCAATACTAAGCAACACCCTGTGTGTGTGCTTGGTGGAGTGTACCCAGGCTAGCCTTGCGAGGACTACCTGTATCAGAAAGGGAAGTGTAGATCCGGTCCTGGCCATGCCTTGTTTACCTGTGGCCCTTTATATACTGTCTCAGGGGTGGCTATTCCTTATACAAAGTAGCAACCCACTGGAGACGCTTAACTAACCAAACATAACAAGATACCCACAGTTTTAACCAATCAGGAACAGGATCAAAAGTTGCACCCAATCACTGAACTCCTAATTAACATGAAGAGCATGCCCAGGAGGGGAGAATATGCGCCAAATCCTACCCTTGATTCTCACGGTGGGAAATCACCATTTTGTCTTTCCAAGCATTGCTGGCGCAACCTGCAATTATACTTGAATACACAACACTACTAGAGCTGGCCCCTTTGATTCAGTAGGGATTTAGTAAATCAACTCCATACTTTTCCATTGATGCAATGGGCCTACTGTAGTTGTGATTTCCTAAGATAAACTATGAAATGTAAATCAGCATAGGCCGAAATATGCATGTTCATTCTGCTGCCCACAACTACCCAGCATAGCAACTACAGAATTCTCAAGTTCTATAAGAATTCCAATAGTTGCCAGGCAACAATAAAGGCCCACTTGGTTCTTTACATTTATAGATCTTATGGAAACCAGATACTTGTTGCTCTACTATTTCTTCCTGTTGCTCCCTTTTTGCTCCCCATCTTTTCCCCAATCCAACTGCCCTTGACAGTTCTACAGGATTATTTCCAGAGTTTTATACAATATCATGCCAAGGTCCATCTTCCAGAAGGACTGACAGAGGTGCACTGATGAAGATACACATTTTTTTTTTGGCCTGGTTAAACCTTCTAAAATGGTCCATCTGACATGTTGCCATTATGACAGTGGCACAGGATACATATGCTGAACAATCCCTGGATGAGGAGACAGTATTCTAGCAAATATTTCTACAGTTGCAGAAGAATACTTAGGGTTATTATCATATCACTTAAACAGACCACAGTTTTTAAAGGACTTGAAACTACTGTTCCATTTTTGAAAAACCAGTGGAAATTCTCCAAAGGTTGTTGCATTTATATACCTGTAGGTGCATTTAGACTCAGCTCTGAATCAGGACTTAACCTTTAGGTGTCTCCCTGCCTACTGGGAGCATAAACAATCCCAGGAATAGGAATATGGTCACTTTAGGAACAGTTAATGCCAGGATTAATAGGCTGTGAAGCTAGGACTTGCGTACTGTACTAAAAATAGTTTACTTCTTTATGATTTTAATATCTGGCAGAGCAATCTTCTTCTTCCTTTCCCTGAGCCCAAAAGAGCCTGTATAAATTCACAATGGTTGAGTCTGCTACCAATAGTTGATGGAATGTCAAAAAAAATAGGCAATTTTGCTTTAAACACACTTTTTTCCACTCACGAAATAATGGTCACTTGTTCTCAGCTCAACAGCCATCAAGAAAGGCTCATTTACTTTTTAAAAAAGGTAAACCTTGAGCGCTCACTTTGTTTTTAACAAAAAACAGAAATCTAGCACTTTTTAAAAAATGGGACCCTTTTTTTTGTTGCTGTACCCTGAATTATCTTCTTCTCATCTTCTTTACTTCCTCTTTTACCACTTTCTTCCCCAATCCCAGAACAAAGACACAGACACAGTATTTTGAATTAACTAAGGGTAACAATTTTATTAACTAACTTTAACTGGGTTAAATTCTCTCTTCCTGCAATGGGGCCTATGTAGTGTAAGCTCCTGGGTGGATTCAGGGAATGTAGCCTTACCCATGTTCCTGGTCCCTAAATGGATGTATTCCAAGCTCCTGGCTGGCCCATTCAGGTTAGGTAAAGGTAAAGGTTCCCCTTGCTCGAAAGCCAGTCATATCCGACTCTAGGGTGCAGTGCTCATCTCTGTTTCAAAGCCGAAGAGCCAGTGCTGTCTGCTGCTGCAGATGTTTCCGTGGTCATGTGGCAGGCATGACAAGATACCAAAGCGCACGGAGTGCTATTTCCTTACCGCCGAAGTGGTCCCTATTTATCTAATTGCAATGTCTTACTTTCAAACTGCTAGGTTGGCAGGAGCTGGGACAAAGACGGGAGCTCATTCCGTCCTGCAGTACTCGGGAATCAAACCGCTGACCTTCCGCCTCCCATTCAGCGTCTTAGGCACTTGAGCCAATGCAGCCCATTCAGGTTAAACGCAACCAATCACCCTCCCCCCACCCCCAAGACTCCAGGCATTAGGCAGAAAGTGCCATCAGTGGGCTACCAGTGCACTCACCCATCCTGGAACTGAATCTTGGGAGCCTGTTACCCCAGATGTTGGGTACCTTAGAACCTGCTCCCAAAGTATCCTGGGTTATCACTAATGCTATGACTTTCCTGGACTACCTGCCAGTTGTGACCTATTTAATATGCACACATACACCCATTGGTCCATATGTCCCCATCAGAGACAATAGGCAAAAAATCACCACCCCAAAGGCCAATCAGGAGTAGGTTCAAAAAATTCCTACCTGGCCCCAAAGAAACCAGCTATTCTCACACTGAAATCTTGGGGTGGATGGGACGGTCATTTGGAGAGGCTGGGAAGGAGGCTCCCTCTCCTGAGTCAAATGGCTAGCTTCCATTGGAGCTTATCACTTAAAGAGATGTCTCTGGGAGGAGTGAGGAAAAGTCCCCTACCCATTAGCTATGCTCCTCAGCAAGG
Source organism: Bradypodion pumilum (assembly GCA_035047305.1). NCBI lineage: Eukaryota > Metazoa > Chordata > Lepidosauria > Squamata > Chamaeleonidae > Bradypodion > Bradypodion pumilum. The sequence goes on from JAWDJD010000001.1 coordinate 431,780,652, forward strand.
ATACCTTTATTGAGACTGTGGCCCTGTTTGTCTACATGTCACATCCCCCCATAATTCTGGCCCACCTAATTTGATGTTTACTATGAACGGTGAAGTTGGTAGATACATAACTAGCTATAGTTTCTCCTCCTTTCATTTGTTTCTCCCTATACCAGGGGTTTGCAATCTATGTCCTATGGACCAGATCTGGCCTGCAACACCAAGTAATCCAGCTCCTGACCTTGCTCCAGCCACTACTGCCACTGCCAGAATCAGCCGTGGACTCATTTACAGCCATGTAAATGCATTTACTACAGCGGTAAATGATTCAGTGGCTCGTAAATGCATTTATGATGGCTGTGGATGCGTTTTACAGCATCAGTCCAGCCCGTTCAGCTGTCTAAGGGGGTGTGATCTGGCCTGTGGGTGAAAAACATTGAGAACCCCTGTCCTATACTCTCTATGTTGTTCATATCTATATAATATCTATTAGGCTGCCCAGCCATTGTGTGCCTCTGTATCTGTGTATAAATTGATGCAATAAGGTTTTACTCTTATGTCTGATGAAGTGGACTTGATCCACAAAAGCTCATGTTTAAATACAGGAGTTAGTCTTTAAGGTTCCACAACTTTTTTTGTCTTTTTGTCTTTTTGTTTTATTTACACTCTGATATGTCTACATAAGAAAAACAAAAATAGAACACCTTGGAATGTATTTGTATTTGTTCTGTTCTAATATTTAGACTGGATTCTAACAGCAATGATTTCTTCCAAAGAGTATGATTAATAAAAATATCATGAAGAATTGTTTGTCAGAACAGACATGCACTGCTACGTCACAGTGTAGTTCATAGTTATATATGTTGTAATGTTTTGTACGATGCCACTTTTTAATGTTTGAATATATATTTGAGATATTTTAAAAGTCTGGTGTTTATAAGATCTACATTTTGCTTATTCCTTACATTTTAATAGAATTATTGTTAATAACAATCATTTAAATATTCAATTTAAAATAAACAGAATAATCTAAAAGAACATTAAAGGAAATCCACAATGAATCCCCGAGGAACAAAAGAAATAATAAAAGAAAACTCCAAATGAGAATAATTTCCAGGAAGAAAAAAATTTCTATTGAGTGCCTAAGAATTAATCAAATACTTTCATGTACAGTGTGCACCTAACAAAGATCTCTGAGGGAAATATTCTATCAATCAATGTGCCCTGCTGCCATGCTTTTAGAGGACTTTATAACTGAAAAATAAGGTACTATGATATATTTCCAAGAAATGAATAAGAAGGAAAGACTCCCCCCCCCAAAAAAAAGAACATTAGCAAAAATATGCGGCCAATTCAATAATCGGACTGCTGTAGATTCAACAGTCACTAAACTGTCTCAATGACAGCCCCATGGAACTGAAGTAAACAAAATTCAATGCTACTTGGACATGATAGCCTCTGTAAAAGGCATCTCTGTCAAGAAGCTATTGTAGATCACAAACAAGTCTAGTGGTAGTTTTTTTCATAGCACATGCCTAAACTACTTGGGTTCAAATATCAGTTTGCAGAGCTGAAAGTGAAAAATAAGGTACTATGATATATTTCCAAGAAATGAATGAGAAGGAAAGACTCCACCCCCCCACCCCCCAAAGAAAAGAACATTAGCAAAAATATGTGGCCAATTCAATAATCTGACTGTTGTAGATTCAACAGTCACTAAACTGTCTCAATGACAGCCCCATGGAACTGAAGTAAACAAAATTCAATGCCACTGGGACATGATAGCCTCTGTAAAAGGCATCTCTGTCAAGAAGCTATTGTAGATCACAAACAAGTCTAGTGGTAGTTTTTTTCATAGCACATGCCTAAATTACTTGGGTTCAAATATCAGTTTGCAGAGCTGTAGCTCCTGCCAACCTAGCAGTTCGAAAGCAAGACATTGAAAGTAGATAAATAGGGACCACGTTGGTGGGAAGGTAAACAGCGTTTCGTGTGCTCCGCTGTCTAGTCATGCCTGCCACATGCCCATGGAAACGTCTGCAGACACAGACAACACTTGCTCTTTGGCTTAGAAACAGAGATGAGCACTGAACCCTAGAATCAGATACTACTGGCTTTCGAGCAAGGGAAACCTTTACCTTTACCTAGTGAAGATGAACTCTAGGTTTTTTCATACGTTTGGAAGTAACCTCTCAGATCATCTGAACAATCTGTTTACCAGTCTGATCTGATGATTACACACTGTATGTTTTCATGATGAGTCGTTGTGATTGGTGTCTCAGTGATATGCAGCTACATTCTTGCTTATCTAGCAAAACCTGGATCTTGATGCAACAATAAATATCCATTTAAATAATAATAATAATAATAATAATAATAATAATAATAATAATAATAATAATAATAATAATAATAATAATAATAATAATAATAATAATAATAATAATAAATTTGTATACTGCTTTCCTTGTCCAAAGACAACCCAAAGCAGTTCACAACAAAATTACATATAAATATCAATCAGCAACAATACAGATACAATGCAGTTACAGTTACAAATCAAGATGCAAGATACAGTATACAATGCCCATGAAGCTGAAAGGATAAAACTTTCAAACAATAAAATAAATTTAAAACTTTCAAACATTTCAATCATAACATTCTAAAAATATGAATAGATAATTTTTTTAAACAAAAGTTAAAAGCACCCTGGAGCAACCAGGTGTTTATGTTCATTTAAAAAAAAACCAGGGAAAGTACTATACACATATACACATTGTATCAAGATAGGCACACCAGAGAGTGGAAGACCCAAGGTTCATGCTTCTCAGTTTAATATATTGCACTGTTGAAAATGTAAGCTAGGCTCCTTTAGAGAATCTCACTACAAGAGACAACCAGCATTTCATATCAGGTGTACAAACACATTCAGGTGTTCTTTTGTTTTATTGACTACACTAAGGCATTTGATTGTGTGGACCACAACAAGATGTGGCAAGTAATTAAAGAGATGGGAATACCAGAGCACCTCATATGCCTCCTGAGAAATCTGTACATGAACCAAGAAGCAACAGTTAGGACAGAACACGGAATGACAGAATGGTTTGGAATATGAAAAGGAGTAAGACAAGGCTGCATTTTGTCACCCTGCTTATTCAACTTATACACAGAGCACATAATGCGCAATGCAGGGATGGAGGAATCAAAATATGGGATTAAAATTGCTGGGAGAAACATCAACAATCTGAGATATGCAGATGATACCACTCTAATGGCAGAAAGTGAGGAAGACCTAAAGAACCTGTTCATTGGATTGAAGGAGGAGAGTGCAAATGAAAGCGCAGAGCCAAAATGGTGGCCACGCTCTTTGCAGGGCCCCCCCACCCGGACTCAGACATCCGGGTGAGTTAGGGGGCGTGGCCACTCCTCTATAAAAGGAGTGACCACAAGGCAGCCGAGCTGCCATTCTAGAACACGACGGAGCGGAGAAGTTTTCTCCGTCGCGTTTTTTGCTCAGAGCTTTGCTCTTCGTACCTTGGCTTAGAACGGAGTTTCTTTGCTCTTCGCTACTGCGGTACTCAGGGCTAAGGATCCAATCCCTGGCCAGGGATCCTTCAGGAGGCAGTTTCTTCGGGAGACATGGCTCCCAAGCACAGGGCTCTGGTGGTCAAGCCGCGGCCGAGGGGAAGGGCTTTCCCTACCCCTTCATCGAACGGGGGGCAGCCATCGGGTTGGAGGACTCAGGCTGCACCCCCGCAGCAGGGCAGCGGGATGGATTTGCCCACCGCTGCCAGTGGGGCTGATCAGGCTTCTGCCTGTCAGCAGGGAACAAGCTTCCAGGCTGGGCTGGCACAGGCTGGCCCCTCGGGGATCCCTGCCCATGGAGGGCCTTTCCCCGGCTTGGGACAGGGTGGCTCATGTGGATCTGGCGTGGGTTTCCGCCCCACCATTCCTCCGGCCCCCCATGGGCCAGAGTTTTGGGCATGGCCCTACTCGGGCCCTGGATCCCCATTCGGGTTTCCAATCCAGCAATTGACCAGCGGGCCGTCCGGCCCATCCAGCCCACCTTATACCGGGGGCTCAGAGACTGTGGATGCGCTTATCGCACGCATTGCGGTGCTAGAGGCATCACTGGGCATCGCCCAACCACCTTCCGATGGCGGTTTAGCCACCACTTCCATTCCGGCCCCTTCATCGATCCCGGCAGACACGTCGGCCGTCACTCTCCAGGGTTGAGCTGCTTGAGGCCATCAGGCCAGCCCAGGCTGGCGCCTCGCAGCTCCCCGCATGCCCGGACTTGCCGGTGGGGAGCAGTCAGGTGTGGCCCCAGAGCTCGATGCCTGTCGCGGGCTCCGACACCCACCATGGGCCGGAACCCCTGGTGGGGGCAGCTCACGTGGGTGCGACTAGTGAGTATCCGGTTCAATTTAGTGCACCACCGACACTGTCCAGTCACACTGGGGGGGTGCAGTGGCCATGGCCACGGCAGGTTAATATGGGTGGGCAGTTGCTTCCTCACTGCCCTGTTAACTCCTGGTTGCCAAATGGCCCCTCGGTTAGGGCAGGGGTATCCGCCCCTGGGGGTATGCCAAGCATTACAGGGGCTGTTCAGGGCCCGCTGCGCATACCCTTCATCCAAAATGTGCCAATGGCTGCTCTGCCGACGGCTGGTTATTCCTTGCCCCTGGGTGATCATCTATCACAAGCCACAAGGGATAAGATTTGGCGAGGGGAGTACATTGATATTTTCTCCCTCTTGAATCATGAGCCCACCAAGGAGGAGAGGGAGGGACAGGATGACAGGGACAAGGAGTTGTCCCGTCGTCGTAAGCCACCGCGTACCTGGGCCAATTGGTTGCCGGCATATCTGATATATATGCCGGTGTACCTGAGGGCCAGGCCCGATTTGGCCATTCTGATGGTGCAATACCTCAACAATATTTACAGGGCGATGGTGGATTTTCCTGGCCCGTCGTGGTTGGCTTACGACGAGGAATTTAGGATGAGGGTGGCCCTACATCCTGAGATGAGATGGGATGAGCCCTGCCAGCAATTGTGGTTCTTGTATATGACTCCCACGCGTCCGGCGCCTGGTGATAGGTACCATTGCGGCCATGCCGTGCAGCGGGCGGCTGCGATGCAGGTTCCCCACCAGCCAGTGGGGCAGGGGGTTCCAGCCTGCCTGCTGTGTTGGAGCTTCTCAGGTAGCGGCGTGTGCAACAAGCATCAGTGTCGTTTCTGACATGAGTGTCCCTCTTGTTCTGGCCCTCACCTGCCTCCGCGTGCCTGTGGGCTGGTGGGTCATGAGGCAGAGGTAAGGGTGGACAGGGGGCGGTCAGAGCTCCCTCTGACAGGGCTGGCCACGCAAAAGGCCCCCTCCTCAATTAATATCCATAGGCTGGAATGATGGCTTTCCACTTATCCGAGACGGGATGATGCGAGGTACCTGCTAGAAGGTTTCTAGTTTGGCTTTCATATTCTATTTAGGGGTGTCCGGGGATCGCAGGATACCTCGAACTTACTTTCTCTGCAGGGTAATGAGGAGGTCGCTGCACAAATCATAGCTAAGGAGGTGAAGGCTATGAGAGTTGCGGGGCCCTTTTACTGAACCAACATTCCCTAACTTGAAGGTCTCCCCTCTGGGGCTAGTGCCTAAAAAGACCCCAGGTGAATCTCGCTTAATTCAGCATCTATCTTACCCTGTGGGTTCCTCAGTCAATGATGCTATTCCTGATGACCTTTGCTCAGTCAGGTACACGTTGTTTGATCAGGCCCTACAAATGGTACGCTCCTGTGGTCCCGGGGCCCTCCTGTCAAAGTGTGATATCAAATCAGCATTCCGATTACTGCCAGTGCACCCCGAGGACTTTGAGCTGTTGTGTTTTCGTTTCCGAGGAAAGTTCTACGTAGATAAGGCCATGCCTTTTGGCTGTTCTATTTCATGTTCGGCATTCGAACGATTTAGCACTTTCCTCCAATGGGCCTTTGTTCGTAGGTCAGGGTCCCGGTCTGTAGCCCATTACCTCGATGACTTTTTGTTCGGGGATGAACGGGGCTTGGACACGTGTATGCGTCTCCTTACTACATTCCAGGCCCTTATGTGGGAACTGGGTGTCCCCTTAGTGCCTGAAAAGACCGAGGGGCCAGCCACCAAGCTCACCTTTTTAGGCATCGAAATTGACACTGTCGCACAGGCATCCAGGTTACCCATGGACAAGGTGACTTGGATCTCCGCGGCTATTCTGGCACTGATTGCCAAGCGTAAAGTGTCCCTTCATGAGCTACAGGTCCTTCACGGCCACCTCAACTTTGCCTGCAGGGTGGTGACACCGGGCAGAGCTTTTGCCAGGTGTCTGTGTGATGCCATGGCCGGCCTATTAAAACGCCACCACAGGGTCCGGCTGACCAGGGGCATACGGGCAGACCTTTTGGTTTGGCTCACATTCCTCCAGGATATTAACGGGGCCTCTTTTTGGAGATCAGACCTTATGGTCTGCCATAAATTTCAAGTACAGTCGGATGCCTCCGGCTCTCTGTGATATGGGATTTATTTTGAGGGGTGGTGGGCATATTGCCGATGGCCTCACGCATCACAGGGCATGGATCGCCTCCGCAATCTTACTTTCCTGGAATTTTTCCCCATTTTGGGAGCACTAATGCTATGGGGCGACAAGTGGGCCAACTCATTTTTCGTGTGACAATGCTGCAGTGGTGCACATTGTTAATGCCCAGACGTCCAAATCCCCTAGGGTCATGGCATTGGTTCATCAATTTGTTTTGAGAACCCTACGCCTCAATGTGCTGTTCAGGGCAAGACATGTACCAGGCATTAATAACGATATTGCTGATGCTTTATCCTGCCTGCAGATCTCCCGGTTCCGTGCCTTGGCTCCGGAAGCAGAGGAATTCCCCTCGCAACTCCCGGCCGAGATTTGGTGAACCGGGCGATCGGCATGTCATTGGCACCTTGCACGCGTAAGGCGTATCAGCATGCTTTCATACAATTTAGAACCTTTTGTGGGCAACTACGGTTGCCTGAAGTGTGGCCAATACCAGTAGACCAGGTTTTACAATACATGGTTTATCTTCACGGTCAGGGGTTGGCCCCCCGTACTATAGCCTCTAGGCTTTCGGCACTGGCATTTATGGCCAAGGTGCGGGGCTTCGCTGACTGCGTGAATGACTTCCGCATATGCCATGTTTTGGAGGGATGGACACGTGAACATGGCCGCCGCCCGGACACACGTCACCCGATTTCACCAGAGGTTCTTACCCAGCTTGCACGAGGCTGGCATAACTTATGTTATGATAGGTATGAGGTGGCTCTTTTTCACGCAGCTACCACTGTAGCCTTCTTTGGAGCGCTCCACATCAGTGAGTTGGTACCACTGTCTAAAGCGGATGCGTCTCGTAGGGCACTGGAACTCAATGATGTGTATGTTACACATGAGTGGGCTCAGTTGAGGATACGGTCCTCAAAGGTTGATCAGCACAGCGTAGGCAGTGGAGTTAGACTGCTACGTTGTTCCATTGAAGACATCTGTCCAGTTGGTGCCCTACATGAGTTTTTGGCAGTGCGTGGTAAGCACCCTGACCCGTTTTTCTGCCACCAGGATGGTTCTCCCCTCACTAAATTCCAGTTTTGGAAGGTGACCGGTATGGCACTTCACAGTGTGGGCCTCCCCGGGGCTCGTTACGGCACCGATTCCTTTAGGATAGGCGCTGCGTCCACTGCGGCTGCATTTGGGTACTCTGAGGCTGATATACGCCGGATGGGCAGGTGGAGATCCATGCACTTTGCATTATACGTATGCCCCCTCCATGCATGAGTACCAGTTATGTCATTGTCCCTCTTTCTTCTTTTACAGACCCTGTGTGTCCTGGCACACCGGTGGCAGTATGGCTGGTGGGCCACAGTTACGTGCACTGGGCAGTGCAGTATGCTGCGGCGACAGAGTGGGGACCCCATCTCGGGCTATGTGCAGCTGCACGTATGCGATGGTACGGTAAGCGCGGTATGAGATGGCGGGAACTATTGCCATTCCTGTTTTCCATCAGGGATGCTGGACCGCCTGATGTCCTTATCCTGCACCTCGGGGGCAATCACCTCGCACAGGTCACTGGCCTCTCTTTAAAATTCATGATTTGCAGTGACCTGGCCTATTTACATTATGTATGGCCATCCATGCGGCTGCTATGGTCGGACATTGTGCCGCAACAGACTAACATGGGAGGCATTGACCTCCGTGCCCTTGACCGTGCTCGGCGGTTGGTAAACATGGCTGTTGCCCAGTTCCTGGCAGACAAGGGCTTGGGGATAGCCATCCAGCACCCTAGGATAGGTTTGCAGGATTATGATCTCTATGCAGGAGATGGGGTCCACTTGTCGGCCAGAGGTATGAACCTCTTTCTTGAGGATATGCAAGCAGGCCTGGTGACCGAGCTGACGGTCTGGGGGGGGCGGTGAGTCATCATGGATGCCTCCCCGTGTGGCGGGTAGCACTGGTAAGGTAAAGATTTATGACCCATAGGTATCCGGCAGGTTCGCAATTGACTGGCCAACACGTAGACAGGTACAGGGGAAATAGGTTAGGCCGGTCAAGGGCGAACCAGGCAAGGGGTGATGTCAGGAGCTTCACAGCCTGCATCACCTTGATATTTAACGGATACACGTCATAGGGTGGGGTCAGTAGATAGTTTATTGACTCTGGTCAACAATTTGTTTGTGTCAACAAACAAATTGATACAAATAGTTACATGTAGCCAATTTCCATTGGCATTTTGGGAGGAACCTTACCAGTGTTACTGCGGCCTGCTTGCCTTAAAGAATTACAATTGGATGATTACACCAATTGAAAGTTATAATTCGGACTAGGGCATTATTCAATAAAAGTGGCCCGATGCCTTTATCCATATACCGGTGTCTGAGTCTTTCTTTGGGGGGGGGGGGCACCTGCAAAGCTGGCTTGAGACTCAATATCAAGAAAACCAAGATAATGGCAACAGGTCCGATCAGTTCATGGAAAATAGATGGGGAAGAAGTAGAAGCGGTGACAGATTTTACATTCTTAGAATCAAAGATCGCTGCAGATGGGGATTGCAGCCATGAAAAAAAAAAGGCGACTGATTCTTGGGAGACAAGCCATGAGAAACCTGCGAAGCATAGTGAAAAGCAGAGACATCACATTGCAAATAAAAATTAGAATAGTCAAAGCAATGGTATTCCCAGTGGTAATGTATGGATGCGAGAGCTGGACCGTTAGGAAAGCCGTATGTAGAAGAATAGATGCCTTTGAAATGTGGTGTTGGAGGAGAGTTTTGAGAGTACCCTGGACAGCGAGGAGAACAAATAGGTCAATCTTAGAAGAAATCAACTCTGACTGCTCATTGGAAGGTCAAATAGTAAAGACAAATCTAAAGTACTTTGGACATCAAATGAGAAGGGAGGATTCACTTGAGCAGGCCTTGATGTTGGGAAAGGTGGAGGGCAAAAGAAGAAGGGGTAGGCCAAGGATGAGATGGCTGGATGTTATTGTAGACACAGTGGGCACAGAACTGGGAGTGCTGAGGGGAATGGTGGAGGACAGAGGCACCTGGAAAACAATGGTCCATAGGGTCGCAAAGGGTCGGAATCGACTGTGCGACTGAACAACAATGTACAAACACATTATTTCCCACAGTAGTGGTTCAGAATTTGCACATTCCTCTATCCCTGTATGTATTGTCATGATCCCACTTGCCTCCCCATCTGGGTTTTGTAGAACCATCACTCTTTGCTTGTCTGGTGTGGGGAGACCAAGGTCGAGTGAGAGACTAACAGGAGTAGACTGGTAATTGTTTTTCTTTCCAAAATATTTTTGCTGCACTCCACTGTCATGCCAAACTTTGAAAGCAAAATCTTAAAACATTCTTGGTCATTGGTTGAATAGCTATACTGGATTTAGACCACATAATCTCCCTCCATGTATAAGAATTTAAGTAAATGTATTAAAAGAGAAAAAACAAACAATGAAAAGGATAAGACAATGTAAAAGAACAAAAGGGGGGAAATCCCAATTGAGTAGCAAGATAATTTCTCAAAGGCAAAAGGTATCTAAGTGGGCAATATTTCAGACATGGCAAAGGACCACATTAAAAATAATACAGGCTAGTCTAATTCTTTATCTAGACCAGTAGTGGCCAACCTTGGCACTCCAGGTGTTCTTGGACTTCAATTCCCAGAAACCCAGATCAGCACACCGGCAGTTTGAGACCTGGGTACTGCATGATGGATTGAGCACCCATTTCTATCCCAGCTCTTGTGGACATGAAAGGAGCATTCTCTGACACAAAATTATTATTACTTGACTAGTCTTACTTCGGAGTAGGAGTTGGCTGTGATTAGAATCCCCACCTTCCTGCAGGACCATTAGGACACTCAAGTTATTCTCACTGATTGCCTTTATAATGGGGAAAAAATCCCAGTGATGAGCTATTGATTTGTGATCTTTTGATCTATTGTATTGACCATTCACCCTGTTTTGGTAAGCTGCCAAATATTACACCAGGTTATCATGTCACTCAAGGCAAACAGTTAAATATCTATTTCCAAAGAATTTTTTGAAAAGGCTAAAGTTCCTTTGAAGCTCCTTCCATTGGTTTAATAGGACAATGTTTCCCAACATTTGGTTTTTGGACTTCAATTCCCAGAAACCTAGGTCAGTTCCCCGAAGTACTAATCAGCCAATGTACTGACTTAGGCTCCTGGGAATTGAAGTCCACCAGTGTTCTGTGGAACATAGTTTGGAAAATGCCATGATAGGAGATGCAATGAGATGTTAAAGTTTCTTCCTTTTAGCTTTCTAGTTCAACTTCTCACAGTCTTAGGAATGTCTGACACTCAGGCCTTTTCATCTACATTTTGCTAAATCCAATTCCTTGATTTCTTCAAAGTTATGGCTATAAGGATTGTATCTTTGGATTTTTTGAATTCCCACTGACAGACTCACTATGATAGCATTGACCCCAAGCCTCATCTGTTCTTCTTCACAAAAGAGAACTGTGTTGCTTCTTCTTGTTCTGTGTCTAGGTCAGATGTAAAACTACCCAAATGAAGGCAACTGATTAGTCCTAATACACATGGTAGGATCAGGTTGTCTTTTCATAACCCTTCTATCAAAAAGAATGCAATGAAATAGTAGACTCTGTCTACAACTCAGATGTTAAAGCATGAATGAAGGAACATGAAGGCATTTTTCTTTCTTCCTGCATAGCTAAAATTGCTTTAAGCTTTCAGAATTGTTAATGCGACTTCTAGTGTGCATATCTTTAGTTTCTCATTTCAGCCTCCTTCTCATCCTTCTCTGTCTTGCACTCACCTTTCAATTACTTCAGCTCTGGTTTTCACATACCATACACGGTGATAATCCATACTTTGAGATTCAGAGACATTATAATTGACTTCTTCTCCCTCTCTTTTGCTCCTTGACAAGTTTTCTTGTCACTTTCATGTTTAGAACCTTTCCCTCCTTTTGTCCACTATTTTAATCATTCCTTAATAAAGGCAGCATGAGGGAGATGTACTCGTCTCTCATGCTGAGCCAACAGGACAGCTTTTAATTGGCTTTCATGAAAAGTTTCCTGGGTGTTTGAAGTGATAGTGAAAAGGGGGGGGGACTAATAAAACCCTCAAGAAAATGTGGGATTTTTTTCTGTCTCTTATCAGTCCTCACAAAAGAGTCTCTTTTACTTCTGGCTATATTATCAATAGCCTGAATAAAAACGTGCTCTTTCAAAAGCTTTCTGCTTTTCTGTAAAAGTAGTTTAATCTCCTAATATTGACTATTCAGTTCAAGAAAATAGAATCTCCACTTCCTAAACATTTATGTTTCTTGCCTGGTCTCCAAACTTCCTATCATTATATCTCTATTACTGTATGAGGGCTGTGGTGGAGATCACTTGTTTGGGAGGGGGCTGGCCTAGCATGGTGTCGACCCACCAAGGCTTCCCCCCTCACCAACTCTCCTTCCTTCCCTCCCTCCCTCCCTCCCTCCCTCCCTGTGCTGGGAGGAGGCAGCACTTCAAGCCACGTCAGGCATCACCACAGCCTGCTTGGGCTGTTTTCGTGGCCTGGTGCAAAGCCCCGTGGCCACTGCTGCTGTTCCTGATCGTTTCCCAGCTTGCCCCGCCTACCGGTCACGAATTCTGAGCTGCTGTTCTGGCCTGGTCTGTTGCCTGAGTGCCCTGCTGCACCCAGGGTATATATTTGTAGGGTCCTCCTCTCCACACACATGCAGTAAGGACCAACTGCTGGGCTGGTTTCACCATTGTCCCTTTCACCCAGCCCTGCACCTTTTCTGGCTTTTTTCCCCAGTGGGGGTTGGGAGGCATTGTGGCCCTTCCATTGTAAGGCACCTCTTTGGGTGGCATGTGTCTGTGACTGGCTGCAGTTTTTTTTGGGTCCATAGCAGTGAGACAGACTGGCATGCTGGCCGAGATCTGCGCCCTTCCCCCGGCCCAGCTGGTCGGAGGGGAGTGAAAACAGCTGAGGGCGATGCACACCCTCAAAAGTACCACCGACAGCCCCAGATGCTGAAGCTCTGCGCCATCCCCCCGGCCCGGCTGGTCAGCGGGGAGTGAAAACAGCTGAGGGCGATGCGCGCCCTCAAAAGCACCGCCACTAGCCCAGACGCCGAAGCTCTGCGCCCTCCCCTTGGTCTGGCTGGTTAGCGGGGAGTGAAAACAGCTGAGGGTGATGTGTGCCCTCAAAAGCACCGCCGCCAGCCCCGGACGCTGAAGCTCTGTGCCCTTCCCCCAGCCCGGTCGGTCGGCGGGGAGTGAAAACAGCTGAGGGCAATGCACGCCCTCAAAAGCACCGCTGCCAGCCCCAGACACCGAAGCTCTGCACCCTCCCCCCGGCCTGGCCGGTCGGCATGTGTGAAAACAGCTGAGGGCGATGTCCGCCCTCAAAAGCACCGCCGCTAGCCCAGATGCCAAAGCTCTGCGCCCTCCCCCTGGCCCAGCTGGTTGGTGGGGAGAGAAAACAGCTGAGGGCGATACGCGCCCTCAAAAGCACCGCCGCCAGCCCCAGATGCTGAAGCTCTGTGCCCTCCCCCTGGCCCGGCTGGTCAGCGGGGAGTGAAAACAGCTGAGGGCGATGCGCACCCTCAAAAGCGCCGCCACCAGCCCCAGACACTGAAGCTCTGCGCCCTTCCCCCGGCCCGGCTGGTCGGCGGGGAGTGAAAACAGCTGCTCGCCTGGCAGCCGGTTGGAGGAGGAGGTGGGGAGGAAAGAACTGGCCACACCTGGGGCTCGCCTTTCCACGGCCCCAAAAGTGATTCCCCACCTCCAGACGACACCAGACTTGAGCCTCTCCCAGGGCCTATTCCATTGGTCTCGGGATGGGAGGTTGCTGTGCCCGGCACCCATTCCTCTGGCCCCCACCAGGCGGGTAGCTCAAAAGACGCTGGAGCTGCCACTACCTCATCTGCAGCTGGATTTTCCAAGTCTCTTTTCCTATTACTGGTTAGATTGTTTTTGATATGTCCTGTGGCTTCACTGTTTTGTTGATATGCTTATTGATATGTTTTTTGGATATGTCCTTTTGATATACTGATTGTTGATATTTTGACTTGTTGTACTGATATATTGTATTGTGGAATTTTTTGTAATTGTATTGTAAGTGTATTGATTATTTATTTTTGCACTGTCACACTGTTACATTGTACTTATATTAACTTGCTGTTAGCCGCTGTGCCAAGTTGAGCGGGATACAAATCTAAATAATAAATAAATAAATGCTGGCTGAGATCCCCGCACCTCTCCAGCTTCCTTTTCTTTTTTCCCCTTGTCCTCCAAGGCCACACTTTTTTTGTGTGTGCCAGCATCTGTTGCTGCTGTTGGTGTGGTGGCATTGCTCCGCCCCTTGTGTGCTGATGCTGGCTGCCCCTATTGGCTGTGGTGTGCTGCAGGGACCACTGGAATTTGTAGTTTTTTTGTGGGGCACAGGGCCCCCCCATTGTGGTACAGACCCTAACATTGACCTTCTCCAAAATGCAAGGTAATGTGTGCGAAGTGTGGTCACGGATAGTAAAGGGGTGTAGATTTGTGTTCAGGACCCACAAGAGGACACCTCTCTTTTATTTATATAGATAATATGAATGTAAGAAGTGTTAGGAATAGTAACTAATTTGACAATTACTCATCCCGAATTTGGCAATTCTCACAATTTTCAGGTTGTGAAGTTCTGCATGTAATAGGCAAATTTATTCAAATGTGCAAGTGATTTTTGCATAAAATTTTCTTAGCAGTGCAAGAAGTCTACTGAGAGCCCCAGGAGTTTCCTTACTATCATCACTCATAAGGAGAAAAATTCTGTTACTCACCCTCCTTGTGCAAGGATGAGACAAGTGAGAATGTACACAATTGTTTTCTGTTCCCCACAGAAATGTCACAAGTGCTCTTCATACCTGACAAATCCAGAAGGTAGTCAATTACAACATTTGGGAAATTGTGTTATTGAAGCCTTGTTCTTTAATTTCCAGATCCTTCTTCATCCACAAGGAAATAGAAATACAGTAATATCTAATACAAAGTCCGCTTCATACAACATCGGATTCATACAACATTGCCTAATTCCTTGAAAAAAGTTGCCTCATACAAAGTCGTGCGACTTTGTATGAGGCATTGGGGTTTTCCCAGGTTGCATTGTGCCTGGGCAGTATAAAAGGCAGGACACATGCATGCATTGGTCCTGTGGGTTTTGCATGAGGCAAAGAGTGTTTAGGAGTGGTTTTGAGCACGATCTTGGATTTTTTTGAATTTTTTCGTCAGAATTTTTAGAAGCATTCCTGGGATTTTTGCAGCATTCTTCAGGTTCTTGGACAATTAGGGTTGTTTGACATGTTTTTGTAACATTTTTAGCCTTTAGACAATGATTTCTTAAAGTTCTGTCAGTTTCCTGTCTGTTTTCTTGACTTTGCCCTGAAGTCTGTGCTGTTACAGTACAATGTATCTCTATGGAAACGACGTTGTATGAGCTATCACGGCAAGGATTTGGACGTTGTATGAGGCATCGTGGCTAGGACTTTGTATGATGCATGCCTCATACAAAGTCCAAATCCATATAAAGTCCAAACTTATGGAACCAAGTTTGGACATCGTATGAGGTATCACTGTACTTTCATGATACTGACAAGGAAGACAATCCATACCACCACCTCAGTGTTATTGTTGTACCTCCTAGACCAGTGATGGGCAGTCTTGGCCCTCCAGCTGTTCTTGAACTTCAATTCCTAGAAACCCTGACCAGCTGGTGTGTTGACTTGGGCTTCTGGAAATTGAAGTTCAAGAACAGCTGGAGGGCCAAGACTGCCCATCACTGTCCTAGACCTAAGATATTTCTGTATGGTGTAGAAGAAGAAAAAATTTCCCTTATTTGAGTCAGGCAGTGAGTTGGATGATAGGATTCCACTCCTCCCCTATTCCAACTTTCCCAGCAGATACTCTGACTAGTCTGGTAGGAGGACGAAATAACAGTTAATTGAATAGCTGTGAAGAGAATGACTAAAGAGTCAGAGTGACACAATTTTATACAAACTAATTAGGTGATCCCAGCCTTTCTTACGTTTTTTGCCTGATAGCAATTTCACATTTTGCAATTTAATGAGCTCTCTTGCTATCTCTTATTCTTCCTTTTTGCCTAGCTTTCTCTCAAGAAAGAAAGCATCCTATGTCTGTCTGTCTCGAAGTTTGAATTGAAACACCTTCCACAGCTGTCTATTTGGTTCCTCCTGTGTTTTAAATATTTACTCCTGCCTGTACTAGGTAAGATGGACCAATAGTCTGTCTAAATAAAAGGTTTTTTCCCAGGGTAGTTTTCATTTCCAATTTTGCCAAATGTTTGTTTACATATATTTGTATAACTAATGATGATCTAAACAAATCAGAGGGGACTCATGAAAAGAGCTTAACTTGTTTGGCTTATCATATCTGAAAACACAGCATATTAACATATGTTCAACTGTCTTCTACTGAAAAATAGGGGCTCAGAGACAGTTTGCATTTGTTGTACTGTATGTCAACAAAAATGTTATATGAATAGCAGATTAAATCTGATAGTATCCCTCCCTCAGTGGAAAATAATTCTGGTGGATCAAATTCAACACCCTTCTGACCCCCTCTCCCCTGAATATAAATACAGTATAGCTATTCTGAGGGTCAGGACACCATCAACAGAAATTTAGAGAAACTGGAGTTTTGTGAACATGAAAGGACAATCCTGTTGTCAAACCAAAACCTTCACACATATTATTAGATATTGCCCTACAAGAGGTCTCTCAAAATTTTGTCTGCTGTCTTTTTATTTGATCATTTTAATTAATTAATAATAATAATAGTACTCATGTGCAGAAGGTGACTGCAGCCATGAAATAAAAAGGTGCTTACTTCTTGGGGGGTAAGCTATGACAAACCTTGGCAGCATAATAAAAAATAGAGACATCATCCTGCCAACAAAAGTCCGCATAGTCAAAGCAATGATATTCCCCATAGTAATGTATGTCTGTGAGAACTGGACCATAAGGAAGGCTGAGCATAGAAGAATAGACACTTTTGAACTGTGGTGCTGGAGGAGACCCTTGAGAGTCCCCTGGGCTGCAAGGAGATTAAATCAATCCATCCTACAGAAAAACAACCTTGACTGCTCCTTGGAAAGACAAATATTGAAGCTGAAGCTCAAATACTTTGGCCACCAAATGAGAAGAGAGGACTCACTGGAGAAGGCCCTTTTGAAGGCAAAAAGAGAAGGTGCAGCAGAAGGTGAGATGGCTGGATGGCATTGTTGATGCAGTGGGTATAGACCTGGGTGGGCTACAGAGGATGGCAGATAACAGAGGAGCCTGGTGTGTAGTGGTCCATGGGGTAGCAAGGGTCAGACTTGACTGTGTGACTGAACAACAAAACTCATGTGCTGTTAAGAATAACTTATGATGACCTTTGCCAAAGTTTTGTAGGCAGAGAATACTCAAAAGTGGTTTACCATTATCTTCTTCTGTGAGTTTTCTGGGACTGTGGAAGTTGCCCAAGGCCATAACGATTGGCTGTTCTCCCAAGAGGCTTGGTACAGAATCAAAGGTACAGAGTCACATCCCAATTCATTGAGCTATCAAGCCAACTTCCAAATGCAACTGATTAAGCCATGATGAAATATGTAGAAGTTCCCAACATTAAATGTACAAGATGTCACCTCCCTACCCAAATGGATGCCAGGACTTCACCATCGACAGACTAATTATTCCAAGAGCGGGAGAAAGAAGCCCAAGAAAAGACTGCAGGAGGAGAGTCAAGCAACTAAGTTTATACTAGCCTGGTGGACTGGAGTCAAAGGATTGCCTTTCAGGTCCACCAGGTAACTGCATCCCCTCCCACCCTGACAGGCTGGTCTTTCTACTGACTCTTCCACTCATCCCATGTACACAAGACAACCAATTCTGGGACTTGCTGGTCCACAAACAGAATCTGCAAGTAAAAAAGAGTGACCCTGGCTTCTGCACAGTAGTTATTCCAGCAGGATTTTTTTATGCCAGGAATCATGTGGTTCAACTAGAAGATGTGAGATTCCCTTAGAATATGATGGCATAATTATTGCATTTCAGAAGAAGGATAGGTGTCACTTGTTCCCCATCCATCAAGTTCTCCCTGGTAAAGCTCTTTGTCTTTGTATCAAAGGAAGAAGGCAGCTAATGGAGGAGTCCTTGCACCATTTGTTCCATTCAGATTTTCCTAGCATTTACACATTCTAATCCCCTCAATGATCTAATATCTGAGGGGCTACATGTGATAGGCATGAGCAGCACATTCCAAAGTAACAGTGCTTGCAGGAAAATTCTTTGTTGCCTGTTTCTTGCACTACTTCCTATCTTACTTAGTACAAAATCAGTTGCAAAGAGTTCTCCTATATGCATGAAGAAGCCCTATTGTATTCAGTTTATTGCCAGCAAAATGCTCACAAACCAATGAGAGGTGCAACTCAAAGTTGGCCTCAAAAATTAACTTCAGGTTCATTTTTGCTGTTATCAGAAAACACCTCTGTGTCTGAGAGCTGAAATAAATGGGGTTTTCTGCTCCTTTTTCCAGGCTGTGGACACTAGAGATAACTATAAAAGTCTGATTTCAAGGCTTCAAAGAACTCTGTATTCTTTGAGTTTTGCCTTTGGTGGGTCTGCTCAGAGACAATATCAAACATTTTGCAAGCATAATACCTTTGCAACCCCTTCAAATAACGCTTAGGCTTCCTCCTTCCTCCTGAGAATGAAAGTGCGGTGCCAAAATGGCTGCCATGCTCTTTGCAGGCCCACCCGGACTCAGACATCTGGGTGAGTTAGGGGGCGTGGCCACCCCTCTATAAAAGGGGTGGCCACGAGGCAGCCAAGCTGCCATTTTAGAAATGTGATGGAGCGGAGAAGTTTTCTCTGCCGCGTTTCTGCTTCTTCGCCCTTCATACCTTTGCCTTGAACGGAGTTCGCTCCTCTTCATTACTGCGGTACTCAGGGCACAGGAACTGATCCCTGGTCAGGGATCCGTCGCTTCTTTGGGAGCCATGGCTCCCAAGCGCAAGGCCCCGGCGGTCAAGCCGCGGCCGAGGGGAAGGGCTTTCCCGCCCCCTCCCTCTACCGGGGGGCAGCCATCGGGTTGGAGAACTTAGGCTGCACCCCCCCAGCTGGACAGCGGGACAGCCTTGCCCGCTGCTGCCAGTGGGCCGAGCAGGCTTCCACTGGTCAGCCCGGCACAGGCCTCCAGGCTGGGCCGGCTCAGGCTGGCTCCTCGGGCATCCATGCCCCTGGATGGGATTTCATTAGTTCAGTACAGGGTGGCCCACTCGGACTTGGTGGCGGTTTCCGCCCCACCATTCCTCCTCCCCCCCCATGGGCTGGAGTTGTGGCATGGCCCTACTCAGGCCCTGGAACCCCATTTGGGTTTCCCGCTCAGCAACTGGCCACAGGGCCGTCTGGCCCATCCGGTCCTCCTGGCTCACCTTATACTGGGGGCTCGGAGACTGTTGATGCCCTTCTTGCACATATTTCGGTGCTAGAGGCTTCACTGGGCATTGCCCAACCACCTCCCGAAGGGGGTTTGACTGCTGCTTCGATCACGGCCCCTTTGTTGGTCTCAGACATGGCGGCTGTGACTCTTGGGGGGCGTGGCATCATGGTGGAGTAGGAAGACAGGTTTCCTGTTACTTGCTGAAGGGTGAGCCGTGAAGAACGAAAAAAGGAGTGGTGAATGCGAGCATGCAGACCAAATAAGATCTAATATCCTTTCTTTAAATAATTTACTATTGAATGATCAAACTTGGAGCGGCTAAAGGCTTAAGATTGCTTAGATCTCCGAAGGATTGTAAACAGTGGGCTTAAGGAGCCATCAGCATCCTGACAAAATATGGCGGAGTTGCGAAGATATTAGAGAGGAGAGACTGATTCCTCCCCCTCCATCCTCAAGGTTGAAGTTGGCTCGCACAGAGCTTCGGAGCCTCGGATCCCCCCAGACACAAAGAGATCTGGTAAGTCCAGATAGATTCGATCTGTCGGGGGGAATAGAAGTGGTGAAGACTAATTGAAGTGGTGGTTTGCAGGGATCGACCGACTGAAGGAAGCCTTTTTTATATATATCATCCTGGAGGTGTCACGGCTCTGAGAACAGAAAAATAAGAGACCAAATCAGCAAAGTTTCTAAGCCAGCTTTGTTTAAATAAGGCTGCATAGTTTGGGTTGACAGAAGTGCTGACGAGCGGGGGAACTGGCTGGATTGATTGAAGAGACAGAGTGAGAGTTGAGGAGCGACCCGTGCCTGGATTCGAGGGAGAACTGTTCATGGACTGAGCTATTTGGAGCTAATTTGTTCTAACGTGACAGAAAAGGAGTGAGATTGAAGATGTGTGTTCAAAGGGGAGAGGAAAGTTCCACGGGCGGTTCTTGCCTGGTTTGAGTCAGCAACCTCCGATTCATTGAAATCACAACAAAGTTACAGTTTGGGCAAAACTTTGGTTACTATGGTGATATTGGATGTTATTTTTGTTATAAACTCATCTTAAAATTGGAGCTGGCAGCTGCGAAGAGACAGGGAACTACAAGACTCTGCAACATCAAGCGAGAAAGTTTGTTTCATTATACTTTGAACAGCCTTCGGCAGCCTCTGTTATCAACGTGGTGACTGGACTGCAGCCTCCCTCCCCTGCATTCCTTCGCTTGGAGTTACAAGGTTACTGAGTGCTATTGGAGCAGACGACAAACTGTACTTTGACATTTTCCCCCCCATTTCTATACAGCACTTAAAGTGGAAGAAGGAAAGGAAAATAAGTTGAAAAAGGGACATAAACTCCTGTTTATATATTTTGTGTACTTTCTAGACAACCCATATTAATGGTCTTCCTACACTCTGGGTTATATTTGCATTCCCTCCTCCTTCTCTTAACCCCTTATCTGCTGTATTCTGGCATATACCATTAAGCATTATTGGTGTTGACATTGTTACCTATTTATGCTGATTTTCTCTCTCTTTTTCCTTCTATATAAGAGTGGTTGAAGATTGTGGTTGAAGATTGTTTAATGAGTAAGAGGGTAAAGGCACCAAATCAGGATCCATCTTGGGTGAGAGATAAAAGATTAATAAGAAGGGAGCAAGAAGAAAGCAGAAGAAGATCATTGAGATATTTGATTTGGAACAATTAAAAAAGAAAGTGGAAGAAAGAAGGAGTAAACAATTGCAACAAGGGATTCAGGAAAAGCAACAGGAGGGTGGGGGTGGGGGGTTAGAAGGAATGAGCAGGGCAGGAACTTTAAAAACACAGGTTACTCTAATGGATTTACTATCTGTCCAAAATAAGGATTCAGATGCAGAGGAGGGGGCAGAGATGGATAAGACTTCAACTTCCAATATGAAAGATTTAAAGGGAAACTTAGAGTCTAGATTTGATAAGTTGGAGCAGGCACTACAAACAAAGCTTCAAGATATGGAAGAACAAAGATTGTTAGATAATAAAAGATTTCAAATGGAGATTAAAGACACTATTTCAAAAGTAATTAAATCAACTAAAGTTGAATGTACAAATTTGATTAAGGAAATAGAGGATTTGAAAGAAGGGGTAAATGCCATTGGTAAGGAAGTGTGGGAATTACATCATGATATGAAAGAAATGAAGGTGAGAGTGAATTCCACAGAGGACAAGTGGTCAGATCAGGAAAAAAGGTTGGGTTATCTGGAAGATCAATTGAGAAAAAAATAATGTGGTGATTAGACATATCCCGGAGGGTAATCCAGATGATTTAAAACAGAGATTTTTAAATTGGCTGAATGGATTAAATTTAGGGGAGAATGTGGGTCCGGAAGAAATAGTGAGCATATATAGATTAGGCCCAAAAAAAAATATGGAGGTGGAGTGCGAAATGTCCTGGTGAAATTTGTTAATTTGGGTTTAAAATTAAAATTGATGAATCGAATTAAATCTTTAGGTCAAGAAGCCCTAAAAATGGAATCTATAACAGTAGAAGTGTACAATGACATATCATTGGAATAACGGGTCTGGAGGTCACGTTTAAAACCAGTGACTAAAATATTAAGAGACAAGGGCATTAAATATAATTGGAGACCACCCAAACAATTAAGATTCATGAATCAAGGGAAAATTTTTGCATTAAGGGAAACTCCTCAAATGTTGGACATACTTATAAGTACAAATATTATAGAGAAGGGTTCAAAGGACTGGCAATCTCTAAAGGAGTCACTAACTCCAAAGATGAAGGAGCAGGAAGATGAGGTGCTTAACGTCCCCCCCCCCCAACTTTGGATGTCAAAGGTTGCTTTCCGACTAGGAAAGTGGGGGGGGGGGTTTGAGAATTTTTTCTCATTTTTGTTATTGTTAAGTTTTTTTCTTTGCACATGGAATTCACATGGTTGATAGAAGTAAATTAAAATGGATGAAAGAGAACTTTTTCTGTAGTTTTTAAATTTTTTCCCACAATTTTTCTTTTTTCTTTCAATGTTGGGGAACTGTCGGTGAGGGTAATAAGACCAATACTCCCTCATGTCAAGGAGATTAAAAATTATATCATATGGATGAAGAAGCTAAATCTTACAGATACTTGGAGATATATGAAAGGAAAAGAAAAGGGATTTACCTTCTTCTCCTCAGTGTCAAGAACATATTCCAGATTAGATTATTTTATGGTATCAGAGAACCTTTCACATAATTTGGAAGAATTTAAAATAGGCACATTTAAGTTGTCAGATCATACCCCAATCACTTTGGAAATTAATTTAGGAAAGGATGTTTCAAAAAGTAATATATAGAGGTTTGATACAAAACTCCTAAATAATGAAGTGATAAAGAAAAGATTGATGGACAAATGGGTAGAAAAATGGGAGATCAATGATACGGGTGAAGTGGCACCACATATTTTATGGGATGCCATGAAAGCGGTATTAAGGGGAGACTGCATTCAGGAAAAAATTATTATTGATAGAGAATTAAATAGGAAAATAGTTAAAAGAGATCAAGAATTAAAAGAATTAGAAAGAAGACATGCAGAGGATGGTAATGAGAGGAATTGGAATAAACTTCAGTCTCTAAGAAAAGAGGTAATAGGTTTAGAAATTGACAAAGCAAGAAAGGATTTGGTATATCTAAAGAGAAATGACTTTGAATTTAATAGTAAGGATATGAAAACTTTAGCAAAAAGAGCAAAAAATAAGAAGATCAAGAGACAAATAGAAGCTCTGTCAGATGAGGATGGTCTCATAGTACATAAACTAGAGGGGAAACTCCATATTGCAGAAAAGTTCTTTGCGGATTTATACAAAGAAAGGTCTGTTAATGTGACAAATTTAGGAACTTTTTTAGATCAAAATTTAAATATAAAATTAAAAAAAGAACATTCAGATTATATGGAGCAAGAAATTCAAAATAAAGAAATTGAAATAGTGATTAAAAACTTAAAAAATGACAAAGCACCAGGTGAAGATGGTTTTCCATCGGAAATATATAAACAATGTCAGGAAGTAATGATTCCCAAATTAAAGAAATTGTATAATTATATATTAGAGGGGGGAAATATGCCAAAATCCTGGAGTCGTTCAATTATGGTATTGATCCCAAAACCAGGTAAAGATAGGGAAAAAATTGATGCCTACCGCCCTATCTCCTTATTAAATCAGGACGCTAAGATATTCACCTCTTTATTGAATAATAGACTTAATAGCTTTTTAAGCTTTTATATAGGAGTGGATCAAGCTGGTTTTTTGAAGGGCAGACAGATGCAGGGATTGATAAGTAGGTTAGTTAATATTATAGATTTGGTTAAAAAGAGTAAGGAAAAAGTTTGTATTTTGGCACTAGATATCTACAAAGCATTTGACTCTATTCAGTGGTCTACTATTAAAGAAATATGTTGCAGATTAGAGTTTGGTTCTAAATTTAAACATGCAATTGATCAATTATATAATGATTCAGTGACAAGAATAAAAATGAATAATAGGTTAAGTGGAGAAATCGAGATTAAGGCTGGTACACGACAAGGCTGCCCACTCTCCCCATCACTTTTCATTCTGGCAATGGAGTTGTTAGCAAGAAGTATTCGACAAGATGAAGGTTTGACAGGTGTTAAAAACAAAAAAATTAGTCTATTTGCAGATGACACCTTGCTAGTGGTCAAGGACCCTCTTCTAAATATTAATAAAATTCAACATCATTTGAAGTTATTCGAGCAAGTTACAGGATTAAAAATAAATTGGAATAAAACAGAAGCTATTACTTGTAATCTATCGGAGGGGGAAAAGAAGAAAGTAATGGAGAAATATAAATTTAAAATAAGACATAGAATGAGATATTTGGGAATAATGGTGTCAGATGAAGTTAAGGATTTATATAAGATCAACTTTAATAAGTTAAAAGAGGAAATAAAAAGAATTAAGG
This sequence comes from Bradypodion pumilum, assembly GCA_035047305.1. Taxonomy (NCBI): domain Eukaryota; kingdom Metazoa; phylum Chordata; class Lepidosauria; order Squamata; family Chamaeleonidae; genus Bradypodion; species Bradypodion pumilum. The sequence continues at coordinate 431,804,575 of JAWDJD010000001.1, forward strand.
ATCAATGGAAATCATTGAAAATATCATGGTTTGGGATGATAAATTTGTGCAGGATGAAAATTATGCCAAAACTAAACTTTTTATTTGAAAATTTACCAATACAAATAAAAGAAACAGAGCTTAAAATCTGGCAGAAATTGATAAATGAAATCTGTAACAACGGAAAAAAGCCAAGAATTAATAAAAGTTTATGGTATTTAAAAAACAAGTTGGGAGGGCTAAATATCCCGAATGTTAAACTCTATTACAGAGCTTTCAATTTAAAGAGAATTATTAAACTATTAAGTCAAAATTGTGCGCAAAAGTATGAATTAGATTATATAGAGTTTAGAAATTGGAAGGGCGAATTATTTTTAGGTGAGATAAGAACTAATCCCCAATTTTGTCATTTTTCTTTAAAGAATATATTCAGAATATGGAAAGGATTAAAACCAACATTATCTCCAAATTCTTCGCCCATAATGGAAATTTTAGACCAACAAAATTGTCCTTTAGAGGTAACAATAAGTACAAGAGAAATTTTAACACGCAAAAAAGCTCTGTTAATCACGGATTGGATTGATAATTGTAATACCATCTTCCAAAGAAAAAGTATTTATGCGGAGTTAGGCTTAAACTGGTTGCAAGAACTACAGATGGAGGCGTGGAATAGAAAGATGAGGGAAAACAATACAATAAATCGGGCATCAACCGCCTTTGAAAATCTGACTCTTGAAGTAAGGAATGGTAAAAAGAATTTAAAAGGTTTAGTGGGTAAGATTTATCAGTTGCTAAATTCTAGTGAAGATACTCAGCACTGGCTTAAAAAAACTTGGGAGGATTATTTGGGAGTTATAATAAAAGATGAGAACTGGAAAAAGAAATAGACCCATAGAAGTATGAAATCACTTTCAATAAAGGAAAAAGAACATAATTGTAAAGTGCTTTGGAGGTGGTATCTCACTCCAGCCAAATTACATTTAATAAATAATAAAAACTCTGATTTATGCTGGAGTTGTAATAAAGGAAAAGGGACTTACATTCATATGTGGTGGCTGTGTGATAAAATGAGGAATTTCTGGGATGTTATAGAAGAAGAATTGAATAAAATATTAAAAATAACAATAGTGCTAAGTCCAAAGATAGTATTACTAGGTGAAGTGGATGAATTACATCTGGAAAATAATAAAAAAGAATTATTGTTATCTTTATTGATGGTAGCCAGACAGCTAATTGCCAAGGAATGGAAGAGTGGAAATAATATTAATAAAGTTAGATGGTACGCAGATGTTTGGCAATTGGCTCTCAATGAGAAATTAACTATCCAAGTTCACCAGAAAAAGGGGTTACCAATAAAGACACCATTTTGGGAGATTTGGGGTCCCTTTGTCAACTTCGCTTTATTAGGTGATAACAAGTTTAACCCAAGCCCTGACATGATCCAATTTTGGAAACAGAATTGAAGGTAAATGGTCAAGAAACCCCTGCCGACATCTCCCGACAGAGCACAGGTGGTCGGGTTATATTGTTTTATTGCTTTAGGTATTTTTTATAATGTATAGATTTGTTACTGTATTATTTTTTGTATTATTTTCATTATTTGTTTTTGTATTATTTCAGTTCTTAATAAAAGTATAATAATTTTTTTTTTTTAAAAAAAGGCATGGCTGCCGTGACTCTCCAGCGGGCCGCCAACAGGGTCGAGCTGCTTGAGGCCATCAGGCCAGCCCAAGCTGGTGCCTCGCAGCTCCCCGCATGTTCGAATCTGCCGGTGGGGAGCAGTCAGGTGTGGCGTAGAGCTCGATGCTTGTCGTGAGCTCCAACGCCCACCGTGGGCCGGAACCCCCAGTGGGGGCGGCTCACGGGGGTGTGACTAGTGAGTATCCGGTTCAATTTAGTGCACCGACACTGTCCAGTTACACTGGGGGGGGTACAGTGGCCATGGCCACGCCAGGTTACTGTGGGTGGGCAGTTGCTTCCACACTGCCCTGTTAATTCCTGATTACCAAATGGCCCCTCGATTAGGACAGGGGTGTCCGCCCCTGGGGGTATGCCAAGTGTCGCAGGGGCTATTCAGGGCCCGCTGCGCATACCCTTCATTCAACATATGGCAACGGGGGCTCTGCCAACAGCTGGTTATTACTTGCCCCTGGGTGATCATCTTTCACAGGCTACTAGGGATAGGATTTGGAGAGGGGAGTACGTTGATATTTTTTCCCTCCTGAATCGTGAGCCCACTAAGGAGGAGAGGGAGGGACAGGATGACCGGGACAAAGAATTGTCCCATCGTCGTAAGCCACCACGTACCTGGGCCAATTGGTTGCTGGCATATCTTATACATATGGAGGTGTACCTGAGGGCCCGGCCTGATTTGGCCATTCCGATGGTCCAATATCTTGACAATATTTACAGGGCGATGGTTGACTTTCCTGGCCCGTCGTGGTTGGCTTACGATGAGGAATTTAGGATGAGGGTGGCCCTACATCCTGAGATGAGGTGGGATGAGCCCTGCCAGCAATTGTGGCTCTTGTATATGACTCCCACACGTCCGGTGCCTGGTGATAGGTACCATTGTGGGCATGCTGTGCAGCGGGAGGCTGTGACGCAGGTTCCCCGCCAGCCGGCGGGGCAGGGGGTTCCAGCCCGCCTGCTGTGTTGGAGCTTCTCAGCTAGCGGTGTGTGCAACAGGCGTCAGTGTCGTTTCCGGCACGAGTGTCCCTCTTGCTCTGGCCCTCACGCCGCCTCTGCATTCCTGCGGGCTGGTGGGTCATGAGGCAGAGGTAGGGGTGGGCAGGGGGCGGTCAGAGCTCCCTCTGATGGTGCTGGCCAAGCAAAAGGCCCCCTCCCCAATTAATATTCCCATGTTAGGACAATGGCTTTCCGCTTATCCTAGACAGGATGATGCGAGGTACCTGCTTGAAGGCTTCCAGTTTGGCTTTCATATACCATTTAGGGGTGTTCGGGGACCGCAGGATGCCCCGAACTTACTTTCTCTAAAGGGCAATGAGGAGGTCTCTGCACAAAGAATAGCTAAGGAGTTGCAGGCTATGAGAGTTGCAGGGCCCTTTAATGAACCACTATTCCCTAACTTGAAGGTCTCCCCTCTGGGTCTAGTCCAAAAAAAGACCTCTAATCCACCATCTTTCCTACCCTGCGGGTTCCTCGGACAATCACGCTATTCCTGATGACCTTTGCTCAGTCAGATATACGTCGTTTGATCAGGCCCTACAGATGGTACGCGCCAGTAGTCCCGGGGCCCTCCTGGCAAAGTGTGATATTAAATCAGCATTCCGATTACTGCCAGTGCACCCCGAGGACTTTGAGCTGTTGGGTTTCTGTTTTAGGGGGAAATTATATGTAGATAAGGTCATGCCTTTTGGCTGCTCTATTTCATGTTCAGCATTCGAACGATTTAGCACTTTCCTTCAATGGGCCTTTGTTTGAAGGTCAGGGTCCCGGTCTGTAGCCCATTACCTCGATGACTTTTTGTTCGGGGGTGAACGGGGCTCGGACACGTGTATGCGTCTCCTTACTACATTTCAGGCCCTTATGCGGGAACTGGGTGTCCCCTTAGCGCCTGAAAAGACCGAGGGCCCAGCCACCAAGCTCACCATTTTAGGCATCGAAATTGACACTGTCGCACAGGCATCCAGGTTACCCGTGGACAAGGTGGCCCGGATCTCTGTGGTGATTCGGTCACTGATTTCTAAACGTAAGGTGTCCCTTCATGAGCTACAGGTACTGCACGGCCACCTCAACTTTTGCCTGCAGGGTGGTGACACCGGGCAGAGCTTTCGCCAGGCGTCTGTGTGATGCCATGGCTGGCTTATTAAAATGCCACCACAGGGCGGGCAGACCTTTCGGTTTGGCTCACATTCCTACACGAGTTAAAGGGGTCTCTTTTTGGAGATCGGACCTTATGGTCTCCCCTAAATTTCAAGTACAGTCAGATGCCTCCGGCTCTCTGGGTTATGGGATCTATTTCGAAGGGAGGTGGGCATATGGCCGATGGCCTCATGCATGGCAGGGCACGGATTGTCTCCACGATCTTACTTTCCTGGATTTTTTTCCCATTTTGGGGGCACTAATGCTATGGGGCGATAAGTGGGCCAACTCAGTGGTCCATTTTTGGTGTGACAATGCTGCAGTGGTGCACATTGTTAACGCTCAGACGTCCAAATCCCCTAGGGTCATGGCATTGGTCCGTCAATTTGTCTTGAAAAGCCTACGCCTTAATGTGCTGTTCAAGGCCAGACATGTACCAGGCATTAATAATGATATTGCTGATGCTTTATCCCGCCTGCAGATCTCCCGGTTCCGAGCATTGGCTCCTGAAGAAGAGGAATTCCCCTCACCACTCCCGGCCGAGATTTGGACATTTGGTGAGGATAGGTGAACTGGGCGATCGGCATGTCTTTGGCACCTCGCACGCGTAAGGCGTATCAACATGCTTTCATACAATTTAGAACCTTTTGTGGGCAACTACGGCTACCCGAAGTGTGGCCAATACCTGTGGACCAGATTTTGCAATACACGGTTTATCTTCACGGTCATGGGCTGGCCCCCCGTACTATAGCCTCTAGGCTTTCAGCACTGGCATTTATGGCCAAGGTGCGGGGCGTCACTGACTGCATGAATGATTTCCGCATACGTCATGTTTTGGAAGTGTGGACACGTGAACGTGGCCGCTGCCCAGACACACGTCACCCAATTTCACCAGAGGTTCTTACCCACCTTGCATGAGGCTGGCATAATTTATGCTATGATAGGTATGAGGTGGCTCTTTTTCACGCAGCTACCACTGTAGCCTTCTTTGGAGTGCTCCGCATCAGTGAGTTGGTACCACTGTCTAAGGCGGATGCGTCTCGTAGGGCACTGGAACTCGACGATGTCTATGTTACACAATTGTGGGCTCAGTTGAGGGTACGGTCCTCAAAGGTTGATCAGCAAGGCGTAGGCAGTGGAGTTAGACTGCTACGATGTTCCATTGAAGACATCTGTCCGGTTGGTGCCCTACATGAGTTTTTGGCAGTGAGTGGTACGCACCGTGGCCTGTTTTTCTGCCACCAGGATGGGTCTCCCCTTACTAAATTCCAGTTTTGGAGCGTGACCGGCATGGTACTTACCAGTGTGGGCCTCCCTGGGACTCGTTACGGCACCCATTCATTTAGGATAGGCACCGCTTCTTCTGCAGCTGCGTTTGGGTACTCTGAGGCTGATATACGCAGGATGGGCAGGTGGGGATCCATGCGCTTTGCATTGTACGTACGCCCCCTCCATGTATGAGTACCAGTTATGTCATTATTCCTTTTTCCCTTCTTTTACAGACCCTGTGTGTCCCCGCACACCGGTGGCAGTATGGTTGGAGGGCCACAGTTACGTGCACTGGGCAGCGCAGTATGCTGCGGCGACAGAGTGGGGACCCCATCTCAGGCTATGTGCAGCTGCACGTATGCGATGGTACGGTAAGCGCCGTATGAAATGGCAGGAACTGTTGCCATTCCTGTTTTCCATCAGGGATGCTGGACCGCCTGATGTCCTCATCCTGCATCTCGGTGGCAATGACCTTGCCCAGGTCACTGGCCTCTCTTTAAAGTTCACGATTTGCAGGGACCTAGCCTATTTGCATTACGTATGGCCGTCCACACGGCTGCTATGGTCGGACATGGTGCCGCGACATACTTACATAGGAGGTCTTGACCTCCATGCCCTTGACCGCGCTCGCCGCTTGGTGAACAGGGCTGTTGCCCGGTTCCTGGCACTCAAGGGCTTGGGGACAGCCATCTGGCACCCTAGGATAGGCTTGCAGGATTATGATCTCTATGCAGGAGATGGGGTCCACTTGTCGGCCAGAGGTATGAACCTCTTTCTTGAGGATATGCAAGCAGGCCTGATGACCGAGCTGACGGTCGGGGGGGCGGGGGGCGGTGAGTCATCATGGATGCCTCCCCATGTGGCGGGTAGCACTGGTAAGGTAAAGATTTATGACCCATAGGTATCCGGCAGGTTCGCAATTGACTGGCCAACATGTAGACAGGTACAGGGGAAATAGGTTTGGCCGGTCAAGGGCGAACCAGGCAAGGGGTGATGGCAGGAGCTTAACACGTCATAGGGTGGGGTCAGTAGATAGTTTATTGACTCCGGTCAACAATTTGTTTGTGTCAGCAAACAAATTGATACAAATAGTTACATGTAGCCAATTGCCATTGGCATTTTGGGAGGAACATTACCAGTGTTACTGCGGCCTGCTTGCCTTAAAGAATTACAATTGGATGATTACACCAATTGAAAGTTATAATTCGGACTAGGGCATTATTCAATAAAAGTGGCCCGATGCCTTTATCCATATACCGGTGTCTGAGTCTTTCTTTGGGGGGTGCGCCTGCAAAGCCTAATTAGTTTGTTTGTTTTTTAAGTTAGAGGAATTGCCAATATATCTTAGTTCAGGGGTTGCCAACCTTTTAAAGTCAGGGGCTGGGTCACGCTCCCTCAGACAGTTTAGGGGGCTGGACTGGTGGTCCCCCTGCTATTTATGGCTGCCGTAAACATGTCCGCAGCTGTTATAAACACATTTATGACAGCCGTAAACGAGTCTGTGGTTGATTCTGCCAGCGGCAGCAGCTATGCCAGCTGGAATAAAGGCGGGGCCCAGATTATTTGGTGCCACAGGCCACATCTGGCCTGTGTGCCATAGGTTGCCTACCCCTGTCTTAGTTCCTCATGTTGTTGTTTTTTCTTTCAGGTCCTCCTGTTTTACTTTTACAACCAACCAAAGTAGAATGAATTTTAATTCAATGTCACTGATAAATGCCACTTAGATGCTGCGTGTTTACTCTGAAATCTCAGTATGGATTACTCAAAGCTGATGCTCTATGAAAATCAGAAACTAGGATGGATGGGAGAGAATTTGATTTTGTTAATATTTTGATACAAAAATGAGGACTAGGTTTCCATTAAGCAAGGGAGTTAATTACCGCAGATAGTTTTTGTGGCAGGTGGAAGAGTATTGACAATCTCCTCTTCCTCAACATTGTAGCTGTTTTTTCTATGCAACACCCCCCCACCACCACCACCACCACAAGAAAACTTAACTAGCCTAATGCCTTAGATATATTGGAGGAATTATCCACTCATTTCTGGGAACAAATTCACCAAATTTCTTCAAGTGAATAAATTCTCCGTTTTCTCTAAGGAGGTGTTCACTATTAGCAGTGGTTGTAATGCGACTTTGCTGTTTTCCTTCAAAGCAATTTTTATTTTTATTTTTTTACCACTATTAGAAATGGCAGCAAATGAATTAGTAGTCTGTCGCCACCCCCCACCCCCCTTTCACAATACATAATATGTTTGATACCATCCAAAGTCATTGTGGTGGTGGTGGTGGGAAGTTAGTTTTCAATTTAAAAAGAAGCAGCATGGGGTAAGTTTGCAGTCATTTTGTAAAGTAGTTTTTTTATTATTTTTAGGTGAGAAAGAAAAATAAAATCTCAAATTTTTCTGTTTTTACCCCCTAATAGAAAATCCTTACTTTTTTTTGATTCAGTGTTTTGCCATTTTTCAGTAACCTCCCCGGGGTACACAGAAAGAGCCTCCTCAAAGATTGTGCCATTTTTGAACCAAAATTGGGTGTATCCTGTTAACGACAACCTTATGTTGCCAGCTAATCTTTCTCACACTGGGTCAGGTGAAATGAACTGCAGAATGAACACACCAAAAGTCTCTTCATTTTGGCAGCTTCACATCAAGCCTATACATGGAAGAAGAAGTACCTTCCACATGCTTTACAAATATTACAGTTTTGATCACTCATTTTATTTCTACTGCAGATGTTTCTAATGCAGCATTTAGCTTCTTTTGCAAGAGAGGGGCAGTTCAAGGGGGGAGGCAAAGATCTTGTTCTGCCATAATTTGTCCACCAGTCCATCCCCCCAAAATGCAATTTCGTCATGAAAGAGGTTTTTGTTTTTTTATACTGCTTTATTGCTGCATTTTTCTAGGTCCTTCACAATTTCTTTTGGTGACATTTTTGAAGTTACAGAGCATTAGAAAATGGCTGAGAGTGTTGCATTTGTTTCTGTTTTTCTTCTTCTCCCAGCAGTTTATTTGGCTGCCAAGAGTTCCTAATCTCAAAAATATCCAGTGGGAAAGATATCTTTTATGACTTCTTCCTCTAGACTTTATCTAATGTGTAAGAAACTTGAGGAGTAGGTGTTGTTGATTATCACAGAGATGACTGTACAAGGTGGCCCATAAGTCCCTACCCGTCCTCTCCATAGGCATGCACCCTGCTCCTCTGCCCAGCAGTCCAATGGGAGCACCCTCCCTCCTTTCAGCACAGAGTTCACCCAGCTACTCTGCCCGGCAGCCCAAAAGGAGAGCTTCCTCCCTCCTCCCAGCACAGAGTTTGCCCTGCCCCTCTGCCCAGAAGTCCAATGGGAGCACTTCTTCCCTCCCCCAGCAAAGCCCTACTCTTTGTTGCTGGGTAGGGACTTACGGGCCACCCTGTACAAGGAAAAATAAAGCATTCATACATACACTTCTTCCCTACCTTATAAGTAAGATAAATACTAGTATCTTGACTCTTACCAATAGGAATGTCTCCTAAATTTCTGCCTTTTAAAATTCCTTTGAATGGAATTTCACACATCATACCAAGGTATGCAACCATGGTCCATTAGATGTTATTGGATACTTGGCTCCTGGCCCTCAAAAAGGAAGTAGCTCTTGTAAATTTTATGAGACAACTTGGTGGAAACAAAAGCACGGAAGGAGAGATTCATTGGGAAACCTGTTCTCATCAGAAACCAGCACTCTTATGTCACTTTGGAAAGAAGCACAGTTCACAGAGTTGCAGCATGATTATCAATATTGCAGAATAACTTAATGGGAAAAGCTAAACCATGGGTGCCCAAACTATGGCTCGGGGGCCGGATTCAGCCCCTGATGCCAATTCATCCAGCCCACAAAGTCTTCATCACTTCTGAAAGCAGAAGTAAAACACGCCTGTATGGGCACGGTTTACTTCTGCTTCCAGGAGCGATGAGGGCTTCATGGGCTGGATCCTGAGGAAGCTGCAGATCCTGAGGAAGCAATAGCTATTGTCTCAGGAAGTAAGGAACATGAGCTGCTGTTCTGGCCTGGTCTCTCTTCCACTCCATCCTTGATCCATTCTCCTAAGTTCTGCAAAGTTCCATTTTCTCTTAAAGTATTTGCTTGAATTCTATACCTATTAGTTATATTTGGCTTAGACAAAGATTTTTGTCTACCAGACATGTGTTAATTTGCTTCTCCTGCCTGGACTTTTCTGAAGTGATAAATGTGTTAGTCTGTGCAAATATATTAGAGAGTAAACACCCCCCCCCAAAAAAAAAAACCCCAAGAAGACAAAAATATTGTGGCATCTTGTACAGTAGAACCTTGGATAAAGTCCAAACTCCATTCCACAAGTTTAAACTTTATCTGATTTTGGACTTTATCCGAATCAAATGGGCGATGCATCAGATAATGTCCAAAAATGGACTTTATCTGAGGTTCCTATACCAAATACCTCAGATAACGTCCATTTTTAGCGATTTTGGACTTTATGTGATGCACCACGTGTGCATGAAAACTACAACTTTATCCGAATCGGACTTTATCCGAGGTATCACTGTATCTTAATGTTAGCTTTCGTGGATCAAGTCCACTTCAACCTACATAAGACTGAGACTTCAAAGCATCAATTTATACACATCAGGTACAATTACAGTCTAGATGTTATTGTCATTTTTAATGACTCTTAATGACCACCACTAAGAAACAATCACCATGCTGGCCACTTTGACATTTCTATTGCATTTCACTTTTACCCTCCCCTCCCCTCTTGTATAAATATGTGTCAACTTGAGAATGCACAGCCTGCAATTTAGAGAGCTGATTACAAATGAACTTGTTAGTTTTCAAGATACTTTGACTGTAATGGATTGCTACAGCCACCTGCCTGGAAATTTAATATTATACATTTATACAGAAATGCATTTATTAATTTCATAACACTCCTTCTATCAGCTTGCTTGAATGGTGCTTCCAGCCTCTAGACCAATGGTTCCCAACATGAGGCCACATTCCATAGGGAAGCTTCAATTCTCAGAAGCCTAAATCAGTACATTGGCTGACCGGTGCTTTGGGGAATTGACTTAGGCTTCTGGGAATTGAAGTCCAAAAACTAAACATTGAGAAACACTGCTCTAGATTTTGCCATATGGGGTAGAATAAGGCCTTACACTGTGCATGAAGGGCTTCTTTTGCCTGTGTCTTTAAGATAATCAAAGGGTAATGCCAATCTCTGAATAGTTAAATTCGACATTGACCCAGGCCCATCTGAGCTGTGATTAGTTTCTGGGACTTGGACCAAATAAACAAATGCATTTTTTCTTTGCGTCATTTGCTCTGTTGTTTGATGAAACAGTGTCTCCTAATGAATATGCACATTACAGAATTACCTGAAACCTTTAAGAAATTCAGCTGAGTCCTTGTTCTGAAGTAAAACAGCTGAATAATTCTGCAATTGAACAGTACTTGCAAAATTTTATCTCCACCACAGCATCTCTACTGTAATTTGTTATCTGGGAATTGTTGTGTGTGACATCTAAGTCTTGAGATCTTTGGATGTGTGTGTTTTTTTTTTAAATTTAATCTGCCACTGTTTTAAGCATAAGCAATGGAACAAAGCTACTTCGGTGAAATTGACTGTGTCTAATACAGTGCATCTTTACAATGAAAGTGCCATTTCTGCTCATATAATATGCTTGGTTTGCCACTAGATCGCTTCCTGTGCAGCTGCAGCATTTAGGGTTTCTTTTCTTTCATGTCTGTTGCTTTCTGAAATGTTTATTGCTTTGTTTGAATCAACCATTCTCCTATGCAATTGGTCAAGAAGGCTTACCTGAAAGGTCATGATCATTTTGACACTGACATTGTGATGGGGTTGCAAAGAAAGCCTCGACTGTAGCCCAGAAGAAGCATAGTGAAATAAGGCTCCAGAGGAGAGACAAACATTAAAGACCTGCAAATAATCAAACCTAACAAATCTTCTGCTCCTGGAGAAGCAGTGGTTCTTCCTGCAGAATATTAAAGGGAGAAATCTTCCTCAAATCCAGGTTTGGGAACCACTGGGTATGAAGCCACCAGAAGAACTACAGATATGAAAACTTAACATTTAAAATTGTTGTTTTTCTCAATATCCCACCAGGATTTTCTTTCCATCTAAGTTCCATGTTGTGGTGTGAGAATTTTTTCATCATATATATGAATTTTATGCATTTGCTCCCATGGTGCTCTTCTTTCCTACTTACTAAAGTAGGGGTTCTAAACCTGGGGCCCATGATCTGGATGCAGCCCATGGCGCCATTTCATGTGGCCCCCCACTGCCTCCACCACACCAGGAAGTGCCATGTGGTGGAGGGAGGGCACAATGGCCATCCGGCCCCTGAAGCTTTCTGAGGGAGCATGACCAAGCCTCTGGCTTAAAAAGGTTGAGAACTCCTGTGCTAAAGCATGTCTGTGTATGTATATTTTTCAAATATATGCATTTTAATTGTGGGCATTTAAAAAAATCTTAATCCAGCACTTTTCTCCTGATGATTGGAAAAAGAAAGGTATGTTTCTGATTCCTTTGATTGTATTGCAGAATATAGACTAGATACATTCATCTAAAACACCTCAGATAATATACACCACCTCCAATCAGATGTCCTCAGTACTTTTTAGTCCTCTTTTTCATGGTTTATAGGTTTTTGTTCCTTTTGACCTTGTCTGTGTAGTGTTCATAGAGAAGTTTTGGGGTGGAGTGGGAATGAACACAGGGCTCCTCCACTCATCTCACATTTAGGTTTCAAAGTGCTAGCCATGTTAGTTTGTGCCAGCATACAACACAAGAAGGGGAAAAAACCCATAGAAAATGGCACCTAAATGAACAACTGTTTAATATTAATATGAGTTTTTGTGGAGGACGGTGAACTTGATCCCAGAAAACTCATAATAAAAATATCAGTTAGTCTTTAATATGTCATATATTAGTTATCTTTTTTTTTTAAAAAAATGTCATGTTTCTGCTTACCTGCCTTTTTCTTTAGCCAGTTTCCCACATCTTCTATATATATATATCTAAAACCAAGGTGGTGTGGCCCTTGTTACTCATGTGCCATGTCACCTTGGCACTCACTGCCCAGAACCTCGCACCTGCCTAACTTGGGCACCTGGGGTGGCCGGTGCAGGGGAGCGGCAGCCCATTTCGGGGTTTGTCTCCCTGAAAATGGGCCACAAAGCCCACCTCCCCCCTCCGGCTGATAGAAACCAAACAGCAATGGAAGAGTGGTCCTGGTGCAGCCTGGGGATCATAGTGCCTTGGGTGGCTGGCTCCCCATTGAGATGAATGGAGAGCAGGACTACAGCTCCCAGCCGCTTTTGCACTCGGGGACAGTGTGCCCCTCTGAGGAGGTGGTTCCATGATGGAGTTTAAGGAGAGACCGCTGGGAGCTGTAGTCCTGCACCCCATTCTTCCCAATGGGGGCCACCCACCCAAAGAGCTACAAACCCAGAATGCACTGGGGCCACATTTCATTTCACAGAAATACAAAATCCCAGGAGCGGGAGGCTTCGCAAAGCTGGCCAGGCCTCGGCTGCTGGGTTGGAGGTGGTGGGGAGCGTGAAGGATTCACCACTGCCCTCCCTGTCACCTGCATAGCGTCACGGCCAGGAGGAGGCTGAGGTCGCAGCACCAGCTCCAGCAGAATGCAGGGAACCAGGAACACCAACCTTGGATGATCAGGTATGCTGGCAAGGAGAAGCAGCAGCCTGTTTCAGGGGTTGGTGGGCCACCATTTCGCTCAGAGGACCCAGCCAAGTCAGCGGGAGGCGGCAGCAATATAAAATCACATTAAATTAATAGACAGCAGGTTTTTAATAAAATGTACGGAGCTTACTGCTTTATCTCTTCAGACTGAGAGCTGAATGAATGAGCTATTCCCATTGAAAACCATTGCAAAAGAGTTGTCCTACAGACATTTGGCTGTTTAACAGGTTTGCCATGAAAGAGATTTCCAATCCAGCTGGATGCTACTTTCTGATTTGTTTTTGTTCAAGTTTGACTACTTGCAAAGTTTTCTAATTCCCATGTTTTGCATTTAACTAGCACTATTTTATTGATATTATTGTTTAGCTGCTTTGAATTCCATTTGTTGAGAGGAAAGCAAGGTAAGATTTAATTAGCTAAACAAATAAAGGGCCATCTGCAATTTGTGAAATATCAGTCTGCATGTCCTCCCATAATGTTGTAGCTATCAAGATATAAACAGGGATGTTTACCTCACCACTCTTCTGCCATTTTCTCCTCCAAAACTCACATATTTTACTCCTTCATTCTCTTATAGAAAACAAATTATTCTGGATTTTTGTGTAGAAGAAAAAGGCAACATATATTCTCCCATAATCTGCAGACTTCCCTGGCTTCTTACATTTTGAAAAGAACAGGGGGAAATATTATGAGAACCCATTCAAATGAGTTTTTCAATTCAGAATGTATGTGCGCACAATTGCAAAGTTATGCTCAAAATATAGCTGAAAGCAATTCAAATTAAATTCTAAAGTAAGAATGAGGTCAGAAAGTAGAAGACTCAGTTTCTAATGTTCATTAGTGAGTGTTGATTCTTGTGTAAGCAAAACAACATGCACGAGAGAAAAAGATTGTCAGTTGTTGCTGTTAACATGTGCCATCAAGTCCTTTCCAGCATGCCAACTTTGGGGATTAATAACATTCTAATGTTCAAGATGCTGACTGGAAAATCAGCAGGTTAGCAGTTTTTAGTGTTCTGGAAATAAAAGGGAGCACAGAAGTGGCCAAACGGAGTGGCAATGTTCAAAGATAGGAAATCCGTTTGAGGCTTGAATATGTAATAATAAGTAATATAAGTAATATAATATAATGTAATAATCTTGTTTTATTCTTAAGTAGTATATTGTTTTAATCTTGTAGTTAATATGTTCAGAATCTTCCAGTAGAGCAATACAACAAAGTCCAATACGTTGTGAAAGTCAACCGGTATGCAAACTCTTTCGGGAGAACTTCCCTTCATCAGACAACTTGACTTGCTAACTTTCCAATATCTGGATATATAACATTTAGTTTCAAAGGGTATCCTGTTTTCGTTTATTCATTTTGGGCTGTGGACGTCCATATGTTATATATCCAGATATTGGAAAGTTAGCAAGTCAAGTTGTCTGATGAAGGGAAGTTCTCCCGAAAGAATTTGCATACCGGTTGACTTTCACAATGTATTGAACTTGTTGTATTGCTCTAGTGGAAGATTCTGAATATATTAACTACAAGATTAAAACAATATACTACTTAAGAATAAAACAAGATTATTACATTATATTATATTACTTATATTACTTATTATTACACATTCAAGCCTCAAACGGATTTCCTATCTTTGAACAATAATAGGAAGCAGCCAGCAATACAGGCCAAACACACAACTTTATTTGGAATAAGAATAGGTGACCAGAGCTAACCACACACCCTCACATTTCTTAACTATCTCTGATCAGAACTGACAGTTGGGGAAAAAACCATTAGAACCGTTGACAGCTCTGTTCTCATTCAGTACCCTCCCAAAGTCTCACGAGACTTTGGATCATAGTAAAACAAATACATATTAAACTCTTTCACAACAAGACAAAATGGCAAACATATTTCCTTAAATACACAACACCCCTTCCCCCTAGGATCAAACAAAATCCCACAACCATTTAGTAGGACCACAACATATTTTGTGGCACACTGGCACCTGGTCAGCCAGTGAAACCCTGGGGCTAGTTGAGGTAGCTGGCAAAGTCTCCACAGTGGGGACACGTCTAGAACTCATAGCATGGTATGGACAATTACCCATTTCTAGTTCAGCACCATTGCCCGTTTCAGTAGGGGATGACTCAACACAAGTCCCTCCTTTGGTTATGAGTGGGTGTAGCCTGGGTAAACTCTAAAACAGGAGGATGAGGGGTCCCTGGGGAAAATTTGAAAAACTCCCCCCAATCCTCCAACTGACTGGAGGAAATATCAGACTGCTGTGAGCCCTGTGCAAGGGGCACAGATGCTCGCTCAGAGTTTGAAAACAGGGCTGAGCCTTCTTCAACTTCCCCTTTGAATAAATGAGTGGGGGAAAACTCTAACGTAGATTTATTGTGCATTTTAGTACCCCAAAATCAAAAGATTCTCCCTGTTCTTCCAGTGACGGGTCTGTTACCCTATGCCTCAGTTGGTCTGCATGTCTCTGCCAAAGTAGGCTGTTCCCTAGTTTTACCCTGTAGGAGACTGGCACTGTTTGTTCTAATACAATTTCTGGAACCCAGGCTGGCCCCCTGGCAATGTAATTCCTGCAGTGCATGGGATCTCCTGCTGCAAAAAACTTTCCTCTGCCTCACTTCCAAATTTACCCTCCTATCCTCCACCCTAGAAGGATCTAACCTGTCCAGCAGGGTGGTAGGTTTCTGATGTATGAGGAGGTCAGCAAGAGATAGACCCGAGGCCAGGGGAGTGACTCGATGGCACAAAATAAATAAATAAACAAACAAATAAATAAAAGAAACTGACAGAGCTGCAGCTCAATGTCCACCTTCCCTATGCAGCCTCCTTAGTCGTGCAGACTTGGCGCTCAACCTGACCGTCGGTGGCAGGGTGAAACGGGGCAGATGACGTTTCTCTCGAGAAATGCTTGAGATTCTGCAGAAGTGAACATAGTGGCATTGTTGGAGACAAGCACATCTGGCAAACCAAAACAACTGAAAAGTTTACATAGTTGTTTAATTATCACAGCAGACAAAGTATTTGGGACAGGAATTACCTCCAACCACTTTGAAAAAGAATCTACCACTAAAAGAAATAAGGTGCCTTGAAACGGACTGGCGTAATCCACATGGATTCGTGACCATGTTCCATGAGCCGTTTCCCATTCCCGGGAGGGAAGTTGGGACTCCTCAGGGTGAGAACTCTGGCAGCTATTGCAAGTGCCTACTAACTGCTCTATGTCTGAATCTACTTGCGGCCACCAGAAATAGCTCCTGTAAAAGGCTCCCTGCACTGTCGAACAGAGATATGTTTATTATAGTGCTGAGGCAGGCATAAACCAGCCCTGCACAGTGGCCTGACTATGACATTTCTGGCCTAAATAGGACTGTTTTTCCTCGAGAGGTTTTACTGCTTCAGAAGACAGCGTTTTGAGATGCACTTGACTCTCATAATCCAGAATTATCTGGCAATTAAAAATGGCGAAGCTGGATTTGTAGAGATGTCCAGTATTCCTAGATAACAGTTTTATGCCTCCTCCCTCTCATGACACTTTCAAAGTCCAGCTAACCAGGGGTTGGATAAAAGTTGCCTCACCAGGAAGAGACTCCAGCAAAACTGATAACACTTCTTTGCAAGGAAACAAAACCTTAACGAAGTCTTCTTCTCCCTTGGAATTCACTCCTCCTGACAGAGACCTTAATTTATAGCCTCCCTCTCCCTGGTCTATATGCTGGATTCTAAAAATTCCCCTCTTTAAGGTTTGAGGAGAATAAAAGAACGCTACTACGTTTCTTCAAATATAGCAGCATTTTATTGGTACAAAAATGAAGTAAAATAGCATACGAATAAAGGCAGCTCAAATAAAACACAAAACATAAAAGAAATAGAAATTGCTAAGCTAGCTAAGTAGATAAAAAGTTGGGCTTTTGGAGCCCCCATGAATATTAGACTTGAGGTCTAACATTCAAGGCATATTGAAATAGAAAAATGGACAGAGGGACCTTAGGCCGTGGGGTGTCTGCTGCTGAGATGCTAAAACTCTCAGTTTATATATGTTTCCCCCTGGCACACACCTCCCATCTCAAATATGTGAAAATTCCCCAAATATGACATGTGGAGACAGATGGCTGGCCACCTGGACATCCAGCTGTGTATTATGCACCAGGATATTACATGAGATGGTTATCTTAGATTCCATCTTGGTATCTTCATGTGATAGATCAAACTGTCAGATTCCCAGATTAAGTGTCCTTGAAACTGGCGTCCATGAGAATGTGGGTGTGTGGGGCACTAACTAACACGTGGGTATGCAACAATCAACTTGATTAACATTATATCTAAGCACTAATTGGCTAAAACATTCCTCTACATCACACAGAGTAAGTGAAAAATTAATGGCATCCTTTGAATTCCCATTACAGCTATGTGCCAAGGCTTTCAAGCGCATGATTCCCAGATTGCTAATGTGCAGAAGCTTAAGGACTTTTGGCCGCAACACAGTAGGAATTACTACCCGCTGACCCCATAATAGACAACCCCTCTTGAGCGACAGCTCAAACCGCTTCCTACAGAATGCTCTGAACTCCTCTGAAGGGGGAGTCGTGGGTCAACCCTTCTAGACCCAAGTAACCACTTATGAGAACAGCTTATCCTTAGCCGTAGCCTTAGCAATGTCTGAGGGAACTATGGGGGGGTGTGAATCAAGAGATTTGATCATCAGCACCTAATGATCTTGCTCTATCTCGCAGTCTGGTTCCCCAAGGTCAGGCAATGGGGACCTTGAGAGGGCATCATCATGGTCTATGTCCTTCCCTGGGCGCTGAATTAATTTAAACTGGTATGCATTTAGAAATATAGCCCACCTCAGCATTCGAGGTGAAAGTATTTGTGGAGTGGGCTTTGAAGTAACAAAGATTCCTAACAGGGGCTTATGGTCCGTCAAAATTGTAAAATCTCACCCATAAAGAAAATCATGAAACTTTTTCGTCCCTGCAACTTTGGCAAGAGCATCACGGTCAGTCTGTGCATAGTTTCTCTCAGCTTTGGAAAGGGACCTTGAATAAAATGTGATTGGGGCCTCCGCTCCACTATCCAATATATGGCAAAGGACAGCCCCCACCCCTACTGGTGATACATGACAAACCAATACCACAGGTTTTCGGGGATCAAAATGGGTGAGGACTGACTCAGGGGCCTCCGCTCCACTATCCAATATATGGCAAAGGACAGCCCCCACCCCTACTGGTGATACATGACAAACCAATACCACAGGTTTTCGGGGATCAAAATGGGTGAGGACTGACTCAGGGGAAAGCAGATCCTTTAACTCTCTGAAAGCCTTGTCTTGGCTCTGCCCCCACCTCCAAGCCATATCTTTCCTTTCCTTATTGCCAATGCCAAACTAAGCTACAAATTTCCTATCCACCCCTGGAAGGTGACCTATCAATCACTTTAGTTACAGGGCAGGTTGACAGGGCATCACAAGCCGAACAAAAAGGCCTGCAACAGGGCAGGGCAGGCTTTAAAAGTGGCCCTTGAGTGCTGTCTCTTCTCAATGCCAGGGGTTAAAGATCTTCCTTCTTCCAGACTGCCTTGCAGCTGGATCTGAAGAGAAACCATCATCATTGTAACTCTCACATTCTGTGTCCCATTTCACCTGGTTCCCCATCTTGATATAAATGTACAGAAGTGGTGGGGATCAGCAGGTTTGCACCAGTACGTGCATACTGGTAGTAAAAATGCCTTCCTGCCCCAACCCCTCCTCCTCCTAGAAGAGACTTCAAAGAGGGCTGGCTCCATTTCCCCCTTCATCAAAGGCTTTTCTTGGACTCTGTTTCACCCCAAAGTGCATCCGCAGCTGCTCCAGATTGGTTGGGGAAGCACTTTGGGGTGAAACAGAGCCCAGGAAAAGCCTTGGAGAAATGGGGGAAATGGCTCCAGAGGGGGCTCTTTGCTATAGAGCTATGAAAATAGAAGCCTCTTCTATTTCCATCACTCTATAGCGAACCTTTGAAGCCATTTCCTCCTTGTCCAAATCTTTTCCCCGGGCTCCATTTCACCCCAAAGCACATCCCCAGCCACTCCAGAGTGACTGAGGAGGCACTTTGGGGTGAAACAGAGCCCTGGAAAAGCCTTGGAAAAGGGGGAAATGGCTTCAGTGGTTTGCTAAAGAGTAATGAAAATAAAAGAGGCTTCTATTTTCATAGTCGCATGGCCACACCCACAGTGTTAAGAAATTTTTTTAATGCCCACCACTGATGTACAGTATCAAGAACCTACCACCATCCTGGCTTTCCTGAATAAGAATTGTGTGACTGGCCGGGCTCATTGTAGTTATGAGGTCAAATCCTGCCTTTTAGAACCAAGGGAAAGGCAATGAAAGCGCAGCACCAAAATGGCCGCTGCGCTCTTTGCGCCTCCCCCCCACCCGGACTCAGACATCCGGGTAGTTAGGGGGCGTGGCCACCCCTCTATAAAAGGGGTGGCCACGAGGCAGCTGAGCTGCCATTTTGTAAAAGCGACGGAGAGGAGAAGTTTTCTCCGTCGCTCTTCGTCTTTTCTGGGAAAGCTGTTTTTGGCTGCAGAACATTAGCGGGATCTTTCCTTCTTATCTTCGGCTTCCCAGCCATCGGGTTTGATGCCTCCTAAGAGGATGGCTATTGCGACTAAGGCTCGCCCGAATAGGAGGCAGCAATCGGGTCGGAGGACCGCGACTGCGCCTTCCCCAACAGGATCTTACGGAGGCACCCACCGGGACCGGTGGGATGGGGCAGCTTCGGCCGTGGCCCATGGCTCTCCAGCCTCAGACTGGCCCTGCAGGGGCTTCGGCCCCCGGCCCGCACTTACCGGCCATGGGCTTTGAGCATGGGGGAGGGCCTGGTGCGGTTGCACAGCAGGGCTTACCCCTGGCCCCTCATGGGCCGGAGTTTTGGCCGTGGCCCTGTTTGGGGCCTGGCTCTCAAGTCGGGGGCTCTGGACCATTGCCCAGTGGGCCGTCCGGCCCACCTGGCCCCCTTTATGCAGGGGGATCTGCGACGGTGGATGCATTACTGGCCCGCGTAGCGGCGCTAGAGGCATCCCTAGGGATCTCCAATAACCCCATTGGGGGGGCTTCATTGCCATCTGGGGCCCCCTTTTTGCCAGCACCTTTGCCCACTGTTACCGGTGGGATGGGGCAGATTGCGATAGGGCCCTTGGCTCTCAGCCTCAGGCCGGCCCTTCAGGGGATTCGGCCCTCGGCCCGCAGTTGCCGGCCATGGGCCAGAACGATTGGGGGAGGGCCTGGCGCTGGCACACAGCACATTTTACCCCCCCCAGGGGCCGGATTTTTGGGCATGGCCCTATTCTGGCCCAGGATCTCAAATTGGGGCCCCTGGCCCACTACCTAGCCGGCCATCCGGCCCACCTGGCCCACCTTATACTAGGGGTTTCCGTGGCAGGGGATGCCTGGTTAGCATGTTTTGCTGTGCTGGAGGCATCCTGGGAAATCCAGTGGGAAGGGGCCCTTCCCTAAATACCGGGGCCCTTCGTGTTCGCCGGCTACTTCGACTGCTGCCACTCTGCAACAGGCGGCCATCCGAGTCGAGCTGCTTGGGACACTCCAGCCTGTGCCTGCCGCCGTCCCGCAGCTCCCTGTTCATCCAGAAATGCAACCGGAGTGTGGTTGGATGTGGCCCCAGAGCTCGATTTCGGTCGCGAGCTCCGCCGCCGTGGGCCGGAACCCCCAGTGGGGGCGACTCATGGGGGTGCAACTTGTGAGTATTAGGTTCAAGTTGAATGCACCCACATCACAGTCCACTTCCAGTGGTGGGGTTCAGTGGTCATGGCTTCGCCAATTTGAGGCTAGTGGGCATCACTTGCCAGTCTATCCCAGTGCCCCTTGGTTGCATTCCGGCACGACGTTGGGGGGAGTACGTGGATATATATTCTCCCTATGAATCGACATCCCAATAAGGATAGGCGGTGCGGACAGGAGGACACAGACGTGTGCGGTCCTGCAGTAGTAAGCCACCACGCACTGGGGTGAACGCCCCCGGGACAGTGCTGAGCATCGCAGGGGCTTTCCGGGTCCTGCTGCGCAGGCCCCTTTATGCAGACTGTCCCGTCGAGGGCTTTGCTGGTGGCCGGCTATTACTTGCCCCTGGGTGTTATTGGCCGCAGGCCATGAGGGATAAGGACTGGAGGGGGACATGTGGATATTCTCCCTATTGAACTGCGAGCCCACTAGGAGGAGAGAGAGGGACAGGGTGACTGAGCCAATGAGATGTCCCATCGTAGTGAGCCACCGCGCACCTTGGGCCAACTGGTTGGCGGCAGACCTTGTACGTATGGTGGTATGCCGCAGGGCTTGCCCTGCTTGGGCCGTCCTGGTGCTTCCATCCATCGCTAATATTTGCAGGGCGATGGTTGATTAGATGGGCCCATGGCAGTTGGCTTACGGTGAGGCATGTGGATGAGGGTGGCTCTATACCCTGAGGGGAGGTGGGATGGGCCCTGTCAGCAAGTGTGCTCGAGTACATCGCGCCCACGTGGCTGGTGCATGGTGGTAGGTACCATGGTGGTCATGCTGAGCAGCGGACTGCTCAGACACAGGCTCCACGCTAACTGGTCGGGCGGGGGGTTCCATCCCGCCTGCTGTGTTCGGCCTGCTCAGCTGATGATACGTGTACTAAGCACCACGGTCGTTACCGACTTCGTGTTCCCTTTTGCGCTGGCCCTCACGCCGCCTCCGCGTGCCCGCGTGTGGGTGGGTTACGGGGCAGAGGTAGGAGTGCACAGGGGCGATCAGAGCTCCGTCTGAAGCAACTAACCTTGTCATAAGCCCCCCCCCCCCGCCCCAATTAGTATAGTCAACCTGGAGAGATGGCACTCAGTTCATCCAAGAAGGGATGGGGCGGGATACCTGCCGGTGGGTTTTTTCTATGGGGGTTTTTGTATCCATTCGGTGGCGTTGGGGGTCCCAGGATGCTACTACTCTGGTTCCCTTGCAGGGTAATGAAGAGGGGGCTCCACTGTCCACAGCTAAGGGAGTTGGGGCTATGGGAGTAGCGGGGGCCCTTCTTGGAACCACCTTTCCTAAGTCGACTGTCTCCCCCATGAAGCGCATACTGAGCTGGAACTAGGGGACGTCATTTAATTCTCCAGTCAGTTTACCCTGTGGGTTCTCCATTCAGGGCTGGCATTCCTGATGACCTGGTTCAGTCAGGTGCTCGTAGTTGGTTCAGCTACTATGGGTGGCACGCTCACACAGTTCTGGTGCTGTTTTGGCACAGTGTGATATGCACTCGGCTTTCAGATTATTGCCAGTGCACCCATTGATTTAGACCTATTGGGTTTTTTAGGTTCCGAGGGGAATTTACTTAGATAAGACCAACCCCCTTCTGACTGTGTTAAGTCATGTTCAGCACTCAACCGATTGGGGACTTCACTCAGTGGCCATTTGTTCACAGGTTGGGGTCTCGGTCTCTAGCCCATTACCTCGACGGCTTTTGGTTCGGGGGTGAACGGGGCTTGGACACGTGCACGCGTCTCCTCATTACCATTCAGACACTCAGGTGGGAACTGAGTGTCCCCTTGATGCCTGAATAGACCGAGGTCCCATCTACTAAGCTCACATTTCTGAATCGACTCTTTCGCGCGGGCATCCAGGTTACCCATGCATACAG
Organism: Bradypodion pumilum; assembly: GCA_035047305.1. Taxonomy (NCBI): domain Eukaryota; kingdom Metazoa; phylum Chordata; class Lepidosauria; order Squamata; family Chamaeleonidae; genus Bradypodion; species Bradypodion pumilum. The sequence continues at coordinate 431,827,045 of JAWDJD010000001.1, forward strand.
TGGCTTGGATCTCCGCGGTGAGTTTGGCATTGATTGCCAAACATAAAGTGTGCCCTCGTGAGCTGCGGTTAATTCATGGCCACCTTAATTTGTCCGGTCTGGCTCAAATTACTCCTGGGTTTGGGGGGGTCTCTTCCTGGATATCAGACCTGATGGTCTGCCCTAGATTTCAAGTACGGTCGGATACCTCCGGCTCCCGGACTTATGGGGTTTACTCCGAGGGTGGGTGCACGGATCGACCCGCGATCTTACCTTCCTTGCGTTTTTTACCATTTCTGGAGAGCACTGATGCTATGGTGCAAGGAGTGGGCCTACTCAGTGGTCCGATTTCGGTGTGACAATGCAGCAGTGGTGCACTTTGTCAACACACAGACATGCAAATTCCCCGGGGTCATGACATTAGTTTGTCTATTCTTTTGAGAAGCCTACGCCTAAATGTGCTGTTCTAGGCCAGACATGTTCTAGGTATTTATAATGACATTAATGCTGCTTTCCACCACCTGCAGATCACCCGGTTCCGTGCCGTACTCTGGAAGCAGAGGGTTTCCACTCGCCACTTTTGGCGATGGCTGGACGTTTGGCAAGGAGAAGGGAACCGGACATGTCATTGGTACCTCGCACGCGTAAGGCGTATCACTTTGCATTCATGCGTCGTGTTTGGGAGGGGTGGACACGGGAACGTGTCCGCCGCCCTTACATGCGTCACCCCTGTTCCCAGAGTTTCTGACCCACCTTGCACGAGGCTGGCTTTACTTAGGTACAGATAGGTGTGAGGTGGCTCTTGACCACGCAGCTACCACGGTAGCCTTTTTGGAGCGCTCTGCATCAGTGAGTGGGTGCCAGAGTTGGTGCCACCTGTGTAAGGCGGATGTGTCTCGTAGGGCACTGGAACTCGAAGATGTCTATGTCACACACGAGTGGGCTCGAGTGGGGATGCGGTCCTCACGGGTTATTCAGCATGGGCAGGCAGCGGTGTATACTGCTACGAAGTTTTTTGAGACATCTGTCCGGTTGGTGCCCTACATGAATTTTTGACAGTGCCCGCTGCGCGCCCCAGCCTGTTTTCTGCCACCGGGATGGGTCTATCCTTACCATATTACAGTCCCTGAGGGTGACCGGTGCCGCGTTCGTGGTGTGGGGCCCGTTTTAGCACCCAATTTTCTTAAGATAGGTGTTGCGTTGAACGCGGCTACGTGTAGGGTACTCGGAGGTGGATATGCGTGTACGCGCAATTTCTGATATGTATGTCCCCTCACTGTATGAGTACCTAGTTATGTCCTTAACATTTTTCTCCTCTTTTACAGATCCTAGGGGTCTCAACACACTGGTGGCAGGGGGCTAGTGGGCCGCAGCTATGTACACTGGGCAGCAGTATATGCTGTAGTGATAGAGAGTGGACCCCGACTGGGCTGGGTGCAACCGCACGTATGCGATGGTATGGTATGCGCGGCACAGGGGGGCAGGAACTGTGGCCATTCCTGCTGTCTGTCAGGGATGCTGGACCGCCCAATGTTTTACCAGCACCTCGGCGGCATTGGTCTTATACGGATCGCTGCTGTTACTTAACCGTCGAGGGGCGGTGACCTGGCAATTTATGTCACGTGTGGCTTACATACGGTCGCTATGGTCTAACATCGTGCCGAGACACCAATTGGGGGAGATGCGGATCTCCCTAGTTCGTACTTTTCCGGCAACCAGTGGACGGGGCTGTGGCTCCGTCCCGTCCTGAGCATGGCTGTGAGACGGCCATGGGATACCGGATGATAGGCTTATACAAAATTTTTGCTGGTAAGCAGGCGAAGGGGTCCACCTGTCAGCTGGAGGTATGTACCTCGTTCTGGGTGTGATGCAAGCAGGCCTGGCGACTGAGCTGACGGTCTTGGGGGGGGGCCGTGAGTCATCATGGATGCCTCCCCGTGTGGCGGGTAGCACTGGTAAGGTAAATATTTATGACCCACAGGTATCCGGCAGGTTCACAATTGACTGGCCAACACTAGATAGGTACAAGTTGGTTAACGTTGTCCGGTCAACGAGGAACCAGACAATGGGGTGATGGCAGGAGCTCTTCAGCATGCATCACCCCGTGATTTTATGGATACACATCAGAGGGTGGGGTCAGTAGATAGTTTATTGACTACGGTCAACAATTTGTTTGTTGTTAACAAACAAATTGATACAAATGGATACATTGTAGCCAATTGCCATTGGCAATTTTGGGAGGAACCTTACCAGTGTTACTGCGGCCTGCTTGCCTTAAGAATTATAATTGGCTGAGTACCAATTGAAATTTATAATTCGGACTAGGGCATGAATCAATAAATGTGGCCCAATGCCGTTATCCACTTATACCGGTGTCTGAGTCCTTTTTTGGGGGGTGCGCCTGCAATGAAAGCGCGGCGCCAAAATGGCTGCCACGCTCTTTGCGGGCCCCCCCCACCCGGACTCAGACATCCGGGTAGTTAGGGGGCGTGGCCACCACTCTATAAAAGGGGTGGCCACGAGGCAGCCGAGCTGCCATTTTGTAAAAGTGACGTAGAGGAGAAGTTTTTCCCTCCACCCCCTCCCTAGTGAACAGTGTGATATTTTGGCCGCTTCGGGGCCGGGTGGGAATTTTTGGCTGGAACCTACAATTGGCTCACTGGTTCTGGCTTTTTTGCCCATCCCACACTGTTGCTATGGTTTGATACAGGGGCTATGCTATTGACTTTGGTCACATGGGCGGGTAGCACTGGTAAGGTAAATATTTATGACCCACAGGTATCCGGCAGGTTCGCCGGATACTAGATAGGTACAAGTTAGTTAACATTGTCCGGTCAACGACGAACCAGGCAATGGGGTGATGGCAGGAGCTCTTCAGCATGCATCACCCCGTGATTTTACGGATACACGTCAGAGGGTGGGGTCAGTAGATAGTTTATTAACTATGGTCAACAATTTGTTTGTTGTTAACAAACAAATTGATACAAATGGATACATTGTAGCCAATTGCCATTGGCAATTTTGGGAGGAACCTTACCAGTGTTACTGCGGCCTGCTTGCCTTAAGAATTATAATTGGCTGAGTACCAATTGAAATTTATAATTCGGACTAGGGCATGAATCAATAAATGTTGCCCAATGCCGTTATCCACTTATACCGGTGTCTGAGTCCTTTTTTGGGGGGTGCGCCTGCAATGAGCAATAGCATTGCTGGATACATTTCTTGGATGTTGTAGTTTAAGTCAGATTTTTTTAAAAAATTGCCTCTAAACTAGAAAAGCAAAATGGAATGTTATCCCTCTAAACTTATTTAATCAGCAAAATCAATCAGCCAGCCAGCCAACTAACCAACCAAACAGAAGTCCTATATTTGGAAAAATTGTTAATTTTACACCACAGCAGTATGGATGTTAATGTTTAATAAGGTGCATAATATGCTAATGTTATGTTACTGAATGCTACTGACATGCCTTCACTGATTATCTTGCTGGGGCATCTGTCAGCATTAATGTAGCAAATGTGTCTAAGCAAGTATCTTCATAAATAAATTGATCAAAATGCACACAACATTTAAGTAATTAAATGGAAGCCTAGGAATGGAAGATTTGCATACCAGTCATTTTCAACTTTTTCTTTTTACTGTATGTGGTGGAGCCACACAATGGTTTTTGTTTTTGGTGTTAATTAATCATCTGGCCAAGAGCAGTTATCATCACATCAGGTCTAGGGGGCTTAGAGTCTTCCTTGAAAACATTTCAAAAAATGTGACTTGAAATGCCCACAGTGCCAAAGTAACTAGGCTCGAAAGGATATGAAATCTCTTTGAGCAATAAGGGGATGGCACGTATCACAAAACTGCTTTATGAAACTATTATATAAGCTGTTTGCTTGAATGGCTCAGTTATTTGTCTGCCAACAACTGATAATGAATGTTTCCATCAGTCAGGTGAACATTCTGTTGCAATTGCTGTTGCTTTTAAAACACAGTAGCTACTTTGGGTGTGAATTACACACCCAAAGTAATGATAAGTACAGACAGACATTTTAAGTAGAAAAATAAAATACAGAGGTAAGGTTATGGTGTGGAAAATAGACACTATTTTACTGACTTCCTTTCCCAATTTCCACCCTGTTTTTCCATGTGTGCAGCAAAAGGTGATGAATAAAATTGCACAGTAAAAGTGATAAGAATTACTCTATACATAAGTAACAGCAAGAGGGAAAAATGTTAAAAGCCCATAATCTGCTAATGTCTTTGCCATCATTATACACTGAAGCAACACAGCTATTAAAGAACATCTCTCTGCCAAAAGAATAATGAGAAATTTCTATTTCTCCTCATTTTACATGGTTTTCTTCAGTGTTCAGACAGACATAGTTATTCACAATATAATAATACATCTAACTTTCAATGTGTGTAAAAATGCTTTGAATTATAGCCAAAAGCTTTTGCACATGTAATGGCCCCCTCTCTAGATGCGGCCACCATGCAGCCTGGATGAAAGAGGTAAGAGGGTCTTTACCACCACCACCACTGACCTTGAGAAGGGCAGGATATGAGCAGGGGGCACTCTAGCCAACTGCTCGATGGCTTGAGGTTGGGGAGAGAAGATTGTTTTAAGGCTCTCCCAGCCCTGATACAGGCATCTTTGATCATGTGGCAACTACCCGTCCTCCCACCCATCCTGTGGCCAGAGTGCTTAATGAATGGCTTTCAGGAGCTGGATAGGAAGTTTTTAGTTTGATTCCCTTGTTGGCGCTATGATAAGGTTGAGCTGACAAGGTTGCAGGCTTTTAGATGATGGTGTCATTTAAATAGGTCACATTAGTTGGCAGGTAGTTCTGGGTTAGGGTGTTAATGGTGAATCCCTCAGGGCATCATTGGATGAGGTGACAGCTTGGTGCCTGCCATGATTCGAGTGAATCAGTTGGGCACACAGTGGACACCACGAGCCAGCTCTACGGAATATCCAACATCAGATCATGGGAACAGTGTTGGAAATACTCACAGAGATGTCTCCTCAAATTAGCCAGCCTGGGTAGTAGTTGTCAAGGTACAGCTCTGCACAGGGGCAAGGAATTTGCCCATCTGGGCTGGAGGGGAGATACTGTATAGAGTCTCCTGCTGTAGTACCAGGAATTGCACTACCAGGCCCGTTTGGAGGTATGGGGAATTCAAGTTCAATAAATGTACCAAAATCTTATGCCCTGGCTCTTTATTTGAAGGGTTGGGGGTAAAATTTATTTCACATATTTTGCCTGTAATCTTCTTCTCCCATGTTTAGGCCATCTTTGGTGAATTTGTTCTGTAGTTGTCAGAATAATGTGGCCATTGCCCAGGGTACGCCGATTTGTGGTTCAAAAATATCACTATCTTTGAGGAGGCTCCTTCTGTGTACCCACTTGCCTATACTGTATCTGTATCTATGTAATTACTGTATTTTCTGGTGTATAAGACTACTTTTTAACCCCGAAAAATCTGTGCCAAAGTCGGGGGTCATCTTATAGGACAGGTACTTAACTGCAGCTTGTTTCCCCTTGCTTCATATGTCCGGTGCATATGGTGGGGGGTGCCTCGGCCGAGTCCCTGCTCTGTGCGGGGAGTATGAAGCAAGGGGAAGCAAGCTGCACACATCTTCCTGTACCTTGAGGAGGAGAATGTGAGCGTGGATTGGCTCTCCACCAGAACCTGCCCATTTGACTCGGAGGGCTGCACGTCTTCGGGTTGAGTGTGGGTTAATTTTTATTTGGTGTGCATTGGAAGAGAGGTAGTCTTATACGGCAAGTATATTCCAAACTCTATATTTTAACTGGAAAAGTTGGGGGTCGTCTTATACGCCCAGTTGTCTTATACGCCGGAAAATACGGTAGGTTTGGGCCATTTCTCTTGCACAGTTTTTCTAAGCATTGAAAATTTGTGCAAGAGAAATGGCCCAAACACTATTACCTAAGATATAGAGGAAATGTGCAGGTTAAGAAACCTACATGGATGTCATCAGTTGCATGTTGAGTTGTATGACTATGTAGTCAACTGATAATATCTGTGGTGATTTCCTAACTTGGGACAATTTGTCTTCAGAAGTTGTACAATTTGTGTAGTTAAGCAAGAACACGTTGGCCAATATTTCTCGTTCAAATGCATGATTGACTCTGATACAATATCAGTCATCTGTTCAGAGAAGAATGACAGAGGCTTGAAATCAGTTCCCACATTATAGTAACAGATGACTGCCACATTTGAAACATCACTGACACACAGTAGGCATTAAACTAGATGGGCCTTACATGTTTTATGGCTCAATGCTGGAAATAATAAAATAATAATAATTGTAACTTTTTAAGATGCGGAAATGTTGCTGGTTAAACTGTGTGTGTGTGTGTGTGTGAGAGAGAGAGAGGAGAGTGGGAGAGAGAGTGGGAGAGAGAGTTGATAGGTAATCAAATTTTGTACCTCAAATGAATAAGTAATTTTTGTATGCTGAACACACCTGCTTTTGCCCACTGAAATTACTTTCTACAGCCATGATTTACACTGGAATTCTCATTAAATAATAACAATTACATGTCATCAAGTTGACTCTGACTCATCCCACTTTTCCCCATGGTTTTCTTGGTGTATATTATGCAGAGGTGGTGTACCATGTCCTTCTTCTGGGACAGTGCAGCATGCTCAAGGCCACACAGCTGGCTTTTCTCCTGGAGGGCACTGTGTGTAATTGAACCCCCAAGTCATGATTTGGCAGCCAGATGGCTAACTCACTGGACTATTTATTTTTCTGGACATCATTCTTTTTTATTTTTATTTTTAGATTTTTATGCTAAAATGATTGTACAGATTTATTCTGCAAAACCTGAGAAAGAAGATTGTCCACACCAATGCAATGTTTACTCAAGCCATAAAAATCTACTATCAGGAAGTCAGATACTCACATTTCAACATTATACAATGTTCCATTCTTAGTGAAAGTACATCTAAGCAAGAACTGGCTCTTAGTGGCAGCAGTGATGTATCTGTAGCATTTCTGACACATTTGTACATTGCAAACGGATCTACAATATCCTAAAATAGACTGTTTGATGAATACCATTGCACCAAACTGTACTGTATGTGACTAATGCGAAGCTGTGAGAAAGGTGGAGAAATAAAGTACTGCAGACCAAGGAAAGAGTGCAGATACTTCCAGTCATCCTTGGAAATATAAAATCTCTTTGCAAATGGCCAAATTTTTACTAAACATTGTTTGATAGTCTTGAAGCATTAATGCACCTATTGAGAAAATGACACTTATCCTTAAAACAAAAGAACATGTCATATTCAAATAGGGAGGGTTTGATGGCACTTAGGGCCAACAGAGAGAGCTCTGTGCTCTCGGAAAATAAATGCTCAAGAGAAACAAGGCCTTTTACAGATATCTGAAAATATAAAAGAATGTCATTCTAAATGAGACCTCTGTAAGCTGCTTCCAGGCCTTGATCATAAACTCTTAATATGTTCTCCCCCTCTGGGCAAATCAGAATGGAGAAGTCTTTTTAATAATTACTAAGTCACACAAAACAGAGATTGTAGGAATTGACTAGCTTGTTTATTGCTGTTGATAAGGTTATTTGTCCTTTGGTTCTCCCAACGTTTGGAACCTCATCTCCCATGACCCCCAACCATTAGGAATGCTGGCTAGAGGATTTGGAATTTGAAGTCAAAATTTCTGTCAGACCAAAAGCTGAAAATCACTGCTGTTCTGATAGATCCTTTCCTTCTGCTTATACTTTGCATTAGCCAAAACCTATACATGTTGCACTCTATTTCTATCCATTGTCTGCCAGCTGGTCTCATCAAAGTCTATTTCATTTTCATGTTTCTGATTACAGCAGGACAACGTGTCTTTCTGGCTTAGCTTCTCTCTTTTTCCCTTGCTTTTTCTCAAAAACAAAAATACAAATTGTATTTTTCAGATAATTGATCTGGATGGATACATTTAAAAGAAGGAAATAAAATTCAAAATAAATGTTTAAACAATGGATCAGATGGTTTTGGGGAATGTTAAACTTCAGTGAAAAAAGTAGATTCACAGGATCACATTTTTTTTTTAAAAAAGGAAATCTGAATAACTGCATTTGGGAATATAAACTCTTCAACATGAATGAGTTGGAACTATTGATGTCTGAGTGGCAAAAAAAGACAAGCCAATCAATGTAGGATGTAGGCATGATTTAAGGTGATTTAAGTGTTTAGGCTTGATATATGTACACTATTGTGTAGTGTTGCACCCACACAGTGGCAAGGAAAAGAAAGAAGAGGTGGGGTAGAGAAGTGTTCTTAAACATGGCCCTGAAGAGTAAATATGGCCATGTGTAGCCATTATTTACACAATGTTGGCCCAGCCCTTAGTCAATCTTAGAAGAACTCAACCCTGACTGCTAATTAGAAGGTCAAGTAGTAAAGATGAAGCTGAAGTACTTTGGACATCAAATGAGAAGGGAGGATTCACTTGAGAAGGCCTTGATGCTGGGAAAGGTGGAGGGCAAAAGAAAAAGGGGGAGGCCAAAGATGAGATGGCTAGATGGTACTGTAGACACAATGGGCACAGAACTGGGAGGGCTGAGGAGGATGGTGGAGGACAGAGGCGCCTGGAGGACAATGGTCCATAGGGTCACAGAGGGTCAAAATCGACTGTGTGACTGTACAACAACAACAATTTGGTTCATTAATATGCCATGGTACCTCCTGATCCTTGTTTTCGCTAAGTTTTAGTAAATTGAATCTAATCCATATAAACGTATTGCAGTCCAGAAGGTAACAGCAGAGGTAGGAAATCTACTTTATCAGAAACAGCAACAAACAAAGAAAGGCTTCAGAAGGTTTGGAAAATGTGCATCTAAAGAAGAATGTCAATGGTTACAGAATTTATATTCAGGTTTTGGAGGATTGCCAAGAGGTATCATGCTGACTAACTTTGAGGTTTTGCCCACTGATTTTAGCTGATAAATGAGGACCACTTTGCTTACTGCTTGGAGTGGTGCAGGTACTTTGAAGATTGATTTCAAACCATTCTAGTGGGGTGAGATGGGTGAATTATTTTATGGCATATTTGATGAAGGAAGATAATCAAAAAGATGTGTTTACTTGGTAAGTAAATCTGCAGAAATAAAGCACTAAAGCTAATAAGATTTGAGCCAAATAACACAAATTGTGTAAAGGAGACAGAGTGACTGCTTTGTTGGATGGACATTTACAGTCAGAAGCATCAAATGAGCCATTTGATCACTGCCCAGTGCTTGTTCTGTGTGCATATGCTGTGTTTGTCAAATGGAAAGTGTGCTATAGCTGCATAAATGCAGCCTACACAAATTAAGGTGATGTTGTTCAGACAAAATAGTGCTACATGACTTGGGTGGGGGCTGAGTGAGTTATTCTGGAGAGTTGAGACAACCTAAGTCAGTGATGGAAAACCTTGGCACTCCAGCTGTTCTTGAACTTCAATTCCCAGAAGCTGTGATCAGCAGGAATGCTGACTTGGGCTTCTGGCAATTGAAGTCCAAGACCACCTGGAGTGCCAAGGTTCACCATTACAGGCCTAAGTCATACCTGTCAACCTGCGGCTCCAGAAAAATGGGATCTGCGCACATCGCTTGTGCGCAGGTCGCGTTCCATGCATGCGTGGAAAGGTTTTACCCCTTCCACGCATGCGTGGAAGTGCTACGCCGCTTGTGCAGGCCTTATGCAAGCGACGTAGCACTTTCGCACATGCGTGGAAGGGGTAAAACCCTTCCGTGCATGCGTGGAAAGCGTTTCCCCCGCTGCCAAATTACGGGGTTTTGGCAGCGGGGACCGGGTTATGATGTCAATCGACGTCAATTTACGGGGTAATCCCGGCCAAATCGGGAAGGTTGACAAGTATGGCCTAAGTAATAACAGCAAATATGTTAGCATTCATTACACTTCCATTCTAAGGTCAAATGAATTAAAATTTATACATTGTTCAGAGTTTTAGGAGCTAAGAGCGTAAACATTCATCTTACAGCTCACTATGCAATCTTATATATTCCCCATTGCAGGTGCACCCCCCAATAAAGGACTCAGACACTGGTAAAAGTGGATAACGGCATTGGGCCACATTTATTGATTCATGCCCTAGTCCGAATTATAAATTTCTATTGGTAATTGACCAATCATAATTCTTAAGGCAAGCAGGCCGAAGTAACACTGGTAAGGTACCACCCAAAATTGCCAACGGCAATTGCTACAATGTATCTATTTGTATCAATTTGTTTGTTGACAAATTGTTGACCGTAGTCAATATCTAACTAATGACCCCACCCTCTGACGCGTATCCGTAAAATCACGGGGTGATGCATGCTGTCTAGCTATAGCCATCACCCCGTCGCCTAGTTCGTCGTTGACCGGACAACGTTTAACCAACTTATGCCTGTCTAGTGTTGTCCAGGCAATTGCGAACTTGCCGGATACCTGTGGGTCATAATGTTTACCTTACCAGTGCTACCCACCACACGGAGGGGCTTCAAAGAAGGCTCGACGCCCCCCCCGACCGTCAGCTCGGTCAACAGGCCTGCTCGCCAATCACCCAACAGGAGGTCCATACCTCCTCGCGACAGATGGACCCCATCCCCTGCATAAAGGTCATAATTTCGCAGACTAATGGCGGGGTGAGGGCTGACCCTCCCCCAACCCCTACTGACAATGAACCGGGCCACAGCCCTGTTCACCATGCGTCTAGCCCGGTCAAGGGCCGGGAGGTCGAACCCTCCCCTATACGTGTGCCGCGGCACCACATCCGACCAAACAATGGTGGTGGCGGGCCACATGTAATGCAAGTAGGCGAGGTCACCGCAAATCGCATGCTTTAGCGATAAGCCGGTGACCTGGCCCAAATCATTGCCCCCAAGGTGTATGATGAGAATGTCAGGCGGGTCAGCATGCCGACCTGAAAAAAGGAATGGCAACAGCTCCCGCCATAACATCCCAGGCTTACCATACCATGTGAGACTTGCGTATGCACCCAGTCCCAGTCGGGGTCTCCACTCTGTCGCCGCAGCGTAACGTGCTGCCCTGTGCACGTAGCTATGGCCCACCAGCCATACTGTCACCGGTGTAATACGACACCCAGGGTCTGTCAAGGGAAAAAACGAGGGAGAGAAAAGACGTGGTGACCAGGCTGGTACTCACTGTGGGAGAGGGCGTACATAAAATTGAAAACACCGCGAACCCCACCTTCCCATGCTGCGTATTTCAGCCCCGGAGTACCCAAAAGCAGCAGCAGTGGAGGCCGCCCCTATTCTGAACGAATGGGTGCCATAACGGGCCCCCGGGAGGCCTACACTGGCGAGCGCTTTGCCTGTCACCTTCCAAAACTGAAACTTAGTAAGGGGAGACCCATCTTGGTGACAGAAAAACGGGCCATGGTGCGTGCCACGCAGTGCAATAAACTCCTGTAGGGCACCAACCGGACAGATGTCTGCCAAAGAACACCGTAGCAGTCTCACACCACTGCCTACGCCATGCTGATCGGTCTTAGAGGAGCGTATCCTCAACTGAGCCCAGTCTTTGGCAACATAGACATCCTCGAGTTCCAGTGCCCTACGACTTGCATCCGCCTTAGACAGCATCACAAGCTCGCTGATGTGGAGCGCTCCAAAAATTGCCACCGTTGTGGCTGCATGAAATAGGGCTGCCTCATATCTATCAAAACAGAGGCCAGGCCAGCCCCGGGCCAGTTGGGTAAGAACCCCTGGGGAAATTGGGTGGCGGTCGTCCAGGCAACGCCCACGCTCCCGCCCCCACCCCTCCAAAACATGTCTCACATGGAAGTCAGCGGTACTATACACATGACCCCCCACCTTGGCCATAAAAGCCAATGCTGACAGCCTAGATGCTACGGTGCGAGGTGCAAGGCCCTGGGCATGCAGGTAAACCATGAACCGAAGTACATGGGTCACTGGGATCGGCCAGGTTTCTGGCAGCCGGGATTGAATACAGAAGGCTCTGAAAGAATTGAATGCATGGTGATACGCCTTACGCGTGCGTGGCGCCAGTGACAAGCCAATCGCCCGGTTCACCTCTCCTTGCCAATGGTCCATATCTCTTCCGGGAGTGGCGAGGGAAATTCCTCCGCATCCGGGGCCAAGGCACGGAACCGGGAGATCTGCAGGCGGGACAAAGCGTCAGCGATATCATTATTGACCCCCGGGACATGCCTGGCCCTGAAGAGGACATTGAGGCGCAGGCTGCGCAACACAAACTGGCGCACTAGGTCCATGACCCTGGGCGATTTGGAAGTCTGTGAGTTGACAATGTGGACGACGGCCGCATTGTCGCACCAGAAATAGACAACCGAGTTGGCCCACTCCTCGCCCCATAGCATCAAAGCCCCCAGGATAGGGAAAAATTCCAGATACGTGAGATCACGCAGGCGACCCGTGCCTGCCCAGGCTGGTGGCCACCCACCATAGGCCCACTTCCCATTGAAGTACATCCCATAACCCAGGGACCCTGAAGCATCAGACTGTATCTGAAAGCGAGGGGAAGCCAGGAGGTCAGACCTCCAAAATGACACTCCATTGCACTCCCTCAGGAACTGGAGCCAGATAAACATATCTGCCCTGATACCCCGGGTGAGTCTAACCCTATGGTGGGGCCTAGATAAGCCTGCCATGGCGTCGCACAAGCACCGAGCAAACGCCCTGCCCGGTGCGACCACCCTGCAAGCGAAATTGAGGTGACCGTGTAGCACCTGCAGTTCCCGCAGGGACGCCTTGGGTTTAGCAAGCAAGTCCGAGATAAGGGCCACAATCCTTGACACCTTATCCCCCGGTAACCTAGAAGCCTGCGCTACCGTGTCAATCTCCACCCCCAGAAATACTAGCTGAGTAGATGGGCCCTCGGTCTTTTCGGGCGCTAAAGGGACATCGAGTTCCTCCATTAGCGTCAGAAATGTGTTGAGGAGACGTGTGCACGTGTCCCAGCCCCATTCAGCCCCGAATAAAAAATCATCCAGGTAATGGGCTACAGACCGGGACCCTGACCTGCGGACGAAAGCCCACTGTAGGAACGTGCTAAAACGCTCGAAAGCCGAGCATGATATAGAACAGCCAAAAGGCATGGCCTTATCAAAGTAATATTCACCCCGGAACTTGAAACCCAGCAACTCAAAATCACCCGGGTGCACTGGCAAGAGGCGAAACGCCGACTTAATGTCGCACTTGGCCAACAGCACACCCGGGCCACATGAGCGCACCATGCGCAGCGCGTGGTCAAAAGATGTATACCTGACTGAGCAAAGGTCATCAGGGATAGCATCATTGACCGATCGGCCGGCTGGATAAGACAAATGATGAATCAGGCGAAACTCGCCCGGTGATTTTTTTGGGTACCAAGCCCAAAGGTGACACCTTAAGATTGGGGAGTGGGGGTGTAGGGAACGGGCCGGCAACCCTGCCCATATCGACCTCCTTAGTAATGCTGGCAGCAGCTACCTCCTCCCGCCCCCTAAGGGACAAAAGGTTGGGGGCATCCTGGGGGGACCTGTCGCCCACAAAAGGGATACGGAACCCCCGTCTAAAACCTTGAAGAAGGTAAACCGCATCCTCCTCCCTCGGGTACAATGCGAGCCAACGCTCCAACATGTCCACATTAATTGGGGAGGGGGCCTTTTGGTGAACCAGCTCCCTCCACGGCAGTTTTGCCAGCCCCCTGTCCGCCCCTTCCTCCGCCCCGCATCCCCCCAGGCCTGGGACAGGCAGAGGCCGCATGGGGGCCAGCGCAGGAGGGACACTCATGTCTGTACTTGCAGTTCTTCCTGTTGTAGGAACCATTGGACGAGAAAGTCCAGCACAGCAGGCGGGCTGGAACCCCCTGCCCCACCACCTGGCGGGGAGCCTGTGCTGGGGCCACTCGCTGGACCGCATGTCCACAATGGTATCTTTCCCTGGGCGCAGGGCGCGTGGGAGTCATGTACAGCAGCCACAGCCGCTGGCAGGGCTCGTCCCACCTCATCTCCGGGTGCAGGGGAATCCGCATACGGAATTCCTCGTCGTAAGCCAACCACGACGGGCCCGGGAAGTCAATCATCGCCCGGTAAATGTTGTCCAAATACTGGACCATCGGAATCGCCAAATCAGGCCGGGCCCTGAGGTATACTGCCATGTAGATGAGGTAGGCCGGCAACCAATTGGCCCACGTACATGGTGGCTTGCGACGACGCGCTTGCTCCTTATCCTTCTCATCTTGCCCCTCCCTCTCCTCCTTGGTGGGCTCTCTGTTAAGGAGGGAGAAGATGTCCACATACTCCCCCCGCCAGATTTTCTCTCTGGTGGCTTGTGCCAAATGGTCACCCAGTGGCAAAGTATATCCCGCCGTCGGCAAAGCCGACACAGGCATGGTGGAAACTGCGGGCATCTGCAAAGGAGCCTGGACTAACCCGGTCACCCCTAGAAAATTCCCGACCGGGTAAGAACGACCCCCTACCCCGGGGCCCAGGGTGATAGGTGAAGTCACCGGGTGGGGCGTCGGTGACTGGACCACCGCCCCGCCCGTGCGAGGCCAAGGCCATTGAAAAGCCCCCCCCAACGTGGCCATGTGTGTTTGTGCACTATTTTGGACCGCATACTCACACGCTGCGCCCCTATGGGCCGCCCCCACCGGGGGTTCCAACCCACTGGGAGCGTCAGAGCTCTCGACCGCCCTAGAGCTCGTCGACGGGGCTAGATCAGCACCGGCCTGTTGATTGGGGAGCTGCGGGGCAGTGGCCGAAGCCGGGCCACGCGCCTCAGGCAGCTCAACCCGTCCCACCGCCTGCCGCTGCCCAGCAGACGATGGACCGACCGGCCCCACAAAAGGGGCCCCAGGGTGACTAACCCGGGCCAGGGATGCTTCAAGGGCCGCAACGCGGGCCAGGAGGGCCTCCACGCTGACATAGCCACCTAAACCAAGGGGGGGGGGTAAAGGGCCAGCCGGCCCACTAACTACAGGCGTCAGCACCGGTCCCTGTACCCCGTGGCCCGAATAGGGCCACGATCCAAAGCCCAGGCCCGGTAGGGCCAGGAAAGAACCCTGCCATGGAAGGGGGCCACCCCACCCCCCATGGCTGGAAGCCCCCGCATTAAGCTGCGCCCCAACGGAAGAAGGCCCAGCAGAATGGGTGACGCCAGCAGCGGCGGCCGCCGCTTGCGGGCTGGAAGCCGCGGCCCCTACTGTGCCCGCACGCGGACCCCCTGCCTCCGGCCAAGGGGGAATCAACCCCATCCCACCAGTCCCGGTGGGTTCGGGCAGAGGAGGCTGCTGGGGAGGCGCAGCCGCGGTCCTCCGACCCGGAGTGCACCTCCGCGCGGAACGAGCCGCGTTCGCAGTCGCCTTCTTCTTCGAGGGCATTGCAGCTGGTCAATGGGAAACCTAAAAGGAGAGAATCAGCAGCCAAGAGGCTCAGGTGGACAAGCGACGGAGGTAGGAGGGAAAAACTTCTCCGCTCCGTCGCTTCGCAAAATGGCAGCTCGGCTGCCTCGTGGCCACCCCTTTTATAAGGGAGCTGGCCACGCCCCTAACTACCCGGATGCCTTCGTCCGGTGGGGGGGCCCCCGCAAAGAGCGCGGCGGCCATTTTGGCGCCGCACTTGCATTATTATTGCTCTAGTGAGTCTACCCACACCTTATTTTAAGCACTATTCACAAAAAGGCAGATTGCCAGAACTGATAACAGAGTGTTCCACTGAGCTTGTCTGACCAGAAAGTCTTCTATCACGATAAGACTTGATTGTGCCATCTTTGCAAACATGGCTGTTAGAAAAGAGGATAATTGTTCTTCAGAGGGAGTGACAGACAAAGAAAAAATCTGTTAATGCAAGCAGCATAATTCCCATCTTGTTACACTGGCATGGCCTTTCACTCTGGGAAGATCAACAAGAGTCTTTCATTTACTAATCAGATATGTTGTTATTTAACACATACATTTATTTAAGACAGGAAATCACAAGTGTGAGCTGATCTAGAACAACTGTTGACACAGAGTCAAAGAGTGAGAGTTATCTGTCTTTGATATCAAACACAGTTACATTTATAGTAATTAAATCGTATTCCAGTACTTCACTTTTGCAATATGACTATACCCCTGGCATATGCAGCTCTGATTTCTAACACATTGTTGTAGGTTCCAGGACACAAGCGTTACTTGCCTGAAGGACTTGCCCCGCTCAGCTCTACATGATGGACCACAATTCATTATAGTTCCCCTATATTTTATTCTTAGAAAAATGGCTATTTAAGATTTCTGTGTAAGCCCATACTATGTTCTACATGCCATTTAAAAAATATATCTTGGAGAATGCTCCAGCAGGACATTGTGAGTTGCCGAATGGATGACACAGACCTCTGAATCGATCCTCATTGTGATGCTACTATAAATGTAGTTGTACCTACTGATCACTTTGTGTTGGGAAACAGGTTTCATTTCATCCTTCACCTTACAGAATAATAGAATAACTGAGTTGGAAGGGGACTTTTAGGCCATCGAGTCCAACCCCCTGCTCTATGCAGCAGTCCAAATCAAAGCAAATATAACAGATGGGCGTCCAATTCACTCTTGAATGTTTCCAGTGTTGTGGTGCTCACCACCTCTCAAGGCAGTTAGTTCCACTGTCGTACTGCTCTAGGTGTTAAGACATTTTTCCTAATATTAAGCCTATATCTGGCCTCCTGTCGTTTCAACCTGTTATTATGTATTCTGCACTCTGGAATAATGAAGAACAGATCTTCCCTTCCTCTTTATGATTATCTGTCAGGTATTTGAACAATGCAATCATATCCCATCTCAGTCTCCTTTACTAAAGGCTAAACATGGCCAGTTCCTTCAGACGTTCCTCATATGGGTTGTTGATGTTTATTCTGAAAAGTAAAAAACAACAACAGCAACATGAAAATGAGGAAATGAAGAGTTCCTACCTTGAATAGAGATGACAGATCTGAAAGTCAACTCTTGCTCACTTTCCATTGTGCATGAAATAGTGAGAAAGGCACTCAATCAGTTGGACTGAATCAGCTGGAACCTAAAAGAAAAAAAGAAGAAAACTGTCTCGTATGATTTCCTCACAAAATAGGCTAACATAAAATTCTGTCCAGGAGATCCATGAATGGGATTTTCAGGACACCTTCAGCTTTTCATTGCTTCTTGAGCTATCCATTAGTTTCTGCTTTGAGCCTTTTAGTTTCCATATCCTCTCTATTGGGCTTTCCAGGAATGCTCAGGCTTCTCATTGACATCACAGATGCCATTTTTTTCCATGTTTTGGGCTTTTTCACTGTGTTACATTATCATCTTCATTTTTGAGTGAGTTTTTAAAAATTAACCTATTCCAGTCAAATCTCACATGAGGACCCACATTTCATACACACACACACACACACACACACACACACACACACACACACACACACACACACACACACACACACACACACACACACACACAGTCCATTGAAAACATGCACACACTGTTGTACCCCTTTTGTACCTTGATTCCACCAAATAAAATTTTGGTGATGTACTCCATTATTTTTCTTCCTAAAGAGAGAGAGAGAAGGAGAAGTTATACTTACCAAGTGTAACAATATAGTGTAACAATATAATGAATCAAGGGGCTAAAATTAGATTGACTGTTTGTGCAAAGATAACACAGAGGATGATCTGCCAGACAACAGAAGGTAGTGAAAAATGAAAAACTCCAGCCTCAGATGAGAGATCCTGAAAAGTCAACAACATTGCTTCATGATTTATGATATGGACTGTGCTTTGATTGTACTCTTGAGGGGGGGAAATCTGAAAAAAAAATTGCTTTCATCAACCCTATCAGAGCCAATGAAATTCTTTCCCATTCTTTTCCAATTGTAAATATTTTAAATAAACGAGAAATGGCTATAGGTTTGATTGAAAAGGAAAGCCATGCTTTCTGGTTTTACTTGAATGTATGAGTTTAGTAAAAATAAATAATTTGTATTGGCCAATATGTTGCTGCCTACCTCTTCTAGTACAACAGCAGTGATTTACCAACAGTGCGGGTGCTGCACTGGTTACCAGTATGCCTCCAGGTGCAATTCAAGGTGCTGGTTATCACTTTTAAAGCCCTGCATGGTAGTGGACCAGGTTACCTAAGAGACTGCATCACCCCAAGGTTATCTGCTTGTCCCACGAGAGCAGACCGGAGAGGCTATCTGAAAGTACCATCCATCAGAGTGGTTCACCTCTCTAGTACGAGAAAGAGGGTCTTTCTCAGTATCTGCTCCGGCCCTTTGGAACCTCCTGCCGACATACCTTCATCTTCAGCCAGAACTGTTAGTATTTAGGAAAGGGCTGAAGATATGGCTGGCCCAGCAAATGTGAGGAACTGAGAGAGGAAGAGCCACCACACATACACCCATTGGCTGATATGAACATGCTAATCACCATCTGGGTTTTAGGCTATTTGTTTGTCTATTTGCCATGAAGGTTTTATAACGTGTTCTATGTAAGGTTTTTAATGTTTTTAATTGTATGTTGGGTCTTTTATACAAGGTTATGTGGGTGGCCATACAAATCTAAATAAATAGATAAATAGATAAATATTCTGTAAATTCCAAATTTATAAGCTTGTGGATTGAGCAAAGAATAATAATTTGTGAAGATGAAACATGTTCAATATTGAATCATTTCTCTGCCAAGTGTTTGTTTATTTATTCTCTGATGTTCAATACATTTATAGATGTCAGCACATTAAGCTGTAACTTGCTCCCTTTGAGCCTCTAGTTGTCAACAAAGGGCAAGAACAAAGAGACTTTAAAAGTCCTTTGACAGGAACAGACATCTGTTTTCTTGAAGCAGTTTATTTATAAATGAGAGACAAGACAAAGGCCCAATCCATCTTTAAGTTATAAGATGTACAGTACCTACATATAAGCCTACCTTCTGTTTAAAGCCCAAGGCTTTCAGCTGTTTATAGAAAACACTAGACCAAGCTAAAGCCAATACATCAACTGCTATGCCTTTCAGTAGACAGAAAACAAAGTGCACAGTATTGATATAGCTAAAGATGAGAAAATAAGTGTCATACCACAAGAAGATGCTGGAGTGAGAAAACTGAACAGTTCATACCCACTATAAAATAAAATTGCTGTTGTTGTTAGCCACTGTCAAATTGGAACCAACTTATACTGACTCTAATATGGCTTTCAAGGTAAGCGAGATTTATAAGAAGTAGTTTTACCAGTTCCATGCCCCCAGTATGGCATTGCTAGGGAACTGAAACCAGGCCTCCTGAGAACTAATCCACCTCTCTATCCACTTTACTACAGTGAGTATCAAACTAAAATTAGCACTGATTAATTATTCTGAACAACACAGTGAGCTCTGTCCGTGCACCTTAAAAGGCACCATATATGTGTGTGTGTGTGCACGTGCATGCACATGCGCATGCACGCAAAAATACACAAATTCCATACAGGCATTCATCTATCACAGTGATGGCTAACCTTGGCACTCCATGTGTTCTTGGATTTCAATTCCCAGAAGCCCAAGTCAGCACTCCTGCTGATCAGGGCCTCTGGGAATTGAAGTTCAAGAACAGCTGGAGTGCCAAGGTTTTCAATCACTGATCTATCAGGTGAAGAATTATACATGTGGTGCACATAATTTATTGTTACATTTTGTTAGACATTTGCTAATTGAGAGTGATGGTGTAGAGAGGAAATTTTATATGTGTTTGGGTATTTGGAGAAATTTTCTGCTCATGGAGTTCTGGAAAGACATCCAGTCTTTTCTTCAGAAAATGATGCTCATTATACTAAGCATTAATTAACTTCTGGGTAGTATGGATGTCTGTGGGAGTGATGCCCCCATGTTCTCATCATGGGAGCCCTTCATGTGACTATAGGGAAATGTCTAAATAATGCTAGTTATATCATAAGCACAAACCTGTCCTTGAACCTAACCCAGTATGTGTCTCTGCATGTAGAATGTCCTTTATAAAGAAAACCATGAAGATTAATTTTTTCAATGTCTAAGGTAGCAGACCTCTGATGGCAAGCTGGGATCTGTCTCTGTCCCTTATCTGTTGTCAGTTGACATAGAAAGTATTAGCCTTTATCAGTGTTCTCTGAAGCATGTTGAACAGAGGCTCAATATAAATTTAAAGGTATGTGAACTGGAGTGGATGCTGTCTCACTTTCTATATTAATGTGAATAATTTTTCTGTCTGTATGTTTATTAAAATATTTTTATAAAGTAAAGGGGAAAAGGACAAGGGTGCAATACCTGAACTGTTAGCACTGAGCCCTCTGTTTAATTCTTATTTTTATTAGTAGATGGTAGATGGATCCAGATCTCCTACCATATTTTAAAAATGAATGAGCTCCACTCCAAATTTAGATACTGTTGCAAAGGTCCTGTACCTATTAGAGTCCTGCTGTTAAAGAATGATTAAGTCCTAACTCTACTATGCATTTCTCCTCTGTGGAGCATGCTGAAGATGTTCATTTTCTATACATGAGAAATGGCAGACAATCTAGGACATACCCGTCAAGCGTGGCACCTGGAAATATGGGAACTGCTTTGGCCCGGGTGTGCATGCGCCGCAACAACTCATCTGTGCATGCACTGAACCCAGCAGCGCACGCAACAACTCACCTGTGCATGCACAGAACGCCTCTGCACATGTGCAGAGGCCATTTGCAATGGGCGCATGTGCGCAGTAACCCTTTCCCCAGCCGTTCAAATATGGGACGGTGGTGGGAAAGGGGAGGAACAAGCGGAGAAATACAGGAAATCCTGGCCAATCCTGGATACTTGTCAGGTATGATCTAGGAGCAGAAAACTTTGTCTGTAAGAAAGGATGATAATCAAAATGAATATCATAACAGGGAATAATGGAAGCAAACAGTTCATAAACACAAAAATCTCAAAAGCAACTGGTGATTTCTTTTTTGCATAACAAATATATGTAATGAATGGTGGTGGGGTGACTTCTTTCATTGAAAGATTTGCTGGGTGAAATGGGTCCAATGTTCATTTTTATATTGTTCATAGGAAAATTTTAAATTCCCAAATCGGTGGTGGTGGTGGTGGTGGCGGCGGCGGTGGCGGCGGTGGTGGCGGTGGTGGCAGTGGCGGCGGTGGTGGCGGTGGTGGCGGTGGTGGCGGTGGTGGCGGTGGTGGCGGTGGTGGCGGTGGTGGCGGTGTCGGCGGTGTCGGCGGTGTCGGCGGTGGTGGCGGTGGCAGCGGCGGCGGCAGTGGGAGCAGTGGCGGCTGAAACTCATATCAGAGTATACATTTTTTCCTGGAAATCATTTTCACGAAAGAAGAATGACAAACAGGAAAAATGCCATTGGTGTGAATTTAAGTGGATCCCAGCATGCCATCAAGTGATCCACACACTGTGATCATGGAGCCATCTCCTGTGGTACGTATGAAATGAGACATGCAGGATTTAACACCGGGACTGCAATGGACTGCTGCAGCCTTGAGAATATTAACAAGGTGTGCCTTTACAGCCAGTTTATCTGGCATGGCCTCTTCCACCTCCATGACCATTGGGAATCAGGATAGTGAAGTGGTTCTTCCTGCACTCATTTTGCCATTGGACCCAATATGGTGGTTTCCAGTGGCATTTCCTCCACTGAGAGGGGCCATCACACCACCGCCTGAAGCCATTGGCTCCTTTAGAATCAGGTTATTTAATAATGCCCAACACTCAGCTATGAGTTGCTGAAATTCCCAAATACAACACATGTTTCAGTATGATTTCCTGCATGAAGATATATCTTTTTAAAAAAACACAAGAAGTGATTAGAATTCAGCTTTCCCATGTATTTTAATACAATTATCATAAGCATTGACCAAGAGCCAAATATAAGATGTTTACACTGATTATTTCCCCAGTTATTCAATTGGAGGACATAAAAAAATTCTATTTAAGATAGATAGACTTAAGAAAGAAATACTGTATAAATATAATGTGTATTTGTTAAAGGATTGGATAAAATGTTGTGGAAATAAGGATAGAAGGTTGGAAATATATAAATAATTGAATTTGAATTGGTTTCAAATAATATCGGTAAATTATTGGAATAAAAAGTATGCTGGAATGAGTGGTTTAGCTAGGAAGATGATGGAATTTTATCTAAGATTAGAAAGGGACTTATGGGGGTGAAAGGATTGGTGAGTAAAATATATAAAATTTTAAACCTAGAAGGAAATCTACAGGAAACTTTAAGAACAATATGGGAATCAGATTTTAAAATAAAGATTTTGGATACAAATTTGAAAGGTAAATGGAAAAAAAAAGAATTATGATAAATTTGTCTGTAAGGGTAAAATAACATAATTGTAAGATTTTATGGAGGTAGTACTTGACTCTAGTACGATTAAATAAAAAAATAGTTGGAGATGCCAGAATGGGTGTACACCGCCAGCGAATGCTGGGGGTGCGTGGTTTGCTGCCCCACCCTGGGAGAGAGGTGGACAAGCAGGGATGAGCACTGGGGGTGGGTTTGCAGACTCCCTTAAAAGGGGGACGGCATGTCCAGCACTCGCCTTCCTTTCATTTTCAGCTGGGCATAGGGCACGTTTGCCCACCCTCCCTCCCTGCAACCACAGTGATTTGTTTTTCAGTTGCTCCAGGGCCGGATGGGAATTTTTGTCGAATCCTGATTGTCTGGCTTGGATTCTTGTGGTTTTTGCCTGTCCCACTTTGTTGTGAATGGTCGAGACATGAGGGGTATTTTGGTCACTTTGGCAGTTAGCACCAGTAAGGAAACCCAATTGATCCCTAAAAACCAGGGGGTACACATTTGTTTGGCCAAGACAGTTCACACCCAAGAGAAAGAGCATGGTGGGCCAATCAAATGCAGACCGGGAACAAGGGCCTACGAAGCTTGGCAGCTTGCAGGCTCTTAATCAGTTCAACCAAATTCTGATCAGACATGGGAGTGCCCAACAGGAACTTCTGACAAGGGATCAAATAATTAGAAATTAAAAGGTACTAGTTCTCAAACAAATAAGAGAAAGTACTTTTTCACTCAGAGGATCACTGGTCTATGGAACTCCCTGCCAGAAGAAGTGGTGACAGCTGTCAGTCTTGACAGCTTTAAGAAAGGATTAGACAAGTTCATGGAGGACAAGGGTATCGATGGCTATAATTATGGATACCTAAGGACAACCTCTGAGTTGGAGAGATAGGCAGGATATCTCTCAATGCCATTTCCAGGGAATCCTAAGCAGGTGAAGGCATCTGCTTGGGAATACCCTGAAGCAAATGGTGAGCCACTGTGTGAGACAGAATGCTGGACTGGTTGGGCTGTGGCCTGTTCCAGCAAGGCTGTTCTTATGTTCTAAAAGGAACAGTAGAATGATTAAGGATTAAATTGGCTAAATCCATATTAACTACCATAGGGCCTTACCAGTGCTATTTCGGCCTGTGCAGAACAGTTAACCAGTTACAGTTTCATAATCCAGTTTATGTTAATAAAGTGGCCCGATTTTTAAAACCAACAAATATATGTTCGTCTCGTTACTCAGGGCTGTGTAGGGCAATGTTTAATCTCTGATATGCTTGAAACACCGACTAACACAGCTAATATCTCAAAAAACTGTGCATCAGAGTTTGGATACACAGTACCTAAAATCTTCTGTGTTCTGAAGTTAGGAATGTTCAATGATTGGAAACATGCTGGACACCTAGCAAATCAGCATCTCAGAATCTCAGAATTCCATTCCTCAACTGATCATCCATTCTCCTACTAAGTCTATTGTGTGGCAACCATGCCAAGTGCTTTGCGAATAGCACTTTTCCCTGCCATATTTTTCTTTAATAGTACCATGTTGCAGGACGGAAATGAGCTCCCGTCTTCATCCCAGCTCCTGCCAACCTAGCAGTTCGAAAGCAAGAAATTGCAAGTAGATAAATAGGGACCACTTCGGTGGGAAGGAAACAGCGTTCCGTGCGCTCCGGTGTCTAGTCATGCCTGCCACATGACCACGGAAACGTCTGCAGAAGCAGACAGCGCTGGCTCTTCGGCTTAGAAACAGAGATGAGCACTGCACCCTAGAGTCGGATACGACTGGCTTTCGAGCAAGGGAAACCTTTACCTTTACCTTTTGTGGTGCATGCAGAACTGGGCAACAGGATTTCAGACAATCTATAAAATGTTATTAGAGCTGTGCTATAGTGTTATTGTGCATCAGAGCTACTCAACATTCTATAAGGCAATTCTAAAAGTGGGATGAAGCTTACATAGTCAGTAGGAAAAAGAATGCCGAGCTTTACATAACAAAAGGGCAGCATGAATGTTGACAAAAACAATAAAAGCTCTCAGGATGGTCTACAGGATACTTTCTTGTGCCCACTACCATTCACACTTGTCAAGAAACAGGCCTGCTAACTGTTTTGGGTTTAGGTGAGAAGCAGTTAATGGGTGAAAAAAAGGATTCAGGCTTATGATTTGTGAATGGTAGTGAACACAAGACCATCCTGACAGTTGCCATTGTTGTTGTCACCATTCAAGCTGCCCTTTGCTATGTAAAGTTTGGCATTCTTTTTCCTGCTGGCAACACAGAAACATTATTGTCCAATAATACCATGCTATTTTCTGATGTTTTGAGTTGTGGATCCAGAACCACTATATCCCACATTCATAGACCAGAGGGTTTTTTAAAATGCAAATTTAAGATATGTTGGATTTCCTGTTGTAGTGGTTGAACTGAAGTTGTGTGGCAGAAACTCCCAGACACAGAACAAATCACATTCCTCTGTGAACTGCATTTAACACAATAAAGCAAATTGCCCACAAGTGCCACACCTTAAAGAATGCAATTATTCTTTCTTTGTGTCCAGATCAAATTTTGGGCTGCCAATATAAAGTCAAAACAGAATGCAATCATGCACCTTATGGCACTGTGAAGATCCATCCCACAGTTTGTACAGATTGTTACTGATGTGGCTATTATTTTACTCAGTCCTTTGAATTTGCTCCTATTTATCTCTTCTATTTAATTTATTTATAAGTTTCTCACACAACTGGGACTCCATAGATTTTTCTTAAATGCAAACATTCAATACAGTAGCATTACAGTAAGTTAAAATGTTGAACTAGGATTCAACTCTTTGAAGTTTAAGAATGAAGTTAAAATTAAAATGCTGTAAAATGTCACATTTGAAATGTTAATAATAATCTGAAATACTAATAGTGCTTCGTACAATCTTGCAGCATATCTTCTAAAACTGTGCTACTTTGTTAGTTGGAATTTTTGTGGTATATTTTAGGACGCTGTTGTTTATAGACTAGTTTTTTTTTGCATTGATTGTATATTTAATTCTGCAGTTGTTGATTTGTAATTGTATACTATTGTGTTTTGTGTGTTTATATTGTTTTCTCTTGTTATATTGTATTTAATTTACTTGTTGTAAGCCACCCTGAGTTGTCCCTGGCTAAGTAGGGCGGGATATAAATCGAATGAATGAATGAATGAATGAAAACCCTGTACATTAGAATTCTGTTAATTGATGCAAGCCTGCCAAAAAGTCTGTGTCTGCTGGTGGAAACACAGCAAGGAAAAGACAATTGTAGCCTTTCCCTGTAATGTGTTCCACATCCCAAAAGCAGCTACAGAGAATCCCCTAAACTCATATGGCTTTAATGTATTTAAAGACAGAGTAGCTATCTGGCCAAATTTGGAGAAGATAATGCTCTGATTAAAGGTACTGAACAAGTATTAATCCAGTGTACAGATAAAGAACTAAATAACATAATAGCAGCAGCCTTGGTGTTGCCTACTAACAGTAATATCACACAACATAAGATGCACCGGATGATAAGACACACCCGTTTTTTAGAAACATTTTACAGGGGGAAAAAATAATTTTCTACATTTTAACTCCACGAGGTGGAAAGGGCAAGATTGGCCAGTCAAAAAAGCTCCTTTGGAAGCCTCTTGACCAGCCAATCCCACCACTGGCCATCAGAAGGCAGGGAGAAAAATTGCCCTGACCCCCATCTGGTGTGCACTTGTGTAGCAGGGATTGGGCTATAAGAGAAGTTCTCTCATATGCGCCAACCCCCACCCAGTGTGCACGTGCATGGCAAGGATTGGGTTATGAGAGAAGCTCTCTCACATGACCTGATCCCCAACTGGTCTCTGCTGTAGCCACACGGTGACAAAGGCAGTGCCCATGGCTGCCAAACCGCACTAGCGTGGGGAAGGGGGAAAGGCTGATACTGGTTTATAAAATACACTCTGTTTTTTGGCCATTTTTAAAGGGAGAAGCACATCTTATAAACCAGCAAATATGGTATTTCTAAATTTGTATCTATACATGTGAATTAGTATGTTCAAATTTAATGTTCGTTAATGTCATATTGTGTCCTGTTTTTCATTATTTTTCTTTAATCAGTGAGGTGTACATGGGCAGTGCAGCAAGCAAAGATGCTCAGTTACACTTCATGGAATTGAAGGAGAGATGAGATTTTATTTTATTTTATTTTGCTGTTGAAGATATTACAGGCAAAATGAAGAATGGTTGCAAAAGTGAAACAAGTTCCTTTAAAGCTTTGTTTTAGTTTTGTCTGAGAACATTCTATCACACAATTGCAACCAGAATGCTCCTTTTTAGCCATGTTAATGTTCCAAACGTAATAAGCATGGCCATATTTTGTTAGTTTGATTCCCCACCTCCAAAATTTCTTATTGTGATACCGCATAGAAAGAATTCCCATTTGCTTGGTAGAAAGCAGACAGTATGTGTCAATTTAGAAATTAAATTTCTTTTAAGGAGGCTTTGCCTCAGTTTTATGACATCATAAATTCTGACTGTGTTTTAGGTGACTTTTATGACCCCTCCAAGTCCTGCCAACAAGGAGCAGTTCTCTGGCTTCCTAAGCATCTGTAGCACAGACTGTATGTCATCCTCA
This sequence comes from Bradypodion pumilum, assembly GCA_035047305.1. Taxonomy (NCBI): domain Eukaryota; kingdom Metazoa; phylum Chordata; class Lepidosauria; order Squamata; family Chamaeleonidae; genus Bradypodion; species Bradypodion pumilum. The sequence continues at coordinate 431,853,957 of JAWDJD010000001.1, forward strand.
TATCCCTTCAATAGATCTCTTGAGAACAATTAGGTTTCTGACAAAGGATCATAACAAAGTGTGAAAAACCAAATGTTTCAAGGGAGGAGTTCAAATGGCTTTCCATCAAAAAGACAATTCAGGTCTTTCACTGAGGATGAAAAACAAATTACCTTAAAGTGGTGGAAGGGGCTCTGGAATCCACCACTTTTAGTACCAATTGCATTCACCTTCGGTTTCTCTCCTGGAACATGTGTGCTCCGATCTCCAAAGGCTGGTTTACAATCTCACGAAATTTCACGATTTTCTGTATGGTCGGCCGTTCAAGGTCGTTACTGATCACAAGCCCCTGTTAGGAATATTCACTGCAAACAAGCCCACGCCACAGATCCTGTCCCCGAGGATGCTGCGGTGGGCTATTTTTCTTAACGCATATCAACATGAGTTAGAATACCGGCCAGGGAAGGAAATCAGCCATGCAGACGCACTCTCACGGTCGCCGTTACCCTTGTCGGACGACCAGAAGGCAGGGGTAAGAAGAGACCGCCAGGTATTATTAATAGAGGTCTTGGAGTCACCCCCGATAGTACCGGCCGACGTTGCCAGGGCGACCGGAAAGGATAGAACACTAGAGAAAGTATGCTCGTGGGTGCAGAAGGGGTGGCCGGCGTCATCCCCAGGCGCGGAATTCGACCCTTTTTTCCGAAAGCGAGTAGAGTTGTCTTTAGAGAGGGGGTGCCTTTTGTGGGGCCAGCGGGTGGTGGTTCCTACGTCCCTGCAGCCAAAGGTGCTAAAGCTGTTGCACGTCAGCCACCCGGGAATCGTCCGTTCCAAGGCGTTGGCCCGGAGTTACTTCTGGTGGCCCCAGCTGGACGCCGACATAGAGCATATGGTTGGCACTTGTGAGGCATGTCAGTGCTCCCGACCGGAGGTAGCCCGCCTCCCGCATAGGGAATGGGACGCAGCAAGGGGACCGTGGTCCAGGGTGCACGTAGATTTTGCTGGCCCGTTCCGAGGAACCATGTTTCTCCTGGTGGTGGATGCATACTCAAAGTGGCTGGAGGTCATTCCGGTAAAGAGCACATCCTCCGCCACTACCATTCGCCAGCTAAGGAGGGTTTTTTCCACGTTCGGTTTACCCGACACTTTGGTCAGCGATAACGCCAGTTGCTTCACGTCCGCTGAGTTCGCAGCATTCATGGAGGCAAATGCAATTCGGCATGTCACATCCGCGCCGTTTCACCCGGCCACGAATGGCCAAGTGGAACGGTTGGTGCGCACCACAAAGGATGCGCTGCGGCGCATGGGCTCGGGAGATCTAAATCACCAAGTTTGTCAATTTTTATTAGCGTACAGAGTGACCCCCTTAGCGTCTGGATACTCGCCGGCTGAGCTGCTGATGCGGAGGAAACTGACGACGCTTTTGTCCAGGTTGGACCCGTCGAGGGTCGAGGACAAAGGGAAGAACATAGGTTTAGCGGTCTCGAAAGGTTTCGGCGTAGGCGATCCTGTACACTGCAGGAACTATGCCAGCGCAGGCCCAGCCTGGGTGCCAGGGACAATAATAGAACAGACGGGGCCAGTGTCATATCGGGTGGAAACTAGCACCGGCTTCCTCTGGAGGAGGCACGCGGACCAACTGAGGCACCGAGTGAGTGAGGGGCCGATCAGTGGGGCTCAGCGATAGGATTCAGCGATAGGGTTCTCCCCCACCCGTTTAGCCCAAGGGGGAGACAGAGAGGGACACCAGTCCGAAGCCAGGAAGGAAAGCAGTGAGCCCGACTCATATCCTTTTGATACCCCAGTTCTATCCGAGCCCGGGGGGAGGGAAAAGGAGTGTGCGGCCGCCGCTGCCGCTTCCCCCGAAGCCGATTTTGATTTTGATTTTGCTAGCCGGGGGGGGGGGGGTTTGGAGTGTTCCCCCACCCATCCAAGCGAGAAGAGGGGTTTTTCGTTAGCCCCCAGTGCCCCCGGTTCTTCCCAAACAAAGCACACACCTTCCAACAAAGCCGCAGAACCGCGGCAAACCACTAACAAGTCATCCTCTCCCGTTTCAGGGCAGGCAGCCAGGGAGCAAGGAGGAGGGAGCGAAGCCAGGGCAGGGCAGCCCGCGCCGAGACCCCAGCGTGTTCGAAATAAGCCACCTTGGCTGAGAGACTTCGTCTCATCCTAGGGGGGAGGAGTGTTGTGTTCTAATAGTGTAACCTTCCACATGTGATATCAATGTATCTGAACCAATGTAACCTTGCCTATGAGTAACAATGTAACCCTCAGCTGTATCACATAAACCCTGTAATAGGACGCGAGCTAATGACCACCAGCTGGCAGCAGCGAGCGTCCAAGCTCTCTTGGTTCCCGCTACTATCGCTAGTGCCTCCCTATCGGTCTGTGCGTAATTCCGCTCTGCTTGGGACAGGGACCTTGAATAAAACGCTATCGGGGCCTCCCTTCCGTCGTTTAACACGTGGCAAAGCACCGCCCCCACCCCCACCGGGGATGCATCGCAGACTAAAACTATGGGTCGTTTGGGGTCGAAATGAGTCAGGATTGCCTCGGATGTGAGGAGTTGTTTTAACTCTGTGAACGCTCTTTCTTGCTCGTCACCCCACAGCCATTTTTCCTCTTTTTTAAGTAACCGATGGAGCGGCTCGGCAACAGACGCCTTCCGTGGAAGGAAGGTATGGTAGAAATTGAGAAGCCCCAGAAACGACTGTAGCTCGGTTTTGGAAGTGGGGCGAGGGGCTTTCTTAATGGCGGCTACCTTAGATTTGGACGGCCTAATTCCCTCGGGTGTGACACGGAACCCTAAAAACTCAACCTCTGTTTCGAAAAATACACATTTGTCTTTCCTCAGTCGCAGCCCCGCTTTTTCGAACACGGTCAGGACCTTATCCAATCTGTGAGCCAGCTCGGCCTTACTCCCCCCCGTTATCAACACGTCATCAAAATATGGCAACACCCCCTCCAGCCCCTTCAGGAGGCGTTCCACTAGCGACTGAAAAATGCCAGGTGCCGAGTTCACGCCGAACTGTAACCTCGACACCTGGAACGCCCCCTTATGTGTGACTATTGTTTGTGCCGCCGCTGTGGCGGGGGTTACCGGGAGTTGCTGGTAGGCCTGTGCTAAATCGAGTTTAGCGAAACACTTTCCCCCATTTAGCCTGGCCAGAAGGTGGCTGACCACTGGCACCGGGTATGCATTAGGGCGGATTGCCTTATTAATGGTACACTTATAATCAGCGCAAATGCGCACCTCCCCGTTAGCCTTCAGCGCTGTTACAATTGGAGTCTCCCACTCCGCGGAATCCACAGGAACAAGAATTCCTTGACCCACCAGTTTGTCCAGTTCCGCCTCTATTTTGTCCTTTAGCGCGAACGGTACCCTGCGCGGTTTAAGTCTTATCGGGCGGACCTCCGGGTCTAAGTCGAAGGCTACAGGGGGTCCCTTGAATTTTCCCAGTCCACTTTTAAAAACGGCGGGGTGTGCGTCACACACCGCTTGTATTGGGTCCTCGCCTACGGCATGCACCCCCCCTATGAACAGACCTAAGGGCTGAAACCACTGTGTTCCGAGAAGGCTACAACTTCCCCCTTTTAGCACCACTAGGGGAAGTTCCGCAGAATGTCTCTTAAAACGAACCCTGAATGTCCCGACCCCCAACACTGGAATGCTGTTCCCCTGTACGTCCCGTAGTGTGGCCCTCAACGCTTTAAGTTTGGGCCGCACGTGGGGGTCGATTTTCAAGAACTCTCTCTGGGGAATTATAGAATAGGAGGACCCCGAGTCAACTTCCATCCTAATGGGGGTCCCTTGTACTAGTACCTCAACAAAGTAATGGGGCTGTCCCGCAGACACGCTGAACACAGGAGCGTCGCCCTCGCTGTCGTCCGAGATGCGGCCCACGCCGTCCTGCTTCCTCGTGGCCCGGGCACCATCTTTGGACCTCGCTGGACGGTCCGGTCTGGCTGAACGGTCTTGCGACTGTCTCCGGCCCTCTTTCCATTTCCTGCACGCCTTGGCGATGTGCCCCCGACGTCCACAGTTGAAACACTCGGCTTTCCTGAATGGGCACTTCACGCGCTCATGGGCCGCTCCGCAACCATCGCAGCGGCGGCCGCCTCTCCGGACCCTCTGGACCTCCTCGCCATCGCTGCTTTCTGAAGACGATTTCGAGGTCGGTCGGGTTGCATGCACCGACTGACCGGACTTCCCGTGCGACGAGTTTTCCGCTTTGCTGGCCCTCGGACGCCACTCACGCCACTTGTGCATCTCATCTACTCCAGCATTCGTGGATTCCGCGGATTCCGCGGCCTCTACAACCTCTTCCAGTGTGGGTGGTGGCTCCTTGTTCATCAGGCTGCGCTGTACTTCCTTGTCCTTCAGGCCACACAGCACTCCGTCCCTGAGGGCCATCTCTAGGAAGTGGTCCCATTTGCAGGGGGCGGCAGCTACCCTCATAGCCGTTACGAAGGCTTCTACCGACTCGTCCGGCGCTTGAACTCGCCTCCAAAACGCGCTCCGTGCGGGAAACATTGCCCTCGAGGGTCGGAAACGCTCACGCAGCAGTTTCATGATGTCACCGGCTTTGAAATCGCTCATCTTCTTCGGTGCAAGAATGCCCACCAGCGTCCGCTTGGTTTCCATCCCAAGCATGCGGGTGAGGATGGCCCTCTTCCTTTCCTCGTCGTCTTCTTTGACTTTGAGTTCCACCAGTGCCGCCTGGAAGTCCATCTCAAAAAGCTCCCAGTCTTGCGGTTTGGTGATGTTGAACCCGCTCTGTGTCCTGGCTCCATGGGGATCCATTATCCCACCTTCGTCGCCAATTTAGTATATGAGAGTCAAGACACAAGGCACAGCCAAAGGCTGGGTTAACTCGGGTTTATTGCATGGTGGACAGAGGGAACATGAGGTAATGGCGGATGAACAGCTCTATATATATGGTAGTAACGTATTTTGAATGTGGCTCCACGGTAGCCCGTTGGCTACTGGTCCGCGTGACGTCATGGCTGGTCACGCCCTTCTTGTCCAGGTGTAGGTAGCGGTGGGAAACTTCCCGCGCTGCGGTCTTTGATGGGTTTGAACCAAGAGAGCTTGGACGCTCGCTGCTGCCAGCTGGTGGTCATTAGCTCGCGTCCTATTACAGGGTTTATGTGATACAGCTGAGGGTTACATTGTTACTCATAGGCAAGGTTACATTGGTTCAGATACATTGATATCACATGTGGAAGGTTACACTATTAGAACACAACAGTTTTAGGTGACTTTTATGACCCCTCCAAGTCCTGCCAACAAGGAGCAGTTCTCTGGCTTCCTAAGCATCTGTAGCACAGACTGTATGTCATCCTCATATCCCTTCAATAGATCTCTTGAGAACAATTAGGTTTCTGACAAAGGATCATAACAAAGTGTGAAAAACCAAATGTTTCAAGGGAGGAGTTCAAATGGCTTTCCATCAAAAAGACAATTCAGGTCTTTCACTGAGGATGAAAAACAAATTACCTTAAAGTGGTGGAAGGGGCTCTGGAATCCACCACTTTTAGTACCAATTGCATTCACCTTCGGTTTCTCTCCTGGAACATGTGTGCTCCGATCTCCAAAGGCTGGTTTACAATCTCACGAGACTGCCAAAATTGGTCAGACTATCATGTAAAGTCATTCTTTGCACTTACTGACCATTTTAAGCTGTAGGCAGTTCTTGCGGCATTTCATGTCCCGCAGGAAATCTACAGCAAAGGAAGAGACACAGTGAATAGGCCAGTTTTGTTGCTTTTGTTAGTTTGTTCTATTTTTTGAAAAACATCTGGGTCTGCAGGTCTGTGCCACTAGGGCTTTTTCTGATTCCTATCTAATCCTGATTACAATACTTTCCTTGATGACCTGCAGTGGGGTCTTATTACTAAATTTCACAGCATGCTGGGGTGCACAGTGCATAACTATGTTAGCCCCTTGCTGTGGCACATTGTGTGGATGAGGGATTTAGTAACAGTGAGTTCCCACAGTGTGTTCCCACAGAAAATGCCCACTCCTCTGGGGCTTCAGAGCCCCTAATAGAACCGCTTACACTAGTTCTTCTTTAAATCAAAGTTTGACCAGACAACACTTTGAATGGAAGAGATCTTCAAAAGGAAGACTATGGCCTGGCTTACCTACAAATGCTGATACTGTATATGGCCAATCTGGAGGTATATCAGGGTTGAAAGGATGGCTGTCTCATTCCAAAGTTTTGTGCTCCTTTTATTTGCTACATAACTTAAAAACAAGGTGGAGCTAAAAATCTTTGATAGCATAGCAGGCAAATGATATTTTGGGAAGTAATGCATGCTTTCAAAATAATGCTGCTAAAGCCCCTGGGATAGGAATCCATTTCTTTTTTGTAAACACATGTTCCAGGAATTCTGTTGCCAAGCTATAACTTCATTTCTAATAATAAAACAAGTGCTATTAAGATGCCAGTCTTGCTGCCTCTCAGAAATAACTTGGACCTAATTATTTCTACCTAACATTTCTATGTGCTCTGAATTGCCATATGTTTTCCTATGGTTTCTTATTTTTGTGTTGGTTTATGGTATACTAGCAAGGGTTGCCCGGCGTTGCCAGGCTTTCCCCCCCGTGTTTTTTAATTAAAAATGAGCCAATTTTTTTCTTGCAATAGTGTTACATTGTGTTGGAAGGTTAAATTGTGTTGTTTTTTTTAAAAAATTGCTTAGTCTGTAATTTTAATTTTTTAAATGTTTATTTATGTTAAATTTGTTTGGCTTGGCTGTTATTAACTGCGATCTGCTTTTTTGGGTTTTTTTGAGGATTAATAAAAGAAGAAAGTATGATATAATAACTCAGCACAGGATTTTTTAAAGTTTCTATTGTATTTTATTGACATATATTTGTGATTTGTGTGAAAGTGTGTTTAGTGTAATTATTTTTACTTGTTTTTTTTGGTGTGACCTTTTGTGTAAAATTATGAATTTGTGTTTTGTTTGGGGCTGTTGTGTGTTTTTGAATTGTTTTTACTATTGTGGCCAGAAGGTGGTGCTGGTAGGGGTTATTGTATTTTGACTTTTGTTTCTCTCCTGGCCTCTGGGTGGAGCTTCTTCTGGTAAGTAGGGTCTTTCTGTATTCATTTCTTTTCCAGTCCTGGTGGAGGTAGCACCTGTTTTGGTAAGTTTGCTTGTTTTCTTCCTTTTGTGTGTGTGTGTGGACGGGGGGGGGAGGGGGGTTGGAGTTTGTATTTTTTTGTCTGTTTGTTTTGTTTTTGATTGTGTCTTTGTTTACTTCGTATTGTTTTTGGTGGTTTTGTTTTTGTGTATTTTTGGCTGTGTTTGAGTGTTTTTACTAATTTTTTAAAAAATATTTATTTGGTGGTGGGGAAGGTACGTGGTCATTGGGGGTTTGGAATGGTTGGTTAGGTGGTGGGGAGGGGGGCATGGTCGTTGGGGGTTAGGAAGGGTGGGCTAGGTGGTGGGGAGGGGGGCATGGTCGATGGGGGTTAGGAAGGGTGGGCTAGGTGGTGGGGAGGGGGGCATGGTCGTTGGGGGTTAGGAAGGGTGGGCTAGGTGGTGGGGAGGGGGGCATGGTCGTTGGGGGTTAGGAAGGGTGGGTTAGGTGGTGGGGAGGGGGGCTTTAGTGTTTTATGGTGCTTTTTTGTGTGTAGTTGTGAAAGTAGATCGGGGTTTCCCCTTTAATATCAGTGGGTGGGGCTTGCGACCCCCCTCTCCGCTTGCTCCCCTGGGGTTGGGAGGTTTGTGGGGACAAAAGAGGTATGTCCCCCCAACTCTTCTGGACCCAGTAGACCAGGCACAGTGGATCGATTCCCTCCCCCCCCCTCCTTAAAACAACTCCGTTTTTAAAGAGTAGAAAAGATGGAGTTTTTTTAAGGAGGGGGGTGGGAATCGATCCCCTCTCCCTGGTGTCCTGAGTCCAGAAGGGTTTGGGAAACATTCCCCTTTTGTTCCCACAAACCTCCCAACCCTAGGGTAGCCAGCGGAGAGGGGGATCGCAACCCCCACCCACTGATATTAAAGGGGAAACTCCAGTCAGGTCCTTCAGGCGCCGTGGGTGAGGGATAGAAAGGTGGCTGGTGTGTGTTTGGCTGTGACGCGGTGAGTTGTTTTTCTTTTTAATTTTTCGGGCGCTGTTTTCCTCAGCATTCTGCGTGCTCATGGCGCGCAGGACGCTGGGGCTTGTAGTAATGGGTTGGTGCTTTCTGTTTGTGCTGCGTTTTTTTAAAATGGTTTTATTTTGATTGGCTGCGGCGCGTTTCCGAACGCTGCCCCGTGCGAGAGCCTCTCAGCCTGATTGGCTCTGGTGCGGCACGGCGCAAGGAATGTTGGGAAGTGAAGTTGTTTCCATTTCTTCGCGTTTGTGGGGCTGTTGCCCCACTGCCGGTTTTTTCAATCCTTCGTTGACCTGCGTACCCAGATTGGCCGTGTGCACGAAGGGTGAGTGCAGGCAAGTAGGGCGAGGCATAGCAACCTATAGCCAGTTCCAACGGTTAACCCTTGGATTTATAGGTTAAGATAAGATCTACATAAGAACATAAGAATAGCCTTGCTGGAACAGGCCACAGCCCATCCAGTCAAGCATTCTGTCTCACACAGTGGCTCACCATTTCCTTCAGGGTATTCCCAAGCAGATGCCTTCACCTGCTTAGGATTCCCTGGAAATGGCATTGAGAGATATCCTCCCTATCTCTCCAACCCGGAGGTTGTCCTTAGGTAGCCATAATTATAGCCATTGATAGCCTTGTCCTCCATGAACTTGTCTAATCCTTTCTTAAAGCTGTCAAGACTGACAGCTGTCACCACTTCTTCTGGCAGGGAGTTCCATAGACCAGTAATCCTCTGGGTGAAAAAGTACTTTCTCTTATTTGTTTGAGAACTAGTACCCAAAAGTTTCATGGAGTGTCCCCTAGTTCTAGTGTTGTGCGATAGGGAAAACAGTTTTTCCTTATCTACTTTGTCCACACCGTGCATGATTTTATAAACTTCAATCAGGTCACCTCTTAGACGCCGTCGTTCAAGAGTGAAAAGGCCCAACCGTTGCAGCCTCAGATGGTAAGGAAGGTGTTCCAGTCCCCTAATCATTCTGGTTGCCCTCCTCTGTACCTTCTCCAACTCCATAATATCCTTCTGGAGGTATGGCGACCAGAACTGTACACAATATTCCAGATGGGGCCTCACCATAGATTTATAAAGAGGCAAAATGACACTTGCTGACTTATTTTCTATACCCTTCCTAATGATCCCTAACATTGAGTTTGCTTTTTTCACTGCTGAGGCACACTGGGTTGACACCTTCATTGAGCTGTCCACCAGGACACCAAGGTCCCTTTCCTGGTTTGTCGCAGAGAGTTCAGACCCCATCAGTTTATAAATGTAATTGGGGTTTTTTGCCCCAACATGCATCACTCTGCACTTACTGATGTTGAAGCTCATTTGCCACTGTTTTGCCCACTCCCCCAGTGTCAAGAGATCCCTCTGGAGCTCTTCACAATCTCTCACAGTTTTCACTACCCTGTATAATTTAGTGTCATCAGCAAATTTGGCTACCTTGCTTTTTACTCCTACCTCTAGATCATTTATGAAGAGGTTGAAAAGCAGGGGTCCCAGTACTGAACCTTGGGGGACCCCACTCTTTACTTCCCTCCACTTGGAGAAGTGTCCATTTAGTGCTACCCTCTGTTTCCTGTCCCTTAGCCAGTTGCTGATCCAGGACAAGACCTGTCCCTTTATTCCATGACTGGTAAGTTTATTCAAGAGCCTTTGGTGTGGGACCTTGTCAAAAGCCTTCTGAAAGTCCAGATAAACAATGTCAACTGGATCCCCCTTATCCACATGCTTGTTGACACTCTCAAAAAATTCCAACAGATTAGTGAGGCATGATTTGCCCTTGCAAAAGCCATGTTGGCTCTCCTTTAGCAGTGCCTTCTCTTCTATGTGCCTATTAATTCTATCTTTTAGGATGGTTTCCATCACTTTACCTGGGACACATGTCAAACTGACAGGCCGGTAATTTCCTGGATCACCCCTGGATCCTTTTTTGAAAATTGGTGTTACATTCGCTACCTTCCAGTCATCAGGCACAAAGCCTGATTTGAGGGAAAGATTATATATTTTGGCTAGGATATCAGCAATTTCATCTTTAAGTTCCCTGAGAACTCGTGGATGGATGCCATCTGGTCCTGGGGATTTGTTAGTGTTTAGCTTAACAAGACATGCAAGGACCTCCTCCCTGGTTATTTCTATCTTGCTTAATTCTTCGGTTTCCCTCCCTACGAAGATAGGCTCTGTTTTGGGCATGTGGTCTCTGTCTTCTTCAGTGAATACTGAAGCAAAGAATTCATTGAGTCTCTCTGCAATCTCTGTTTCCTCTTTAATAACCCCTTGCCTTCCATTGTCATCTAATGGTCCAATGGCCTTCCTAGTTGGGTTCTTACTTCTAATGTACTTAAAGAAGTCTTTGTTATTTCTCTGAGTATTCTTAGCTATACGCTCTTCAAAGTCTTGCTTTGCTTTCCTGATTGTTGCCTTGCATTTGTTCTGCCAGAATTTATGTTTCTGCCTGCTGTCCTCATTTGGACAAGCCTTCCATCTTCTAAATGAGCTTTTCTTGCTCTTGATCACTTCCCGAACAGCTCCTGTAAGCCACATCGGAGTCCTCTTGGACCTGGCAGTGCCCTTTTTCCTTTTGGGTATGCATTCCAATTGAGCCTCTGTTATTGTTTTTGTAAACAGCCTCCATGCCTCTTGGAGTGTTTGGACTCTCTCAATTTTCCCTTTCAGTTTCTTTTTTACTAGTTTCCTCATCTTTGGGAAATTTCCTTTTTGAAAATTTAAGGTCTCTGTGTTAGATTTTATCAGTGACTTGCGGTCTATGATCAAGTTAAACATAATTGAGTTGTGGTCACTGTTCCCTATTGGATCAGTCACATTAACATCTTGCACCAGATCCTGAGTATTACTCAGGATCAAGTCAAGGATTCTTGTACCTCTAGTTGGGTCTTCAACCATCTGTCCCAGGGAACAATCATTTAGCATATCTAGGAACTTTATCTCTTTATCGTGTGCTGAACAACAGTTCACCCAATCTATGTGAGGGTAATTGAAGTCCCCCATTATAACCAGGCTTCCCTTCCTGGATGCCTCCTTTACAACATTCTCCAACTGCCAGTCTCCCTCAAGAGTTTGGGTCGGAGGCCGATAGTATATGCCTACTGTTAGACCATCCTTGTGGCCTGGTACTCTTACCCACAGAGCTTCTAATGGTGACTCCAAATCACCTAGATATTCCAATTCATACGATTTTATCACTTCTTTGACATACAAGGCTACACCACCTCCCGTTTGCCCCTTCCTATCCTTCCTGTACAGTTTGTAGCCTGGGATAACTGTATCCCATTGGTTATCATCCGTCCACCAGGTTTCAGTGATACCAATAATATCAATATTTTTATCTATTGCTAAGTATTCCAGCTCCCCTATTTTGTTACGGAGGCTTCTGGCATTTGTATACAAACATTTATATATGCTTTCCTGATACAGTCTTTTGAGTCCAGTTGCATTGTTAGACTGCCTCTTGCATCCTTCTGCTAGAGTGCTGGTGACTAGCTCCTTGCTCTGCTCAGTAATTTTTGCATCCTCCTCACTACTCAAGTACACACTTTCCCAAACCGGATGCTGCCCAGCTCCTGTCGGCTTTCCCCCAGTTATCAGTTTAAAAGCTGCTCTGCAGCCTTTTTGATGTTGAGTGCCAGCAATCTGGTCCCATCATGGTTTAAATGCAACCCATCCCTCCTGAACAGATTTGGCTCGTCCCAAAATGTTCTCCAGTTCCTGACAAATCTGAAGCCCTCCTCTCGACACCACCGCCTCATCCACGCATTGAGGCTTCTGAGCTCTGCCTGCCTGGTAGGTCCTGTGCGAGGGACAGGCAGCACTTCTGAAAATGCTACCTTGGAAGTCCGGGACTTCAATCTTCTTCCTAACAACCTAAATTTGGCTTCCAGGACATATCTAGTGAAAGATATTAGGACAGGGGTGGCCAAACTACGGCCCATGGGCCGGCACTGGCCCACACCACCCTCACGGCTACTGGAAGCATAAATAAAACATGTCCACACATGTGTGAATGCTGCCGGAAGTAAACACTGCCGTAAATGCACCCGTGGCTGTTATAAATGCATTTACAATAGCTGCTGATGCATTTTATGGAGGGAGGAACCACGTGCCCAACCTAGTCAACCATGTGACTAACCTGCAGCATGAAACGTTTGGAAGCACCTGGTCCAGATAGTCCCCGAGATCCATTATTTAAGCAAAGGATCATACAAAGTAACCAGTTTAGAAAAAAGAGGAGACCAGATACTTAGCCTAAATACAGTGTAATGCCTATAGTGTGCAAACATTCACTACTGCAGTTATGCCTCAATACATCATTACTGAGTGCAGGGATGACCAAACTATGGCCTGTGCAGAAGCACTAATGGCTGGTAGGGCATGAACATCAGGTAGCCTGTGTAGAGCAAGGGGCCAGAGTGCGGCGCCAGGGGCGAATGGCTGATCAACAAATCAATGGAGAAGGTGGCAGCACCTTGGCTACTCGTTCTTTGCATGGCCACAGCCCGGAGCCCCCCAAGGGTGAGTTACTGGCTGGGCTGGCTGCCCGCTGCCTGCTGCGCACCAGACTCCACGTCCACCCCAGGGGCATCCCGGGCACCATCGTCCAGCTGTCATTCAGCCCCAGCCAATGTGTGAGCTCCCTCGAGGTCTCTTCGGAGCTCCAGCCACCACGCCAGGAAGCGCTCCCGCCAGCCCCATCCATCTGCCTAGGTCAGCGTTCCTTCTCTTGCACTTGCCACTGGGCTGGTGCTGTCTCCCAAAAGGGTGGGTGGGTGTGAGGGGAGGGGAGGGCGGGGAAGGGGGTGTTGACCTGCCCGCCCGCCTGCTTGCTCGCTGACTGCCTGCCTGCCTCTGGACTCATCCATCGTTGTCAAATTCCACTTGAGTTCCACCCTCTCCACCCTCAGAGCCTCCCACCCAACTGCCAGTCCAGGCTTAGCCATGAGTTCCCACTGGAGTGGGGTGGGTGGAGGCCTGGGAAGGCCCCACCCCTCTCTACCTGCCTTCTTAGCCATTATGGCTGCTGATTGATGATTTCCATTTACTGGTGGGTTTTGTTTTTTTGCTGTTCTGCTTTGTTTAAATGCATTTACAATAGCTTCTGATGCATTTTATAGCGGGAGGAACCACGTGACCAACGTGGTTGGTGGTGGCACGACAGCTGCAGGGGGGCCTGGATGAAGCAGGTTATCTGGATCCCTTTCAATCAGGTTTCAGGCCTGGATATGGTATGGAGACGGCATTGGTCGCACTGGTAGATGATCTCTGGTGGGAGCGGGACGGTGGCCATCTGTCCATCCTTGCCCTTCTTGACCTCTCAGCGGCCTTCGATACTGTCGACCACAGTATCTTTCTGGAACGGCTCAAAGGATTGGGGATCCAGGGTACTGTATTATCCTGGTTTTCCTCATTTCTGGAGGGCCGGACCCAGTCAGTGTGGTTGGAGAGTGAGAGGTCCAGCCCTAGGCCCCTACGTTATGGGGTGCCTCAGGGCTCGGTGCTATCTCCTCTCTTATTCAACATCTACATTAAGCTGCTGGGTGAGATTATCCGTTCCCATGGGGTGAGGTATCATCAGTATGCTGATGATACCCAGCTGTACATCTCGGCCCGTGGGGACCCCAGTGGTGCGGTCAATGTCCTATCCAGATGTCTGGAAGCTGTCGGGGTCTGGATGGGGGACAACAGACTACAATTGAATCCCTCCAAGACTGAGTGGCTATGGATAGGGCCCCCCACGTTATTCAGGGAGCTGCCAACTTTGGTCTTGGATGGAGCTGCTTTGCCCCAGTCAGACCCGGTATGCAACTTAGGGGTCCTCCTCGATTCAGGACTGCTACTTATAGATCAGGTGGCAGCCGTGGCCAGGAGGGCTTTCACACAGCTTCGCGTCATCCGTCAGTTTCATTCACTCCTGGACCGGGACTCCCTGCTCATGGTCACACATGCTCTGGTGACCTCCAGGCTAGATTATTGCAATGCACTCTACATGGGGCTGCCCTTGACGACCATTCGGAGGCTACAGCTGGTGCAGAATGCAGCAGCCCGGGTGGTGATGGGATGCGGCCGTTATGCTCGTGCTTCACCATTGCTTCGGGAGCTGCACTGGTTACCAGTTTGTCTCTGGATGCAATTCAAGGTGCTGGTTTTGACCTTTAAAGCCCTACATGGTAGTGGGCCAGGATACCTAAGAGACTGCATTGTCCCAAGAGTGTCTGTCTGTCCAACCAGAGTGGACCAGAGGGGCTCTCTAACTGTTCCATCTGCCAGAGAGGCTTGCCTCTCTGGCACATGAAGGAGGGCCTTTTCTGTGTCGACACCGGCCTTGTGGAACCTCCTGCCAGTAGAGTTGTGGGAGCAGATGGAGCTGCTGCCTTTCAGAAGAGAATTAAAAACCGGGTTTGTGGGGCAGGTGTGGGGCTCAGATGGAAGAGTGGCCCCCATCTGTTGGCTTATAAAATGAACCCACCCCATCTTTTTAATGTGGGCAGTTTTAACGTGGTTAGTTTTAATAGGTGAGTGGGTATGTTGGGGTTTTAATTGTTTTTAATATGTATGTTTTAATCCTGAGTCAGGTTCGCCTGATTGGGCAGCATAGAAATTTGAGCTATAAATAAATAAATAAATAAATACTCTCAGATATGCTTGCAGACTAACATGGCTACCAATTCAAACATTCAATTGTTGTTGTTCAGCCATACAGTCGATTCTGACTGGATTTAAAACATTAAATTGTATTTTTTGTTTTAAAATGCCCATCTAGTCACATGGCCACACCCACCCAGTCACATAGCCATGCCCACAGAGTAGGCCACACCTACAGTTTGGTAGTAAAATTTTTGAAGCCCACCACTGGTACTGCCTCACCTAAGATAAGGAGAGAAGTAGCAGTGGACACAAAGAAAACTAAGCAAAAGAATGAACTTCAACATCCTCTGAATGGATATGTGCCTCAAGTCTTTTGGCTCAGATCCAGGAAGAGCTTTATGGCAAGAACAAACATCCTTGAGGTTAAGGCAAAACCCAATTTAAATTAGAAGATGGAGGAAGGAGCTCACTGAAAAAAGAACATTAAAGGAGGATATGGATAAGAAATTCAACCTCACCTATGTCACTTGGAAGACCCTGAATAGGCTGAGGGTTGGACCAACATTTATTTATTTATTTATTTATTCAATTTATAGGCCACCTTCCTCGCCTCAGTGACCCAAGGTGGCTTACATCAAATAAAACAACTTATACAATTAAAAACCCACTGATAAAAATGATAAAAATTAAAATCTGTAAAAAAAAACATAACCCCTTAATTAAAACCCCACAGGGCTAAATGAGCAAGCAAGGCTGAGATGTGCTGCCAGATGCATCCCATGCCTGCTGGCAGAGCCAGGTTTTCAGAACCTTCCTGAAGGGATACAATTCTGCCTGGAGACACAGCTCTGGTGGCAGGAGGTTCCAAAGAGTCGGGGCCAACACTGAGAAGGCTCTCCTTCTGGTCCCAGTAAGATATGCATCCCTGGCTGATGGGACTACCAGCAAGCCTCTATGGTCCGCCCTCATAAGACGGGTCGAACACCTTGGGATGATGCGGTCTCTTAGATATCCTGGCCCACTGCCATGTAGGGCTTTGAAAGTCAAAACCAGCACATTGCATTGCACCCGGAAGCATACTGGCAGCCAGTGCAGCTCCTGTAGCAGTGGCAAGGCATGGGCATAGTGCCCACACCCCATCACCACCCGGGCAGCCACATTCTCGACCAGCTGCAGCTTCCGGATGGTTATCAAGGGCAGCCCCATGTAGAGCGCACTACAGAACTCCAATCTGGAGGTGACCAGAGCATGGGTCATGGTACAGGAATGGGCGTAATTGGTGAATGACATGGAGTAGTGCAAAAGCCCTCCTGGTCATGACCGCCACCTGCTTTTTGAGCAGTAGTCGTGAGTTTAGGAGAATCCCCAAATTACATGCTGGGTCTGTTTGGGACAAAGAAGCCCCATCCAGTACCAAAGATGGTAGTTCCCAGGATAACGCAGGACCCCAAACCCACAGCCACTCAGTCTTGCTGGGATTCAGCTGAAGCCCGTTGTCCCCTATCCAGACCCTCACAGCCTCCAAGCACCTGGTCAGGATTTCAACTGCATTGCTTGGCTCACCACGGGCTGAGATGTATAACTGAGTATCATCAGCATACTGATGATACCTCACCCCATAGGAATGGATGATCTCCTCCAGCGGTTTCATGTAGATGTTGAATAGGAGAGGTGAAAGCACCGAGCCCTGAGGCACCCCAAACTGGAGGGGTCTAGGGCTGGACATCCCATCCTCCAGAGACACTGACTGGGTCCGGCTCTTCAGAAATGAGGAAAACTAGGACAACACAGTGCCCTGGATCCCCAACCCCTTGAGCTGTCCCTGAAGGATAGCATGGTCGACAGTATCAACAGCCACTGAGAGGTCAAGGAGAGCAAGGATAGATGGGTGTCTGCCATCCCGCTCCCACCAGAGATCATCCATCAGCGCAACCAATGCAGTCTCCATACCATACCTGACTCCTGACTGGAAAGGGTTCAGATGTCACTGTCTCCTCCCTCCTAAGGCCTCAGTCGAATTGTGCAGCTGGTCCGGAGGAAACAGTCCCAGTTCTCTCTGGAATCTCTCGGAATCCATCAGTTGCCAGGGATGGGCCAATTTAACCAGACCTGGCTCCCTGCGGTGAGGTGTCGCTCCCTGAAAGTCCAGAGTCACCAGACAGTGATCTGACCATGGCACTGGTGTTATCTGTATGTTCTGCAATTTCAGATCATTTAGCCACCACTCCAACAGGAAAACCAAGTCAGGTGTGTGGCTACTGCTCCTAGTAGGGCCCTGAATTACTTGATTCAGGCCCACAGCTGCCATGGTGGCCATGAACTCCTGCACCGCTTCTGATGCCAGCCCCAGTGAAGGCAGATTGAAGTCCCCCAGGACCATGAGCCCCGGGAACTCCAATGCCAATGCTGCGACCACCTCGAGAAGGTCGGGCAGAGAATCTGCCACCTTGCAAGGGGGCAGGTACAGGAGCAAGATTCCCAACTGACCCTTAGAGCCCAACCATAGGAGCAGCAGCTCACAACTCTGTACCTGTGGTGCAGTGCCCCTGGTGACTCCTAGAGACTCTCTCACTACAATGGCGACACCGCCGCTCCTCCCCCTCCCCCTAGGCTGGTACCAAACCCCAAACCTGGCTGGACATAGTTCCGATAGAGGAACACCATCCTCAGGTGTAAGCCAGGTCTCGGTAATGCATGCCAGGTCAGCCTACTCCCCCTAGATCAAATTTACACAGCAGGGGGGGGGTTGTTACAGATTGACCTGGCATTTATCAGCAGCTGCCTAAGTGAGGGGTCACTCTGAACTTGCTGTCCAGGAACCAGAGATGGAACTGGGGGGCTGGAATGAGGCACAAATATTAAGCATTGGACCCTAGTTGCACGAGTGCAGCCCACCCCTTGGTCCCCATGATATCACACCATGCCTGTCACTACAGTGATTTTGGCTCCAGGAACCTCCTGCCTATTCCCAGGCAGAAAATTTTCCCCTCCCCTTAGGCTTGGCCCTACCCCTGTTTCCCCCCACCCTACCCTCCCACACCTCACTCTGTGTCCACCCAAACCTTCCTGGAACCCTCCACCCTCCCACACCTGTGGTGGCCAGGGACCTCTGCCATTGGCCCCAGGTCCCATTAGTATTCCCCGTGATGAGGAGGCTTTTGAGGAGGCGGCAGTAGAGGCAGGTCAAAACATGCTCAAATGGGGGCTGCTGCTGGACAAAAACATGTTGTGTGAATTTGGAGAGATACAGAATCCAGCTCATTTGCTGTTCTAGTGAGGATCTAAGTTTGGCCAATCACAAAGCCAAGAAAGTGGCTTCATTTTGACAATTTAAAGTTTGACCTGTGCATGAAAGAAGAAAGCCTAGGACCAGTTGAGTCCAAATAGAGCCACTGTACAACAAGAGGGAGGTGATGACATGTTTGGGTAGCATTAGAAATATGTGAGATCAAAATGTAAGACTACAAAGATCCCAAATGACATGAACATGTGCCTTATGGTTGGTATCAACATTATATTTGCTTCTAAGCTTTTGCAACTCTCAAATCAGCTTCAGAAAAGAAATGCTGGGTTAGAAATCTTGTGTTCACTCCTCTAGCTTTGCCTAAATTCCTTTTGTTCCAGGTCTCTGATAATTTCATTATAGTACAATTATGCTTTAAGTACCATTGCTCCTGTGGCTTGCTTTGATCCTGCTGCCATCACACAGTGATTTCACTCTAACAGATGGAATTTTCATGGTGTGCTTGTTAAGAAATAAGTTCATGAACAAGATCTGAAACAATTTTTAAAATACATTCCTGTCATTAATTTCATTTTGTGACATCTGAGATATAGGCAGATTTCCAGGACAAATTATGGAATTCTTTTATGTGCACTGTTGGATAATAACTCTCACAATGCTACATTAATTCGATTGCCCTTTGTAGTATGCCAAAATCAGCTCAGGGTGTAAACGCCTGTTGCGTACTGAGTGTCTGAATGTACCAGGGTACAAACTTTTCTTTTTACATAATACATCCCTGTACAGATCATTGGTTGATTTGCAAGTTGTTGATTTGCAAGTTAAAACAATTGACACAAATTGCTGCAGACTCGCTGTGGCTGCTGGAATTTAACCTACGAAATGAGAACTACAGATTACACTAAAACCTTAGCTGAAAACATTAACAGAAGTTTAGCACTGCTGCTGGGACTTTGCTAGCAACTAAATGTTGCTAGCAAAGATGCACTTTCAATAAGCATGTAACGAAAATCTGAAAACCAGGAGACAGTGAATTTTTAAAGTCATCTGGAAAGCAAACAAAAAAGATGCTTTCTTTTCCTTATTGAGCTAAATCAGGAGTTCTCAACCTTTTTAAGCAGGGGACTGGGTCACGCTCCCTAAGACAGCTTCTGGGGCCGGATGGCCATTTTGCCCTTCCTCCACCACATGGCACTTCTTGGTGTGGTGGAGGTAGTGGTGGGGCCACATGAAATGATGCTGTGGGCCGCTTCCAGCCCACAGGCTGCAGGTTGAAAATCACTGAGCTAAATAGTCTTGAGTGGAAAATGGAGTTCCATGTCCTGTTTACTTGAACAGTCCCTCTCCACAACTGCCCTTGTGGCATGTTTTCTGTGTGTAGTGTAAAGCGTGTTAAGTTTTTCATCCCTTGTGGATTGCAGCTCAATCAGTGACAAATTAAATAAAAGGAAATATAAAGGAAAGTACAATTGAAGGTAATGTAATATCGCATGTCATTTGATGTTAAGATGCAGCTTTTTCATTTTTGTTTTTTTTTCTTCCCTTTCTTTTCTCTCCTCTCTCCCTGTTCCAAGGATGAAAGCTAAGCATTTCTATGGCAACACAACTGCCTTTCAAAGTCTTGGCCTTTCTGAGAATGTCACAGGCTTTTAGAGGTAAGTGTTATGGAATTGTTTGCAATGTGTCATTAAGTGTGGCCAGGCGGTGGCAAGTGGAGATAAACTCAATAGTGTCACAGCAAGACATAGTTAAGCATGGAACACTGTATTTTTTTTTGAGGGAAATGCACCTGCAGTGTGAAATGCTAAAAAAAATAAAAATCTAATGCCAAAAACATTTCACTTCTATTTTCTGAAAGCTTAAAATGCATGAATCACAGGTGGGTTGCATTCCAAAGGGTTGGGCATTAAAGTTTGATTTCCTACCAGCCTAACAGAATGCTCTAAGCCTCAAATCTACCATGCTGACATTTAAATCTTGGCATGCTGGCAGCAGCATTCACACACCTCCACTCCGTGTGTGGACTGCTGCCCAGACATTGACTGCCCTGAAACTCTTGTGCTTAATTTGGTTTTGCCATATAAAGTTTGGGACAGAAGCTCCTCTTCATGCATTATCGTTGCTATTAACCCTGGCAACAGCAAGTAGGTCCTTTTATATTGCTGCTATAACTCCACGGAACCTAAGGGCTTATTTCACCTTGCTCTTTTAAGAGTAAGAATGTTTTCTCTGAAACACCACTTGGTTGACTTTGGTGACATTTTGGTAGCTGTAACCAGTTTTATATGTGGGTATGAAATCTTGTGACTGGCATCTATAAAATAATAAACAAGGTGTTTAAACCAAAAAGAATTTTCTTTAAAAACAACAACACAGAGGGATAATAACTTCAGTGAATTGTCTTGAATATATATATATATATATATATATATATATATATATATATATATATATATATATATATATATATATATATATATATATATATATATATATATATATATATATATATATATATATATATATATATATATATATATATATATATATATATATATATATATATATATGTGTGTGTGTGTGTGTGTGTGTGTGTGTGTGTGTGTGTGTGTGTGTGTGTGTGTGTGTGTGAGTGTGTGTGTGTGTGTGTGTGTGTGTGTGTGTGTGTGTAGTGTGTAGTGTGTAGTGTGTAGTGTGTAGTGTGTAGTGTGTAGCATATGTATATGCATATGTATATGTATGTATAAGAGCAATGTTTCAAGTTATATTCTTCAGCATACAACTATATTCTTCTTTATTAGTTACTTTCTCTTCCTTTTAGTCAGGGGTTCTCAACCTACAGCCTGTGCCGCCATCGCACCCACTGCCACCATAAGCGGAAGCATTTATGACAGCCATAAATGCACCCGTGGCTGTCATAAATGCATTTACAGCAGGTGCAGACATGTTTTATGGAAGTGTTTACGGCAGGAGGAACCACCAGTTTGGCCCGCTCAGCTGTCTGAGGGGGTGTGGTCCATCATGTGGCTTAAAAAGGTTGAGAACCCATGCTTTAGATAGTTAGATACTTGCTTGAACTAACAAGATATAATGTCTTGACAACTTCTTTTCAAAATAGACCATACTCATTCCCATGCCCATCAGACAGTAATATAGCTTGTGTTTGTGCCACAGGGAAATTTTAAACTAGTCCAAACCAGCCCTGCTCTATGAACAGTCCAAACTTTTTTGGACTAGTGGCAGGGTTCCTTTAAAAAAACTGGGCTGGAGCAATGGTGACTGGATTGCATGCATATGGAAGAATCACTTTAAAGGAAATTGTATCCAGCAAAGTGACCCTTTCTAGCACCATCCAACGTGAGCCAGCTTCCCAGTCTGATTGCCCATTGACTTTCTCCTTCACATACACCCTTTTAGCAATAGCAACTACTCTTATAGATTCTCCCACAGTGCTTAGTACACTCTCTAGGTGTTTCATGAGACAATTAACATTTATACAGAACAGAAGACCTCTCTAGTAAGAAACCAGATCAATTAGTTTGTACTTCCATTCATAAACATTATTTTGCAAGGTAAAGGTCACCCTTGCTCGAAAGCCAGTTGTATATGACTCTAGGGTTCAGTGCACATCTCTGTTTATAGCCAAGGAGCCAGTGCTGTCTGCATCTTTAAATGTTTCCATGGACATGTGGCAGGCATGACTAAACACCAGAGTGCCTGGAATACTGTTTACCTTCCCACTGAAGTGGTATTTATTTATCTACTTGTAATGTCTTGCTTTCAAACTGATAGGTTGGCAGGAGTTGGGACAGAGACAGAAGCTCACTCTGTCATGCAGCACCTGGGTCTCAAACTCCTGACCTGCCATCCTTCCAGTGTCTTAACTACTAAGCCACCACCCTCTATTTTGTACCTCTCTACTATTTTGTACCTCTCTACTGTTGTATTCCTGGCATGTATTCCATACACAGGTGTCAATCAACACCGACCACTTACCACATGAAATATACATACAATGCAAAACCCATACATAGGACTTTAAATTATTTTCCTAAATGTTGGCATCATCCTAAATGTTGTTATTTCCTACATGCTTGCATATGGGAAGCTTACTATGTAATCAAAATATTTTCTATATATAATGAGATAGTTCACATAAAAACTCCAGGTAATTTTTATTGTCAGCTGACCGGAATCCTGCATGGTGACACAGATCGCACTGCACATGCAAATGTGCCATAATACAAACAGAAGTGGTTTCCATTGTAGAGGTCACTGCTTGCACATGAAATGTGGTCCTTTACTTTTACCCCACAAGACTTCCCACACAGTATGCTCCTGGACCATATTGTGAACATCCCAGTTTTAAAAGCACAAAGCTGAATTCTTAATGAAGATCTTTGGCAATTATTCATCTAGTTACTGCTTATTTATTTATATATGTTATGCTCCGTGTATCCCCCTTGGTTGTTAGTCTTCTGCCTGGAGCCCCCCCTGGAGCTCTCTCTGTCTTTGTTTCGGACTTCCTTTGATTCTTTACATTGTTTACATTATTCAGTTCCTTTGGCCAAATTCTCATTTAAGTTCTGTAGCAGTTTACCAAAGACAGGTACCTGTGAAATAAGAGCAAGCAGTAAATCTGGCTTTTCTTCTTGTGTCTAAGAGGCTTTTACCATTCAAAGGTTGAATTCCCTGTCAGCGTAAAAATTCGTTGTGAATATAAATGCTTCCACATCAGAAAGATAGTTAATTTAAATTAATCTCTTCATAAGTCAATGTAAGGCTATTAATTTTTATAGCAAATGGACTAAAAGCCCTTTTTACTAATATGTATTTCATCAAGTCTCTGCTACTTTTTTGCCAGATCAGGACACAAAAGATTGTGATGCAGATTTAGAATTAAAAATTGCCTGTTGTGAGGGTGTTCACAGCACGATCGCTGTGGCTCATGGCAAACCATGGTCATAAATTGTGGGTGATCGTTCTCCTGCCTCATCTGTTTATGCCGTAACTTAGAGGCCCCCAGTTTGGGCCTCTGACCATTACTCAAGGCCTTCTGGCCCTCCCTACTATACCCAGGGATGGCACGCAGTCTCTTAGCCAGCACGCAGCTGTCTGACCAATCAGCAAGGTGAGCACGAGGCAGGCATGCTGATATTTAGCCAATTATGTAACCTTATGCTATCGCAGGTAACCAAGGATATATTGCATACTCTTCTCTGGAATTTCTTTGTCCTGTTATTCCTAATAAACTCCGTCCGGGCTATCTTGCCCTATGCCTCTTCATGAATCAAGCCTCCGCTGTCTCCTTGATCCCAAAACACAACAGCCTGTAATACCATAATTTCCAGAAATAGACATTTCTTTCTCATATATATACTTTTCATTTCCAATAAAATATTATTCCTTTATTTTAATCTTTCCCCCATTGAAGTCATCCACAAGCAGCACAAGATTACCATTCATTTACACGCAAGTAGACCGAAGTTCATGCAATCAAATTGCGAGAGAGCTTTGGCTCATTGAGGCAAAAGGGAAATTATCTGTTTCAGGTCAGTCGCCCTCTCGGCTTTTCCCCTGGAGTTAACTCTGAAAGGAAGGGTGGATTAACGCCCCCCCCCCTGAAAACTTGTCACCCAGCAGAGAAAAACGGCAGACAGGAAGATTTTTTTAAAAGTAGCTCCTAAGGATTTCTCAGCCCTGGAGACTTATTTTTAATTGTGGTTTTTGGTTTTTGAGAGTTCCATTGGAATACTAACTGGAACAATTGATTATTAGACACCTGATTAATTAATTATTTTATTTAAATTAGATTTTTAACATAATCTGTTTTATATCTTGAAGCAGGATGTCCTCAGCATAACCTCAGTTTATTCTGGGCCATCCAGGAAGGCTGAATTTCACAGGAATCAATAAAATCCCCCAACCATATGGGTTTCCCATTCACACTGAGGTGACCAACAGTTTCCAAGCTTTCACATTCAGCCCTTTGATCTAAAGTTGTTTATTTCTGCTTTAGTTGTATACTTGTACTGTTCTCTAGTTGTTTCCTTGATATTTCAGTTGTTTCTTTGATGTGTATATGTCTCTTGTTCCCAAACATGTCACACCTCAATCTCTTGGTGTATGTCGCCCATATAAATCTGAGGCCAGGTAATTCTGCATTTACCTTCCTTTAGATTGTAAATTGAGGCTAGATGATGCTGGGCCATATAACTTCTGTTTGGATATTTCCATTGATGTGGTTGGTCGCTGGAATCCTTACCTCAGATATGGACGATCCCTGGTTGGCCAAGTGATATTTTCTGCACATCCTTTGATTACCCTCGATTGCCCCAAGCTATGAGGTTCCTCATATGGTTCCCACCTTTGAAACCCAGATCTCATCTCTTTGATCCCTTTGATCACATCCAGACCCTATCTCCTTGATTCGCACCCAAGATCGCATCCCTTGAAACCCCCTTCCTTGACACCTATCTGCTTTGAAGTGCCCTCTTGCTTGTATCTCCTTTGAAATGTGCCTGTATAACATATGTATTGGCCATGTACTTCCTTTGAATTGCTGTAATTAAGTAATCCCCTTTAAGTAATCCCCCTTGTTTCTTTCATACCCTTTTTGAACCTTAAATTGTTCACACACTGTAACCTTTATTATGTAAAATCAGGTAGAACTGTAGGGATAGAATAGTATAAAGGCTGGCTTCTAAGTTGCCTGAAGAGTGATCCTGACTACACCTAGGAAAGCTCAAGTAGTTCTTTGATTTAGTTTAAACAGCTTTTTCTCTACAGA
The DNA here is from genome assembly GCA_035047305.1 of Bradypodion pumilum. Lineage (NCBI taxonomy): Eukaryota > Metazoa > Chordata > Lepidosauria > Squamata > Chamaeleonidae > Bradypodion > Bradypodion pumilum. The sequence goes on from JAWDJD010000001.1 coordinate 431,878,673, forward strand.
AGGCCACTGCAGATTAAACGCTTGTCAAATAAAATTATTTTTTATATTGCCTTAAACAAAGTCTACGTTATTTCTTTATTACTGTTAAGGGTAAGTGCTCCACCAGTCTACGAACTAATTTAAAATATACTGGAAATTGTACAAACAGTTTTCAGGTAACACCTGCATTTGTAAAAAGAAATTACTTTACAATGTAAGTAATTTTGCTCCACACTATCCAGAGTTTTTCCAATATGAGAAAGCAAAAAAATAAAAAACAAAAACGCTGCAGCACTTTAAAGACTAACTGCTATATTTTTAATGTGAGCTTTCATGCATCAAGTCCACATCATCAGACTTGATCCACAAAAGCTCACTTTAAAAATATAGCAGTTAGTCTTTAAAGTGCTGCAGCATTTTTATTTTTGCTTTCTAATATGCCTGAAACACAGACCAACATGGCTACTATTCCAATAATAATAATAATAATAATAATAATAATAATAATAATAATAATAATAATAATAATAATAATAATAATAATAATAATAATAATAATAATAATAATAATAATAATAATAATATCTCCTTGGCTAAAGGAGAGCTGCTCCAGAAGTTGTAGCTTTCCCCCACTAATGCTGACCAAATCAAATTTCAAAACTTCAGACATTTCCAAAGAAGTGGTTTTCAAATAAAGCCTCAAGTCTTGCTACTTCCAGACACTGACACAGAAGTGAGTCAAAAAGGTCAGCAGATAGAGCTTACCATAAATTAAGTATCTTGAATTGCCTGGGGAGTTGATCATGGTGAGAACATGTGGAAAGTCTTTTCTTTGAAATCCCATAGCTGCAGTATGAAACTGGGATGGCTATATGGAAATCGATACCACAGCCACCTTTACATAGGTGACAGAGAAGAGGAACTATAAGAGAGCCAGGAACATCTGCTAGAAATATAGGGGCTGGAGAGTTTGAAGAAGGCAATAGGTTTCTATTAGCAGAGTTATATTTATGCAAGGAATGTAAGAATATTCTTTCTTGCTTTCTTGCTTCCTTTCTTGCTTTCTAGATATTAGATTTTCATCTGTGATCATACTTCTTAATCCTATTGGAGTGGAAAGGCAAAGAGTATATCAATTCAGGAGGGCAGAAGAAAGCTCTGCTTCTGTTTGGGAGGATTAAAAATACTTTCAAATAACAATTCTCCATCTTTGATGTACTGACAGGTTTCTGTAAACACTCACAGCTACATTTTAGCACTACACTGTGTTCTGACTGGAATAAAGACATTGTTTATTAACCCTTTCCAAACAAGAAAAACAGTTAATGTCATTGGAAGGACAATACAACAATATAATGACACAAAGGCACAGAACAAAAGAAAGAGAGATGTCGATCAACAAGATACAGTATTGCACTGAAAAATTTGTTAGGGGTATTGGTATTCTAGGATTTGTATTCCAAGTCAGTAGAACAGATCCAAGTTGGGAAGCCAATTTATCCTGCAAAGAGATAATCAAAAGAAGGTAATTACAGAAGGCCAGTATGGAAGCAATATTAATCACAGTATCATATACTATTCCCCACCACCACCACCACCTAGAGTTTCCTTTTAAAATAACTAGTAACATTTACCTTACACCAGAGGCTGTTTGCTTACATAACTGTATAAGGACAACTGTGTAAGTGTCCCCATGAGCATGTCCAATCTCACATTTGATACAAAACTAGCTAGTTGGACAGCTCAGTGGTTTAGATATCTGGCTGCATAGATATTTATATTTCTTTAAATTTCCTAGCCAAAGCAGATTTCCTGCTTTGGTCAGGACTGAGTTTGATGACTCTTGGTGTCTCTTCCAACATTACAGTTTTATGACTTTACTCTTCTGGTATTATTCTAAGCTTTGGCAAATAGTCTTGGGTATTAAATAAGTAAATATAGTTTATGAACTCAGAACAGGAGATCTGCAGATTTAATTCACATATCTTCAGAACTAGCTTCAAATAAAGATTTTTTTCTGTTTAAGAAATGGGTTGGCAATTTTAATCAGGTGAATCCATTATGAGTATCAGAAAAGAATTTTCTTTCATGAGTTCCAGTCTCTATTCAAAATCCATACAAGCTCCACAGAGTCATTTGTGTATGCATGCACAAGGATCTTCTATTAGACTCCACTGGAGACTGACTTCAATGGAAATCCAGGTTCACAGAAGAAATGTAACAGGAACGGAAATTTCCATTCCGACCCCCACCCCCCACATCAGTTTCATACAGATGGAAATGGTATAATAAAGTGTTCAAAGCTATTTTGCCCTTTCTCATGTATCAATAAATTTTGCAGCCATTGATCTCGTAATTCCTGGGAGAACTCTTGCCTCTGTCTGCAAAATGTGTCTCCTCCCCCTCCCCCCCCCCCCCAATGCTGCTGGAGGGCTTCTGCTCTTCTCATGTTGGAAATCAGAATGCCAACATTTGTAGCATGTCTCCAATTGCTCCTGGTGAGGTGAAGAAATGCCTGGCTTCAGGTCAGGTAATTGTTCTTTTAAGGTTTAGAGTGGTAAATCCTCAGTTCTGCTCAAGCCGTCACTAGAACAAGGTACTTACTAGATGCTTTTCTTTTTTTACTTTACCTTCTGCCTGCCTTGTGGGTTCACAGGAACAGACTGAACAAAAGCACACATATGGTTAGTTATCAAGAAATATTCAAAGACCTCAGTCAGCATTGCAAATTTTAAATAAAGTTCATGGTTTGAGGCATTTCATTCAAAGTGCACAATTTAGTGTAAAGATTACCAGATTCAATTCAATTCAATTCAATTTTAATTTATACCCTGCCCTACTCAGCGCAAGGCCGACTCAGGGCGGCATCACAACATATCACAAACTTACAGAATACAGTTTAAAAATACTATATACAATTATACAAAATTCATAACAAAATCAAAATCAAACCTCCCAATAACAGCAATAAAAATACAGACAAATATACTGAGTCTGGCTCATGCTCCCCAAAAAGTTGGGAACTCAGCGCTGCACCTGAGAAATTGCAAGTAGATAAACAAGGACCACTTCTGTCGGAAGGTAAACAGCGTTCCGTGCACTCCAGTGTCAAGGCATGCTTGTCATATGACCATGGAAATGTCTGCAGATACAGACAGTGCTGGCTCCCTTTTCTGTAAACAAAGATGACAACTGTCGGATACGACTGTCTTTTGAGCAAGGGTTACCTTTACCTATCCTGCTAATTTCCGCTGTCTGGATAATTCAGTGGTTTAAGAATCTAGCTGCAGAGTTAAAGATTGGAAATTAAACTCCCCATTGTGCCTCCTGGGAGAAGAGCCAGCCTGTGCAGTCGTGGACAAGCTGCACAGTCACAAGGGAAAAAAAGGGATAGTAAACCACTTCTGTGTATTCTGTACCTAGAAAACCCTTGAAAGGGTTACCATAAATAAGAATTGACTTGATGGCACATTATTATTATCCTGCTTCTAGTCTCAATTAAGAAACAATTAAGCCATCACCTATGTAAATCCCACAATGTACTCTACGTGGCACTAGCAATCAAATATTGATCTCTGTGCTTATCATATTATGAAAATATAGCCAGATACAATACTCTGAAATGGGTATTCCCTAATATTTTCTAGTTCTGCTGAATGAAAGAATTGCTGGGGCTGTGCTGCGCGCAGATTTTAATTCCTTTTTCTACTCTGGTTAGGTTAGTACTATAATATTTTCAATTCATATTGTTCAGAAGAACAATATTTTGATCTCAAGTCTTTAGCCAAACATATTTCCATAAAGCACAATAAATCCTACAGACTGAGGGCAGTGTTTAGGGGAAATGATAGGAATACTGGGCAGATATCTGTGCAGCATCATAATCAGTTTATTTCCAAAGACAAATATCTTCATAGCTTAACCATCGCTTTGGAAAAAGTACACAGAAAATTGCATGTCAAAATGATAAATCTGTCAATTTGTAAAACTGCTTATTATTATGGGCTTGGCACTGACAACAAAAATGAGAAAAACCTTATCCAGGGAAACGTTCAACCTGGGAGAGCACACAACACCTGATCTTCATTTCCATTTGCATGGGGCTCAATGCATTTTAGTATTAATATCCCCCCCTCTGTAGTCGTAGGGGGAAGCAGAAAAGAAAACATTTATGGAATTTTAACTTCTATATATTACACCATTTGCAGGAACCTAATAGAAATCGTTAAACCAGCCATTAAAAACATAAATATTGTATTATAAACTCAGTGAATTCATTGCATTCTGCCCTGAGATGTGAAAGTAATTGGAGGCTGCTGTCAAAATGTGTCTTATAAAATTTCTTCCCTGAGAAAACAACTCTAGAATGAACTTTGGAGCAAATTGATTGATTGATTTCTATTAGTAACCTATTTAAAGCAATTTCCAATGTCTTCTAGTTTCCAAATTATCTTGCTGACAGAATGGCATGTCTTCAAATCACACATGAAAATCATGTGCAGAGATTCATGTAGTGTTTTACTTTTTCATAAGAACTAGGTAAAGGTAAAAGTTGCTCTTGCCTGAAAGCCAGTTGTATCTGACTCTAGGGTTCAGTGCTTATCTCTGTTTATAGCCAAAGAGCCAGTGCTGTCTGTTTCTGCAGACATTTCCATGGACACATGGAAGGCATGACTAGACACTGGAGTGCATGGAACACTGTTTACCTTCCCACCAAAGCGGCACCTTGCAATTTCTTGCTTTTGAACTGCTAGGTTGTCAGGAGCTGTGACAGAGACGGGAGCTCACTCCATCATGCAGTACCCATGAATTGAACTCCGACCTTCCAGTCAGTGAGTTTAGCATCTTAAACACTTGACCCACCACAGTCCCATGAGAACTAAACATTTGCAAATCTGACTTCTACATCAATCATCATTTCTCAAAAACAGTTAGGGATGTGGATCAGATTTGGCCAGTGTCTCAGCAGAACATGCCTCTTCAAACTGATTCACAGGTAAAGAAGGCTTTCTTTGGAAACTAGTAAAACTGAGGCTAGACTTCAGCTTTCTTTGGACTTCAGGTTTTTTCAAAGGCAAACAGTTCAAAATGAATTTTGGAATAAATGTATTAATATAATACCAAGTATCTATTTGGTACATAAGAACATTTGGGAGGGAAGGTTGGAGAGTAGGAGACTTTTGAGCAACCCATAGTTCCACCTTCTAATACTAGGGTATGGTTTTATAAAGGACTATGCAAGCATTCTGGCTTGGGGAAGGAATTGCAACTTGGACAGATTCCTCTTCCTTCCTAATCCCACTTCAGTTCATTATTGTAAAAACACATTGTTATGGATCAGAAGTCATAACACCCTACCTTCTGTACATATTCTTCTAGAAACTTGCCATTCAATGACCTAGAGACACATATTAATATTGCATTTTTTTTAAAAAAAACCAACTATCCAAAATAAGAAGAAGAAAGGAAAAATTGGTGAATCACTCTCCCATCTAAAGATGATTATGACTGCCTTTCCACTGCTGTTATATTTCTGAAAACTAGCAGCTTTGCTATTTCAAGCCACCTCTATGTCAAGGACGGGAAAAATACCTCCCCTACTTCTCATTCTTATTGATTTGAGTGGGCAGTGACAATGGTTTGGCAATAAGGTGCCTTGATGGTGAATTCCAAAGCACAACAAAATTATTAATCTCTAGTTTAAAAGGAAATGAAGGACTCTTCCATTAGTGTCAAGATGTCTGTAATTTGTAAAAAGTGCCTATAATAGCCTTTCCCTTTGAAATACTTTGGCATGTGTTACAAGCCCAGCAAGGGTCTGGATAAGGCGTGGAAGCTAGAGAGCCTGCAAAAGTGCTTTCTAGGTCAGATGCCATTCTAGGGAGAGGCTGACCTCTGACCCTGGAGCCATTTAGATGATGATGATGCCACAAGACACAGCATCTTGTGGGATGTGTCAGAGCTTTCCAAACTCTCAGTGAACATGGGTGAAATGTTGCCAGATCCAGGACAGATCCTGTGACAGCCAAGTAGCCTGGTCACCAGAAGACAGAACCTCAGAGGGGCAGGAGACTGAATCACCAGATGAGAGATACTCTGGGGCATAGTCAGAGAATGATGGACCTCTTGCTTCTCCTCTAGGTCCATGTGAAGGCCACTGATTAAAAGGACAAACCTGGAGATAGGTTACAAGAAACTGCAGGGAATGTCTCATTGAGAAAAGGGGCTTCCTCAAGAGTCCTCATTATGGGAAAGCTCTTCCTCCTGAGAAGAACAGCAGCCCAAAACCTGTAAAAAAGCTTCCCTACCATCTACAGAAACATCTGTTTTAGTCTGTGTCTTTTTTGGTAATGGATGTCTCTTTGGCTTTGACCATGTTTTTCTTGCATCCTGCTGCTAATATTTTGAACTGTTTTGGACTCTGTCCCTGGATCTCCTGCACTTCATTTATCTTGCATCCTGGCAAGCTTCTTCTCTTTGGTCCTGGAACTCTCATCCAAAGAGCAGGATACCAGTATTGTGATCTGAGAGCTGCCCTGACAATACTATATCCTATATGTGACTGGATCCAACAGCCTTGAATGTAAGAGTAAGGCTTCTGTGGCTTCAAAATACTTCCTTGAACCTGGTCATAGGGGCTGGGACCAGTGATGCAGTGCAATTTTTTTTACTACCTACTCTGTGGGCTGGCCAAATCTGTGGGTGGGGCCAAATCTGTGGGTGGGTCCAAACATCCTGCATTATGGGCTATGGAAGAGAGCGTGGCCAACAGAGTGGGCATGGCCTGGGGAAATTTCCACTACCGGTTCTGCAGAACCTGACAGAACCTGCTGCAGAGCATCACAGGCTTGGACAGATATCCCTCATACTAGTTCTCAATGATCCTGGAAATCAGAATGCCAACATTTGTAGCATGTCTCCAATTGCTCCTGGTGAGGTGAAGAAATGCCTGGCTTCAGGTCAGGTAATTGTTCTTTTAAGGTTTAGAGTGGTAAAGCCTCAGTTCTGCTCAAGCCGTCACTAGAACAAGGTACTTACTAGATGCTATTCTTTTTTTACTTTACCTTCTGCCTGCCTTGTGGGTTCACAGGAACAGACTGAACAAAAGCACACATATGGTTAGTTATCAAGAAATATTCAAAGACCTCAGTCAGCATTGCAAATTTTAAATAAAGTTCATGGTTTGAGGCATTTCATTCAAAGTGCACAATTTAGTGTAAAGATTACCAGATTCAATTCAATTCAATTCAATTTTAATTTATACCCTGCCCTACTCAGCGCAAGGCCGACTCAGGGCGGCATCACAACATATCACAAACTTACAGAATACAGTTTAAAAATACTATATACAATTATACAAAATTCATAACAAAATCAAAATCAAACCTCCCAATAACAGCAATAAAAATACAGACAAATATACTGAGTCTGGCTCATGCTCCCCAAAAAGTCGGGAACTCAGCGCTGCACCTGAGACCAAAGCTCAATGTCCAAAGTGTCCTTAGGAGGCACAACGCTATCCCCTTCAATGTCCTCTGAGTGAGCACCTGCCTCCCATTCCCGTGCCAGGTGTCAAGGGCCCCAGGAAGAAGCGGCAGTGGCGGGGCTCTGGCGCCATCTCCCTTTATGCTCTCTGGGCAGGCGCGGCTTGGAAGGCCAGGAGACGCACTTACCTCTCATTCCCGGGCCAGGTGTCAAGGGCCCCGGGAAGAGGCAACATGGTGGTTGGTGGCAGTGGGGCTCCGGCACCATCTCCCTTTATGCTCTCCGGGTGGGCAAGGCTCGGAAGGTGAGGAGATGCACCTGCCTCCCATTCCTGGGCCAGGTGTCAAGGGCCCTGAGAAGAGCCAATGCAGTGGTGGGGCTCCGGCGCCATCTCCCTTCATGATCTCTGGGCAGGCATTTAGCATTTTGTGGAAGCAATAATTCTTGCCAATGTGAAAACTGGGATGTGACAGCCAACAATTCTTCCATAACCTTATCATCAAGAAGAAGGTGGTTTCAGCTTTTTATCCTCATGTTTAAAGATGAGACAAGTAAAGATTTACACCCCTACTCTGTGTTATGTGTCATTTTCATAGCAACACTTGACAAGCAACTAGAAAGGGAGATTGAGCTAGGGATGTAAATCCTTGCATGTTTTCTCCTCACGCTTGAGACCATGCAATTGAAAAAGTATTTATTTCACTTCATTGAAGGGTGAAGTAGTTTGTGGCCCTCTTGACAAGAGAAAACAAAAAGATTTGTTTTGTTCAAATCAAACAACTTTTTGGAACTAATGTTATGGCACCTTTAAAAAATCTGCTATAGACTATGCTCTGCAAGCAACATAACAAATGCTAGTACTCTGTAACAGTATCTGACCTGTTTTATGTTGCATTATATATGTGTTGTAGATCTGCAAACATGCTGACGTTACTGTGTTCAGTAACCTTTATATATCCACTTGAGAAAAAACAAAAACAGAAGCCCCTTCAATTTTACATTTGTGAAAAGGGTTTCTCATGTTCACTCATAACTTGGGTTGCATTAACAAGAAGAACCTCAGACACAGTATGAGAATATCTGGTGGGTTTTTTTTTTTGTTTCTTTGTTTGATTAATCCTTGAGGTATGTAGGAATTGTACTGCCAGAGATTTTGTGTGCTTCGTGAGATATTGCTTTGTGTTTCCAGAAATAGAGACTTGTTCTTTATCCCAATATACATTCCTAGCTCTTGCTTGACAACATTTGCACATTTGCCAGTGATTCATTCAGTGTGTGATCTTAATCTTGGTGCTTTGATTTATAGCAGATCTTGCAACTACAAGATCTGATCTAAGTGTGGATGTTTTAGTGTCTTCCTGCATCACCAACATGTTTATACCACCTGTAGTGATTAAAATTAACTGGAATTAGAATTCTCCAGTACTCAAAAGATCAAACACTGTTGTGGTATTTACTTTGGTTTGAATAAAAGTTTTGTCTTACTACGAACTTTGGTTCTTTTCCCAAGTACTCCATGGCTATCTTTGTTTCCTTTACAAGAATATTCTAGATATTTAAAACCATGGAGCATAGTAGAGCCTATCCACTGATGAAAATTAATGAAATATTGGTTTAGAGATGATTGTTAAATTAATACTAACCTTGGTGAGGCAAACTCATATGTTTGTGACTGCATAAGATACTCTCTTCTGATAAAGAATATATTTAATTTATTTTTACCATGACTTTTCAAAATAATGAAGGCTCACAAAGGTGAAAAGTTTACAGCAGGTGTGGGTGCTTTTACAGCAGCATTTATGGCAGGTGTGGGCACATTTACGCATGTGTGGGCACATTTTAAGGCTGTTGTAAATGCACCCGCTTCCACATGAAATTATGCCACAGGGCAGGGCCAACCCGTGGGCTGTAGGTTGACCACCCCTGGTCTGTTCCAATTCTTTTAACAAGGAAACAAGTGAAGAAATTATTACTCAGAGTACCATCTTTGCCTGTACATATTTTGTATTTTTTACAGCAAGTTGTTATTTATTATCAGCACAATTAACTTTAATCAGAGCATAAACCATGCATCTGAAGAAGTGTGATCAGCCAAATGAGCAGCTGTTCCACTTCAGTTCACTTCAGTGGGTCTGAGCGGTTCCTTAACCAAAGCTCTAGCCTCTGTCTGATCATAACTCTGCCTGGCATTAATTCTTTTCAAGGCCATCCTCTTTTTCACAGTCTTTGGAAAGTCCCTCGGTGCCTCTCCATTTAATCCATCCCATGTTGAATGCAGTTAGGTTAATCCGCTCAGTTCAGTCTGAGAGTTGCAGTGTGAAAAGCATAAAAGCAACTGACACTGTGCTTCTCCTCTTGTGCCCAGTTTTGGACCAGGGAGATATACATTATTGTGCCTAATATTTTAAATCAACAATTTAACCCATCCAGATATAGTGAAATATTTTCAAGTTTCTTTTATGATGAAAGGCTGCAGTTCTCTACCCATTGAAGTGGCTTACTTATGTTTAGAAATGCCTAGGATAAATATTGGTTTATTGAGCAGGCTCGTCAAAATGCTAATTGGTAGAAACATAACAGGAAGTAAAGGTAATGACATGGCACTGGGTTGGTTTGTGATATTTTAAAAGAATAATGTTGAAAGTAGAGAGAAAATTAAATACATGGAATATATTGAAATATTACTTATATTTTACTGTTTCCCAGATTTTAAATTTACACATTTCCCTAAGGTGAGACAAAGAGTGTATCTATGCTTAGGTTATGAAGAATGCTCAGTGAATTCTTCTTTCTCATAAATACAAGCTGCCTTGATTCAGTAAGGCACCTCAGTTAGGAATTTTCAATCCACTTACAATGAGAGGAAGAGAGAAGGAATCTCTTTTTAATTTTCATAATCTTCATAATTTTCATAAACTATCTTTGCATAAGTTAAAGAAGAATGATATACATGCATGTTTACACTTACACATGCGCACACACATTCACACACATGCACGCACGTGCACACACACACAGAGAATGACTAGCAGATATTTGAAAAAATGAAAGCGCGGCGCCAAAATGGCCGACGCGCTCTTTGCAGCCCCCCCCCACCTGGACTCAGACATCCGGGTGAGTTAGGGGGCGTGGCCACCCCTCTATAAAAGGGGTGGCCACGAGGCAGCCAAGCTGCCATTTTAAAAATAGCGACGGAGAGGAGAAGTTTTCTCCATCGCTGTTCCTTGACTCTTCAGCTCTTTAGCCCTTGGTCTTTCCGGGCTGGGAAGGAAGGAGTTGCACAGAGCCTTTGGCTTGCTGGCTGCTCTGTGCTTTTTGGCGTAAGGTTGATCCCTGGAAAGGGATCCTGCTCTTTCTACAGATATGCCTCCCAAACGGAAGGCCCCGGCGACAAAACCGCGGCCAACGGGGAGGACTTTTGCGGGCCCTGCGCAGTGCGGGGGGCAGCCCTCAGGTCGGAGGACCAGGGCTGTGCCCACGCGGCAGGGCACTACCCCAGCTTTACCCACCGATACTGGTGGGGCGATGCAGGCTGGTGCTTGGCCCTCAGCTGGCCGGCCTCTGGCCAGCCCTTCAGGGGCTTCGGCCCTCGGCCCGCAGTTGCCGGCCATGGGTCAGGTCAGCGGGGGAGGGCCTGTTGCGGGTGCACAGCACGTTCCCCCTCCGGCCCCTCATGGGCCGGAGTTTTGGGCATGGCCCTATTCATGCTCAGGCTCTCACTTTGGGGTTCCTGGTCAAATGCCTGGTGGGCTGTCCGGCCCACCCGGCCCACTTTATACTGGGGGATCTGTGGCAGTGGATGCGTTGCTAACGCGTTTAGCTGTGCTTGAGGCATCCTTGGGGATTGCACACAACCCCATGGCAGGGGGCCCTTCTCTCTCTGCAGGGGGCCCTTCGTGTTCACCGGCTACCTCGACGGCTGCCACACTGCAACAAGCAGCCAGCCGGGTTGAGCTGCTTGAGACGCTCCGGCCTGCGCCTGCCGGTGTCTCGCAGCTCCCTGTTCGTCCAGAGCTACAGCAGGAAAGTGGTCAGGTGTGGCCCCAGAGCTCGATTCCGGTCGCGAGCTCCGACGCCCCCCAGTGGCGGCTCACGGGGTGCACCTAGTGAGTATCAGGTTCAAGTTAATGCACCCACATCACACTCCACTTCCAGTGGTGGGGTTCAGTGGCCATGACCTCGTCAAGTCGAGGCGAGTGGGCATCAGTTGCCAGCCTATCCCAGTGCCACTTGGTTCCATACTGGCACAACATTGGGGGTGGGGGTTTCCGCCCCCGGGGCAGTGCCGGGCATCGCAGGGGCTGTCCAGGTTCCGCTGTGTATGCCCCGTGTACCTAATGTGCCGGTGACGGCCTTGCCGACGGCTGGTTATTCATTGCCCCTTGGTGATCATTTGTCCCAGGTCACGAGGGAAAAGATTTGGTGGGGGGAGTACGTGGATATATTCTCCCTATTGAACCGTGAGCCCACTAAGGAGGAGAGAGAGGGACAGGACGACAGAGACAAAGAACTGTCCCACCGTCGTAAGCCACCACGCACCTGGGCCAACTGGTTGCCTGCATATCTTATTTATATGGCGGTGTACCTTAAGGCCCGGCCTGACCTGGCCATTCCTATGGTCCAATATTTGGACAATATTTACAGGGCGATGGTGGATCTTCCTGGCCCATCGTGGTTGGCTTACAATGAGGAATTTAGAATGAGGGTGCCCTTGCACCCGGGGATGAGATGGGATGAGCCCTGAATATAACCCCCACGCGTCCGGCGCCTGGGGATAGGTACCATTGTGGCCATGCCGTGCAGCGAGCTGCTCCAACGCAGGCTTCCCGCCAGCCGGCGGGGCAAGGGGTTCCAGCCCGCTTGCTGTGTTGGAGCTTCTCGGCTAATGGCGTGTGCAATAAGCGGCAGTGCCGATACAAACACGAGTGTCCCTCTTGCGCTGGCCCCCACGCTGGCGCCGCATGCCCACGGGCCGGTGGGTCACAGGGCAGAGGTAGAGGTGGACAGGGAGCGGGCAGAGCTTCTGCTGATGGAGCTAGCCAGACAAAAGGCCCCCTCCCCAGTTAATGTGTATATGTTGGAGCGATGGCTCTCAACTTATCCAAGGAGAGAGGACGCGAGGTACCTCCTGGAGGGTTTTCAGTGGGGCTTCCGTATCCCATTCAAAGGAGTGCGGGGACCCCAAGATGCACCCAATTTACTGTCCCTGAAGGGTAGAGAGGAGGTGGCTGCCCTGAGTATTGCTAAGGAGGTAGAGGCCAAGAGGGTGGCAGGCCCCTTTTCTGTACCACCCTTTCCCAACCTGAAGGTCTCCCCTCTGGGGTTGGTACCCAAAAAGGCCCCGGGGGAATTTCGTTTAATCCACCATTTATCGTACCCGGCGGGTTATTCTGTCAATGATGCTATTCCTGATGACCTTTGTTCGGTCAGGTATACGTCTTTTGACCAAGCCCTGCGAATGGTGCGCTCTTGTGGTCCTGGTGCCCTCCTGGCAAAATGTGACATTAAATCGGCATTCCGATTGTTGCCAGTGCACCCGGGGGACTTTGAGCTATTGGGTTTTAGATTCCAAGGGAAGTTTTATGTAGATAAGGCCATGCCTTTTGGCTGCTCTATATCCTGTTCAGCATTTGAACGTTTTAGCACTTTCCTTCAGTGGGCCTTTGTTCGCAGGTCCGGGTCTCGGTCTGTAGCCCATTACCTCGATGACTTTTTGTTCGGGGGTGAACGGGGCTTGGACATGTGCATGCGTCTCCTCACCACATTTCAGACGCTAATGCAGGAACTGGGTGTCCCTTTAGCGCCCGAAAAGACCGAGGGCCCATCCACTACGCTCACATTTCTGGGTATTGAAATTGACACGGTCGCACAGGCATCCCGGTTGCCCATCGATAAGGTCACCCGGATCTCCGCGATGGTTTTGGCCTTGCTAGCCAAACGTAAAGTGTCACTTCGTGAGCTTCAGGTTCTACATGGCCATCTTAACTTTGCCTGCAGGGTGGTCACGCCTGGCAGAGCATTTGCTCGGCGCCTATGTGACGCCATGTCCAGCCTGTCAAGGCGCCATCATAGGGTCCGACTGACCAGGGGCATGAGGGCTGACCTTTTGGTTTGGCTCACATTCCTGCGGGACTTCAACGGGGTCTCCTTTTGGAGATCTGAACTTTTAGTTTCCCCTAGGTTTCAAGTACAGTCGGATGCCACCGGCTCCCTGGGATATGGGATTTACTTTGAGGGGAGGTGGGCTTATGGCCAATGGCCTCCAGCATGGCGGGGCACGGATCGCCTCCGCGATCTTACATTCCTTGAGTTTTTTCCAATCCTGGGAGCTTTGATGCTATGGGGCGAGGAGTGGGCCGACTCAGTGGTCCATTTTTGGTGCGACAATACTGCGGTAGTGCACATTGTTTACGCTCAGATATCTAAATCACCCAGGGTGATGGCATTAGTCCGCCAGTTTGTGTTACATAGCCTACGCCTTAATGTGCTTTTTAAGGCCAGACATGTACCAGGTATCAATAACGATATTGCTGATGCTTTATCCCGCCTGCAGATCCCCCGGTTCCGTGCCTTGGCTCCGGACGCAGAGGAATTCCCCTCGCCACTCCCGGCCGAGATTTGGACATTTGGCAAGGAGAGGTGAACCGGGCGATCGGCATGTCTTTGGCGCCCCGCACGCGTAAGGCGTATCACCATGCTTTCGTTCAATTTAGAACTTTTTGTGTGCAACTTCAGTTGCCCGAAGTGTGTCCCATTCCAGTGGAACAAGTTTTACAGTTTATGGTTTATCTACACAGTCAGGGCCTCGCTCCCCGCACTATAGCATCCAGGCTGTCAGCACTGGCATTTATGGCCAAGGTGAGGGGTTTCGCTAACAACATGAATGATTTCTGCATACGACATGTTTTGGAGGGGTGGATGCGGGAACGTGGCCGCCGCCCAGACACTCGCCACCCAATTTCCCCAGGTGCTTACCCACCTTGCACGAGGCTGGCATAACCTGTGTTTTGACAGATACGAGGCGGCTCTTTTTCATGCGGCTACCACGATGGCCTTCTTTGGAGCGCTCCGCATCAGTGAGTTGGTACTACTGTCTAAGGCGGATGCGGCTCATAGGGCACTGGAACTCGACGATGTCTATGTTTCTAATGAGTGGGCTCAGTTGAGGATACGGTCCTCAAAAGTTGATCAGCACGGCGTAGGCAGTGGTGTTAGACTGCTACGATGTTCCATTGCAGACATCTATCCGGTAGGTGCCCTACAGGAGTTCTTGGCAGTGCGTGGCACGCACCCTGGCCCGTTTTTCTGCCACCAAGATGGGTCTCCCCTTACTAAATTTCAATTTTGGAAGGTGACCGGTATGGCACTATCCAGTGTTGGCCTCCCAGGGGCTCGTTACGGCACCCATTCGTTTAGGATAGGTGCTGCTTCAACTGCGGCTGCATTTGGGTACTCTGAGGCTGATATACGCCGTATGGGAAGATGGGGATCTATGCGTTTTATATGTTTGCCCTCTTCAGGTATGAGTACCAGTTAAGTCACTGTTCTCTTTTTTCTCTTACAGACCCTGTGTGTCCCCGCACACTGGTGGCAGTATGGCTGGTGGGCCACAGTTACGTGCACTGGGCAGTGCAGTATGCTGCGGCGACAGAGTGGGGACCCCAGCTTGGACTGCGTGCATCCGCATGCATACGTTGGTACGGTAAGCATGGAATGAGATGGCGGGAACTGTTGCCATTCCTTTTTTCCATCAGGGATGCTGAACCGCCTGATGTCCTTGTAATGCACCTCGGGGGCAATGACCTCGGCCAGGTCACTGGCCTTTCTTTAAAATTCACGATTTGCAGTGACCTAGCTTATTTGCATTATGTGTGGCCGTCCACAAGGCTGCTATGGTCGGACATCATACCGCGTCACGCTTACAGGGGAGGTTTTGACCTCCGTGCCCTTGACCGTGCTCGCCGCTCAGTGAACAGGGCAGTTGCCCGGTTCTTGGCAGACAAGGGTTTGGGGATGGTTATCCGACACCCCACCATTAGTTTACAAAATTATGATCTTTATGCAGGGGATGGGGTCCACCTGTCGGCTAGATGTATGAACCTCTTTTTGGAAGATTTGCAAGCAGGCCTGTTGACCGAGCTGACGGTCTGGGGGAGGGGCGGTGAGTCTTCATTGAAGCCTCCCCGTGTGGCGGGTAGCACTGGTAAGGTAAATATTTATGACCCATAGGTATCCGACAGGTTCGCAATTGACTGGCCAACACTTAGACAGGTACAGGTGTAATAACGTTGACCGGTCAACGACGAACCAGGCAAGGGGTGATGGCAGGAGCTTTTCAGCATGCATCACCCCGTGATTTGACGGATACACGTCAGAGGGTGGGGTCAGCAGATAGTTTATTGACTACGGTCAACAATTTGTTTGTGTCAACAAACAAATTGATACAAATGGATACATTGTAGCCAATTGCCATTGGCAATTTTGGGAGGAACCTTACCAGTGTTACTGCGGCCTGCTTGCCTTAAGAATTATAATTGGATGAGTACCAATTGAAAGTTATAATTCAGACTAGGGCATTATTCAATAAAAGTGGCCCAATGCCTTTATCCATATACCGGTGTCTGAGTCTTTCTTTGGGGGGTGCGCCTGCAAAGGACACCCTACAAAACAGCTGCTATTGTCATTTTGTTCAGTTTGCCTTATTTATTTTTGTTAAAGCATTACTTGTGAAAATAGCTTGATTTGTGAAAAAAGTCCTTCTCGTTCTCTTCACTTAGTGAGAGCACTACAAAGTAATTTAATTCACAGTTTCAATGAAATGACAAATCCCGAAATTTCAGAGGGTGGATCCACAATATTTGTCAAATTGTTATAACTGGACCTCAAAGTTACTCCAAAAAGTAATTTTAAAAGAGCCTGACAGAAGTGCATGAGCACTGAGAGATAGTGGTAGAATGGCAAATAATTATTTCTCTCCTCTTTGTAATTGTCCCATAGCAGAAGGTTACAACTGAGGAGAAGTTGTATGGCTAAACAGTTTCCCACCCACTGCAGTATGCAGGGTTTCCTTTTCCCATCCTTGACACCCCCTTTGCTTTGCCAATTAAATTTTTTTTATTTCCAGGTTGACAGTCCAGAACCTGTAGCACTCAGAAATCTAAATATTTTAGCAGATAGAATAATGGACTAGGACTCAGGATATCTGAGTTCAAATATCCACTTAGACATGGAAATTCACTGGATGGGGTGTGGAACTGGCACAACCACTACTTATATATCTCAGTTACCATGAATTCCCTATTAGGATTGTTTTCCAACTCATCAGTACATCACAGGGAGAGAATGGGAGAGAAGGAGAGAATCTGGCTGGGAATTCAGGGTATTGTAATTTTTTTAAAAAATAGCATTTTCCAGACTGGCTATTGCCCTCTTTCAGTAGCAGGTGGATTTAAGTTTTTCATACAGAATATGTGCCATCCAATACTTTCATCACAGTTGCAATGCAGAAAACAATACTGAACTAAGATTTTCTTTTTTCCTTACCGTGAAACTCCTTTCTGATGGTAATAGAGCCTAGGATAGAAATATAACACTCTTGTTCCAGGTTGACTGAAACAGCAAAAGGTTAATTACTTACTATGTGCACAGTAGTGCAACAAGTTATTCCAAGTCCAACTTGGGTTTAATTGAAAGATCCAGGGGAAAGGTTTCATTTTTGTGTGCTGGTTTACAAATGGACAATAGAAAGAGGAAGTATTTAATAACTAGTGATAAAAATACATGCAACTTTATATTGCTGTGTGCTTAAACCTGGTGAAGATCTGCAAGGATACTTTGCACATTTTAAATTGACATTATCAGGAGAGTAGGCTTACCTTGTTAGCTGGGAGGCCTGCAAGTCAGCAGTTGAAGACCCGGGTACTGCATGACAGTTTGAGCATCCATCTCTGTCCCAGCGCTTGGGGACATGAAAGGAGCCTCATTTGGTCATTCCCTGAGCAGAATTTTACTTCAACTTCTGTTGGGAGGAACCACATGACCAGTCTGCTGAACCACGTAACCGGCCCGTGGCATGAAATGTTTGACCACCCGTGGTATACAGCAAGTTGAACAAGCTCCAAGAAGCACAGAGACAAGTTCTTCTCTCCAGATATTCACCCTCTGTAGAAATGTACTATTGTGTAATTTTTTGAAACCATTCATGACTGGAAATTTGGATGTTTGTGGACAGGGAAGAGCAGAAAAGGCTGTCCTCTTGCTTTTGAAAGACACTAAAAATGCCTACTTCAACATTTGACTGCCATACAAGCACACATTACTTCTGCTTCCAGGAGCGACGAGGGCAGCATGGGCCAGATGAATCACAGGAAACCCATTCATGTGGATTCACAGGGTGCTTGGGCTCCTGGGAATTGGAGTCTAAGAACATTGGGAGTGCCAAGGTTCGCCATCATGGGGTTAGGTTGTTAGTGGTGAGTCCCCCAGGGCATTTGACAAGGAACATAAGAACAGCCTTGCTGGAACAGGCCACAGCCAATCCAATCCAGCATTCTGTCTCACACAGTGGCTCACCATTTGCTTCAGGGTATTCCCAAGCAGATGCCTTCACCTGTTTAGGATTCCCTGGTAATGGCATTGAGAGATATCCTGCCTATCTCTCCAACTCAGAGGTTGTCCTTAGGCATCCATAATTATAGCCATTGATACCCTTGTACTCCTTTCTTAAAGCTGTCAAGACTGACAGCTGTCACCACTTCTTCTGGCAGGGATTTTTATAGACCAGTGATCCTCTGGATGAAAAAGTAATTTCTCTTATTTGTTTGAGAACTAGTACCCAAAAGTTTCATGGAGTACCCCCTAGTTCTAGTGTTGTGCAATAGGGAAAACAGTTTTTCCTTATCTACATTGTCTACACCATGCATGATTTTATAAACTTCAATCAGGTCACCTCTTAGACACCGTCATTCAAGAGTGAAGAGGCCCAACCGTTGCAGCCGCAGATGGTAAGTTTGATGTTCAGGAATTGATATGCAGCAGCCAGCATAACAGGGCCAAACACAACTTTATTTCGGGAACTGAACATGGAGAGCAATGGCGCAGCAGCGCCTATATATACAATACAGGAAAGATGCATCCATGCGGGAAGCAACTGGATTGGTTGGGAGAACAGTGGGGTGATCGTGGAGTGACCCAAGACTATGGAGCCTTCACATGTCTCATTAGAAAGGGTGGGAGCCCAAGTCCCACGAGAGCATAGTTCTCAGAAGAACACAAAATGGAGGATCACCCGATCCCAACAATTTAATACAAACTGTTAAAGAATTATATTCAGTTACATACACAACAGTAAGGAAGGTGTTCCAGTCCCCTAATCATTCTGGTTGCCCTCCTTTGCCCTTTTTCCAGCTCCATAATATCCTTCTGGAGGTATGGTGACCAGAACTGTACACAGTATTCTAGATGGGGCCTCACCATAGATTTATAAAGAGGCAAAATGACACTTGCTGACTTATTTTCTATATCCTTCCTAATGATCCTAATGATGCAATGAGGAGGCACATGTGTATGCACAACAATTTGTGTGACTCAGATGTGGAAGTACAGGGCAACATGAGGGAACTTTGCAGTATCACCAACATCCATTCAAGTGAATTGAGTTCGAAACAGCTGCAGAGAGGCCTGCCTAACAAAGCTGTCCTGTGTGTGGCTGGTGAAACACATTAGGTGCTAGCAACATGGCTTGGCTAGAGAGGGACCAAAGGGGTCGACCTGCTCTAATACCAGATTTCATGCATTACTAAAGACCCCAACACAGGTTAGGGAAGTTAAATTATTAAACAAAGGTGTGGCCTGAGTTCTTAACTCATATCTATGTGTCCCAATTCTTTATTTGATGCTGTGGGGGTTAATGTCAATTCTGTATTCTTGATCTAGGGAGGCCAACTGTATCTACTGCTATTATGGATTAACTATTAAAATTTGTTCTTGGTATGTGTTATTGACAAATGGATTTTAAGGAAGTTTTAAAAATATGTATTTGAAAAAAAAACAAATGTAACTTGCAGGTCTATAGTGCTGTAAAAACTGGATTAATGTTTAAGAAATTGTGGCCCCTTACATGATGATTAGAGCTTGCAAACTACACATAAGTAAAGGAAGAATTGAGCTATATGGGTTTACATTTCGTTTTGTTTTTCCTAGAAAGACTGCTATTTGGTTTCTTGGCAAACATGGCTGAAATTTGAAATTAAGTTTACCAAGTTTGACAGAGCCTTAGGCAAACCTCTTTGGAGGTTTTCAAACAAAAATGAGTTTTCTCTCCGTAATTTTGTGCACTCATCTCTGTGTGTGTGTTTGTTCAATTGCTATGAGAAATTGACAGAGGCATACAGAATAGAGTAACCCTAATTGTGAAGACTACAAATTTCATGATAAGGGACAAAGAAGGAAAGGAGCTAGCTGATGCAGAAGAGATTAAGAAAAGATGGAAAGAGTACACAGAGGAACTCTACAAAAAGGACCTCAACACGCCTGACAATCACAATGATGAAGAAGTAGAACTTGAGCCAGACATCCTGGAGAGCGAAGTCATAAAGGCCCTAAAGAGCACTGCAAACAACAAAGCTAGTGGAGATGATGGTATCCCAGTTGAATTTTTCAAAGCGCTAAAAGATGACGGCGTCAAATTACTGCATTTAATATGCCAGCAGATTTGGAAAACAAAACAATGGCCACAGGATTGGAAAAGATCAGTATACGTCCCAATCCCAAAAAAGGGCAATGCCAAAGAATGTTCAAATTATCGAACAATCGCGCTCATCCCACACGCTAGTAAGGTGATGCTCAAGATAATACAGGACAGACTTCAGCAGCATGTGGAAAGAGAATTACCAGAGGTGCAGGCTGGTTTCAGAAGAGGCAGGGGGACTAGAGACCACATTGCTAATATACGTTGGATCATGGAGAAAACAAAGGAATACCAGAAACAAGTTTACTTTTGTTTCATTGACTACACTAAGGCATTTGACTGTGTGGACCACAACAAGATGTGGCAAGTGATTAAAGAGATGGGAATACCAGAGCACCTCATATGCCTCCTGAGAAATCTGTACATGAACCAAGAAGCAACAGTTAGGACAGAGCACGGAATGACAGAGTGGTTTGGAATAGGAAAAGGAGTAAGACAATGCTGCATTTTGTCACCATGCCTATTCAACCTATACACAGAGCACATATTGCGCAGTGCAGGGATGGAGGAATCACAATATGGGATTAAAATCGCTGGGAGAAACATCAACAATCTGAGATATGCAGACGATACCACCCTAATGGCAGAAAGTGAGGAAGACCTAAAGAATCTCTTGATTGGGCTGAAGGAGGAGAGTGCAAAAGCTGGCTTGAGACTCAATATCAAGAAAACCAAGATAATGGCAACAGGCCCAATCAGTTCCTGGAAAATAGATGGGGAAGAAGTAGAAGCAGTGACAGATTTTACTTTCTTAGGATCAAAGATCACTGCAGATGGGGAGTGTAGCCATGAAATAAAAAGGCGACTGATTCTTGGGAGACAAGCAATGAGAAACCTGGGGAACATAGTGAAAAGCAGAGACATCACATTGAAAACAAAAATTAGAATAGTCAAAGCAATGGTTTTCCCAGTAGTGATGTACGGATGTGAGAGCTGGACAATTAGGAAGGCTGAACGCAGAAGAATAGATGCCTTTGAAATGTGGTGTTGGAGGAGGATTTTGAGAGTCCCTTGGACAGCGAGGAGAACAAATAGGTCAATCTTAGAAGAAATTAACCCTGACTGCTCATTGGAAGGTCAAATAGTAAAGATGAAGCTAAAATACTTTGGACATCAAATGAGAAGGGAGGATTCACTTGAGAAGGCATTGATGCTGGGAAAGGTGGAGGGCAAAAGAAGAAGGGGGAGGCCAAGGATGAGATGGCTAGATGGCATTGTAGACACAATGGGCACAGAGCTGGGAGGGCTGAGGGGGATGGTGGAGGACAGAGGCGCCTGGAGAACAATGGTCCATAGGGTCGCAAAGGGTCGGTACCAACTGTGCGACTGAACAACAACAAATTTCATTAAGGAGGCACAGCAGTTATCATAGAAATCGAGTCATCTAAGAGAGAATAAATGTCCTTATTCCTCTCTGTAGTTGTTTTGTAGCCTCTCAAAGTCCAACCCCACATCCACATTGTGACAGGTGTTAACAGGTCTAATTAAGGGATTGGTAGGACTGGGCAAAGTAAGCCATGACCTTGCACCACAGGACCGCTGCAGTACCCATGAAGGCCATCCTGGATTACCCTGGAAAGACCTGGCCAAATGGGCTCTTGTGAAGTTGTGACAGGCCTAGCAATCCGGCAATGGATAACCCATTGCTAAAAAAACTACAAAAGAGATGTAAACAGACTGAACAAACTGGAAACAACCATGACAATGTTAAAGGGCCAAGAGATAGAACAACAAAATACAAAATAGACACTCTAAATATAATCAGCCTAGGAAATAAAACAAGGAATTGTAGGCATAATGGAAAGAAGAGGGATTAAGATAATGGGTCTAGCTGATACAAGACACCAAGGAAATGGGAGTAAGAAAGTCCATAAAGGATACTTGCTTACTTATTCAGGAGGAGTCGCAACAAAGAATGGAGTTGGCTTCTTGGTACATCCAGACATAGCAAAATGTATACTGGACATTAAAAATTTGAACAGAATAATAATACTGAAAATCATGAGAGGAGAGCAAATAGAAACATAGGTACAAATATATGCTCCATCTAATGACAACTACACAGAAGAAACCTATGAGAAACCTGAGGAACATAGTTAAAGGTAGAGACATCACCTTGCAAACAAAAATTTGCATCGTCAAAGCAATGGTATTCCTGGTAGTAATGTATGGTTATGAGAGCTGGACCATTAGGAAAGCTGAACGCAGAAGAATAGACACCTTTGAAATGTGGTGGTGGAGGAGTTTTGAGAGTCCCCTGGACAGTGAGGAGAACAAATAGGTCATTCTTAGAAGAAATCAACCCTGACTGCTCATTGGAAGGTCAAATAGTAAAGATGAAGCTGATGAAAGCGCGGCGCCAAAATGGCCACTCTTTGCGCCCCCCCCACCCGGACTCAGAGATCCGGGTAGTTAAAGGGTGTGGCCACTCCTCTATAAAAGGGGTGGCCACAAGGCAGCCGAGCTGCCATTTTAGAACGCGATGGAGCGGAGAAGTTTGCTCTGTCGCTCCCTCCCCTTTTCGCCTCTTTCAAGAGGCTTGGTTTCGCTAGCTTCTGTTCGAGGCTTCATTTTCTTCTCGCCTCTGTGCTAGAGGCTCGATTGGCTTTTAGAAGCGACGGGGTGGAGAAATTTGCTCCGTCGCTTCCTCCCCTGTTAGCCTCTGTTCGAGGCTTCTTTTTACCTTTGCTTGCCTCTTTGCAAGAGGCTTCCTTTCGCTTCGGACTGCAGTGGCTCTGGTGGCTAAGATGCTGACTGAGAGGCTGAAAGTCAGCAGTTCGATTCCGAGCACTGCAGAACGGGATGCTTCACTGTGGGGGGCTCAGCCCACCCCCTCTATTTTTCGGGAGTTCCACCGGGCCGGAGGGCTCGGATGGCAACCCTGCAGGTCCCATGAGCCCAGGCTGGGGGCTCGGGTGGGGGGTGGCACAGATCTGCCCTGCTGGGGTTCTTATCCCCGCTGCTTATTTGCCCGGCTTGGGTATAGCGGCCCACTTGGGCACGGTGTGGGTTTCCGCCCCACCGTCATTCCGGCCCCTCATGGGCCGTATTGATAGGCATGCCCCTATTATGGCCAGGGATTGCCATGGATTATCCTGTATCAATTACCCGGTGGGGCCATCCGGCCCATCCAGCCCACCTCGTCCTGGTGGGTTAGATGTTACAGATACTCCCTTGCCTGCAATTCGGCAATGGAGGCATCAATGGTCATTGCTCCGCCACCTCGGATGGTGGGTGCGCCAACTCGGTGGTTCCGGACCACGTTCCAGCCATGGCTGCGCAGTGCGCTGCCAACAGGGTTGAGCTGCCAGAGGCCTTCAGGCCAGCGTAGGCTGGTGCCTCATGGCTCCCCATCCGGGCGGGACGCACGGGAACATGGAGCGAGAGGGACATCGCGAACTCCGACGCCCACCATGGGCCAGAACCCCCAGTGGGGGCGGCTCGTGGGGGTGCACCGAGTGAGTATCCTGGTCAAATGAGCACACCTCTGACACTAGCTTGTCATGCTGGGGTGTGTGTGTGTGTGTGTAGTGGCTATAGTCGCAGCAGGACAATTACACTCTGGTTCTTACTGGGGTGACCGCCCCTATGCTTTTCTTTACTTCCTCTGGGCCCGTACGGCCGGTTATGTGTTTATCCACTACAATCAGTGCCAATGGTGGTTCTGCTGTTGGCCGGTTGCTCTGCGCCCCTGGGTGCCCACTTGTACTGGGCTATTAGCTAGGAACTGTGGTTTGGGGAATATATTCACGTTTCCCCCCTCCGGCATTGTGAACACACTGATTAGGGAATTAGGGGCAGGACGACAGGGTCAAGGAGTTGCCCCATCGCCGCACCCTGCCCCCCCCTATGGGGCCGATTGGTTGCCGGCCTATTGGGCATCCATGGCAGGATGTATGAGGGGCCGTCCTCATTTGGCCATTCCAATGGTACAGTGCTTGGACAATGATGGCAGGGCCGTGGTTGTTTTCCCTGGCCCGTCATGGTTAGCATACGTCAAGACCTTAGGCTTAGGGCGGCCCCTTCCCCTTATGAGGCCAGCAACGACCCCTGTTAGCAAGTGTGGTTACTGTATGTGACTCTTACGCGGCAACGCTTATGCTGCATGCGGAGAGTCCACTTTCGGGCAACCACCTGTACCTTGATCTGGAGCTCCCAGATTGAGTTAGCTGCTACTACCTTCAACGGGGGACATGTTTTGCAGGGCACTGGCGCTAGATTATGGGTTGCTCGATCAGGAATGGGCTCTGGTGAGGCTTCCCTCCTCAAGGGCCGATCAGCCGGGAGAGGCTACTAGCCTGGCGCTGCCATATGTCTGGTCGCTCCCCCACAGGTGTTTGTGGCAGCACTTGGTTCACGCTCCGGCCTGTCATCTGCTACGAAGCCGGGTCTACCCTGACTGAACTAGAATT
This sequence comes from Bradypodion pumilum, assembly GCA_035047305.1. Classification (NCBI taxonomy): domain Eukaryota; kingdom Metazoa; phylum Chordata; class Lepidosauria; order Squamata; family Chamaeleonidae; genus Bradypodion; species Bradypodion pumilum. Next base: position 431,903,297 of record JAWDJD010000001.1, read on the forward strand.
GGTACCCATTCCTCCTGGTTGGGTGCTGCATCAGCTGCGGCTGTGTTTGGGTGCCCGGATCCCGACATATGTTGCATGGGCTGGTGTGGATTTGCCCAATTTCCTCTGTCTATTCGTCCCTGCACTGAATGAGTGCCTTGTCTGCCCTCTATTCTCCCTCCTTATTTTACAGACACTGTGTGTTCCCGCACACTGGTGGTAGTGTGGCTGGTGGGCCACAACTCTGTGCACTGGGGCGGCGCAGTATGCCGCTTCAGTAGAATGGGGACCCCATCTCGGACGACGCGTAACCGTGCGTATGGTGTGCATGGCATAGAGGTGGCAGAAACTGTTGACATTGACATTCTTGATGTCCATTGGGGATGCTGGGCCGCCACATGTTTTAATGCTGCACCTCGGAGGCGGTGATCTTGCACGGATTGCTGGCCCAGACTTAAAGACTTCCGAGTGCAGTGACCTGGCGTTTCTTTGCAATTTATGGCCGTCTACACGATTGCTATGGTCATATATCATGCCGATGAAATATCATGGGTGACACTTTGTCCCAGTGGTCAGTGAACAGGGCTGTTGCCTGGTTCTTTATCTAGAATGGCTCAGGGACAGCCATTTGTAGTCTGGGGATAGGGTTACAGGAATTTGGCCTGTATTCTGGAGATGGGGTTCACCGGTCAACAAGTGGAGGCACCTCTCCTTTGAATAACGTACAAGAGGGCCAGGTGACCGAATTGTCGGTCAAGGTGAGCTGCCCCTGCTGCAAGGTGGCAATGTTGCCAAGTGGAAGGTGCCTCTCCGAAAGTCACACGTGATGCATGGCTGCATCAACTTCGCCTGCAGAGTGGGAATACCAGGCAGTGCTTTCGCCTAGTGTCTGGGTCACGCTATGGTGGGTCTCGTTAAACGAAGCCACGGGGTACAGCTGATTAGGGGTTTATGAGCGGACCTGTTGGTTTGGCTCACATTACCGCAGGACTTCCATGCTGTCACATCGGGAGGTCTGAGCTTCTGGTCAGCCCCAGTTACAAGTACCGTCAGATGCCTCCGGCTCCCCGGGTGCGGGGATTTATTTAAGGACAGGGGTCTATGGTCATTGGCCCCAGGGATGTCAGGGCACAGATCGCTTACGCGATCTTATGTTTCTAACAAATCTTCTCAATTCTGGGTACCCTTTATGCTCTGGAGGACAGGTGGCCTGATTCTGTGCTTCACTTTTGGTGTGGAAATGCTGCGGTGGTGCACATTGTCAATGTCCGAACATCTAAATCACCCGGAGTCATGGCCCCAGCTTGCATATTGTTCTGGGGTTCCTGCGCTTTAAGGCGCTTCTTTGGGTTAAACATGTGCCAGTCATTTATAACGATATTGCTGATGCTTTCCCCTGCCTGCAGATCACCCGGTTCCGCGGCTGGGCTCCAGATGCTTGTGAGCTACCCTCTCCACTCCTGGCTGTGATATGGTCATTTGGAAGGAGACATGAACTGGGCGAATGGCATGTATTGGTAACTCGCACGTGCACTGTGCATCAGCTTTCAATCCTTCACTTTAGAGCCTTTTTGTTGGTAAAGGCAATTGCCCAAAATGTGGCCGACATTGGTCGACTGGGTTTTAGAATGTATAGTCTGCCCTTATGATCTGGGGTTGGCTCCACGCACCATAGCCACCAGGCTTTGAGCATTGATACTCATGGTCAAAGCATGGGGCTTTCCTGACTATGCGAGGGTCTTCTGAATGCGCCATGTAATAGGGGGGTGGACACGTGTATGTGGCCGCCGCCCGACACACGCCGCCCTATTCTCACAGATATTCTGACACTCCTTGCATGAGGTTGGCATAGACTATGTTGCAGTAGGTAAGAGGAGTCTCTTTTCAGGCAGCTACCGCTGTAGCTTTTTTCTGGAGCTCGACGACTCAGCGAGCTGGTCCCATGGTCAAAGGGGGACGTGTCTTGTACGGCACTGAAACTCGAAGATGTCTATATCAAACAAGAGTGGGCTCAGTTGGGGATTCGTCCCTCGAAGGCCGATCAGCATGGAGTGGGCAGTGGTGTATACTGCTATGACGTACATTTGCTGACATTGTTCCGGTTGGTGCCCTACATGCGATTGGCAGTGCCTGCTGTGTGCCCTAGCCTGTTTTTCTGCCACCAGGATGGGTCTACCATTACCAAATTTAAGTTCCGAAGGGTAACCGGTACCGTGCTTCACAGTGTGGGGCCCGTTATGGCACCCATTTATTTAGGATAGGCGTCGCATTGACCGCGGCTGCGTTTGGGGTACTCGGAGGCGGATATATGTGGGCACGTGGGGGTGTGCGCGTATTTTTTCCTATATGTACATCCCCTCACTGTATGAGTACCTAGTTATGTCCTTAACCCCTTCTCCTCTTTTACAGATCCTGTGTGTCTCCACACACCGGTGGCAGTGGGGCTGGTGGGCCGCAGCTATGTACACTGGGCAGCAGTGTATGCTGTGGAGACAGAGTGTGGACCCCAGCTCGGGCTGCGTGCATCTGCACGTATGCGGTGGTATGGTATGCGCGGCATGAGAGGGCGGGAACTGTTGCCATTCCTGATGTCCATCAGGGATGCTGGACCGCCTGATGTTCTTATTCTGCACCTCGGCGGCAATGATCTCATACTGATCACTGACCTTTCCTTAAACTGTCGAGGTGCAGTGACCTATCATTTATGGCTTACACATGGTCGCTATGGTCTAACATCGTGCCGAGACACCAATTTAGAGGAGACATGGATCTCCGTGGTTCGGACTGTCTCGGCGGTCAGTGGTCAGGGTTGTTGCCCAGTTCCTTGCTGAGAATGGCTTGGGGACAGCAATTAGATATCTGAGGATAGGCTTACAGAAATTTTGACCTGTAGGCAGGATATGGGGTCCACCTGTCGGCTAGAGGTATGTACCTCTTTCTGGATGAGGTGCAAGCAGGCCTGGTGACAGAGCTGACGGTCTGGGGGGGGGCGGTGAGTCATCATGGATGCCTCCCTGTGTGGCGGGTAGCTCTGGTAAGGTAAAGATTTATGACCCATAGGTATCCGGTAGCTTCGCAATTGACTGGCCAACACGTATACAGGTACAGGGGAAAGAGGTTTGGCTGGTCAAGGGCGAACCAGGCAAGGGGTGATGTCAGGAGCTTCACAGCCTGCATCACCTTGATATTTAACAGATACACGTCATAGGGTGGGGTCAGTAGATAGTTTATTGACTCCGGTCAACAATTTGTTTGTGTCAACAAACAAATTGATACAAATAGTTACATGTAGCCAATTGCCATTGGCATTTTGGGAGGAACCTTACCAGTGTTACTGTGGCCTGCTTGCCTTAAAGAATTACAATTGGATGATTACACCAATTAAAAGTTATAATTCGGACTAGGGCATTATTCAATAAAAGTGGCCCGATGCCTTTATCCATATACCGCTGTCTGAGTCTTTCTTTGGGGGGTGCACCTGCAATGAAAGCGTGGCGCCAAAATGGCCGCCGCGCTCTTTGCAGCCCCCCACCCACCCGGACTCAGACATCTGTGTGAGTTAGGAGGCGTGGCCATGCCTCTATAAAAGGGGTTGCCACGAGGCAGCCGAGCTGCCATTTTAGAAATGCGACGGAGCAGAGAAGTTTTCCCCTCCACCCCCTCCCTAGTGAACAGTGTGATTTTGTGATCGCTTTGGGCCCGGGTGTGAATTTTTGGCTTGAACCTACAATTGGCTCTTTGGTTCTTGCTTTTTTGCCCATCCCACACTGTTGCTAGTGTTTGAGAAAAGGGGTAAGTTGACTTTTGTCACTTTTGCCGGGTAGCACTGGTAAGGTAAAGATTTATGACCCATAGGTATCCGGCAGGTTCGCAATTGACTGGCCAACACGTAGACAGGTACAGGGGAAATAGGTTTGGCCGGTCAAGGGTGAACCAGGCAAGGGATGATGGCAGGAGCTTCACAGCCTGCATCACCTTGATATTTAACGGATACACGTCATAGGGTGGGGTCAGTAGATAGTTTATTGACTCCAGTCAACAATTTGTTTGTGTCAACAAACAAATTGATACAAATAGTTACATGTAGCCAATTGCCATTGGCATTTTGGGAGGAACCTTACCAGTGTTACTGCATCCTGCTTGCCTTAAAGAATTACAATTGGATGATTACACCAATTGAAAGCTATAATTCGGACTAGGGCATTATTCAATAAAAGTGGCCCAATGCCTTTATCCATATACCAGTGTCTGAGTCTTTCTTTGGGGGATGCACCTGCAAAGTACTTTGGACATCAAATCAGAAGAGAGGATTCACTTGAGAAAACCTTGATGCTGGGAAAGGTGAAGGGCAAAAGAAGAAGGGGTGGTAGAAAATCAGATGGCTAGATGATATTGTGGGCACAGAGCTGGGTGGGTTGAACAGGATGGTGGAGGACAGAGGTACCTGGCGGCAAAGGTCCATGGGGTCGCAAAGAGTCAGAATTGACTGTGCGACTGAACAACAACAACAAAACACAGAAGAACAAATAGCATACTCTATGTAGTGGGATATTTTAAAGGCAGGGTGGGTACTAACAGAAGAGAGTATGAACAGTTCATTGGTCTACATGCTCTGCACATGCTACCAATCTATCCCTTTAATGCTTTTCTTTAAATGCTTTTATATTTCTTTGTTTTTGTATTCCACTGTTTAATAATGTTTATTATTCTTTGTGTGTTGTTTTAATTCCTGCCACCTTTAATTATCATTAAACAGCCGTGAGTTCCACTGCTGGGAATAAGGTGACACTGAAGTGCAAAAAACATAATAAAATAAAATAAATAAACAGAAATAAATTTAGCCCATTGTTTATTTGTCTACTCATTTGACAGCAAAAAACATAGGAAGTCTAGTAGGACTGGAATGAGTTATAGATATCGAACTTACAATGCAAAGCAATGAGGAAGATGTAGCATTTGTTGAGCACAAATTCAAGGATGTCCTTGAGTTATATGATTTCTTTGTTTCAGTACTTCATCAGTTATCCTCTTGAGCCAAGAATTATTAACATCTAGATAGAGATAGATAGATATTTAAAATACTTATTTCTTTTTAAATAGGTGCTTACATTAAGGTCCAGAATTCCATGCTATACATTGGATCTGAAAACACATACTACAACTCTATAAAATATGCATTCCCAAGCCCAGCTTTAATTTTTGTTGCATATTATATTCTTCATTTTAAGGAAGCATCTCTAGGCCATCTGTCTTCTGAAACTCATTGCCTCAGTATGACCCCCACTGTTTTATTCAACCAAATACTGAGGCATTGAAATTTGCTAACATACTTCAATTGTGGAATGATTTTCCTTGTGATTTGGAGGGGGGAGAACAAGTGGCAACAAAGTAGTTTATTTTCTGTAAACAGATTTTAGACTTTAACTTTAGAATAATCCGAGAAAAGTAGACCAGCACAGAGTAAACTGTGTAATCCAATTCAGGGATGTGGCAGCCTAAATTTCAGTTCTCTTCCTCTTTTATTTTATTTTTACTGCATAAGTAGGTAATTATTATGTCCAAAATCCTGCTACATATTTATGACATCATAATTTTATCAATATAAATTTCAGTAGCAAATTGCACAAGTAAAACAGTCAGCATAGCTGTTTTACAATAATTCACACAACTAATGAGCAATAGCAAATACTTAATCTTAAAATATCTTAACTTGCAGCATTTTGTCACTATAATTTATGCTAATTTAGTTGACACTGGTGAGGGACTGTGGTGGCTTAGAGGTTAAGACTCTGAACTTGTTGACTGGAAGGCCAGCAGGTTAGCAGTTTGAGATCCAAGTGCTGCACAGCAGAGGGGGCTTCCATCTCTGTCCCAGCTCCTGCCAACCTAGCAGTTTGAAAGCAAGAAATTGCAAGTAGATGAATAGGTACCACTTCGGTGGGAAGTTAAACCATGTTCCATGCACTCTGGTGTCTAGTCATTCTTGCCTCATGCCTACAGAAATGTCTGCAGATGTAGACAGTGCTGGCTCTTTGGCTACAAATAGAGATAAGCACTGAACCCTAGCGTCAAATATGACTGGCTTTTTAGCAAGGGTGACCTTTACGTTTACCAGATTGTGGTCACTATATTCCAGCTGGTTTTCTTAAGATAAAGGCACTCATTTATACTTCTTCTTCTTCAGGTGCCATATCCATTCCAGATACTGGCTATCATCGTGGTGGTAGTCTTCCTGTTATTAACTCCTCAGAACAGTTCTTCTGAGGACATTGCACATCAGTCTCTCACATACCTGTCAACCATGGCTCCAGACAATACAGGACCTGCACAGAATGGTTCTGCGCAAGTTGTCTTCTATGCAAGGGTTCTATGCAAGCATAGAAGGGTTCTATGCAAGCATAAAAGGGTTCCACGCAAGCGTAAAACCCTTCTACGCATGCGTAGAAGGTGAGTTGCACAGAAGGGATGCATAGTACCTCTCCCCCCACTGCCAAATTCCAGGATTTTGGCAGCTCCGGGCAGGAAATGGCGCAATTCGGCGCCAAAAAATGGGAAATCCCGGCCAATTCGGGAAGGTTGACAGGTATGGTCTCTTATTTAGACTATTGTAAATTACTGTATATATTCAAGTATAAGTTATCATGAATATAAGTCTAGGTACCTAATTTGGACTTCAAAAACTAGGAAAATTGATAGACCCGAGTATAAGTCGGGGGTGGAAAATGTGGCAGCTGCTAGTGAGTTTCAATAATTAAAACATATGAAAATGCGGTAAAAATAATTAATGTAGATATTTGTGTGGGTTTGTTTTTGAGTGTTTACATTAGTGTTACTGCATTTTTGTTTACATTTACACCACCCAACCAGTGATGGTGCTGCAGGGGAAGAGAGTGGGTGGGTCAATTGCACTGAGGTAGGAAGCCTTGCACTAGCCTAGTCTCTTACTCTCTCGGTGAGCAAATTGTGGCTTTCTCCATCCATCTTTGTAGCCACATGGAGCAGGGACAAAGACATGAAAGTAAGTGAAATCCTTTCTTTTTACACACAGGTTTTGTTTTCTATAGAAATGCATTGAAAACAAACTAAAAAGGTTCACAATAGAGGAAATTAATTTTCAATGCATTTCTATGGAAAACCACGCGGGTGCACCTCTTGTGGCCAGCTGTGGTATTACATGCTTTTCTTTTCCCCCTCCCCAGAAGCCAAAGCTACTTTTAAGCTGCTGAATCACACTGGATCCAGTGCGGTTTTGGGACTCTCCTTGTTGTTGGCCTGTGTATAAATTGAGTCACCTTTTTAGACCTCATTTTGGGGACTAAAAATTTTGACTTATACTTTAGTATATAGATATTACTCCAAAGAAAAGGAAATATTGAAAATGTGCACAAGATCTAAATATCCCAATATATAGTGGTGGAATGTGACTTTTGTTCTGTTCACTATTTGCTGTTTTAGAGTCAGATAATAGCAGGCCCATTATCTTTCCTTTAATCTTCAAAATGTTAACCATAATTTTTAAAAGTTTGGGGTAATAATGGATTTCTACTATTGTATACTTTAGATTTTACTAAATTCTATGATTTGCCAGTTAAAAGGAGTGGTTGTGAGAGACAGGACCTCAAGTGACCTCAGTTATACTATTATGTCATGACTATGTATATTTATTTATTTTTATTATTTATTTATTGCATTTTTAGACAAATAAAGAAAACAATGAACTAAAGCAAACAATAAAATAAAATAAACAACCAAATAAATATCTCAAAAATAAAAATAAAATACAGTAAAACCTCACATAAAGAGTGCCTCGCTTAGAGAGTAACTTGCTTAAAGAGCAGAATTTTCTCTGAATGGTCACCTTGCTTAACAACTAAAACCAACCAAAAACTCGCTTAACAACTAAATTGGGGTTCGCAATCCCCCTCATCAGAAGTCACAATTGGGTTACTTAAAATGATGTTTCGCTTAAAGAGCAAACTCACTTAAAGAGCAATCCCATGGAACGCATTATGCTCTTTAAGCGAGGTACCACTGTAATGTGATATTACAGCATTTATGGTGTTTTTATTCCTTGCAGATCGACTATGTCCAGTATCCTGTGCAAATGACCACCTTCTTAAAAACCCACTCTCTTGTCTGTTCTACTGCATTGTGCTCAATGCTGTGCAGTCCTGTGCACCCATGATATTAAATAAAATTGTCCCAGCAAAAGATAATAAAAGTGGTTTTAACCTCTGGGACTGCTGCAGTATAAAGTTAATCAAGCCCTAGTGTCAATGACACTTATTGCTCTTCATGAGCTTACCTCAGGATCAAATCTAATGAGGGGAGAAACCTATGGGTTTAGTGTGTTAGAAAAGGGCCTGTCTTGTTAATATCTTGCTATATGGAAAGGTCTCTGATATTTTTAGCAATAGGTTAGAGCTGGCATTGTGCTGAGTTCCACAAAGCTACCAGCTATATCTGGTTAACCTCTGTCACCTATTTGAAAGATCACTTGAACTAATGTTTGACTGCCAGCTCTTTAATATCATATAGCTGATGATAAAGGTATCTCGTGGGATTTCTTCCCAATGGCCTTCCAGATTGTTTCTCAAGGGCCTTGTCTTTCTTATTCTGCATAATGTATATCTGCCTTGGCATGTTGCCTGAAGAATTGGTGTGCATCATCCACTTTTAATTTTAGGCTAAATTTTAACAAATACTAGCATAGTTTGCCCGGCGGTGCCGGGCTGTTTTAAATTGTGTTGGAAGGTTGTTGTTTTTTTGTTTATTTTTGTAAAAAAAGAGGTTCGTCTGTAATTGTCATTTTTAAAATGTTTATTTATACACACAGGCTGTTATCAACTGTAATCAGCTATTATTATTTTTTGTGGATTATAAAAAGGACAAAGGATGCTATATTTTTTTATTTAACCAAATAATGTTTTATTATGTGTATTTTATTTTAATAGTTTTAACGTAGGTAATAATTTTAAAAATGTGAAAGTACATATTTCTTACATTCAATGTTTTTAAAATGTGTTTAGATGTTTTGGGTCTTTATTTGAGTTAAAACTCAACACAGGATTTTAGAAATGTTTTTATTTTGGTTAGGTTTTATTTGTGATTTGTGTGAAATTGTGATCTTTTGTTATGTTTTTGACTTGTTTTTACTCTTGTGGCCTCTGGGTGGGGCTGTTGAGTCTTCTTGAGTTGTTTTTACGATTGTGCCCTGCAGGTGGGGCTGCTAGTGGATAACTTTAACTTTGGCTGTTTTTTTTCTCCTGGCCTCTGGGTGGAGCTTCTTCCAGTAAGTAGTCTCTTTCTTTATTCATTTCTTTTCCGGTCGTCATGGAGGGAGGACGTTTGCTGGTGAGTTGGCTGGTTTTATTTATTTTGGGTGTTTGGTTTTGTTAGCTTTAGTGGTGGTGGTCTCGTAGGTGTTTCTTCTTGTTCTTTTTTTGGTTTAGTTTTAGGTTTGTTTAATTGTTTTGGTTATTTTTGGTTTTATTTATTTTTTCTTGTTTGTTTGTTACTTGTGGTTTTTTAGTTTTCTAGTTAGGTGTTTTGTTAGTGGTTTTGTTTCTTTGTTGGTGTTTGTGTTGATGTTTTTTGTGTTTTTTGTTTTCATTTATTGTTTTGGCTTTGTGTGTGTGTGTGGGGTTTCCTTTCTGCAGCCTGGCCAGTGAGGCCGGGCTGTGGGAACCCCAGCACTGCTTCAGGCAGCATTGGGGGTGAGCTTCCCTTCCTGTGGCCTGGCCTCACTGTCCAGACCGGAGGAACCCCAGTGCCGCTTTTTATTTTTAGTTTTCGCACATCGGCTTCCTCAGCATTCTGCGTGCTCATGGCATGCAGGACACTGGGGCTTGTAGTTTTGGGTTTGTGGTTACCGTTTGTGCAGTGGTTTTTTTCCCCTGTGGCTTGATTTTGATTGGCCGCAGCACGTTTCTGAACATTCCTTTTGCTCGCGCCTCTCAGCCTGATTGGCTGTGGTGTGGTGCAGCACAAGGAACGTTGAGACTTGAAGTCCTTTTTCTTTGAGTGCGTTCGTGGGTCTCCTGCCCCACTGGCACATTTTTCAACCCGACAGTTACCTGTGAACCCCGGTCGGGCAAGTGCACGAATGCTCGGTACGGGATAGTATGGCCGGGTGCAGGAGCCTTTGTCAAATTACAACAGTTAATGCTCAGATTTATAGGTATAGATATGAAGAATAGTCTTAGTTTCAACAGGCTTCTCTGAGACCACACTTCCAGGACTGTTTTCAAAATGGAAATTTACATCCCAGAATTCTCACATCAACACACATCAATGTGTGGGGTGAGGTGGAACAAAGAAATTTTTCACAGTGGTGAAAAATGTATTATGAAGTTTGTAGGGGAAAAAAAACGTTTGCAGCAGGGGGATGGTGAGAACTTTTATAGGATCACTTTAAAAAATCATTGCAAGCTTTTGTGACTCAAAGTTCACTTCATCACGCGAACTTCATGACATGTTTTTCAAGCTAGACTGTATGATTAGACCATATATTTTTACAATCCAAAAATAGGAATCCAGGGATTTGCATATTACCTTTCCCAAATGGCACATCCCTAGCTTCCTGTTTTAAAAGTTATTCTATAAAACAGGGGTTCTCAATGTTTTCTCACCACAGACCAGACCACGCCCCTCAGACAGCTGAATGGGAGACATGTGGTTTCCCCCGCCATAAACACTGCCATAAAGTGCATCCATGACTGTCGTAAATGCATTTACAACAACCATGAGTGCATTTACAGTGTGGTTTTGGCTATGTTTGCTGCTTCCAGCGGGAGGAGTGAGGGCAGCATGTTTTTTTTGCTGTTTTCACCACTTCCGCCACTTCTGGTGGTGGCAGCGAGGGAGAGGATGATGGGTCACAATAAATGGTGCTGAGGGCTGGGTCTAACCCTTGGGACATAGGTTGTGAACCCGTGCTATAAAAAGTATCACCTTACTCATGTATTTGTTTGATTTTTATGAGCCACACGGATTAATTTTGCTTACTGAATTTCCAGCACAAGTTAATCAATGGGGCAAATAGTTCAATCAACAGCAATTTAAAATATGCAAAAATGAACACATTTTGGAAACTGTTAAGCAACTGAAGGCTGGATTATTTCTCATTAAGATAAATGACAAATGTTCATCTTTTTTCAGTCCTAAAATAGAAAGGAGCAAGTTAGTAGCATGGGATAATTTAGTTAAAACATCAGTGATTTAACATATCTGTATTTCTTGCTGATCTATTGGTTCAGAATTACCTAGATCTCCTAAATACAATGTGTTATTTAGGTATTTTTCTTAGGAAAGAGTAGGATAATATTCTGGAAAATGTAACATTTACTAAATATGCACTTTGAGTGGGGGAGAGATAGATTATTTGTCAAAAGTGTTGATTATTATGTTTACTTACTTATAAAATCATCAAGCTATCACTAATGTCTTACTCCTTGTCCTACATTAAATCAATACACTTTTTTTCTTGCTTAGATGAATTTAACATTTGTATGTTTTGGGTGTTCTGCAACAGATTTCAGTACACAGCTTTCTTTTTTAAAATTTTTATTAATGTTATAAGATGTAAAGTGAACGTATAAAAAGTAACAAGTAAAGTATAAAAAAATACAACATGTATACTAAAAAGGAAAAATCAACATATATAGAAAATTTAACATTAACATAATCATATAAAAAGGTAGAACGGTAAGAGTATTAAGATACAACTAAAACTGCACTTGATTAAGTATAAGCAATTAAATTTTATCCTAATTCATTTAATTATTGTCAGCCAAGTCAAGAGTTTCTATAATCAAGCTAATTTGACTCTTCATACATTTGTTAAACTTTTTTTCCTTAATGCAAAAGTACATACTTTCCAAAATGGCCCATTTAACCAATATCTTACCATAATAAACCACAGTAAAAATCAAGTGCTAGTTCACCCCAAGTGACTGTACATTGCCCTGGAGGATGCGGTGACACACATATTTTACACTATTTCCAAAAACAGGGATGCTCCGGCACTGTTCTGCTCCCATCACCTTTTATGCCAAAATCCACAAATGGTTGACAAATTTGCCAGAATCTGTTCTCTTTTACTATTCCCTTTTTCTTATTCAGTTCCCATGTTAGTTTATCATTCAGAGCTAACTGCCACATTTCCCTATACCATTCTTCCATCTTTAATGTTAGATCACTTTTCTAATTCCTCACTATACAGTGCCTTGCCATTGTCAAACATACAGACAGCAATTCTTTTTTATCCTTATCTAGATATATATTTCCTGTGTCTGTCAATGAAGCTGTACATGGCTTCAGCTTAAGGTTCACGCCCATAATTCTGGCGATTTCTTTTCCTATTTTCTCCCAAAATTCCTTTACTATCATACAACTCCACCACATATGCTCATAAGTTCCCAATTTGTTTTTACATCTCCAACACATTTGACTTTTATTTTTATCTATCTGGTGCAACCGCACTGGGGTCAAATACCATCTCCAAAGCATTTTAAAATTATGTTATTTTATTCTGATAGACATAGCTCTCATAATTCTTTTATTCCATTTCTTTTTCCAATCCAATTCTATGATACTAACATTAAGATTTTGCTCCCATATTTTCCTCAATGTTTATTGTGAGTTACTGTCTTTATTTAAAATCCTATAAATTTTGCTCACCAAACCCTTTATATCACTTCTCCTCTTCTAATTTTCAATAATATCTCCTCAAAGTCTGTCTTATCTCTTTCCAAACTAACTTCCTCCAAGTAAATACTATTCCATTTGTTTACCTGTATTACCTGTATCCAGTTTAATTTCAGCTGTGTATATATCTCTGTATTTTCTCCTTATTTTTACAGACATTTATCCAGTCTTTCAACAGAAAAATATTGTGTTTGCCCAAAAATTCCTTAATTTCTCTATCCAACTTTATTGGGAATTTTTTTAAATCCTCTATTTCTATGATCGGAGATAAATCAGGGACTAAGTCCTTCTTCACCTTTTTCCATGTATCAAGTGTTGCCTTCATCATTTTATTTTTAACACCTAGTTTACTCCTTTCTTTGTCCAGAAATGCTGCTTTACCAATCTGATTTAATTCCTTCATCTCAATTTCCTCCCAAATTGGTTTCTTCTTCCTCATCATTTTTACAACATTTCTAATTTGAAAAGCTGTATAATAGTTTTTAAGGTTTGGTAGACCCACTCCACCTTCTTTTTGAGATAAATATAACAAACTTCTGTTAAGTCTGGATCTTCTTCCTCCATTACAATATACATTTTTTTTTTGAAAATCCTTAATTTCTTTGTCTTTTAATTGGATTGGCAGAGCATCAAACAGAAAATTTAATCTTGGAAGTAACATCATCTTACACAATGCAACTCTGCCAAACCAAGACAACTTTAATTTATTATATTGCAATATTTTTCTTTAATTTCCTTTTTTTTTTTGCTTACCATAATTAAGACTCTTAACATCATCCCAATTATAGGAAATATTTATCCCCAAATATTTCAAACTTTTCCTAACCTGAATTTTATATTTATCTTTTATTTTCTTTGATCTTCTTTATCTGCATTCCATGTTATCATCTCAGACTTGTCCCAATTTATCCTCAATCCCGTTATTTCCTCAAACTCATTTAGGTTTTCTTGAATCCTATCCAATACCCTCAAAGGATGTTTTAAAGTTACTAGAGTATCATCAACATAGAGGCTTATCTTTGTATCTGTGACTCCCTCAATATTTCTATCTTGTCTTATGGTATTTGCTAACACCTCCATTGCCATAATAAATAGTATTGGAGATAGGGGGCACCCTTGATGTGTTCCTGCCTCTAATTTTACCTCATCTGTGATAGCACCATTTACTTTAATCTTAGTGGAACCTCGCTGATATAATTGTTCAATGATTCGCTTAAATCTATCTCCAAACCCATAGTAATTAATTATCTCATTAATTGTTACCCATTGAAGAGAGTCAAATGCCTTAAATATATCCAGAGATAGCATTCCAACTTTTTCTTTCTCTTTTAATGCGACATCTATTAAGTCTAAAGCCCTCCTTGTCAAGTCCGCCATATGTCTTCCTTTTAGAAAACCTACCTGATCTTTACTTATATAATTGTTCATAACATTATTAAATCTTTTTGCCAATATCATGGTAAAAATTTTCGCATCTTGATTTATTAGAGAAATGGGTCTGTATGACTCCACTTTTTCTGGATCCTTACCCGGTTTTGATATTAAAACAATTATTGATCTGTACCAAGAAGTCGGGATTGGACCTCCCTCCAATATATAATTAAATAATTTTAATAATCTTGGGACCACACTGTCTTCAAACTCTTTATAGAACTCTGCTAGCAATCCATCTTCCCCTGGAGATTTACACGTCTTCAAATTATCAATCACATCTTTTATTTCTTTCCCTGATATTAGTTTTTCCATTCTAGATTTGTGCTCTTGAGTTATCTTTTCCCCATTTGTTTTGCTAATCGATCTCTTAATTTCCCTACATTTATTTTTTTTCCAGTATATAACTCCTGATATAAATCTTTAATTATCTTAGTTTTGTCTTTTAATTTATTATATCTAATTCCATCCTTAATCAAAACTCCAATTTCCCTTTTACTCCTTTTTTCTGTCGCCGCTCTTGCCAATATTTTTGAGTGTTTGTTGCTAAATTCAAAGTACTCCCTCTTCAAATAGATTAAGTCCCATTGGACCTTTTCTATATCCTTTCCCACTATTTCAATTTGTATTTTATCAAAGGTCTTCATATTTTTTGTTCTTGCATGTTCCTCCTGTAATTGTTTTATCTCCTTTTCCATTTTATCATACTTAATCCTATATTGTCTATTTCTGACACTTGCCAGCTTAATACTTTCTTCTCTAAATATCGACTTCATGGTATCCCAAACTGTATGGTATCCAATTTCTCCCATACCACTCCAAAGCCAGTACTCCTCTCAATTTTGAGTCATCTGTACCTTAATCTCTGGGTCTCTATATAGCTTGGAATCATATCTCCAATTAATTCTGCTCTTTACTCTTTCTAATTTTAAAATCATCAATACTTTTGCATGATCAGACTCTTTAATAATTCTTGTCTCTATATCATCTAAGTTTTTGATCATATTTTCTGTAACAAACATATAATCTATTCTTGAATAAGTATTGTAAACCTGAGAAAAAAGGTATATGCCCTTTCTGATCCTTTTATCTCCCTCCACGTATCTTTCAAAGCTAATAAATTCATCCATCTATCCAAAATTCTCATTTTGCTACCTCCACCCCGAGTTAAATTTGTACAATCTGTCATTTATCTTACCAAATTAAAATCCCCTGCCACTATCATCTTTGCAGAACCTTCCTTTCTCAAAATTTGATAAATCTTGTCTAAAAACTTCTCCTGGCCGTCATTAGGATATTATATATTTACCAAAGTGATTTCTTCATCATCAATTTTGCCTTGTATGATTAAATACCTACCTTCCCGGTCAACTATTTTCTTGGTCATACCAAAACCCAATCTATCCGATATCAATGTTGCTACTCTTCTTGCTTTTGAAGAACCATATGCTTTTTCATATATTTGAGTCCATCCTAAATATAATTTATTCACCTCACCTGACTTTTGATGAGTTTCCTGAAGAAAGACTATGTCTGGCCTATCTCTCCTGAGAGCTGATTCTAATCTTCTGTGTTTGACTTGGCAGCCAGTACCTTTCACATTCCAAGTTAATACCTTTACGTTCTTCATAATTCACCCAAATCCTCTGGATTGTGTCCACCGCATCCTCCTAAGGGCGTGTATTCCTTTAGCCAGGAATTCCCCTTCACCCTACATACGTAAAAGAAAAACAAATATAGAAAAATTAACAAAAAACAAAAATATTTGATTGCCCTCCCCACTTTTCTATCAAAAAAGTTATCTTTGTCTCCCAAAGGGGGGAGGGGGAACGTGTTGTTGATGCAAAATTATCATAGATGTTATTAATTCCCCAGTGCTGCTGCTAATTCTTTTACATACCACCTACTGCCCCCTGCAGCAGCAACAGGGGGCAGTACACAACTTTCTTTGTGAACAATTTAGAAGTGTGACTTTCCATTTTTAACAAAATTTATCATATTACTATAATATACAGCATCCTCAAACTGTAAAACATGAACTCACTTGTTAAAAATTGATGAGCTATTCACCAAATCTCCAGATCTCTGTTATAGTGGAAGACTTTTTTCTCAGAACAAACAAAACATTTCTATACTTAGTCTCCATTGGTTATTGCAGAAAACTAGCCTGAAATCCAAGGAAATTGCCAGGTAATCAGGTATTTTTTCGGGGCTAGAAGAATGAACTAGGGTTTTATCTGACTTAAGCACGTAACCAAAGAGGCTACAATTTACTTCTGACTCTTCTATAGTGTTTCTAGTGCTAGATTACAATATATGTGATGGACAGTATCATTTAGGCTGCCAGAGACTCATCACACTTTGGTAAATTACATCTCTTGTCTTAATGCTAGTGGATTTAGCAAGTAAGTGATTCAGCTCATGGAATAGGGACCTTTTCTTCATCGGACAGATGTGGAAGCTCATTATTGTCTGCCTAGTTGGCAGTTAGAGAAAAGAGTTGAACACTTTCCATTCTAGATGAGATCAGTAAGATCCACAGATACATTCTGGATCTAAAATATGATCCTATATATCCAGACAAATGTGACCTGTAAGCATTTTCCTTGATTTTCTATATTAAATATGTCAACATTTCAGAAATACATCAAAAGCAGGAGATGTAAGCTCTGATAGCAGATTGGTGTATCTACCAACCTAGCTAACTTTTGTGAACTTCTAAATTTGATATGATCCATCTCACAAACTATAAGTTTGATTATGAAATGTATATTTATATGTTTCAATTTTTTAAAAATGTTTTTAATGGTGATTAATGTTTAAATTTTTAATATATCATTTTGTATTCCATTTTAACTTATCATTGTATGATTGTAATTGTTGTGAGCTATCTTAGGACCTATGCAGAGAGAAAGGTGGCATATAAACAAGGAAAAAACAAACGGATCACACATGACATTATAAAGATGTAAACTCCTATAATGTTCGCAAGATAAACATGAATTTCATTTGCAAGTCTGATTCCTCCAACAAAATTATCTTTCTAAATGAGAACTCTGGAACACCCTCACGATAGTTTAATTGCTGGTCTAGACTGGGGAGTATAAGGCTTGGAGAACTTGCAACTAAAACTAAATCTATTTGTAAATTTGCCCCACTTTACTGCTGCATAAAAAAAATTATACAGAACACCTCTAAATCTAACTTGTAGGGGCAAAAACATAATTAGGGTGATGTGGGATCCTCCAGCTTACTTTAGTGCTAATCTATGTCCTTCACAGCTTTCTACCACTCTATATCAGTTTACTGACTGTCATTTTGTTGACAAATTAAGCAGTATACACATTTCTTCCCAAAGAAAAAAAAGTACATTATCTACAATGCCTTTTACCCTTAGCACTCCTCATATTATGCATGGAATGTCAAAATATATATTATAACATCAGCTCAGCAGGTCTTTTAACAGTTGTTGCATAATAGAGCTAAAATGAGAATATACTCCTACATGCATTTTAAAAATGTTGAAGATAGTGAAAGAAAAAAATTTCATTGTATTCAACTGTCTTGATTAAAATGCAACTCTAAAGACCAACTGATGAAAACCTTAGGGTCCAGTCCCAGCTGACTTATAAGGAAGAGTTCAATTCTATTTCATTTGGGTGTATATGTTTTAGATTATTTTTGGATTCAGCCTGTCCTGTGTTGCCTTTCTATATCTGAAACAGGTACATGTTTTGCTTCATGGCAAGTTGCTTGCTGCATATTCTGATCTCACTCTCCAAACCAGTTGACAATACATGAGATCATGGAATGGGCACTTGAGGTGTCCCAGGAAAGTTTGTGATATCATGGAGATGATCAACTATGATATCACAGATGTGAGACAGGGAATAACCCCACAAAACATGAGAACAGTGGACCCTGGTACCATTTGGAAACAGGTGGTGATAATTGTCCAGGTTTTAAAGCCACATCACACACAAAAGTAAAACTTCTTTTGTCCTCCAGCTCCACTTTCACTGGAGAGTTTTCCCCAACCTGGACAAATATAGAAGTTCCCTAAGATTCCAAATAACACCCAAACTTAAGACTTAACAGACCATATTATTTATGACTTGCTTGCTCTTGCTTTACCTGGGTGCATTACTTTCGGTCTCAACAGATGAAGGATACTAACACTTTTCAGTTGAGTGTCTGTGTATTGATGATAATGCACAGCAACAGCAGCAGCAACAACAACAACAGGCTTCCATAACTGAATAGTTGTCTTCCCTCGTCCAGATTCTTCTGTTTTTTTAATGCCTTCCAGTTGCTCATCAACTGCATTCCCTGGTTGCCTAGCAGAAGGAGTTGAAAGTCTAGTTTATTGACATTGCTATACCAGGAGATGCACAAATTGAAGACAACTGGAATTTTTTTTACAAAATATTGTGATTTGCAAATGGAAGTCACGTGTCTATGGTGGAAGAAATCTGTTGTTGTTCCCATAATGATCAGAGCCCTTGGAGCAGTACCTAAAGGACCCCTTAGATATTTGGAAATTTTGGACTTACCTGATTTGAACATCCTAACTCTCCAAAAAACAAAACATCCTAACTCTCCTAACTCTCCAAAAACTCTACTGGGAATGTTACCTTAACAGCTCTTAGGGCCTTGGTTAGGGCTTGAACTGTTAATTTTATTCCAGATCTCAACTGTGAACCAAATAGTTGATTTGTAATAATAATAATAATAATAATAATAATAATAATAATAATAATAATAATAATAATAATAATAATAATAATAATAATAATAATAATAATAATAATAATAATAATAATAATAATAATAATAATAATAGGACAATGATGGTGAACCTTGGCACTCCAGGTATTCTTGGACTTCAATTCCCAGAAGCCCAAGTCAGCACTCCTGCTGACCAGGTCTTCTGGGAAATGAAGTTCAAGAACAGCTGGAGTGCCAGTTCACCATCACTGCCACAGGATGAAGCTGTGACAGCTATTGGTTAGAATTCTTTGTTAATTCTCTGTTAAAGAGTATTACTATGTATCCTCACTCTACAGGGCAAGAACGTTGTAACAGTAAAATTCTAAATATGTTGCTTGACTACAGATATTAGATTTCTGTGGCATGGAGTGGTAACAGTTAAAATGGAATGAAACTGTGAAAAAGGCAGAGTGTAGAAACACTATACCATTCTCCAGAATTCTAGGTCTGGAGTATAGTGATGAACAGTACTTTGAATTTTCTGTTGTTATTCAAGGATATGCACTAGAGCTCAGCAGCAAATCATCACACCAAGTAATAAACCCCAAGATTTTGTAACACAAAGTCAAGACAATTAAAGTGTTTTCCCCTCTTCTGTAACTGTTTCATGAAAATCCACTTTGTAGATTTCTGGTCACCAAAATCCTTTGTAGTTTTTAATACCTCTGCTTTAATTGAAAACAAATTCAGTATATTCCATAATCATTAAGAGACAAGGAGCCATGTTTTATAACCTAGCAGCATTTCTGACCATGTATATGTATAATAGTCATCACAAATTACAAAGCAGAACTCAATCCAGTATCCTCAGGAGCAGAGGAGAATGAGGGCATATTTCCATGGACCAATTCCTAACAGCACAAAGCTCCCAGGTGGCAGGTGGCTGGCCGGCTGCCAGTTTATTTAATCTGGATCTGCATTGTATTGCACATGCCTTCAACTTAAATGCCTGACACTGATTTCAGATGATAGTTCATCTGTAATCATTTGCTAGTGATCGTTTCAAAGAGCCAATATGCTTGAGGAATTGAACCAAAATGAAATATGATTCCCAGGAGTTATTAATCCTGCTTGAATAAATCAAACCATTAATAAATGGCAGCAACCTGAGAAAACAGCATTCTAGAGGGGGCTGTGAAGCATTTTATTTAAAAACAGGTTTATGATGGGCTTTTCTTTGCTTGAATAATGATGTAACAGCAGAAGAGGACAATAGACCTAGGCTTAATTATCTTCTTTCTCTGTCTTCATCAATTGCCAGGAAAATTTAATTAGATGAGACTAAGACTTGTTCCCAATATGACAACTATGTATAGATGACAGCAGTGTTATTCCTAATGGACATGAAGATAGCTAACATAATAAAGAGGAATTTGTTCATTTACGAGGAGCAATATGTTTTCTGTGATACTATTTAGTGTGATAGCTATTTAGTGCTTTGAGAATTAAGATCCTGACATCTCATCTGTTGCTTTTAAGTGGAATAGGAAATTTCAAATCTCCAGAGCCAGATGAGTTGCATCCAAGAGTATTGAAAGAAGTGGTTGAAGAACCACTTCTATTACAGTGATGGCCAACCTTGGCACTGCAGATGTTCTTGATCTTCAATTCCCAGAAACCCTGAGCAGCAGGTGTGTTGACTTGGGATTCTGGGAATTGAAGTCCATGAATACCTGGAGGACCAATGTTTGCCATCACTGGTCTTTTATTTTCTTAAAATAATGGAGGATGGGTGAAGTGTTGGATGATAGGAGGAGGGCTAATGTTATCCCCTACCTTCAAAAAGGTAAAAAAGGAGAAATCTGGGAACCACAAACCAGTCAGCTTGATATCAACCTCAGGGGAAATTATCAAGCACTTTATGAAGTGGTCATTCTGCAAACATCTTTGAAAACAACATGGACTTATCAGAACAAATCCTGCTAGACTAATCTTATTTCACATTCTGATTGGGCAATCTCCCTGGCGGACAGTAAAAATGTTGTAAATATATCTTGATTTCAGTAAAGCTTTTGACAAAGTGCCCCATGATATTCTGATTAGCAAAATAACTAGGTATGGGCTAGATTAAATAATTGTGAGGTGGATACACAATTGATTATAGAATCTTACTCAGAGAGAGTTTATGATCAGAAGAAAGGAGGTAACAAGTGGGGTATCAGAAGGCTCAGTCCCAGGCCTGGTGTACGAAATCAAGCATTCACAACCTACAGCCCGTGGGCCTAATCAGGCCTGCAGCACCAATTAATCTGGCCCACGGTGAGAACCTAGGCACCACCAGAAGCTCCCCACTGCCACTGGAAGTGCCAAAAATGCCGCAATTTTATGGCACATCACAATGTTTTTGGCTGCTTTTGCAGCCTCTGCTGCTTCCCATGGTGGCAGGGGGAGGGGAAAACATTTTTGCCACATTTTTTGAAATTTTTCACCACATTTTCACAGCAAAAATGTGGCATTTTGACACTTCTGGCTTCCAGTTTCCTGAAACGTGGTGAAAAAATGCAAAAAATGTGGTGAAAATGTCCTGCCCTCCCCCTTGCTGCCATGAGAAGTGGTGGAGGCTGAAAAAGCAGCCAAAAACACCACAATTGTGCCCGCCACCACTGCTGTGGATACCAGAAACACTGGAAGTGGTGGGAGGAACCACGCATCTGGCCCACGCAGCTGTGTGTCGGGGACGGGGTGGGCCCATGGCAAGAAAACATTGCAAAACTCTGTTCTAAATTTTTATTCATTACTTGGATGAGGGGATGCAGGGAATGCTCATCAGATTTGCAGAAGACACAAATTTAGGTGGAATAGCTAATACCTGAAAGACAGGATCAAAATTGAAAGAGATCTATTCTTGATAGGCTGGAACACTTGGCTTAAAAACAACAGAATGAGTGCAAAGTTCTATGCCTAGAGAGGAAAAACTAAACAAAAACAAAGTAACAAGATGGGGGATACAGTACTTGGCTTGGTGATACTACAAGCAAGAAGGATCTTAGAATTGTTATAGATCACAAACTGAATATGAGCAAAGAGTGAAATGTGGCTGTAAAAAAGGTAAATGCTATTAACATAAGAACATAAGAACAGCCTTGCTGGAACAGGCCACAGCCCATCCAGTCCAGCATTCTGTCTCACACAGTGGCTCACCATTTCCTTCAGGGTATTCCCAAGCAGATGCCTTCACCTGCTTAGGATTCCCTGGAAATGGCATTGAGAGATATCCTGCCTATCTCTCCAACCCGGAGGTTGTCCTTAAGTATCCATAATTATAGCCATTGATACTCTTGTCCTCCATGAACTTGTCTAATTCTTTCTTAAAGCTGTCAAGACTGACAGCTGTCACCACTTCTTCTGTCAGGGAGTTCCATAGACCAGTGATCCTCTGGGTAAAAAAGTACTTTCTCTTATTTGTTTGAGAACTAGTACCCAAAGGTTTCATGGAGTGTCCCCTAGTTCTAGCGTTGTGCGATAGGGAAAACAGTTTTTCCTTATCTACTTTGTCCACACCGTGCATGATTTTATAAACTTCAATCAGGTCACCTCTTAGATGTTGTCGTTCAAGAGTGAAGAGGCCCAACCGTTGCAGCCTCAGATGGTAAGGAAGGTGTTCCAGTCCCCTAATCATTATGGTTGCCCTCCTCTGCACTTTTTTCAGCTCCATAATATCCTTCTGGAGGTATGGCGACCAGAACTGTACACAGTATTCCAGATGGGGCCTCACCATAGATTTATAAAGAGGCAAAATGACACTTGCTGACTTATTTTCTATACCCTTCCTAATGATCCCTAGCATTGAGTTTGCTTTTTTCACTGCTGAGGCACACTGGGTTGACACCTCCATTTAGTTGTACACCAGGACACCAAGGTCCCTTTCCTGGTTTGTCGCAGAGAGTTCAGACCCCATCAGTTTATAAATGGAATTGGGGTTCTTTGCCCCAACATGCATCACTCTGCACTTACTAATGTTGAAGCTCATTTGCCACTGTTTTGCCCACTCCCCCAGTGTCAAGAGATCCCTCTGGAGCTCCTCACAATCTCTGACAGTTTTCACTACCCTGTATAATTTAGTGTCGTCAGCAAATTTGGCTTCCTTGCTTTTTACTCCTACCTCTAGATCATTTATGAAGAGGTTGAAAAGCAGGAGTCCTAGTACTCAACCTTGGGGGACCCCACTCTTTACTTCCCTCCACTTGGAGAAGTGTCCATTTAGTGCTACCCTCTGTTTCCTGTCCCTTAGCCAGTTGCTGATCCAGGACAAGACCTGTCCCTTTATTCTATGACTGGCAAGTTTATTCAAGAGCCTTTGGTGTGGGACCTTGTAAAAAGCCTTCTGAAAGTCCAGATAAACAATGTCAACTGGATCCCCCTTATCCACATGCTTGTTGACACTCTCAAAAAATTCCAACAGATTAGTGAGGCATGATTTGCCCTTGTAAAAGCCATGTTGGCTCTCCTTTAGCAGCGCCTTCTCTTCTATGTGCCTATTAATTCTATCTTTTAGGATGGTTTCCATCACTTTACCTGGGACACATGTCAAGCTGACAGGTCGATAATTTCCTGGTTCACCCCTGGATCCTTTTTTGAAAATTGGTGTTACATTCGCTACCTTCCAGTCATCAGGCACAAAGCCTGATTTGAGGGAAAGGTTATATATTTTGGCTAGGAGATCAGCAATTTCATCTTTAAGTTCCCTGAGAACTCGTGGATGGATGCCATCTGGTCCTGGTGATTTGTTAGTGTTTAGTTTAACAAGACATGCAAGGACCTCCTCCCTGGTTATTTCTATCTGGCTTAATTCTTCGGTTTCCCTTCCTACGAAGATAGGCTCTGTTTTGGGCATGTGGTCTCTGTCTTCTTCAGTGAATACTGAAGCAAAGAATTCATTGAGTCTCTCTGCAATCTCTGTTTCCTCTTTAATAACCCCTTGCCTTCCATTGTCATCTAATGGTCCAATGGCCTTCCTAGTTGGGTTCTTACCTCTAACGTACTTAAAGAAGTCTTTGTTATTTCTCTGAGTATTTTTAGCTATACGCTCCTCAAAGTCTTGCTTTGCTTTCCTAATTGTTGCCTTGCATTTGTTCTGCCAGAATTTATGTTTCTGCCTGCTGTCCTCATTCGGACAAGCCTTCCATCTTCTAAATGAGCTTTTCTTGCTCTTGATCACTTCCCGAACAGCTCCTGTAAGCCACATTGGAGTCCTCTTGGACCTGGCAGTGCCCTTTTTCCTTTTGGGTATGCATTCCAATTGGGCCTCTGTTATTGTTTTTGTAAACAGCCTCCATGCCTCTTGGAGTATTTGGACTCTCTCAATTTTCCCTTTCAGCTTCTTTTTTACTAGTTTCCTCATCTTTGGGAAATTTCCTTTTTGAAAATTTAAGGTCTCTGTGTTAGATTTTATCAGTGACTTGCGGTCTATGATCAAGTTAAACATAATTGAGTTGTGGTCACTGTTCCCTATTGGATCAGTCACATTAACATCTTGCACCAGATCCTGAATATTACTCAGGATCAAGTCAAGGATTCTTGTACCTCTAGTTGGGTCTTGAACCATCTGTCCCAGGGAATAATCATTTAGCATATCTAGGAACTTTAGCTCTTTATCATGTGCTGAACAACAGTTCACCCAGTCTATGTGAGGGTAATTGAAGTCCCCCATTATAACCAGGCTTCCCTTCTTGGATGCCTCCTTTACAACATTCTCCAACTGCCAGTCTCCCTCAAGAGTTTGGGTCGGAGGCCGATAGTATATGCCTACTGTTAGATCATCCTTGTGGCCTGGTACTCTTACCCACAGAGCTTCTAATGGTGACTCCAAATCACCTAGATATTCCAATTCATACGATTTTATCACTTCTTTGACATACAAGGCTACACCACCTCCCGTTTGCCCCTTCCTATCCTTCCCGTACAGTTTGTAGACTGGGATAACTGTATCCCATTGGTTGTCATCTAGGTTTCATTATTCTAGGTTTCATTAACAGAAGTCTCCTAAGCCTGCTCCCTTCTTCTATTGCTTTGTGCACTCTTTCACTCTCACATAGAAACAAACAAGTAACAACACACAGATACACACACACACACACACACACACACACACACACACACACAGAGTGGTGGGATTCAGCAGTTCACCCCAGTTCACCAGAACCGGTAGCAGAAATTCTTGCTGGTCCCGCCCATCGAAGTTTTGAAATAACACAGGGCTGTCCCCCAGCCATCCCTACCATACCACGACCACAGAGTAGGTAGTAAAAAAAATTGAATCCCACCACTGCACATATGTACCTTTTTTACTACTGCATGGCATTTCTCAATCACCTTACAACAATGACACTACATTACAAAAGTAATCCAACTCACTTGATAAAACCTCATATTAATTGCCAGGTGATTTCTCAGCAAAAATAAACATCAATGTACAAAAAGGGCGGGGGGGGGGGAGGAAAAGAATAACAACAACAAATATTGTGTACTCCAGCCATCTTGTTTACCCCTTATAACCCTTCCCACTTCTTTCCTATGACAGCATAGCTTTTGGCATCTCTAAAAAACACTAAAAAATAAAAAGCCCAGCTGCCTTCTCCAGAAGGCAGGTGCCAAACAGAACACCCGTACGCCAGGTGCCCACCCCCAACAAAAAGGAAGACATGATCTCCTACCTTTTCACACTGTTTGGGGACAGAAAAATCACCATTGCCAGGTGGCATGTTTCCGGCTCTCCACTGCTCCTGCAGCCTCTGGGAGGCTGGGAGGACCATTTTTGCACTATTCCTGCCTTCCTAGGACATCTCTGAGCCGCACAACAGCTGAAAACAGTTGTGGCTGCCATTTTGTTTAAAATAAACTAGAGTGCATCAACCCACACTAAAGAAAGTTATAGCCCTTAAGAGTGAGGGATCCTCTGGGGGTGCTGTAGCAAATAGCTCATACAATTATCAGAAGAAAGAGCAAGTCAACCTACCTCTGCATTGCACCAAATAGTGGGAGAAACACCCATCTAATTGATCCCTAGGATTGTAAATCACATCAATATATACATATAGACAAATGAGTGAAAACCAGCAGTATTAATAGCTGGCAGGCTCATTACTAATGAAAAGCAAAAGCTTGCTTCTAAAATACCATTTCAGCTTCTGATTATTTTGATCTTATGCATTTGGTCATGAATTCCTGGCTACAGACTTCACTGAGCAAAATGTTTAATCACAATATTAGTTCAAACACGTCACATAAAATGAAAATATGCCAGCCATTAGCATCTTTCAAGTTATTATAATTCTTTCTGTTTTGAAAACTTCAGATTGATAGCATATGAACTGTAATTTCAACCTTGCAATGTACTTTTGCAGATATTATTTCATAAATGATTTTTTCTCCTTCCTCCACAAAATATGAATAAATAGGTAAGAAGATGAAGTTTTCATTTAAATCTCTCTTTTAAGAAAATGTTAACAAAAAATAATGCAATAAGGAAGCACATTTTAGAACAAATTTCTTTTTTATTCTCTTTCTTTTTGTGGTCCTATTCATATGCATTTTCACTACTAAGTGATTGCAATATCAAGGAAATGTTAGCATGTGTTAGCCATCAGACACAGTTTCCATACTAACAACACAAACTTTTTTTAAAAAATGGAACCAGTAATATGTTTATTTTGAGTCACCATGCATTGTGAAATTGAGTAATAAATTATCAGATGTGGCACAATCTACACTCTTACTTGTCTTTTTTTTGTGACAACTTGTTGGATGTAGTCTAATTTTGTTTTATATTTATATTTTAATATACCTTCTGTTTCCATGTTGTTCTTGGGTACTTATTATGTAAGACCAACATTCTCAAGTGGGGCCAGACAACAACACACTGTGTAGATGTGAGAGATACAGAATATGGCTCATTTACTGGTCTGCCAATTATTGCCAGAAACATGCACTGATGAGAATTTAAATTTGGCCAATCCCAAGTTTGATCAGGAAATGAAATAAGAAGAATCTATATACTGTATATACTTGAGTATAAGTGTGTGTGTGTGTGTGTGTGTGTTTATTTTTTTTAAAAGAAAAAGTAATACACAAAGAAAAAACATCAGTACATAATAAAGGATAACATAAAAATACAAATTACAAGTAAAAAATTAAAAATAAAATCACATACTCAAAAATACTGTAATAACACATAGTGTATATTCATTTTACCTTATCTAAACCCTCTTGTTTAGAAATATACTATTTTAATGTGAAAAATACACTATCTTAAAAAGAAAAACAAATCTAAACATAAGATAATCCCCCAGTGCTATGTACATTGCCTTGGGAGTTGCAGAGCTGCCCAGCATCACATATTATAATCAAAAACTCATGTGACTTGGGGCTGGTCTGCTACCTTTACCTTCAGGCAGTGTATAAACCAGAAATGATTTCAAATTTGTTTTTATCTGTCATACCTCTTTTTATTTTCAATTCCCATGTTAGCTTATCATTAAGTGCAAGATGCCACATTTCTCTTTACCATTCCTCTATATCCACCGTGGAATCATTCTTCCAATTTCTAGCAATACATTGTCTTGCAGTTGTCAATATTATTGTTATTAGTTCTATATTGTGTTCTTCCATATTCATATTATCAAATTCCATCAATAAGGCGGTACCTGACTCCAGCTTAAAGTTACTACCCATTATTTGTGATATTTCATTTTCTATTTTAAGCCAAAAATCTTTAACCACGTCACAACTCCATCACATATGTTCATAAGTCCCCGCAAGAGTCTTACATCTCCAGCACATTTTCATTTTAGTACAATCCATCTGATTTAACCTAACCGGTGTCAGGTACCACCTTCACAACATTTTGTAGTTATGCTCCATAACTCTCACAGACATAGATCTCATAATTCTTCTTTTCCATTTATACCTCCAGCTTTCCTCTGAAATTCTAATATTCAAATCTTTTTCCCATTTTTTCTTAATGTTTCCTGTGATCCGTCATCACCATTTAACATTTTATACAATTTACTAACAAGGCCCTTGATTCCTACCTCTCCTTTTTGCATTTTAAATACCAACTCTTCAAAATCTGTCCTTTCTCTTACTAAGCTGGTCTCCAAAAAATATTCATTATTCCATTTATTCAATAAATTCTCAGTCTTTTTTCTTTATTTTTACATATCTGAATCCAGTCTTTTAGCAGGAATACATCATTTTTCAGAAACACATCCCTCACCCTTCCCTTCAACAGAAAATTCCTCAAATATTCAATTTCTGTAATTGGGGACACATCTGGTGCTAACTTCCTTTTCAATTTCTTCCATAAATTCAATGTTGTTTTTATCAATCTATTTTTAAATTCAATTTTTGTTAATATTTTATCCCAAAAAAAATGCTTTGCCAACCTGCTTCACTTACTTCATCTCCATTTCCTCCCATATCATCTCTTCGTTCATTAATATTTTCACCACATTTTTAATTGAAACACCTTATAATAGGTATCTATATTTGGTATTCCCAATCCACCCTCTTTCTGTGCTAAATACCACAGCTTTTTTGATATTTTTGGTCTCTTCCCCCCATTACATTAGTCATTCAAATTTTTTTGAAAATCTTTTATCTCTTTGTTTTTAAGTTGTATCGGCAAAGCATCTAACAAAAAGTTTAATTTCGGTAATAATTTCATTTTACACAATGCAATTCTACTGAACCAAGACAGGTTCAGCCTCTTATATTGTAGAATATTTTACTTCATTTCTTTTTTCTGTTTTTCATAATTTAACTTTATTAAGTCCTCAAATTTATTTGATATGTTTATCCCCAAATATTTCAAATTATCCTTAACCTAAATATAATATTTTAATTTAATCTCTTCTCTATTCTTTTTATTCATATTGCAAAATATTACTTCCGATTTATCCCAATTTATTCTCAGTCCAGTCATTTCCCCAAATTATTTAAGATGGCATTGTATTTTCGCTAAAGCTCCTTTTGGGTTTTTCATAATTATTAGGGTATCATCTGCGTACAAACTAATTTTATTCTCTTCCAATCCTTCAATGTTTTTATTTTCCCTTCCATTGCCATTATAAATAATATTGGTGAAAGTGGGCAGCCTTGACGTGTTCCAGCCTTAAGCTCTACCTCATCTGTAAAACCTTCATTTACTCTCACTTTAGCAAAACCATGTTGATAAAGTTGGTCTATAGTCCTTTTAAATTTCGTACCAAACCCATAATTATTAACCATCTCTTTAATTGTAACCCATTGTAACGAAACAAATGCTTTGTATATATCCAAAGATAATAATCCCACCTCCTGTTTAGTTTGAAGTGCTGAATCTATTAAATCTACTACCCTCCTTGTTAAATCTGTCATCTGCCTCCCTTTTAAAAACCCTGCTTGGTCCCTGTTTATGTAGTCTGTCATAAAACTATTCAACCTTTTTGCAATAATGGCTGTAAATATTTTAGCATCCTGATTTATTAATGAAATTGGTCTATATGCTTCTACTTTTGTTAAATCTTTCCCAGGCTTAGGAACCAATACAATTATAGTCCTGTGCCATGAGGCCGGCATCCTATCTCCTTCCAAAATAGAATTGAACAGCTTCAAAAGTTTAGGACCTACCATTTCATAAAACTCTTTATAAAACTCAGCCGGTAATCCATCCTCCCCAGCAGATTTCCCTCCTTTCAACTTCTTTATGACTTCTTTGATTTCCTTCTCAGTTTTTTTATTACAAATTATAACACCCAGTAATATTTACAAACCATGAGGATCAAATTTCTAATTTAATTTTCCCAGAAACTCATATGTTGAGGTACCGGCTTATCCCCTTTATCACTCACAAGGACAAATTACACAAATGGTTTCCATATTTCCCAAAATTAGTTCTCTTTTAAAATACCTTTCTTCACATTCAATTCACATGTCAATTTATCGTTAACACAATTTCCCACATTTCTTTATACCATTCATCAATTTTTAACCTTAAATCACTTTTCCATTTTCTCGCAATACACAGTCTGGCAGCCGTTAACATTATTGACACCAATTCTTTTTTGTTTGTACTCATATGTATATCATCCAATCCCATCAGCAAGGCGATACCTGGCTCCAGTTTTATATCAACTTTAGTCATCACTGAAATTTCTTTCTCAATTAGTTTCCAAAAAAATCTTAACCACTTTACAACTCCACCACATGTGTTCATATGTTCCAAGCTCACTTTTACATCTCCAGCAATCTCTTGATTTACTATTATCCATTCGATACAATTTGACTGGAGTCATGTACCACCACCACAATATTTTATAATTATGTTCTTTTAATCTTACAGAAAGATTTTTCATAATTCTTCTCCTCCATTTTCTCTTCCACTGTGATTCCGAAATTCTTATATTTAAATCTTCTTCCCATAGTATTCTCAACACATTTTGTGAGCATTCATCCTTATTCAAAATTCTATATATTTTACTTACTAAACCTTTTATCTCCATTTCTACTTTTCTTATTTTACAAATTATCTCCTCGAATTCTGTTTTCCCTCTCTGTAAGCTGAACTCTTTATATCTCTTCCCCCATTTTTTTACCAAAATTATTTGTAACCAGTTCAATTTCATCTGTTTAAACACTTCAGCTCTTAATTCCAAGTTATCCATCATTTTTATCCAATCTTTTAACAGAAACACATCATTTCTCAGAAGTATATCCTTTATTCTTTTGTCTACTTTCAAAGGGAAAGTCTTAACATCTTCCAGATCCATTAGCGGGGAAATTCCTGGCACTATTTTCTCTTTAATATTTTTCCAAACCTCCATCATTGCTTTCGTTAATGGATTATTTACCTTTATTTTCATCCCCTTATCCAAAAAAATTGCCTTCCCAAATTGTTGTAATTCTTTTATTTCTATCTCATCCCAAATAACATCAGGTTTTGTTATAATTTTTACAACATTTTTTAACTGAAGTGCTCTATAATAGTGTTTAATATTTGGAATACCCAATCCACCTTCTTTTTGCGATATATACCATAAACTTTTTGTAATTCTCGGTCTTTTCCCCCCGTTACAAAAAGTATTTATCATGCTCTGAAAAATCTTTTTTTTCCTTTTAAGTGAATTGGTAGGGCATCAAACAAAAAATTAATCTTTGGCAATAATTTCATCTTACACAAAGCTATCCTACCAAATCAAGACAAATTTAACTTATTATATTGCTTTATTTTCCCCTTTATTTCCATTCTTTGTTTTCATAATTTAGTCTCTTAAATTCTTCTATTTTATTTGCAATATTAATTCCCAAATATTTCACACTATCTTTAATTTGTATATTATATTCTTCCTTTATCTTTTTTATTATTATTAATTTTTTATTGAATTTTATCATATAAAATAAAAAAACACAAATACAAAATTGTACAACATAATACTTGGAAAAGAAGAAGTAATAATTCATATACAAAATACAAAAAACAACTAAAAAATAATAATACCAAAAAATACACACAAAAAAAGAATACAGCTATCCGGGTAATTAACACCCATCTTTATAGATACAATCTCTTAACTTATTACTTTCAAATTATTCTCTAATCTTGATTCCCCTCTCTAAACACTCGTTTTCAAGTAAAACATTTAATGCCAATATGGATAGTTATACAAAAATGTAAATGCAAATAATAAATCACCCAGTGTTTATTTACATTGCCCTGGAGCGCTCAGAGTATCTCATTAGCATTGATCCCAAAATCCCTTTTGTTCAGGTACAGGTCTATTTCTCTCATCACCCTTGAGGGAGTGATCCACAAAAGGTTTCCAAATATCCCAGAATCTATTTTCTTTCAAATTATCTCTTTTTCTTTATCTCCCATGTCAATTTGTCATTCAAGGCTAAATTCTACATTTCTTTATACCACTCTTCCGTTTGTATAATTACATCATTTTTCCAATGTCTAGCTATACAATGTCTAGCTATTGTAATCATTATTTCTAGTAGCTCTTTCTTATCTTTGTTTAAATTAATATCTTGCACGTTTGTCAACAGAGTGATACCTGATCCCAGTTTTACCATCTTACCCAAAATTTCTCCAGTTTCTTTCTCAATTCTATTCCAGAAATCTTTAACCACTTTACAACTCCACCACATGTGTTCATACATTCCAATAGTGTCCTTACATCTCCAACACATATTATCTTTTTTATTATCCATTTGATGTAACCTCACTGGGGTCAGATACCATCTCCACAACATTTTAAAATTGTGCTCTTTTATTCTAACTGACATAGTCCTCATTATCCTCTTTTTCCATTTATTTCTCCATAAATCCTTTCCTATCTTTATATTCAAATCCTGTTCCCACCTTAATTTCAAATCCTCTTGTGGATCACCATCCCTATTTAATATTGCATACAATTTACTAACTAATCCCTTGGTATTTATATCACCTTTTCTAACTTTTAGAATCAGCTCTTCAAATTCTGTCTTTTCTCTTTCCAAATCATATTCACTCATGTATTTACTATTCCATTTAATAATCCTCAATCTTTGGAACCAATTAATTTTTAATTGCTCAAACAATTTTGTCCTACTAGCTTCATTTCTGCATATCCGAAACCAGTCCTTCAACAGGAAAACCTCATTCTCTTTCAAAATCTCCTTTATCTCCTCATTTATATTAATTGGAAAATTTGCCATATCTAAAATTTCCAATATTGGAGAGACATTTGGGACCAAATCCTTTTTTACCCTCTTCCATACATTCATTAAGCCTTTCATCATAGTATTCTTAGTCGCTACCTTTCCCAATTTGTCTCCTAAAAAGACCATTTTGCCCAAATGTTTATAGTCCCTCATCTCAATTTCCTCCCATATTACCTTTTCCCTTGCCAGGATCTTCACAACATTCTTGATTTGAAATGCTCGATAATATGCCATCAAATTCGGCATTCCCAACCCTCCTTTTTTCTGCAATAAATATCATAACTTTTTTTGATAACCTAGATTTCTTTCCACCATTACAAAAGTCATTGATCAAATATGAAACACCTTAATTTCCTTATCCTTTAATTGAATTGCTATCTCATCAAATAAAAATTTTATTTTAGGTAACAGTGTCATTTTAGCAAGTGCAATTCTTCCAAACCAGGACAATTTCAACTTTTGAAAACTTTGTATCTTGTTCCTAATTTCAGTTTTCAAACTATCATAATTCAATCTATTAAGATCTTCCAATTTGTTTGATATAGTTATTCCCAAATATTTCAACTTATTCTTAATCTGAATATTAACTATATCCTTTATCTTTTTCTGATCTTTTTCATCCATATTACAAAGCATCATTTCCAATTTATCCCAATTTATTTTCAACCCAGTAATATCCTCAAAATCCGTTAATTGTTGCTGAATTCTGTTCATCACCTTCCCTGGTTGTTTTACAATTATCAAAGTGTCATCCGCATACATACTTATCTTATTCCCCATAATTCCCTCTATTTTTGCTTCCTCTCGTATAGCATTTGCTAATAACTCCATTACCATTATAAACTATATTGGAGATAGTGGGCAACCCTGTCTCGTGCCTGCCTCCAACTTGACCTCGTCTGTAACCTCATCATTCACTCTAACAGTGGCTATTCCTTGTTGATATAATTGACCGATTACCCTTCTAAATTTGACGCCAAATCCATAGCTTTTTATTATTTCCTTGATTGAAATCCATTGTAGAGAGTCAAATGCCTTAAATATATCCAAAGATATTAATCCCACTTTTTCTTTTGTATGACTCACCGTATCAACTAAATCAATTACTCTTCTGGTCAAATCTGCCATGTGTCTACCTTTCAAAAACCCCACTTGGTCAGCATTTATATATTCCCCCATGAAAACATTCAATTGATTGGCAAGTATTGCTGTGAAGATCTTGGCATCCTGATTTATCAATGAGATGGGTCTATATGATTCTACTTTCTCTAAATTCTTTCCAGATTTTGGCAAAAGTACAATTGTGGTCCGGTACCATGAAGTCGGAATTTGCCCTCCATCTAATATATAATTATATAATTTTACCAACTTTGGTATCACGATATCTCCAAATTCCTTATAAAAATCCACAGGCAACCCATCTTCTCCGGAGGCTTTTCCCAACTTCAATCTGGCAATTATCTCTTTTACTTCTTTCTCTGTCACTAATTCTTCCATTCTATCCCTATGTTCCTGTTTTATTCCCCTAATTATTTGCTTTTCTAATTGCTTTTTAAGTTTCTCCTCATCTATATCTTTTCTTGCATAAAGAGCTTGATAAAAATCCTTCACAATTTTACATTTGTCCTTTATTTATTAATCTTATCCCTTGATCATTAATCAAAACTCCAATTTCCCTCTTTTCCATTTTATCCTTTGCTGCTTTTGCTAAAAGTTTTGAATTTTTATTGCTAAATTCAAAATATTCCCTTTTTAAATAAACCAAATCTCCTTTCACCTTTTCTATTTCTTTACCTGCCAATTCAGTCTTTAATTTTAATGAGTTAGCAAAGACTTTTTTATTCTTTGTTTTTGAATGTTCCTCCTGTAACAACTTTATCTCTTTTTCAAGCTTATCCAGTATCAACTTATAATTTTTATTCTATTACTTGCCAGCTTTATACACTCCCCTCTAAAAATCGACTTCATGGTATCCCAGACCATGTTATATTCTACCTCCCCATTATCATTCCATTGCCAACTTTCACTCCAATTCTTGATAATTTGTTCTTTATACTTTTGGTCTCTAAATAAGTTAGCATCATATTTCCAAATTCTCCTTGGTCTAGTAGCGTGTTCTGATTCCTTAAATATTCCCACTTCCATGTCCTCCAAGATTTTAATCAAATTTTCAGTTACAAATATATAATCTAATCTGGAATAAGAGTTGTAAACCTGCGAAAAATATGAGTATACCCTTTCAGTACCCTTAAATTCTCTCCAAGAGTCTTTCAAGCCTAAAGCAGCCATCCAATTGTCCAACATTCGGCCTTTAATCCCTTTTCCACTTCTTGCTAAATTTGTACAATCCAAGTTTGATTTTACTAAATTAAAATCTCCAGCCACAATCATTTTTGTTGACTTTTCTTTTACCAAAATCGTACGTATTTTCTCTAAAAAATTCCCTTGATGATCATTTGGGGCATATATATTCACCAATGTTATTACCTCATCGTCTATTTTCCCTTTCACTATCAAAAATCTACCTTACAAATCTGAAATACTCTCTATTATCTCAAGCCCCAATCTAGCTGAAATCAAAATTGCTACTCCTCTTGATTTTGATGTACCATAGGATTTCTCATAGTGCTGCATCCAAACTAAAATGATTTTATTTGTATCATGAGATTTTTGGTGAGTTTCCTGTAAGAAGACTATATCCGGTCTATCCCTTCTCAGAGCTGATTCTATCCTCCTCCTCTTAATCTGAGATCCTGTACCGTTCACATTCCATGTTAATACCTTTATCGCTCTCATAATTTGAATTGTCCCCCACTTTTATCCCTCCTGAGCTCTCCAATGGGCATGCTACCAATTAACCTAACAAAATAAAAACAAAACATAAAACACTCATTAGCAACCTCCCCGCTTTTTCCTTCAAAAAAAGAAGAGAAAAAAACTCTTTATCTTTTTTTGATCTTCTTCATTTCCATTACAAATAATCATTTCAGATTTATCCCAATTCACTTTTAAACCCGTCATTTCCTCAAATTCCCTCAAATGTACCTGGATATATTCCATTGTTTCCACAGGGTTTTCCATTATGACCATTGTCTCATCAGCATATAAACTAATTTTTACTCCTTCAATTCCCTCAATCTTTCTATCTTCCCTTATAAGTGTCGCTAATAATTCCATGGCCATCACGAAAAGTATAGGCGACAATGGACAACCTTGCTTTGTACCCGCTTCTAATTTTATATCTTTTGTAAATGTTTCATTCACTTTTACTCTAGTTATTCCTTTCTGATATAGTTGATCAGTTAAATTTATAAATTTCATACCAAACCTAAACTTTCTTATAATTTCTTTAATCGTAATCCATTGCAAAGAATCAAAGGCTTTAAAAATATCTAAAGATAATAATCCAATCTTTTCCTTTTTTTGTTCTGCTATATTCACCTAATCAATTACCCTTCTAGTAAGATCTGCCATATATCTACCCTTCAGAAAACCAGCCTGATCCTTATTTATATATTCCTTCATGAATTCATTTAGTCTATTCGCCAGTTATGCTTTCTTCCATTCTATCTCTATGTTCCTCTATTAATTTAATTTTGGAACCCTTCTCTAAATATTTTTTCAACTTTTCCACATTAACTTCTTTTTCTGAATATAATTCTTGGTAGAAATCTTTTACAATTTTAAGTTTATCTTTTGTCTTATTACATTTAATACCTTCTCTATTTATTAATGTTCCCATTTCTCTTTTAGTCTTTTTCTCTTTTGCTGCCCTAGCCAATAATTTTGAATTCTTATTACAATATTCAAAATATTCTCTCTTCAAACAAATCAAATCTCACTTCACTTTTTCTATATCTTTCCCAATCAGTTCATCTTTTAATCTCTGCATCTCTTCATAAATCTTTATATTGTTAGTCTTAACATGTTATTTTTGAAGCTGCTCAATTTCTCTTTCCAAGTCGTTTTGTTTATTCTTCCACTGTCTATTTTTGATAGTAGCTAATTTTATACATTCTCCTCTAAATACCGACTTCATGGCATCCGACTTCATGGCATCCCACAGTACATTATAATTCACTTCACCTGTATTGTTACATTGCCAACATTCTTCCCAATTTTTCATTATTTATTCTTAGGTCTTTAAATAAATTTACATCAAATCTCCAATTATTTCCTCCCTGATTTGGTCCTTCCAAACTAAATTCTAACAACACTTTAGCATGGTCTGATTCTTTAAAAAGACCCACTTCCAACTCTTCCAAATTTCTAACCATATTTTCCGTAACAAAAATATAATCCAATCTAGAATATGAATTATGAACTTGTAAAAAGTAAGTATACGATCTTTCTGACCCTTTAAATTTTCTCCATTCATCTCGCAATCTCAGTAATTTAATCCATTTGTCAATCAAATGCATTTTACCCCAGATCTATATGTAGTCACATTTGTACAATCTATATCAGATCTTATTAAATTAAAATCACCTGCAACAATCATTTTTGTTGACCTTTTTCTATCTATTATTTGATAAATTTTCTCCAAAAATTTATATTGTTATTCATTTGGGACATACACATTAACCAATGTGATCTCTTCATCTTCAATTGTTCCTTTAACTATCAAATACTTTCCATTACTACCTTCTGGGTCAGAAACACTTTTTGTCATTGTAAAACCCAATCTAGTCGAAATCAAAATCACTACCCCTCTTGTCTTTGATGTACCAAAAGCTTTTTCATAAATTTGTGACCATCCCAAAAATAATTTATTTGTGTCTTCCGATTTTTGATGTGTCTCCTGCAAAAAAATTAAATCAGGTCTATCCCTTCTAATGGCCATTTCCAGCCTACGTCTCTTCACTTGGCAGCCAGACCCTTTGACATTCCACGACAATACCTTTACACACTTCATAATTAAGTTTGAATACATTTCGCTAGGTCCTCCACAATTTCCCAAGGTGTGCATTTAACTAAACCTTTAAGCCCAAATACCCTACATGTAAACATATATATACATAAACATAAAAGCTCCATCATCTCCCCCATACTCTTTCTTTGAGACTAAAGAAAAGAAGCCCTTGTCTTCCAAAGATGGGAGGGGGGACGTGTAAGATGTTGAGACTTTTCATATTCATTGCTCTAACTGCTCACCCATTAAATAGCTTCATTTCTCATTTTTCCTCCTCTTCCACCACCCTCAACTCCTTCCCTGTCACTCCAACTACTATCCCTCCCACAGCACCCCTTTCAAATGCTTCATCTTCCCCCTTCTCCTCACCTCCCAAAGTCTCCAACTCCTCCCTCTGTTCGCCTCGTTCTTGAGAACCACTTTGAAGCAGACCAATTGCTCTCAAATATTCCATTGCATCCATCTCTGAGTCAATTACATGCATTTTCTTAGCATAAAAAAACTCAACTGTTGGGGAAACCTCCAATTATATCTAATTTCTTGTTCTTTCAGGATCTTAGTAACTGGCTTCATCTTATACTTCCATATTCTCTCATCAATTGCTATGTCATTATAGATTTAAATATCTTTTCCATCCAGCTTTAAAACACCAGATCCAGCTTGTTTTATAAATTCCATCACTTTCAATTTATCTCCCTAATTTGAAAATTTCAAATTTCTTTGCTCGTCTCTCTCTCTCCTTGGTCCAATTCTGTAGGCACTTGCAATGTTCGCCATCTCAAAATCTTTTCCCATCTTCAAATTGTTCAGCCAATCTAAAATTTTTACTTTAAGCTGATCTGGCATTTTCCGCACCACTTGATGAATGACTATGTTCTGTCTCCTCATCATTTCTTTCACCATATCCACTCTTTTTTCTTGTAATTTAACTTTACTCTTTACCTCCTTCCCTTCCTCATACAACTTTCTCAGATCTCCATGCATCAATTTTGAATCCGCCTTAAGAACCCCCATTTCCTTTTCCACTCTATCAAAATTTTCATTGGTCTGTTTAACAAATTTAGAAAACATCCCAGTAAGCTTATTCTCTGACCCTTGTATTCCTTTCAGAATATCTGCTTTATCTTGAGTTCTGGAATCTTCCATTCTATCCAATCTTTTAAACAACTTGCCTAGCTCTGTCATAATTTGAGTTTCATCCAGAGGTGTTGGAGATACAGTCGGTGTTGTTTTCTCCTTCTTTTCCTTTTCCTTCTTCGTGTCTGCTCGCTTTGGCTACACCATGTCCTCCTCCTCTGTTTTCTTTTCCATGCTTGCCAATATATCCTCAAATAATACTGATAATATTATTATCAGTATTATAATACTCATAAGACCAACATTCTCAAGTGGGGCAGACAACAACACACTGTATAAATGTGGAGAGATACAGAACATGGCTAATTTACTGGTCTGCCAATTATTGCCAGAAACATGCACTGATGAGAATTTAAGTTTGGCCAATCCCAAGTTTGATCAGGAAATGAAAGAAGAAGAATCTATATACTGTATATACTTGAGTATAAGTCGGTTTTTTTAGGGCCCCCCCCAAATGAGGTCCAAAAATGGGACTCGACTTATACTCGGGTCAACATAAACATTCAAAAATATACCTACACAAATGTATAAATAATTTTACTGTATTTTCATGTATTTTAATTACTGAAACTTACGAGCAGCTGCTGCATTTCCCACCCCCGACTTATACTTGGGTCAATCTATTTTCCTAGTTTTAGTGGTCCAAATTAGGTGCCTGAACTTATATTCAGGATGACTTATAGTTGAGTATATATGGCATATTTAACAGGATCAACTACATAGAACTGTATTAAGTGCTATGTACCAAAAGTGGGCAATTGATACTTTCCTTCCTGATAACTTGGGATTTCAAATCCTATATTCCATAAACCACTCATGTGGACTAGAACTGAGAGTTCAAAGCCAAAAACATTTGGAAGACCTCCTTTTCCTATCTGCTACACATCCTATTAGTCTCTGAGACATAATATACAAAAAGCACCTGTAAATTAATAGAAATGCCATGTGGATGATTTAGGAAAAGTTGACATGAGTATTCTGAGGAAATCTGGATCAGAAAGTATTGTTTCTTGAGCAAGTGGATGCAATACTACACTGAACATCATAAGTATTATATTTATATATGAAACAAAATATGTAGCATCTAACTGGTATTGGGCTATCTTTCACCATTTGTAGTAACCATGAGCTTCTATTCTGTAAATCACAAAGGTACTTGATTGGCCATTAATGATTAAGAGATTTTTCATAAATAACATAAATCTTGAAAAGGAGTGAAGAGGATTTGTATGTTCAATTGTGACATATTTAAAGTTAAATTTATTCTGTTTGCTTGCTTCTTGATTTTGGTTTAGGTAGAACGAATAAATAAGAAACAAAATGATTTGGCCTGCAGCCCTTGTAGTACTATTTGCAAATAACAATCAGGATGAATTATTTCCCTCTTCTGAGCACTATGCTGCTCTCAAAGTTGGTCAGTCTGTAATGATTTTTTTCATTATAAGTTCCAGCTCACAGAGCCCTGCTAAATTCTTTCTAATTTTCTTTTAATAGCTATTTGCTTACAGTGCCTCATCTAATGTTATTGGTACTGCCATAACCAAACTCAGAGTAAAAAGACTCAGACAAGGCAGATTTGTTTTCTTTTTCTGTCTTACTATCCTAGTGAAAGTATGACATAAAATTAATTGACTTTAAACACATTTATGAAAGATACCTAGAAACCCATGTACATTCTTAAGCACACACATCTGTATATAAAAGCAACACACTTCATATTTTGACATTGCTGACTATTTCTTTCTTGAATGGTGCCCCATTTCACTAGATGTCAACTTGTCATATCAGGGAGCCTGACACTTGATCATTACCCCATCTGACAAATGAAGCTTTTTCAAACTCTGAAATTATTTCAGAGGTGGAAAATAGTTAAAAGTGAAGTGAATCTGAAAGCATCTGTGGAACTATCTCCAAAAAAGATTACCTCAGAAAAATGAGGTAAAAATATCTCCTCTGTTTGCTTCAGAAAAATTAACCACACATGGGCAAATAAACACTACTAATTGCAACTGTTGTTTTTAAAGGGGATGGGAAAAGAGGGTGTGAATCACATTGATCCACCTGAGGAAAGGATGGAGAAGGGCTCTAACACTACAAATTTTAAACATGTGACAAGTGTTTGGAGGCAGGGAGAGATTTAAAATTAAGTGCTAGACTTCTCAAAGGTAATTAAGTGTAATAATTATCACATGCTGTCAATCAATTCTGACTTACAGGGTTTTCTGGACACAGAATACTTAGAAGTGATTTTCCATTCCCATTAGCTTTGATGCCAATATTAAATTTAATCTTTGTTAGTTGTGTGCTAATTGGCTGAGTCATACTGAAGTATATTGTTGGATTCCTCAGTTGAACTAATAAATCATTTTAGAGAATTCTGCTTTAGAAATGTCTACTCAATGAATAGCAATAACATTTGCAAGGTGAAACATCGTTGTTGTTGTCGGCTGCTACTCGTATCCAAGCATACATTTTCACAGTTGATGGATGTGTCTCTGGTGACTCAATAAACTGATCCTGACATGAAACATGCAACCACACACATTACACTGAATAGATCGGTGGAGCCAAAACTTTTTTTTTGGTGGGCCAGTCCCACCCTCGACATGCAGCTGCTGGGGCCAGAGGCAGGCTACTCCCATTGCTGACCATTTTCATGTCTGCAGCAGTGGCAATCGTGCTTCATTGCTGCTGGTCAGAGCACCCTCCACTCATTCTCAGTACTGCAGAAGCATTTGCCAACAGGGATCTCTGTGTTGGAGAATTTTTCCGAGCC
This sequence comes from Bradypodion pumilum, assembly GCA_035047305.1. NCBI lineage: Eukaryota > Metazoa > Chordata > Lepidosauria > Squamata > Chamaeleonidae > Bradypodion > Bradypodion pumilum. The sequence goes on from JAWDJD010000001.1 coordinate 431,944,693, forward strand.
TTCTCTGTTTTAAAATCCGAGGCGCTGGAAGGGTAAACTTGGTGTGCTAGCCTGATGTCAGCCTTGGAGTGCCAAGTGACTCTCCCAGCAGGGCACACCAAGGATGATGTCAGCACGGTGTGCCAAATTTACCCTTCCAGCGCTGCAGATTTTGAAACAGAGAAGGCTTGGAAAAATTCTCCAATGTGGTGATCCACATTGGGAAAAGGCTTCTGCAGTGCTGGGAATGTGCGTAGGTTGTTTGGACCAGCAGGAATGGAGCACAATCGCCGCCGCTGTCATAAGTGATGTATTGTGACATCAGGTGGTGGGGGCGGGTGGAGGTGGTCCTAAGAGCACCAGAGTTCTCACCGCATGCCTCATTAATCATATGCATAGGCCTAATTGGGCCCATGGGCCATAGTTTGGGCACCTCTGGAATAGATGGTGGAGGGTGTAGTTGAGAATGATGAAGCTTCCATGCTTGTCACTTAGGCTTTCCATGTCTGCACCATTCTCCTTCAAAGTGATCAGTAGCAGCAGAGATGATTTGGTGCCAAAGTGGGCGATCTATTACAATTGACTCCCAGGTTTGTGGGTTTATACCTGACACCTTCATGGTTTGTTTCCGCTGGTCCTTATAACACTTCAAAGGAGCTCCATGAGCTCTTCTACCGGAGCTAAGTTCCCCATAAAGAATTTGAGGAGGAAACCTTGGAATCATCCATACAGCAGACATGCCCTAGTCAGTGGTGGGATTCATTTTTTTTACTACCTACTCTGTGGGCATGGTATGGTGGAAATGGCCAGGGGGAAAGTTCTTCATTGCACCCAAATTAGGACTACTTTATTTTAAAACTTGGATGGGCAGGGCCAACCAGAATTTCTGCTATTGGTTCTGGTGAACTGGGGCGAACCTGCTGAATACCACCACTTAGATGGATAGGACCCCTATCCATCTAAGACGATGGCCTATGATGGAAGCTTTAATACTATTTACATTTGCCTTCTCGAGAACTGCGATGTTGGTGGCATAGTCATCCCACCTGATGTTCAAGATGGATCTTAGCTTCTGTTGGTGAAAACACTCAAGCTTTTTGATGTCTTGGCGACAGAGGTTCCATATTCATAGCCATACAATAACATTGAGATAACAACAGCTTGGTATACCACGAGCTTTGTATGAACTGCTAAATCTTTGTTCAGGAATGCCCAGTGTAATAAATGACCAAAGACAGACTGGGCAGCACCAATTCTCTTCACCACACTCTGTTCACAGGTGCAGTTTTTATTCAGAATTCTACCAAGGTAAGAAAACTGGTCTAGCTGTTCCAATGTCAAATCTAAGATGGAAATACTGAACACTGAAAAGTCTGTCCTTGGGGCAGGTTGTGCAAGTACCTTGGTTTTCTGAGCATTTGTGGTGAGGCCAAAATGATCACATGCATTCTTGAAACAGTTGACTGACTGTTGCAGCTCCTCAGGTATGAGAGCAGGTGATGCAGTATCATTGTATATTGCATTTCCCTTATCCTGAGGCTCCCCCCTCCTGTAATTAATTTTTTAATGTTAAGGTTTTGTAGATTTTATATTTGTTTTTAGATAGTAAATGGCACAGCGGGGTGGGTGGGTGGGTAATATTGCTATGTTTTTAAGGATTTTAATCATTTTATATTGGTTTTAACTTGTGTACACCACCCAGAGTCCATTGGATAGGGTGGTATATAAATCTATTAAATTAAATTAAATTAAAATTAAACATTGGTTAGTCTTTGGGAGCATAGTTAAGCCAAATAAAAGAGTCACCCATCGAAGCAGTGTTTAATCTCTATGCCTGTGTTGTTATTAGATGTTTCATGCCACATGGCTGCAAAGTAGAGGGTAAAAACTGCTTCAATCCATGGGTGATTAGAAGGCATCTGATATGCTGTTCTGAAGGAGAATCCTCCCAGACATTCCATCATGAAGTGCCTGGACCAGATCTACAAAATGCTCAAGGCAACCAAAGTGTATCAGCACAGCCCACATAGCAGGTCTTGGGACAGAATCGAAAGCCTTTTCCAGATCATAAAATACTAAAAAGAGTGGATTCTGCTGTTTTCTGCATTTTTCCTGAAATTGTCTTGCACAAAAAATCATGTCCATTGTGCCTTGGGGAAAAACGGAAACCCTATTGATATTCTGGGAGGACCCTTTCATAGATAATTTGCAGGCGACTGAGCAGGATTCTTGTGAAAATCTTTCCAGCTTGGGATAGCAATTACATGCCACAGTAGTTGCCACAAATACTATGATCACCGGCTGCGGCGCGTGATCTGTCCCCCTTCTTCAACCCCACTGCCATGCCTGTAGTGTATCTGTTCACTTCTTGTGTAATCGTCTGAATGATCACAAAAATATAATGCTTTCCTCCATCACTCTGTTGAAACTCAAATCTTACAGTCTCTTTTTAAAAATATATTTTATTGAATTTTAGAAAGATTACACACACAATAAGCAACAAAAAGTCAAATTAAAATAAAAAGACATAAAAAGAAAAAAAATCAACATGTTCAAATTCATCAGGCATCACTGACATATTCTTATCCATATACTTTTACCATAAGGTTCAATTTCTCATTTTTTATTTCCACTTGCATATCATTATTCATCTTGTTACTATAAGCTTCAATTATCCGTTTTTAAAAAATAACCATCTTGTTTTTGCCCCCTTTCAATACCTGATATCAATTACTTTCTCTTATTTTATATTATTACTAGCAAAGGTACCTGGCATTGCCTGGGTGAGGGACACACACCTGACACACAATACCCCACACCTCCTCGACTACACAACCAGAAAACACCCACCCACGCACAACACACACTCACAATACACACATCCCAACACACAAGACACACACACAGGACACAACCCACACACAACCCACAGCCACCACAGCCACACACAACACAAAACACCTACCCCACCACCACCACAGCCACACAGATCACACACGACACAAAACACTCACAACACATACACACACACATACCGTTTCCCCGGCCTTGCTGCATCATCTCCAGCACATCCCCAGCTCCGACTACTGTCCCAGGCAGGAGTCGTATCCAGGAGTTGTGTGGAATGGCTCAGGGCAGGGAGGAGGAATGCACGGCTCAGCAACTGGGCAGGCCAAGTGGAGGGGCAGTGGTTGCACTCTCAGACCCATGCCATCACAGGCAGGGCTGCCGCCTGTTCAGAAGCCCATGCCCGACCTGCCTCCTTGGCTCCCCTCCATATGTCTCTCCCCCCGCTGCCCAAGGCACCCCTCAGGAGGGCGGAGGAGGGTGGCCGCGATGTCCGGCTGCCGGAGTAAGCCAAGGCTGGATGGCCGGTCAGGCAGGGGCTCCTGAACAGGCTGCTCCCAGATCCGACTCCTGCCTGGGACAGGAGTCAGAGCTGGGGAGGTGCTGGAGCACAGCCCAGCCAGGCGGTAACCCAGGGTGGCTGGCCAGGCCAGCCAAAACGCGGGCGAAGGCAGGTTGGTGGATGGGGACTAGCACATGTGCAGTCCCCTCCATCCTTTCTGGCCTTGCTGTGGAGCATTCTTCTTGGTTGTGTGTGCATGTGTAGACTCGCCTTCACTGCCGGGCTCCCCGGCAGCTGGGAGCGCCCCCTTCGTGCCCCCTTTTTGGGGTGAATAAACCCACAGCAGGCTGTCAGTACCTCTCACCAACCCAGCTTATGGGGTAAGGTAAGTAATGGGCATGGTTTTAGGGGGGTGGGTGGCCAGGTATCGGCGGGCATATCTGTCTCACAGAAGGACACCTTGGTTTTATATATTAAGATTATTATCAAAGTAATCTTTGGCTGCTGGTGTGCCTCTGGGTGCAATTCAAGGTGCTGGTAATTACCTTTAAAGCCCTTCATGGGAGTGGACCAGGATACTTAAGAGACCACATCACCCCAAGACCATCACCCCAAGATCATCTGCCCATCCTACAAGATCAGACTGGAGGGACTCCCTAGTGGTTCCATTTGCCAGAGAGGCTGCTCTCTCTGGCACTAGAAGGAGGGCCTTCTCCGTATCTGCTCTGGCCTTGTGTAACCTCTTGCCAACCGAGTTGCACCTCCAGGCAGAGCTGCTGGCCTTCTGAAAGGGCCTTAAAACCTAGTTTGTGCAGCAGGTGTGGGACACTCCTGAAGTGGTAGCCCCCTGCTGGCTTATATAAGACCGTCCCGGTTTTTCAATTTTATAGGGAGGATGTTTTAATCTGGTTTTAATAGTTTTTAAAGTTTTAGTTGTTTAGTTCTGTATGATGGGGATGTTTTGTATTTTGAACTTTTTATACTGTTGTGAGATGCCTGGAGTCGCCTCGTCGAGGGAGGCGGCAATACAAATAAAGTAAATAAAAAAATAAAAACAATCAAGATGATCACTATTTACAATGTCCAGAATTCACCACTCATTTTCCAAATCATCTTATTTTCCCCAAACACTCAATGTTTCAGGTGCTGGTTTACTCCCTTTATTATACTTCAATACATACACCAAAAAGGTTTCCAAATGTCCCAAAATTTATTTTCTTTCATTTTTCCTTTTTTCAAATTCAATTCACAAGTTTGTCATACAAAGCTGTTCCCAAAATTTCTTTGTACCAATTATCTACTACTAAATTCATATTACTTTTTCCAATTGTTTGCAATCTCTTGCCTTGCTACCATTAAAATTAATAACAGATCTTTCTTACATTATTGTACCTTTATTTTTGCATTGATGGTATTATATTTATTATGCTCTATTATACTTATCTTTATTGTATTTCTTATATGTTCTGTATTTGAGTGATATTATGTTGTAAGCCACTTTGAGTTGGATAAGTAAAGCAGTAAATATTATTATTATTATTATTATTATTATTATTATTATTATTATTATTATTATTATTATTATTATTATTATTATTATTATTATTATTATTATTATTATTATTATTATTATTATTAATAATAATAATAATAATAATAATAATAATAATAATAATAATAATAATAATAATAATAATAATAATAATAATAATAATAATAATAATAGTTGTTGTTGTTGTTGTTGTTGTTGTTGTTGTTGTTGTTGTTGTTGTTGTTGTTGTTGTATCTAGATTCTTATCTTCTAAGTCCGTTAATAATGCTGTTTTTGCACCTAATTTAATCACAGTACCCATAATATTTTTAATCTCTTTTCAAATCTTACTTTCTCACCACTAGTCCTTAAGCCAGAAAGCCCACTCTTGTTTGAAGTGAGGTCTACTCCACTGGGCAATCCACTCCAGTGAAACCCATGCTCCAAGGCCAATGTTTTGGCCCCATGCACAATTGGCAGCATACCATTCCACCCAAAAGATGAAACTGTGTCCATAATTCTGGATGCTCAAATGATGATCAGGTAACAAAGAGTATAAAAAAACCAAACAACAAAGAATGCCAGAAGGGGCTGAACACAAACTTATCTGAGGTCCAACAGCCTATCTTTTAATATTTTTCACTGAATATCCCAGCAGTAGAAGCCACCCCAATATGAAATCAATGCATTGTCTTATCTCCAAACAGTATTGCTGCCTGAGACACAGAATTATAGTTGGTATCGGAACTGGAAAACCCCAGTTTTTGACATCACTGAACCTACTGCTGTGCCTTGTCTAGGGAATGTCCATTGTGGGTATGGTGCCTTCCAGACTGATAGTGTGTTGCTAGTATCTGATGCTACAGCTGCCCACTGGGTGTATGCCATAGGTTGCCAAAACCAGGAGGCCTGTGTGGCTAGCAGTCAGTCTCACTTGCATCTACACCAATGCCCTGGATGTGTTTGTGACTGAGCACTCACCTGTCCCAAGGAAACCAGGACCAATTGACATTCACAGACAGGAAAGAGCTCTACCCTTCATCCAGGCTGAACTGCTGACAAATGGGAAGCTGTGCTTCCAGCAAGCCAGCTCCTGTTTGCACCTCAAAAAGAGGCAGTTGGGAGGGAGGAGGCCACTTAAATAGGATTTTGATTCCTTACTACCCTCTTGTCATATGACCTGACTTCCAAACTTGGGGTAAGCAAAGAGCCACTGCTCAATTACTCCATGTTGCAAGGAGGCTTGCCTTAAACATACTATTACAATTTAGGTCATTTTCCTGTTTTCCAAAGGGGTGATATTTATTTGATTCAATAATGACATTATTCCAATTGTTCTGAGAACAGTAAATCATAATAGCTGATGGCCAAAGTGAGTTCATAAAAATAAAATCAAAATTAGTAACAGTTTTCTTCTACTAAGAATTGCATCTTTGCAGCTTTTTCTTTCTTTTAAAGAGAAGACTAGCTGTCATTTTGCTCCTCTTGTCCTTTCCCAAATGATTGACTGGCAGCATAATTCTCTGTATCTTCACAGTTTCCTTTGATTGCTATGATCAGATGTTGAAAAGAATAAAATACACATATTTATACACAAAATCTATAGCTCATCTAAGATGGGAGAATGAAAAATTGCATTACAATGATGTTATCCATACTTTTCAGATCAAGCATCCTTCAGGGTTCAATTTGTTTGTTTGTTTGTCTAAAACAATAAATCATTTTATAACATTCCTTGCCTTGCTAAACATAAATGAAGGAAAACAAATGGCTTTGAATTGCAAATGTGAAATATAAATGAAAAAACATTGCTCATCAGAAACAATAGCATGTAAATCAGGCTTTATGTTACAATGATATTTGATACCATGTGACAAGCCAATGTTCATTTTGATGAGCCATACTAGTTGTGCCATAGTTCTTTTTTCGTGGGTCACACTAAAGTTTGTTAATTTGGTGTTTATGAAGATACAAACTCAGTGCTGTACTGATGACTGGTGTTCTTTTGACACCTACTTAGTCATTACTTATCTGTTTCTCCGCAACATGATTAGAGAGGAGTGATTAGCCTTAAGGTTCAGTACCCAGGACTAACCTCCACTCCTATTATCTCTTTCTTCACATGGAGAATATCAAGAGGAAAAGTGCTCATGTAGGCTCTATACCAGTGTTTCCCAACCCTTGGTTTTCTGAGTTCAATTCCCAGAAGCCTGAGTCAATTTCCCAAAGCACTGATCAGCCAATGTACTGATTTAGGCTTCTGGGAATTGAAGTCACCCTGTGGGGCATAGGCCCATATTGGGAACCACTGCTCTATACCAATGACAGCTGGTATCCATTGTGGTTTGTGGGCTGGAAGGTCATAGCACAGGTAGAATCACCCAAGAGTGACAGACAGTGTTGAAGTGGAAAGTGGGTATTTGTGCAAATAGATGTACACACAAACCTTCAGGTAAGAAAACAAGCAAGCATTCACAAATATAGCAAGAGAGGGACACAAACAATGCTCTGGCAATCTGGAAGGAGAGTGTCAGAAGTTGGGTGGCCCAGTCTGGTCCAGTCAGGCCTGTGACAGGTGGGACAGTGCCCTTTTTGACTAAATAGACCAGCTACTATAGTTCTGCAAGCCAGCAAAAACACTGGAAAACTAAGATTCGTGTTCACAAACAAAGCCAACACATGAGGAGGACCTTCTCCTCTTCAAGCACTGTTGTGTATTAAGAGTATTTATGCATTGGGCGCCTTGCAAAATAGGTGCCAATTTGGCTGCAGCCAATTCACTATTTTTTTCCGCCTCTACGGAAGTCTTGGGTAAATGTAACAACTGTGTTCTGTATAAAAGCTTTTGCCATTGCACCTGCTCTCTGTTCTTTGCTTCTTCTAATAAACCATGTTGTTGATTGAGCCAGCTCTGTCCGAGTAATCCTTCCTGGGTTCAGACACAACAAGCACATTAGTTTCCACTTCAAGAAAGCAGCAGTGGAGAGGAAAGGGCTACTAAGTCCTCTTGAAGCATTTTGAGAAGAACCAGGTAGGTTGTGCTTGACTAAATCTACAGAAAAGGAGAAATAAATGTCAGCAAAGTGGTTCAGGATCATGGCTGCTCTTGGAGCAGCTGCTGGATGTCTTGTGCTCATTTGCTGCCTACTCTCACCTCAGCAACAAGTGTCCCTAATATATAGCTGACAAGTATCCCTTATCAGCCGGGAAAACCCCTTATTTTACTCTCTTTCCTGCTGTTGCCCCTTATTTATTTATTATTTATTTATTTATTGTTTAAATTTATATCCCGCTCCACTCAACCCACGGCCGACTCAGAGCGGCTAACAACATATTAAGATACATACTGTTACAATAAAATGATGCAAAAACACAATAATTGATCAGTACAATTACAGAAAAACAATAATAACAATAATACAATATCAACCCTCCAACCCTCCAATAGCAAGCATCAAGACAAAAGGGAAGAGAAAAAAAATAGATTGCAATGCCCTATTGCTACCATTAGAGGGCAGCACAGGATAAGCATAGCTGTCAAGTATCCCGTATTTGCCAGGAACTTTCCCTTATTTCCAAATCCAAAACTTGACAGGTATGCCCTGATAAGCAAGACTGAAGTAGTGGTAAGAATTAGGCAGAAAACAAAAAAGAAACACTGGCAGAAGACAGGAAAACATTGGGGAAAATGAGTTTCTGGAATTTTTAACAACATCCCATGACCAGACATAAATAATGCTGACATTTATAAGGGAAGCAAGGGAACCCAAAGCTGTGATCAAACTGAAACAGGCCTTTCCAAAGCATCAAATATTCTTTCAACTCATATGGGGATTAGCACTACATTCATTTCCAGAAGGTAGAGAGAACTAGAGGGTTTCTTTTCTTTTCTTTTGAGACTGCAACTCTGTTGGGTCCAAAGCCTAATTCAGGTTCAAAAGACAAACCGTGCCAAAGCGGAAGAGCGGACGCACACCATTTCTAAAGGCACAAAATTCAAATAGATGTTAAAGTGGGAAATGTTGAACTTTGCTTGTCCTCTGGAAGCCCACTTAAATGAATCTTGTTTTGTAATGGTCAAATCATTGTATATATAGAGGCCGCCCCTGTACATAGTCCCCAGTCCGAGATATGAGCTGAATAAAGAATCACTGAGTTTAACCCGATCCTACTGGTTAGAGTACTTATTGCGCTGCACTCAACAAGCTCTCAATCCAAATGACTGAGCATCTATGCATATGACATTTGTACCATCACTTGGAATTTGAGTGGGGTAGATCACCATACCATTTGGAGTAAGATTTAACAGCTATATAGAAGATGGGAGAGAAGGAAAGAAATTGACAGGAGCTCTTCTTGTATGCTGAACTGTGGCTGATGGTGCTCAATGAGGACACCTATCTTTTTTTACAGCTCTTTGTTTCCCACATTATATTGCTTTTTTCCACTATTCAGACATAATGAGATACAGTGATATCTCATACAATGTCCAAATTTGATTCCACAAGTTTGGACTTTATATGGATTTGGGCTTTGTATGAGGCATGCAAAGTCCTAGCTGCAATGCCTCATACAACATCCAAATCCTTGCTGTGATGCCTCGTACAACGTTGTTTCCATAGAGGTACATTGTACTGTAACAGCACAGACTTCAGGGCAAAGTCAAGGAAACAGACAGGAAACTGACAGAACTTTAAGAAATCATTGTTTAAAGGCTAAATACATTACAAAAACCTGTCAAACAACCCTCAGAATATTTGAATTCAAATAGAAGTGGGTGGTCTAAAAATCAGCTCAAGGTTAATCAGTTTTGACTTTTTAAACAAATAATGAAGACTAAATTGATGTGGATGCCATTTGCATACCAGCATGAACATTCAGAACATTATGGAAGGTGGCAAAAACCCCTCCTGAAGGAGCAGAGATGAGATGATGGGGTTCCTTCCAGTCCAAGGGTATAACAGTTACTGAATGTGTCATATGGCTAAAGATAACCCCAAAATGTGAAGACATCCAGATTTTTTGGGTTCTTTTCCACTCATTAGAGAAATCTATGTGCAGATGGAGCCATTTACTCATTGGCTGTTCTTACTGGGTTATGTTAAATTAATCAGATTATTTAAATTGTTAGCTCTGAATCTAAGCACTCCTTTTATTTAGGTCACCATGAAAGATTTTAAACATGACCATGAAAACAACAATACCGCATATAAATTAAAATGCCAACTACACATTTTTAAATAATGTTCATATTTAGAAATCAACCAAGGTAATAAAATAAAATGGATATGCTGTGTTTGGTTTTAATCTTCAGCAAATTGGGATGTATATGCATATTATTTTCTTTTAGACTCCATAAAAATATAGATCACAATATTTTTTGTTTATCTCTAATCTATCCATAATGAATATGCAATATCTAATAGAAGTTTTATAACTATGGAGACACTCGGCAGGTAAGCAGGCTAGATTACAGGTAGATGTTGCATCTCTTAGTCATGATGAGTTATGATTGGGCCAGCCATATTTGTTCCCACATCATATTTTCCCATTTAGTGGTGGATGGGGCCTCATTATCAGCCACTTTGTTAGGGAATGAAAGCACGGCGCCAAAATGGCCACCGCGCTCTTTGCGGGCCCCCCCCCACCTGGACTCAGACATCCGGGTGAGTTAGGGGGCGTGGCCACCCCTCTATAAAAGGGGTGGCCACGAGGCAGCCAAGCTGCCATTTTAAAAGAGCGACGGAGAGGAGAAGTTTTCTCCGTCGCTGTTTGTTTCCCCCTTGGTCCTTCCCGGCTGGGAAGGAAGGATTTCGCACGGAGCCTTGGCTTGCTGGCTCCTCTGTGCCTTTTTGTGCTCTTCGATCCCTGGAAAGGGATCCTGCTCCTTCCGATATGCCTCCCAAGCGGAGGGCCTCGGCGACGGAGCCGCGGCCCACGGGGAGGACTTTTCGCCCTGCGCAACGTGGGGGCCAGCCCTCGGGTCGCAGGACCAGGGCTGCGCCCATGCGCCAAGGCTCTACCCCCACCGATACTGGTGGGGCGATGCAGGCTGCTTGTCCCTCGGCCGGTCAGCCTTCGGCTGGCCCTTCTGGGGCTTTGGCCCTCGGCCCGCAGATACCGGCCATGGGCCCGGGCAGCAGGGGTGGGTCCGGTGCTGGGGCGCAGCACGTTCCACCTCCGGCCCCTCATGGGCCAGAGTTTTGGGCATGGCCCTATGCAGGTCCGGGCTCTCATACCGGGGTTCCTGGTCCAATGCCTGGTGGTCAACTAGTAAAAAAACCGTTTGAAATGGAACCTTGGCTGAAAAGAGGAGCAAAACCGTTGTGGTTGCATAAAGGTCTTTATAAGTATGAATATATCCAGAAACGTAATAACTTAAAAAATTCCTCTATGGGTAAAGACAAAAATTGTTGCTTATCACTGATAAATAGATAATGAGCCAAGATGAACAAAAATTAGCTGTACAAGCATGGAACTTCACTGAAATAGCGATGTTGTTCTCTAAGTCAATACTAGTTAGTGCGACTTTTCGAATGAGAAATATCTTCTTCAAGGAGATCTATACATAGAGATTACATATAAACAAAATGATTAACATGGCTGAATATAAAAAAAAACTTAAGCACTCATAAGTATACATATAAAATGAGAGTGCATGCTTACCAACGTATAAAGCTGATTTCTTAAACCCGCGTCCTGCCTCCGGTCAAACTGTTAGGTGCATATGGACGTTAAAGGTGTGTGCGAAACAGCTACCTTTATTACAGTTGAAAACTGACACACGTGTAGCTAATAGCTAGATTAGTTCTGACCCAGGTGTTGAGGATAATACTCCTACAGGAACGCTGCCAAGTCGAGCTCCTGGTTTAACCCATTAGGATACATTGTGTCGAAAAAGTGAATGAAAAATGCTTCCCTTTGTCTCAATTTTTTGTTAATGTCACATCTTTCGAATGGTTTTGGTCTTACAGTCTCCAATACCGCAAAACGGAAGTCCCTGTCCGTATGGCGCTTTTCAATATAATGAGAGACCAAAGGGGCTTCTGTGACCTGATGTCTGATTTTGGACCTGTGTTCCGAAATCCGCTGTCTGAGGGGTCTGCTGGTAAGACCCACATAACGCTTCTGACAGGGGCATTCCCACATGTAAATGGCACATTTGCTAGCACAACTTGAGAGGGATTGCAAGGTAAATGATAAACCCTTATTGGGAACATCAATTTCCTTAGTTTCCCAAGAAAATTGGCAAACTATACACGAGTGGCATTTGTAATGTCCTGTGGGGAGCAATTTATCAGAAGGTTTATGTCTGGCAGTATGATCTGATCGTACTAGCATATTACTGATAGATCGTGCTCTCCTGAAACCTATCAATGGTCTGTCCTTACAACCTGGAATGTCCTGAACCAAATGCCAATGTTTATAAATAATATTCTTGACTCGGTTGGCCACTGGTGAATATTCAAAGGAGCACCTAATTAAATTGCCGTCACCTCGCTGTTTCCTGTCAAACAAGCGCTTTCTGGGAGTATCCCTAACTCGTTGGAGTGCCGAATTAATGATATGCATTGGGTAACCTCTATTGTTAAGTTTAGATAGGATTTCTGAAGCAGATTTATGAAAGTCCGCGGGTGCAGAAGAGTTTCTTTTGGCGCGAGAAAAAAGCCCAAAAGGGATGTTATTCCTGACAAAGGCTGGATGATGAGAGGAATATGCTAAATATGGATTTCTGTCCGTGGGTTTCCTGTACAATTTAACCGCCACCTTCCTAGACCCTGAAATATAAACCTCAACATCCAAAAATGGAATGGAGGAAATGTGGTGATGGGGGGTAAAGCGTAAATTATTGTCAATGGAATTAATCCATTGTACAAATTGGTCAACAATATCATGAGAGTCGAGAATAAAAAATAGGTCGTCAATAAATCTGCCATAATATATGATGTGACTAAAATAGGGGTTGGAGGAATGATGGATATGAAGACTTTCAAAGTTGTTCAAGTACATGTTGGCGACGGAGGGGGCCAGTGGGGACCCCATGGCCACGCCCCTTATCTGTAAGTAGAACGATTTGTCAAATCTGAAATAATTGTGTTCAAAGATGATGTCTAATAAATCCATTAAAAAATGTGTTGGTGGAATGGGAGATGCTCTAGAATCCAACTTATCCTGGACAATAGTCCTAGCCTCCTCAAGGGGTATGTTGGTGTAAAGCGCTTCCACATCAAGTGTGAGGAGCACCCCCGTCGGGGAGACCTCCAAGCCCTCTACCTGTGAAATAAAATGTGAGGTGTCTTTAATGAATGAAGGAGTTTGTCTGGCGTATGGATTAATGAAAGAATCCAAATACTTAGCAATGGGTTCGAGGGCGGAGTTTACTCCGGAGATAATTGGCCTGGTGGGGGTGGGCATGCCCTGAATTCTGGGCTTGTGAATTTTAGGGATCAGGTGAAAAATGGGAGTTCTGGGGTATTCGTTGTACAAAAACCTAGCGATATTTTGTGTAATATAGCCCAGAGAAATGCCCTCAAATATAACCGTTTTAATGATGTTCAAAACGTGATGAGTGGGATCGTGTTTGATGTTTAAGTTGGATGACTCATCGCCCAGTTTTCTAGTTGCCTCCGCCGTGTAATCTGAGGTATCTAATACCACTATTCCTCCCCCCTTATCTGCCTGTTTTATAACAATGGAAGAATCGTGTGCTAACTCATTTAAGGTGGCATGGTCTTGTTTAGATAAATTATGCCAACCTTTGAAATGGCTCTTCTCAATGTGCAACAAATCCCGCAGTACCTGTTTATGAAAAACCTCAATGGCAGGGTCGTCTACTGGTGGATTAAACTGAGACTTAGGTTTAAACATGTCCCTAGACTGTGAGTCTAACCCCCTTAAAAAAACCTTCAATTTAAGCAATCTAATGAGTTTAAACACGTCAACCCGAGTGTTAAAGGAACAATAATGGGGAGTGGGAACAAAAGTAAGACCCAGTGAAAGAAGACGTACCTCATTGAAGGACAAAGGTCTCGAAGACAAATTGAAAACTATGTTTTCCTGCCCCCCCGCAGAGTCCTTCTTTTCCCTAAAAAAGAATTAGAACGTTGCTGCAAGCCTTGTCGATTCCTGGTTCTGAAATCATAAGTCTTTTGTTGGGACTCATCACAGGAGGTAGATGGGGCATCGGAATCCGAAGTCTCAAAGTCCGAAGAGGAAGTTTGGTCTTTCCAAGTAACGCGCTTGGGACGAGAAGATCCTTGCTGAAAGCTCCACCTGTAAACTCTATCGGAGGAATAGTCCTGGGTATCCCTAAAAACCTTTTTCTTCTTGAATTGTACAAGGGAATCCCGGAACTGGTGAATCTTATTGTTGAGTTCCTCTACTGATTTATCAAACGTGGATTGATCTATTTGCGATTGGAGGGTAGTAGAAAGCTTTAGAATATCCTCCTGAACCACCTCCAAATCTTTATGTGATTGTTCAATAATGAGTAAAATAAGGTCGAAGGAGCAACGGTCTAGAATGGCAGCCCATTTATCCGTGAATTCCTTATTTTGTCTAAATAGGGTAGGACCCTTATTAATTCTTAGTCCTCGAGGTATCCTGGAGAGACGATGATAATCAGCCAAAAATGACGCGTGCATTTGGAATCTAACCTGTTTCTTTTTAAGAGTCTCTAGTGTGGCGAAATCGCTATTCTGTGTTTCCATGTCCATATTTAATGACAAGTTTTTTTCTAAGATTTGTTCTCTCTGTAAATCTGTATATGCAAAGCCTCTGTCATAAACCACAATGACGATAACACGAGAAGAGAGGGGCGCAAACGGTGAAGAGCTCAACTAGTAAAAAAACCGTTTGAAAAGGAACCTTGGCTGAAAAGAGGAGCAGAACCGTCGTGGTTGCATAAAGGTCTTTATAAGTATGAATATATCCAGAAACGTAATAACTTAAAAAATTCCTCTATGGGTAAAGACAAAAATTGTTGCTTATCACTGATAAATAGATAATGAGCCAAGATGAACAAAAATTAGCTGTACAAGCATGGAACTTCACTGAAATAGCGATGTTGTTCTCTAAATCGATACTAGTTAGTGCAACTTTTCGAATGAGAAATATCTTCTTCAAGGAGATCTATACATAGAGATTACATATAAACAAAATGATTAACATGGCTGAATATAAAAAAAACTTAAGCACTCATAAGTATACATATAAAATGAGAGTGCATGCTTACCAACGTATAAAGCTGATTTCTTAAACCCGCGTCCTGCTTCCGCTCAAACTGTTAGGTGCATATGGACGTTAAAGGTGTATGCGAAACAGCTACCTTTATTACAGTTGAAAACTGACACATGTGTAGTTAATAGCTAGATTAGTTCTGACCCAGGTGTTGAGGATAATACTCCTACAGGAACGCTGCCAAGTCGAGCTCCTGGTTTAACCCATTAGGATACATTGTGTCAAAAAAGTGAATGAAAAATGCTTCCCTTTGTCTCAATTTTTTGTTAATGTCACATCTTTCGAATGGTTTTGGTCTTACAGTCTCCAATACCACAAAACGGAAGTCCCTGTCTGTATGGCGCTTTTCAATATAATGAGAGACCAAAGGGGCTTCTGTGACCTGATGTCTGATTTTGGACCTGTGTTCCGAAATCCGCTGTCTGAGGGGTCTGCTGGTAAGACCCACATAACGCTTCTGACAGGGGCATTCCCACATGTAAATGACACATTTGCTAGCACAACTTGAGAGGGATTGCAAGGTAAATGATAAACCCTTATTGGGAACATCAATTTCCTTAGTTTCCCAAGAAAATTGGCAAACTATACACGAGTGGCATTTGTAATGTCCTGTGGGGAGCAATTTATCAGAAGGTTTATGTCTGGCAGTATGATCTGATCGTACTAGCATATTACTGATAGATCGCGCTCTTCTGAAACCTATCAATGGTCTGTCCTTACAACCTGGAATGTCCTGAACCAGATGCCAATGTTTATAAATAATATTCTTCACTCGGTTGGCCACTGGTGAATATTCAAAGGAGCACCTAATTAAATTGCCCCCCACCTCGCTGTTTCCTGTCAAACAAGCGCTCTCTGGGAGTATCCCTAACTCATTGGAGTGCCGAATTAATGATATGCATTGGGTAACGTCTATTGTTAAGAGGTTAACACCCGACCCACATTATACTGGGGGATCTGTGGCAGTCGATGCATTGCTAACGCGTTTAGCTGTGCTCGAGGCATCCTTAGGGATGGCACACAACCCCGTGCCTGGTGGCCCTTCATTTGCTGCGGGCGCACCTTTGGGTCCTCCGCCTACCTCAATGGCCACCACACTGCAGCAAGTGGCTAGCCGGGTTGAGCTGCTGGAGACGCTCCGGCCTACCCCGGCCGGTGTCTCGCAGCTCCCTGTTCGGCCAGAGCTACAGCAGGAGAGTGGTCAGGTGCGTCCCCAGAGCTCGATTCTGGTCGCGAGCTCCGACGCCCACCGTAGGCCGGAACCCCAAGTAGGGGCGGCTCACGGGGTGCAACGAGTGAGTATCAGGTTCAAGTTAATGCACCCACACCACAGTCCACTTCCGATGGTGGGGTTCAGTGGCCATGGCCTCGTAATGTCGAGGCGAGTGGGCATCAGTTGCCACCTTATCCCAGTGCCCCTTGGTTCCACACTGGTGCAACGTTGGGGGTGGGGGTTTCCGCCCCCGGGCCAGTGCTGGGCATCGCAGGGACTGTCCAGGTTCCGCTGCGTATGCCCCGGGTACCTAATGTGCCGGTGACGGCTTTGCCGACGGCTGATTATTCGTTGCCCCTTGGTGATCATTTGTCCCAGGTCACGAGGGAAAAGATTTGGCGGGGTGAGTACGTGGATATATTCTCCCTATTGAACCGTGAGCCCACTAAGGAGGAGAGAGAGGGACAGGATGACAAAGACAAAGAGCTGTCGCGCCGCCGTAAGCCACCACGCACCTGGGCCAACTGGTTGCCCACATATCTTATTTATATGGCGGTGTATCTCAGGGCCCGGCCAGACCTGGCCATTCCTATGGTCCAATATTTGGACAATATTTACAGGGCGATGGTGGATTTTCCTGGCCCATCGTGGTTGGCTTACGATGAGGAATTCAGAATGAGGGTGCCATTGCACCCAGAGATGAGATGGGATGAGCCTTGTCAGAAATTGTGGCTATTCTACATGACCCACACGCGTCTGGCGCCAGGGGATAGGTACCATTGTGGCCATGCCGTTCAGCGAGCTGCTCCAACGCAGGCTTCCCGCCAGCTGGCGGGGCAGGGGGTTCCAGCCCGCTTGCTGTGTTGGAGCTTCTCGGCCAGCGGTGTGTGCAATAAGCGGCAGTGCCGATACAAACATGAGTGTCCCTCTTGCGCTGGCCCCCAGGCCGCCGCCGCGTGTCCGCGGGCCGGTGGGTCACGGGGCAGAGGTAGAGGTGGACAGGGAGCGGGCAGAGCGGCTGCTGAGGGAGCTAGCCAGGCAAAAGGCCCCCTCCCCGGTTAATGTGTATATGTTGGAGCGATGGCTCTCAACTTATCCACGGAGAGAGGATGCGAAGTACCTCCTTGAGGGTTTCCAGTGGGGCTTTCGAATCCCCTTCAAAGGAGTGCGGGGACCCCAAGATGCACCCAATTTACTGTCCCTGAAGGGTAGAGAGGAGGTGGCTGCCCTGAGTATTGCCAAGGAGGTTGGGGCCAAGAGGGTGGCAGGTCCCTTTTCTGTGCCACCCTTTCCCAACCTGAAGGTCTCCCCTCTGGGGTTGGTACCCAAGAAGGCCCCGGGGGAATTTCGTTTAATCCACCATTTATCGTACCCGGCGGGTTATTCTGTCAATGATGCTATCCCTGATGACCTTTGTTCGGTCAGGTATATGTCCTTTGACCAAGCCCTATGGATGGTGCGCTCTTGTGGTCCGGGTGCCCTTCTGGCAAAATGTGACATCAAATCGGCATTCCGATTGTTGCCAGTGCACCCTGAGGACTTTGAGCTATTGGGTTTTAGATTCCAAGGGAAGTTCTATGTAGATAAGGCCATGCCTTATGGCTGCTCTATCTCCTGTTCAGCATTTGAACGTTTTAGCACCTTCCTTCAGTGGGCGTGTGTTCGCAGGTCCGGGTCTCGGTCTGTAGCCCATTACCTTGATGACTTTTTGTTCGGGGGTGAACGGGGCTTGGACACATGCACGTGTCTCCTCACCACATTTCAGACGCTAATGCAGGAACTGGGTGTCCCTTTAGCGCCCTAAAAGACAGAGGGCCCATCCACTACCCTCACATTTCTGGGTATCGAAATTGACACGGTCACACAGGCATCCCGGTTACCCATTGACAAGGTTACCCGGATCTCTGCGATGATTTTGGCCTTGCTGGCCAAACGTAAGGTGTCACTTAGGGAGCTCCAGGTACTGCATGGCCATCTTAACTTTGCCTGCAGGGTGGTTACGCCTGGCAGGGCATTTGCTCGGCGCCTGTGCGATGCCATGTCTGGCCTGACAAGGCGTCATTATAGGGTCCGACTAACCAGGGGCATGCAGGCTGACCTTTTGGTTTGGCTCTCATTCCTGCGGGACTTCAACGGGGTATCCTTTTGGAGGTCCGACCTTTTAGTTTCACCTAGGTTTCAAGTGCAGTCGGATGCCTCCGGCTCCCTGGGTTATGGGATTTACTTTCAGGTGAGGTGGGCTTATGGCCAATGGCCTCCAGAATGGCGGGGCACGGATCACCTCCGCAATCTTACATTCCTTGAGTTTTTTCCAATCCTGGGAGCTTTGATGCTATGGGGCAAGGAGTGGGCCGACTCAGTGGTCCATTTTTGGTGTGACAATGCTGCAGTAGTGCACATTGTCAATGCTCAGACATCTAAATCACCCAGGGTGATGGCTTTAGTTCGCCAATTCGTGTTACGTAGCCTACGCCTCAACGTGCTTTTCAGGGCCAGACATGTACCAGGCATTGATAATGATATTGCTGATGCTTTATCCCGCCTGCAGATCCCCCGGTTCCGCGCCTTGGCTCCGGACGCAGAGGAATTCCCCTTGCCACTTCTGGCCGAGATTTGGACATTTGGCAAGGAGAGGTGAACCAGGCGATTGGCATGTTCTTGGCGCCCCGCACGCGTA
The DNA here is from genome assembly GCA_035047305.1 of Bradypodion pumilum. Lineage (NCBI taxonomy): Eukaryota > Metazoa > Chordata > Lepidosauria > Squamata > Chamaeleonidae > Bradypodion > Bradypodion pumilum. Next base: position 431,963,681 of record JAWDJD010000001.1, read on the forward strand.
AGGCGTATTATCATGCTTTCGTTCAATTTAATAGCTTCCGTGTGCAACTTCAGTTGCCAGAGGTGTGGCCCATTCCAGTGGAACAGGTTTTACAATTCATGGTTCATTTACACAGTCAGGGCCTCGCTCCCCGCACTATAGCATCAAGGCTGTCAGCATTGGCATTTATTGCCAAGGTGGGGGTTTTTGCTGACAGCATGAACGATTTTCGCATAAGGCATGTTTTGGATGGGTGGACATGGGAACGTGGCCGCCGCCCGGACACTCGACACCCAATTTCCCCAGGGGTGCTCACACACCTTGCACGAGGCTGGCCTAAGCTATGTTTTGACAGGTATGAGGCAGCTCTTTTTCATGCGGCTACCACAGTGGCCTTCTTTGGAGCGCTCCGCATCAGTGAGTGGGTGCCAGAGTTGGTACCATCTGTGTAAGGCGGATGTGTCTCGTAGAGCACTGGAACTCGACGATGTCTCTGTCACACATGAGTGGGCTCAAGTGGGGATACGGTCCTCACAGGTTGTTCAGCACGGCGTAGGCAGTGGAGTCAGACTGCTACGGAGTTTTATCGGAGACATCTGTCCGGTTGGTGCCCTACATGAATTTTCGACAGTGCCTGCTGCGCGCCCCAGCCTGTTTTTCTGCCACCAGGATAGGTCTACCCTTGCCGAAGTAATGTTACTGAGGGTGACCGGTGCCGCGCTTCGCGGTGTGGGGGCCCATTTTGGCACCCATTTATTAGGATAGGCGTCGCGTTGCTTGCGGCTACGTTTGGAGTACTCGGAGGCGGACATGCGTGTACGCGCAATTTCTTATGTGTACGTGCCCTCACTGTATGAGTACCTAGTTATGTCCTTAACCTTTTCTCCTCTTTTGCAGATCCTGTGTGCCTCTACACACCGGTGGCCGTGGGGCTGGTGGGCCGCAGCTATGTACACTGGGCAGCAGTATATGCTGCGGCGACAGAGAGTGGACCCCGACTTGGGCTGTGTGCATCCACACGTATGCGATGGTATGGTATGCACAAGGGGGTGGGAACTGTTGTCATTCCTGATGTCCGTCGGGGATGCTGGACCGCCCAATGTTCTTAATAGGCACCTCGGCGGCAATGCTCTTATACGGATCACTGCTGTTACTAAACTGTCGAGGGGCTGCGACCTGGCATTTTATATCACGTATGGCTTACACACGGTTGCTATGGTCTAACATCGTGCCGAGACACAAATTTAGGGGAGACGTGGATCTCCGTGGTTCGGACTGTTCCGGCAGTCCATGGACAGGGCTGTTGCTCAGTCCCTTGCTGAGCATGGCTGGGAGACAGCCATTGGACACCTGAGGATAGGCTTACGAAAATTTTGCCGGTAGGCAGGGAAAGGGGTCCACCTGTCGGCTGGAGGTATGTACCTCGTCTGGGTGTGGTGCAAGCAGGCCTGGCGACCGAGCTGATGGTCTTTGGGGGGGCGGTGAGTCATCATGGACGCCTCCCCGTGTGGCGGGTAGCACTGGTAAGGTAAATATTTATGACCCATAGGTATCCGGCAGGTTCGCAATTGACTGGCCAACACTTAGACAGGTACAGGTGTAATAACGTTGACTGGTCAACGACGAACCAGGCAAGGGGTGATGGCAGGAGCTTGTCAGCATGCATCACCCGTGATTTGACGGATACACGTCAGAGGGTGGGGTCAGTAGATAGTTTATTGACTACAGTCAACAATTTGTTTGTGTCAACAAACAAATTGATACAAAATGGATACATTGTAGCCAATTGTCGTTGGCAATTTTGGGAGGAACCTTACCAGTGTTACTGCGGCCTGCTTGCCTTAAGAATTATAATTGGATGAGTACCAATTGAAAGTTATAATTCGGACTAGGGCATTATTCAATAAAAGTGGCCCAATGCCTTTATCCATATACCGGTGTCTGAGTCTTTCTTTGGGGGGTGCGCCTGCAATGAAAGTGCGGTGCCAAAATGGCAGCCGCGCTCTTTGCAGGCCCCCCACCCGGACTCAGACATCTGGGTGAGTTAGGGGGCGTGGCCACCCGTCTATAAAAAGGGGTGGCCATGAGGCAGCCGAGCTGCCATTTTAAAAGAGTGATGGAGAGGAGAAGTTTTCCCTCCACCCCCTCCCTAGTGAACAGTGTGATATTTTGGTCGCTTCGGGGCCGGGTGGGAATTTTTGGTTGGAACCCACAATTGGCCCTTGGGTTCTGGCTTTTTTGGCCATCCCACACTGTTGCTGAGGTTTGATATAGGGGTTTTTCTTGTTCTTGAGTTTGGTCACTTAGGCGGGTAGCACTGGTAAGGTAAATATTTATGATCCAGAGGTATCCGGCAGGTTCGCAATTGACTGGCCAACACTTAGACAGGTACAGGTGTAATAACGTTGACCGGTCAACGACGAACCAGGCAAGGGGTGATGGCAGGAGCTTGTCAGCAAGCATCACCCCGTGATTTGATGGATACACGTCAGAGGGTGGGGTCAGTAGATAGTTTATTGACTACGGTCAACAATTTTTTTGTGTCAACAAACAAATTGATACAAAATGGATACATTGTAGCCAATTGCCGTTGGCAATTTTGGGAGGAACCTTACCAGTGTTACTGCGGCCTGCTTGCCTTAAGGATTATAATTGGATGAGTACCAATTGAAAGTTATAATTCGGACTAGGGCATTATTCAATAAAAGTGGCCCAATGCCTTTATCCATATATCGGTGTCTGAGTCTTTCTTTGGGGTGTGTGCCTGCAAAGCTAAATATATTGCCTTTTTTATCATGTCCCACTGCATTCCCTTAATCCAGGAATCATTTTAAATCCAAATAAACTTGGGCTGCAGAAAAAGATAGAGCACAGTTGTAAGGAAGTTGTAATACTCTTATTTCTGAATTTATTTCTCATTTATCTTTATAAGTGAGAAATAAATAATTGCCATTTTGCCATATTTTCACCCCACAAACAACCATAGCCTTCAACTTGGCAATCATATTCCGGGAGGCTCCTGGAGATAAGCTTGGCCAGTTTTATAGTGAAAGATCAACTGCAACTTTAGCAACACCTGGGAATGGCTTGGAGTGTTCTGTCAGATGCTCTTCCCACTCTGGTTATGTACTCTGTTCTTTGTTTGGTGCTTCTTGTGTCTGGTCTTATTACTAATATATGGTGGTTTGGGTACACCTAAAAGAATTACACATTTTTGACCATAATTTCTTCATCGCATTAAATTGGGGACAAGAAGGTTCTTCTGCTGTAGTACGAGATACACACTACCAGGCCCCACCTCAGGCCAAGGGATTAGATAAAGGTAAAGGTCGCCTTTGCTTGAAATCCATTTGTATCTGATTCTAGGGTTCAGTGTTCATCTCTGTTTATAGCCAAAGAGCAGTTCACAAGTGGCAGGCATGGAACACTGTTTACCTTCCCATCATAGTGGTACCTATTTATTTACTTGCAATTTCTGCTAGGTTGGCAAGAGACAGGAACTCACTCTCTTATGCAGTACTCAGGAATTGAACTCTGACCTTCCAGTCTTCAAGTTCAGCATCTTAACCACTTGAGCCACTGCAGATTAGAATTTAATAAATTGTGGCTAAAGTTTAACACCAAATTTGTTGTGACCTGTCTCTTTATTTTATAGGCTGGGGGGTAATGGATAATGTTCCATAAGTAGCATCTTGAAAATCCATGTAGACTGTCCATAAGCAGTTCCTATTTAGTCATCTGCAGAGGATGGCAGTTTTCAACATCCATTGTGCATCCTTCTTTTTCCATGCAGTTGGGAAGTGGGGAAAAAGAAGGCAGCCTTTTTCCTATAATGTTATCTGGAATCCTTATAGGCATACCACTATCTTCTTAATCACTCTCAACTACTATAAAATGATTTTGACTATCAATACAACAAGAAGAAAAGATGGCAATTTGTTATTAACAATTTAACCAATTGGGAAGAATAACTCAATAACAACAATGATTTAATCAACTGTTTGTTTTCAATGTAACATTCATCTTCCATAAAAGAAATCCCAATATGTCAAAATGAAACTTCTGTATGAATTTTTCAGAAACCTGTGAGTAGAAGTATACAAGTGCCTCCTACATTTTCCTGCAGAATTCACCTCTATGTTACATTATTTCATGTAGATTCTGAATGCACATGCTTTACAGTATTTGTTGCTATATTGGGTTAATTTTTTTTATATTGAGAGGGCTGGGGGATTGCTAAAATGAAATGAATGGTCACTAGGTTCATTGTTGCCAAACATTTCTATCCTCCTAGGAATAATCAGCATAATTGAGGGATTGTTGGGTATGCCAGAATTCAAAACAATATAATGAGAGATGATGGTCAGTTTATGAGAAGCATTAGCTATTTTGTTTCACTAACAGTTATGATGATTGTACAGTGAATGTCGGATGTAGTTGGTTGCACTGTCAATAAAAAAAAGAGTCCAAACTGTTCAGAAAATGATTGAAGCAGTTGATCAACTCTCTTCATTTTGTGATGGAAACTTTTGTCCTGACATTCAAATGCATTTTATGTTAAAAGAAGGTTGTTCATCGTTTAATCATCATGTTTTTATACTGTCTGATCTTCAATATTTCAGACATAGGGCTTTTCCAACTCAATAATGTTAGACCTCTTGGGGAAAGAAGAGGTGCCACATAGAAAATCAAATGAACTCGTTTGCTGCAGTTCCAGAGGGTAGGACCCTAGGCATTAGATTTAAATTACAGAAGCAGAGAATTTGAGTAGATATTAGAAAGAACTTGCCAACAGTGAGGGCTGATTGACAATGGAATTGACTGCCTTGGAGGATAGTGGATTCATTCATTCATTCATTCCATTTCTATTCCACCCATTTAACTTAAATGTCACTCTGGGTTGTGGACATAATGAATAAAACATATATAATATAAAACCTATAACCATCAAATATACTTATTGTATAGCACAAAATGACTCAAACATTGGCTGTTATAGATTAATCAATGGTGAAAGGAAAAAACAAACACCAAAACAGGATATTTGTGAATGCTTTCTTGAAAAATTCAGTCTTTGCCAACTTCTGAAACACAGCATGGGAAGTATTCAAACAGATTGGATGACCACCTGTCAGGGAAGCTTTAGATAAAAAATTACTGCTTTTTGAAAAGATATAGACTCGATGGCCCCACCAGTCCCTTTCAGCCCTAGTATTCTCAAATTCTGTTGTAACATGGATCAGATACAGAAAGAACATAGGATGAATTATATGTAAAACATGAAATTTCTCATTAATTCATAGTCCTAAAACTATGTGAACAGGACAATCAAATCATATGCATAAATGGCTGGACCTTTAAAATGGATGTGTGCAAAATTATCAGAAATAATTTATGAAGTTCTTCTCTCAAAAAGAACAGAATCAGATATTTTATTGTCCATGTATTTTCTCAAAAATGTCAGTTTCCTTTATGCCTGCTACAAATGTAATGGGAAATCATAATAGAGTGCCTGCCTGAGGTTTGTAGACTGCTATGGTTGGCTTATGCTATAAATGGGATTACTGCTTTTCCATAAAAAGATATCTGTATGTACAAGAGTGACTTTGAACAAATTCTGCCAAATGTCGACATAGGTCTCATCTGTAATGAACTAGAAACGTAAAGTCTAGTCAGTACTCAGCTTGATTGTGTTGCCACAGGCAATTCTCAAACTGAAATCCTAGCCGTTGAATATTCTTTTATTTTTATGTACTATGGGCACAAGGAGGGACATTATTTGGCACTGTCTGAAATGTCCCTCCTTTTCCCAATCTTCACCCTTTCAATCAAATCCACCTCCTTAATATTCTCCTGTCAAGACTTATCAGCACATTTCCTACTTTGGCTCCAAGGTCCAACTTATCTCAGTTGGCTAGGAGCCCAGCTCCCTAACAAGCTTTCATAAAATGCCAATCAGCACACAAGCATAAGGAGGGTGAGAAAACACCCACTAAAATGACACCACTGGAAAATGTAAGAGAAATGTTCTTCAGCAATGCAGGAAAATAAAGGTTGAATTCCCCATCAGAGCAGAGGTTCTAAGTAGTAAAGCAAATGAGTGAGGAAATGGCACAGTGCCATAAAACAGTGACCAGCACTGAACACCAAGAAGATCTCAGCTACTAGGCCATGTATAACCTTTTGCTATTAGTTTCACAAAGTATTTTAAAATGTGGGACCTAGATCTGAGAGACCATTTTGTAGATCCATTTATTCCTTGAGATCATCTTGAAAAACTCTCACCACCTTAAAAAAAAAAACCTTGTGGTTCCTATGGACAGCTTCACAGTGACTGAGAGCAAGTCATCTAATGTGTTGCCACTTGCTATGGTATATTCTTATAGAAGGAATAAAATGCTTCCTGCTATAAATTGACAAGCTCCAACAACCTCTAGTTTTAGTCTGTTTCTGGAAGACTGCCTGCACTTGCTCCATGTTCCTTGGTGGGCCTTACTTACTTCATTTATTTATTAAAAATACTACTCTGGTCAGTTTGCATAATAAACAATATAATACCAATATAAAAGTACCTGTCAAGCTTCTGGTGAGTGCAAATGCAGTTTGACTGGCTCAGGGTGGAAAGAAGGAAACAACAGACAGACCAAGTTGATCAGGCAGTTGTAGGAGCTAAAGTGGAAGAAATGGAGGTGGCAGGGACAGCTGGAAGTCAGAGGAAGAAGAGGAGTCAATGAAGACCATTGAGCCCAAAGAAGAGCAGACTTAGTGTAATACTATGGAGAAACTGGTTCCTGTGTGGAAGGGGTGGTGGACTATACCTACACTAGAGACCTCTGGATGGGCAACCTGCATCAAACATGTGAAGCAGGGAGAGGCAGAAGGTACTGGAAAGCCTTTCTGAAAAGTTTGATCTTAATGACCTTCCTAGATTCTTGGAGAGGGCCTTTTGAACATGTGAAGGTACAGTATTCCTGACCCTCAGAGCCATCACCAAGAAGACACAGTTCCATGTTGACATCTTCCAGGCCTCCCTCAGGGTGTGCACCCAGAGCCAAGATGCCTGAAATAACCAAGTTATTTCAATAAAGGAAATAATACCCTATAGTTTGCAAAACTTGAGGAGAAGGCTTAACAATAGGATAATTTGGAAATCATCACTTCATAGAGCTGTCAGTGTTGAAGTGATTTAATGACACATAACATCATGACACACTAGAGATTTTGGAGTTACGAATTACATGATCTCTAGAAGATGTATTGCTTACTTCAACAAGCTACAACCAAATATTTCCTCTTTATGAACATAGTAAAGTAAAATTTGCCTTTGACACCATTATCATCATGTGTTCCATTACACACCAGCCCTGTAGTGTGAAATTTTGTTCATTGGCAAAGAGAAAATATATTGCTTGAAAGAGGGAAGAGAGAAAGGGACATCTGGCTGTTAATATCAAAGCTCTGGTGAATAGTGAGAAATGCTGGCAGTGTATTAAGCAAATAAGAGGTAAATGTGAATTATAAGGCTATAATACCATGCATAGGTTTTGAAGATCTCACAATAAGAAAATATATATAGTCATTTAAGCCTCAGGTTAAATTAAAGCTGCGTAACTCTAAAGAAGACTTCCCAAAAGACATTAAATTTGCACATGATTCCCACTCAGTACTACAGTTGTAGCTTCCCACTGTTTGATTTCTTCTTATCTCACTTTTTACTGTCACACTCAAGTATCCCATCATAGAATAAGGGCTCTTTCACTCATTGACACATCTCTTGACAGCTTGTCACTTAATACATTACAGATGAAATGGTAAACTAGCTCAATAAAAGTATTAATCAGCTGAGTGCCACCTCTTTTGGATTGAATCCAGGATTCTGCTTACTAGAGTTACAATCATTCTAAAATAAAATACAGTATGAGGTTAAGATTTTATTGTTCCCTTCCCCATCTGCAGTGTCCCATCTATATCTCATGGTGTTCTGATGGGACAGATTACCTTCTTAAACAGTTTGGATCATTAATGCTGGAACCTCCTGGAATCCCCAGTATATTTTCCACCAAAAGGAAGCCTCTGCTGAATTATGCTTCCTTCTGTGACTGTAAAAAGGGTTTTCATTTATAAAGAGGCATGTCTGGATCTCATCTGTTAAAGACAGACTCAATCAATGCAGGTAGCAAGAGAAATACAAGACAGCCTATTTACCTACCTGTTTATCTGCCTGTTTCCATGCCAGGAAATAGCAAGACTTTAAGAAAGGAAGGCATCCCAAATGAAGGCATGCCCTGGCAGCTTAAAGGAAAATATTATCATTGTGTTCAGGGCAGATGGAAGTTTATTTTGGAGGGATTTGGAATTAGGTCATTTCCTTTTTACAGCAAATAAAAGCATGAAGAGATTTTCTCTGCCATTGAAAAAATGAAAGAATGATCAGTCTGGATGGTTGTTGATTAAAGGAAGTGCATGCATGTGCACAGGCACACATGCACATGTTCGTGCACACACACACACACATGCACGTGTGTGCATGCATGCACACACACATACACACAGAGGATTTCTTACAATTTATGACTTTGGTCTTTCTATATTTTATTTTATTTATCGGCTTGTTCGCCGCCCACTTAGGCAAGCCCAACTCAGGGCAGCTTACATAATTTAAAACCCCACATAATAAACAGTTAAAATCCCCACCCCCATTAAAATCCCATCCACCCCATGCAGGAGAGAGAAGGTGCCTCTTATGGAAAGAGTCAACAGGCAGGAGCCACATTGCCATCAGGGCCCCACACCTGCCAGGTCTTAAGACCTTTCCTGAATGGTAGCAGCTCCATCTGCAGCCGTAGCTCTACTGGCAGGATGTTCCAAAGGGCTGGTGCAGAAACAGAAATGGCCCTTTTTCTTGTTCCAGAGAGGTGAGCTCCCCTAGATGATGGAACAACTAGGGAGCCCCTCTGGCTCGCTCTGATGGGATGGACAGATGTTCTTAGGGCAATGCGGTCTCTTAAGTATCCTGGCCCACTACCATATAGGGCTTTAAAGGTCATAACCAGCACCTTGAATTGCACTCAGGCGCAAACTGGTAACCAGTGCAGCTCCCAGAACAGGGGCAAAGCATGGGCATAATGCCCATACCCCATCACTACCCGGGCTGTCGCATTCTGGACCAGCTGCAGCCTCTGAATGGTCATCAAGGGCAGCCCCATGTAGAGCGCATTGTAATAGTTAAGCCTGGAGGTGACCAGAGCAAGGAGTCCCTATCCAGGAGCGGGTGCAACTGGTGTATCACACAGAGTTGTGCAAAGGCCCTCCTGGCCATGACTGCCACCTGCTCTTCTAGCAGCAGTCATGAATCCAGCAGGACCCCCAAGTTGTGCACTGGATCTGTCTGGGGCAGAGTAGCCCCATCCAAGACCAAGGATGGCAGCTCCCGGACTAGTGCAGGACCCCGAACCCATACTATATATATAGTATGGAGCTGCATCTCTAAATAACTTGAGATGGGAAGTCCATTTCTCGCCAAGTTGAAGATGTGAGGAGCTTTGATTGCCCCTTTCTTCTCTCTAGAGAATGAAGGTACGATGGTATGATGTTTCCTCCTTGATGGGACAAGAGAAAGGTGTGAGAGTGAAGGAAATGACACAATCATTATAATAATAACAATCTGAAACTGAAGGACAGTCAAGCACAATTTCTAGGATGTCCTCTCCATCTATTGTTCCTCATGAAAAAGATATGGATCTTCTTGAGCATATGCTGAGTTGTACCCAATTATTTCCATAATGTACCAGGCTTAAAAAATTTGTTGGCCATATAGTCTACTCTTATCTGTAAATATTTGCTCGATACATTAAGTTAACTTTGTTTCCCTATAAAAAACCTTCACAATTTTGTGTATGTGATAGCTGAGTTTCAATAACATAAAGCAGGGGTGTCCAAACTATGGCCCATGGGCTGGATCCGGCCCTGACGCCAATTCATCTGGCCGACACCACCCACGTCGCTCCCGGAAGTGGAAGTAAAACACTTCCAGGAGCAATGAGGGTGGAATGCGCTGGATGAATTGGTGTTGGGGGCCCATATCTGGCCCATGGACCATAGTTTGGGTACCCCTGGTTTAAGCAGAAAAAATGGCAGCTTAAAATCTATCTCATCCTGTTGCAAAACAGATTGCAAGGTGTGTTTTACTTCTGCTTCTGGTGGGAGGAACCACATGAGCTGCCCACTGAACCACGTGACCGGCCCGCTAAACCACAAGACTGGCCCATGGCCCAAAATGTTTGGGCACCCCTGACATAAAGTGCTGCATCACAAAAAATGAAAAGAAACATATTATACTGAATAAACGACTCAAAACTCTAGGTTATCATTTTCCCACTTTTGCACATACTCTCATTCATCATGTCGTATTATTTCCTCCTCCATTAGAACTGCTGCTGCTGCTGCTGCTGCTGCTGCTGCTACTACTACTACCATGTATGTATTGAGCATGAATTCATTTCTTGAGATGTTTCTTCACATTTCATTTTTCTTCCCCCTTTTGCTTTTTGATGAGGAAGTCTTTTTATATTAGGTTATGAAACTTTGTTTTAATTTCAGAGATGACATTTTTCATCTAAATTGTTCCAGAAGGATTTGTTTATTTTCACATTTTATCTAATTTATTTAATGTTTCTCCATTAACTAAGGTGTGTTTGTGCATTTTTCAAACCATTTCCATTTCAGAACATGTCCAGTAAGTTTGGAAGTGTTCCAGTTTCTTAGACAAGGTGAATTTTTCTGCCAGTGAGTCTTGAGACAGGCATAGACATTTCCCTATTAAGACCAGCAACACTATTTTCCAGGTTCTTGCTCAGGGGTTCCCAATCTATGGCCCACAGGCTGGCCCTGGCCCCTGGTGCCATCCTATCTGGCCTGTCACTGCCTCCACTGCACCCAAAAATGGAAGTGGGTGAATTTACATCATCCATAAAAAGCACCCATGCATGTGCAAACGTGTCTGCGGCTGGTGTAAACATGGAAGTGGACACATTTATGTCAGCTGGGGGTGTGGTCCAGCATGCAATGCTGTACCGAGGGCATGGTCAGGCCCGTGACAGAAAAGGGTTGACCACCCCTGCTCTAGCTCCTAGGTTGGAATTACACACAAAATAAACCAGTGTCGTTGCTGCTAAAGTAGGCCTATTTTAACTATTTGCTGCTAAAGTAAGCCTATTTTAATCAACAGAACTTACAGAGGAGTTGACTCTGTTAGGATGAAGAGTGAAGCCCTTGAATTGCAAGGGAATGGGAGTAAAAGTCTGAGAGTACAGTGAATAATGCAGGAACCAAAAGATGCCTGTAGTGTGAAAAGAGCTGTTTACTTATGGCAAAAGCAAAGGTTGAAAGCAACATCCAATAGTAAAGTCTCTTTCAAGCAAAACACAATAGCACCAGGTAGCAGAATGGTTTTTCAAAGTAAAACAGAAGTAAAACAGCAAACAGTCAAATGAAAAATAGTCCAACAGCAAAAGTAGCAGTAGTAATGTGCTGAGCAAAAATCAGTAGTTCAGCTTCAAGCAGTAGTTCAGCAGCAGTTGAACTTCAGGCAGCAGTCTGACAACAAGCAGTGTTCAGCATTCAGCTACGGTGAGCATTATCTGTGCTGAGCATTAAAGCTAAGTGACTATAGATACAAACCTCGTTTTATCCACAGTAATGACAAGCTAATGAGTTAACACAATTAACCTGCTCTGGCATGAACTCACCAAATAGACTCACCAAATAACCAGTGATTCAACGGGACTATGCTACTGGAGTTTACTATCCTAAGCAACAGAATTTTGGTCTGTGATGCAGAAATATGGGCAACCTGTAACCTTGTAGATGCTGTAACTCCTAGCATCACATTGGTTATGGTGGCTAGAGCTGATAGGGAGATCCAGTCTAATATCATCCAAAATGTTAAGAAGAATCAATTCTTCAGAATTCTTGGATTTGCTGTCCAGCAGTATCTGGAGGGTAACCCTTTGCCCACTTCTGGTCCAGTGCAATTCTAGTTGCTTATGGTGACATTGGAGTAGATATTGTATCTGACCATTATCTTCCAATGTCATCAGTTTATCTTTCCCTGAAAAAATCTACAGACACAAAAATCAATTCATTCACTGGCAATTGAAAATCTAAAAGAGTGTACCATCCCAAAAAATAATTTCAAAACTGTTACAGAATCAGTTCAAAATTATCCAAAATATTGAAGCCACTGACAAACACTGGACACTCTTCAAAGAAACAACGAAGCATACCATTGGTGAAGAAGGACACAAAAAGAATGGTGAATCCTAGATGGAATATTGAAGCTAATTAATCAACAACAACAAAGGCAAAATGCCAGCTAGAACAAGCAAAAACACCAAAGGTGGACACAGAAACAAAAAGACAATACAAGCACTGGTCACACACCATGCACAACAACGGCCGATTGCCTGGAGCACACGATACTGCCACGGCAAGGCCACAGCAGTGCACAACAATGTACTGGTGGACACACAGATGTGCCCAGATGGGCAGGCCACCAGAGGCCCCTGGTGTGCCTGGCCAGAGGGCACGGGACAGACACAGGAAGGCCACCACAGGTGGCCCCAGCATCTAGTGTGGTCCAGGTAACCATGCAGGCGACCCAGCACCAGCGACCATGAAGGTGCTCCCGGATGGGCAAACTGCTGGTGGACACACACACACCCCCCCCCACGGTGCACCTGGCCAGGGGTGTGGGACCCACACAGCTGGGACACTGCAGGTGGCTGCCGCACCAAGCTCAGGGCAGGCAACCAAGCGGGCGCCCACGGAAGGACAGGGCGACGGCAGGGGCAGCATGAGCAGGGTGATGCGGCCACCTGAAAAGCCCACCTGAGCCCAAAATGAATAGCCACCGTAAATGGTCCAACTACCCCTTAAGGGACCGCGATGGAGACCAGGACCGTCTCCACCACCCCTGCGCCAGAAGGTAGGAAAGGGCGCCCCACATGCATACCTGTCAACTATCCTGTTTTTCCTTGGAAAACCCCTTATTTTTACCCCTCTTCCCACCTCTCCCATTTTATTAATTTCCCCGGAATATCCCTTATTTTTTTTAAAAAAAATCCTGACCGGAGCCCTCAAAGGCGAAGCTGCAGTATGTTTTTCCTGCCACCAGAGGCCGCTGTGTGGCAGGCTTTTTGCTTGTGAAAGGAGAGAGAGAAGGTGGTGGGAGGGGCCCACTGTAGTTTCTCGGCCACATGGTCAATGGAGGCTTCGCTTCGTTTTTGCTGCTGAGCTGGTCGGAACCACCATGGGACACACGGGGAGTCTACTCTAGGTGAGCGATATTTGATATATGCAGGAGCAAATCAGCTCTTGGTCTCTCACTCTCATGGTTTATTGAGCTGTTTCTGCCCTGCCTCCTGGCTGGAGGATTTCATTGCTTGATCACTATATGAGAGAGAGGGGGGCGTTGTTTCTGTTCTAGAATTAACTTGGGAGGGGGGGAGGTTGCTTGATCACTATATGAGAGATGGGGGGGTCGTTTCTGTTCTAGAATTAACTTGGGAGGGGGGAGGTTGCTTGATCATTATACGAGAGAGAGGGGGGTTCGTTTCTTTTCTAGTGTTAACTTGGGAGGGGGGAGGTTGCTTGATCACTATATGAGAAAGAGGGGGGGTTCGTTTCTGTTCTAGAGTTAACTGCTTACAAGTAGTCGGTAAACCTAGGGGGCTGGTTTACTATTCTGCACTTTCTAAAATTAATTAAAAATGAGTAAGGTAAAGGTAAAGGTTTCCCTTGCTCGAAAGCCAGTTGTATCCAACTAGGGTTCAGTGCTCATCTCTGTTTCAAAGCCAAAGAGCCAGTGTTGTCTGCATCTGGAGATATTTCTGTGGTCATGTGGCAGGCATGACTAGACACCAGAGCGCACAGAACACTGTTGCCTTCCCACCAAAGTGGTCCCTATTTATCTACTTGCAATTTCTTGTTTTCAATTGCCAGGATGGCAGGAGCTGAGACAGAGACGAGAGCTCATTCCGTCCTGCAGTACTCGGGAATTGAACTGCTGACCTTCTGCCTCCCAGTCAGCATCTTAGTCACATAAGCCACTGAGTAACAAGAAAGAAAACAAAACAAAAGTCCCCCAAGAAGATGGGGAAAGGGTTCTTTGGCCCACACAGCTTTGTGCCCATTGCATCTACAATACCATCTAGCCATCTTATTTTTGGCCACCCACTTCTTTTGTCCTCCACCTTTCCCAGCATCAAGGCCTTCTCAAGTGAATCCTCTCTTCTCATTTGATGTCCAAAGTACTTTAGCGTCATCTTTACTATTTGACCTTTAATGAGCAGTCATGGTTGATTTCTTTTAGGATCGACCTATTTCTAACACCACATTTCAAAGACATCTATTTTTCTGCGTTCAGCTTTCCTAATGGTCCAGCTCTCACACCCATACATTACCACTGGGAATACCATTGCTTTGACTATGCAATTTTTTGTTTGCAAGGTGATGTCTCTACTTTTAACTATGTTCCCCAGGTTTCTTATAGCTTCTTTCCCAAGCATCAGTCGTCTTTTTATTTCATGGCTGCAATCACCATCTGCAGCGATCTTTGATCCTAAGAAAGTAAAATCTGCCAGTCATATCTAACTCTAGGGTGCAGTGCTCATCTCCATTTACAGCCAAAGAGCCAGTGCTGTCTGTGTTTCCAGAAATTTTCATGGCCATGTGGCAGGCATGACTAGAGCCCAGCAAGTCACATGGCTATATTTGGCCATGCCCACAGATTTGGCCACACCCACAGAGGGGTGTGGCCAAAATTTCCCTTATTTTCAAATCCAAAAGTTGACAGGTATGCCCACATGCAACCCGGGCGAATCCAGCCACCCCTGCTAGTAAAATTAAAAAAAGACATGTTGGAATGAAAACAGCTGAGGCACAAGATGCTTTAGCAAAGATCAATGCCAGGATGCTATACTGTCTTCCCTGAGAATTAATAGGAGTTAGAACCAATGTCAGTGCTCCAATCAAAGTTAAGTATGGGAGCGTGCTGCTTAGTAAAAGAGAACACAACTAACATTGGGCTGAACATTTCTGAAATATATTGAACCAATATAACCCAGCTGCAATGTCAATTTTGCTAACATTGCACAGCTAAAGAATGTTAATATGAAACCAATTACAGATACTGAAGATCAAGATGCAATATGGTTGTTTAAAAATGCAAAGCAGCTGGTTAAGACCAGATATATCCAGAGCGCTCCTGAAACATAGTGGAGATAGATTAGTACAAGAGTTTTCTATCTTATTAAACAACTGTTGGCAACAGGAACACATACCAGAGGATTGGAGGTGAAAAGTAATTGTTAAAGTACCAGAAAAAAGGGAACTTTAGTGATTGTAGCAACCGGAAAGGCATAATGCTGCTATTAGTCCCTGGAAAATAGTTGGCTTCCTCTGAAGATTGCAGCATTGAGTGGATGCATACTTGTGTGAAGAACAAGCAGGATGTAGGAAAAGTTGCTCTTGTAATGACCAGATCTTGACCTTAAGAAACATCATAGGGCAGAGCATAGAATTCCAGAAACCAATGATAATTGAACATTGATTTCAAAAAGGTGTTTGGCTCAATTCACTGAGATTCACTATTGATTAAGTGTAGACCTATAAATTGCAAATGATAAATAGGTATCACTTCAGTGGGAAGGTAACAGTGTTCTGTGCATGCCTGCCACATGACCATATAAATTCTTCAGACCCAGACAGTACTGGGTCTTTTGCTGTAAACAGAGATGAGCACCATACCCTATATTCAGATATGACTGGCTTACGAGCAAGTGCAACCTTTACCTATTTATTTATTTATTTATTTATTTATTTATTTATTTATTTATTTATTTTTACACATTTATATCCCACCCTCCTGGTGGGTACACCACTCAGGGCGGCTAACAATATAATAAAAATTACAATAAAAACAATTCAATGACAATAACTAAAAACAAACCTAACACTCCAATTAAAACTACCACTAAAACACAAACAAATCGTCATAAAAAAAACAACCCACCCCCATCCTAGCCCTGTTAAAACAGAATAACCAAACCTGGGGGGCAGCCCCCCACATAGGCTAAATCAGCCACCGGGCCTGACTGGTAGAGTCAAGTGTGCCCCAAACTTGCTGAAAGAGCCATGTCTTCAGCCTCTTTCTAAAGGGGAGTAGATCCGTCTGGAGACGCAAATCAGATGGTAAGAGGTTCCACCTATGACATTATTCAAAGCTTTAGCAATATTTTTCAAGAGCCTCTGTATAAACTGTACCTAGTTTTTATAAACAGAATCTAGCAACACAAACTATTTAACATAAATAATTATGTCCCTGTTCTTGTTTCTTCTTTCCATGTTCTTTGTTTTACAGGGAGAGATGGTTAACCTAACTTTGGTATTCCATGGACAACAGCTCATCTTACAGCTATAGATTAGGCAGACAACATCACGTTGCATTGCAAAGCAAAGGCACACTTGAAAGAAATGACCATGAGTTTAGATAATTAAGCCAGCAAGATTGGCTTATGTATAAATACTGAGAAAACCAAGTTTATGCTGGTCAGAAGTATCCAGAATATCATGTCTATAACTGCTTGTGACCAGTCCAACAATTTACCTATTTTGCTAGTATTATGTCTACCGATGGAGGCACAGAAAAGTCAGTTAATTGTCAAATTGAAATGGCATTGGCCGAGTTTAAAGACAGGCACCCTACTTGGTCTATGGCAGCTATAGGTATCACCACAAAGATAAAACTGTTCAAGAGTGTTTTTGTACCAACTGTTATTTAAGACCATGAAACATGGAAATGCAGAACCAAAATGATTAACAAGTTGAATACTTTCCAACAACGTTGCCTGAAAGAATCCTCCACATCTCATATCATTATCATATTACTAATGAAGAGGTACTCAGAACACTTGTTGAGAACTCTGAATGAATGTTGGATGCAAATTGTTGGCCACATCCTACATATGCCCAAAGATCAGCTTCTAAAACTGTACTACGATGCATACCTCTTGGAGGAGAGAGGAAATTAGTCTGGCCTCCAAAAATTTGACACCAAGCACTTAAGGAAGATCTTAACAACATTAATTTCTCTTGGGATGCTGCTGAAGCTGTTGCGAATGGCCAGAATTGCTGGAGAACACTTACTTCCCGATATGCTTTGCATAGAACCAAATGGTGGTGATGATATGGTGAAATTACTTTAGAAAAATGGCTGAAATACTGATGTTAAGAAAAAGTAGTAGCATTCAGTCATTCCTAGGAAGCAGTTAATGGGACGCCACTGGCATTCTCAGGGATGCACCAAGCCAATGGGCATGTGCCTCTCCCAAGAATTACATTTTTCATTTTCATTTCAGGTTTATTTATATACCGCTTTTTCAACCCAATGGGTGACTCTAAGCAGTTTCCAAAACAAAATACATAATACAGTATAAAATAACCCACCCACCCACCCAAAAAAAACAACCCATAGTATTACAATAACATAGCATCAAATCCAGTTACAGTATTGCATAAATATAGCAGTCAATAACAAAGCAAAAATACAAAGTATCAATCAGTAGCAACACACGAATACAAAATGCAAAATACCAAATACAGTTAAGTTCAGTTACAGAATTGCCCAGTAGAGACTCACACATCACGCTCTGAGGGCATCGAAACAGCCCTCAGGTGCTGCTCATCCTCCTTCCCGGCCGGCCATTGATCCCCGGGTGCAACAGCAACCACTGACTGCGCCCTAACTTCCCATGGCTGGCCTGGCCAGAGAAGGAGCGAAAATGGGGTTAGCTGGCACAGCGCCAACTGCAACTCTCGCTGCCACAGCTGCAAAACTGACCAGCTGTGCTCTTCCTGTGGCCAGAGCCCTGCCGCAGGTGAGAGTCTTTGGCAGCAGTAGTGGTGCAGCAGCATTGCTCCCCCCCAAACACGCGGCAGTGGGAGAAGTCCGGCAGAGGCCGATGCCTGGGCTCTCACCTTTTGTAGCCAGAGCCCCGCCTCAGGTGAAAGTCTTTGGTGGTGGTAGTGGCGCGGCAGCATTGCTCCCCCCAAACACGTGGCAGTGGGAGAAGTCCGGTAGTGACTTTAAATGCCAGGAGTCACTGAATGTCATTTCAGTCATGATGAGCTCAAAGTTGACTGAGACTTCCATCCTTTCAAGGCCAGTAAAATGAGTACCCATCATGTTGGAGGCAAAAATGTTAATTATATTGTGAGCTGCCCAGAGAGTGCTAAAGCACTATAGGTAAAGGTAAAAGTTGCCCTTGGTCGAAAGCCAGTTGTATCTGACTCCAGGGTTCGGTGCTTGTAATGTATTGAATGAAAATTGTCCACCACTTTATGTTCTCCTCAGTTTCTAAGTAACGTGAGATTGGGGTTCACACCACTTTACTCTGAGAAGCACGATTGAGATCAGGTCCTCGATCACCCCACTCTCCTTCAACCAATCCTGTTAAAGCTCGCCAAAATGTATCTTTCCGCACATGTATATAAGTCGCTGTGGCGCAGCTGAAATTGTGTTCTTAACCCTGTAATAAAGTTATGTGTTTGGCCCGCATTGCAGACGTTTGCATGGACATGTGGCAGGCATGACTAAACACTGGAGTGCACGGAACACTGTTTACCTTCCCACCAAAGTGGTACCTATTTATCTTCTTTCAATTTCTTGTTTTCAACTGCTAGGTTGGCAGGAGCTTGCACAGAGATGAGTGCTTACTCCATCATGCAGCACTCGGGTCTCGAACTGCTGATCTGTCAACCTTCTAGTTGTCAAGTTCAGTGACTTAACCACTAAGTAATAGCTATTGCTGTAACAATACAACAGAGGTTCAGTCAGTATACTTGAAATGGTAGCTGTGTTAGTCTGTGTTGCAAGCATATCAGAGAGTCAACAAAATAAAACAAAAAGACAAAAAGTGTTGTGGCACTTTGAAGAGTAACTGTTGTATTTTAATGTTAGCTTTCAAGTATCAAGTCCACTTCATCAGACAGAAGAGTGAGACTTCATGGCATAAATTTATACACATCAGGTACAGCAGGACAGATAAGTATACAAATCAATGTGGCTTTTTAACTAGAAATAGCAGAAGATCTCTGGTTGTTAGTCAGTATATTGTGTGGTTAGGGAGGAAAATTGCTTGCTTTAGGGTTTGTTCTCTTTCATGCCTACATTCAGACCCTGGGAGACTGGCTGGTTGCAGGACCTATGTCAGTTTGCCATCAACTCACAGGAGAGCCTCACTTCAATCGAGTGTTTATGTGTCATATATTATAATTTTTAAAAATGCATGCCATTCTTCATGTTGAAATATTATATTTTAACCCTATTCCCATACTGTGTGTAAGGCTCACAATGTGAAGCAGCCTAGGTCTCACCTCAGCTTTCAGAGGGTCCAGCTGCATCGTATATATAAATTCATATTTGAAAAGGTCAGTACAGTATAAATTGTTGTCTTGCCACATGAGCCATCATCTTCCATTCAAGTGATGCATACTCCAGTTCTTACTGGAGAGAAGTGGGTGGCATCCTAGGATTTGAAAATAACAACTGGAGTACAAATTTGAGAGTGAAAGATTTAAAATGGCAGAAGGGAAGATAACTGTGAGAATCTTACTGCTTATTACAATTATATTGAAATATTGCATTGAAAATGCTTGAAAATTAACAGGCAAATAAATGTGTTATATATTCAGAATACTGCATTGGTTTAAAGGAATTACACACAACAAGACCAAAAACATTTGATGATGATGATGATGATGATAAAGTCCCTTATGAACTCCACACTTTCTTTTCCTGTTCTTCCAAACTGCTGATAAAACCAAGAGACCTCTAGAGGTTTCTGAATTATCTAGTGGAAGCCAACAACAAAAGTGTCATTACATTCAGAAGACAGAACCAGAACCCACAAGTAGAAAAATCACTGGCTCGCTTAAAGAGTTGCTGAACTATATTTTCCAGATCAGTGGTTAAAACTCTCTGGAGAAGTCACAGTTGCTTAATTTGTTGGCAGGCTCCCAGGATGGCTTGAAACTCTGAATAAAAATAAAGGATGAAGAGAGAGACCTTGTATGGGAGAAGAAAACCTTTCTCCAGTTTGAATTAAATGCTGAAATCCTGCTTCTTGGGATTGGCTTTAGGCTTAACTTCTAGTTCAAGGTTTCTAGTTCAAGGTTTCTTCAAGAGGTTGAAGCAGGTTGTAAAAGAAGGTGGAGGATGGCTTTCTGATGTGTTAAATCTCCAAGAAGCCATAGGCCAACTTCAAATAGTTTGTGAATCCCTCACACCCTCTTAAGTATATGTTTTGCTTAGTGATATCTGCCTAGGGCTCTCCTTAAAAGCCAAATTTGAAACAATTCTCCCTTTATTTGAAGCATTTAGTTTTAAGCTAGTTATCGCAGCTCTTGTGTGCCAAGGTATGAATAATGAGGAGTCTCTGACTCCCTCAGGTGCTATTCTTTAAAATGGTTATCTTTGCTTTCAGAATGCTAAGCAAGGCTGCTGAAAGTAGGGCCTTGTTTACAAGTGCACTACCTGATAATAGTACAAAAAAAGGTTACATACGTAGTGGAAGGGGGGAAAGGATACAGTTCTCTAATAAAATGTAGAAGCAGATGCTTTGAAGTTATATTTCATGATGGAGAGCCATCATGGAGGCACATTTTGGGGGATAGAGAAAAGAATTATAGTGAAGCAATGGCCCATTCTGCTTGCTCTCCCCACGTTAGTTTGCCATCAAACTCGAGGCAAGATTAAATTCTCAGTCTAGCTAGTGCAGGTCATCTTGCCTTTTTCTTAGGCAGCAATTGTATTTCATACAGCACTGCAGATGGTTTAGCATTGGCTTGGTTAGCTTGTAAATGTACTCTGATAGGTAGCAATGACCCAAATTGTCTAAGGGCTTTGTAGACCAGTACCAATACCTTCAATTTGATAAGGAAAACCAGAGGTAACTAGTGCAAGTGAGTGAGGGTCAGAGATCTATGATTGAGCTCCAACAATCGGTCTCGCTGCAGCTTTCTAGGCCCAGTGAAGCTTCCTTATCAGCTTCCTTAGTGTTCAAGGAATGAAGAAGCAGACAAATGAAGTAGTGAAATTCAGCTCTTTATTAGTGGGGTTTGAACACAGTTTGGATGGGGCAAAACATGGACTTATATATGTCATGGTTTCCATATGCGACCTTGTCTTAATTTTAAGGTGACATTTGATCCATGTTGAGACACATATTGTAGTTTTCTTAGGCTTAGAAAGCCATCTCTCATTTTAAAGCATGTTGGAATGCCAGGCTGTTAGTCTGACATGACAGTGATACATAGTTAGAATAGATGCCTCTCCAAAGGGAGGAGGGAAAAGTGAGTGTCCAGTACTGGACACATTCCAAGAAACACCTGCAGTCCCACAAGGTTAGTGATTGACTGCTAGGTCAGCTGGCCACACCATGAGGGAGACGACGTCTCCACTCATGTCAATCAAACTCTAATTGCCAGGACACCTGCAGAACTGAATTTTCCCAGGGAATGCAAAGGTGGGGGCCACATGCCAAACAGATGACACTTGCACCTGCAAAACTGTCCATGAGTACAGCACGTCCCATTCTCATGAGAACACAGGTGCTTTCTCATTAGATCACCGCATTCCAAAGCACCTTTTCTCAATAAAAGGAGCCTGATCTGAGCACTCAGGGGGCATTTCTGGAGCAAGGGTGAAACCCTTGTCTCTGAACACCATGATCTTGATTTCAGCAGGAGCTTTTGTCCGACAGCTCCTCAACATTTAATTTAATTTAATTTAATTTAATTTTCGCGCTTATATACCGCCCACTCGGGTGCAACCCAACTCAGGGTGGTTTACATGGTGGACAATAAATACAATATAATAATACAATGACACATAATAATACAGTTCAATTACATCAAAAGAAATTCAGGGGAAAAAACACAATATCAATACATCACATAATACATAAGTACAAAGCATCAGAAATAATCAATATTAACAAAATCCCCAAGGGATGAAGCACAGCTCACATCCCATATAGTGCCCAGCCCAACTTCCCCAGCTGTGGCAAACATCAGCCTCAGTCCCTCTGTCTCCCCCCTGCCCCCCCACTCTCACCACAGACCAGGGGAGAGAGCTGAGGTGGTGTGTCGGCTTCAGCGTCTCGGTGGCAGCAGCTTCCAAAGTCCCCGCCAAGAACAAGGCACAGCTGCGCCAACGCTCCCATCTCCCCTGACCGACTTGGCCCGGGGAGAGAGCCGCAGGTGGTTCCCATCCTGGGCCGATGGCGGGGGCCCAGGAGAGCTTTGGCATGGTGTCCCGGCTGCGGCGCGGCATCCTCTTATCCCTCTGGTCAAGGCAGGTCCAGAGGGAGGCGGGGCCGGTGTCCGCAGGTGGCTCCCATCCTGGTCCGATGGCGGGGGCCCAGGAGAGCTTCGGCGAGGCGTCCCCGGCTGCGGCACGGCGTCCTCTTACCCCTCCGGTCAAGGCAGGGCCAGAGGGAGGCAGGGCCGGTGTCCGCAGGTGGCTCCCATCCTGGGCCGATGGCGGGGGCCCAGGAGAGCTTCGGCGCGGCGTGACTCTTCGGGGCTAACACTCAGCCTTGAGGGGCAGAACTGCCCCAAACTCAAGAAGCTTGAGCCTGCTAGGGAGCTAGCAAGAATTTATTTTGCTTATTTGTTTTATTAGCTTGTGTTTTATGTAGTGTAGATTAATTTAAGATCTGCACCAAGTATTGTGTTTCCTTCAATAAATCTTCAAAAGCCAGTCGTGTTTTGTCTGCCTTTGTAAAGAAGGAGAAGGAAACCTTGCAGAGCAGAAGTGGCTCCACTTGTCCTCATCGCTTCAACACTGGAAGCCTCCCAGAAGTCGGTGATAGGGATTGCTCTGACTGTTAAGGGGAGAGGAGGAGTAGCAAGTCATAAACTGTGTGTCATAGGCCTCATCACTAAGAAGCCTAGCTTCTGCCAAGTGATCAATATTACCTGCCATATGCAGAAGGCTACTCTATCCCTGTACCCCAGCGAATCGGGCTAGGGTGAGGAGTGCTCATTAAGGCATAGCAGAACGCTGGATTGAATGTCCACCCTCCTGGGTGTTCCCAAAAAGAAATATTCTGGGTGCCCTACGTAGCCTTTGTGAGGCATTTTCCTCCCCCTACGACTCTGATAATATACACTATAAACAGTAACAGTAACAATAATACAACAAGCCCTTTGGCTAACAGAGTGTGCACATTTTTCGATCCACTTATTTGCATAAGAATAGATACATGAGAAAAGATACATTCCGCTCCTGTCAGAAAACACAGTTAACATACATAACAACCCCCAAGTTAACAAAAATGCAAAATCCATTTAGGTACTTCTTTCTTTTAACAAAAAAACGGGCTGGATGGATTGGCATAGTGGGCCAGATCCGGCCTGTGGGCCATAGGTTGGAAACCTCTGCCCTAGATGATTGCTAGAAATAAGCAACAGTGTTCTTCATGCCCTTCAAGCTCTAAAAATTAAACCAGACTTGGCTAGGTTAAACCTATGGAGAGTAGGTAAAGGTAAAGGTTTCCCTTGCTCGAAAGCCAGTCGTATCCGACTCTAGGGTGCAGTGCTCATCTCTGTTTCTAAGCCGAAGAGCCAGCGCTGTCTGCTTCTGCAGACGTTTCCGTGGTCATGTGGCAGGCATGACTAGACACCGGAGCGCACGGAACGCTGTTACCTTCCCACCGAAGTGGTCCCTATTTATCTACTTGCAATTTCTTGCTTTCGAACTGCTAGGTTGGCAGGAGCTAGGATGAAGACGGGAGCTCATTTCCGTCCTGCAGTACTCGGGAATCGAACTGCT
This sequence comes from Bradypodion pumilum, assembly GCA_035047305.1. Taxonomy (NCBI): domain Eukaryota; kingdom Metazoa; phylum Chordata; class Lepidosauria; order Squamata; family Chamaeleonidae; genus Bradypodion; species Bradypodion pumilum. The sequence goes on from JAWDJD010000001.1 coordinate 431,987,556, forward strand.
GACCTTCCGCTTCCCAGTCAGCGTCTTAGCGACTTGAGCCACTGCAGTACCCAAAAACAACATATCTTGCTAAATTGGTGAATGCCAAAGATTTTTTTTCCACCAGGACAAGATTTTGGCTGGGCCATCTGGAAATCAATTAAGAAACTGAAGTGAAGTAGGAAGATGAAAGAATACAGGTAGTCTAGGTAATTTAAATTGTTAACTTGTCTTGAATTTTACCTATATTCCATATACAGTATGTCAATAATTTTTAAGTTGTGAAATACTGTATTCTGATATGAGGAAAATATAAAGACTGATTCTGAATGAATAGCTTCCCCACCAATTGACATGGTTTAATTGTCCTTCTGGTACATATTTACATTTGTAAGTATGCAGCTGAGACTGAATTTTGGCTTCACATAATTAATTGCTTTGTGCTTATCTAATGGTGTTGATTCAGTCAGTAAAGATCCCAACAGTCCAATCATAGGCTCTGTGAAGTTCTTTCTCTAGCATCAGTTAATCTCACCAGGATTATAGTTGTAAAACTAAGGTCTCTAATCTTGGTTTTGCATACTATACAGAAGCAAAATAAAATTTCTTATAAAGTGTATACACAAGGTACAGAACTGCAGCCAATCCATAATGATGTGCAATCTATGTATTTGTTCCATTTGTATTTACATTGTTAGTTGCAGTTTCAATATTAATCATGAAGTAGTCAAAATGCAGAATAAACGTACAGTATCTTCTTAATAGTTCATCCATATATATATATCAATGTAAGAAAAATAAAAAACTACATATTCGCTCTGTTACTGTTATATAAGTGAGAAGAAATTCTAGTCCTGGATAACACATAAAATTGGAATGGAGTGGAAAGAGTTCAAATTATGGTAAAGTGGAAAATATAAAGCCAGAAAGCTTTTTTTTTTTTTTAGGAAAAACCTGTAGTTTTAATGATTAATGATTAATGAACTAAAAAAACATTGAAGTAGGACATGTTCAGTCAGACAATTATAAAGTGTCTTATTTTCAAAAAGAAATAAAATAAGAAGAAATAGTGTAGCTCTAATACTGAGGTGAGATGCAGCACAGGCAGTTAGAGTTTATAATAGGAGTCAGACCAAGTAATATCAATCAAATGTTTTGGAAACCCAACATAACCAGAATTGAAGGCTATGCTCCCAATGAAGAAGGAACTAGATGTTTTATGCACGCATCAAGCAGGAAGTTGTTCATACAAGATAATCAAAAGTGACTGGAATACAAAAATAGGAACAAAGAAAAACCAAATATTCTTCTGCATTTTCAAATTAATTAGCGCTTCAGTTCATTTTAATGTTATGCTTGAGATGGTGTATGATTAAAAAAATTATAGTTGTTTTCATTCTTTACTTATCTACTTGCATTTGGTATGTCAGATGTTTAACTGTCTCATTCCAAGTTTTTGGAACAGGGTGGAATATTATTTATTTATTTATTTATTTATTTATTTATTTATTGTTAAAATTTTATACCGCCCAGTCAGCCAAAGCCGACTCCGGGCGGTTCACAACAGTGGGTAAAAACATATAAAAACAAATAAAACAGATAAAAACCAGCAATAAGAACCCACCCCTAAAAAGAGAGGGGTGCAGGAACTGAAGAAACCGTGGGGCAGGCATCCTCCCCTATATTAACCACCCAACGGAAGCCACCCCTCCACCTGCACACCAAACTTGGCCTGCCAGCCAGGTTTTTAGTTCTTTTCTAAAGGGCAACAACTCCATCTGGAGACGCAGTTCCACAGGCAGGAGGTTCCAAAGGGCCGGTGCGGACACAGATAAGGCTCTCCTCCTTGTGCCAGAGAGGCGAGCCCCCCTGGCCAATGGCACAATTAGAGAGCCCCTCCGGTCCGCTCTGGTTGGACAGACAGACGTCCTTAGGGCGATGCGGTCTCTAAGGTAACCTGGCCCACTACCATATAGGGCTTTAAAGGTCAAAACCAGCACCTTGAATTGCACCCGGAGACAAACTGGTAACCAGTGCAGCTCCCGCAGCAGTGGTGAGGCATGGGCATAACGTCCACACCCCATCACCACCCGGGCCACCGCATTCTGGACCAGCTGCAGCCTCCGAATGGTCATCAAGGGCAGCCCCATGTAGAGCGCATTACAGTAGTCTAGTCTGGAGGTCACCAGAGCATGAGTGAGCATGAGCAAAGAGTCCCGGTCCAGGAGCGTGCGCAACTGGCGAATCACCCGAAGTTGGGCGAAGGCCCTCCTGGCCACAGCCGCCACCTGTTGTTCTAGCAGCAGCCGCGAATCCAGGAGGACCCCCAAGTTGCGCACCGGGTCGGTCTGGGGCAAAATAGCCCCATCCAAAACCAAAGATGGTAGCTCCCGGGATAACGCAGGACCCCCTATCCATAGCCACTCAGTCTTGCTAGGATTCAGCTGTAGCCCATTTGCCCCCATCCAGACCCCAACAGCCTCCAGACAGCTGGAAAGGACTTTGACTGCATCACTGGGGTCCCCACGGGCCGAGATGTACAACTGTGTATCATCCGCATACTGATGGTACCGCACCCCATGGGAACAGATGATCTCACCCAGCGGCTTCATGTAGATGTTAAATAGGAGAGGAGAGAGTACCGAGCCCTGAGGCACCCTATATTTTAGGGACCTAGGACTGGACTTCTCGCTCTCCAACCACACCGACTGGGTCCGGCCCCTCAGAAATGAGGAAAACCAGGACCACACAGTGCCCTGGATCCCCAATCCTCGGAGCCGTTCCAGAAGGATACCGTGGTTGAAAGTATCGAAGGCCGCTGAGAGGTCAAGAAGAGCAAGGACGGACGGATGACCACCATCCCGCTCTTGCCAGAGATCATATAAATGAAATATTGGAAATTATATAAATAAGTAGATTCACTTACTAGAGAGTTAAAATATTACAAAAGACAGTTTAGATTATGTAAAGATTGACACATAAGGAGCACCTAGGCTTTATTTTCTTTAGTGTTACAAGACTTTTCATTAGACACATTATATCTCCAAAATGCCTTATGCTTCTCCAGTATTTAGGAGAACAGATCATATCTGTCTAGCTACTGCTAAGAAACAAGAGTGACACTTTTGTTGTCAGTAGATTGGGAAATGGGAAAGACAATTGTTACTTTTTAACAAATTTTAAAACAATTATTCATCAGTTTTTCCATTTCTCAGAAGTAACCAAAATACAGTTTACAGAGAACCAGAGTGCAGGACTATACCATTGAACTCAAATTGGGTTCATTCATTATCCTTTAAATGGGCCACCTAGCCCCTTCATTCTCAATTACAGTCAACCCTCACATAACAACGCGTTTGGATTGCATCATTTTCGCTTAACAATGCGTCGTTATGCACCATGTGTCCCCCCACATAACAACATTTTTAGTGTCATTGTCCAGACAACAATGCTAAAATAATCATCATTATCTGGACAAAAATGTTGTTATGCGGGAGACTCCATAGAACCCCGCATAACAACAAAAATCACTTAACAATGCTACTTGGGGAACCAAATAACGTCGTTATGCGAGGGTCTACAGTATTGTTTTCTCCATGAGGAAAAGAACATGTCTAGAGAGGAGACATACCTGCTTACATGTAGTCTCTACATAACAGCAAAAACCTTGGAAAACCAGCTAGCCACCCCATTCTTTGTGTGAACCATTTTAATCTGATTTTAAAAATAGAACAAATATCAATGCACATCAAGCAGCTGGAATTCAAATACATTGTTTGCAACTCCTCAGATGATAATCTCTTAAATTGTCTAAAATGTCTAGTTCTACTTGAATCTGGGTGTTTCTGGTCCTCATATGATGCACAGCAGAAAGCAAAACAGTGCTATTTGTAAATAAATGGTACTCTCCCTTTTTTCCAGCACAATTTCTTAGAACTCTCAGCCATGCTAGCTATAGTAAATTAAGACTGAAAACCAATATAGGTCTGAATCTTCCAGGTAATGGAGGTGTTATAAGATCTTTATATTAAAGTACATTAGTTAAGCACAAATAAAATGCACAAAGCATGGTCATGAAATGAAAAATCAAAAGCTCAATATGTTACATAATAATTCATGGTAAACAAAATAGGAAAAGAAGTGTGGGGAGGGTAGAATACATTGGCTGAAAAATCTTGCAGACAGATTTGGATACAGCACAACAACAGTATAAATCAGGTGTTCCCAACCTTTTCAAGGCGGGGGCTGGGTCACACTCTCTCAGTCAGCTTCAAGGGCCGGATGGCCATTTTGCCATCTGAATGATGGGGTGGCCATTTTGTCCCAACATCTTAAATTTTGTTTCTGAAATGTCCTTGGAGGGGTGGGGGACCACATGAAATGGTGCTTCAGGCCAGATGTGGCCCACAAGCCTTAGGTTGAGAATCACCGCTATAAATCATGACATCCAGAGTAGTTGTAAGTCTCATAAGTCCGAGACCCCCCTTGCTCCAGACATCCCCCTGAATTTTTATTTTTGGGACTGTTTGGACAGGGTGGATCCACTTGATCATCCAGTGGTCATGCCAAGACTGCACGCCTCTCTATTTTAGCCCACTCTGTTGGCATGACGTTCTTCTATCCATTATGAACTGGCTCATAAGTAGAAGGATGGCAACCACCCTTATTGTGGATGTCTGATGGTAGCTAGTTGGAATGGCCAATTACAAAGTCTAGTTCTGCCACCTCCTACGACTCAACCACACACTTTCCCTTGGTCAATATCAAAGCTTTGCAAAGGGGGGACTTTGGGGTGATTAGAAAGTTACCTTCCTTGCACTGGAGTCCTCCTCTAAGCAAGGAAATGAAACTCAAAGAAGCTCTTTTCCCGAAACAAAGCAAACCTTTTACAATTGTATTCCAAGTGAAGGACAGAGAGTCCTTATCAATTCCACCAAGTAACTCCCTCTTCCTTGAGAGTAAAAATGTGCTTGAGGCAATATTTCTTTAAATGGTTTTATTCAGAAAAGAAGTAAATCCAAGGAATAGATTAAAGCAAAAACCAATTGTAATTCCATGTTGCAATTGTTGAAATTATAAGTCCAAATCAAATGTCCTTGATGACCATTTGGAGGCTACAGCTGGTCCAAAATACAGCTGCCTGGGTGGTGATGGGGTGTGGACATTATGCCTGCGCCTCCCCACTACTCCGGGAGCTGCACTGGTTACCAGTGTGCCTCCGGGTGCTATTCAAGGTGCTGTTTTTGACCTTTAAAGCCCTACATGGTAGTGGGCCAGGATACCTAAGAAGCCGCATCGCCCTAAAGATGTCTGTCCATCCAATGAGAGTGGACCAGAGAGGCTCTCTGATTGTACCATCCACTAAAGGGGCTCACCTCTCTAGCACAAGGAGGAGGGCCTTCTCCGCGTCTGCACCGGCCCTCTGGAACCTCCTGCCAACAGAGCTACGTCTCCAGATGGAACTGCTGCGCTTCAGGAAAGAACTCAAAACCTGGCTGGCAGGCCAAGTACGGGGTGCAGGTGGAAGGGTTGCCTCCGTGGGGTGGTTGGTTTAGTGGAAAACCTCCCCCTTCGGTACCTTCAGTCCCTGCACCCTTTTTTAGTGGGTGGGTGGTTTTAACTAGTTTTAATTATGTCATTTTTATATATGACTAGCAGAGGTTGCCCTGCGTTGCCGGGCTGTTTTAAATTGTGTTGGAAGGTTAAATTTTATTAATGTTTGTTAAAAATTGCTTAGTCTGTAATTTTTAAAATGTTTATTTATACAAATTTTTTTGGCTTGGCTGGCTGTTTTATGTAACTGAATAATTGTTAGATTCTCGCAAGAAGTAGACTAGCACGCTGCGAGTGGGTTAAGCATAGTGACTGTTTATTCAGATCGGGAGACAAGACTGAGGATGTGGGGAAAGATGGTATCTTATATACAGCGGTTTTCCATTTCAACAACAGCAAGGAAACATACCAGCGGACACTCCAGTTTATTACCCCATTTGGTTTCCAGCTCCGCTTTGATATGTGCCCCTCCTTTGAAGAGGGCGCCCCTTTGGCGGATCCGGTTCACGCGCTGTGTTCCTTTGAAATGAGTAACACTTGGACACAACATCCCTCCCCCCTTAGTGAGAAACAACCTTTCCCCAACGGATGGGTGGCCCACAAACTCGTCTGGGCCGCCCGTGCGTCTCAGGCACCAGGGTAGGCTCAACGGACCCCCCAACAGGTTTGGAAGTGGGGGGAGAGCTCCGAGTGGCCCCCCTTCCATTCCTGCCTCTGAGCTCGGGGTAGCTTCCCCTCCCTCCTCGGGCTCTGGGGAAGACGTGGGCAGGGGGTCACTGATTAAATCCCACTCCATATCACTCTCCATGTCTCCCCTTGTTTCCCCTGGTGGCTCCCTCCCTGGGCCGGAGTTAGAGTTCTGCCCAGGGACCCGGAGCCGCATTTGATCCGTGTGTCTCCTCCAAATCGCGCCATTCTCCATTTGCACTCTGTAAGACACCGGGCCAGTCTGCTCCAACACTTCCCCCCCAACCATGGAGGCCCATTGGCATAATTCCTGCAGTGGACTGGTTGCCCAACCTCAAAACCTTTTAAAGTCGGAATGTCTATATTTAGGCCCCGATCCTCTTGGCGCTGAGGATCTAAACGGTCAAAAACAGTCGGCAGCTTCCTTTTCATTAACAGTTCGGCTGGCGACAAACCAGAGGCCAATGGGGTGACTCTGTAGGACAGCAAAAATTGACACAACTGTAGCTCCAAATCCCCAGGTCCCATGCGTGAGAGCGCGTCTTTGACCGTCCGTACCTGCCTCTCTGCTTGGCCGTTTGTGGCAGGGTGAAAAGGAGCGGCCGTGATGTGTCTAATCCCATTACGACTTAGGAACCCCTGGAATTCTGCCGACATGAAGCTCGATGCGTTATCCGTCACCACGATGTCGGGCAGGCCTAGGTTTGCAAAGACCCGCCTTAATTTGCGGATTGTGGTGGCAGAGGAAGTTCCTGACACTGGGATGACATCTACCCACTTTGAAAAGGAATCTACAATAATCAGAAGTGTTGTTCCCCTGAAAGGGCCAGCAAAATCTATATGAATCCGAGACCAGGGGCCTCTGGCCGTATCCCATTCCCTGCGGGGAAGACGTGGTTCCTCGGGCCTTGATGCCTGACAGTCCCTGCATTTCCCCACCCAAGCCTCAATGTCCAGGTCCAATCGGGGCCACCAGAAGTAGCTTCGCGCTAGCGCTTTTGACCTGACAATACCTGGGTGGCTAACATGGAGCGTGCGGAGCACCTTGTTCCGAAGTACAGATGGGACGACTACTCTGTCCCCCCAAACCAAGCAACCCCGCTCCAGTGACAGTTCATTTCTCTTGGAGTAGAACACCCTGAACTCCTCAGAGGTCGGTGACAATGGCCACCCCTTCAGAACCCACATGACAACTTTTGACAGGAGGGGGTCTTTCTTTGTTTGGGCCGCTATGTCAGCAGCGGAGATCGGGGGAGAGTCTAACACATCCAACATAAGGACCTGTCCTTCCGCCTCAATTCGACCCATTATACTCAGCAGGGGATCTGGACAGAGCATCCGCGTGGCTAATGCTGATACCCGGGCGATGTTGGAGCGTGTACTGGTACGCCTGAAGGAACATTGCCCAGCGTAACATCCGCGGAGACAGGATTTGGGGGGTGGGCTTGTCTGGCACAAAAATACCTAGGAGCGGTTTGTGGTCTGTGATAATCGTGACAGCCCTCCCGTAAATGAAGTCATGAAATCTCTTCGTTCCAGCGATTATGGCCAGCGCCTCTCTATCAATCTGAGCATAGTTTTTTTCAGCCACCGTTAACGACCTGGAGTAATATGCGATAGGCGCTTCTTTCCCTCCCCCCATGTCATGGCACAGAACAGCCCCAACCCCCACCGGCGAGGCATCACATACAAGCAAAAGGGGCTTCTTCGGATCGTAATGAGTAAGGACAGCATCCGAAGTCAACAGCTCCTTGACTTCCCGGAATGCCCTTTCCTGAGGAGGGCCCCACTTCCACACCGCCTGTTTCCTCAGCAACTGGTGCAGGGGCTCAGCTACAGTCGCCTTCCGGGGTAGAAAGGAGTGATAGAAGTTTAAGAGACCCAAAAATGCCTGGAGCTCCGTCTTCGAAGTGGGACGTGGGGCTTCCCAGACTGCCTGAACTTTGGATTCAGAGGGCTTGATGCCAGCAGGCGTGATTTTGAACCCCAAGAATTCAACCTCATGAGCAAAAAAACAACACTTCTCCCTTTTAACCCGCAACCCCGCATTTTGGAAACACTCCAGCACCTTCCCCAGTTTAGTGGCCAGGTCCCCCTTGTCAGTCCCAGATATCAACACGTCGTCAAAAAAAGTCAGCACCCCAGGGAGACCCTTCAATAACCTTTCCACAAGAGCCTGAAACAACCCCGGAGCCGTACTAACGCCGAACTGAAGACGGTTCACACGGAATGCACCCTTATGAGTAGTAATAGTCTGACACAACGCAGATTCCGGACTAACAGGCACTTGCTGATATGCTTGGGCCAAGTCCAGTTTAGCAAAACACTTTCCCCCATGGAGGGTGGCCAGCAAATGGCTAACCACTGGAACAGGATAAGAATTAGCTCGGATAGCCTTATTAATCGTGCATTTATAGTCCGCGCAGATGCGGATGTCCCCGTTTGCCTTGATAGCAGTGACTATAGGTGTCTCCCATGGAGCAGAGTCCACGGGCTCCAGGATGCCCTGTGCCACCAGCTTGTCCAACTCCGCTTCAATGCGGTCTTTCAGGGCAAACGGCACCCTCCGTGGCTTCATGCGAATGGGTTGGACAGTTGGGTCCAGCTCAAAATTAACAGGGGCCCCCTTGAACCTACCCAGCCCGGGACGGAAAACATCTGGATAGCGTTCACACACAGCCTGAATGGGGTCGGCCTTAACCGCATTAATTCCCGAAAACCCAATACCCAGGGGCCCAAACCACTGCACGCCCAAAAGGTTATTCCTACCGGTTTTCACCACGACTAGGGGAAGCTTTGCTGAGATGGCCTTGAACCGCACATCAAAATTTCCGATTTCCAACACTGGAATGTGTCGACCCTGCACATCGGTCAGGTCGACCTGCAGAGCCCGCAGTTTCGGCCGGTCTGCTGGAGGAAGTTGAAAAAATTCCCTCTGTGAGATGATTGAGTAGGCAGATCCTGAGTCGATCTCCATGCGGACGGGACACCCTTGGAGGCGAACATCAACGAAGAACCTTCCGGACACTGACTGTACCCCAGATGATGTCTTCCTTCCGACGCGGACTTTGGAAATTGGGTGTTCCGTCCTGCGCTGACCTCTGTCCCCGGGGTGACCTTCGGATCGCTGGTGGCACACCCGTGCAATGTGCCCCTTCCGCCCACACTTGTGGCATTCGGCCGTCTTGAACGGGCACCGTGAGCGGAGGTGCCTTCCCCCACAGCCTTGGCATGGCGCGATGTTGCTCCTTGAAGCTTGGGGGGTTTGTTGGCGAACCCTCCCGACAGTACCCTCCTCTGCTGCATCGTCTGTATCCACTGGAGTATCGCACTGCTGCAGCTGGACGGCCGACTCACCACGGGCAGGAGCAGCAGTTTGGGCATGGAGGATTTTCATCCCAGCGTGTGCAGCCTCGGACGCCAAAGCTTCTTCCAGGACCTGGGCAAAAGTCAACCTATTTCTCTTCATCAGCCGCCGCTGAGTAGCTTCGTCCCTGAGGCCCACGAGAAGCCGGTCTCTTAAAGCCTCCTCCAGGTCATGCCATTGGCACGGCACGGCAGCCTGTCGGAGAGCCGCAACGTACTCAGCTACCGTCTCCCCCTCCTTCTGATCTCGCCGGTAAAAGGCAACCCTGGCTGGGAAGATGGAAACGACTGGCTTGAAGTGTTCTCGGAGCACCGCCAGGATGTCGGTCAATGGGGCTTCCCTCAGTGCCTGTGGCAGCAGCAGATGCCCGGCCAGCTCAATCGTGGGCAAACCACAATGGGCCAGGAACAACGCCTTCTGTCGCCCTTCATCCTCGATCTCCCCAGCGATTACAAAGTTCTCGAACTGGATCTCGTACATGGGCCATGCCTCCGGCTTTGCAATGTCAAACGGTCCGATTGAAGATGCAGTAGCAGCCATATCCCATCCTCGTCGACAATGTTAGATTCTCGCAAGAAGTAGACTAGCACGCTGCGAGTGGGTTAAGCATAGTGACTGTTTATTCAGATCGGGAGACAAGACTGAGGATGTGGGGAAAGATGGTATCTTATATACAGCGGTTTTCCATTTCAACAACAGCAAGGAAACATACCAGCGGACACTCCAGTTTATTACCCCATTTGGTTTCCAGCTCCGCTTTGATATGTGCCCCTCCTTTGAAGAGGGCGCCCCTTTGGCGGATCCGGTTCACGCGCTGTGTTCCTTTGAAATGAGTAACACTTGGACACAACAATAATGTTTAAGTTTTTGGTTTTTTTAAAAAAATAGTTGTACTGTAGGTAATAATTTTAATAATGTGAAAGTAAATGTTTTTTACATTCAATGTTTTTAAAATGTGTTTAGTTGTTTTGGGTTTTTATTTGAGTTAGAACTCAGCACAGGATTTTAATATTTTTTAATTTTTTTATTGACATATGTTTGTGATTTGTGTTAAATTGTGTTTTCGTGTAATTTTTTTGACTTGTTATTATTGTGACCTTTTGTGTAAAATTGTGGTTTTGTGTTATTGTCTTGATTTGTTTTTACTGTTGTGGCCTTTTGTTTGGGGCTGTTGTGTGTTTTTGAATTGTTTTTACTATTGTGGCCAGCAAGTGGTACTGGTAGGGGTTTTCTTGTATTCCGACTGTTTTTTCTCTCCTGGCCTCTGGGTGGAGCTTCTTCTGGTAAGTAGTCTCTTTCTTTATTCATTTCGTTTCCGGTCGTCGTGCAGGTAGGACATGTGCTGGTGAGTTGGCTTGTTTTCTTTAGTGTGTGTGTGTGTGTGTGTGTGTGTGTGTGGTGGGTTTTGTATTTTTTGACTGTTTGTTTTGTTTTTTATTGTGTTTTTGTTTACTTTGCATTGTTTTTGGTGTTGTTTTTGTTTGTTTTTGTGTATTTTTGGATGTTTTTATTGTGTTTTAAGGTATTTTTTATTTATTTATTTTTATAATTTTTGTTGTTGTGGCTTGGGGGGGGGGTTTGTTTTATTTCTGCAGGCCACCTACTGATATTAAAGGAGAAACTCCAATTGGGACCTTCAGGTGCCGTTGGTGAGGGAAAGAAGGGTGGTTGGTGTTTGCGTAGCTGTGAGGTGGTGAGTTTTTTTAAAAAAAAAATCAGGTGCCGGCTTCCTCAGTGTTCTGCATGCTCATGTCGCGCAGGACTCTGGGGCTTGTAGTTATGGGTTTGTGGTTTGTGTTTCTGCTGTGTTTTTTTCTCTGCAGCTCGATTTTGATTGGCCGCAGCATATTTCTCAATGTTCTTTGTGGTTGCGCCTCTCAGCCTGATTGGCTGTGGCACATCGCGGCACAAAGAACATTGGGAAATGAAGTTGTTTCCTTTTTTCGCATTTGTGGGGTTGTTGCCCCACTGGCGCATTTCTCAATCCTTTGTTGACCTGGAGACCTAGTTCAGCCGTGTGCACGAAGGGTGGGTGCGGGCTAGTAGGACCAGGCTTAGGAACCTATGTGAAGTTCCAACAGTTAATGCTTGCTTTTATAGGTTAAGATTGTAAACCGCCCTAAGTCTGCCTCGGCCAAGTGTGCGGTGAAGAAATCTAACTAATAAATAAATAAAATGTCAAAGCAGGCATCTGTGCCCTCATCCAATTGATGAATCAAGTCCAAAGTCCAGGTAAAGCTGTTGATCAAGTGTTCCTGTAATTCCCAAAGATCGATCTATATCTGATGTGTAATGGACCCTAATTTAAATAGGTTTTGGGGTTCCTCTTACTACCTCCCCTGGAATCTTAATCATTTTTCTCATGACCTGGTTGTTACGTGCTGATGTTGTGCCAACCTGGTCTCTAGGTATCAGTTTTTTCTATTTGGCTAATCTCTAAGATGACCATCCTGTCTGGAGTGTTAAACTTTTCACCTTGTTAAAAAAACTGTCTCGGACACTATCTTGCTAATGAGATGGAATGTGAGTGCTGTGTGAAACAATTTGTTGTTGTTCAGTCGCACAGTCGATTCCGACCTTTTGCAACCCTATGGGCCATTGTCCTCCAGACACCTCTGTCCTCCACCATCCTCCTCAGCCTGCCCAGCTCTGTGCTCATTGCATCTACAATACCATCTAGCCATTTCATCTTCGGCCGTCCCCTTCTTCTTTTGCCTTCTACTTATCTCAGCATATGGAGTCACAATTGCACTTTTGAAAGTACTGTACAGGTTAAACTATAAAACTTAGGATAGAAAGAAATCCCTCCATCTCACCTTCATGCAATTAATATGAATGAATAAAAAGTAACTTCCCCAAGATTCCCTGACAGTAAGCATGTTTAATATTTAATGGACGTGAAACAAAAATATGTTTAGCTGCAGAAGTAGAAAGATCTACTGTGCTTACCTGCAGAAGTAGACACTTTGTGCATCATTGAATGAGGCGGCTATTGGGTGCATGATGTGATTTCTGCAAATCAGTTGTGTACATGAAGGACACCATGAGACAGCTTTGCAGAATATCTGTCATCCATTCACAAGAATAGAGCTTGAAGCAGATGCAAAGATGCCTCACCAATTGAACTGGCCTGGTCAGTAGCTATCAAGGAACAGCACCTCACAGGGGCAAGTGACTTGCTCATCTGGTCTAGAGAGGGGCTGTTGAGGATCTCCTACTCTATTACCAGGTTGCACTAACAGGCCTCTCCATGGTTCAGGGTATGAGCTTTAAACCTCTCCAGGCCTTGCCTTCTCGGGTCTCCCCAGCCCAAAGACTCCGACCTGTAGGTCTCAAAGCCCAGTCCAGCCCAAGGCTGCAATTACCTGGGTTCCTACCTCAGGAAGTCCCAGCAAAATTAAATGGAGAATATTAAAAAAAATCAAGTAGCATGGAGATTGGGTGAACTCTTATCTTACCCCTTCCAAAGATCAGTCAGGTCAGCTGAATCAAAGTTGTTTATTTCTTCAGGTTCATAGGTAGTTCAGGATACAAAAAGGATCGGGATACAGCTAATCAAAATACATCAGGGTTTCCACATAACAGGTTTTTCCCACCAAATAAGCATAATCTAACTATTTCTAAGTCACCATTATGAACAGCAGCACCAGGTGAGGTGCTAATCCTCACCTCATCCTTTCTGGATCAGAATGACCATGAAGTCTGGTAAAACAAAGGAGGCCTGGCCTGACCTCCCCCTTTGGCATAAGGCCAATCAGGGTCAAAAATTAACTAAACAACACCTGGCTTTCAAATCAATTGACTATCTGTGTCAGGTGATGAAAGAAGAGCATCTTCAGCCAGGGTGGTAAACAACATTCTTTAGCACCATTTGGCTATCAACATCACAATAAGATTGCAAGAGGAAGTCAAGAGGATCACCTTCGATACAGGGGCAAAAAAGCTCCTCCAAAAGCAGTTTAAGATACAGGGAAATGCCATGTTTGATGACTAGTGACATATTATTACACAGGGGTTTCAATAAGTTTAATAAAAGTGTGGCTCGAGTTTCAAACCAAGTTTACTGTGCCTTGCATCTTCATTTGACATGTCAGAGGGCAAGAGAGTCTTAGCTGTCATTGTGAAAACAGCAAGATGTCCTTTGAAACCTTATTGTAACTTATTTCCTATAGACTCAACAAGTTATTTTGTCAGTTCTCTATGATCTATTTTATTTCTGTTTTCCCCATATTAAAGCACAAGTTGGTTACATAGAGCCTGGAAATTTCTGTTAAAATACATTGAATATTTCTTGTAGTATAAGTATCATACCTGTCAACCCGCGGCTCCGGAAAAACGAGACCTGCGCACATCGCTTGTGCGCAGGTCGCTTTCCACGCATGCGTGGAAGGGTTTTACCCCTTCAACGCTTGCGTGGAAGCGCTATGCCGCTTGTGCAGCCCCTATGCAAGGGGCGTAGCGCTTCCGCACATTCGTGGAAGGGGTAAAACCCTTCCACGCATGCGCGGAAGTGCTACGCCAGTTGTGTAGGGGCTGCGCAAGTGGTGTAGTGCTTCCGCACATGCGCTGAAAGTGTTTTCCCCGCTGCCAAATTACGCGGTTTTGGCAGCGCGGGGCGGGTTATGACGTCAATGGACGTCAAATTACGGGGTTTTCCAGGCCAAATCGTGATGGTTGACAGGTATGATAAGTATATAGTATATGGATTTTTTCAATATACCAGTTATGGCTTGATTTAGAAAAAATGCCTTTGACAGTGTATCGTAGCTTGGAGTTGCAGTTTATATAGCATCAGTCAACCAATATTCAATTAATTTGCACAAACAATTTTGCATTATACATGCTGAACTTTGCTAATATCTGGTTTTATTAACCAACAAATTTCACATGTTTTATTATCAACAGTGATCTTTTAGACCCCCATTAAACCCTGATATTTCTATTATTAACAGGACAAAGTGCTCTGAGATGGCTTTTTTGCTGTGTTTAGGCCTGAAATTTATAACAGGAAGACATAAGCAAATAAATGGCATCCCAGTTTTAATAAATTCCATTCACATTTCCCCCTAAATAGAAATGTTTCCATTAAAAGTGAAGCATCATGCTTTGATACTAACATATTTCTCTAGCATATAGGACGTGTTTCAAAGCAATTCTTGCTCAGACAAAATTTTTAAAGAGTATTGTACATGAGGTGAATGTAAACATTTTGACACAAAATGGAAAATGGTATAATCCTTTTCGGAGCTGTACCTTTCAAACATGGTCAGGGGAAGAATGTACACCCCAAATGATAACTGCAAAGCAGATTTAAAAGATTGGGGTATTTTTAATTTTTAAAAAAACATATTTTATTTTTTCATTTGAAATATCTTCCATACTTTTCTTATGATTATTCTCTAAATTTATTTTATTATTGCTTCTTAACTATTTTCTCACCTCTTCCTTTTTTGAAATCCTGAACAGTATATAATTCTTGATAGAAGTTTTTAACTATTTCAATATTTACTTTCATCTGGTTACATCTCAATCCTTATCTATTTTTAAAATTTTTAATTTCCCTTTTGTTTTGTTTTTTAAATTTCCACTGCCCTAGCTAACAACTGTGAATTTTTATTACTGTATCCAAAATATTGTCTTTTTAAATATATTAGTTTCCTTTGTACTTCTTCCATATTTTTTCTGTATCTCTTTTTCCCAATGCTATTATCTTATTCAGCTCTCTCTTGCCATTTGTTATGATATATAGTCTTTCCAATGCTTTTATTTCACTTTCCAATTTACTTATTCTTTCCTGTTATTGATGCTCTTATGCTCAGGCCTCTAATTACAGCTTTCATTGCATCCCATAACATATTTTGATTTATTTCATCATTCTCATTCACCTCCCATATTTGTTTCCATTCTGATTCTAATTTCTCTACCAACTGTTTATTACCCAAATGTTTAGTATCGAATTCCCATCTTTTTGCTTCCATATACTCACCTTGTGTAACAAATTCTATTTGTATTTGTAAAACTTAAAAGCAAGAAAAACAGTGGGATGTGATGGTTTGGGCCCAGAGTTTTACAAGAGATTCCAAATATTTTAAATCCCAAACTAAATAGACTATTAGTTATATTCTTGAGGGAGATAAAATACCTCCCTCCTGGACATAGGTGCAAACTGTGTTAATTCCTAAACCAGAAAAAGACATGGCATTGATAGACTCTTGCCATTCTATTTCTCTTATAAAGATGCTAAACTAGCAAATAGATTACCATATTTTTTGGACCATAAGACAAACCTGACCATAAGACACACCCAGTTTTCAGAGCAGGAAAACAAACAAAAATATTTAATACTGCATTTTGCAGCACCAACCAGTGGTGGCGCTGCAGGGGAAATGGGCAGGCAGGCCAATTGCACTGAGGAAGGAAGTGATACTCTAGCATAGGCTCTTGCTCTTCTTTCAACCAAAAAGTATGTTTTCCCCCTCCATTTTGTCCACGTGGAGTAGTGACAAAGGCATCAAGGTAAGTGAAACCTTTTCTTTTTAAGCACAGGTTTAGTTTCCCACTTAAATGCATTGGGAACATACAAACAGAAAACTTTTGAATACAAGAAATTTATTTCCAATGCATTTAAATGGGAAATTGCGATTTTCGCCTTCTAGTGGCCACTTGTTTTTCATATGTTTTTCCCCCCTGCCCGAACAGCTGAGAGGCGGCAGTAGTAGTCCTCAGCCAGCTGCGGCTCTTGTAAAATATCCTTTTACAACAGCCACAGCTGGCCGAAGACCAGCATTTAGACTATAAGACACACCCTCATTTTCTCCCCACTTTTGGAGGAGAAAAAGTGTGTCTTATGGTCCAAAAAATACGGTAAATGGCATTTTGGAGAATTATATTAATAAGGATCAGGCTGGTTTTGTCAAAGAGAGACAAATGTCCGACCTAGTTAGAAGGGCACTAAATTTAATTGAGTATGTCAACAAAAACAAGGTTAAAACAGGAATAATAGCATTGGATATATTTAAGGTGTTTGACTCAGTGCAGTGGATAACATTGAGAGAACTAATCCAAGCAATGGGATTTGGGGAGAAATTTCAGTGGATAGTAATTCAATTATACAAGAAGAACCAAGCCTCTATTCTGGTAAATGATGGGCTAACAGACAATATAGAGATACATTGTGGTACTAGACAATGTTGTCCTTTATCTCCCCTGTTATTTATTTCACTGATGGAACTACAGAACTGTACTGGCAAATACAATTAGACAAGATGTTAGGATTAAGGGTATAAAGGGAGTTAAAATTAGTTTATTTGCAGATAATACTATGTTAATAATTAAAGATCCATTGAAAGTAATGAATGTGGTACAGGATCATTTAAATAATTTTGAGAGAATAGCTTGACTTAAAATAAACTGTAAAACTATGGAGATGGTAATATGTAATAAAGATAAGGAAGACATTAGAGAGATTAATAGTAAATATAATATAAAAGTCAAATCTTAAATATTTAGGAATTTATATTGCACAGAAATTTCAAGAATTTTGTCCCAGACAGACCCGGTACATAATTTGGGGGTCCTCCTGGACTCATGACTCCTGCTCGATGAGCAGGTGGCAGTCGTGGCTAGGAGGGGTTTTGCACAGCTTTGTGTCATTTGCCAATTACGCCCGCTCCTTGCTCATGGCACATATGTTCTGGTCACCTCTAGACTGGACTATTGTAATGCACTCTACATGGGGCTGCCCTTGGTGACCATTTGGAGGCTGCAACTGGTCCAGAAAGTGGCCACCCTGGTGATGATCGGGCGTTATGCCTGTACCTCACCACTGCTTCGAGAGCTGCACTGGTTACAATTCAAGGTGCTGGTAATGACCTTTAAAGCCCTATATGGTAGTGGCCCAGGATACTTAAGAGACCATGTAACCCCAAGAACATCTGTCCATCCCACTAGAGCGGACCCGAGGGGCTCTCTAATTGTGCCATCAAGTAGAGAGGCTCACCTCTCTAGCACCAGAAGGAGGACCTTCTCTGTGTCTCCACCGGCCCTATGGAACCTCTTGCCAACTGAGTTGCTGCTACAGATAGAGTTGCTGCCCTTCAGGAAAGAGCTAAAAACCTGGCTGGCAAAGGAGGTGTGGGGCATAGCAGGCAGGGGTGTGGTGACCCCTGACTGCTGGCTCATATAACAAGATCACTCCTTGTCTCCTTTAACTGATGGGGGTGGGGGTGGGTAATTTTATGGGTACTTTTAATGGGGTTTTAAAGGGTTTTAGTTAAGATTGTAATGCTTGTTTTTAATGCTGTTAGCCATCCAGAGTCACTAGATAAGTAAAATTAAGGATAAAATGAACAAGAGAAGACATTTAGGAAATTGAATCTAAATTGGTTGGAGAAAATACAGAAAGAAAAGTGGGATATGGAATGGAGGGTAAAATACAGTGTAGGTAGAGAGATGACAACATTTGAAGTGATCCTAAACCAACTAGAACATAAAGGAAGGATTAGTAGTAGGATTAGTAAGCAAGATGTATACAATGTTAGTCAAAGGTGGAACTAGTCAGATGTCATTAAAATATTTAGGAGACAGATCTGGGAATGAAAATTGAATAGACAGCATGGAATAAAATATGGACTCAAAGAATAATAAGAAATTTATTGGTAAGAATTAAGGAGCATTGCTGTAAGCTATTATGGAGGTGGTATATGATGCCACTTATTTTCATTTATGGTGGGGGTGCAAATTGATAAATAATATGTGAGAAAATGTGTTTAGATAAATTAATATGATTTTATCAATTAAATTACAAATGAGTCCCAAAATTGAATTAATGATGGATTTAAGTGATATTAACTTAAATAAACATAAGAAAGAGATGGTTATAATTCTGGTTACAGCTACAAGACTAATAATTGTTAAAAATTGGAAGATAAACATCTCTGGGGGGTTACAAGAATGTATTTAAATTTGATTATAAATAAAAAAATAATTTGAAGTGGTCAGATAACAAAACATTGTAGTTACTAGGGGAAGTGTGTATGGAGTATTTCTGTTAATTTTGTTTTCTATTAGGTGTTCATGTGATTGTTTTACTATAATATAAAAATATTATTTATTTTTTAAAAAAAGATTGGGGGGGTTTCCCACCCCAAGGTGAAGAGAGGCGGGCACATAGGATGACGTTTTACTGTCACCTTGTGTTGTGGACTGGGTGCAGCACATAGGTGATTTAAGCACACCTAGCATTGCAAGAAGCCTCTTTTACCACCCACCCAGAGTAGTTCTGTGGGTCGCCATTGAGGGGCCAGATAGGAATTTTTTATCCCAACTCCCAGATTGGCACTACCAGCCGCCACACACGTTAGGGGTTAATAAATTCAAATAAAATTGTGGCCCAGGCCTTTTGACCATATTGAATGTGTCTTACCTCTTTATTTCACGGATTAGGAGGGGGAATTTCTTTATTGGTTTCATTTCAACAGAGACAGGGGATTTCAATCTGGTTAGGAAAACTGCAAGAGTCATCTATATAAGAATGGAACAAGCACACTTTTGAAGAAGTGTTTTCTACATTTTGCCCAAAAAGTTTCATTGCAAAATGAATGGCTTCTGTTTTTGGAAACCTATGTACACAAAATAAGCAGGAAGACAGACTGCTCAAAAAGACACAGATAATTCATCTAATCCTAATGCTTTTGCTGATTCATGCAAGAAAATAACATTAAGCACAATTTCTAACAGTGTATATTTTACAGAATTCCAGAAAATACAATACTGAAGGTGTACAAAAGCAAGAATCATTTCAGAGGGTAATCAGTAGGAATGTACTAAATGTTTGCTACAAAATTTATTCCCGCCAAATTTTATATTATTGTAATACAGAGTGTCTTGAAGGAAAAATCCATTCCTCAGCAAAATTACCCAAGTGGAGCACACGAAAAAGAAAAACTTCCCTTCAGCTCTGATTTTCTATGCAACAGTCATAAAACACTTGGATAAAATACCAAGCAACATCTGAGGATTTAAATGCTTAGAGAGGTAAACACTTCTTTCCCTCTGATGAAGAAAAGCAAAACATTTCTCCTTCCCTGCCAGAAGGAAGGTATTTTATGGTCACTCAGACTTTTTCTTTTGCAACTTGCATTATAACAGTATGGAAATGCAGCTATGATATTGTGCTATAGAGTAAAACAACATTCTTCAAGGCAATTCTAAAAATGGGGAACCCGAGACAAAAAATGTACTATTTTTCTACTTCCGTGTCTAGGCCAGACATCAAACTGCCAAAATGAAACCACCTTTTGGTGAGTCCATTCTACAGTTCCTTTGGCCTGACCTAGCGTGAGAAAGATTAACTGGCAACACAAGGTTACTGTTACCAGAGTATGCCCGATTATGGTTTTTTTAAAAATTACACTCTTCGAGGAGGCTCTTTCTGTGTACCTGTACCATGAAGATTGTCTTGAGAATATAATGCAGTGGCACTTCATCTGCCTTCCACATTACAGCATGACACCTGCACCACCGATCCAGTTCCGCAAGGCACTTTCTGGTGCTGGGCCCTTTTGGCACACAAAGTCCTCCTCAGTCACAGGCCAGTATTGATGAAGCTGCTGCCCTCCATCAAGATGGATTCCAGTGGGATTTAATCCACTTGGGGACCATCACCCTTCCCTGTGGACTTTGTCACCCAGGGCCATTAGTCCTCAGGGTTGTCAGGTTAGTTAACCACCACCTGACACTTGGCGTTGAGTTACTGGCAGTATGGTCTACTCTACTACCATAACAGGATAACCTGGCCAGACATTTAATTGTACTATTGAAACTGACCTTCACATCAGCACCAACATTCAGTCTGCTTTTTGCTCTGTAAAGTTCAGCATACTTTTTCATGTTGCAAACAGAGTGACAACGTTATGCAGTAATACTGAACCATTTCCTGTCATTTTAAAAGTAAAAGCAAAACAATTACACTTATATCCCACTCCATAGCACCTAGTGCACTCTCTAGGTGGTTTACAAGTTAATTACTGTATTTTTGGAACATAAGATGCACTTTTCCCCCTCAAAGGTTGCTGGGGGGAATGAGGGTGTGTCTTATAGTCCCAATGCTGTCCAGCAAGGCTGTTGTTCAAGGATATTTTACAACAGCCCCGGCTGGCTGAAGACCTCCACGCCGCCCCACAGCTGTTTCAGGCCAGGAAGAAAGGGGTAGGGGACCATATTTTAAGGGCCATTACCACAGGTGGTCACAAGAGGGCAAAAACCGCAATTTCCCATTTAAATGCATTGGAGACCAATCAGCTTTTCTGTTTGTATTTTCCCAAAGCATTTAAGTGGGAAACCAAACCTGTGAATAAAAAGAAAGGGTTTCATTTACCTTTCTTGTTCCTGCTCCATGTTTCCCTGCTACACTGGTCAAAATGGAGGGGAAAAGCAATGCTTCCTGGTTGCAGGGAGAACAAGAGGCTAGCCTAGAGTATCACTTCCTGCTTCAGTACAATTGGCCTGCACGCCCATTTCCCCTGCAGTGCCACCACTGGTTGGTGGTGAAAGTACAGGTTCAGAATCCACCCCTGTTTTCCTGCTTAAAAAACTGAGTGTGTCTTATGGTCAGGTGTGTCTAATGGTCCAGAAAATTTTGCCCGCAACATGCTGGGTACTCATTTTACCAACCTTGGAAGGATGGAAGGTTGAGTCAACCTTGAGCCATGGTCAGGATCAAACTTACAACCTTTTGGTTGCACTACAGCAGTTAACCACTGTACCACGAGGGCCAAACTCTTTTAAATCACAGGTACTGAAGCACAATATCCCAAATTCATAAAATAGAGATTTTTTTTTAAAAAAAAGGATTGAATATTGGTTGTATGTTATGCATGTTGCATAATTTGGCTATTTAACTGGATTGTTTGTGCAAAAGAAAGCAATGTGATTGTTGCCCTGCTGTGTGGACTGTTTAAAAATCAGAAACACTGGATGAGTTTAAAAGCAACCAATCTATTTTTCTATCTTTTCTGTGTACATGTGTTTTGCTTCTCATGGGATAAGAACATTGCCTTTTTGCTGCTATTGAGAGGACTCTTCCCGTACAGAATGTTTCTCCTGTTCAGATTGCATGTCTTGCACAATTTGTGTTGTTCTGTCAGAATTGAATTGCTGTTCCTTTATAACTTGGGTTTTCTGAGAAGGCCCAATGGGTTGTTTGTTATGGCTGCTGGGATCTGAGCAAGATGTTAATGATAGGATCTTTTCATTTCTTAAGGTCATGGAAAGTCTGAAATAACGTAATGGTGTATAACAACAAAAGCAGTAGAGATATTGTGCAAGAGTTGCACAGTCCTGGCAAACAAGTATTGCTTATCACCTTCCTATTGGAAGAAAATGAATTTATTGGGCATTCTTCACATATCAAAGGTTCTTGTGCCAGCTAGTTTTTCCAAGCCAGAATAAGAGGAAAATTGGTTCTTTTTTCCTTTTTCTTTTTTTACAAGATAGCTGAAATTAAGCAGTAAGTCACAACTAGAGTAGCCCCTTTGGACCACTGTTTCATTCACAAAGATTCCAATGAGGGGCTTGTGGTCAGTTACGATGGTAAAAGGTGTTCCGTAAAGGTAATCGTGGAATTTCTTAGTGCCAGCCATGATTGCCAATGCCTCCCTGTCTGTCTGAGCATAATTTTTCTCAGGGGATGCATCACACAGAATTACAACTTCCTTGTTAGGATCAAAATGAGTTAATACAGCATCCGAAGATAGCAGACTTTTAAGTTCTAGGAACGCTTTCTCCTGGCAATGGCTCCAGTGCCAAACAGTATGTTTCTTAAGAAGCCGATGTAATGGTTCAGCAACTGAGACTTTGCGATGGAGAAAAGTGTAATAGAAGTTTAACAATCCTAGAAATGATTGCAATTCGGCTTTACACTTTGGCCTGGATGCATTTCGCATGGCCGCCACCTTGGAGTCAGAGGGCAGGAGGAGGAGGAAGAGGGAGGATGAGGAGGAGGAGGAAGAAGAAAGAATTTTGTGATTATTCGTACTTTCCTAGGCTTGCATTCATAACTCATAGACCTAGAGGCATGGTAGAGCTCACTTTTGGAACCTACACTTATCTTCAGCTTAGATTTCTGATGCACTGGGTTGGGGAGATGATGATGTTCTCCGAGAACAATGGCAATACATAAGAACAGCCTTGCTGGAACAGGCCACAGCCCATCCAGTCCAGCATTCTGTCTCACACAGTGGCTCACCATTTCCTTCAGGGTATTCCCAAGCAGATGCCTTCACCTGCTTAGGATTCCCTGGAAATGATATTGAGAGATATCCTGCCTATCTCTCCAACCCGGAGGTTGTCCTTAAGTATCCATAATTATAGCCATTGATACTCTTGTCCTCCATGAACTTGTCTAATCCTTTCTTAAAGCTGTCAAGACTGACAGCTGTCACCACTTCTTCTGGCAGGGAGTTCCATAGACCAGTAATCCTCTGGGTGAAAAAGTACTTTCTCTTATTTGTTTGGGAACTAGTACCCAAAAGTTTCATGGAGTGTCCCCTAGTTCTAGTGTTGTGCGATAGGGAAAACAGTTTTTCCTTATCTACTTTGTCCACACCGTGCATGATTTTATAAACTTCAATCAGGTCACCTCTTAGATGCCGTCGTTCAAGAGTGAAGAGGCCCAACCGTTGCAACCTCAGATGGTAAGGAAGGTGTTCCAGTCCCCTAATCATTCTGGTTGCCCTCCTCTGCACTTTTTCCAGCTCCATAATATCCTTCTGGAGGTATGGCGACCAGAACTGTACACAGTATTCCAGATGGGGCCTCACCATAGATTTATAAAGAGGCAAAATGACACTTGCTGACTTATTTTCTATACCCTTCCTAATGATCCCTAGCATTGAGTTTGCTTTTTTCACTGCTGAGGCACACTGGGTTGACACCTTCATTGAGTTGTACACCAGGACACCAAGGTCCCTTTCCTGGTTTGTCGCAGAGAGTTCAGACCCCATCAGTTTATAAATGTAATTGGGGTTCTTTGCCCCAACATGCATCACTCTGCACTTACTAATGTTGAAACTCATTTGCCACTGTTTTGCCCACTCCCCCAGTGTCAAGGGATCCCTCTGGAGCTCCTCACAATCTCTCACAGTTTTCACTACCCTGTATAATTTAGTGTCGTCAGCAAATTTGGCTACCTTGCTTTTTACTCCTACCTCTAGATCATTTATGAAGAGGTTGAAAAGCAGGGGTCCCAGTACTGAACCTTGGGGGACCCCACTCTTTACTTCCCTCCACTTGGAGAAGTGTCCATTTAGTGCTAACCTCTGTTTCCTGTCCTTTAGCCAGTTGCTGATCCAGGACAAGACCTGTCCCTTTATTCCATGACTGGTAAGTTTATTCAAGAGCCTTTGGTGTAGGACCTTGTCAAAAGCCTTCTGAAAGTCCAGATAAACAATGTCAACTGGATCCCCCTTATCCACATGCTTGTTGACACTCTCAAAAAATTCCAACAGATTAGTGAGGCATGATTTGCCCTTGCAAAAGCCATGTTGGCTCTCCTTTAGCAGCGCCTTCTCTTCTATGTGCCTATTAATTCTATGTTTTAGGATGGATTCCATCACTTTACCTAGGACACATGTCAAACTGACAGGTCGGTAATTTCCTGGATCACCCCTGGATCCTTTTTTGAAAATTGGTGTTACATTCGCTACCTTCCAGTCATCAGGCACAAAGCCTGATTTGAGGGAAAGATTATATATTTTGGCTAGGAAATCAGCAATTTCATCTTTAAGTTCCCTGAGAACTCGTTGATGGATGCTATCTGGTCCTGGTGATTTGTTAGTGTTTAGCTTAACAAGACATGCAAGGAGCTCCTCCCTGGTTATTTCTATCTTGCTTAATTCTTTGGTTTCCCTCCCTACGAAGATAGGCTCTGTTTTGGGCATGTGGTCTTTGTCTTCTTCAGTGAATACTGAAGCAAAGAATTCATTGAGTCTCTCTGCAATCTCTGTTTCCTCTTTAATAACCCCTTGCCTTCCATTGTCATCTAATGGTCCAATGGCCTTCCTAGTTGGGTTCTTACTTCTAATGTACTTAAAGAAGTCTTTGTTATTTCTCTGAGTATTTTTAGCTATACGCTCCTCAAAGTCTTGCTTTGCTTTCCTGATTGTTGCCTTGCATTTGTTCTGCCAGAATTTATGTTTCTGCCTGCTGTCCTCATTCAGACAAACCTTCCATCTTCTAAATGAGCTTTTCTTGCTCTTGATCACTTCCCGAACAGCTCCTGTAAGGTAATAATATAAGGTAAAGGTAAAGGTCTTCCTTTCTCAAAGCCCAGCCATATCTGACTCTAGGGTGTGATGCTCATCTCCGTTTAGAGCCAAAGAACCAGCATCACCTGTGGCTGCAGATGCTTCCATGGTCATAAGGTGGGCATAACTAGATGCAAGAGTGCATGGAATACTAGTAGCTATTTATCTACTTGCAATTTCTTTCTTTCAAACTGATAGTTTGGAAGGAGCTAGGACAGAAATGGGAGCTCACTCCATCATGCAGCACTTGGGTCCCGAACTGCTGACTTTCATCTTAGCCACTGAGCCACCACTGTCCCAGACAATAATGTACCATGACATAATGTTGCTGATGAACTAAGCTAGGTATGATTTGCCCATTGCTGTTATGTTCCATCAAGTCACCTTCCATGTATGTATGGTGACTCTATGAATGAATGATGTCCTATCCTCAACAAACTGTTGCAAACTAAAGTATTTTGCTTTGTTTAGGGTGTCAATCCAGATGTACCCTTTTTCAGAGAAATTTACCTTCTCATGATGTGCCCAAAGTAGGACAGCGTCAGTTTCATTCATTTTTGCTTCCAAAGATATTTCAGGCTTGATTTGCTCTAAGACTCCCTTTTTTGTCTTTCTTGTGACCCAAGGTATCAGACTATGATGCTGCCATTATTGACTCTTTCTTGCTGATGTGGTTGTTACTGCATTTTATTCCAATGTCTGAGCTGTGAAATTCCATCTTTGTTAACTTTTCTAGTAGTCCAATATTCTAACGGTATTATTGCTTTCTAACAGGCGTTATGGAGTCTCATTGCCTGGCCTAAACATATATATCTAAATGTGATCTTGTTAAAATCCATTTCCTATGTTTTGCCTCTTTACTTACTTCTCCACCTGCAAAATGAGCTTATTCTTTGTCCCTTCCGCAAGAGTTCTCAACTACAACATCAAAGCGGCTCTGAGACTTCAATTGCATATGGAATCATGCTCCCTGTAGCCTCATGGAGACAGCAGAAGTACAAGCAGCAAGGTTTCATAGCTTGTCCCTCCCCCCCAGATTTTTCCAGAAACAAAGTTAACTACAGCTGATGGGGAAGGCAGAAGAGTGAAGGCAGCAAGGGTGGCCCACTTCATTTCTCAAAAGTTTGAAGATGCTTCTTTTTGCTCTTTTACTAGGAAGGAGAAGAATACCCAGTCGCAGCTAGAGTGCCTGAAAACAACAGTTCTATAGCAGATGGACCCCCTCTAGCCTGGATGGGTGAATCCCTAGCCCTTGTGCTGTGCTGTGCATAATAAGCCACTGCCCTCGCCATCTCACTCAGGTAGGCATCTCTGCAGGCATTACCAACTCTATTCACATGAATGAATATTGCTTGTAACAGAAAGCTGCCTAATGATGCTCCCTGTATGTGCACCTGATTCACCCAGAAACAACCTCTTCCAATGATGCCCTAAAGGACTCAACACTACCACACCAAACCAGCACTACTCACCACTAAAGATGGCTAGTTCTGTCTTAGCTCCTCTTGCCCCAACACAGTTGAAAGGCCCCTCTGCAGGTCTCCCAAAAATATGTTACTCACACATTGGACAAGTTGACCCTATCCCCTTGGAACACCTGTGGGTGGCCATACTGAATTCCAGAATGGTAAAAGCATAACCCAATGTTTGAAGCAATTCACACACTGGGTTCCCTCTTAACTGCTTGCCATGCCTGGTCCTTACATCAGGGATCACAGTCCCCACTCCATACTCTTAGGCAGTCGGTGTGGTTAGAGAGTGAGAGGTCCAGCCCTAGGTCCCTCAAGTATGGGGTTCCTCAGGGCTTGGTGCTTTCTCCCCTCTTATTTAACATCTACATGAAGCCACTGGGTGAGATCATTCGTTCCCACGGGGTGCGGTACCATCAGTACGCGGATGACACCCAGTTGTATATCTCGGCCCGTGGGGACCCCAGTGATGCTGTTGAAATCCTATCCGGATGCCTGGAGGCCATTGGGGTCTGGATGGGGGCCAATGGGCTTCGGCTGAATCCCAGCAAGACAGAGTGGCTGTGGATAAGGGGCCCCGTGTTATCCAGGGAGTTACCACCTTTGGTACTGGATGGGGCGGTTTTGCCCCAGACAGACCCAGTGCACAACTTGGGGGTCCTTCTGGATTCATGGCTGCTGCTGGAAGAACAAGTGGCGGCTGTGGCCAGGAGGGCTTTTGCCCAACTTCGGGTGATTCGCCAATTGCGCACGCTCCTGGACCGGGGCTCCTTGCTTATGGTCACCCATGCTCTGGTTACTTCCCGACTAGATTATTGTAATACGCTCTACATGGGGCTGCCCTTGACGACCATTCGGAGGCTGCAGCTGGTCCAGAATGCGGCAGCCCGGGTGGTGATGGGATGTGGGCGATATGCCCATGCCTCACCGCTACTTCGGGAGCTGCACTGGTTACCAGTTTGTCTCCGGGTGCAATTCAAGGTGCTGGTTTTGACCTTTAAAGCCCTATATGGCAGTGGGCCAGGATACCTTAGAGACCGCATCGTCCCAAGAGTGTTTGCCCGTCCAACTAGAGTGGACCGGAGGGGCTCTCTAATGGTGCCATCAGTTAGGGGTGCACATCTGTCTAGCACCCGAAGGAGGGCCTTCTCCGTGGCCGCACCAACTCTCTGGAACCTCCCGCCAACAGATCTAAGACTTCAAAGAGAATTGCTGCCCTTCAGGAAAGGATTGAAGACCTGGCTGGCAGGGCAGGTGTGGGGCCCGAATGGGATCACGGTCCCCGCCTGCTGGCTTACGTAAAGAATTAAGAACTCTCTCTTCCTTTTTTAGAGTGGGTGGGATGGATGGGTGGGATAAGGTGTTTTTAAAGTGTTTTTATATGTTTTTAGAATTTGTTGTAATGCCGCCCTGAGTCGGGTTCTGCCTGAGCGGGCGGCATATATAAATACGACTAAATAAATAAATAAATAAATAAATAAATAAATAAATAAATAAATAAAGACCAAATGACGACCATCCCTGGGGACCTTAGGTCTTTCAGCTCAAAATAGGCCCCAAGTCATCCCTTTCTATCCCCTTCCTTGTCCAAACTTCCAAAGGCCAAATTGGTTACCAAGAGCGGTCCTAAATGCTCTTCTTGCTGACCAAAATGGAGGAGCACATCCCTCCTTCCACTTAACTGAGCTTCTGAAAAACAGGGATGATGAGTGAAAAATCAATCCCTTGTGGCTCAATCTACAGTAGCAGGGCCAACATCCATGTAATCTCTTCAAGATATGTGGTAACAGTAGTATGCTATCATCCGATCTGCTATCTAGCTCTCTAATCCATCCCTTAATCATGTGGCAAATTTGAAGGAGTGAGAACACCTGCTCCGGCCCCCTGCAGGCATAAATAACTTTCCTCAGCCGCTGCCTCCTGCCTCTCTGCCTCCTTGAGCCTGCCTGCTTGGAGGATTCAAGGGTGGGACACTGACTCTGTCTACACAGATGCCGAGGCATGGAACCCTCCTCCCAGTCTGGCAAACTGGGAGGAGTGAGAACACCTGCTCCGGCCCCCTGCAGGCATAAAAGACTTTCCTCAGCCACTGCCTCCTGCCTCTCTGCCTCCTTGAGCTTGCCTGCTTAGAGGATTCAAGGGAGGAATGCTGACTCTTACATAGATGCCGAGGCATGGAGCCCTCCTCCCAGTCTGGCATATTTAGTAAAGTGAAATTATATTGCATTGCATTGCATTGATTATTGTATTTTGTGAACTGTACTTTTTCCTTCCCTTTTTTAGGGCATACTGTATGCATTGTTTTGTATTTATCTTGACAGTGTATGTATTATGTTGTTATGGAATCTTGTACCTTTAAATACTGTTTCTTAAATATCTGTAAGCCGCTTTGGGTCGCCCATTGGGTTGAGGAAAGCGAGATATAAATAAAAGTATTATTATTATTATTATTATCATCATCATTATTATTTTTATTGTTGTTGTTGTTGTTATCATCTTTCAGACACTAAAACCCCTGTGATGTCCTGGTGTCCCTTAGCCTTAGCCTCGAAAGCCAAAGTGATCATGTATCCTTGAATAGAACATGGTGCCAAGGCCAGAGTCTGGAGGAAGAAACAAAATTGCATGAGATAGAACACAGGGACAGGACATACTGCGGGTAACTCATTGTCCTCCCTGAAGCTGAGGAACCTGGCACTAACCTTATAATAACCTCAGTATGTACTAGATGTCAGAGCTAGCTCAACTGCCCTTTCAGCTTCACTTCAGCAATCTTCCATAATTATTTTGGGAATGCTTCTGATTCTTCCTTGCATTGGGCCTGAACTCCCAGAAATGCTGCAACTGAAGACAGGATAATTTATTTGTTTGTTTGTTTGTTTGTTTATATTTATATCCTGCTTCCCTCAATCCAATGGACGACTCTAAGCAGCTTACAAAAATAAAAATAAAGATGCAATGTTAGAAATACAGATACAATACAGTAAATTAAACAATGAAATATGCAATAAACATTTAAGTTCTAACATAACACAAACAATGCATCAGCAATGCAATTTTCCAGCCCAGGAACATGTCTAACCATAAATAGCATATTAAATTATAAACATGTCAATGTGAGTTCCTTAACCAACCTCATGACCTGAAAAGATTTAGAAGTTAACTGATTCACTGCATGTATCACCCTAATCTTGCATGGGTGACACCACTGCTTCAAGTACAGATGGCCAAGCACCTGCTTCCATCACATCCAAATGAGGCAACATTTTGTTAGCGACATCACAGAGACTTGCCTTTTTAGTCATCTTTGTCTCACACTGTGGTCTAGTAGGTCTACCCTCCTGGACCTGGGGAAGTGATGCCTGCACAATCAGCTGAGCCAGAATATTATCAAGTTGCACTGGCTGTTTGTTCCCCAAGTGACCAGAGCTATTATTAGGCCACATCTTTATTGAAGGCATATCAAAAAAGTGCCTTTTACCTAGATTTTAATGACTTATTTAATTATATAAATTTATCTACTTAATTAAGTAATCAACTAATTAACCAATCAATTAACTATATTTGTCAATCTATGAGCTTTTATTACACCTGAATGTATGAACTATAATGCTTCAGTATTTTCTTTCTATTTTTTTAAAAAAAGATTGATTATCAGACCTGATAGGCAATAGCACATAGGAGAAGACAAAGGCATGTGCAGGCAAACAAAGGCACTGTGGTGCCTTAAAACTTAACAAATAACTTATAAGCATTTGTGGATTACTGTAGAGCTAGCTATCTGGTTGCAGAGCTAGGATCTGGATTTTTATACTGCACTATGTCACCTCAAAGTGGCACATAACCAGAGTGCCCTGAAGAAGGGAATGGTAAATTACTTCTGATAACTTAATACCTTGAAAACCCTAGAAAGACTACTGTGAGTTAGAGTCCTTAAAACACAGTTATTCACTACAGCTGATGTGTTAGTTCAAATTATTATATGCATGCTGGCGTGGGTGTGGTATTCTAAATGGAGTTCCCTGCGGGAACTAAAATGTAAATTCCCTCTGACTCCATGGATAACATTTCCCCATTTATCCAAGTATAGTGTAATTGTCAGCTAAAATAATATCTCATGCAGTGGTTGTACTCCAAAAAAAGCTTCTGTCATAAAAATATGCTCTATGTTTAAAGCACCAAAACATTATTTGTTTTTACATCACATGGAAGATGTTTATCTACCATCATTGCTTTGAAACTGAACTAGATTTTCCTAGCTCTAGACAATTTACTAGCCGAAGGCTACATAACAAGATGTATTTAAAAAACAAAAACACCTACCCATCTTTACCAGAGAGGTTGCACTCTGGATTATATAATTAAAATTGTCAAAGAAGTCCAGGTCAGTTCTGCTATGGTCATAAGAAACTAAACAAACCTAGTCATATAATAGGCAATATTATGTACAAAAGAATAAAGCAAAAGTGCCTGTTGGTGAACTACAGCCAATACCCACTATCTCCATTTTTTTTAAAAAAAGAACAATGTCATAGAGAAAATATTAACTTCACTGTTTACACAGTCTTTCTGTGCTTGCTGTGTTCTAAACCCTTTATCTGAGAATGATCTGCTCTAAATATCAATCAATAATTGGAACTAAACTGGACATACAAAATTCTGCTCTCACTCAAGGCTCCTATGGGAAGGTCACAGAATGCCTTGAATTATAGTGGTGTCAGATGTTATTGGATTATTTACTTTAAGGGTTGACAATAGCAATGTATATCTCTACCAAAGATAACTGTAAAACTTTAATGACAGAGAGTTACTAATCTAATCAAAGGCTCACTATCAATAAATACAAGCTCTAATTTTCTCACTTTTGATCTAGATTAATTACTGCTTTTGATTTAAAAAAATTAAAATACTTTCAGGAAAGCCCTTTGATTCAACTTTTCTATTCAGCTCTGCTTTGTCCAATATTATACAGTATGTGCCATTATCTTTGGGAAACGATATGAGTATGAATGACAAGAAATTCCTAGAGGTGATGAACATCTCAAATGACAGCTTTGCTATTCCAAGCTTTCCTTGGGGACAGGTAGGTGTGTGAGAATCTGGAGATTTGCCATAGCTGAAAAAGCTTGGGACAGTTTAGTAGCCTTCTATGTAAATCACACAGCTGACTTTAAACCTCTAAAACCCAAAGAAGATTCTAGATTATTTTGGCAAAATACCAAGAGTTACTCAAGAAAGTTTGATTTTTTTGGAATAGTAGACACGTTAGTCTGTGTTTCAACCATATCAGAGGATAAACAAAACAAAAACGATGTAGCACTTTAAATACTAATCGTTATATTTCAATGTGAGCTTTCGTGGATCAAGTCCACTTCATTAGGCATGGGAGTGAGGCTTCATAACATCAATTTATACACATCAGGTACAGATGTACAGAGTAAAGCCCTCAGATCGAGACTGTCTACTCTACACTATTATTTTTTACAGTTTTAACTGGAGATGCTGTGACTTAAAATTATCCCTTTGCACCTACTACACAACCTTTCTTACTGAGCTGTGGGCTTTCTCTACCTCTTTCCTCCTGGATGAATGAATCATATTCTCCAAATGCCTTGTGGAAGGCACTGGTCTGATAAGAAAGTGTACAGAAGAAATATGAACTGAAGAAGCCAAAGGAGGCAGATCTCTCCATAAGGTTTTGTAGACAAATGAGTAGCCAACCAAGGTCTTGATTATAAGGAGGGCAAGATAAGATCTGTGTATGTAAGAACAAAAAAAAATCCTTATTTCTTATTTCAAGCAAGAGATCTCTATTGTTTCCTTGCTTTAGAATAGATGAATGAGCTTACCTGCTTTTTTCCTGACAACCTATTTACTTTGGGACTTTAATGACAATTAACAACTGCACTGAGATGGAGGCTCAGTTCATCTTTACTCATCCATGATATCCATAATATGTGATGTTGATGAGCTGTCACTTTTGCCATTCATTTAGCTCTACAACTTCTTTCCTTCCTTCATGGATGCCATCCCTGGACCACATAAGAGGTTTGAGACAAATGACACAGCACTGAATGAATTTGTTTCAGAGCAATTTAAACAGCACAGGGCCACTCTGGATCACAGCCTCCCTTAAGATTTTATTGACTGCTTCCTTACTAAAATGAATCAGGTAAGACAGAAACCACAGAATCCTCAAAGAAACACCCAACATTTGCCCAAAGGGCTGGATGGTTTCTTAAAAACTGCTGAAGATGGAAATCCCTTGATTGTTCCCCATTAGGGCACCTTTTCTCTAAAGTGATTTGCTACTCTTAATTATTAAGGTCCAAGCTACACATTACAGATAACCTGTCATAAGAGCTTCAGTGGTATTAACGTTCCAGATTTAGGTTCAAAAGGATCTTCATGTCTGAGAAAACTTAGCTCCTGAAGAATCACAAAATGAAGCACATTGATTTTATGCTTAGAGGAGGTGAGGAAAGTTCTGCTTGTGACAGACATTTTCAACATTAAAAAAAAACCTATCCATCTTATTTCTAGCATAGAACTTGCCTCTAAGTCTTTAGCCAATTTCTCTAATCAGATCTGAGGAACACCTGAGAAACAAAATGCAAGGATTGAGAGCTCTCCCCATTCCCCAACTGTAAGTAGGCCATATCTCTATACAACAGTGATGGCCAACCTTGGCACTCCAAGGTTGGACTTCAATTACCAGAAGCCCAAGTCAGCACTCCTGCTGATCAGGGCTTCTGGGAATTGAAGTCCAAGAAGACCTGAAGTGCCAAGGTTGGCCACCTCTGTTATAGAGTATGACCAGCTTCATATAGAAGAAATTGTCACTTTTAATTTCTCTTCATTCCTCATTTGTCAAATTTTTAATTTGGTTTATCCGGGTGTCTTGCCAGAGGCAATAGGTTCTTTTTCAATTTGTCATAAAAAGCACCCCAGTGAGAGAAGATAACAAAGCTTTATTAAAAGAAATGAAAAGGGGCAATCACAGTAGGATGAATATATTCAGTAGCATATTAATACTATGAGAATAACCTGAATACAGCCAAAAAAGACTATCCTTTCTGCCTGTTGGCAGCACCCAGAAAGAATGGCAGGGCATTTTGTATAATCTGGATGAACATAATTCACTGGCTATGGCATATCTAGAGACCCATTGAACAAAGACTTTAGGGATATTTTTTAACTTTAAGGCAGCAACAGTCCTTTTGTCCTGAAATTATTAGAGTGTCCTGCCATTACAGTTCTGGCTTCTTATCTGAGTCAAACCATCGTTTATTTGAGATGGGTTTTTTTATATTAAATTTTTTTTGGTGCAAGCACCAAACAGGATGGCTTACGATATGTAGAAACAATATGTATGCACCAAAAGGGTGGGGTATAAATGTAAATAAATAAATAATCATCTTTCATAGATTACTCAGATAGGTGAAATGGTCTCGACCCATTTTGCTTTCAGCCACATTCAGTTTTACAAGCAGATGTTTATACTTTTGACCAGTGATGGTGAACCTTTTAGAGACTGAGTGCTTAAACTGCGACCCAAAACCCACTTATTTATTGAAAAGTGGCAACACGACAACAGGGGAGGGAGGAAACTCTTCCATTAGCTGGGCAGAGAGGTGGTGCAAACTCTGTATGGGGGAGGGAGGAAGCATTCCCATTGGGCTTCTGGGCAGAGTGATGGGGCAAACTCTGTGCTGGGGCAACCACATGGGTGCCCACAGACAGGGCTCCAAGTGCCACCTCTGGCACGTGTGCCATAGGTTCACCACCACTGCTTTCGACTGTATGTTGCTCTTATACAGCAGTATTTCCCGACCTTTGGTTCTTAGACTTCAATTGACTAATCAGTGCTTTGGGGAAATGACTTAGGCTTCTGGGAATTGAAATCCAAGAACCAAAGGTTTGGGAACACTGTTATACAGTCAAGTTGGTTCCACTGAGTTTATAGATTTGTTTATTATTATTATTATTATTATTATTATTATTATTATTATTATTATTATTATTATTATTATTATTATTATTATTATTATTATTATTATTATTATTATTATTATTATTATTATTATTATTATTATTATTATTTAGGAAAAACAGAATGGCACATCTGAGTTCAACATCGATTGAAGGGATGAACCTTTGACCTATTTTCAAAGGGCAACGGCTAGGTGGAAAACTACCAGCCAAGTCAACAGACTGTTGCCTGGCAGAAACTAGCAACATCCCATTTCAGATGGTTCTTATCCAAGTGAACTTTCCCTTTTTGCATATTAGATAGATAGATAGATAGATAGATAGATAGATAGATAGATAGATAGATAGATAGATAGATAGATAGATAGATAGATAGATAGATCTTTATTGTCATTGTCCTGCACAGAACAATGAGATTGGGGGGAAAAACACTTATCAACCCAACAAAACCTAAACAAAATACAACTATACAAAATTATCAACATACTCCCACCCCACATATACACATTTAACCCCTAAAAAGCTCTAAAACTCTAAGGCTCTAAAAAAATCTAAAACTCTAAAAACTATACAGAAGCTCCCTCATAGACTGCATTGCACTGCATTCAAAGCCAGAACCGCTTTTGGGTAGAAACTATTTCTCAAGCGTCTGGTCCTGGTCTTTATGACCCTATACCTTCTTCTAGATTGCAGAATATGAAAGAGATCATTTCCAGGCTGCGTACTATCCTGCGCAATCTCTACAGCTTTCTTATAACACCTGGTGGCATAGATTTGATCTAGAGTGGGAAGAGTATGCCTGATTATCCCCTCCGCAGTCTTTACGACCCTGGACAACATTGTTCTTTCCCTAGCTGTGTAACTCCCATATTTGCCAAGAACACATTAGTCACTGCCAAGTACTAACTTATCTCCTTGTTCCTTGCTATGTACTGATTGTTCTCTGCTGTACTGTAGCAAA
The DNA here is from genome assembly GCA_035047305.1 of Bradypodion pumilum. Taxonomy (NCBI): domain Eukaryota; kingdom Metazoa; phylum Chordata; class Lepidosauria; order Squamata; family Chamaeleonidae; genus Bradypodion; species Bradypodion pumilum. Next base: position 432,022,869 of record JAWDJD010000001.1, read on the forward strand.
TGTACACTAATCAGAATTGTACAAATCTAGTTTGTTACATTCCATGATTGCCACAGGGCACATGGGGTGAGGCTTTTGAGTATGAATAAAAGGGTTTGGAGTGTTCCATCTGGATCACCTCCTCCCAACTTGATCCAGTGTCTGGTGGTCATTACTTCAATCGAGAACTTGCTTGTCTTTACGGTTGACTTGTTATTTGTGGGAATGGAGACAAGCAGCCTCACACTGAAATATGGACTCTTGATCTTTTTGAAATACCCAGAGATAGAAGGTAATATGATAGCCTTGGTTTAGCTGTCTCACTTCAATTCTCTTTAGACCTCTTCTTGTTCTCTTATCAGCAGAAGTTGGATGTCATCGTGGCTATTTTGACTGGGGACATGAGGAGAACTTGCAAAATTTCTTCTTCTTGGCTTGCTGTGCTGATACTTTCTGCAGAGGTTTCTCTGTGTCATTAAGATTTCCCAGCTTCCTGTAGAATCCATATCCCAGTCTCTTTTCTTCTAAAAATTATCTTGTATGCCAATCTTTTAATTCCATGCAGCTTACTACCCTTTTGGTGACTTATGTTTGGAGATGTTGGTGCTCTACACAGGAAATGTAATCATCCTGCATGGTGTTTTTCTGCCTTTCCCAGGTGATATCTGCTCAGGAAAGATGCACAAAATTTCTAGCAAATTCCATAGGAGCACTCTTATGGTTGTTTGGCAGGAGGAACCTCATGTAGAGAAATCTCATTGTGAAGAGGAAATGTGATTTCTCTCTGAAGAGCCAGTTTCCCAGGGCTTATTTTAGATAGTAAGTTGTTTTATTTCTTATACTTTCCATATACATTTTGGGGTACACAGAAAGAAACTCCATGAAGATTGTGGTATTTTTGAACTACAATCAGATGTACCCCAGGCAATAGCAACCTTGTGTTGTCTAATTTTTCTCATACTAGGTCAGGAAAAAAGAATTGTGGAGTGAATTAACCAAAAAGTGAATTCATTTTTGTAGTTTCAAGTCTGACCTAGACAAGGAAGAAGAAGAAAAAATACATTTCCAGACGTATTTCCTCAATGTAGGCAATTACATTTTAATTTGAATAATCAGATGCAATAATCTGTACATTTCCTTTCTTATTATGTGACCAAAATGCTGTAGCTTTTTGGCACTTTATATTTTACAACTTAATGAAAAAATATTCTGTCAGTCATTCCCATATTCTTCAATAGCCCTCTTAGTTGAAAAAATTCTAAGCATCATATGAGAAATCCACATAGTCAACATAATGGGGATAAAAATCCCCAGGTCATTGCATATAATATTTCCATAGGAACATGTGCTTCTCAATTTTAAAAGCTCCTCTGAATCCAAACTGCATGTGTCTAACTGCTTCTTCCCACCTCTTGTTAACTTTGCTGTAGATTATTTTAAAGAGAACTGAAATGAAGTGACTCTTGGAGCTTATTGTTCGATAGATACTACAAGATTTGGTGTTTCACTTTTGGGAGAATAATGCAATAAATTGGTAATAATTGTCACCGGGAACAAATTCCCCCCATGGACAATTTTTTGGAAACTAGGTTACCAATTGGGAGAATCACTTACACAGCATGTTCATTTCTGAATTTTATTTGCCAGGCATTGCTGCTATTTAAAGCAATCTGGCAGATTATTTCTTTCCTGGTACAAACCTCTGTTTTGGAGGTTACTCTCTGAAATGTTGTTGTTTTTTCTTTCTTCTTTCTGTATTTGTATGTTATTTTTTTCTGAAAATCAATAAAAATTAAAAAAATGAAATGAAAGTACATTGAACTCCTTCTTAAAGGTATAGTATGCTCCCGCCCGCTCACCTTTGGGCCCATCATCTCCTGGAGGAGGATGACCAGGCCAGCTGTGCCCGCTTGGGTGGTGGAGCATGCTCCTGACTGCCTAACTCCAAGCTCCACCCACCTGGAGAAGGATAAAGGCCGCCACAGCATAGGACCTGGTGGACACTCCCGCCCGCTCACCTTTGGGCCCCATCACCACCTGGAGGAGGAGGACCAGGCCAGCTGCAGCCATTTGGGCAGTGGAGGATGCTCCTGCCCACCTAACTCTGGGCTCCACCCACCCAGAGAAGGATAAAGGCCACTGCAGCCCAGGATGGTTGAGCCCAGGACAGTTGAGGCGATGCTACTGTTGGGTCCTTTCTTGATTTCTTTTTCTGTCGGAGACTCTTTTGAATCCCACTATTGGTCTCTTACTGTTTATGGCATTTTGTAATATTGTATCTATTTTTGTTACTGCTGCTTTGTTAGCCACCCTGAGTCGCACTGCGAGGGGGCAGCATACAAGCTGAAATAATACATAATAAATAATAAATAAGTAAATACATAAATAGCACATTCCCAAAATCGATGTCACAACATGGAAATCCTGTTGTTGAGTCACAACTCTTTGTTTTCCCTATTCACAGGCTTACAGTTGTTGGTTAAATGCTTATCAAGTCTTGCATTAACCTAAAAATACTTGCTTTACGCCACATCCAAAACAACTGAAAGACAAACAACCATCTGTCAGATGTGCTTTGATTTGGATTCCTGCATTGAAAAGGAGGTTGGACTCGATGGCCTCATAGGCCCCTTTCAACTCACTTATTCTATGATTCTAAGAACTTGGAATAGGCTGGTTCTGATCTGTGGAAGAAATGTTTGGATACAGATTGAGTTTGGATGTACTCCAACATTCCTCATATTAATAATAATAATTTTGTGTCAGAAATTATTCTGGGTTGAAAGGGTTTCTGCAGAAGAAACACTGCTCAGGGAATCCCCAAATGAGGCTCCTTTCTTGTCCCCAAGAACTGGGACAGAGATGGGCATTCAATCCGTCATGCAGTACCCAGGTCTCGAATTGCTGACCTGCTAGCCTTCCAGCTAACAAGGCAAGCTTCTTAACCACTGAGCTACTGCAGCCCCCATTCCTCTTTTGCTACATATGTAAATTATTAATATGCCATTAGATTGATTTCAACTGATACTTATATTAATGGCTAATGATCACACCCATTTTTAGAACTATTTCTAAAAACTAGTTAGAACCTATATCTACATCTATAAAAGAGAGATGTCCCCTTGTGGGTCCTCTACACCCCTCTACTATCTGCGATCACACTACACACACACTTACCTTGTGTACTGGCGAAGGTCACAGCAGGGGAATGGAACAACATTGGGGCCCTGTGCCCCACAAGTCCCAGCAACCTCTGTGGCAGTCCACAACCAATCAGGGAAGCCAGAACAAATGCAGGAGAGGTGGGGTGATGGCTGCATGGCCAAAACAGCAACAAACACCACATGCGCACAGCACGGCTGCCTCACCATCACACAAGAACCCCAGCGCCCGGGGCAGAGTGGCCAAAGATCCAAGGGATGGGTACTGGAAAAATGGTGGCTGGGCGCGGGCTGCGAAGGCCGTGGAGATGGGGAGCCAGGGGCAGAGGCACGGGCTGCAAGAGGCCGAGGCTGAGCCACTGCGGACTAGGGCACACACAGAGCCATTGAGCCAAAAGACAATGGCTGCATGACAGGCGAGGCACAGCCAAAAATCCGGTCGAAACGCACCTCACCACAGCCACCATGCCAGTCATGGAGGGCATCCCAAAACTAATCCTGGGGACCCGCCACAATGTACATGTTTCAGGAAACGAGGATACACCGCCTCCTCCTTCCCGTGGCTTCCTGGTGGGCCACCCTTGCACCACTTCCCTCAGTGCAACAACGAGAATGGTAAGTAACTGTACACTTCACCTCTCCCACCGGCGGGGATGGGTGCGTGGAGGGAAAGGTGGCAAGGGCAAGCCGGGAGGAGGAAAGGGGAAGGTAGACGTGTGTGTCTCCTTTAAAGAGTACAACTCAGAATGCGGAACTGGCTGCGCTTGCGAAGCCCCTTCCTCTTCCACCAACTCCTCCTCCAAAGCCCGGAACAGGCTGGCCAAAAGGGACTCCCTGTAGGGCAGTTGCGGGATGGCTGAAAATGTGCTCCCCCTCCCCATTGCCAGAGATGGCCGCCTCCTTCCTCCTCTGCCACCTTTCCGTAGGGGTGAGGTCATGGGATAGGTGAGCCGTTGCCCCGGAAACACTGACAAGGTCGAGCAAGAGGCTGGCCTGGCAAACTGGAGCCAAGCAAAAAATACACAGTCAAGGCCAGCCTTCCTCCTCCTCCTCAATAACCCTAAAGATTGCCCTTTGGACAGGTGGCTGCCAGCGCGTCCTTGAAAGTAGGGAGCCTCAGGCGAGGACTACTGATGGTCCTGAGAGCCTTCTTTCCTTCCCTCCTTCATTCTTCCTCTCCCTTCCCCCTTACTCCCTTACTCCCTTTCCTCCTTTTTCCATCCCTTCTTCCTTCCTTCTCCCCTTCCCTCCTCCCTTCCCTTCCTTCCTTCCTTCCTTTCTCTCACTTCTTCCTTCCTTCACCCCTTCCCTCCTTCCTTCCTCTCCCTTCTCCCTTCCTTCCCCCTTTCCTCCATCCTTCCTTCACCCCTTCCCTCCCTCCTTCCTTTCTCTCCCTTCTTCCTTCCTTACCCCTTTCCTTCATACTTCCTCCCTTCTCTCCCTCCTTCTGTCCTCTCCCCTTCTGACCTTCACCCCCTTCCATCCTTGATTGGCTAATAGTGCAATCTTACTAATAAAAGATAGGTAGATAGGATTTTATTTGTACTTACTCGACCCAATGGGTGACTCAAGGCGGTTCACAGGCATTTCAATATACGATATAACAAAAGGTAAAAATACAGTATTACAAAACACTATAGAATGTAGTAACAAATTAGCAAAGTTACATAATTGCATGTCAGAATAAATATATAATAATACAGCATACATAACGGAGCCCTGGCTCCAGTGCTGGGCATCAGCCGGTCCGCCCTGGTCTGACTGGACTGGTACCAGACCTGGTTGACCATGCCCCCTCCCCACCCCACCCCGCCCACCTCTTCCCGGAAGAGCGGGCGACCCGACGGCATCAGCTCTTCCAATCCTTCTCCTCCAGAGTGGCTGCTGCTGCCTCCTTAATAGGCTGCGGGTGCCGCTGGGGGGGGGGGGGAGATGGCGGCATGTGCATGCCTGGCCCTGGGGGAAGGGGAGGGGGAGCTGACATCAGCCACCACCCAGAGGAGCTCGCCTGCCTGCCCTGTGCACCCGCGCCACCATTCCTTGCCTCCTTCTAGCAGCAGCAGCACAACTTTTGCAATGACTTGAGCTAGTCCTGCAGGAAGAGAACTTCTTGCAGGATGTCTGTCTGACTCTGGGCATTGCGAGAGGTGTCCAGGCAGCATGATGGCGCAAGCAGGGCAACTCTCGCAATGCCCAGAGTCAGACAGACAGACATCCTGCAGGAAGTTCTCTTCCTGTAGGACTAGCTCCAGGCATCGCGAAAGTTGTGCTGCTGCTGCTAGAAGGAGGCAAGGGGTGCGGCGGTGGGGGCATCCGGGGTGGGCATCCGAGCTGCTCTGGGTGGCGTGACATCAGCTCCCCCTTTCTTTCCCCCAGGTGTGCACATGAAGCAGCAGCCACTCTGGAGGAGATTGGAGAATAAGAGCCATCGTCGCTCTCCTGGGAGGAGGTGGGCGGGATAGGGAAGCAGCAGCACGGCTGGACTCACTGGTCCTGGAGGACTAGAGGAGGAGGGAAAGCCAAAGCCATCACGTGAGCACTCCTTCCTCCCCCCATGTGTGGGTGTGTGGTGGGAGCAGAGGTTAAAGGGATTTCCCAGGGAGGGTGGCAGTGAGTCTTTGAGGTGCCACAACATTTTGTGTTTTTGTTTTGTTTACCTCCTGATCTGCTTGCACAAAATAAAACTTTAGAATTTGTGCCATTTTATTCTGTGCACAGCGAAAAATAGCCAAACGGAGAAAAGGATACAAACACAATGTACTGTTTGTGTATGCCCAAAAATGATGAAGATAATGATAAACGAATCTTCTTATAAGGTCTTTGTATTCTTAATGTTATTTTTATTTTTTATTTTGCAAACTCTGATATTAAACTGATGTATATTAACTTGTAATGTCATCAAACAGAAACCAAACAGAGATACTTCTCTGCACATAAAGTCTTCAAGTTCCTTTTGTAATCTTGACAATAGTAACCAAATTCAAATATGTTCTCTTCAACTTCTTCACTATGTCCTTTGTCCTTGATCTTGTGATCTAAGTTGTTCATCGATTCTTCAAAACTGGCTCGACTATGCGCCCCTTGTTTTAAGTTCCTCTATTTGTTTGTCCACTTCTAAAACCTCCTGATTGCTCCTTTCTATAATCAATATCATTAAGTCGAATGTGCATTTGTCCAAAATGGCCGCCCACTTGTTGGTAAACTCCTTGTCTTGTGAAAATAATGTGGGTCCTTTTTGGATCCTTAATCCTCTGGGTATGCAACAGTCTCTGTGATAATCAGCAATGAAAGCCGCATGTAGTTTGTACCTGACACTTCTCTTGTATAAGGTTTCTAATTTGAAAAAGTCTCCTGTATGTTTGTTCTGAGTGGTTCTAACCGAAGCTATGTTGCTTAGCACTTTTTCCACATCTTCATTTGTATACGAAAAACCTCTATTGGCAGTAGCCATATCAAATTCCAAGCACAGCGAAAAATGGCCAAACGGAGAAAAGGATACAAACACAATGTACCGTTTGGGTATGCCCAAAAGGAACTTGAAGACTTTATGTGCAGAGAAGTATCTGAGTTTGGTTTCTGTTTGATGACATTACAAGTTAATATACATCAGTTTATTATCAGAGTTTGCAAAATAAAAAATAAAAATAACATTAAGAATACAAATACATTATAAGCAGATTCGTTTATCATTATCTTCATCATTTTTGGGCATACACAAATGGTACATTGTGTTTGTATCCATTTTATTCCGTGCAAGCATATCAGAGAGTAAACAAAAAAAATGTTGTGGCACCTTAAAGACTCACTTCTGCTTAGAGGTAGACTGCAGCTGGCCCAGGGCACTCCACGGTAAAACAGAGATGACCACTGAACCCTAGAGTTGGATATGACTGGCTTTCAAACAAGGGATACCTTTACCTTGCTTGAAAGCCAGTCGTATCCCACGCTAGGGTTCAGGTTGCTCATCTCTGTTTCAAAGCTGAAGAGCCAGCACTGTCTGCTTTTTGCAGACGTTTCCATGGTCATGTGGCAGGCATGGCTAGACACCAGAGTGCATGGAATGCTGTTTACCTTCCCACTAAAATGGTCCCTATTTATCCACTTGCAATTTCTTGCTTTCAAACTGCTAGGTTGGCAGGAACTGGGACAGAGACGGGAGCTCACTCCAACATCCAGCACTTGGGTCTCCAATTGCTGACCTGCCACCTTCCAGTCAGAGCCTTAGCCACTTGAGCTCAGTGGTTAAGAAGCTTGCCTTGTTAGCTGGAAGGACGACATGACCATTTGAGCTCCCATCTCTGTCCCAGCTCCTGGCAACCGTAACTTGATGAATAGGAACCACTTCGGTAGGAAACAACATTCTGGTGTCTAGTCATGCCTGCCACATGTCCACAGAAACATCTACAAAGTGCTGACACTTTGGCTATAAATAGATGAGCACTGAACCCTAGAGTCAGATACGACTGGCAGCTTTGGATCTAACAATAGGTAAAGGTAAAGGTTGCCCTTGCTCAAAAGCCAGTTGTATCTGACTCTAGGGTGCAGTGCTCATCTCCATTTACAGCCAAAGAGCCAGTGCTGTCTGTGTTTGCAGATGTTTTCATGGGCTATGTGGCAGGCATAACTAGATTGGTCACCCAGTCACATGCCCACTGATTAGGCCACACCCACCTGTTAGGCCACACCCACCAATTAGGTCATGTCCACCAGTTAGGCCACACCCACAGTGTGGTAGTAAAAAAATTCAATGCCCATCACTGCCTGGCTCGATGTACCCAATAGAGAACAGGGCTCAACATACATGCCTAATCAACAGTAATCCAAGTCCTTAATACAATTACAAACTAACATATCATGTACCATACACATAATATCAAAAAGACAATATCAATCAACAATGTACCAGGAAAAAAACATAAAGACACCCCAAGAAAACCCCAACCCAACCACCTCCTTCCACGCCAACAGCCGAAAGGGAATCCGACAAGTCCTCCTCTCCTTTGAAGCCCAGGAAAGTCTGAAAGAGAAAAGTCCTGCCTCCAGCTGGGAAGGCAAGGAGTGTCCTTTTGTGCCATTTGCCCAGCCTCAACCCAATGTTCTCTCTCTCTCTCTCTCCTCGGCCTGACTGACTGGGGGGCAGGCGTCAGAGGCAGTTCAGGGAGTGGCTCCGGCACTGGTGTTTTGTAGCCACGCCAGTCACCCCCAGTGTTTCGTGCTCCCTCCAGCCCTGGCTGAGCGAGGGAGCGAAACCGGTGGGTGGAAGAAGCAGTCTGGGGGGTGGCTCTGGTGCTGGCATTTTGTAGCCATGCTGGTCACCCCCAGGTATTCCATGCTCTCTCCAGCCCTGGCTGGGCGAGGGAGTGAAACCAGTGGGTGGAAGAAGCAGTCTGGGGTGTGGCTCCAGCACTGGCATTTTGTAGCCACACTGGTCACCCCCAGGTGTTCCATGCTCCCTTCATCCCCAGCTGGGCGAGGGAGTGAAACTGGCGGGTGGAAGAGACAGTCCGGAAAGAGGCCATCACTCAACCAGCCAGAAATCAGCTCCCACCTCTGGGCCGCCAATGCCAACTGCCAGGAAACCCTGACTCCTGTCCCACCACTTGGGCTTGGCCTGCAGTGGAAGAGGGAAGGAAGAGCTGTGGAGCTCTGCTGCCCGATGCGGCTGGCCTGTGTGTGTGTGTGTGTGTGTGTGTGTGTGTGTGTGTGTGTGTGTGTGTGTGTGTGTGTGTGTGTGTGTGTGTGTGTGTGTGTGTGTGTGTGTGTGTGTGTGTGTGTGTGTGTGTGTGTGTCCCACAGAGCCCCCAGACTCCTGAGACTGGGATGGGGATCAAACCACGCCAAGGACCACCAGGACCACCCTCGTCCGCCCCACAGGAAAAATGCCCCCGCGCGCAGCTGGGCACTTCTGTTAGTATATCAATAATATTATGACCCTCTGTTAATTGAATCAATTTGTTGAGGTTCCACAAACAAAATGCTGCATTAGAGGGCCCCCTGGAAACTGCCTTGTGTAGTCAAAGCTCTAGCCTCTCTGACTGTCTCAAAGACACTCATTTAAAGAATATATAATTCCAAAGGCTAGTATTCACTGTCCACTTTGAAAATTTGCATCCCAGCACAAACAAGAGTATTGATTTAGCACATGTAGTCTTAGGATTGATCCACTAAGAGATAAATAGCTTTTTAAAACTGGACTCTGATAGATCACCAGTCAATTAGAAAGTAAAATGGGAGCTCTGATGAAGATCTCAGATTCCTGGAGGGCTCACACGGAATAAGCCCATTTCTCAGATGCTCTGGAGCCAGGCTGGAATGCCTTCTGTGTTATTTCCTGAAATGTTGGGATGTTAGGGTCTTTTCGCAGTCTCCCCAAAGGGCCTTCCTATTGGGAAGAGGCAGCTTGGGATGCTGGGCTGTGTTTTACTGTGCAGAAGCCCAGACAGATGAGTCATCTCGTAAAATAGAGGGTCACCTAATTTCCTGTTATTGCAAGTTGTGTTCATGAGCACATCTTATAAGTATATGTAATCCCACATGACTGCTTGCACCAATCAGCACCTTCTCCAACCCATTTCCTGCCTTGTTATTGTGCAGTTAATAAAACAAGCTGGGAGGACTTTGTTTTCAGAGATCTCTCTCCAGCCCCAGGAAAAGTCAACTCTGGGGCTGTCTGTGTTTTTGTCTGTCTGCTTGTTTGTGCATGCATGACTGTGATGTGTGTGAATCCATCGGGGAGGCTGGTGTGAAGGCCTCCCCCGTTACAACACTGAAATGCTTCTTCAGTGCTGTTAAACTTAACTTTTATTCTACCCCAGAGAAATTACATGAAGAGATTTATCAGGTGATTGGCTGAACATGGAAACCTTGCCTTACACAGATGTGGTCATTCATGAGATCCAGAACTCTTATCCCACTGGGTGCCATTTGTGTAGTTCTCAAAGACACTTCATTTCAAGAATATATAATTCCAAAGGTTAGTACTCTTCATCCACTTTGAGAATTTGAGTCCCAGTACAAACAAGAGTATTGATTTAGCACATGTAGGCTTAGGATGGATCCACTAAGAGATATCTCTGATAGATCACCAGTCAATTAGAGCATAAATATTTAATGTGTCTTCCACAGGAACCATAGCTTCACTACAAATTTGTCTTACATTTGCAGGTTTAGACAAATGTTGATTTACATTTTGAAGTCTTCTTCTTCCGTGTTTTGGCCAGACTTGAAACTGCCAAAATAAAGGCATCCTTTGGTGAGTTCATTTTGCAGATCCTGTCACCTGACCTAGCATGAGAAAAATTAGCCAGCAACACAAGTGAACCAAATTAATTTGCAAATAAGAGCCATTCCTTGGAAATGGCTGCACACTGTAGTACTGAAGTAAGAGAAATTGTGTTGGTTTACATTTTGAACTGAACCAAAATAATTTGCAAAAGGGAAAATATATGGAAATATGATAGATCAGTTTTTGTATGTTTCCACATGTTATGATGCATGCCTTTGTTCAAAATTGTGGGGAAATTGCCCAGAAATAGGTGCCCATTATTTGGTGAAATTTCCCCTTAATGTTAGTATTTTAATGTAATTTTCTCTTACTATATTTGTACATACATTTCCTCTGATACATGCCTTTTATCTGCTGTATATATTTCCATATTTATTATGTAGGAATATATGAATTTTTCATGTTGCATATATGGTGAAGTATTGTTGGTTTGCATTCTTCACTATGCCGCAGTTTCAATTCTACAGAAAAAATATGGCAGAAAAATTGTTTGTGATTTATATATATGTAACTCACTGCAACAGACTGCTGTTAGCTTGTAAGATACCATTTGCTTTACAAGCCCTATACTTGACTATGCAAAATGGGGTAACTCAACAAGCCCAAAATGGCCTGTATAACCAGAATGGGATAGGCGAAAAAAGAAAACTCAGAATACAAAAATGCCAATCAGGATAGTCAAGTCAAACATTTCCTATCCATTTCCTGAAAAGGGGCAACCCAAGAATCACTCAAGGATACAAGGGTGGGTGGGTGGGCTGACAAGCAGCCAAACAAATTGGCTGACTCTGGATGGGGCAAAGCCTTAATAGAAATTTGTCATTCCAGCGTTGCAAGAGTGCTCCCAGCACTACTTGCCTTCAGTAGATGTAAAGTTAGAGTAATGCCTCCCTTCATCCAAGATGTTTAGCAGCAGAATTACAGGGGGGCCAATGGCTCCAAGAAAAAGCTGAACATGTTCTTACCAAGAACAACTGATGCTAGGTAACTAACAAAATTCTGAGAAGCCCTTAAGAAGACTGAAATTCTGTTTGAGGACTGAGGTAGATTCAAATCTGTTTTCCCATTAGCATTCACAAAACAGCAGTTACAAAGCTTCACTCGTTTTCACTAGCAGAATTGAGCCATATCAGGTGACATCATGAGGATCGCAATGATCCTCATGAAAAGTATAAAAACTGACCAAAACATGAGAGATCCACCAATCAGAAAGAGCATGTATGACTGAGGTGTCATTTAAGGACAGAGCCATTCAATACCCCCAACATGCTTTTCTGCATGACCAAGCTGGCTAAATGTGCCATTTCTCAGGAAACTGAACATTTTAAAAACATTAAATGGTTGCCCTATAGATCTCACAGTTCATTGAGTTCCCTTTAATGCAGAGGAGTTGCAAAACATTTACAATACACTGCCTTTGCCAAACCTACCACCTTGTTTGAAGGCTGAGGTTTCTGATCCTAACTTTTGGAAAGAAACAATTAATGTAACTCCCTTTTCTCTTTGCAGGGCACTACTGTATATTATATTCTAACATCTGTGCTACACAGCAGGAAAGAATTTCCCAACCCCTAAGAATTTGACCCACACAATTTTTTGAACAAAGATGGCACATTCAAAAAAAAAAGGCTCCTTCATGCCTTTCTCAGCAGGTAACATTATCTCCTTCTGACGTAGACAGCATCCCAGGAAAGCTGATCATGCTAATTATAGTCTTCTTTGCCCTTCTAATTTCTTTGCCCCTCACTATTACACATGATACATTGAAGAGTGAAGGCAATTTCCAGATGGCTGTCTTCAGCTGCCATAGTTATATGGTCCTTATGTAGGTTGCCCAGAGAACAAGACAGATGGGCATCTTCTTCTGTTGTTGTACATTATTGTTATTGTTAAATGCTGTCAAGTTGGCTCCAACATATGGCAACCTTATGAATGAGAGATCACCAAAATATCCTATCCTCAACAGCCTTGCTCAACTCCTGCAAGCTATAGCTTATGGCTTCCCTTGGGGCACCAATATGTCTTGTTTTTGGCCCTCCTTGTCTTTTCCAGAGAGTCTTGCCTTCTTATGATGTGCCCGAAGTAGGACATCCTTAGCTTCATCCTTTCTATGCCTCCAGAGACAGTTCAGGCTTGATTTATTCTATGACCCACTTATTCATCTTTTTGGCAGTTCAAGCTATCCACAGAACTCTCCTATGGCACCATATTAAAAATGAATCATTTCTCCCTCACAGCTTTCTTTTCTGTCCATCTTTTGCACCCATAGATGGTGATCAGGAATAGAAGAGTTTAGATGCTTTTGGTTTTGATAGTTTTTGTATACTATCTATTTAAAACCACATTTCACATATTTTGCAGATCCACAACATATTGCCTGCTGCAGACAAACTCATATACCTTATTTGCCAATTTATAAGATGCATTCCCCCCTTAAAATACACCAGAAAAAAGAGCGCATCTTTTATGCACCCCCCCCCCGGACCGGTGTGCTTTGGCAGCTACAGAGGATTGGTAGCTGGAGATAGAAAAGGGCTATTTTTAAAGCTGCCCTCAACCCCCCCCCCTCCAACTAGTGCAGTTCAGTAGCCACCACTGATCTCTAGGAGCTGGGAGAAAGGTGGCTTCCAAAGGAGCTCTCTTACCCGGCCGATCCCACCCTCCACACCTCTTGATGGTCAGTGGTGGTGGGATGGGGTGGAAACATGCTTAAAGGGTCCTTCTCCCCACTCCCATTCTTCCTCAGGTAATGGAGGGATGGGGTGGAAACAGGCTTAAAGGATCCTTCTTTCTTCCCATCCCACTCTCCCCTGTTGGTGGTGGGAAGGGGTGGAAATAAGCTTAAAGGATCCTTCTTCTCTCCCAACCCACTCTTCCTCAGAAGGTGGTGGAGAGGGGGAAATGGGCTTAAAGAGTCCTTTTCCCCATATCACTCTCCCCAGCTGGTGCTGAGATGGGGTGGAAATGAGTTTAAAGGATCCTTCTCCCCCATCCCACTCTCCTCAGCTCCTAGTGGCCAGCAGTGGTGGGACAGTGGGGAAACAGGCTTCAAAGGAGCCCTCATTCCCCCCTCAACCCCTTCTCCTCAATTCTTGTAGAGCTACAAAAAGTACCAAAGAGAGAAACCAAATTCTTTTCTGGAGTATCTGCTCTGTGGTGGTAATTTTCTAGCTTTTAATCATTTCATGCACCATTCTATTTTGCCCCATTGTATTTTGTTTTCTGTAACTGTATTTGTGATACTGTATTTATATGTGTTGTTGGCCGCTTTGAGTGGCACCTGTGCCAGGAAAGTGGGATAGAAATAATAATAATAATAATAATAATAATAATAATAATAATAATAATAATAATAATGATGATTATTATTATTATTATTATTATTATTATTATTATTATTATTATTATTATTATTATTATTATTATTATTATTATTATTATTATTATTATTATTATTATTATTATTATTATTATTATTATTATTATTATTATTATTATTATTATTATTATTATTATTATTATTATTATTATGTGGCTTCTAAAATGTTTCTAAGATGAATTGGCACCACTCAGGGTACCCATAACCTGCTAGGCACTAAATTCCACCATAATGGATGTGGCTCATGATGTCACTGGAGTTGTGTGTTGCAACTTACACCAATAGGATTCTGGCCATTATTTTATAATATTATGCTTTTTAACATATGAAAAATAACATAAGTAAAAGGGACATGAAAGAACTGTAAAAACTATGATACTGTAGAAATGGTTATCCAGAAGATTTTAACTTTTTGCCATATGCCTAAAAGAGCAGCACTCTTCATCTTATCACAGCTGGGAGTGTAATGACTCCAGCTTCATAAAAGAAAGAATGCAATTTCTTATTTATCCTTATCATGGCTGGCAAAGATGATGAATTGCACCATTCTTCTCATTGCTGGCAAATGAGAAGGAATTTATGGGACTTTAAACAGACCCAAGCTCTGCAAATTGCCAAAGTTCACTATTGTTTTGAAAAATTAAAGCTTAAATTGGTTGTTGGCATCTTTCTTAACAAATACCCAATCCTTCTCTTTGTTTCATATGTGTATGTGTGATTTTCTTCTCAAGGAGAAAAGACATTATAGACATTTTGTGCAAATTACAAAAAACGTTGAGAGAGAAAATGCTCTTTATTATGCTGTCAGTAGAGGAACAAATTTCATGGGAATTTAAATTTCTTCACTTTGGAGTCATGCCATATTGGGACAGCCTACATCAATGAGAACATTAAATTTTGTAGTTGTTCCTTCTACTCCTGCATCCTCTCTTCTTCAGGTGTACTTAAGCTAGCAAGATTTAAGAACCTGGTTTTAGTAACCTTTCCTTAATTTTAGGCTGTCTTTGCATGTTCATCTCTGTAGTATAGCACCTCTCTCTTCCTTATTTCCCTTCAAAATTGTGTGTTATTGTAGCAACCTACTACATGGGATTCTGACCAGCAGAATGATGAGATGAGATTTGTGGGGGGCTAGCTGGGTACTTCAGAGTCTTCTCTCCCCTCCTCTCCATCTTCTCTCTCTTCTCTCCTTCTCCCTGCAGCTCTCTTTATTAACAGTTTCACACAAGCATACAACATATGGCACACATTGACATGATCCATCATCCTTCAACAGTTCTCTATGCTAACTTTACTTTACACAAATATTAGTTATGGCTAGCTGATTCTGGTGGACAATCACACAATCACATAATTAATGATATAATGCATTTTAGGCCCTTACAATTGTGGCTGCATAAGCTTAGAGAAAAAGGAATGTTTTTTGCCAGCAATCATTGTTCCGAGACCAGAACAGCTTTGCTCTACAAACATGGGAAGAGAAGTAACCTGTGCTATTGATCAGCTTATCAGAGAATTTGTTCTCATGATTAATCTGGTCAATCCAGAAGGATGCAACAGGTTATATTACATCTGCATTTGGGAAAGAACACCACAAAGTGCTTTGGGTACTAAACATAGATGACAAACGCCTTCTTTAGCTATAAAGCATAACCATTACTGGCATGGAGTACAACAGCTGTACTGACAGCACAAAATATTATTATGCATGCAGAAATTTAAGAAATACTGCATCACATTGACAGACGAGGGATTTCAAGTATGGAGAAGGTAATGAACAAAACAAAACAACACTTAATTCAGGACCCAGGATGTTTAATGAGCATAAACAGTTGGTGAGAACCTCACTCTTGTCTTTTTTATGTATGGTTCAGGAAGCAGCAGCACACACTTCTGCCAAATCAAGAGATATGCCATACCAATATATACTCCTTCTAATTACTCTTGGGAAGAGAATACGTTTTTCCCCTATCCAGGATATGTATTATATCAAATAAAGCTATGCAAACTCTACTTTTGGACACAGATTATCATAGAGAAGAATTATGTGGATGACTTTCATGCTAATAATGCACTGATAACAGCAAAGGGTTATGGTGGAATAAGTTGTTCATTTCATAAACCAGCACTTGTTTTATTGGTTTTTTTTTTACTGTGGCATGTATTTCCCCAGAATGCACAATTATAGAAAGAAAGGTGACTTTCAGAGATGTTAATTTGTCCAAAACCTAAGGGAAAAACGCTTTGTTGAGATTATTTGGCTACAAGAATCAATGTTTTAATATTTTTATCACTTCTGCCATTTTATATTTTCTGCTTAAAATCTCTTGTGCATAATAAGCTAGCATGTCAGAATGTATTTATTTATTCCTACAAAGAGGAGAAAAACATTTTTTATCTCCTTACAGACTCTGCCTTCCAAAATTTGAACTTTCTGGAGTTCTCTTAAACCCAGATTCCATAGTAACATAGAAAGTTACTTTATGCTGAGTAAATCCATAGGACTATCTAAATCAACATCACCAACACTGTGTTTCAGGCAGTTTTTGTAGGCCTGCCTCAGTATTCGAAGGATTGAACCTGAAAACATCTGCATACAAAACAGTTCCTTTACCCCTTAACTACAGGACATCCCTGCTTTGTGCAGTCATCTTATAGGTATATTTTACCTTTCAGAATGTTCAGTAAATAAAATTTTATGATCAAATCTATGACTTATGCTAAGGGCAGGACATTTTGAAGATCTCTCATTCACAGGTAGCCATGAGAGTTGACTTGACAACACAATCTCTACATTGTTCGTGGTGTGTTATTATGTGCTATCATGTCATCTCTGAAGTACTGATCTTATGAATGAATGACCTCTAAAATGTCATATTATCAACAGTCTTGCTCAAAACTTACAAAGCTATATAGTTTCCTTTACGGAGTCAATCCACCTTTTACTTCTGTCTTCAACCTTTCCCAGGATTATTGTTTTTTCCAATGAATCTTGTCTTCTCATGCTGGTTCCAAAGTAAGATAGTCTGAATTTTGTTCTTCTTGCTTCCAAAGAAACATCAGGCTTGATTTTATCTAGGAACTCTCATTTGTCCTTCTGGCAATCAGGGCAACCACAAAGCTGTCCTCCAGCATCTCGTTCCAAATGAATCAATTTCCCCTGTCACTATTCTTTATCATCCAGCTTTCACATCCGTTCTAATAATTGGAAATATGTGGTTGGATGATCTTGGCCAATGAATGCAGTGACCTAAAGTACATTTGGTGATTTTCTCTGGTTCCTTCATAGCTGCCTTGCTTAGTCTTAGTTGTTTTATGATTTCCTGCCTGCATTCTCCATTTGGGCTGATGCTGGTCACTCTTAGTTGTTTTCTGATTTCCTGCCTGCATTCTCCATTTGGGCTGATGCTGGTCACATCCTTTGCAATGAGAATAATCAAATCCCTAAGGTGGCAATGAGCTGAACCCCTCCTGGCTCCAAACTACAAGTGTGTCCCTAAATAACATGATGTAGAATGCTGACACAAGATCTGAAAGCATTACATATCACTTGAGAGGATGCCAAAACACATGCCCAAGAGTGAGAATGCTGGAAACCATCTGCTGCCCAGTATGCCATTTGGCACAGGAACATCTATGTCTACGTGTGAAATTATTAGGTGCACTCTAGTGGTGACTATATAGTTGAAATATGTTCTCTAGTTCCTCTTCCTTTTCAGAATCCAGTCTAAAGATTGGGCACCACTCACTCTATGTAGGGTATAAATCGGGGGTGGCCAAAATGTTTGGGCCATGGGCTGGTCATATGGTTGAGCGGGCTGATCATATGGTTCCTCCCACCAGAAGCAAAAGTCAAACATGCCTGTGCATGCTCAAAACATTGCCATAAATGCATCCACTGCTGTCATAAACATGTTTATGACAGCCACAGGTGCTTTATGGCAGCATTTTCACATGCATGAGTGCATTTTACTTCCACTTCCAGGAGCGGTGAGGGTGGCATGGGCTGTAGTTTGGGCACCCCTGGTATAAGCCTTTATTGCAACACCTTGTGCATCAGTTTGCTTGCACAGAAAAAAATAACATACTGATTCTATATGCACTGCCTTCCTTGGTGCTTCCCTTCTTCAGGATTGGAATGTACAGTATATCGACTTTTTAAAATATTTGCTGACATAGTTTTCTTAGCATTTTAAGTGCTTCATTCTCTGCAACTGGAAATAGGTATGTTTGTCATCTATTTACAAAGTCATTTCTCTATATCTGGCCACCATGTGGCCTGGAGAGACGAGGGACTTTCTCCTTCTCTGTCAAAGAGAAACAAGGCTCTGCAGTAGATGCTCTAGAGATTCTGCACACTTGTACTGTGTGTTTCAAGCCTTGCTCCACCTTAGTGCTGGCCTGTTTGCTGTTTTGCCTTACAACAGAGCCTTGTGCATCTGTCAGAGTGCAGCCAGAGTTCCTGGTCTTGTCATTTGCCTTCCAACCGAGGCCTCAAACTTTGTTGGAGTGCAATGGAAGACTCAGGCATAGAGCAGTGTAGGCTGATTGAGCCTGCTTCCTCTTTGTTGACAGCCTGAGTGGTTTGCAGTTCTATGGGGAGGGCTGGGTGGCCTCTTTTCTCCATCACTGTTTTCATTCTCCCTAGTTCCTAGGCATTTTGTTTTTGTGGGGGGAAGGAGGGAGTGTAGAGACAGCAACAGCAGCTGTTGCAAGGTCAGGTGTGTGGGTACCACTTTTTGCCAAACTACATTGGTGGCTGCCATTTTGCATGGTGCAGTAGTGACTGCCATTTTGGGAGCCATATTTTCAGTAGCCATTTTGTGTGGTATAGCTCAAAATGTTAATATGATAAGGGCATTGTTAATAAAGGTAAAGGTTTCCCTTGCTCGAAAGCCAGTCGTATCCGACTCTAGGGTGCAGTGCTCATCTCTGTTTCTAAGCCGAAGAGCCAGCGCTGTCTGCTTCTGCAGACGTTTCCGTGGTCATGTGGCAGGCATGACTAGACACTTAATTAGTCTAGCTAACTATGTGGTTTGAGTTAATATTAGCTGATAATTATAGGTTTTTTTGTTTGTGGATTTTGTTCAATAGAGACTTTTGTTATTTAAAAAAATAAAAAATAGAAAAAGATTTTCAAAATAATTATAATATGTTATGTATGTGTGTATTTGCAGATAGACAGTCAGACAAATAGATAGATTGTGCTATGTTACGGTGGTAGCAGTGAATAACACAGAGTGTTATTGATGAGATTAATACTGTTGTGTGATTTGATTCATGTGAATTGGTCATACAGTGTCCACCATGAGAGACCTTTGTGGTATGACCAACATCCATTCATGTGAATAGAATTAGAAAAACCCACAGAGATGCCTAAATGATCCAGCCAACCTTGCAGTAGCTGACAAGGCACTGCACTGCACCCAGGATAAAAATTTGCCCATTGTTGTGCATTGAGGCCGGACATAACACCCATCCAAGCTACAGAGGGGGCAATGGGTTCTCCAGCTCCAGTACAAGGTTTATGTATTACTGGGCCCTCCTCAGGTCAGGGGATTTTCAATAAATTTTAATAAAATTATGGTCCAAATTTAAACTCCCATTTATCGTGTCTGGCCTCTTTTTTGACAGTGTATGATAATGATTTATTTCTTCAAAGTGCTTTCAGAGCAACCTTCACTTTACTTTCTAAAATAACTGTTCCTTTATCACAGGATTCCTATTCAAAGGAATTTTCCATCCTTGCATTTCTTCTGCACAGCTGATAAGTATATTGTTTTCTACTTCTCATTATTTTATCTTGATCTAATAGGAACTGCAGTGGCCCAAGTAGTTAAGATGCTGAACCTGATGACTGGAAGGTCGGCAGGTCAGTAATTCAAGACCTGAGTACTGCATGACGGAATGAGCTCCCATCTCTGTCCCAACTCATGTCAACCTAGAAGTTCAAAAACAAAAAATTGCAAGTAGATAAATAGGTACCACTTTGGTGGGAAGATAAACAGCGTTCCATGGACTTTGATGTCTAGTCCTGCCTGCCACATATCAATGGAAATGTCTGCAGACACAGACAGCACTGGCTCTTTGGCTATAAACAAAGATGAGCATTGACCCCTAGAGTTGGATACGGCTGGCTTTTGAGCAAGGGCAACCTTTACCTTTAATAGTATTTCTCCTATTGATCTTTCAGCATGCCTAATCTAGGTGTAAAGTTCCCATTCATTTCATGAATTTTAAGGAAGCTATCTCTTGTTCTTCCCTTTTCATTGTTCTCTTTTATTTGTTTTTGCATTATTCTCTGAAAACATCTGTCTTTAATCCACAGTTCTGATTCACAGATGATAATTTTTAGAAATTAAAATCTCTTTTTAATGTGGGCTTTAAATTCACAGGGTGTAGTGAAAGTGGGAGCAACCCACTGCTCCAAAGTCATATCAGCAACAATCATCCGAGATAAACCTGTTTTCCCACAGATCTTTGGGATGTGATATTTGAAAACCGTGGAACAGATTTCCTCTGGCAAGAACATTTAACCTTTTCCTCCCTAGCACTTTCCTTCCCGTTTCTCTACTCCAAATAATTTATATAAATTATGTTAGCCACAGGAAGGGAAAGGTCTATCATCTGTCTCAAGAGAGTAAGCAAAGCAATTACTCTTATATACCACCCCATAGTGCTTAGTGCACTCTCTGGTGGTTCACAAGTTAATTAGCATTTTACCCCCAACATGCTGGGTACTCCTTTTACCAACCTCGGAATGATAGAAGGCTGAATCAACCTTGACCCCTGGGTCAGGATCGAACTTACATCCTTTTGGTTGCAGTATAGCAGTTTAACCACTGCACTACCAGGTCTCTTGGAGCACATACTGCTACTAGCTATATAGTGCTAATAGTTGTCTTACAACAAACCAGGGGTGTCCTGGTTATGCTAAAAAGGTGCTGGACAGGGAGTGATGAGGGTGTCTAACCCTAACAAAATATATATGTTCCCACTCGCCTTCTAATTTCAACTCCCCTCTGGGGACTCGAACCAACAACCTCCTGCTTACAAGGGAAAATTTGCAAATTCTAAGCCACAGTGGCTCCACTGTCAATGGATCTGCTTTTGTAATCTTATCTTTGGTGGAGGAAGGCAGGCAGAAGAACACGGAGCCCCACTCATTTGCTTGATCGTTCCAGGCATCGCAGCTCGGCTCGGCTCTTTGGATTGGCACCACAGAGGGGTGCCATGGTACTGGGGGCCTGGGGGGCTGAGTCCTGGTTGCCCAATGGGCCAGCCCACCACTGCAACGAGCCCACTCTAATCAGCATTCCAACCAAATAAAGTTTCCCTCTGGTGACAATAAAGATGGGGAGGGGGGACCACAGGAACTGTTCTTCAAAAACAAGTGGATTATTAAAACTGCAGTACAATCTTTCACATTTTTATTTTTGCTCCTTTGCTGCAGAACGCTATGAGCATATGGGTCTTATTGTTGAGCAAGGACAAATCCAACCTCCTAAAATGTGGTAACACTGTCCCTTTAGAATTTTTTCATCTAATCTTGACTTTTATGTGCATATCACACAGCAACAGAGGAATGTGGCAAGAAAAATACAACATTCTTCCCCACTTGCATAACTAGCTTTCCTGAATGTCTTGTTTCTGGCCTATGACCTCTGTCAGCCTCTTAACCTGTGTCACAATTGACATAGATGCTAAGGGGGCTAATGTTCTGTGCAACGTTGGCTGGATAAAGGGTATTTCAGTGACAAGCATATGAATATGAACTGATTAGTGATTTGCTTAGAACTCTGCTGCTTCATCATGATCTGTTGTTATCATTGTTTAGAGACAGTTGCTTTTCATGGGCCACTTCTCATCATGGCAAACTAGTGTAGCATAGTTGCTGAGGGCTGAATTGACAGCTACTGGTGATGGGTTTATTCAAATCTCACTTCAGTTGCAAATTCAAGAGGTGACCTTAGGCTCATGGCTGTTCTCCCTGTCCCAGGCATTCATCTGCAATGACACTGCCCTACTCCCACATTGCTTATGTAAGAAAAGAGTAAATGAAGACTATTTTAGAACATACATAGCAAAGACGTATTGAAACAAAGCAGGATTATACCTTCTACCCTTGCCCCCATTAACTACTAGAGCTTTAGAATCCTATTTTTTATCACAACTGCTAGAATTCCACATATGCACAAACAAAAACCTCCCAAAGTGTCCCAAAACATAGAGATCTTTTTTCATGGGCATGTAAAACTTTGGGGGAAATTGGAGGACAAACTATGTCAGGATAGAAAAGAAGTTGCTGCATGTGGAGAAAGGGAAGAAAGATGACAGTAATTACCTTTCCACTTTACTCTCTACCACATTCTGTGGAGCAGAGTAGCAGATGGGAAGCCCTTTCAGACTTAATGTATGGCTATAGCACTTTAAAAATAATTCCAAAGGTACACAGTACTCCTGCATATCACATCGCAACAGAGGAATGTGGCAAGAAAAATACAACGTTTTCTCCCACTTGCATAATTAGCTTTCCTGAATGTCTTTTTTCTGGCCTATGACCTCTGTGAGCCTCTTAGCCTATGTCACAACTGACATAGAGGATAAGGGGGCTAATGTTCTGGGCAACTTTGGCTGGGTAAAGGGTATTTCAGTGACAGGTCTGTTCCTTGGCAACAGGATCCATTTTTTACATTGTAGGTTGGCTTAGGAAATACCTAAATTACATGGCAATTGGCATGTGCGTAACCTTCTTCTCAAAATATGTCTAGGATACAGCAGGGATTATGGTAGCATGATCTTGCTCTCCTATCTCACGTTTTTCCAATGACACTAACAACATTACACAAAAATGTATCACATTGCTTCTTTGCAATAATAGTAATTTACCTAAATCTGTTAAATCTTTTACAATTATAAAATATAGGTCTGGTAGTTTCAGAACATTAAGTTGTTGCAATTAAATCTCTAGATCTCTAGGTTCCAAAATTTAGCAGGCAGATATTTTGAAATGAATATTCCTGTTTAACTTACAAGTCATATCTTGCAGCAACCCATCTCTTCCAAGCACAGGATCACTTCTCCAAGGATTGTTCTTATCAAGAGCATACTCCAAATAGAACATGGTTTATACTTTTTCTTCTGCCTATATTAGAACCTGTCCCAACCATATTCTTCTACTTATATAGACTGGTTATGAAAGTCAATCTGAATGCAGAAATATAACTACACTGTATTTTCCTAGTTATGAAGAATCAAGAATTATTTGAATGAAGGACTGAGTTCAAGTATTTGTTAGCATATTTTAACAAACTATTGTCCAGGGAACAAAGCTAGGAGAAGATGTTTTCCATCATGGAAGAGGAAGACATGCATGATGAATAAGCAGAGATGAGCTAACAGGATTAGATGTCAGGATCCAGGTGTGGGCAGCTGGCAGGCAACATAAACACCAAGACAACCAGATAACAGACTTAGCAATAACCATATCTCAGTCTAGAAGCCAAATCCAAATGAAAGCAGAGATGCAGGAATAGTCCAGGTGATGAAAACATAGTCCAAATGAGCTAGGAGTCAGGTGACCAGGAAAACAGACGTGGCAGAGATTCCTCTGGGGCTGGCGCAATGATCCAGGCAAGGCAAAACAACAGATTAAAAAAAATCAATTTCTCTCATTTGAAAACATTTTGAGGCCCTGTAATTCAAATCCTAAAGCCTGTGTTCTTTGGAAATAAAAAAGAGCAGCTGGTACCAACCACTCACTATCAATATAAGAAAGATAGTTATTTTCAATTTATGTCAGCTGTTCAAAATCTGGGGACATTTAGATTTGTCCATTTCCAAATGGGGGCGGGTGGGTCAAAAGAGTTTTATTTTTTAAAAAATCTTGACTCAAATACCTTTTGCCCAAATTTCCCAAAATGTTGCACAGATGAAGAGCAGACAGCTATAACTATCTCAATTTCATTATTCAATGTTGATTTGCTCTTGTGCAGCAATAACACATAAAATAAATCACTGACAATGACACTGCATAGGACCTCTCTATTTGTTGAAAATACAACAAAGGTAGAACAATGAATACTGTCCCTATTAGGATATTCTGCAGGCCACCCAGTGTTGTCTCATTCCCACTTTTTGTGCTGCTGCAACCATAAGTGAAAATGGCAGTAGAAAAATTCAGGAAAATTCTAAGGATCAAGCCTGGAAGCCAATCAAAGGAAAAGATGCTACTCTTGGGAAACAAAAAAACTGGAGTGTTTTCATCTGAGGATATATATCAATTTTATCATATAAGTGGTCACAGTGGTTAGATTCTTTGCTCCAGATGAGAGAAAAAGGCACCAAAGGGAACCATTTTATACCCAGCAATCAGCAGGGAAATTATAATTATATCTGCATGGAGCATGCTAATGAACTTTGAAAAGGGGTCACTCAATAACAGAATAAAAGGAAATAAATATATTGCATGCAAAATTAAATACCAAGTATTTGTATTAATAAAGGAACTTTAATTCATTCTTAAGTGTCTGCAAAACAACCATATCTATCCCAAATTTTGTTACTTATTGATCACAGTAACAAGTTGTTTACTGCACAAGGCTGAGAATTTTTAACATGCTGATCACAGTAAATATGGCTTCCCTTATTTTGCACCTGGGTGAAGTGGCAGATTTGTGATGTTTTGCATAAATCTGTCCAATAATGCATTACAATTTTGAAACTTTATCTAGTACTGTATCTTAAAAACAACAACACAGAATTAGCAACAGTGACATTTATGTCATCCTGATAAATTCCACTGTGAGTTATAAGTAAAAAATGTGTCCGACGAGACACATTGTGTGTTTGGTCGAACATACCGCTACGGTAATGGAGTAGACCATATAGCCAGCAACTCAACGCCGAGTGTTGGGCAATAGTAAATAACCTGACTCCCTAAAGGGGCCAATGGCTATGGGTGGATGAGCCCCCTTTAGGTGAGGTGATGGTCCTCCTCAGTGGAGGAAATGCCACTGGAAACTATGATATTGGGCCCAATAGCAAAATGAGCAGAGGGGGAACCACTTCACTATTCTGATTCCCAATGGTCATGGAGGCGGAAGAGGCCATACCAGATGGACTGGTTGTGAAGGTGCACCTTGTTAATATCCTCAATGCCGCAGCAGTCCATTGCAGTTCTAGTGTTAAATCCTGCATGTCTCAATTCCTATGTGTCACAGAAGATGGCTACATGATCACAGTGTGTGGGTCACTTCATGGTAAGCTATGATCTACCTTAAACAAATTCATGCCAGTGGCATTTTTCCTGTTTGTCAGTCTTCTTTGTGAAAATGATTTCCGGGGGGGGGGGGGATGTATACTCAGATTCGAGTAGCAGCCGCTGCCAATGACTTGGGCTTCTTTTGTTCTTCTGCAGAACAGAAACTTCCTAATTTTTCTTCAATTCCACATTTAACAAACTAATAACAGTGTTGGAACATATGCGTTTTACTGATTTTTTTAAAAGGTTCATAAATGCTATGCTATATTTTGTCTCCCATCACTGATAGAAGACAGCATCTGCGAAATACACATTAATGCATAGATAAGACTAGTTTTTGAACAATAAAAACTTCACTAGAACAAGGGCATTTAGAATACAAGCACAATGACCATCTGCTCAAGCCATAGGAACAGAACTTAAAATAAGCATCTACTAATGTCAAACATTCTTCTAAATTTTACTGATCCTATTGAAACTATTCAGGCTTTTGTTACTCAGATATGTTTCACTTGAGAAGACAGTTCATTTCAAATTTAGCTTTAGGCAAACGTTTGGTGAACACAGCAATAGACATATAAAGATATAGACTATAGTCCTGTTGCTTAACATAGTAAATCACAACAAAAGTAGACATTCAGTCCAATCAAATTAGTGGAATTAATGGAGAAGTTGACTCATTATAGCCTCACTATTTCAGTGGGTCTATTCTAGTTGCAGTTTACTATGATAAGGATGTCAGCTAGTATAGCCATAGAAAATCAAAGGGCAGTAAGGTTCTGGCCATCTCTTGTCTTCATTGTTAAAACATTTCTCTTGCCACAAGTAAATTGCTGGATAGCTCAGTGCTGTATATGTGCCCGATTGCTGTATAGCTAAATGCCCAATATGATGGTTTGTTAAGAAACATCACATCGTTCGACTAACATTCAGGAGCATTCAGAAGGAGAAAAGTAAAGAGTCTCGGAAGAATTCTGTAAGAACACTGAAATTGCTATCTGTTACCAGATGGGGAGGAATAACGATAATGCTGAAATGTCTCCTGGATGGAAAGGAAGTTCTACAAGCTACTTTTATTCAAGCTAGTTTACCACTCAATAAACAAATAAGGAAGTTTGTTTTGGACAATGATGTATTCTGGATTCATGTAGAATGTTCTTCTACTACTGCTATAGAAAGAATAGGATCTGAAAATGCACGTTTCTCTCATTTACCTGAAATATTTTCTGAAATAACAAGAAAAACAACAGGACCTGAAAGACTGTTAGTAAAAACACCCAGACTAAAGAATGAGGAGCAGAGATATTTGGAAATAATAAGGGGAAAAAAGAACTTTTGTTGTGGAGATATTCATTTTGCTGCAAATCTACATAGTTGATCTGTGTTTATGAGGGAAACACTTATCAGACGATGAGGTCTCCAGGGCAATGGATTTTGTAACAAATAATTCAGAAGAAATGGGACATGATCGGGGCAAAGTCATTGCAAACATAGCAGAATACAAAGCAAAGATGTTTTTTTTTTGGAGCAAGCAGTTTTTGGGGAAAAGTGTAGAGCACACTTCACCACTTGCATAGTGGAAGGGGCTCTGCAAAAGTCAGATCCTTTAGTGGTTTGACCTTAAAACTGTTATCCATCCCCCCCCCCCCGATGTCAGCGTCTTCTGGGCACATCTGGTCTGCCTATGGGAAAATACACACTATGGCTTGAAATCATTTAACAAATACAAGAATCAATAAATTAGTGGCTAATTCTGGAGGAAAAGAAAAGTGGTGGGTGTTCAAAAAAATATAGTAGTGCTGTTACAACTGAAGTTGAAGAAAGTTCAAGTTTTGATTCATCTGATGAGAGTGGAAGTAATTAAAATTGGAGAAGTTTTGGGGAATGTAAAGTAAATGTAAAAAAATCTCATTACTTTGTTATCCTCTACTTACTCACTGAATTTTGTTAGTCTAAAATTTCCAAGTATAAGTATTCTATTAGTTCAGTTAAATTGATGATTGTATTTTTTTTTTGTTCAGTCATACAGTCGATTCCGACCCTTTGCGACCCTATGGACCATTACCCTCCAGGCACCTCTGTCCTCCACCATCCTCCTCAACCCACCCAGCTCTGTGCCCATTGTGTCTACAATACCATCTAGCCATCTCATTTTTGGCTGCTCCTTCTTCTTTTGCCCTCAACCTTTCCCAGCATCAAGGTTTTCTCAATTGAATCCTCTCTTCTCATTTGATGTTTGTACTTTAGCTTCATCTTTATTATTTGACCTTCTAAGGAGCAATTAGGGTTGACTTCTTCTAAGATTGACCTATTTGTTCTCCTCATTGTCCAGGGTACTTTCAAAACTCTCCTCCAACACCACATTTTAAAGGCATCTACTCTTCTGCGCTCAGCTTTCCTTATGGTCCAGCTCTCACAACCATACATTACCACCAGGAATATAATTTTGTTAGTAAAATAAATATTTTTACTTCATTAATGGTATATGTAAACCTCATTTTGTAACATAAGCCATGGAATGATTTTGGGAACCCATTTTGTACAGATTAGAGTGGCTTCTCATACATATCCACGTGTACAAACATGCTTTCATTAATAACAAATAAGTTTAGTAACGGTAGATCTCTCTGCCCTATGAGAATCTGGGCCATTCAGTATCTGCCCTCACTGTGGATTTTCCCCTTTAATGTATCTTGCTCATTCTGCACAAGCTTTTAAGGAGTCCCAAAAATTAGGCAGCTGATTGCCAAATTGCCTTTTCACCAGACCTAGCTGAGCAATTTTTCCCCACCCCCCACTCCCACCAAAATATTTCACCTAGAAAATGTACACTGGTGTTTTAAATAAAATCACACTTTTTTGGTGTGACCTACAAATTCTGGTTTGTCATGTGGTGGCTTAGTAGTTAAAATGCTGAATTTGAGGATTGGGAGGTCGGCAGGTCAGGGGTTTGAGACCTGAGTGCTGCACGACAGAGTGAGCTCCCATCTCTGTCCCAGTTCCTGCTAAACTAGCAGTTTGAAAGCAAGAAAATGCAAGTAAATAAATAGGTATTACTTCGGTGGGAAGGTAACAGTGCTCCATGCACTTTGACATATAGTCATGCCTGCCACATGACCACAGAAGTATCTGCAGATTCAGGCAGCACTGGCTCTTTGGGTGTAAATGCAGATGAGCACCACACCCTAGAGTCAGATTTGGAGCAAGGGCAACCTTTACCTTTAATGTTAAATATAAACTGACTTAGATACTTAGCAGGGCCATAGCCAGAAGTTATATATTCATGTTATATATATATATTGCCTTCCCCCACTCTCAGTTTGTCTGTTTTGATATGAGAATGAAACTGTTTCAAAAACCAATATCTAGCCAGTAGTTGAAGTGGAGATCTGATATCAGATCACCTGCTTAAAAATAGGACTGTTGTTTATGAACTCAGAGAGGAGATTTCTGATTGACTTTAAGATCTTACTATGCATTCTAGAGCCCACCTAATTGCAGCCTTAGTGGGAGGGTTTTTAATGGTGGCCAGTGGTAGAGTGAGGGCAGTTTTTGTTAATTGCTTTTTTAAAAAGTACATTGATATTTAACAATATCAGTGGATTAGGTGCAGTATCTTGTTGCAGAGCCAGTTTGATTCCCCATTGCACCTTTTTGACAGGGGTTGGACTTGATGATCTATTTCTGCAGTTCTAAAATTATTATTAAACAGAATTGGCACTAAAAGTGACAAGAATTTATGTAGTCATATTTTCTCTTTGCAAGTAAGTAGGAAACCATAATGGTAGTACCGTTGCATTGGGAGAGTATCAAACATAATGATGAGGAAGAGGAAAGGCAGACAAATCACTGCTCCTTTTTTTAGGTCTGGGAAAAAAAGATTTATGAATGCCCCAATGGAGAGGTTCTATCACAATGTAAGTGTTGCTTGTGAGAAACATTCATTACCCAATAACATTCATTGGCCAATAATCTTCATGTTCACAAGACAGTAAATGGCTCCATCTGTCTTTTCACTTTCCCTGCTGCAAAACAATGTTTCATCTTGGAGTTCACCCAAGGCCAATGTTTAGTTGTATGTCAAGCTTAATGTCAGAGGAGATGAACAGCTAACATTTCATTATCTCATTTAAAAAAAAATCAAAACATGAAATATACAATTCCCTTAGAGATGCATCTCTCATCATTATTTATCTGAGCTATGTGGCATTTCAATATATTATGCAAGTTAATTTGGCATTGATGGTGACTAAAAGCTCAGATGAATCTTATAAGCATATACCTGCCTTGGGACTATATCAGGTTCATTTCATTTTATTTCACTTTTTCTGTAAAGGGCAGAGCTTTTGTTATATTTTCTTCATAACTACTTGTTGTGAAAGAGAAGAAAGGTATTCGTGTATAGAGTTCTTCAATTCCATAGAAATTAGAGAGCATTACTCTTATATTCTTCTGAGGAGAAGTGGAAGTAAAATGCATCTATGAATGTATCTGAGTAAATGATTCTCAAATAAAAGCCTATATCTTTTAGCCTGTTGATACTGTCCATGGTTTTGTTTTGTTTTTTGCAAGGATACTGGAGTGGGTTGCTATTTCCTTCCCCAATGAACCACATTTAGTCTGAGTTATCTGCTATGGCCTGTCCATCTTGGGTGGCACTACATGCAGTGATGCACTGAGGCTGATTCTCAATGGTATGTGCAAACCAGTAGCGGAAATTCCCCCTGGCCATGCCAACTTGGTTGGCCATGCCCACTTCCTTACCCCATGGCACATACGTGCAAAGCCAAGTGGCCATTTTCTGCACCTGGAGTGGGAGGAGAGCAGATGCGGCATGGAGGAGGTGCTGTGGTGAGCCTTCGGCAGCAGCAGTGGCAGTGGTGGAGAACGGGCCTTCGGTGGCAGCAGGCCTTTGGTGGCGGAGGATGAGGACAGCGGTAGCAGCGGAGGAGGGTGGCAGTGGTGGAAGAGAGCAGGAGAGTGGCAGAGAGCGGGCCTTCAGAGGCAGCGGCAGTGGCGGTGGGCCTCCAGGCATCTTCTCTCCCTGCCGCTACCCTGCCGCTGCCCCCCCCACTGGTTCTAGCAGCAGCAATGCCTGCTGGGTGGAGTTCGCGCCAGGTGGGCAAAAGGTCGGTCGTGTGGTTGGGAGGGGAGAGAGGAGCTTGCACTGCCTTGGCCTCAGAACTTGATCGACCTTCCACCTGACCAGCGTGAAACTCTACCCATCCAGCACTGCTGCTGATGATGCCGGGGGAAGGAGCGGGAAGAGCTCCTGCCATGCACTGACACCCATGCCAGACCCTGCACCACTTGAGGAAGAGGAGGAGGAAGAAGAGGTGGAAGAGTCCCTCATGTGCCCCTCTGCCGTGGCCTCAGTAAGTGAGCCTCCTTTCACTTAAATTTTTGGTTAGCTATGTTAGTCTGTGCAAGCATATCATAGAGTAAACAAAGCCAAAGAGGCAGCACTGTCTGCTCCTGCAGACGTTTCTGTGGTCATGTGGCAGGCATGACTAGACAGCCCAACTAGTCACATGGCCACCTCGCCACACACACTGAGTTGGCCACACCCACAAAGTTGGCCATGCCCACCATGTTGGTCACACCCACAGTGCAGGTAGCAAAACATTTTTTTAGAGTGCATCACTGACTACATGGTATAGCTCATAGCCTCATCTATCCACACAGAGTAAGCCAGAAAAGTTGAAACAGAAACACAAGCACTTGATTGAAAGCTCACCAACAACAGGCAGCCAAAACATACATGCCAAGCCCAATGATGTGGAACAGACAGGGACACATATCCATTAATTAGGACTTGAGCATAATGTCAACTCTGCAGAAACATTGGAAAGTTGACAACATGCTAGAACCTCAGCCCAGTTCTCCCTTTCACTCTCCTTTCTGCATTCTCACAAGTGCTGCTTTGTATGCTAACTTTCCCTTTTGTTGTTGTTGTTGTTGTTCAGTCAAACAGTCCATTCCGACTGTGTGCAACCCCATGGACTATTTTCCTCCAGGCACCTATGTCTTCCACCATCCTCCTTAGCCTGCCCAGCTCTGTGCCCACTGTGTCTACGATACCATCTAGCCATCTCATCTTTGGATGTCCTCTTCTTCTCTTGCCCTCTACCTTTCCCAGCATCAGAACCTTCTCAAGTGAGTCCTCCCTTCTCATTTGATGTCCAAAGTACTTTAGCTTCATCTTCACTATTTGTCCCTCCAATGAACAGTCAGGTTTGATTTCCTCCAGTATTGACCTGTTTGTTCTCTTTACTGTCCAAGGGACTCTCGGGACTCTCCTCCAACACCACATCTCAAAGGCATCTATTCTTCTACGCTCAGCCTTCCTAATGCTCCAGCAATCACACCAATGCATTACCACTGGGAATACCATTGCTTTGATTATGCGAATTTTTGCTTTCAAGGTGATGTCTCTGCTTTTCACTATATTCCCCAGGTTTCTCATAGCTTGTCTCCCCATAATCTGTCGTCTTTTTATTTCATGGCTATAGTCTCCATCTGCAGTGATCTTAGATCCCAGGAAAGTAAAATCTGTCACTGCTTCTACTTCTTCCCCATCTATTTTCCAGGGACTGATCGGACCTGTTGCCATTATCTTGGTTTTCTTAATATTAAGTCTCAAGCCAGCTTTTGCACTTTCCTCCTTCAATCCAATCAAGAGGTTTTTTAGGTTTCCTCACTTTCTGCCATTAGGGTGGTATCGTCTGCATATCTCAAATTGTTGATGTTTCTCCCAGCAATTTTGATCCCATACTGTGATTCCTCCATCCCTGCATCACGCATTATGTGCTCTGTGTATAGATTGAACAAGCAGGGTGATAAAATGCAACCTTGTCTTACTCCTTTTCCTATTCCAAACCACTCTGTCATTCCGTGCTCTGTCCTAACAGTTGCCCCTTGGTTCATGTACAGATTTCTCACTAATTATAGATCCCTGAAGAAAGGGTTAACACTCAGAAAAGCTATATTACTATCGGGAAAAGGCTTTGGATCTTGTTATACTTGTATATAAAGAAACTATTGCAATCAAATTAATCAAGTCTGGAACTCAGTATTTTATCTACCAAGCACGGACACTGTTTATTGCATAGTTGCATTCCTGCCTACGCAAGCGGATTCTTTTTCTTCTTCTCAGTACATTATGTGCCTGCACATGTGTGTTTTACTTCTGTTTCCAGTGGGAGGAACCACATGACTGGCATGCTCAAACATGTGACCGGCCCATAGCCTAAAAGGTCTGGGCACCCCAGCTCCATGGAGATGATTTTTTTTTAAAAAAAGAAGAAACAAAATTCTTTCTTAAATGGGAAAGACTACACTTGCTAGAGTTCACTCAAGAACTGTAGTCACCTAATGAGTGTCACTAGTAATCAGTTTTCCTTAGCATCAACATTCTAGAAATAGCATACTATTTCCATAACTTTTAAATATATTTTATTTTATAAATGTTCTACACATTTGGCTATAAAGATCAACAGAGCTCAATAAATTTTTCTGATGATATGCACATTCTATTTGATGATGTTGAGTTACTTCAGATTCCTTGGTAAAAACAGGACCAATCTGAATGAGATGAATTGTTATGTTTGGGCCATGAAGATGATCAGATAAAAAAATAAATGTTTCATTAAAGAGAATATAAATGTTTATACAGATATAATTACTGTAATATGCAACACATTTCTACTTAATTAGAAAGATAATATGGTCTGTATTACTTAAGTTGTCCAGGTGGAAATTTGGTGGACAACTAAGTTAAAGGTAAAGGTTTCCCTTGCTCAAAAGCCAGTCGTATCCGACTCTAGGGTGCAGTGCTCATCTCTGTTTCTAAGCCAAAGAGCCAGCGCTATCTGCTTCTGCAGACGTTTCTGTGGTCATGTGGCAGGCATGACTAGACACCGGAGCGCACGGAACGCTGTTACCTTCCCACCGAAGTGGTCCCTATTTATCTACTTGCAATTTCTTGCTTTCGAACTGCTAGGTTGGCAGGAGCTGGGATGAACACGGGAGCTCATTTCCGTCCTGCAGTACTCGGGAATCGAACTGCTGACCTTCTGCTTCCCAGTCAGCGTCTTAGCGACTAAGGCCTCCTCTAAATTGAGGTCCTCAAATGAAGTACTATTTACTAGGAGGTTTTTTAAAAAAGGCTGCATTTTTAAATAACAGGTCAGCCCCACTGGATCCTGCTTAGGGAAGCCATTTGATACAAACATTTTGAATTTCTTTCTACATTTCAACTATTTCACTCCTTAATACATCTTTAATGCTGGTGCCTTGGCTCAAGTGGCTAAGACATTGACTGGAAGGCAAGACATTGACTGGTCAGCAGTTCGATTTCCGAGCACTGCAGGATGGAATGAGCTCCCATCTTTTCCCCAGCTCCTGCCAACCTAGCAGTTTGAAAGCAAGTACAAGTAGATAAATAGAGATCACTTTGGTGGGAAGGTAAACAGCGTTCTGTGTGTTCCGGTGTCTAGTCATGCCTGCCACATGACCATGGAAACATCTGCAGAAGCATACAGCACTGGCTCTTTGGCTTTGAAACAGAGATGAGCACTAAACCCTAGAGTCAGATACAACGGGTTTCGAGCAATGGAAACCTTTACCTTTAATGCTGGTGCCTGGTTCTTTTTCTTATGATAAACCAAGTTCAATACTCCTGGGGGCTCATCTAAAGAGGGGACATCTGCTACTCATCTTTAGTGTATGGGACCAAGGACACCAGAACAGCCGAAGAGCTGGCTTAACACAACTTTATTACATGCTGGTCAGAGGGAACATAAGGTAATGGCGGATGAGCAGCTCAATATATACAGTGGCTATACATTTGAATGTGGCTCCTCGACAGTCCATTGGCTACTGTCCGCGTGACGTCATTGCAGGTCACGCCCTTCTTGTCCAGGTGAAGGTAGTGGCGGGAATCTTCCCGCGCTGTTGTTCTAGGTGAGTCTTGGACCAATGAGCTTGGACGCTCGCTACTGCCATCTAGTGGTCACTAGCTCGCGTCCTATTAGGGTTACAGTGATGCAGCTGGAGGTTACAATGTTACACATATAATAGGTTACATTGGATACACATGGATAGGTACATTGTTTAAAGGCACAGGCTTTAGAACACAACATCATCCTAGAGTGAAACCTCTCTCATCAGATCTTAATCAGAGGAGCACAGTATCCTGCCTGATTGCTCAAGAAAAAGACAACCTGGATGATACTAAATTGCTCCTTGATCAAGCTAGAAATGATGGATAGTGAGATATTTTTGTCACAAAATTTAAAACTTAGGGAGAACCTTGAAACCAAACTTCGACTTTAAAGGAAAGTTTTATCTTTTAACAAAGACTGATCCTTTGTTTGTAAGGACAGCAGTACTGATTTTTTTTCCAGATGGCATCATAGATAAACCAATACTTAGTATGGGCTGCTTGGCATCAGGATGCATGCTGTAATGTTACAGTTTGGGTTCTGTGAAAGCAACCTGAACCTGCAATTATTATTATTATTAGTTTTATTTCTATACCGCCTTTCTTCCCCAACGGGCAACTCAAGGCGGTTCACAACAGTAAAATAAACACTAAAACAAAATACAGCAATTACAATATCAGAACAAATAGCAATAACAATACAATAATCAGCAAAATAAAATATAAATATATACAAAATAATACAGTCAAATCCATATAATCAATAACATAGTAACAATAAATAAGATCCCCAGAGATACAATGTATAACAGATCATAAGCCCATATACAGTGTGATACAAAGCGTCTTGCCTCACAGACCACAGCCCTAACACAACACAAGGTATACTTCCACGGGTGAAGGAGTCGCTCCGGGAGGAGGCAAAGAAGTCTGGCTTTTTCGTATTGGCCTGAGGCAGGACCCAGGAGCGCGAAGAAAAGAAAAGGCGCTCCCCCCTTTCCCTGCGGCGGCGGCAGCAGCAGTCCTCCAGTGGCGACGGTCTTCGGCTCATCCTGGTAGCCCAAAGCCCTTTATCCTCCCCACAGATGGACTGGGAATGAAGGGCGGGGCTCCCCACAACTGTGGGAGCAGTCCTCAGGCGGCAGCAGGTCTTCGGCTCAGCCTGATAGCCCACAGCCCTTTATCCTCCCCACAGATGGACTGGGAAGGAAGGGTGGGGCTCCCTACAGCTGTGGAAGCAGTCCCCAGGTGGCAGCAGGTCTTCCAATGGCTAAGACAGGACCCTCCACTTTGACCTCTCTCTATCCACCACCTTTAATGGGCCACTTTTATCCACCACTTTTAATTTTGTTATATTTTTACCCCTTCACAAACTTTCCTGTTAAATTCTCTTTCACAACATATCTCACAGAAAAAAGAATGTGCTCACACAGTAACACAAGGTGAAACTCATTAGCAAATGTTCAGTGCCAGGTGTTTGTTTTGTATCTTCCCACTGTTTGCAGTTGAAAGGGGGGCATTTGGAGCTAATCTGAACAATCAGAGATCATCTGCTACTGCCAGCTATAGGAAGCTGTATTGATTTGCATACAACAACTACACTGTCATGCTGATTAATCACTCCATGCCTCTGTATCTGGTATACAGTAATGGCAAACCTACCTATCTTCAGTGTAGAGGTTGCACTCTGGCTTATAATTATAATTGCCAAAGAAGTCCAGGTCAGTTCTGCTATGGCCATAAGAAACTAATATAATAGGCAATATTATGTACAAAACATAAAGCAGAAATGCCTGTTGGTGAACATATCTACATGCAAATATTAACTTCACTGAAAATTCCTCTTTCTGCTTTTCTTCACTAGCACAGCATTTCAGAGTGCAGTCAACCCTCACAACAATGTGTTCGAATAGCATCATTTTCGCTTAACAATGCATCATTATGCACCATGTGTTCCCCCGCATAACAACGTTTTTAGTGTCGTTGCCTGGACAATGACACTAAAATAACTGTCATTATCCGCTAAAAACATCATTATGCGGGAAACTCCATAGAAACCCACATAACAACAAAAATCGCTTAGCAACGCTACTTGGGGAACCAAGTAACATCATTATGTGAGGGGCTACTGTACAGTAATAGTGAGCCAGCTCTATGGAATGCCTGGGAATTGTCACTATTTTCTTGATTATTTGTATCTCATGTCTTCTTTTGTTTTCTTTTAAGAGCAGGGATGTAAAGAATGGGAAGCTACCAGCTGGCCCAATCCGTCTGCCCATCATAGGAAATATTTTACAACTGATGATTTCCAATTTGGATCAGGCTCTATGTCAGGTAGGCTGAATATTACATTTTGTCCTCAGTTGTAAGATTCATCGAACCCAAACGTTTTTCGATGTAACATGTTATATAAAAACAATTCATATTATTTATGCTCCAGAATGCCAATAAAATGTGGTTGTAATACCTCAGATTGCAATTGGAGGGTATTCTGGATTAAGGAACTCTTAGATTTGTATTTCTGGAAATTTAAAAATGCCAGATCCCTGAACTAAAAGTGGACCACATTGTTTCAGAAAAAGATTTGATGGTGTAAATAGCTTGCAGAGAATCTTTATTTATCTTAGTGTATTGATAACCCAATAGATGATGGGACAAAGCATCTGTTCCACCAGACACCAAGGCAGTCCTTGTAATGGAAAGAGTCACAAGTTATTCAATATGGAGTCTCTTTGGTTTTTAAACTGACTTAGAATGTAGCTTTGCGTCTTTGCAAAGGTCTCATAATACTTTCTGCTGTATCAAGCAGGTGTGCTTAGTATAAGCTTCTCAGAGCTTCAGGCCTATGTTTTTGTTTTCTTCTCCAGGCCTGGAATGTTCGCGTGCAACAACAGCCTGAGCCTGGGAACACCAGACTTTTGTTATGGGAACCAGGGTTTGTTTAGGCCATCCCTGGGCCCTAATTGGCTGTATGCTAATTAGGAGAGCCAAGCTCATGTTCTTTCTTTTAGACACATGGGTTTTGAGAATCAATTCAAGTTTGGGGTTTCTGAGAGTTACACCTCAGAAGGAAGAGTGGGACTCTAACACTGAGTCCTGACTCCAACCCAAGCTTAGTCATGATTACCTAATCAGGATTTTCTTTTGTTTCTGGGGGAAGGCCAGAGTGTGAATTTCCCTATCTGTACTTTTTGATTAATATTGTTTTGCTGGATTTTCTTGTATCCTGAACCAATGAATGAACTCCTATTTCTACATTATGCTTTGAGAATGATAAACAACTTTTACTTCTTCAAGATGTCTGTTTATTGGAAGAGGGGGTAAGAGAAGAGTTAAACCATAAGCCACGCACTACCACATACATATTAATATTATTCTCCACATTATTTCCTGGACTCTGTACAATTCAGGTAAGCCCCAGGATGCAGCAGGTATTTGCAGGATGGCATGTAGGTGACCTGAGCTTGAAGTCTTGGTATCCACACAGAGCAGGCCGGAACAAGGAAACTCTGAAAGGAACGGGGAAATACCAAGGCGAGGGTCAGGCCGAAACCTATCTGTCATAGTCCTTTCTAGCCTTTCAGGTATATGCATACAAATCAGCTAATTGCAATTCCATGTTGCAGGCGCACCCCCCAAAGAAAGACTCAGACACCGGTATATGGATAAAGGCATTGGGCCACTTTTATTGAATAATGTCCTAGTCCAAATTATCACTTTCAATTGGTGTAATCATCGAATTGTAATTCTTTAAGGCAAGCAGGCCGCAGTAACACTGGTAAAGTTCCTCCCAAAATGTCAATGGCAATTGGCTACATGTAACTATTTGTATCAATTTGTTTGTTGACACAAACAAATTGTTGACCGGAGTCAATAAACTATCTACTGACCCCACCCTATGACGTGTATCCATTAAATATCAAGATGATGCAGGCTGTGAAGCTCCTGCCATCACGCCTTGCCTGGTTCGCCCTTGACCGGCCAAACCTATTTCCCCTGTACCTGTCTACGTGTTGGCCAGTCAATTGCGAACCTGCCAGATACCTATGGGTCATAAATCTTTACCTTACCAGTGCTACCCGCCACACGGGGAGGTGTCCATGATGACTCACCGCACCCCCACCCCCCAGACCATCAGCTCAGTCACCAGGCCTGCTTGCATATCCTAAAGAAAGAGGTTCATACCTCTGGCCGACAAGTGGACCCCATCTCCTGCATAGAGATCGTAATCCTGCAAGCCTATCCTAGGATGCCGAATGGCTGTCCCCAAGCCCTTGTCTGCAAGGAACCGGGCAACAGCCCTGTTCACCGACTGGCGAGCGCGGTCAAGGGCACGGAGGTCAATGCCTCCCCTGTAAGTCTGTCACGGCACAATGTCCGACCATAGCAGCCGTGTGGACGGCCATACATAATGTAGACAGGCTAGGTCACTGCAAATTGTGAATTTTAAAGAGAGGCCAGTGACCTGTGCAAGATCATTGCCACCGAGGTCCAGGACAAGGATGGAAAACAGGAATGGCAACAGTTCCCGCCATCTCATGCCACGCTTACCGTACCATCGCATGCGTGCGGCTGCATGTAGCCCGAGATGGGGTCCCCACTCTGTCGCCGCAGCATACTGCGCTGCCCATTGCACGTAACTGTGGCCCACCAGCCATACTGCCACCGGTATGCGTGGACACACAGGGTCTGTAAAAGAAGAAAAAGGGACAATGACATAACTGGTACTCATGCATGGAGGGGGCGTACATATAATGCAAAGCACATGGATCCCCATCTGCCCATCCGGCATATATCAGCTTCAGAGTACCCAAACACAGCCGCAGTGGACGCAGCGCCTATCCTAAATGAATGGGTGCCGTAACGAGCCCCAGGGAGGCCAACACTGTGAAGTGCCGTAACGGACACCTTCCAAAACTGGAATTTAGTAAGGGGAGACCCATCCTGGTGGCAGAAAAACGGGCCAGGGTGCGTACCACGCACTGCCAAAAACTCATGTACGGCACCAACCGGACAGATGTCTTCAATGGAACATCGTAGCAGTCTGACTCCACTGCCTATGCGATGCTGATCAACCTTTGAGGACCGTATCCTCAACTGAGCCCAATCGTGTGTAACATAGACATCGTTGAGTTCCAGTGCCCTACGAGACGCATCCGCCTTAGACAGTGGTACCAACTCACTGATGCGGAGCGCTCCAAAGAAGGCTACGGTGGCCACGCTTCAGGTAAATGTAGTCGCCCACAAAAAGGCTCTAAATTGTATGAAAGCATGTTGGTACGCCTTACGCTTGCGAGGTGCCAAGGACATGCCGATCGCCCTGTTCCCCTCTCCTCGCCAAATGTCCAAATCTGGGCCAGGAGTGGAGAGGGAAATTCCTCTGCTTCTGGAGCCAAGGCACGGAACCAGGAGATCTGCAGGCGGGATAAAGCATCGGCAATATCATTATTAATGCCTGGCACATGTCTGGCCCTGAACAGCACATTGAGGCGTAGGGTTCTCAAAACAAATTGACGAACCAATGCCATGACCCTAGGGGATTTGGACATCTGGGTGTTAACAATGTGCACCACTGCCGCATTGTCACACCAAAAATGGACCACTGAATTGGCCCACTTATCGCCCCATAGCATTAGTGCCCCCAAAATGGGGGAAAATTCCAGGAAAGTAAGATCGCGTAGGCTATCCGTGCCCTGCCATGCATGAGGCCATCGGCCATATACCCACTGCCCCTCAAAATAAATCCCATAACCCAGAGAGCCCGAGGCATCCGACTGTACTTGAAATTTAGGGCAGACCAAAAGGTCTGATCTCCAAAAAGAGACCCCGTTGAAATCCTGGAGGAATGTGAGCCAAACTGAAAGGTCTGCCCATATACCGCTGGTCAGCCGGACCCTGTGGTGGCGGTTTAATAGGCCAGCCATGGCGTCACACAGACTCCTGGCAAAAGCTCTGCCCGGGGTCATCACCCTGCAGGCAAAATTGAGGTGGCCGTGAAGGACCTGTAGCTCACAAAGAGACACTTTATGCTTGGAAATCAATGCCATAATCACCGCAGAGATCCGAGTCACCTTATCCATGGGTAACCTGGATGCCTGTGCGACAGTGTCAATTTCGATACCTAAAAAGGTGAGCATGGGGGCTGGGCCCTCGGTCTTTTCAGGCGCTAAGGGGACACCCAGTTCCCGCATAAGCGCCTGAAATTTAGTAAGGAGACGCGTACACGTGTCCAAGCCCCATTCACCCCCAAACAAAATGTCATTGAGGTAGTGGGCTACAGACCGGGACCCTGACCTGCGAACAAAGGCCCATTGAAGGAAAGTGCTAAAGCGTTCGAATGCCGAACATGAAATAGAACAGCCAAAAGGCATGGCCTTATCTACGTAGAACCTTCCTCGGAAACGAAAACCCAACAGCTCAAACTCCGTGGGGTGCACTGGCAGTAATCGGAATGCCGATTTGATATCGCACTTAGCCAGGAGCGCCCCGGGACCATAGGAGCATACCATCTGTAGGGCCTGATCAAATGACGTATACCTGACTGAGCAAAGGTCATCAGGAATCACATCATTGACCGAGTAACCCGCAGGGTAAGATAGATGGTGAATTAAACGAAATTCACCTGGGGTCTTTTTCGGGACTAGCCCCAGAGGAGAGACCTTCAAGTTAGGAAATGGTGGTTCAGTAAAGGGCCCAGCAACTCTCATAGCATTCACTTCCTTAGCTATGCTTTCTGCAGCGACCTCCTCATTACCTTTCAGAGAAAGTAAGTTCGGGGCATCCTGTGGTCCCCGAACACCCCTAAATGGTTTACGAAAACCAAACTGGAAACCTTCTAACAGGTACCTCGCATCATCCCGTCTAGGATAAGTGGAAAGCCATCGATCCAGCATAGGGATATTAATTGGGGAGGGGGCCTTTGCGTGGCCAGCACGACCGCCCCCTGCCCACCCCTACCTCTGCCTCGTGATCCACCAGCCCGCGGGCACGCAGAGGCGGCGTGAGGGCCAGAGCAAGAGGGACACTCGTGTTGGAAACGACACTGACGCTTGTTGCACACGCCGCTAGCTGAGAAGCTCCAACACAGCAGGTGGCCTGGAACCCCCTGCCCCGCCGGCTGGTGGGGAACCTGCGTCGCAGCAGCCCGCCGCACGGCATGGGCGCAATGGTACCTATCACCAGGAGCCGGCCGCGTGGGAGTCATATACAAGAGCCACAATTGCTGGCAGGGCTCATCCCACCTCATCTCAGGATGTAGGGCCACTCTCATCCTGAATTCTTCGTCGTAAGCCAACCACGATGGGCCAGGAAAATCAACCATCGCCCTATAAATATTGTCGAGGTATTGCACCATTGGAATGGCCAAATCAGGCCGGGCCCTCAGGTATACCGCCATATATATGAGGTATGCCGGCAACCTGTTGGCCCGGGTGCGCGGTGGCTTACGACGACGGGACAACTCCTTGTCCCTGTCATCCTGTCCCTCCCTCTCTTCCTTGGTGGGCTCATGATTCAAGAGGGAGAAAATATCGACATACTCCCCTCGCCAAATCTTTTCCCTCGTGGCCTGTGATAGATGATCACCCAGGGGCAAGGAATAACCAGCCGTCGACAGAGCCGTCGTCGGCACATTCTGGATGGAGGGTATGCGCAGCGGGCCCTGCAACACCTGGCATACCCACAAGGGCAGACACCCCTGCCCTAACCAGGGGGCCATTTGTCAACCATGAGTTAACAGGGCAGTGCGGATACAACTGCCCACCCACAGTAACCTGCCTCAGCCATCGCCACTGCACCCCCCCCCCCAGTGTAACTGGACAGTGTCGCTGTTGCACTCAATTGAACTGGATACTCACTAGTCACACCCCCGTGAGCCACCCCCACTGGGGGTTCCGGCCCACGGCGGGCGTCGGAGCTCGCGACAGGCCTTGAGCTCTGGGGCCACACCTGACCGGTCCCCACCGGCAAATTCGATCATATGGGGAGCTGCGAGGCGCCAGCTTTGGCTGGCCTGATGGCCTCGAGCAGTTCGACCCTGCTGATGGCCCGCTGGAGAGGCACGGCCGACGTGTCGGCCGGGATCGACGAAAGGGCCGTAATTGAAGCACTGGCTAAGCCCCCATCGGAAGGCGGTGGGGCAATACCCATTGATGCCTCTAGCACTGAAATGTGTGTGAGGAGCACATCAACGGTGTCCGAGCCCCCTGTGTAAGGTGGGCCGGACGGGCCGGACGGCCCACTGGGCAGTTGCTGAAGGGGAAACCCGAATGGGGATCCCGGGCCCGAATACAGCCATGCCCAAAATTCCGGCCTGTGGGGGGCCGGAGGAATGGTGGGGTGGAAACCCACACCAGGCCCACATGGGCCACCCAGTCCTGGGCCATGAAAAGT
The DNA here is from genome assembly GCA_035047305.1 of Bradypodion pumilum. NCBI lineage: Eukaryota > Metazoa > Chordata > Lepidosauria > Squamata > Chamaeleonidae > Bradypodion > Bradypodion pumilum. The sequence continues at coordinate 432,065,271 of JAWDJD010000001.1, forward strand.
CCCTCCAGGGACAGGGGTCCCCGAGGGGCCAGCCTGTGCCAGCCCCGCCTGGAAGCTTGTGCCAGGCTGACAGGTGGAAGCTTGGTCAGCGACATTGGTGGCAGTGGGAAAAGCCATCACACTGCCCTGCTGCGGGGGTGCCGCCCGAGCCCTCTGACCCGATGGCTGCCCCCCGGAGGAAGAGGGGGTAGGCAAAGCCCTCCCCCACAGGCGCGGCTTGGGAGCCGGAGCCTTGCGCTTGGGAGCCATGTCACCCAAGCCAAATATAAGCTGCCCCCAAATCGATCCCTGGCCAGGGATCCGAAGCATGATCCTGTGCCCTGAGTACCGCAGTAGCAAGGAACTCCGATTGGAAAGCTAAAGGTAAGCAAAGCGAAGAGAAAAACGCGGCGGAGCAAACTTCTCCGCTCCGGCGCTTTCTAAAATGGCAGCTCGGCTGCCTCGTGGCCACCCCTTTTATAGAGGAGTGGCCACGCAACCTAACTACCAGGATGTCTAAGTCTGGTTGGGGGCCCCCGCAAAGAGTGTGGCGGCCATTTTGATGCAGCGCTTTCATTTGTTGTGTTGATAACCATTTCTTCACTTCCTATTATGTGTAAGTCATATGTGACATTTCTTTCTTTCTTTCTTTCTTTCTTTCCAAGCTAAGTGAGAAGTATGGCTCTGTGATCACATTGTATTTTGGAACAGAATGTGTTGTGATGCTGTTTGGCTATGAAACAATAAAAGAAGATTGATCATGGAGATGAATTTGCTTCCAGGGGAAATCTGCCAATATTTGATAACATCAAGAAGGGTTGAGGTATTTTATGTTTTTTTCATAGTGGGAATGGGTGGAAAACTAGAGTGAGTACATCTGTAATGGTCGTTATCCTCACCACTATCTTAGCTAGGCTCATTATTTAAATGTATATAGACAGACTCATTATTATTTTTAAATATATTTTTTATTTATTTTCAAAAGAAAAAACAAACATACAGAAAAAAACCAATACATCATAACAATAATACATATAACTCATAAAAAATAGTGCATACATGATAGTTGAACTGATTATTTGTCATGGTACACAAACAATTAAATGTCCACATTATAAGTTAGTACTATAACCATAGTACTGCATAAAAGCTATCAATATTGCAAGTATTTGTTAACAACCATCAAACTCCTTCTTTTCAAATTACAAATCACCCAGTGAATATTTACATTGCCCCGGAGAGTTAAGTGTCTGTATCATCTCCAAAAACCACTTTGAGATGGTACGGGTCTCAAACTATCCCTACCCATAAGAGAGTGATCAACAAACGGCTTCCAAATACTCCAAAATCTATTTTCCTTCAATTTATCCCTTTTTACTTTTCTCTCCCATGTCAATTTGTCATTCAATGCTAAATTCCACATTTCCTTGTACCACTCTCCCGTCTGTATAATTACATCATTTTCCCCAATTCCTAGTGATACATTGTCTACCAGTAGTTAACATTATTTCTAATAGCTCTTTTTCCGCCTTGTTCAAACACATACCTTCCACATCTGTTAGCAAAATGGTACCTGACACCATCTTAATTTTCTTACCCATTATTTCCCCTATCTCTCCTTCTATTCTTCTCCAAAATTCATTTATCATTTTACAACTCCACCACATATGCTCATAAGTTCCAACAGTTTCTTTCCATCTCCAACATAAATTATCCCTTTTATTATCAATTTGATGCAACCTCAGTGGTGTCAAGTACCATTGCCACAACATTTTATAGTTATGTTCCTTAATTCTTACTGACATTGTCCTCATTATCCTCTTTTTCCACTTATTTCTCCATTCCTCATTTCCTAGCTTTATATTCAAGTCCTGTTCCCACTTCAATTTCAGATCTTCCTGTGGATCACTACCCTTGTTTATTAAAATATAAAGTTTACTTACTAGACCTTTGACACTTTTCTCGCCTTTTCTAATCTTTAAAACCAATTCTTCAAATTCGGTCTTTTTTCTGTCTATATCTAGTTCTCTTCTATATTTTTTATTCCAATTATCAACCTTCAGTATCTGAAACCAATCCAATTTTAACTGTTCAAATAAATTTTTTCTTCTTAATTTCATCTTCGCAAACCCTTAGCCATTCCTTCACCAGGAAAACTTCATATTTATCCAATATTTCCTTTTTTTTAAATCTATTTTTATTGGAAAACACACCATATCTGCCAATCCCAAAATTGAAGAGAGATCTGGGATCAAATCTTTCTTTAATCTTTTCCACACCCTCATGAGTCCCCTCATCATAGTGTTACTTGTATTTATCATTTTAACCTTAGCCCCCCAAAAAATCATTTTACCGATTTTCTTATAATCTTTCATCTCCATTTCCTCCCAAATTTTTCTCTTGCCAAGATCTTCACAACATTCTTAATTTGAAATGCTCGATAATACGCTAACAAATTTGGCATTCCCAAACCCCCTTCTTTCTGAGGCAGATACCAGAGTTTCTTTGAAAGTCTAGATTTTTTACCTCCGTTACAAAAGTTATTGAACATCTTTTGGAACTCATTAATCTCCTTTTCCTTCAATTGGATTGCAAGTGCATCAAATAGAAAATTGATCCTCGGCAACAACATCATTTTGCAAATTGCAATCCTCCCAAACCATGACAACTTCAACTTCTGAAAACTTTGTATTTTATTCTTAAATTCTGCTTTCATAGTTCAGTCTTTTAAGTTCTTCCAATCTGTTTGAAATAATTATCTCCAAATATTTCAACTTTTCTTTAATTTGTATATTAGATAACCCCGCCATCTTTTCCCTCTCCTCTTCCCCCATATTGCACAACATCATTTCTGATTTATCCCTATTTATCATCAATCCAGTTATAACCTCAAATTCCTCTATTTGTTCTTTAATCCTATCCATTACCGCCTCTGGGTGTTTCACCATTAACAACGTATCATCTGCGTACATACTCACTTTATTACACAATATCCCTTCTATACTTGAATCCTCCCTTATATTTTTAACTAGGATTTCCATTGCCATAATAAACAGGATAGGAGATAGTGGACAACCCTGCCTAGTGCCTGCCTCAAGCTTTACCTCATCCGTAACCTCTTCATTTACTCTAATCCTAGCTCTCACTTTTTGATATAATAGGTCAATTACCCTTCTAAATCTATCCCCAAATCCATAATTTCTAACTATTTCCTTGATCGAAGACCATTGTAACGAATCAAATGCCTTAAAAATATCTAAAGATAATAAACCCACCTTTTCCTTCATCTGATTGACATTATCAAATAAATCTAACACCCTCCTAGTCAAATCAGCCATATGCCTTCCTTTTAAAAAACCAACTTGATCAACATTTATATATTCCCCCATAAATCTATTTAACCGATTAGCCAGTATTGCTGTGAAGATCTTGGCATTCTGATTTATAAGAGAAATTGGTCTATATGATTCCACCTTTTCCAAATTCTTTCCCGATTTTGGCAGCAGAACGATTATAGTCCTATGCCATGAAGTTGGAATTTGTCCACCGTCTAAAATATAGTTATATAACTTCACTAACTTTGGAACCACAACATCTTTAAATTCCTTATAAAACTCTGTCAATAGTCCGTCATCTCCTGGGGCTTTCCCCAACTTCAGACCACTAATTACCTCTTTTACCTCTTTATCAGTAACCCATTCCTCCATTTTTCCCCGGTGCTCCTGTTTTATTCCATTCCCTAACTGCCTCTCCAGAATCCCTTTAAGCTTCCCAACGTCTTTCTCTTTTTTTTCATATAATGCTTGATAGAATTCCTTCACAATTTTACATTTGTCGCTAATCTTATTGCACCTTATCCCTTGTTTATTAACCAACACCCCAATTTCTCTTTTTTCCTTTTTAGCTTTGGCCGCTCTTGCTAATAATCTTGAATTTTTATTGCTAAATTCAAAATACTCTCTATTTAGATATATCAATTCTCTTTTAACTTTATCTATATCCTTACCCATTAATTCTGCCTTAAGTCTTTGTAATTTAGCGGGAAAAATTTTATCCTTCTTTTTTGAATGATCTTCCTGTAATTGTTTTATTTCTTTTTCTTTTTCTACCTGGTCTGCCTTATATCTTCTGTACTTTATACTCGCCAACTTTATACTTTCCCCTCAAAAAACCGACTTTATGGCATCCCAAACAACATTAAAATCTACCTCTTCGTTATCGTTCCACTGCCAGCTTTCCATCCAACTTTCCATAATTTGTTCTTTACATTTTTGGTCTTTGAATAAATTGGGATCATACCTCCAACTTCTTCCTCTCCGATTATCCTTTTGTAATCTCAATTCCAAAAGTACTTTAGCATGGTCTGATTCCTTGAAAATCCCTATTTCCATTCCCTCAATATTTTTAATCAAATTTTCCGTTAACAAAACATAATCTATTCTAGAATAGGACCCATGAACATGTGAAAGGTAAGAATATGCCCTTTCCGAACCCTTGATCTCTCTCCAAGATTCCTTCAAACCCATCTCAACCATCCATTTATCTAAAACCTTCCCTTTCAGTCCAGTTCCACACCTTGCTAAATTCGTACAGTCTAAATTTGACCTTATCAAATTAAAATCTCCAGCCACAATCATTTTTGCAACGTTTTCTAGCTCCACAACTTTTCGAACTTTTTCTTAAAATTCCGCTTGGTGTTCATTTGGAGCATAAATATTCACCAACATTATTTCCTCATCGTCTATTTTTCCTCTTATGATCAAATATCTACCTTCTTGGTCAGCAACGCTTTTTATTATCTCACATCCTAATCTTTTAGAAATCATAATTGCCACTCCTCTTGCTTTTGAAGTACCAAACGCCATCTCATAATGTTGTATCCATCCCAAGAAAAGTTTGTTTGTATCTTTTGACTTTTGATGCGTTTCCTGTAAGAACACTATATCAGGTCTATCTTTCTTCAGAGCCAATTCCAACCTCCTCCTCTTAAGAACAGAACCTGTACCCTTTACATTCCAGGTTAATACTTTAATATTTCCCATAATCTATTTCCTTTCTAACTTCTAAACTCTCCATTGGGCATGCCACCACCAACCCCTTACCCCAAAAACACAAAATTATACACAAAACACACAATATCTCTCTCCCCACTTTCTCCGGAAAAAAAGATGCCTTCAATGACCAAAGAGGGGAGAGGGGGGACATGGAAGATGTACGTACAGATTAGTGCTTCATGCCACTCACCTTTATATAGTACTTAAGTGATTTAAAAAATTTTTTTATCTTAATCTATTGCTCAATGATCCTTACTTGCCTCCTCCTCCACCATGATCAATGACAACTCCTCTTCTTCTCTTCCCTGCGGGGTTCCACCTGTAGCACCACCGGCCTCTGCCCCCTCATACTCCCTTCTTATAGCCCCCGATTCCAACAAATCTTTTCTGAAAGTTAACCACTCTTCCGAACCCGCTTTAACAAGCTCCAGCAGACTCAGATATTCCAATGGGTCAGTCCCCTCATCAATAACCTGCATTCTTTTCTCATAAAAGAAACGCAATTGCTGTGGGAATCTCCAATTATACCTTACGCCTTTACTCATCAACAATTTAGTTACGGGTTTCATCTTATATCTCCAAATTCTTTCCTTCATTGAAATATCATTATATACTTTCACATCAGAACCATCAATTTTCAGGGCGCCAGAACCAGCTTGTTTCAAGAAAGCCATTGCTCTAAGTTTGTCTCCCCAATTTGCAAATTTTACCAAAACATTTCTTTGAGCCGCCTTCCCTCTTCTTGGACCCACCCTATATGCACTTACAATGTCCTCCTGTACAAATTCCTTTCCCATGCTCAAACTGTTTAACCACTGAACCACTCTTTCTCTTAGCTGGTCTGGCGTCCTTTCAACCACCTGACGGATCACAATGTTCTGCTTTCTCATCATATCTTCCACAGCATCAATCCTTTTCTCATGCTCATCCATTTTCAGCTTATTCTCCCTCACCGCCTCCTGAGTCCCTTTTATTTCCTTTTTCATGACATTCACCTCATTTTGAACCAATTTCACATTTCCGTCTATTTTTTGCAAACTTAATTCCACTTTTTATTGTTAAATCCATAACAGATGTTACCACCTTATCCTGTTTTTTCATCATTTCATTTCTATCTTTCACCCTTGAATCCTCATTTTTCTCCATCTTCTGAAACAATTTGCCAATTTCCACCATAATTTGAGTATGATCATAGGGTTTGGGTGGTGGTGATGATGACTGAGGGACCTCTTCCATTGGTGCTTTTTCTTTCCTCTTAGACTTCACCACTGGCTCCTCCTCCTTTGCTTTTCCTCTTGTGCCCTTATCCATAATAGCGACCCCTAAAGAGTTTTAATGCTGCAGCATATTGTAAGATCGTTACACACTCCACTTAAACCTGTTCCGATGCAGCCAAAACTAACAACAGTCCCATTAATTCTGTTAGAGCTTGAAAAAAAGAAGAGGTCCAGCAAAGAATTTAATTATTGTAATCCATAATGGAGCAGGAACCAAAAACAACCCAGACAAAAAAATATTGTAATCCACAGGAAGCCCGTTCCCAAAAATAATCAGCCCAGGTATCAATGCTCCCAACCGCAAAGACAGGAACTCCAAGGAGACAGACGCCCAAATATATCTACTTGAGTCGAGACCGCAGGGAAGGGAAGCCAAAAATCCCAAACTCCAACTTGTAGTAATAAAAAAAAGAGAAGAGCAGAAGTGTATATAAAAAAATTGAGAGTTGTAATCCACACAGCAAAGGAGTAAGAAAAAAAATTGATAGTCCTTCCCTTGGAACGAATGAAACAAAGCACCCTTTTCCCAGCGGCTGCGGCGGCATCAGGGGGAAACCCCCCCTTCTTCCTCTCCAAATCAGCAAACTTTCCCCACCTTTTTTTTAAAGGACCGTTCTCCCTTATTTTAACCTCGAAAAGCACTGGAGTAATCAAAAACTTAAGCCCAGTCAGTTTCTTCTTTAACCGCTTCTCACTGCCTCCAAACCATGCCGCAGTTCTCCTGGGACGCAAGAAAGCCATTGTCCAAAAAACAACCACTTTCGTTTTCCAGGACCACCGCCATTATCGGTTCAGCTATCCCCTTTTATCCGTTTCTGCACAGACTCATTATTTAAATTTATACAGAGAAATGGGATAAGCAAACCAATTATGATGACATTCCACTACGCAATTTTGCCTACCATCCCCCTTATGGGATGAAACATTAAGTAAGATTTTAATCTTATCTTTTACTCTGATCTTTTTCATATATTTAATGTTTTTCAATTAATTTAACACACATATATAGTAAACTGCCATGAGTAGTGCTTGAATCACAAAGGTGGGGTATAGATGTGAATAAGTAAATACATTTTAATTGGTTTGAAGTTTTCTTTACCATGGTATCTTTGATTGTACACACATACAAATATTATATAATCAAACTTCAAACTAATTTATGTGGGTGCGCACATGCACACACACACTCACTTAAACTTCAAACCAACCAATCAACTTGGACATACTGTATATTCCATTTCATTTTCAGGAATTATATTTAGTAATGGAGAGATATCGACAGTTTGCTCTTTCCATTTTGCACAATATTTGAATGGGAAGAAAAAGTAATGAAGAGACGATCCAGGAGGAAGCCCAATGCCTGCTGGGAAAGTTGTGGGACACACAGGGTAGGTAGCTAGGGTCCACTAGCCCTGTTTCCTTTTTGCAAGTAGTCTATTTTAAGCAATCCTTTCTCAAGAGTCTAGCATCAAAACCTTCCTCTATCAGCATTTCATCTGTTTCCAGAGAGCAGCTAATAACAATGTTCTGCTTCATCTCAATTTAAGACAAGGATTTCCTTGTTTGTTTGTTTGTTTGTTTGTTTATTGCCTGTTTGCTTGCTTGACCGGCTGGCCAATGGGCCGGCTACTTTTTTGATACATTGAAAGGGATGTTCAAATAAAAGGAAACAAATGTTCTCTGACCCCAGTTGCAGACTTTGGTCAGTGTCATGTTTTCTTTCAGAATATCCAGATTAAAAGAAGGAAAATAGCAACCATAATGCAATGACCAGCAGCAATAACTAATGAGGAGAGGAAGAGAGAAAGAGAAGCCTGAAGACATGCAGTCAATAATGGAGACAATACATATTTGGAGAAACAGAATTCAGAGAAAAAAGTTTTAACTTACTTTTGTACAGGAGTTACACCCAGTTTGGATACAATCTGTAATTTCAAATTAATTTTATGGTATATATATTATTATTAGACAGATTCACTTAAAATAAAAAAGACAACTTTGATAACCCCAGTTAATAAGAATGCTAAATCTGAATGTTGGCTCCCTCCAGCTTTTTGAGAACATCTGAAACCCCAAATCTTTAGAATAATAGCATGTCACAATTCATTGTGCCAACCTACTACTACTACTACTACTACTACTACTACTACTACTACTACTACTACTACTACTACTACTACTACTACTACTACTACTACTACTGTCATATCCGAATCCCGATATTGGTGATCATCTTGGTGGTCAGCCATGAAGACTGTCCTGCGAATATAATGCAATGGCCCTTCATCTGCCTTCTGCATTGCAGCAAGACAACCGTACCACTGATCCAGTTCCATAAGTCACTTTCTAATCCTGAGTCCTTTTGGCACGCAAAGTCCTCATCAGCCTGCTGCTGCCTTTTCCTTTGTTCATATTGTCTTTTATATGCAAGAGTGTGAACTGTGCAAATTGACTAAACTTAGACAGATTGCTGCTTTATTTAAAATGCTGACGCACTAGATGTGTTGTTGGCATCTTTCTTAATATACAGGTCTTTCTGTGCTTGCTGTATTCTAATCACATTATCTGATAAGGTTCTGTTCTAAATCTCAATCATTAATCAAAATTAAAATGGATGCATAAAAAGCTGTTCTCACTCAAGGCTCATATGGGGAGGCACAGGATGCCTTGAATTATGGTGGTCATTTGAGAAGGCCTTGATGCTGGGAAAGGTTGAGGGAATGAAAGCGCGGGGGGGGCCCCCCACCCGGACTCAGACATCCGGGTGAGTTAGGGGGCGTGGCCACCCCTCTATAAAAGGGGTGGCCACGAGGCAGCCGAGCTGCCATTTTAAAATAGCGACGGAGAGGAGAAGTTTTCTCCGTTGCTGTTCCTTCGATTCTTCGGCTCTTTAGCCCTTGGCTTTCCCGGCTGGGAAGGAAGGAGTTGCACAGAGCCTTCGACTTGCTCGCTCTGTGTTTTTTGGCATCGGTTGATCCCTGGACAGGGATCCTGCTATTGCTACCGATATGCCTCCCAAACGGAAGGCCCTGGCGATGAAACCGCGGCCAACGGGGAGGACTTTTGCTGGCCCTGCGCAACGCGGGGGGCAGCCCTCAGGTCGGAGGACCAGGGCTGCGCCCACGTGGCAGGGCACTACCTCCACCGATACCGGTGGGGCGATGCAGGCTGCTTGGCCCTCGGCTGGCCAGCCTTCAACCGGCCCTTCTGGGGCTCGGCCCTCGGCCCGCAGTCGCCGGCCATGGGTCCGGTCAGCGGGGGGGGGGCGGTGCTGGTGTACAGCATGTTTCCCCTCCGGCCCCTCAAGGGCTGGAGTTTTGGGCATGGCCATATTCGGGCCCAGGCCCGAACCCCATTTTGGGGTTCCTGGTCAACTGTCTGGTGGGCCATCTGGCCCACCCGGCCCGCTTTATACTGGGGGATCTGTGGCAGTTGATGCATTGCTAATGCGTTTAGCTGTGCTTGAGGCATCCTTGGGGATTGCACACAACTCAATGTCAGGTGGCCCTTCACTCTCTGCTGGGGGCCCTTCGGGTTCACCGGCTACCTCGACGGCCGCCACACTGCAACAAGCGGCCAGCCGGGTTGGGCTGCTTGAGACGCTCCGGCCTGCGCCTGCCGGTGTCTCGCAGCTCCCTGTTCGTCCAGAGCTACAGCAGGAAAGTGGTCAGGTGTGGCCCCAGAGCTCGATTCCGACACCTGCCGTGGTCCAGAACCCCCAGTGGGGGCGGCTCACGGGGGTGCACCTAGTGAGTATCAGGTTCAAGTTAATGCACCCACATCACAGTCCACTTCCAATGGTGGGGTTCAGTGGCCATGGCCTCGTCAAGTCGAGGCGAGTGGGCATCAGTTGCCAGCCTATCCCAGCGCCCCTAGGTTCCATACTGGTACAGTGTTGGGGGTGGGGGTTTCCTCCCCCGGGGCAGTGCCGGGCATCGCAGGGACTGTCCAGGTTCCGCTGCGTATGCCCCGGGTACCTAATGTACCGGTGACGGCCTTGCTGACGGCTGGTTATTCGTTGCCCCTTGGTGATCATTTGTCCCAGGCCACGAGGGAAAAGATTTGGCGGGGGGAGTACGTGGATATATTCTCCCTATTGAACCGTGAGCTCACTAAGGAGGAGAAAGAGGGACAGGATGACAGAGACAAAGAGCTGTCCCGCCGTCGTAAGCCACCACGCACATGGGCCAACTGATTGCCCGCATATCTTATTTATATGGCGGTGTACCTTAGGGCCCGGCCTGACCTGGCCATTCCTATGGTCCAATATTTGGACAATATTTACAGGGCGATGGTGGATTTTCCTGGCCCATCGTGGTTGGCTTACGATGAGGAATTTAGAATGAGGGTGCCCTTGCACCCGGAGATGAGATGGGATGAGCCCTGCCAGAAATTGTGGCTATTGTACATGACCCCCACGCGTCCTGCGCCTGGGGATAGGTACTATTGTGGCCATGCCGTTCAGCGAGCTGCTCCAACGCAGGCTTCCCGCCAGCCGGCGGGGCAGGGGGTTCCAGCCCGCTTGCTGTGTTGGAGCTTCTCGGCTAACGGTGTGTGCAATAAGCAGCAGTGCCGATACAAACATGAGTGTCCCTCTTGCACTGGCCCCCACGCCGCCGCCGTGTGTCCGCGGGCCGGTGGGTCACGGGGCAGAGGTAGAGGTGGACAGGGAGCGGGCAGAGCTTCTGCTGATGGAGCTAGCCAGACAAAAGGCCCCCTCCGCAGTTAATGTGTATATGTTGGAGCGATGGCTCTCAACTTATCCAAGGAGAGAGGACGCGAGGTCCCTCCTCGAGGGTTTTCAGTGGGACTTCCGAATCCCATTCAAAGAAGTGCGGGGACCCCAAGATGCACCCAATTTACTGTCCCTGAAGGGTAGAGAAGAGGTGGCTGCCCTGAGTATTGCTAAGGAGGTTGAGGCCAAGAGGGTGGCAGGCCCCTTTTCTGTGCCACCCTTTCCCAACCTGAAGGTCTCCCCTCTGGGGTTGGTACCCAAAAAGGCCCCGGGGGAATTTTGTTTAATCCACCATTTATCGTACCCGGCGGGTAATTCTGTCAATGATGCTATCCCTGATGACCTTGGTTCGGTCAGGTATACGTCCTTTGACCAAACCCTGCGAATGGTGCACTCTTGTGGTCCTGGTGCCCTCCTGGCAAAATGCGACATTAAATCTGCATTCCGATTGTTGCCAGTGCACCCGGAGGACTTTGAGCTATTGGGTTTTAGATTCCAAGGGAAGTTTTATGTAGATAAGGCCATGCCTTTTGGCTGCTCTATATCCTGTTCAGCATTTGAACGTTTTAGCACTTTCCTTCAGTGGGCCTTTGTTCGCAGGTCCGGGTCTTGGTCTGTAGCCCATTGCCTCGATGACTTTTTGTTCGGGGGTGAACGGGGCTTGGACACGTGCACGCGTCTCCTCACCACATTTCAGACGCTAATGCAGGAACTGGGTGTCCCTTTAGCGCCCTAAAAGACCGAGGGCCCATCCACTACCCTCACATTTCTGGGTATTGAAATTGACACGGTCGCACAGGCATCCCGGTTACCCATCAATAAGGTCACCCGGATCTCCATGATGGTTTTGGCCTTGCTGGCCAAACGTAAAGTGTCACTTTGTGAGCTTCAGGTTCTACATGACCATCTTAACTTTGCCTGCAAGGTGGTTACGCCTGGCAGGGCATTTGTTCGGCGCCTATGTGACGCCATGTCTGGCCTGTCAAGGCGCCATCGTAGGGTCCGACGGACCAGGGGCATGCGAGCTGACCTTTTGGTTTGGCTCACATTCCTGCGGGACTTCAATGGGGTCTCCTTTTGGAGATCCGACCTTTTCGTTTCCCCTAGGTTTCAAGTACAGTCGGATGCCTCCGGCTCCCTGGGATATGGGATTTACTTCCAGGGGAGGTGGGCTTATGGCCAATGGCCTCCAGAATGGCAGGGCACGGATCGCCTCCGTGATCTTACATTCCTTGAGTTTTTTCCAATCCTGGGAGCTTTGATGCTATGGGGCGAGGAGTGGGCCGACACTGTGGTTCACTTTTGGTGTGACAATGCTGCGGTAGTGCACATTGTCAATGCTCAGACGTCTAAATCACCCAGGGTGATGGCTTTAGTTCGCCAATTCGTGTTACGTAGCCTATGCCTCAATGTGCTTTTTAGGGCCAGACATGTACCAGGCATTAATAATGATATTGCCGATGCTTTATCCCGCCTGCAGATCCCCCGGTTCCGCGCCTTGGCTCCGGACGCAGAGGAATTCCCCTCGCCACTCCCGGCCGAAATTTGGACATTTGGCAAGGAGAGGTGAACCGGGTGATCGGCATGTCCTTGGCGCCCCGCACGCGTAAGGCGTATCATCATGCTTTCGTTCAATTTAAAAAAAATTGTGTGCAACTTCAGTTGCCTGAGGTGTGACCCATTCCAGTGGAACAAGTTTTACAATTCATGGTTTATTTACACAGTCAGGGCCTCGCTCCCCGCAATATAGCATCCAGGCTGTCAGCACTGGCATTTATTGCTAAGGTGAGGGGTTTTGTTGACAGCATGAACGATTTCCGCATACGGCATGTTTTGGAGGGGTGGACACGGGAACGTGGCCGCCGCCAGGACACTCGTCACCCAATTTCCCCAGGGGTGCTTACCCACCTTGCACGAGGCTGGCATAACCTATGTTTTGACAGGTATGAGGCAGCTCTTTTTCATGCGGCTACCACGGTGGCCTTCTTTGGAGCGCTCCGCATCAGTGAGTTGGTACTACTGTCTAAGGCGGATGCGACTCGTAGGGCACTGGAACTCGACGATGTCTATGTTTCTAATGAGTGGGCTCAGTTGAGGATACGGTCCTCAAAAGTTGATCAGCACGGCGTAGGCAGTGGAGTTAGACTGCTACGATGTTCCATTGCAGACATCTGTCCGGTTGGTGCCCTACAGGAGTTCTTGGCAGTGCGTGGCACGCACCCTGGCCCGTTTTTCTGCCACCAGGATGGGTCTCGCCTTACTAAATTTCAATTTTGGAAGGTGACTGGTAGGGCACTATCCAGTGTTGGCCTCCCAGGGGCTCGTTACGGCACCCATACGTTTAGAATAGGTGCTGCTTCAACTGCAGCTGCATTTGGGTACTCTGAGGCTGATATACGCCGTATGGGAAGATGGGGATATATGCGTTTTGCATTATATGTTCGCCCTCTTCAGGCATGAGTACCAGTTATGTCACTGTTCTCTTTTTTCTCTTACAGACCCTGTGTGTCCCCGCACACCGGTGGCAGTATGGCTGGTGGGCAGCGCAGTATGCTGCGGCAACAGAGTGGGGACCCCAGCTTGGACTGCGTGCAGCCGCATGCATAAGTTGGTACAGTAAGTGTGGAATGAGATGGCGGGAACTGTTGCCATTCCTTTTCTTCATCAGGGATGCTGAACCGCCTGATGTCCTTGTACTGCACCTCGTGGGCAGTGACCTCGGCCAGGTCACTGGCCTTTCTTTAAAATTCCCGATTTGCAGTGACCTAGCTTATTTGCATTATGTGTGGCCGTCCACAAGGGTCCTATGGTCCGACATCATACCACGTCACGCTTACAGGGGATGTATTGACCTCCGTGCCCTTGATCGCGCTCGTCGCTCGGTGAACAGGGCAGTTGCCCGGTTCATGGCAGACAAGGGTTTGGGGATGATCATCCGACACCCCACCATTAGTTTACAAAATTATGATCTGTATGCAGGGGATGGGGTCCACCTGTCGGCTAGAGGTATGAACCTCTTTTTGGAAGATTTGCAAGCAGGCCTGTTGACCGAGCTGACGGTCTGTGGGGGGGGGGGCGTGAGTCTTCATTGAAGCCTCCCCATGTGGCGGGTAGCACTGGTAAGGTAAAGATTTATGACCCATAGGTATCTGGCAGGTTCGCGATTGACTGGCCAACACTTAGACAGGTACAGGTGTAATAACGTTGACCGGTCAATGACGAACCAGGCAAGGGGTGATGGCAGGAACTTTTCAGCATGCATCACCCCGTGATTTGACGGATACACGTCAGAGGGTGGGGTCAGTAGATAGTTTATTGACTACGGTCAACAATTTGTTTGTGTCAACAAACAAATTGATACAAATGGATACATTGTAGCCAATTGCCATTGGCAATTTTGGGAGGAACCTTACCAGTGTTACTGCTGCCTGCTTGCCTTAAGAATTATAATTGGATGAGTACCAATTGAAAGTTATAATTCGGACTAGGGCATTATTCAATAAAAGTGGCCCAATGCCTTTATCCATATACCGGTGTCTGAGTCTTTCTTTGGGGAGTGCGCCTGCAATGAAAGCGTGGCGCCAAAATGGCCGCCACGCTCTTTGCGGGCCGCCCCCCACCCGGACTCAGACATCCGGGTGAGTTTATTTATTTATTTATTTATTTATAGTCATATTTGTATATGCCGCCCACTCAGGCGGAACCCGACTCAGGGCGGAATTACAATAATTCTAGAAATACATAAAAAACATTATAAAAACCCACAACCCACCCCCTTTAAAAAACCCCCATATCCCGCCCACCCATCCCACCTACTATACAAAAGGAAGAAGAGAGAGTTCTTATAAAAGCCAGCAGGCGGGCACCATAGTCCCATTCGGGCCCCACACCTGCCCTGCCAGCCAGGTCTTCACTCCTTTCCTGAAGGGCAGCAGTTCACTTTGGAGTCTTAGGTCTATTGGCAGGAGGTTCCAGAGAGTTGGTGCGGACACGGAGAAGGCCCTCCTTCGGGTGCTAGACAGATGAGCACTCCTAGTTGGTGGCACCATTAGAGAGCCCCTCCGGTCCGCTCTGGTTGGACGGGCAGACACTCTTGGGACGATGCGGTCTCTAAGATAACCTGGCCCCCTGCCATATAGGGCTTTAAAGGTCAAAACCAGCACCTTAAATTGCACCCGGAGACAAACTGGTAACCAGTGCAGCTCCCGAAGTAGCGGTGAGGCATGGGCATATCGCCCACACCCCATCACCACCCGGGCCGTCGCATTCTGGACCAGCTGCAGCCTCCGGATGGTCGTCAAGGGCAGCCCCATGTAGAGCGCATTACAATAATCTAGTCGGGAATTAACCAGAGCATGGGTGACCATAAGCAAGGAGCCCCGGTCCAGGAGCGTGCACAATTGGCGAATTACCCGAAGTTGGGCAAAAGCCCTCCTGGCCACAGCCACTACTTGTTCTTCTAGAAGCAGCCGCGAGTCCAGAAGAACC
The DNA here is from genome assembly GCA_035047305.1 of Bradypodion pumilum. Lineage (NCBI taxonomy): Eukaryota > Metazoa > Chordata > Lepidosauria > Squamata > Chamaeleonidae > Bradypodion > Bradypodion pumilum. Next base: position 432,080,804 of record JAWDJD010000001.1, read on the forward strand.
CCCAAGTTGCGCACTGGGTCTGTCTGGGGCAAAGCAGCCCCATCCAGTGCCAAAGGTGGTAACTCCCTGGATAACACGGGGCCCCTTATCCACAGCCACTCTGTCTTGCTGGGATTCAGCCGAAGCCCATTGGCCCCCATCCAGACCCCAATGGCTTCCAGGCATCCGGATAGGATTTCAACAGCATCACTGGGGTCCCCACGGGCCGAGATGTACAACTGAGTATCATCCGCGTACTGATGGTACCGCACCCCGTGGGAACGAATGATCTCACCCAGTGGCTTCATGTAGATGTTAAATAAGAGAGGAGAGAGCACAGAGCCCTGAGGCACCCCATACTTGAGGGGCCTAGGGCTGGACCTCTCACTCTCTAACCACACCGACTGGGTACGGCCCTCCAGAAAGGAGGAAAACCAGGACAACACAGTGCCCTGGATCCCCAGTCCTTCGAGCCGTTCCAGAAGGATACCGTGGTCGACGGTATCGAAGGCCGCTGAGAGGTCAAGAAGAGCAAGGACGGATGGACAACCCCCGTCCCGCTCCCGCCAGAGATCATCCATCAGCGCGACCAATGCTGTCTCCGTTCCATACCCGGGCCTGAACCCTGATTGAAAGGGGTCTAGATAATCCGCTTCCTCCAGGACACTCTGCAGCTGGCGCGCCACCGCCTTCTCCAAAACCTTACCCAAAAAGGGCAGGTTGGAAACTGGCCTGTAGTTGTTAAGGACAGCTGGGTCGAGGGACATTTTCTTCAGGAGGGGGCGCACCAAGGCATGTTTTAGCTGTGCAGGAAATACCCCCTCCCGTAACGAGGCATTTATTATCCCCCCAACCCAGCCACCTGTTACCTCCTTGGAGGCTTTCACCAACCAAGTGGGACAGGGATCCAAAGGACATGTAGTGGCACGAACAGCTGCAAGGAGCCTGTCCACTTCATCAGGGACAACAGGATCAAACTGATCCCAGATCGTACAGCAAGACTGTGCACCGGCACCCCCCCGACTCTCCCCGTCCACGCCAGGGTTCAATCCAGAACGAATCCGATCGATTTTCTCCACCAGATGGTCAGCAAAGTCCTCAGCCGAACCCTGCCAACCGGGCACCGATCTCCCCTTACCAAGGAGGGACCTGGTTACCCGGAACAGGGCGGCTGGGCGATTGTCAGCGGAGGCAATAAGGGTGGTGAAGTATTGCCGCCTCACCACCCCCATCGCCACTAGGTAGGCCCTAATAGCAGCTCTAGCTAGTGTCCAATCGGAGTCATCCCGGGTCTTCGCCCAGCGGCGCTCTAGGCGTCTCTTTGCCCGTTTGAGTTCACGCAGTTCATCTGTGAACCACGGAGATGACCTAATCCCCCGGGCGTGGAGAGGCCGCAGTGGCGCGATTTCATCCAAGGCTACTGTTGTCGACCTATTCCACAGGTCGACGAGTGCCCCGGGTGAATCGTGTAGCCGATCCAGAGGAACATCCCCCAGTTCCCTCTGGAATCCATCTGGATCCATTAGTCGCCGAGGGCGGACCATTTTAATCGGCCCTGCCTCCCTACGATGAAGTATCGCCCCCAGAAAGTCAAGAGTCACCAGATAGTGATCTGACCATGGCACAGGTGAGATGACTAAATCCTGTAATCTCAGATCACTCTGCCACTGCTCCGACAAGAAAACTAAGTCTGGCATGTGACCACTGCCCCTGGTCGGACCCCGAACTACCTAAGTCACCCCTATAAAAGGGGTGGCCACGAGGCAGCCGAGCTGCCATTTTAAAATAGCGATGGAAAGGAGAAGTTTTCCATCCACCCCCTCCCTAGTGAACAGTGTGATATTTTGGTCGCTTCGGGGCCGGGTGGGAATTTTTGGCCGGAACCCACAATTGGCCCTTGGGTTCTGGCTTTTTTGCCCATCCCACACTGTTGCTGAGGTTTGACATAGGGGTTTTCTTGCTCTTGACTTTGGTCACTTAGGCGGGTAGCACTGGTAAGGTAAAGATTTATGACCCATAGGTATCCGGCAGGTTCGCAATTGACTGGCCAACACTTAGACAGGTACAGGTGTAATAACGTTGACCGGTCAACAACGAACCTGGCAAGGGGTGATGGCAGGAGCTTTTCAGCATGCATCACCCCGTGATTTGACGGATACACATCAGAGGGTGGGGTCAGTAGATAGTTTATTGACTACGGTCAACAATTTGTTTGTGTCAACAAACAAATTGATACAAATGGATACATTGTAGCCAATTGCCATTGGCAATTTTGGGAGGAACCTTACCAGTGTTACTGCGGCCTGCTTGCCTTAAGAATTATAATTGGATGAGTACCAATTGAAAGTTATAATTCGGACTAGGGCATTATTCAATAAAAGTGGCCCAATGCCTTTATCCATATACCGGTGTTTGAGTCTTTCTTTGGGGGGTGCGCCTGCAAAGAGAAGATGGGGTGGCAGAGAATGAGATGGCAGGATGGTATTGTTAATGCAGTGGGCACAGAGTTGGGAGGGTTGAGGAGTATGATGGAGGATAGGGGTGCCTGAAGTGTAATAGTCCATGGGGTCAGAATCAACTATGCGACTGAACAACAATAGCAATGTATATTTCTATCAAAGAGAACTGCAAAGCTTTAATGAAAGTTAATAATCTAATCAAAGGCTAACTATCAGCAAATGCAAGCTCAATTTCTTCTCTTAGTTACTGCTTTTGACCCAGATTAATTTTTAAATTCTTTCAGGAAAGCTCTTTGATCCAACTTTTTTACTCAGCTGTGCTTTGTCCAATGTTATCTGCATCCTTGTCTTTGGGAACCGATATGAGCATGATGACAAGAAATTCCTTGAGATGATACAACTCACAAATGATAGCTTTGCTGTTGCGAGCTCTCCTTGGGGATAGGTAGGTGTGTGAGAATCTAGAGATTTGCCAAAGCTGAAAAATATTGGGATGTGTTAAAAGCCTTCTATGTAAAGCACACAGTTGATTTGAGATCAAAGAAGATTCTAGGTTCTCCCCCCCCCCCAAAAAAATATATACCAATAATTACACTAGAAAGTTTATTTATGTCCCAGCATCACCTGCTATTCCTTATCTACACAGTGTAAATTAGGGGTTGCAACTTTTTAATGTTGGGGGCTGGGTCATGCTCCTACAGACTGTTGAGGGGCCAGACTGGTGGTCCCTCACCATTTATGGCTGTCATAAATGCATGACAGCTGCAGATTCATTTACAGCATTCATAAATGCGTTTACAACAGCCATAAATGAGTCTGCAGCTGATTCCGGCAACAGCACCAGTGGCAAGAGCAACGTTGGGGGGCTGATTTATTTGGTACTGTGGGCTAGATCTGGCCTGTGGGCCATAGGTTGCCTACCCCTGGTATACATTGTTTATGTGAAGGCAGAATAATGGCAATGGTTTGTTTTGTCCATTGATTTTACTACAAGTGTGACTATTAACATATATGATACGTTGGTACAGAAATAACAAAGCATATATCTTTAAAGGTAAATAAAACTATATCATATATTTATGGCTTAAAATCAGAGGTTAATTTAACAATTGGATGTAACTAAAATAGTTATGTAATTTTAATGTTTTAAAGGTAAACTATAACAAAGTTATTCAAAAGAAAACATTTAGCAATGCATGTTAGATTTATATGCTTCTATAGTAAATGAACTGTTTATTAAATGCATTAATGCAATTCATAAAGCAATTCATTTGTTGTTGTTGAGTCGTACAGTCGATTCCAACCCTTTGCGACCCCATGGACCATTTTCCTCCAGGCACCTCTATCCTCCACCATTCTCCTCAGCCCACCAAGCTCTGTGCCCATTGTGTCCACAATACCATCTATCCATCTCATCTTTGGACGCCCCCTTCTTCTCTTGCCCTCCACCTTTCCCAGCATCAAGGCCTTCTCAAGTGAGTCCTCCCTTCTCATTTGATGTCCAAAGTACTTTAGCTTCATCTTCACTCTTTGTCCCTCCAATGAACAGTCAGGATTGATTTCTTCCAATATTGACCTATTTGTTCTCTTTGCTGTCCAAGGGACTCTCAGGACTCACCTCCAACACCACATCTCAAAGGCATCTATTCTTCTGCGCTCAGCCTTCCTAATGGTCCAGCTCTCACACCCATACATTACCACTGGGAATACCATTGCTTTGACTATGCGAATTTTTGTTTTCAAAGTGATATCTCTGCTTTTCACTATATTCCCCAGGTTTATCATAGCTTGTCTCCCCATAATCAGTCATCTTTTTATTTCATGGCTACAGTCACCATCTGCAGTGATCTTAGATCCCAGGAAAGTAAAATCTGTCACTGCTTCTACTTCTTCCCCATCTATTTTCCAGGGACTGATCGGAACTGTTGCCATTATCTTGGTTTTCTTGATATTGAGTCTCAAGCCAGCTTTTGCACTCTCCTCCTTCAATCCAATCAAGAGGTTCTTTAGGTCTTCCTTACTTTCTGCCATTAGGGTGGGATCATCTGCATATCTCAAATTGTTGATGTTTCTCCCAGCAATTTTGATCCCATACTGTGATTCCTCCATCCCTGCATTGCGCATTATGTGCTTTGTGTATAGATTGAATAAGCAGGGTGATAAAAAGCAGCCTTGTCTTACTCCTTTTCCTATTCCAAACCACTCTGTTATTCCGTGTTCTGTCCTAACTGTTGCTTCTTGGTTCATGTACAGATTTCTCATGAGGCATATGAGGTGTTCTGGTATTCCCATCTCTTTAATTACTTGCCACATTTTGTTGTGGTCCACACAGTCAAAAGCCTTGGTGTAGCCAATAAAACAAAAGTAGACTTGCTTTTGGTATTCTTTTGTTTTTTCCATGATCCAACGTATGTTGGCAATGTGGTCTCTAGTCCCCTTGCCTCTTCTGAAACCAGCCTGCACCTCTGGTAGTTCTCTCTCCACATGTTGTTGAAGTCTATCCTGTATTATCTTGAGCATCACCTTGCTGGCATGTGGGATGAGCGATTCATATGCTATATATTATAAATGAACAATAATTAGAAATGTAACTGTGAATTTAACAGCAAAGCATTTTGCATATGACTTAAAATAGCAAAGAAAACACTTATTAGTGAAAGAGAAAAGTAACAGTTTTTGATACTATTGCAGTCTTCTGAAAAATGCAAAACAATTGAATTAGTAGCTTGTACATTTAAAGCACCATCCTTATTCCCTCAGTGAGGCATGATCTTTTTCACCTGCAGAAAAGCTTTAAAAGGGGTTACAAACCTACACTTTGTTAGCTTGGCCAAGAAATCTCTAATTCATAAAAAAAAAGAGAAGAATTGTAAGTTTCTTTCCCTGCCTGGCTTATCTCAAGAAGGGGAAGAAGCAGACAGTGGCTTTCAAGGCAAGTTAATTGTAGTACTTACTACATTTCAGGCATGGCTCTTATCTATGCCTGTTTATTACATAAACATAAGAAGAAAGACTAACTTCTTTGGCCATTCTTTTAATTTTCGGTTCAGCATGGAAATAGCACAGCTGGTAATTAAAAGTAAAAATATTTTAAAGAGACACAAAAGTTTAAACTACAATCTCATACCATAGCAGAATACATCATCCTTATTTTAAACAAGAGTAAGACAGTGAAAGATTTATAAGACAAACAGCAATGTGGGCCAGGATACCTGAGAAACCGCATCATCCCAAGAGTGTCTATCCGTCCAACCAGGGCAGACCGGAGGGGCTCCCTAGTTGTGCCTCCAACCAAAGGGGCTCACTTCTCTGGCACTTGGAGAAGGGCCTTCTCCATGTCCGCACCAGCCCTCTGGAACCTCCTGCCAACAGAGTTGAGATTACAGACAGAATTGCTGCCCTTCAGGAAAAGTCTGAAAACTTGGCTGGCAGGGCAGGTGTGGGTCCTTAATGGGGTTACGGCTCCAGCCTGTTGGCTTATCCCCAGTTAGTGCCCAGTTGGGATTCAATTAGTGCCCCTCCCTCTATGCGGTTGTTTCCCTATGACTCCCTTTATTACCTTTTATTCTTTTAAATAGGGGGAGGGGTAGTAGGGTGGGTGATGTGGGTGGCTGATGGGGTTTTTAAATTTGTTTTTATATGTTTTAGCTGTTGTACGTCGCCCTGAGTTGGGTTTACCTGATTTGGCGCATAAAAATCTAAATAAATAAATAAGTAAATGTAGTTTCTTGACAAAAGAGAAAAGCTGCTTCTTTTCTGGAAGCAAACAAGCCCCATTACATATCAAATTACAAAATATGGTAAAATTAAACATGCTTACAAGCCTTGTGGTGGAGTCTTATGAAGGCCCGGAGGCAACTCACATGCCCGCAGACAAACAAACGTTTCTTCTTTTTATACAAATGTGATGTCAGAATTCCTCTGATAGTTAGCAAATTATTGCTAGTGAAGGAGTAATTTTTGTAGCTGAATGTTCATAAAAGTTTTTTTATTCTTCTTTAGAATCAGGGATCTCAGTATATTTCATAAATAAAACAGCAAACTGGCTATAGGAAAACTCCATTTTACATCCCATTTTGAGGCTTATTTTTGTGGCTAAATCCTTGCTTTTTATAAATGGATGGAATCTTTCAAGTCAGTTATATCAGAATGAGGTGTAATAATATCTGACAGGTGGCAACCCTGTTTTTCTATGTAATCTAAACTTTGGCTTTGTGTGATGTAAGGAACTCTGATGGAAATCCAGAAATATAAAGTGGTGCTTGGTAAACTTCATATCATCAGACTGATGTAGAGTGTATTTATGTTTCTATACTTCAATCTACATGTGTTTGCAGGATACAGCAGATCCTTTTTAAACTTGGAAGAAGAGGTATGTGGTTATGATCTCTATTGTTCCCTGCGTTTGAACAGATGAGCAAGCTTATCTGCTTTTTTTCCCTGGCAACTTAGTTACTTTGTGACTGTAATGAAAAATTAACAGCTGCATTGAGATTGAGGCTCAGTTCAACTTTACTCATCCATGAATGGACATAATATGCGATGTTGGTGAGCTACCACATTTGCCATTCCTTTTAGCTCTACAACTTACTTACTTCATGGAAGCCATCCCTGGACCACATAAGAGGTTTGAGGCAAATGACACAGCAATGAAAGAATTTGTTTCAGATCAAGTTAAAATAGCACAGGGCCACTCTGGATTTTATTTTATTGACTGCTTCCTTACTAAAATGGATCAGGTAAGACAGAAACCACAGAATCCTCAAGGGAACACCCAACATTTCCAAGGCCACCATCAGGGGGGGGGGGGGCAAGGGAGACTGCCATCCCGGGCCCAGAGCTGGCAGGGACCCGACGGAGCTATGTTAATTTTTTTAATTATTTTTTTTATTTTTACTTTTTTTATGTGCGGCACACAGTGCCACTGCACATGCCCCACCACTGCCAGAGGGCTCGACCCAGAGCGATGCGGGTATGGCTAGGGGGAACTTGCTGGGGTGCACGTTTCTTTAGGCTCATCTGTCTGTACTTCCTTTCTGTGCATGCACACAGCCGTCGACAATTGCTCCCCCATGTGCCTCGCACCCTCCCTCACCCATGGCTGAAGCCCGAAGGTTCCAGGAGGAAGCTGCCCTGGTGCATGGTCTCTTCTGGACCGGGACTGGTGTGGCTCGTGGGCTGAAGCCTTGACCACGAGGTGTGCTGCGCCAGGCCCTGTCTGGAAGAGACCGTGCACCAGGGCTGCTTCCTCCAGGAACCTTCGGGCTTCGTCCCTGGGTGAGCGAGGCACATGCGGGAGCAATTGCCGAAGGCTGTGTGCACACGCAGAAAGGAAGTACAGACAGATGAGTGTAAGCCTAAAGAAGTGCGTGCCCCAGCAAGTTCCCCCTAGCCACGCTGCTCTGGGGAAGTGGAGGCGGCAGGGCAGTGGGTGGGCGAAGCGACGGCTCCTCCCCTCCCCGGTGCAGGAAGGACAGAGCCAACCAGGCAGCAGCTTCAGGTCCAGAGCAGCAGAACTCCTCGGGAGGCAAAGCTGCACCTCCTCTCTTCCTCTTTCTTTCTCTCTCTGTGGGTGGGGGGATGGAGAGTGTGTGTGTGTGTGTGTGTGTGTGTGTGTGTGTGTGTGTGTGTGTGTGCGTGTGTGCGTGTGTGTGCGCACGCGCATGTGCGCATGTGTGTGTCTCTCTGTGTGTGTGTGTGTGTGTGTGTGTGTGTGTGTGTGTGTGTGTGTGTGTGTGTGTGTGTGTGTGTGTGTGTGATGATTATTATTATTATTATTATGATGAACTCCCATCTCAGTCCCAGCTCTTGCCAACCTAGCAGTTTGAAAGCAAGAAATTGCTAATAGATATCCTTATTTATCTACTTGCAATTTCTTGCTTTCAAACTGCTAGGTTGACAAGAGCTGGGAGGGATGACGGGAGCTCATCATTAGGAATGTAAATAGCATTCTGTGTGCTCTGGTGTCTAGTCATGCCTGCCACATGTCCATGGAAACATCTGCGAATGCAGACATCGTTGGCTCTTTGGCTGTAATCAGAGATGAGCACTAAACTCTAAAGTTGGATACAACTGGCTTTCAAGCAAGGCTTAAAGACCGTCTGCTGTATTTTAATGTGAGCTTTTGTGGATCAAGGCCACCTGCTCTTTGGCTGTAATCAGAAATGCAGAGGAAACTGGGAAAGCCATCTGAGGCAAAATCAATAAATGGTCAATATAATGAAAATGCAATTTCTTCAGAAAATGTCACAATATCCAATATTTTAATATGCAAATGTGAAATCTATTAAACAGTTTTTAACACCAAAAGGTTTCTCTTTCTATTCCTCAAAAATAGAATAAACCAAATATGTGAGAGTCTCTCAAATCCTTTCAAGATGAAATAGTATTGTAGCATAAAGAGCTATATCCTATAGGTAAAAAGTCCAAATTATATCCAAACTATATCAGAGATACTTATTTCATTAATCTTCAATTACTTTATGGATATAGTTTGGACTTTTTACCTATAGGTAAACTCTAAAGCAACATCTTCCCTTTTTGTCCTGAAATTATCAGTGTCCTGCCAGCTGTGTCATCAAATACCATTATTACACTGGCTTTTTAACTGAGAAATATCATACACCTCTTTCAAAGATTACTCAGATAAGTGAAACGGTATCTACCCAGTTTACTTTTAGCCACATTCAGTGTTATAAGCAGAAGTATATATCTATATCTATATCTATATCTATATCTATATCTATATCTATATCTATATCTATATCTATATCTATATCTATATCTATATCTATATCTATATCTAGAGATAGAGATAGAGATAGAGATAGAGATAGAGATAGAGATAGAGATAGAGATAGAGATAGAGATAGAGATATAGATATAGGTATCACACACACACATACACATATATACACATACACACCACCGGCTGGGTGGTCAGTGAGGGCACCTCGCACGCACATGCGCATGCACAACTTTCCATGCGTGCGAGGTGCCCTTACTGACCACCCAGCCGGTGGTGTGTGTGCAGCACCGCACATGCATGACCACACATGGAGATGGGGCGTGCCGTGGCCATGACCAAAATGGAAGTGGTGTGCATGCGTGACCGCACACTAAGGCGGGGTGTGCCATGGCCACAACCAAAATGGCGGCAGAGATGGAGGCCATGGGGCACAGGGAGGCAGTGAGGAAGCGGCACCGACCTCCAGGTGGCCGCAGTAAGGGCCGGCAGGGCCAAACGGGGCCAGCCCACATCCCCACGCAGCACAGCCATGCCTTCGGCACAGTCAGTGTGCATGCATGACATGACGTGCATACGCGACCGCACATGAAGGCGGGGTGTGCTGTGGCCATGACCGAAATGGCAATGGCACACATGTGCGACCACACATGGAGGCGGGGCACGCCACACTCACAACCAAAATGGCGCCGGAGACAGATAGCGCGGGGCATGGGGAGGCAGCAAGGAAGTGTCATCGCCTCCAGGCAGCCGTGACAAGGGCCAGCAGGGCCAAACGGGGCCCACCCACATCCCCCCACATCACGACCATGCCTTCGGCACAGGTGGCAGGGCAGGCCCGGGAAGCCTGGGTCAACAGGGGAGCTGGACCCCGCTGAGCCAGGTAAACTGCACTGAACAGAGACAAAAAAAACCTGAGAAGGGGGTGCAGCAGCTGTTCAGACAATGGGGGAAACCTTCCATTTTTTTAAAAAAAAAACATGCCCGGGCATAGCCGGGTAGCCAGCTAGTTATATAATAAAACAGAAGTGTTTGTTTGTACGTGGTCTACAGGCTCTCGCACCCCTGGATCGATCCCGCTGAAATTTGGCACATACATACCTTGGGCTGGGGAGATCAGCACTGCGTGGGTCCCAAGCCCCATGGGGGTGTACGCCCCCAAATTGCATCCCAATTGATATATACAATGTGTTTGTTTCCCAGTGATGTAATTGGCTGATGTCATATTCCCAGGTAGGTTGAGATTGTGACATCATCTGACTAGCTCACCTGTAGCCCTCTGAGCTCAGCTGTAGTTTTCACAGTAGGTGGAAGGTGAATGGGCATGTGAGATCAGCACTGTAAGTGACCGTGGCCTATGTTAAAGAAAAGAAAAACCCGAGCGAAGCCAGGTAATCAGCTAATACTTTATACTTTTTTATGTAGTCAAGTTGGTTCCACTGAGTTTACAGATTTCCCCCCCTCCACAGGAAAAGCAGAATGGCACATCTGAGTTCAATATTGACAACCTGCTTGTCTCTATAGTTGATTTTTTATTAGCGGGAATGGAGACAAGTAGCACCACATTGAAATATGGACACTTGATCTTCTTGAAATACCCAGAGATAGAAGGTAACATGGTAGCCTTGGTTTTGTTATCTCACTTCAATTCTCTTTGGACCTCTTCTTGTTCTCTTAGCAGCAGAAGATGGATGTCATCATGCTTATTTTGACAGGGGACATGATGAGTACTTGCAAAACTTATTCTTCTTGGCAAATGTCCAAGGCTTCCTGTGCTGAAACTTCCCCATGCATCATTCAGATTTCCCAGCTTCCTGTAGAATATTTATTTATTTAATTAATGGATTTCTATACCACCCATCCGGGTGTTATCCTGATCCAGTCTCTTCACTTCTACAAATTTTCATGTATGCCATTTTTTTTAAAAAAAATACATTTCATGTAGCTTACTACCCTTGAGTCGGATATGATTGCCTTTCGAGCAAGGGAAACCTTTACTTCTACCTTACTATCCTTTTTCTGACTTAGGTTTAGAGATGATGGTGCTCTACACAGGAAATGTAATCATCCTGCATAGGTAAGGTAAAGGTTGCCCTTGCTTGAAAGCCAGTCGTATCCGACTCTAGGGTTCAGTGCTCATATCTGTTTACAGCCAAAGAGCCAGTGCTGTCTGCATTTGCAGCCATTTCTGTGGGCATGTGGCAGGCATGCCAAGAGTGCATGGAACATTGTTTACGTTCACACCGAAGTGGTACCTATTTATATGCTTGCAATTTCTTGCTTTCAAACTGCTAAGTTGGCAGGAGGTAGGAAAGAGATGGGAGCTCAATCCATCATGCAGTACTCAGATCTCAAACTGCTGACCTGCCAACCATCCAGCTATCAAGTTCAGTGCCTTAATCACTTGAGCCACTGCAGTCCCTGCACAGCATGGCATTTTTCTGCCCTTTCCAGGTGATTTCTAATCAGAAAAGATGCAATTCTACTGAGAATCTTCCTGTGCTGCGTGGGTATTTCTGTACCCTGTCTAAAAAATCCACTCAAATTTTCTGGCAAATTCCATAGGAGCACTTTTATGGTTGCTTGGCAGGAGGGAACGCATGTAGAGAAATCTCATTGTGAAGAGAAAACCTGATTTTTCTCCCGAGAGCTAGTCTCCCAGGGCTTTTTTAAGTTAGTAAGTTCTTTTATTTCTTATACTTTTTAGATACATTTTGGGGTACACAGAAAGAAACACCTCAAAGAATATGGTATTTTTGAACTACAATCGGGTGTGTCCCAGACAATTGCCACTTTGTGCCATCTAATTTTTCTCACACTAGGTCAGGCAAAAGGAACTGTGGAATGAATTAACCAAAAAGTGGCTTAATTTTTGCAGTTCCAAGTCTGATTTAGACACGGAAGAAGAAAAAATACATTTCCAAACATATTTCCCCAATGTAGGAATTTATGTTTTAATGTGAATGATCAGATGCAATAATCTGTACATTTAATTTCTTATGATGTGACCAAAATGCTGTAGCTTTTTGCACTTTATATTTTATAACTTAATGAAAAAGTCTTCAGGCAGTCATTCCCATACACTTCAATACCCCTCCCAGTTGAAAATATTCTAAGCTTCATATGATAAATCCACATGGTCAACATAATGGGGATAAAAATCCTCTGGTTATTCCACATAATATTTCCCTAGGTACATGTGCTTCTCAATTCTAAAAGCTCCTCTGAATCCAAACTGCATGTGTCTAACTACTTCTTCCCACTTCTTGTTAACTCTGCTGTACATTATTTTAAGAAAAAACTGAAATTTGTCTCGTGGAGCTTATTGTTCTATAACTACTACAAGCTTTGGCATTCCCCCTTCTGGAAAATAGTGCATAAATTGGTAATAGTTGTCACTGGAAACAAAATCATTTTGGTGTCTTGCCTGGGCAAATTTTTGGAAGCTAGGTTACCAATTGGGAGAATCACTTGCACAGTATTTTCATTTCTGAATTTTTGCCAGGCACTGCTGCTACTTTAAGCAGCCTGGTTATTCCTTTCCTGGTACAAACCTCTTTTTAGGAGGTTACTCTCGCACACTGAACTCCCTCTTCAAGATGTAGCACATTCCCAAAATTGATGTCACTATGTGGAACTCCTGTTCTTGAGCCGTAGCTCTTTGTTTTCCCTATTCACAGGCATACAGTTTTTAAAATGCTGATCAATATCTGCATGAACCTTAAAAAACTTGCTTTACGCTACTTCCATAACAACCGAAAGTTAGACAACCATCTGTAAGATGTGCTTTGATTTGGATTCCTGCATTGAAAAGGAAGTTCAACTTGATAGCCTCATAGGCCCCTTTCAACTCACTTATTCTGTGATTCTAAGAACCTGGAACAGGCTGATCCTGATTTGTATAAAAATGTTTGGATATAGATTGGATTGGGTTGGGATGTACTCCAACATCCCTAATATTGATATATAATATTAATATGTCATTAGATTGATTCTGTCTGATAATATATTAAGGTCAATGATCAAACCCATTTTTAGAACTATTTCTAAAAACTAGTTAGAACCTATATATAACAATAATATTGTGGTACTCGGTCAATTGAATCAGCTTGAATTTGGTTATGTAATGTGAACAAAATGCTGCATGGAGGAGGGGGGAGCCTGCCATATGTAGTCAAAACTCTAGCCTCTCTGAGTGGCAGAAGTAAAATGGGAGCTCTGTTGAAGTTCTCAGATTTCCTGGAGGGCTCACACAGAATAAGTCCATTTCTCAGATGCTCCGGAGCCAGGCTGGAATGCCTTCTGTGTTGTTTCCTGAAATGTTTCTTCATTGCTGTTAAACTTATTTTTATTCCACCCCAGAAAAAGTACATGAAGAGATTGATCAGGTGATTGGCCGAACACGGAAACCTTGCCTAGCAGATCAGGGACAGATGCCTTACACAGATGCGGTCATTCATGAGATCCAGAGACTCATAACTCTTTTCCCACTGGGTGTCCCTCGTGTAGTTCTCAAAGACACTCCATTTCAAACATATGTAATTCCAAAGGTTGGTACTCTCCATCCACTTTGAGAATTTGAGTCCCAGCACAAACAAGAGTTTTGATTAAACACATGTAGGCTTAGGATGGATCCACTAAGAGATAAATTGCTTTTTAACAGTGGACTCTGATAGATCACCAGTCAATTAGAGCTTTTATATTTCATGTGTCTTCCACAGGAACCATAGCTTCACTACACATTGATCTTACATCAACAAGTTTAGACAAATAAGCACAATCCCTTAGAAATGCCTGCTCAGTGTAGTAGGGAAGAAAGAGAAATTCTGTTAGTTTACATTTTGAAGTCTTCTTCAGCGACTAGGCCAGACTTGAAACTGCCAAAATAAAGGCATTTTTTGGTGAGTTCATTCTGCAGATCCTTTCACCTGACCTAGCATGAGAAAAATTAGCCAGCAACACAAGTTAACCAACATAATTTGCAAATAAGAACCATTCCTTGGAAATGGTTGCACAGTGTAGTGATGAAGTAAGAGAAATTGTGTTGGTTTACATTTTGAAGTGAACCAAAATAATTTGCAAATGGGAAAATATGTGGAAGTTTGGAAATATTATAGCTCAGTTTTTGTATGTTTCCACATGTTATGATGCATGTCTTTGTTCAAAATTGTGGAGAAATTGCCCCAAAATAGGTGCCCATTATTTTGTGCATTTTTCTCTTAATGTATCATATTTTAATGTAATTTCCCCCTACTATATGTTTTTCACATACATTTCCCCTGATGTATGCCTTTTCTATGTCATATATATTTCCATATTTATTATGTAGACATATATGCATTTCTCATGTTGCATATATGGTAAAAAGGTTGCTGGTTTGTATCCTTCACTATGCTGCAGTTTCAATTCTAAAGAAAAAATATGTATACATTATATTGTGTAATTCACTACAACAGACTGCTGCTCACTTGTAAGGTGACATTTGCTTTACAAGCCTTGTATTTGACTATGCAACATGCATGTGTCTAATAATGTAACCAACACCTTTTTAGTTAGCAGCAGTTTTGCTTTGGTGAGTTACACAACATTACTGGTTTGTGTAAATCACTAACAGGATTCTGCGCAAAATGATTAATTTTAATTAACACATTCATTGTGATGTTTTAATACTAATAGCACTTGCACTTATATACCACCCCATAGTGTTATTGCATTATCTGGGCAGTTCACAAGGTAAACAGCAGCAATGATGACATATTTAACAAACCCAAAATGGCCTGAAAAACCAGAATGGGATAGGCAAATAAATAAAACCCAGGGTCCAAATATACCAATCAGGATAGCTGAGTCAAAAATTCATTTCCATGGAAAAGGGGCAACCCAAGAATCACCCAAGCATACAAAGATGGGTGGGCAAACCAACAAGCAGCTAAACAAAGAGGCTGACTCTGGATGGGGAAAAATTTTAATAGAATGCAAGCGCGGCGCCAAAATGGCCACCAAGCTCTTTGCAGGCCCCCACCCACCCGGACTCAGCCATCCGGATAGTTAGGGGGCGTGACCACCCCCTCTTTAAAAGGGGTGGCCACGAGGAAGCTGTACTGCCATTTTAGAAGCGACGGAGCGGAGAAGTTTGCTCCACCACTTCTCTTTTCAATTTAAAAAAGTTTTTCGGAGGAATCTTCCTCCCCCGAAAAGGTGATCGCTTGGGTGGCAATGGCACCCAAGCGCAAGGCTGCGGCCTCCAGGCCACGCATTAGGGGGAGGGCTCTGCCTACCCCCTCGACCTCCTGGGGGCTGTCACCGGGCTGGAGAGCTCGGGTGGCACCCCTGCAATCGGGTGGCAGGGCTTCGGTGCCCACTGCCACCAATGTGGTCCCTGCATACCCGCCCAGTCTGGGGACTAGGGCGGGGGCGGCAAGGGCCTCCTCCTTCGGGGTTCATACCCCTGCTGCGCCTTTGCCCACCTCGGGGCATGGCGGCCCACTTGGGCATGGTGCAGGTCCCCGCCCCACCATTCGTCCGGCCCCTCATGGGCTGGATTACAGGGCATGGCCCTATGCGAGCCAGGGATCGCCATTTGGCCTTATCCCCCAGCAATTGCTCGGTGGGCCATCCGGCCCATCCGGCCCACCTTATCCAGGTGGGTCTGAAACGGTCGATGCTCTCCTTGCACGCATTTCAGTGCTGGAGGCATCGATGGGCATTGCTCCGCCACCTGTTGATGGGGTGACCGCCCCTTCGGGTACGCCTAATGTCCCAGGTGTGCTGCAAGCTCCACTGTGCGCACCCCCAATTCAATCTGTACCGACGGCGGCACTACCAACGGCTGGTTACTCTTTATCCCTGGGTGACCACTTATCCCAGGCTACGAGGGAGATGTATTTATTTATTTTATTTATTTATTTAGTCGTATTTATATATGCCGCCCACTCAGGCAGAACCCGACTCAGGGCGGCATTACAACAAATTCTAAAAACATATAAAAACACTTTAAAAACCCCTTATCCCACCCATCCATCCCACCCACTCTAAAAAAGGAAGAGAGAGCTCTTAATTCTTTACGTCAGCCAGCAGGTGGGGACCGTGATCCCATTCGGGCCCCACACCTGCCCAGCCAGCCAGGTCTTCAAACCTTTCCTGAAGGGCAGCAATTCTCTTTGAAGTCTTAGATCTGTTGGCAGGAGGTTCCAGAGAGTTGGTGCGGCCACAGAGAAGGCCCTCCTTCGGGTGCTAGACAGATGTGCACCCCTAACTGATGGCACCATTAGAGAGCCCCTCCGGTCCACTCTAGTTGGACGGGCAGACACTCTTGGGACGATGCGGTCTCTAAGGTATCCTGGCCCACTGCCATATAGGGCTTTAAAGGTCAAAACAAGTACCTTGAATTGCACCCGGAGACAAACTGGTAACCAGTGCAGCTCCCGAAGTAGCGGTGAAGCATGGGCATATCGCCCACATCCCATCACCACCTGGGCTGCCGCATTCTGGACCAGCTGCAGCCTCCGAATGGTCGTCAAGGGCAGCCCCATGTAGATATCTTCTCACTTTTAAATCGTGAGCTAACTAAGGAGGAAAGGGAGGGGCAGGACGATAGGGACAAGGAGTTGTCCCGTCGTCATAAGCCACCTCGCACTTGGGCCAATTGGTTGCCGGCCTATCTTATTTACATGGCGGTATACCTGAGGGCTCGTCCTGATTTGGCCATTCCAATGGTCCAGTACCTGGACAATATTTACCGGGCTGTAGTTGATTTCCCTGGCCCGTCATGGTTGGCCTATGATGAGGAGTTTAGGATGATGGTGGCCCTTCACCCTGAGATGAGGTGGGACGAGCCCTGCCAACAGTTGTGGCTGCTGTATATGACCTCCACGCGGTCAGCGCCTGGTGACCGGTACCACTGTGGTCATGCTGTCCAGCAGGCTGCTTCTTCACAGACTCCCCACCAGCCGGCGGGGCAGGGGGTTCCAGCCCGCCTGCTGTGTTGGAGCTTCTCCGCCAACGGTGTGTGCAGCGGATGCCAGTGTCGGTTCAGGCACGAGTGCCCTTCTTGTTCTGGCCCTCACGCCGCTTCTGCGTGCCCGTGGGCTGGCAGGTTGCGGGGCAGAGGACGGGGTGTCTAGGGGGCGGTCAGAGCTCCCTCTGACAAGGCTACCCATCCAAAAGGCCCCCTCCCCAATTAATATACTAGTGTTGGAACGATGGCTGTGCGCTTATCCTAGACAGGATGATGTGAGATACCTACTTGAGGGCTTTCAGTTTGGCTTCCGCATACCCTTTAAAGGTGTTCGTGGTCCTCAGGATGCCCCAAACTTACTCTCTCTCAGGGGTAATGAGGACATTGCTGCAGAGCAGATAGCCAAGGAAATTAAGGCACAGAGGGTGGCGGGGCCATTTGTCGACCCCCCCATATCCTAACTTGAAGGTATCCCCTCTAGGTTTAGTCCCTAAGAAGTCCAAGGGTGAATTACGCCTAATTCACCACCTTTCTTACCCGGCGGGCTCTTCGGTCAATGACACTATACCTGATGACCTTTGCTCTGTCAGGTATATGTCCTTTGACCAGGCCTTACAGATGGTACGCTCGTGCGGTCCTGGGGCGCTACTGGCAAAATGTGACATCAAATCGGCATTCCGATTGTTGCCAGTGCACCCGGATGACTTTGAGCTGTTAGGTTTTTGTTTTCGGGGCAATTGTTATGTGGACAAAGCCATGCCTTTCAGCTGTTCTATTTCATGTTCGGCCTTCGAACGATTTAGCACCTTCCTCCACTGGGCTTTTGTTTGTAGGTCAGGGTCCTGGTCTGTAGGCCACTACCTCAACGACTTTTTGTTCGGGGGTGGACATGGCACGGGCATGTGTGCCCATCTCCTCGCCTCATTTTAGGTGCTTATGTGGGAACTTGGCGTCCCCCTAGCACCTGAAAAGTCTGAGGGCCCAGCCACCACTCTCACCTTTTTAGGTATTGAAATCGACACCATTGCCCAGACATCCAGGTTGCCCATGGAAAAGGTGACCCGGATCTCGGCTGCGATTTTGGCAATGCTTGCCAAGCGTAAGGTGTCTCTCCGAGAGTTGCAGGTGCTGCACAGCCACCTCAACTTCGCCTGTAGGGTAGTAACACCAGGCAGAGCCCTTGCCAGGCGTCTTTGTGACGCCATGGCGGGCCTTTTAAAACGTCACCACAGGGTGCGGCTGACCAGAGCTTTACGGGCAGACCTTTCGGTTTGGCTCACATTCCTACAGGACTTTAATGGCGTCTCTTTTTGGAGATCTGAGCTTATGGTCAGCCCTCAGTTCCAAGTACAGTCGGATGCCTCCGGCTCTCTGGGTTATGGGATTTATTTTGAGGGACGGTGGGCCTATGGTCAATGGCCTCAGGCATGGCAAGGCACGGATCGCTTACGCGATCTTACTTTCCTAGAGTTTTTTCCCATCCTGGGGGCACTAATGCTATGGGGGGATAGGTGGGCCAATTCGGTGGTTCACTTTTGGTGTGACAATGCTGCAGTGGTGTACATTGTCAACGCCCAGACATCCAAATCCCCCAGAGTCATGGCATTAGTTCGCCAATTTGTTTTGAGGTCCCTACGCCTTAATGTGCTATTCAGGGCTAGACATGTGCCAGGCATTAACAATGATATTGCTGATGCTTTATCCCACCTG
Organism: Bradypodion pumilum; assembly: GCA_035047305.1. Taxonomy (NCBI): domain Eukaryota; kingdom Metazoa; phylum Chordata; class Lepidosauria; order Squamata; family Chamaeleonidae; genus Bradypodion; species Bradypodion pumilum. The sequence goes on from JAWDJD010000001.1 coordinate 432,099,654, forward strand.
CAGATCTCCCGGTTCCATGCCTTCGCTCCAGAAGCAGAGGAACTTCCCTCTCCACTCCCTGCTGAGATCTGGACATTTGGCGAGGAGCGGTGAACCGGGCGATCGGCATGTCTTTGGCACCTCGCACGCGTAAGGCGTATCTACATGCATTCCTCCAATTTAGAACTTTTTGCGGGAAAGGCAGTTGCCTGAAGTGTGGCCGATACCAGTCGACCAGATTTTGCAGTATATGGTCCACCTCTACCATCAAGTATTAGCCCCACGCACTATCGCCACTAGGCTTTCAGCATTGGCATTTATGGCCAAGGCACGGGGCTTTCCCAACTGTGTGAATTACTTCCGCATACGACATGTATTGGAGGGGTGGACACGTGAGTGTGGCTGACGCCCGGACGCGCGTCACCCCATTTCAATAGGTGTTCTGACCCACCTTGCATGTGGTTGGCATAGGTGGTGTTACGATGGCTATGAGGAGGCCCTTTTTCACGCAGCTACCACTGCAGCTTTCTTTGGAGCTCTCCGTATCAGTGAGCTGGTCCCATTGTCAAAAGGGGACAGGTCTCGTAGGGCACTGGAACTCGAAGATGTCTGTCTCAACCAGGAGTGGGCTCAGTTGAGGATTCGCTCCTCAAAGGTCGATCAGCACGGAGTAGGCAGTGGTGTCAGACTGCTACGTTGTACAATTGATGACATCTGTCCGGTTGGTGCCCTACATGAATTTTTGGCAGTGCGTGGCACGCACCCTGGCCTGTTTTTCTGCCACCAGGATGGGTCTCCCCTTACCAAATTTCAGTTCTGGAGGGTGACTGGGATGGCACTTCACAGTGTCGGCCTCCCTGGGGATCGTTACGGCACCGATTCATTCAGGATAGGCGCCGCTTCAACCGCGGCTGCGTTTCGGTACTCTGAGGCGGAAATACGTCGGATGGGCAGGTGGGGGTCCACGCATTTTTCTTATATGTACGTCCTCTCACTGTATGAGTACTAGTTATGTCCTTAATTTCTTCTCCTTCTTTTATAGACCCTGTGTATCCACGCACACTGGTGGCAGTATGGCTGGTGGGCCATAGTTACATGCACTGGGCAGCACAGTATGCTGCAGCTACAGAGTGGGGACCCCATCTCGGGCTGCTTGCATCCGCACGTATGCAATGGTATGGTATGCGCGGCATGAGATGGCGGGAACTGTTGCCATTCCTGATGTCCATCAGGGATGCTGGACCGCCTGATGTCCTGATTCTGCACCTCGGCAGCAATGATCTCGCACAGATCACTGGTCTTTCTTTAAAAATGTCAGTGTGCAGCGACCTGGCGTTCTTACATCATTTATGGCCGCGCACATGGCTGCTATGGTCTGACATCGTGCTGAGACAATGCTATACAGGAGGCATGGATCTCCGTGGCTTGGACCGCGCTCGGCGGTCCGTGAACAGGGCTGTCGCCTGGTTCCTTGTTGACAATGGCTTAGGGACAGCCATTTGACATACGAGAATAGGCTTGCAGGATTTCGATCTATATGCAGGAGATGGGGTCCACCTGTCGGCTAGAGGTATGTACCTCTTCCTGGAGGATGTGCAAGCAGGCCTGGCAACCGAGCTGACAGTCTTGGGGAGGGGGTGAGTCATCATGGACGTCTCCCCGTGTGGTGGGTAGCACTGGTAAGGTAAAGATTTATGACCCAGCAGGTTCGCAATTGACTGGCCAACATGTAGATAGGTAAAGGGGAAATAGGAGTGGCCGGTCAAGGGCAAACCATGATTGGGGTGATGGCAGGAGCTTCTCAGCCTGCATCACCTTGATATTTGAATGGATACACGTCATAGGGTGGGGTCAGTAGATAGTATATTGACTCCGGTCAACAATTTGTTTGTGCCAACAAACAAATTGATACAAATAGATACATGTAGCCAATTTCCATTGGCACTTTGGGTGGAACCTTACCAGTGTTACTGTGGCCTGCTTGCCTTAAAGAATTACAATTGGATGATACACCAATTGAAAGTGATAATTCGGACTAGGGCATTATTCAATAAAAGTGGCCCAATGCCTTTAATCCAATACCGGTGTCTGAGTCTTTATTTGGGTGGGTACGCCTGCAAAGTCCTCACCGCAGAGCCACATGCCAGGATGCAAGAGTGCTCCCAGCACCTCTTGCCTTCAGTAGATGTGAAGGGGAGTAATGCTCCCCCCTTCATCCAAGCTGCTTAGCTGCAGAATTACAGAGGGGGCAATGGCTCCAAGAAAAAGCTGAACATGCTATTACAAAGAGCAACTGATACTAGGTAAGGAACAGAATTCTGAGAAGCACTTAAGAAGACTGAAATTCTGTTTGAGGAGTTAGGTAGATTCAAGTCTGTTCTCCCTTTGGCATTCACAGAGCATCAGTTATAAAGCTCCACTCACTTTCACTAGCAGAATTGACCCATATCAGGTGATATCATGGAAAGTATAAAACCTGAGGAAAGCAGGATAGATTCAGCAACCAACAAGAGTATGGATGAGTGGGGTGTCATTTAAGGATAGAGCCATTCAGTAACCCCCCTTGTGCTTTTCTGCATGACCTGGCAGGCTAAATATGTCATTTCTCCGGAAACTGAAAAATTTTAAAGCATTAAATAGTTATCCTATAGATCTCACAGTTCAGGCAGTTCCCTTTATTGCAGTGGAGTTTGAGAACATTTATACTGCCTTTTTCCATACCTACCACCTTGTTTTGAAGGCTAAGTGAGGTGTCTGATCCTACCCTTTGAAAAGAAACAGATAATGTAACTACCTCTTTACTCTTTTGCAGGCACTACCGTATATTGTATTCTAACATCTGTGCTACACAGCAGGAAAGAATTTCCCAACCCAAAGAATTTCACCCTCACCATTTCTCGAATGAAGATGGCACATTCAAGAAAAATGACTTCTTCGTGCCTTTCTCAGCAGGTACCTGATCATGCGAATTACAGTCTTCTTTGCCCTAGTTATACAGTATGGGCCTTTTGCAGGTTGGCCAGAGAACACAGACGGGCATCTTTTTGTGTTATAGTACATTATTGTTATATGTTATCAAGTTGCCTCCAACTTATGGCAACCTTATGAATGAGAGCTCTCCAAAATGCCTTATTCTCAACATTCTTGCTCAACTCCTGCAAATTATAGCCTATGGATTCCTTTGGGGAATCCTTCTATCTTGTTTTTGATACTTTTTGTCTTTTCCGGAGAGTCTTGCCTTCTCTTGTTGTGCCCAAAGTAGGACAGCCTTAGCTTCATCATTTTTTTGCCTCCAGAAACAGTTCAGGCTTGATTTACTCTATGACCCACTTCTTCATCTTTTTGGCAGTTCAGGCTATCCACAGAACTCTCCTACAGCATCATCCTAAAAATGAACCATCCCTACCCCCTCTCAGCTTTCTTTTCTGTCCAGCTTTTTGCACCCATACATGGTGATCAGGAATACAAGAGTTGAGATTAGATGTTGTGTACCTGTGATGGTGAACCTTTTAGAGATGGATGGCTCAAACTGCAACCCAAAACCCACTTATTTATCGCAAAGTGTCAACACAGCAACGGGGGAGGAAGGAAACACTCTTTTTATTCATTCTCTCCACTGTTGTCTTGTGGGCTTGCATGCAGCACACTAAAAAGAGACATGTTATTAAAAAAATTAAAAAATTAAAACAAAATAAACCTCTGGAAATATCTGTAAGGAAATAGTTGGGGGCAGTTTTGCATTAACAGAGTAATGTATATTTTTAATTTCTTGATTCCAGTGATAGAGAAGGAATTTGACCTTCAAAACAGGTGCTGGTTTGTACTTGTAGTCATAAGAAGCTATAGAACTGTAGGAACTGAATTAAGTTTGATGGGCATTGCATGCTGCACTGTAATTTGTATAAACCTTTCAGAAGGAGGGATTAGTAGGGGATTTTTTTCCATATGGGAGAAGGGGGGAGGGGAATGGAGAATTTTACCATGCTTTTGAATTACCTGCATTGATGGAGATGTTTGTGTGTAAAAGCTAGCAAAATATAGTCTTTATATTAATATGCCAGGTTAGTCCAGGCAAGCTAGTAAGACTTTATTGTTTTAATAATAGAATGGTATTGGCACCATGTTCCTTTTGTTTTACTCTTCTGAAACTTAATAACTGTGCACTAAATAAAATATGATCGTATCCAGAACCATTGTTCTGGTCCTTGTAGAGCTAAGCTGGTTGGAGGAGGTCTGGTGCTGGCAACGCTACCTTAAGTCAATTCAGACTGCATGTCCTGGTCAATGGCAGCTAATCTTTCTCACACTAGGTCAGGTGAAAGGAATTTCCGAATGAAAGGCAGCTTCATTTTGGCAGTTTAGAATCTGACCTAAACATGAAAGGAGGAGGAGGAAGAGAAGAAGCTGCCATGATTCTGCTGCTCCCAGATTAGACAAAGAAAGCAACGGAAAAAAATCAGAAACACTATAAATCTTGAAGGAATAGCAGAGGATGCCAGGGTTAAATTGAGTGCTATGTCTTGTGCCACACTGCTCTAAATATAGAACTGCAACTTCTGACTAGAATTGAAAATCCTTGAAAGTAAATTTAAAACCTCCCTGAAATTTTTATGATGTGACTATTATTTCAAGGTGCAAAAACTATTTACATCTCAGACATCTGGGCCACTTTGTTTTCTAAATGCTTGGCTGATAGGATTTATTATTGTTCTGTGTCCAGGCCAGACATGAAACTGCCAAAATGAAGGTACATTTTGGAGAGTTCCTTCTGCAGTTAGCTGGCAACACAACAACAGGGTATGCCCAATTGTAGTTCAAAAATACCACAATCTTTGAGGAGGCTCTTTCTGTGCACCTTGGCTGACAGGGTAATTTCTTCCAGAAATTGCCTTGATTTTAGTTCTCTAGAACTCAGAAAATTAAATCAAGATACTAAGGGGAAATAATATTTTACAGTACTAGGCTGATTAAAATCCAGTACAGTATCTCTCACTTTCAAATAACAATGACATTTTACTTTTTTTTTTATCTAGAACTCCCAAGGTGCCCTAGCCAGTAGTAGTAGGTAATGTTGATATAATCTTAAAGAACACTTCAGTTCATGTTTTCCTACAGGTGTAAGTTGTAAAAATGTCCTACACCTGACTTTGCATACCATGCATTGCTCAGGTTTACCCTATTTTAAAATTTCTCTTCCTTGGGGAGAAAGAATCTAGGACAGACTTTACCTTTAGAAAAATCTGTTTTGGAAAATTTGGTCATTAGTAGCACTTGATTCATAGGGGAACCTCAGCAAATCTAACTTCTAAAACTGGATTGAGCTTGAAAGAACCCACTACCAGCCTGCTGAGTTGAGGCCATTAAAATCAAATCCTGGCATATTTAGGGCAAGGGGCATCCTGTTGGGTTTGAAATTAGTAAACTGATGTGAAAATTATAAGTAATTAGCTCCAGCATTTTACAGACCCTTTAAAAATTATAGAAAACAGCATCAAAGTGCTGTTGACTAATCAAGGGAGATAATCTAAACCTGTGGTGGAACTCTCCTGGGCTGCTTTTCCCAGCCTGAGGGAAGGTAAAAGCCACCAGCACCTGGCCTGCCGAGAACACCAAGGCCATAGCTGATCATGGGCTGCCTCTCTCAGCCTGAGGGAAGGTAAAAGCGAAAAGCCCCTGGCCTGCTGAGAAGACCAAGGCCACAGCTGATCCTGGGCTGCTTTTCTCAGCCTGAGGGAAGGTAAAAGCCACCAGCACCTGGCCTGCCGAGAACACCAAGGCCACAGCTGATCCTGGGCTGCCTCTCCCAGCCTGAGGGAAGGTAAAAGCGACCAGCCCCTGGCCTGCCAAGAACACCAAGGCCATAGCTGATCCTGGGCTGCCTCTCCCAGCCTGAGGGAAGGTAAAAGCGACCAGCCCCTGGCCTGCCGAGAACACCAAGGCCATAGCTGATCCTGGGCTGCCTCTCCCAGCCTGAGGGAAGGTAAAAGCGACCAGCCCCTGGCCTGCCGAGAACACCAAGGCCTCAGCTGATCCTGGGCTGCTTTTCCCACCTTGAGGGAAGGTAAAAGCCACCAGCACCTGGCCTGCCGAGAACAACAAGGCCACAGCTGATCCTGGGCTGCCTCTCCCAGCCTGAGGGAAGGTAAAAGCGACCAGCCCCTCGCCTGCCGAGAACACCAAGGCCACAGCTGATCCTGGGCTGCTTTTCCCACCTTGAGGAAAGGTAAAAGCCACCAGCACCTGGCCTGCCGAGAACAACAAGGCCACAGCTGATCCTGGGCTGCCTCTCCCAGCCTGAGGGAAGGTAAAAGCAACCAGCCCCTGGCCTGCCGAGAACACCAAGGCCATAGCTGATCCTGGGCTGCCTCTCCCAGCCTGAGGGAAGGTAAAAGCGACCAGCCCCTGGCCTGCCGAGAACACCAAGGCCATAGCTGATCCCGGGATGCCTCTTCCAGCCTGAAGGAAGGTAAAAGCAACCAGCCCCTGGCCTGCCGAGAACACCAAGGCCAAAGCTGATCCTGGGCTGCTTTTCCCAGCCTGAGGGAAGGTAAAAGCCACCAGCCCCTGGCCTGCCGAGAACACCAAGGCCACAGCTGATCCTGGGCTGCCTCTCCCAGCCTGAGGGAAGGTAAAAACGACCAGCCCCTGGCCTGCCAAGAACACCAAGGCCACAGCTGATCCTGGGCTGCTTCTCCCAGCCTGAGGGAAGGTAAAAGCGACCAGCCCCTGGCCTGCCGAGAACACCAAGGCCACAGCTGATCCTGGGCTGCCTCTCCCAGCCCGAGGGAAGGTAAAAGCGACCAGCCCCTGGCCTGCCGAGAACACCAAGGCCACAGCTGATCCTGGGCTGCCTCTCCCAGCCTGAGGGAAGGTAAAAGCCACCAGCCCCTGGCCTGCCAAGAACACCGCCTTCGGGAGGGAGACTGGTGAGAACACCTGAGGCAGGGCAGCTTCTGGACTCCTGGTTGGGTTCCAAGGCCACCTCCACCACCTCCACCGCCGCTTAGCTGGTTTCATCTTCGGGAGTGGAGGCCGTTGAGAACATTGGACATTTGTCTTCTGTCCCATGGCTGGTTTTGGAGAGGGGATATTTTTCCCGGCTGTGCGGGTCTGGCGCAGCAGCTACAAGGAAGACCTTGCGCCGCCAGGACCAGGGACGGGCAGGAGAACATCGGATGCACCTGAGGTCACTTGTGGCCCCAAAGATGGCATCCCCTGCCATCTCTGCAGCTACGAGCCTTGCGCTGCCAGGACTGGGGTGGGGAGGAGAGCGTTGATTGTACCTGGGGTCGCTTGTGGCCACAAAAGTGGCGCCCTCTGCCATCCCGGCAGCCACGAGCCTTGTGCCGCCAGAACTGGGGCGGGGAGGAGAACATTGGCCTACCTGGGGCTGCTTGCGGCCTCAAAAGTGGCATCCCTCGCCATCCCTGCAGCATCGCGCCTCGGGCCGCGTGGGCTGACCTGGCATGCATCACTGAGACCTGGCTGAGACCTGAGGATGGGGTGCCTCTATCAGAGATGTATCCAGCCGGGTTCGGTGTTTGGCACCAGTCTAGGGATGTAGGTAAGGGCGGTGGTGTCGCCATTATAGCCAGGGAGTCATTGGGAGTCGCCAGGGCCACCGCTCCACAAATTTTGGGTTGTGAGGCCCTGCTCCTGTGGTTGGGCCCTAACGGTCAGTTGGTGGTCCTACTCCTGTACCTGCCTCCTTGGAGGGTAAGGGACTCCCTGCCTGGGCTCCTTGAAGCCATCTCAGCATTGGTTTTGGAGTTCCCTAGACTGATGATTTGGGGGGACTTCAATTTGCCTTCGCTGGGGTCTGGTTCCAATGTGGCACAGGAGTTCATGTCTTCCATGGCAGCTATGGACCTGGCTCAGGTAATTCAGGGCCCAACCAGGGGCAGTGGCCACATGCCAGATTTAGTCTTTTTGTCAGGGCGGTGGCAGAGTGATCTGAGTTTACAGAAGCTAGACATAACACCTGTGTCATGGTCAGATCACTATTTGGTGGCTCTAGACTTTCTGGGAGCAACACTTCATTGTAAGGAGGCAGGGTCGATTAAAGTGGCCCACCCCCGGCAACTGATGGATCCGGATGGATTCCAGAGGGAACTGGGGGAATTTCCTCTGGATCGGCGACACGATTCACCTGAGGCACTTGTTGACCTGTGGTACAGGTTGACGACATCTGCCTTGGATGTAATCACTCCACTACGGCCTCTCAGAGCCCACAGAGCTAGGTCATCCCCGTTGTTCGCTGAAGAACTACGGGAGCTCAAACGGGCAAAGAGATGCCTTGAGCGCCGCTGGGTGAAGACCCAGAGCGATTCCGATTGGACACTAGCTAGAGCCACTATTAGGGCCTACCTAGTGGCGATGGGGGTGGTGAGGAGGCAGTACTTCACCTCCCTTATTGCCTCCGCTGATAATTGCCCAGCCACCCTGTTTCGGGTGACCAGGTCCCTCTTGGGTAGGGCGGGGCCTGTGCCTGGTTGGCAGGGATCATCTGTGGACTTTGCTGACCATCTGGTGGAGAAAATTGATCGGATTCGCTCGGGGTTCAAACTTGGCGTGGATGGGGAGGGTCCAGGGGGAGCCAGTGCGCAGTCTTGCTGTGTTACCTGGGATCGGTTTGATCCAGTTGCCCCGGATGAAGTGGACAGGCTCCTTGCGGAGGTCCGTGCCACTAATTGTCCATTGGATCCCTGTCCCACCTGGCTGGTAAAAGCCTCTAAGACGGTGACAGGTGGCTGGGTTGGGGCTATAATTAACACGTCTTTTTGAGAGGGGATGTTTCCTGCACTGCTGAAACATGCTCTTGTGCGCCCCGTCCTGAAGAAGCCATCCCTCGATCCAGCAATCCTAACCAACTACAGACCTGTCTCCAACCTTCCTTTTTTGGGGAAGGTTCTGGAGAAGGCAGTGGCATGTCAGCTGCAGGGGGTACTGGATGAAGCGGAATATCTGGACCCATTCCAGTCAGGATTCAGACCTGGATATGGTACTGAGACTGCATTGGTCGCGCTGATGGATGATCTCTGGCGAGAGCGGGATGGTGGTCATCCGTCCGTCCTTGCTCTTCTTGACCTCTCAGCGGCCTTCGATACCATTGGCCACAGTATCCTTCTGGAACGGCTCCAAGGATTGGGGATCCAGGGCCGGACCGAGTCAGTGTGGTTGGAGAGTGAGAGGTTGAGTCCTAGGCCCCTAAAATATGGGGTGCCTCAGGGCTCGGTACTCTCTCCTCTCCTATTTAACATCTACATGAAGCCGCTGGGTGATATCATCTGTTCCCACGGGGTGCAGTACCACCAGTACGCGGATGACACACAGTTGTACATCTTGGCCCGTGGGGACCCCAGTGATGCAGTCAAAGTCCTTTCCAGCTGTCTGGAGGCTGTTGGGGTCTGGATGGGGGCAAATGGGCTACAGCTGAATCCTAGCAAGACTGAGTGGCTATGGATAGGGGGTCCTGCGTTATCCCAGGAGCTACCATCTTTGGTTTTGGCTGGTGCTGTTTTGCCCCAGACCAACCCAGTGCGCAACTTGGGGGTCCTCCTGGATTCGCGGCTGCTGCTAGAAGAACAGGTGGCAGCTGTGGCCAGGAGGGCCTTTGCCCAACTTTGGGTGATTCGCCAGTTGCCCCCGCTCCTGGACCGGGACTCTTTGCTCATGGTCACTCACGCTCTGGTGACCTCCAGATTAGACTACTGTAATGCGCTCTACATGGGGCTGCCCTTGATGACCATTTGGAGGCTGCAGCTGGTCCAGAATGCTGCGGCCCAGGTGGTGATGGGGTGTGGACGTTATGCCCATGCCTCACCACTGCTTCGGGGGCTGCACTGGTTACCAGTTTGTCTCCGGGTGCAATTCAAGGTGCTGGTTTTGACCTTTAAAGCCCTACATGGTAGTGGGCCAGGGTATCTTAGAGACCGCATCGCCCTAAGGACGTCTGTCCATCCAACCAGAGCGGGCCGGAGGGGCTCTCTAATTGTGCCATCAGCCAGCGGGGCTCGCCTCTCTGGCACAAGGAGGAGGGCCTTCTCCGTGTCCGCACCGGCCCTTTGGAACCTCCTGCCTGTGGAACTGCATCTCCAGACAGAGTTGTTTCCCTTTAGGAAGGAACTAAAGACCTGGCTGGCGGGCCAATTTTGGGGTGCAGGTGGGGATGGGGGTACCGTTGGGTGGTTGGTATAGAGAAGTGTGCCTTCCCCCAAGGTCCCTTCGGTACTTGCACACCTTTTAGGGGTGGGTTTTTTAACTTTTAACTTTGTTTTATCATGTGTCATTTTATGTATTTACTGTCCACTTTGTAAACCGCCCTGAGTTGGTTTGTACCTGAGTGGGCGGTATATAAGCGTGAAAATAAATAAATAAATAAATAAATAAATAAATAAAATGTTTTTAGAGCCAGGGTGCCCAAACCTTTCAGACCGCAGGCTGGTCATGTGGTTCAGGGATCTGGCCCCTGACACCAATTCAGTGGCCTGCAAATCCCTCATCGCTCCCGGGAGTGGAAGTAAAATGCACCCATACAAGTGCATTTTTCTTCCACTTCCAAGAGCAACGAGGGATTTGTGGGCTGGATGAATTGGTGTCAGGGGCCAGATCTGGCCCACAGGCTGTAGTTTGGGCACCCCATTTTAGAGGCTCTTAATAAAAATGTTTGCACTTTGTTGTTCAGTCGCACAGTCGGTTCCGACCCTTTGCGACCCTATGGACCATTGTTCTCCAGGCACCTCTGTCCTCCACCATCCCCCTCAGCACTCCCAGTTCTGTGCCCATTGTGTCTACAATACCATCTAGCCATCTCATCTTTGGCCTCCCCCTTCTTCTTTTGCCCTCCACCTTTCCCAACATCAGGGCCTTCTCAAGTGAATCCTCCCTTCTCATTTGATGTCCAAAATACTTTAGCTTCGTCTTTACTATTAGCCCTTCCAATGAGCAGTCAGTGTTGATTTCTTCTAAGATTGACCTATTTGTTCTCCTCGCTGTCCAGGGTACTCTCAAAACTCTCCTCCAACACCACATTTCAAAGGCATCTATTCTTCTGCGTTCAGCTTTCCTAATTGTCCAGCTCTCACATCCGTACATTACCACTGGGAATACCATTGCTTTGACTATTCTAATTTTTGTTTGCAATGTGATGTCTCTGCTTTTCACTATGTTCCCCAGGTTTCTCATGGCTTGTCTCCCAAGAATCAGTCGCCTTTTTATTTCATGGCTGCAATCCCCATCTGCCGTAATCTTTGATCCCAGGAAAGTAAAATCTGTCACTGCTTCTACTTCTTCCCCATCTATTTTCCAGGAACTGATTGGGCCTGTTGCCATTACCTTGGTTTTCTTGATATTGAGTCTCAAACCAGCTTTTGCACTCTCCTCCTTCAGCCCAATCAAGAGGTTCTTTAGGTCTTCCTCACTTTCTGCCATTAGGGTGGTATCGTCTGCATATCTCAGATTGTTTATGTTTCTCCCAGCAATTTTAATCCCATATTGTGATTCCTCCATCCCTGCATTTCGCATTATGTGCTCTGTGTATAGATTAAATAAGCAGGGTGATAAAATGCAGCCTTGTCTTACTCCTTTTCCTATTCCAAACCACTCTGTCATTCCGTGTTCTGTCCTAACTGTTGCTTCTTGGTTCATGTACAGATTTCTCAGGAGGCATATGATGTGCTCTGGTATTCCCATCTCTTTAATTACTTGCCACATCTTGTTGTGGTCCACACAGTCAAATGCCTTAGTGTAATCAATGAAACAAAAGTAAACTTGTTTCTGGTATTCCTTTGTTTTCTCCATGATCCAACGTATGTTGGCAATGTGGTCTCTAGTCCCCCTGCCTCTTCTGAAACCGGCCTGCACCTCTGGTAGTTCTCTCTCCACATGTTGCTGAAGTCTGTCCTGTATTATCTTGAGCATCACCTTGCTGGCGTGTGGGATGAGTGCAATTGTTCGGTAATTTGAGCATTCTTTGGCGTTGCCCTTTTTTGGGATTGGGACGTATACTGATCTTTTCCAATCCTGTGGCCACTGTTTTGTTTTCCAGATTTGCTGGCATATTGAGTGCAGTAATTTGACGCCATCATCTTTTAGCGCTTTGAAAAATTCGACTGGGATACCATCATATCCACTAGCTTTGTTGTTTGCAGTGCTCTTTAGGGCCTTTATAACTTCGCTCTCCAGGATGTCTGGCTCGAGTTCAGTTTTTTCATCATTGTGGTTATCAGGAGTGTTGAGGTCCTTTTTGTAGAGTTCCTCTGTGTACTCTTTCCATCTTTTCTTTATCTCTTCTGCATCAGCTATCTCTTTTCCGTCTTTGTCCCTTATCATGGTCATTTTTGCTTTGAATGTTCCCTTTATTTCCCCGATTTTTCTGAAGAGATCTCTAGTCCTGCCTCTTTTGTTGTTTTCCTCCATTTCTTTGCACTGTTCTTTTAGGTAGTTTTCCTTATCTCTCCTTGCTTTTCTTTGAAATTCTGTGTTCAGAAGATTGTATTTTTTCCTTTCTCTTTTGACTTTCGCCTTCCTTCTTTCCTCTGCTATTTTAAGAGCCTCATCAGACAACCATTTTGCTTTCTTACGCTTCTTTTCTTTTGGTATGGTTTTCTTTGCTGCTTCCTGCATGATGTCCTTTATCTCTGTCCATAATTCTTCTGGCACTCTGTCTATTGCGTCCAGGCCATTATATCTGTTCATCACCTCCACCGTGTATTCTTTAGGGATGCTGTCTAGGTGATATCTGTCTGGTCTTCTTGTTTTCCCTATTTTCTTTAGTCTTAACCTGAATTTTGCGATCAGTAGGTTGTGATCTGAGCCACAGTCTGCTCCAGGTCTTGTTTTTGCTGATTGTATGGAGGTTCTCCATCTTTGGCTGCAGAGTATGTAGTCAATTTGGTTTCGGTGTTGGCCATCTGGTGATGTCCATGTGTAAAGTCGCCTCTTGTGTTGCTGGAAGAGAGTGTTTGCTATGACCAGTGCGTTCTCTTGGCAGAACTCTATCAATCTTTGCCCTGCTTCGTTCTGTACTCCAAGACCAAACTTGCCTGTTATTCCCTCCACTTTTTGATTTCCTACTTTGGCATTCCAGTCTCCTAATATAATTTGGACATCATTTCTTGGTGTCTGTTCTATGAGGTGTTCTAGGTCCTCATAGAACTGGTCCACTGTGGCTTCATCTGCACTAGTGGTTGGTGCATAGACTTGGATTACGGTGATATTGAAAGGTTTGCCTTGAATTCTGACTGACATCATTCTGTCATTTTTGAGGTTATATCCCATTACTGCTTTTCTTACTCTCTTATTGACAATTATGGCTACTCCATGCCTTCTAAGGTTTTCTTGTCCACAGTAGTAGATATGATGGTTTCCAGAGCTGAATTCACCCATCCCTGTCCATTTGAGCTCACTGATGCCCAAGATGTCAATGCTTATTCTTTCCATCTCATTTTTTACCACTTATGAAGGATAAATACTTGACTATTTGCAGAGCAGTTATCAGAAGAAATGAGAAACATTTGCTAGACATGATATAGTCCATAAAAGCAAAACAAAGTTTAATTTGACTGTCAGTGAACAGTTAGTAATACATGCATTTCTTGCCATTTGAAAGACAAAGACTGATTGGTCTGATATCATTGAGTTCATGCTACAAAGTTACAGCATTAAGAAGAGGAGAGAGTTCTTCTAATCCTTCTTTTACCAGACAGGCTGAATTGCTTACCTACATCTGTACCTGTAAAAAGAACTTGAAGTTTGTTCTGAAGATGATAATACTGAAGCCATCTATGATGAGTTCATACATCAGTGTAGCCCTTACCCAGAGATGGGCTAGTCCAGATGAAGGGAATGTTGCACCAGCCCTTCCTGCCTGAAGAATTTTTTTTCTGGACTTTTGTAAACAGAACCCATTTCTCCCATCAGAACTCAGAGATCTGTCAACAAACTACTTTGCCAGCAGACTGCAATACTGTTAGAATTTGAATATTGAATAACAAGGGAAGAAAAAGGGTTTCCTGGGACTTGGGACACAAAGGAAGAACCACAAAGCCTTCAGATGCGAGATAGAAGAAATCTCCTTGGACAGCCAAAAACATTGCAAGCACACTTGGACCTCCCCAGACAAAAGAGAAGAGCCAGTGAAGCCTTCCTGGCCAGAAGCATTGTACTGTGAACTTGCTGATGGGCAAAACGCCTCATCTTTTTTAGGATCATAAATAAAAATAAATTCTATTAACATGCAGCCCATCTCTTCATTTAAAAAAGAATTCTTACCTGATATTCTCTGTATCTAAAAACCAAATCACAGAGAAATTCATCAGCATCATCAAAATTTCCTAGGAAGTTTCTAGTTACAGAGATGGGACATTTTTGTAATATCAGGTATTGTTATCTTGTTTGTTTTTCTCTATTGTCCATCTAGGAGATTTTCCCTGGGAATAAGGCTCACTAAATTGAGAACTTCTCTTTGAGGAGACATGTGTAGAATTATTCTGCCATTCACTTTCAGATTGCTTACTCCACTGATGTTGCTTGAGATGGTCCCAAGGATAATTTCTTGGTGATGATCACCTCTTTGAGTTCTACATTGTTCAAACTTCTGAGGATTTCCCCCCACATTTTCTATAGTTTACTTGACATGCCATTTTTTCCTGCTTGCTGCATTTTATTTCCATCCATCCCATGTAAAATACCAAGCTGTGTGTATGCCATAATAAAATACTGATATTAATGATATATCACGGTTATGCTCTTTCACAGATATTTTACCTAGACATACCTCAACATATGTATATTGATAAAATATTGTAAAACAGTGAGTGAGAACTGAACATATACTCAGCTGTAGAGCACATTTCTGTAAGAAACCACAAAAAAGATTCTGGACAAAATGCTCTACAAAATCCTCTGGTATGTGTTTGGCATCCATGAATACTTTCCAACTGGGGAAGGGGTACTGAAGAACAATGAATTGAAGACACTGAAAAAGGACAAATTATGCATTATTTTTGTTGTTGTCATGGTGATGTTGATGGTGGTAGTTTCCATTTATAATATATTCTGCCCCATAATGTTAACCACTCTCTGAGCAGTTCACAAGGTTAATAAGCTGGGTACTCATTTTACCAAACTCAGAAGGATAGAAGGCTGAGTCAACCATGAGCCCATCAAAGTTGAACTCAGATCATGATCAGAGTTTTGGCTGCAGTACAGCAAAAACACAATGGAGCTGGAATGAAAAAAGAGAAGGGGGAATCTTTATTTTAAATATCTTATTATTTTAAACTCATCTTTCTATTAGTGCATTTTTTTACATTACACCATTGCAGATTTCACTAGTGCCTTGAGAGAATTTTTCATGTCAAATAGTAAATATTACAGATCAATAGTTAGTAGCTATGTCTCTCTTCAGGCATTGATTTCAGAAATACGAATTTCATACATTTACAATAAGATGCTAATGAGGAAAAATCATCTCCCTTTCCTATGCATAACACAATGTAAGAAGCATTAGCTGCATATGTTTTCAAAAATCTTTCTGAAGTTCTTTGCTGATATAGTTCACTTTGGAATATTAAATGTAAAAAGGCAGGTAATTGGACACAAACATTCCTCTAGGAGATTTTGTTATAACTGGTTTAATTCAATCTGAAATCATGTCATTACTCTGTGCATGACAGCAGCCACTCTATATTCTCTCCAAATCATATTTTCAGTGAGCCAATCAAAAGATATTCATGCTGTGACTGTGTGTATGCAACTTCTGTCTAATTAAATGGGTAACTCAGGAGCAATCTGCTTCTCCAAAATGGGAGCACTTTTGTTCTTCTTCCACAGATGACACTTCATTTCTCTCTAGAGAAAATATCCTGATGTATGTTCAATTAAACTACCTATGCAAGGAGTAAAGTATAAGATTTTAATTTCCCTCACCACTTCACCTAGCTATTTCAGTGCCTTGTTCCTACCATTTTTAAAAAGCATAGTTATCTTGTCTGAAGATAAATCTCACAATATTGGTGTTCCCTTGCTTCTACTTAAAAGCTGTACATAGCGGGAAGCATTTTTTTAAAATGTAGTGGTTCTTTCAGGGATGGGAGAAGGTACTTGGCTACTGAAGAATGAAAACACAGATTGGTCTTTAGCATTAGTTACTAAGAGCAAGTAAATGGATCCACAAACTAGTTGACCCAAAGAACTTGTAGGAATGGCTTAGCCTTCACCCCCAAAGTATTCCTAGCTCACCCAAAGAATTGCCCCTATTCCATAAGTCACCAGTCCCTGATAGGAGAAAGGTCAGGTTGCGTGGGCTGCACAACCTGGGAATTATGCCCAAAGGCATGAGAGTGAACCTCCGGACATCTCCTGGACCAGTGCAAGCCCCTAATCAAGATCCACAGGGCTGCTTCCCTAGTCACAAACTCCCTGCCTATCTTTCCCACCAGATCATCTCCATCACCCCACTCCTTGACCCTTTGCTTGACCCCTTGCATGCCAGTTGCCCTCTGACATGTAGGATCCCTGATCTATGACCAACATGCTTGTAGTCTATTGTTCCACCCTGTTTCCTTTAGCCTGTAACGGGTGTGCAGTGGTTCTTAGAATGGCATGATCCAAGGTATGCTAGGCTGTCAATAAAAGAGACCATCCACTTCCCCCCTGGGTGTTGCCTCACTTGCACCCTGATCCGTCTATGTGCATGTTATTTCATCCCTGTGAGTGGCCCCGATCCCTACAAGAACTTAGATTTTAAAAATGGTTTAGGCTATCCACCCATTGTTATAATCACAACCAATGCAAAGATAAGCACTGCCAAGTCCCATGTGTGAAAAAATCAGTTCTTCAAAACAACACTGCTTTTGAATTTAGGATATTGTGCTTCAAAATGACAGGAAATGGCACAATATCAGGCTATCCTTAAAATAAAATATGCCAAGCTGTATGTAGCAAAGAATAGTCTGAATGTTGGAAACACCAACAGCAGCAGTCAAGATTGTCTACAGCATACCCTTTTGCACTCACATATATCAAGAAGCAACCATGGCAATTGTTTTGTGATTGGATGAGGACTGGTTAACTGATGAAAGAAGGAATGAGCTGGGATTTTCCCTTGCTTGGTGTCTCAGTGTGAATGATACTATACAAAAAAGACCAATGCGGCTGTATAAAAATGTCAGAAAGATCCTAAAAGCAAAAAGGACACGCATAAAAAGTGGAAGGAAGCCCAGGCTACAAAAAAAGACTATAGACAAATAGCAAAGAATTGCAGGAATGGTGTTAGGAAAGCAAAAGCTGAGAATTAGCTGAGGTCATAAAGCAGGGGTTCCCAACCTACGGCCATTCCATCAGACCCGTCACCTTCTACCCTGCACCCAGAACTGGATGTGTTTATGCATGCATGGCTATGTGCCTGCACATACACAAATGCACCTGCAATTGTTGTAAACGTGGAAGCGGGCACATTTACAGCAGCTGTAAATGTGCCTGCTTCCATTTCTAGGAGTGAAGTCTGGCCCACTCAGCTGACCAGGGGGCGTGGTCAGTCCCTCAGCACAAAAAGGTTGGCCACTCCTGGAAGAAGCACTGAAAGCAGCAAAAAATTGCTCTTCAGGTATGTTTGTAGTAAATGTCAAAGAAAAGAAACAGTGGCTCAGCTAGTCAGTGAGAATGGGAAATGATAACAGGCAACAAAGAAAAGGCAGAAGTACTCAATTCCTACTTCATATCTGTCTTATCCCAAGAGGTAGTATATGATCCTCCTGGCAAATGTGAGGTAGAAAAGGAAATGGGGTAGGATTGGAGCTTGAGATTGATAAACAAATAGCCAAGTAGTACCTTATTACAGTACTTGAATAAGTTCAAATCCCCAGGTCTGGCTGAACTGCATCAAAGGATATAAAAGGAACTGGCTAAAGAGATCTCAGAATCATTGTCTATCATTTTTTTTTAATTGTGGAGGATAGGTGAAGTGCCAAATGTGGTTAAAGTTTCCCTATTTTCAAAAAGGGCAAAAAGAAGGAACTAATGAACTACAGATCTGGCATCCTGACAATCAATAACAGAGAAACCTCTGGAGCAGATTATAAAGTGGTCAGTCTGCAAGCACCTTGAAAAGAATGAGGTAATGATTGGAAACTAACATGGATTTGTCAACAACAAATCATGCCACAGTAATCTTATCTCTTTTTTTAAAATCAGGTAACTTCCTTGGTAGATGTTTGGAAAGCTGTAGACATAATATATCTTGACTTCAGCAAAGCCATTGACAAAGTGCCCATGAAAGTATGATTAACAAGCTAACTGTTTTTTAGATACACAATTGGTTATAACTAATCTAAGCTAGACATAACAATTATATTGAACAAACATGAGGATAAAATGCACCCTTGTCAATGGTGTAGCAAACTAGAGATTATTTAAAAGTTACTAGAGCTTATAAAATAAACATGCCATTCAATAAGAGAGGACAAGACCATTCATTATGCTCACATGAATCATGAAGACCCCTTTTGGTACCAGTAATAGAAATTGTCTAGTATTGTCTTAGCAGCCAGATATAGAACATGATCATCCATCTTGTTATAAGGCTACAATTATACACTGAAAAATTACTGAAAAATCTAACCCACAACTAACCTGCTTGAAGGAGACTGAGTCTTAAGATCTATATCAACCAGCTTTGACTTTGTGACAGATATTATGTGATCTTCATTTGGTAAACAACAAGGAATTTGGTAAACATCAAAGATGTTTTCCCTTTCTATATCTTCCCAAAGCAACAATGGAGAATAGGCATTGACTTTCCAAGCCATCATGAAGGGGAAGAATAGAGGATCTTGTTTACTGTGACTCTGATTCTACTTGAGGAAGTGTTATGTATGATAATTATGTATGTAACTGTCAAGGTGATTCAAACCACCATGTTCCTGCACTTTTCCTAGCTATCAAACAGCGTCTCTGTTTGACAGCTACAAAATTTCGCTAGACAGCGTAATCTCGCGAGATTTCGAGAGGCGAGCAAATTAGAATCTGACAAGAGTGAAATGTATCTTTCGTATGCAAATAAGTGGATTGAAATGTGTGCACACCTTGTTAGCCAATGGGCTTTGTTTATTGTTGTTACTGTCTGTATTGCATAAAAGTCTGAGTTTTGCCCCATCCAAGCTGTGTTCAAACCCCACTAATAAAGAGCTGAATTTCACTACTTCATACGAGTCATCTTCATTCCTTGAACACCAAAGGAAGGAAGCACTTTTTAGATCTATTTAATTTTGTGGGAAATAGTAAAAATTGTTCATATTGCACAAAGTACTTTCTCTTGTACAATACCAACACAAAAACTGCATAAAAGCACAAGGAAATTCCACACCATGCACTCCAGAATGGAGACGAACGCTACAATTCCTTGCTCATGCCTTTTAGAAGAAGACAAGAGAAGATTTATCACATTATAGCCAGCTAGAACTTACTGAAACAGTAGTGTGCTGCCCAAAACACCATTTAGTAAACCACATATCTTTTTTTCTGATAGAGTGCATTTATTTGTATGTCCGTTCAATATAGAAACCACTCCTGAATGCAGTCATGATTTGTATGACATGTATTCAGCTGAGTTCAACTGTTTACAAAAGTCTCTTTCATGCAACAGAGGTTTCCATTAATAGAACGGGGAGTAATGTTTCAGGAAATCTACCCTTTGTCCTGCTGCTCCCTCTGGAGGAAAACCTGGAGTTGAGGTACAAATGTCTTTAGGCAGAAGTGCAGTTTTAGAAAAATCACATCCCCTCCTTCCCTTCTCAGAAATCTCTGGAGCAAAGAGTGTTCCATGAGTTAAAGTGTTATGATTATCTGATGTGTGCAGAGGTAGTGTGTAGCAGTCAAGTGCTGAGCTTGTGACTATTAAAGAGGAATAACATTTATGAAGTAGATGAGGTGAGGTGATGATATAGCTTTATTGGGTCATGATGAATGTCTGATGGTTGGCTCTAGCACATGCTGTGGCATTGGTGCTTCTTCCATTTCAGTAATGCAAACATTTCCTTCTCTGACCCTTTCTCTTGGTTTACAGCTCTCATCATGTGTATCATCATTTCCACCCTCTCTATTTGACTCAAGCTGTGAAGGCATTAGCACTGATGTACCGAGGGACTGTGGTGGCTCAGGTGGTTAAGACACTGAACTTGAAGACTGGAAGGTTGAAGTCCATTACCCGAGCACTGTGCAATGAATTGAGCTCCTTTGATGTTCTGCAGGAAGAATGAAGCAGCCAGCATAACAGGGCTAAACCGTTTATTGGGTAGTCAGAACATGGAGAACAGTGGCCAGCACCACTCCTTATATACACTGAGAAATAGATTTGTTTGGACAGGAAGAGGCAGGAAGGGAAAGGGTAACTTGGAGGTTATCAGACCGGAGTGAAAACTGTACAAACTACTTAGTTTAGGTGGGAACGCAGTCCTGAGCTATTTACAGGCTAAGAAGAAGGAGACAAAATGGTGGATCGTAATGATCCTAATAGTTCACAAACACTACAGCATAATTGTATTCAAACACAACAGCTCCCATTGTCTGTCCAAGTTTCTGTCAACCTAGCAGTTCAAAAAAAAAAAAGAAATTGCAAGTAGATAAATAGGTACCACTTCAGTGGGAAAGTAAACAGCATTCCATGCACTCTGGTGTCTAGGCATGCTTCCAAAGACTCTAAACTGTTCCAAACCTGGCCCTCTATTGTGCCATAGTTCAAATAATGTTCTTAATGTTCCTTTGCTTGGTAATGTGTTTGCCTCAAATGCTTAAGGTGGGAAACATTTACCAATAAAATATGTGGTAAAAACCAATCACATTAGACCAGTGGTTTCCAACATGGGGCTCAGGCCCCACGGGGGACTTCCATTCACAGAAGCCTATGTCAATATTGGGAATTGAATTCCTAGAAACCTAAGGCAGGCTTCTGGGAATTGAAGTCCAACAAATAAAGGTTGGGAACATAAGAACAGCCTTGCTGGAACAGGCCACAGCCCATCCAGTCCAGCATTCAGTCTCACACAGTGGCTCACCATTTGCTTCAGGGGATTCCCAAGCAGATTTCTTCACCTGCTTAGGATTCCCTGGAAATGGCATTGAGAGATATCCTACGTGGAAATGGGCGCAAATGGTGTAAACTCGAAGGAATAGTAGAAACCGTTTGATAGAATAAAAATTCTCCAATATTCAAATTAATGTAGTGCT
This sequence comes from Bradypodion pumilum, assembly GCA_035047305.1. Classification (NCBI taxonomy): domain Eukaryota; kingdom Metazoa; phylum Chordata; class Lepidosauria; order Squamata; family Chamaeleonidae; genus Bradypodion; species Bradypodion pumilum. Next base: position 432,120,858 of record JAWDJD010000001.1, read on the forward strand.
TTATAAATTACTCAGCAAAAATCACAACATAAACAATTCCACCATGGGTTTGAAAATCTTCATTCAAACTGAAAGCTGTCGTCATGTAACACAAACATTTAACTTGAAGTGTGTAACAAAAATAATTCCTCTTTGGGTGAAGTATAATACAATCACTTAATCAGCTGTTGCCAAAATATCTTTTCTAAGTCGATACTAGTTAATTCAACTTTTCTGAACTTATTGTTCCTTCTTCAGGAAATCTACATAAAAGAGTTGCAAAATATACATATTAAATGTCATATAGGAGCTAATAACATAATACACATTAACAATACTAGCAATTAATATATTATTTGTTCTATTACCCTTAGAATCTCATGTACTAATATTTACTAATATGCTCCAAAGCCTCATTTAATAACCACACAGTAGCTTACCTATTTATTATAAGGAAGTGGTTATTTTATCATGTCCTCACCTCCATGTATTTTTTAACAAACAGAATTAAAAGCCTTCCTTTATGCTGCTAAGAAGGCTATTCAGGTGTATCAAATTCGGTGAACACCAACTCTCTTGACCTTGATGGCCAGAACTAGGAACAGCTACATCCAAAAATCACTCACAAAAAAGACGCCAATTCAAATTCTTGATTTAACCCCATGGGGTACATAGTATCGAATAAATGAATATAAAATGACTCTAGTTGTGTATGTTTCTTATTTATGTCTACCTTTTCATGTGGCCTTGGTCTAATAATTTCTAAAGCTACAAATTTAAAGTCTCTCTCTGAATGCGCTTGTTCAATGTAGTGGTTAACCAAAGGGGCTTCTGTAACCTGCCCCCTAATCTTACAGCGATGTTCTGATATCCGCACTTTCAGAGGACGACTGGTGAGTCTGACATAACACTTGCCACATGGACATTCCCATAGATAAATTACATTTTTACTGGCACAGTTGGTAAGGGATCTTAAAGAGAAGGAGTAATTCCTTTCCGGGATAAAGATTTTTTGGTCTCCCAGCAGAATTGGCATACTACATAAGAATGACATTTATAATGCTCTGTTGGAATTTTTTTCTGCTGGCCCATGAGTGCTCTAGCTGTGTGATCTGAGCGTATAACCATATTGCTAATGGATTTGGTCTTTCTAAAGCCTACTAAGGGCTTAGTGTCACAGCCAGGAAGCTCACTAACTAGATGCCAGTGTCTATATATGATTTTCTTGATTTCTGCAGCTGCTGGTGAAAACTCAAAGGAACATCGTATATTATTGTCTCTCCCCCGCTGCTTTCTTTCAAACAATGCCATACTAGGTGTGTTCTTAACTCTTTGAAGGGCTCTATCTGTAATGTGCCTAGGATACCCTCTCTGCGTGAGTTTGTGTTGAATAGAGTGTGAGGAATGCATAAAATCAACCATGTTAGTAGAATTTCTCTTAGCTCTAGCAAACAAACCAAAAGGAATGTTATTTTTTACATAAGGAGGGAGATGAGAAGTGTACTTAAGATATGGGTTCCTATCTGTAGGTTTTCTATACAACCTTACTGATATTCTTCTTGATTCTGAAACATAAACTTCAACATCTAAAAATGGGATGGAAACAGGATCTGCATGAGGAGTTAAATGAAGATTAGTATCCAAGGAGTTTATCCACAGCACAAAGTTGTTCAGAATGTCTTTAGAATCCAAAATAAAAACCAGATCATCTATAAACCTACCATAAAAGATAACATGTGGCAAAAATGGATTGAATTGTGTGTTGTAAATATGTTTCTTCTCAAAGTGGCTCATATATATGTTCTCTACGCTGGGGGCCAATGGACTCCCCATGGCCATGCCCCTAATCTGCATATAATAAGAGTCTCCAAATCTGAAATAGTTATGCTCAAAAACCACATCTAATAAATCCATAAGAAAATGTGTTGGTGGAACTTGAGACTCCCTAGAATCCAATTTATCAAGCACCACGGTTCTTGCCTCCTCTAGTGGGATGGCGTACAATGCTTCCACATCTAGCATTAATAAAATGCTCTTCTTTGGTACCGTAACACCTTCCACCATAGATATAAAATATGTGGTATCTTTTATAAAGGAAGGTGTCTCCCTAGCAAATTTATTAATGTGGAAATCCACATACTTCGCGAGGGGCTCGAGAACAGAATTCATCCTGGATACAATGGGTCTCACGGGGGTGGGCATACCCTCTATTCTGGGTTTGTGAATCTTAGGAATTAAATGGAATATGGGAGTTCTCGGATGCTCATTAAACAAAAACCGCATGGTTTTGTCCGTGATATATCCCAAAGTAATGCCCTCGTACAGGACTGTTTTAATTATATTTGAAATATGTGCTGTAGATTCACGGAACACCTGTTTATAAGAGCTGCTTTCCCTTAACTGCCTAGTAGCCTCATCGATATAAACAGTGGTATCTAGCACAACTATTCCTCCTCCCTTATCTGCCTGTTTGATAATAATGGAACTGTCTTGTGCTAATTGGTCAAGAACTTGTAAGTCTTCTCTAGATAAATTGTGCCAGTGTTTCATATTGTCCCTTTCCATATGCTCTATATCATGAAGGACCTGTCTCTGAAACACTTCTATTGATGGTTCCTCAACCACTGGGTTAAATGTTGACTTGGGTTTAAAAGTATCACCCATTTGTGTGTCCATACCCCTAAAGAAAACCTTCAATTTAAGCAATCTAATCAACTTAAACAAATCCACCCGTGTATTAAAGGAATGGTAAACAGGTGTAGGGACAAAATTAAGACGCAGTGAGAGTAAATGTACCTCGTTAAATGATAGAGACCTGGCAGACAAATTGAATACTATGTTTTCCTTGCACCCTTTGCAGTCCTTCTTTTCCCTAAAAAAGAGTTCAAATGTTATGCATAGCCTTGACGATCTCTATTTCTGAAGTCATGAGATTTCTGCTGAGCTTCATCACATGAAGTCGATGGCCCATCCGAATCTGAAGTTTCAAAATCCGAAGAAAAAGTTTGGTCCTTCCAAGTTACCTGTTTAACTCTGGTTGGTCCCTGCTGGGACCGCCATCTATATATTCTCGCAGAGGAGTAATCCTGCGAGTCTCTATGAAATTTATTTTTCTTGAACTGTATAAGAGACTCATGGAACTGATTGACCTTAATTTTAATGTCCTCCAAAGATTTCTCATACACGTTACTAGAATTATCCTGTTTGAGAGACATTTCAATTTTATCAATGTCCTCATGTATATTGTCAAGTTCTTTGTGGGATTGCTCAGTTATTAGTAGAATGAGATCGAACGAACAATGATCTAGTATAGCTGCCCATTTGTCTGTAAATTCTTTATCGTGGTTAAAGAGAGTAGGTCCTTTATTAATTCTCAAACCCCTTGGTATTCTGGAGAGAGGGTGATAATCAGCCAAAAATGAGGCATGAAGTTGAAATCTAATTTCCTTTTTCTTTAAGGATTCTAAAATAGCAAAATCGGTGTTAGGTGAATCATGTTCATATTTAATGTTGAAGTTCTTCCCAATATTTGTTCTCTTTGTTGCTCAGTGTAAGCAAAACCTTTTTCATAGACCGCCATGATGAACACTACGTGGAAACGGGCACAAACGGTGTAAACTCAAAGGAATAGTAGAAACCGTTTGATAGAATTTGATACACCTGAGTAGCCTTCTTAGCAGCACAAAGGAAGGCTTTTCATTCTGTTTGTTAACGTCCATACACACCTAGAAAAAATACATGGAGGTGAGGACACGATAAAATAACCATTATGATAAATAGGTAAGCTACTGTGTGGTTATTAAATGAGGCTTTGGAGCATATTAGTAAATACTAGTACATGAGATTCTCAGTGAAATACAACAAATATATTAATTGCTAGTATTTAAATGTGTATTATGTTATTAGCTCATATATGACATTTAATATGTATATTTTGCAACTCTTTTATGTAGATTTCTTGAAGAAGGAACAATAAGTTTGGAAAAGTCGAATTAACTAGTATCGACTTAGAAAAGATATTTTGGCAACAGCTGATTAAGTGATTGTATTATACTTCACCCAAAGAGGAATTATTTTTGTTACACACTTCAAGTTAAATGTTTGTGTTACTTGACGACAGCTTTCAGTTCGAATGAAGATTTTCAAACTCATGGTGGAATTGTTTATGTTGTGATTTTTTGCTGAGTAATATATAAAGCACTACATTAATTTGAATATACATATTGGAGAATTTTTATTCTATCAAATGGTTTCTACTATTCCAATGAGAGATACCCTGCCTATCTCTCCAACCCCGAGGTTGTCCTTAAGTATCCATAATTATAGCCATTGATACCCTTGTCCTCCATGAACTTGTCTAATCCTTTCTTAAAGCTGTCAAGACTGACAGCTGTCACCACTTCTTCTGCCAGGGAGTTCCATAGATCAGTAATCCTCTGGGTGAAAAAGTACTTTCTCTTATTTGTTTGAGAACTAGTACCCAAAAGTTTCATCGAGTGTCCCCTAGTTCTAGTGTTGTGCGATAGGGAAAACAGTTTTTCCTTATCTACTTTGTCCACACTATGCATGATTTTATAAACTTCAATCAGGTCACCTCTTAGACGCCGTCGTTCAAGAGTGAAAAGGCCCAACCGTTGCAGCCTCAGATTGAAAGGAAGGTGTTCCAGTCCCCTAATCATTTTGGTTTTCCCCCTCTGCACTTTTTCCAACTCCATAATATTCTTCTGGAGGTATGACAACCAGAACTGTACACAGTATTCCAGATGGGGCCTCACCATAGATTAATAAAGAGGCAAAAGGGCACTTGCTGACATATTTTCTATACCCTTCCTAATGATCCCTAGCATTGAGTTTGCTTTTTTCACTGCTGTGGCACACTGGGTTGACACCTTCATTGAGTTGTCCACCAGGACACCAAGGTCCCTTTCCTGGTTTGTCGCAGAGAGTTCAGAACCCATCTGTTTATAAATGTAATTGGGGATTTTTGCCCCAACATGCATCACTCTGCACTTACTAATGTTGATGCTCATTTGCCACTGTTTTGCCCACTCCCCCAGTGTCAAGAGATCCCTCTGGAGCTCCTCATAATCTCCCACAGTTTTCACTACCCTGTATAATTTAGTGTCGTCAGCAAATTTGGCTACCTTGCTATTTACTCCTACTTCTAGATAATTTATAAGAACATAACATAAGAACATAAGAACAGCCTTGCTGGAACAGGCCACAGCCCATCCAGTCCAGCATTCTGTCTCACACAGTGGCTCACCATTTCCTTCAGGGTATTCCCAAGCAGATGCCTTCACCTGCTTAGGATTCCCTGGAAATGATATTGAGAGATATCCTGCCTATCTCTCCAACCCGGAGGTTGTCCTTAAGTATCCATAATTATAGCCATTGATACTCTTGTCCTCCATGAACTTGTCTAATCCTTTCTTAAAGCTGTCAAGACTGACAGCTGTCACCACTTCTTCTGGCAGGGAGTTCCATAGACCAGTAATCCTCTGGGTGAAAAAATACTTTCTCTTATTTGTTTGAGAACTAGTACCCAAAAGTTTCATGGAGTGTCCCCTAGTTCTAGTGTTATGCGATAGGGAAAACAGTTTTTCCTTATCTACTTTGTCCACACCGTGCATGATTTTGTAAACTTCAATCAGGTCACCTCTTAGACGTCGTCGTTCAAGAGTGAAGAGGCCCAACCGTTGCAGCCTCAGATGGTAAGGAAGGTGTTCCAGTCCCCTAATCATTCTGGTTGCCCTCCTCTGCACTTTTTCCAGCTCCATAATATCCTTCTGGAGGTATGGCGACCAGAACTGTACACAGTATTCCAGATGGGGCCTCACCATAGATTTATAAAGAGGCAAAATGACACTTGCTGACTTATTTTCTATACCCTTCCTAATGATCCCTAGCATTGAGTTTGCTTTTTTCACTGCTGAGGCACACTGGGTTGACACCTTCATTGAGTTGTCCACCAGGACACCAAGGTCCCTTTCCTGGTTTGTCGCAGAGAGTTCAGACCCCATCAGTTTATAAATGTAATTGGGGTTCTTTGCCCCAACATGCATCACTCTGCACTTACTAATGTTGAAACTCATTTGCCACTGTTTTGCCCACTCCCCCAGTGTCAAGAGATCCCTCTGAAGCTCCTCACAATCTCTCACAGTTTTCACTACCCTGTATAATTTAGTGTCATCAGCAAATTTGGCTACCTTGCTTTTTACTCCTACCTCTAGATCATTTATGAAGAGGTTGAAAAGCAGGGGTCCCAGTACTGAACCTTGGGGGACCCCACTCTTTACTTCCCTCCACTTGGAGAAGTGTCCATTTAGTGCTACCCTCTGTTTCCTGTCCCTTAGCCAGTTGCTGATCCAGGACAAGACCTGTCCCTTTATTCCATGACTGGTAAGTTTATTCAAGAGCCTTTGGTGCGGGACCTTGTCAAAAGCCTTCTGAAAGTCCAGATAAACAATGTCAACTGGATCCCCCTTATCCACATGCTTGTTGACACTCTCAAAAAATTCCAACAGATTAGTGAGGCATGATTTGCCCTTGCAAAAGCCATGTTGGCTCTCCTTTAGCAGCGCCTTCTCTTCTATGTGCCTATTAATTCTATCTTTTAGGATGGTTTCCATCACTTTACCTGAGACACATGTCAAACTGACAGGTCGGTAATTTCCTGGATCACCCCTGGATCCTTTTTTGAAAATTGGTGTTATATTCGCTACCTTCCAGTCATCAGGCATAAAGCCTGATTTGAGGGAAAGATTATATATTTTGGCTAGGAGATCAACAATTTCATCTTTAAGTTCCCTGAGAACTTGTGGATGGATGCCATCTGGTCCTGGTGATTTGTTAGTGTTTAGTTTAACAAGACATGCAAGGACCTCCTCCCTGGTTATTTCTATCTGGCTTAATTCTTTGGTTTCCCTCCCTACGAAGATAGGCTCTGTTTTGGGCATGTGGTCTCTGTCTTCTTCAGTGAATACTGAAGCAAAGAATTCATTGAGTCTCTCTGCAATCTCTGTTTCCTCTTTAATAACCCCTTGCCTTCCATTGTCATCTAATGGTCCAATGGCCTTCCTAGTTGGGTTCTTACTTCTAATGTACTTAAAGAAGTCTTTGTTATTTCTCTGCATTAGACTGTAAAATCCTTTCTCATTGATACTAGTGTTAATGCATGCAAGATTTCTATAAAAGAGGAATAACATCTTACAACATGGTAATCAAGAAAATAAAGGAAAGGGCTAAATACCCTTTATCAAGTGTAAAGAAGCTCTTACAGAGTGGCTTTCATTGTCAAAAGTTCTGCTTGGCACAATTTTTAAGAGGCTGTATCTTGTTGGCTCTCTTTATTTAGTGTAACAAACAAAAAGTGAAATAGGAAGCAGGAGGGAGCCCAATACCATTCTACACATAAAACAAAGAAGAGACAAGAATGGAGTAAATATTTGGGTCCTCTCTCAGTATTGACACCCCTGTTTGTTCAGATAACTTGCTTTGTGCATTGGTGCTATTTTTCCCAAGGAAGGAAACAGTTTGCTACAATCTTTTGTATGTAGATAGCACAAGTGCTTTAAGGATCAGCAGTGAGGAAGACCTGAGGCATCTCCCTGAACATGACAAACTCTGACCTTGGCACCTGTCTACAACATGGCTTTTGAAAGCTGATTTAAAACCTCTCATTGGTGCCACATAACTCTGAGGTAGATAAATCCAGGTCGGTGGTTTTCATCATTTCAAAAATGAATTTCCTATTATGAAGTGGAGACAGCCTCAAACAAACATACACTTACTTTTGACACTGATCTGCAACATGCCTTCCACCTGTGAATATAAAGGTAGAAATCTCAAAGACAGTGTGCTGTCAAATAATTCAATTAACAAAGCCAAGTCATCTATCACTAGGGGTCTGTAATTAAAATGTCCTGTTATCTGTCATATCATCCATTTGTCAATGGTAAGGCGAGTTTCAGCAGAAAATTGTCATCAGAATGAGATACTGCAAATTTGATTAATCAGGTCCTAATTTCCTGAGACAGACACAGAACTTTTTTGTACACACTATAGATTAGTCACAGGATGGAAATGTCACAGATTAAGTTCTACTTGCAAATTTCAAAACTTGTGTAAACTTTAGTTATTGTTGAAAGCTGGGATTATCAACTTTCTGTTAGGCTAAGCGTGCTATTTTGTTTTGTTTTGCTTTGTGTTTGGACAAAGTGCACTGGAATGTCTGCTTTTTCAAGAACAAATTAAATTTCTTTATACAGTACTTTTGTTTAGGACAGAAGAGGATTCTAAGATCATGTTCAGACTGTGCTGCAGGATTTCTTGGAAAAGCATCAGCAAACCTTTGGGGGGAATAAAGAAGCACCAGCCAATGCTCTTTTCAGTCTAAATGGGAATCAACATTTTGAATTATTAAAACCTCCTTTGATCATCTGTGAGCAGTCGAATAAGTGAATAATATGTTTGAGAGATTGTTGATGAACTGGAACATCAATTCATTTTAATTGAAAAACATTTATTTTCATTCTCTGTGTTTCTGTGTATTCCCCATGGGATCCATACATCTATAGCTGTGAAGGCAAACCTTGGCACTCCAGGTGTTCTTGGACTTCAATTCCCAGAAGCCCAAGTCAGCACTCCTAATTGGCCAGGGATTCTAAGAATTAAAGTTCAAGAACAGCTGGAGTGCCAAGATTTGTCATCACTCATTAATAGGAACCCCTCTGCAACCAGTCTTGCCTTGTAGTGCTAGTGCTACACTTCTTCTTGATCATCCTGCTTCCTCGTGAAGACCCATTTGTACCCAATGGTTTTATTCCATGGAAATAGTTTTGTCAGGGTCCACATCTCATTCTCATGTAGTGCTTCTATTTCTTCTCCTGCAGCATATCTCCATCTGGTGGCTTCAACTGCTGTCATTTGTTCAGTTTCCTCTAAAGTCACTGTCTTATTCATTGGTGACAACTTTGTGAGGTAGATGAGGTGAGGTGATTATATAGCTTTGTTGGGTAATGATGGATGTCTGATGGTTGGCTGTAGAACATGCTGTGGCACTGGTGCTTATTCCATTTCAGTGATCCAAACATCTCATTCTATGTCCTTTTCTCTTGGTTTACAGCTCTCATCCTGTGTATCATCATCACCACCCCCTCTGTTTGACTCAAGTTGTGAAGGCATTAGCTGTACCTAGCAGAGCTTCGGCATAGAAGCATTTAACACAGTCCTTTTTCTGTTAGTTTTTCTTTGTTCATCAAAGTAAACCACACGCCGTGCTAAATTCACCTGTTTTTAAATCCATTAATTTATAACCTTTGCTGCCATAGGCACATTTAAATGAAACAGTCTATTCTGTTCTAGAATTAAATTTGTGTATTTTCTGATTTTATATCTATACCTATAAAAAGATGTGTGGGCCATTGGGGTCCGGCATGCACACCCACACCCATCCCTACTATCCTGAACCAAGCCACCTACACTTACCTGAACACCATTGGATCATTGCCGCAAAGGTCCACCAGCCGCAAGTGGGGCAACCACCCCACAAATGTGGCCAGAAAAAAACTACAAGGCCCAGCATCCTCCATGCCGTGCCACCCCTCAGACAATGAGGCTGAAGGGCGCGAGCACAGAGGAGGCGGGGCAGCCGGCATGCACGATTAAAAAAACAAACCACCAACACGCCAACAACTAGCTTTTTCTGCCCACCACCCCACCAGCTGGTGCTGACCTTGCCGTAGCTTGGGGGGAGAGGAGCCCCTCCTCTCCCCCCTGTGGCTTTGGTGACGTAGTGGGGAGAAATGATCATCTCCCCACAGCCCTGGAGGCCGACACAGCCTCACCGTATCTTCAGGTGGGAGGAGACCCTCCTCTCCCCCCCTCGGCTTCGGCAAGGTAGCAGGGAGAGAAAATTGTCTCCCCACAGCCCTGGAGGTGGCTTCGCCATAGCTTCGGTGGGGGGGGAGGAGGAGACCCTTCTGTACCCCCCCCCACAGCTTCAGCGAGGTAGCAAGGATAGAAAATTGTCTCCCCGCAGCCCCGGAGGCGTCCTCACCATAGCTTCGGAGGGGAAGAGGAAAAGACCCTTCCCCCCCCCCATGCCTTTGGTGAGGTAGCAGGGAGAGGGAAGGCCTGTGAGCATCCCTGCTCAGAAGGCCACACCAAGCCCCCAAAAGGTAAGTGGGGCCGGGGAGAAGGACTGGGGGGGTGGAATGGGCCCAGGAACCACACCAACCACCTGCCCTTCCCCCTTGCCCTCCCAATCCCTGTCCCCAACCCCACTGAAATTTTGCTGGCTGGGCCTTTCCCCGGCATGGCCTCCTCCTCACCGAGGCTTGGGGCAGAGGGAGAGCCATTCCTCCCCCTGCACAGCTTTGGCAAGTGTGTGTGTGTGGTCGGCAAGGCTTCGGGGGGGAGCACCTCCTCTTCCCGCAGAGCTATGGTGTTTGTATGTATGTGTGATTGTGATGTGTGTTTGGTTTTCTTGTGTGTCTATTGAGTGTGTGTGTGGTTGTGATTTGTGTGTGTTTGAGTTGTGTGTGTGGTTGTGTAGTGTGTGGTTGTGCATGTGTGTGTGTATTGTGTGTGAGGTTATGTTGTGTGTGTGTTTGTGTTGAGTACACACACACACACACATACACCTCTGCTGGGAGTTTGTCTTGTGTAGCCCAGCAGAGGTGTGTGCGCACGTGTGTGTGTGTGTGTGTGTGTGTGTGTGTGTGTGTGTGTGTGTGTGTGTGTAGTTGTGTTGAGTACACACACACACACACCTCTGCTGGGCTACATAAGACAAACCTGCCCAACAGGGCCGGGCAAAAAAAAAGCTAGTACAGTATAAGCATATCCCAAGCTTCCAGAGACTCGAAAGTTTTCCAAACTTAGCACTTAACCATGCCATAGTTTAAATAATTTTCTTATTGCTCCTTTGTTTGGTAATGTGCTTGCCTTAAATCACATTATACCAGTGGTTCCCAACATGGGGCCCAGGCCCCACAGGGGGACTTCAGTTCACAGATGTCTAAGTCAGTATTGATTTAGGCTTCTGGGAATTGGCGTGCAAAAACCAAAGGTTGGAAAACACTACATTAGAATGTAAAATCCCTTCTCAACATTACCAATGTTAGCGCGTGCAAGATTGCTATTATCCAAACAGTTTTTAGTCATCATGAAACCTGTCTTAATGGCATTCCTAGCCTTGTCTTATGACTAATTTGCTGGATTTAAACATTTGACAATATTTAACAGTCCTATTGGACAATATTTGCCTTTTGAGCCGTTGTGGTTTTAAATCCTAGACGAGAGTGGCCAAACTACAGCCCGTAGGCTGGACCTGACTCCCAGCGCCAAATAATCTGGCCTGTGCTGCCCATGCTGCTTCTGGAAGCAGATGTAAAACACACCTACAAATACATAAATTGTGTGCATATGCAGAAGTAAAACATGCATGCAGAGATGGTACAGTAAATGCACCTGTGGCTGTCGTAAATGCCATTTATGACAGCTATAGATGCATTTTACGGTGGAAGGAACAGTGATGCACTGAAGCAGGTTTTGTCCAGGCTGGCCATGCCCACCTCCATACCTCCATTGTGTTGGCCATGCCCACAGATTTGGCCCCACCCACAGATTTGGTCCTGTCCACAAATTTGGCCCCACCCACAGAGGTGATAGTAAAAAGGTTTAGAGTGCATCACTCGGAAGGAACCATGTGACCGGCCCACTCAATTACATGTCTGGCCCACAGCATGCAAAGTTTGGGAATCCCTGTTTTAGACTGTTGCTTGGCTCTGGCCCTGGATCCCCCTTCACCTAATTTACTTCAGTTTCAAATAGCATTATATTTTTTGGCTTTTGCTTTGCTTTCTGACTCTTCTCCTGGATTCTCCTTGTCTAATCATGTAAACCTGTAGCTTACATTGACTTCCAGCTGTTACTATACTGCCATTTAGATGGACCTGCCTGCAAACAGGACAAAGTCTGAATTTTATTCTTTAATATTTCCATAAAATAGGGAAATATTAAAGAATAAAATTCAGACTTTGTCCTGTTTGCAGGCAAGTCCATCTAAATGGCAGTATAGTAACAGCTGTTGGTCATATCTAACAATGGTAAACAGCATGAAATGCAACCCCATTTAGATGTCTGTTAAAGCTACAGGAGCTCTGCCTTACTTTGCATCTGCTCAGCCTATGGTACTCTGTGTGGATATGTGGCAACACAAATGATAATTAGCCATCTGGTATCAATTGATTTGTCAATGATAACTAGCTTGTTAACAGTTTGTAGCCATTTTATCCCCCTTCTCTGTCAGGTTATAATTGACATCACATTGATTCTAACATGAATCAATTACTTGTCAAGTTATGAACCTGCCACAGTCTATAGTCTTAGATGCTAGAATTTGTAGAAGAAGGTAGAATAGGTAGGCTCTTTATTTCAGCAAATCTCTCTCTCTATGTGATCAATGAGGTCTGTAGCAGAATATGAGACTTCAAAACCAGCTTTATCCTCAAGGGGTACACAGAAAGAACCTCCTCAAAGATTGTGGTATTTTTGAACAATTGGACATACCCTGCAAACATACCCTTGTGTTGCCAACTAATCTTTCTCACACATTATGTCAGGCAAAAGGAACTGCAGAATGATCTCACCAAAAGGTGCCTTCATTTTGGCAGTTTCATGTCTAGCCTAGACACGGAAGAAGAATTCTCAAGACCTATCTGATAAGCTTAAGGGTTAGTTTAAGGAATAAACCTTCCCTGGTCCAACCTAAATGTAAACCTAGAATACTTAACAGAATGGCAACTTTCATGCCCTTTGAATAGTGTCCAGGTAGGTTGAAATGGTTTGAAGCATGGCAATGCACAGAAACCTGTTTCAAACCATATCAATCTACCTGGATACTGTGCACAGAGCTTGGAAGTTGATATTCTGGAACAGAAAAAATTACAAGACAAGGATCCAAAAAGAGATAGTAGAGAGAGATAAAGTACTTAAATATGCTGGACACCCATCTTAAAGGTTTGAATATTAGTCAAGAGTTTCTGGGGCATTATTAAATTTGATATACCACAACTAACAGGTTGCTATATCCTGCTATATATGTTGTATCTTATATGTTGTTATATTATGCCACCTTTACAGAAACTATGTCAGTAGAATTCTCATCCACAGTCTCAGAACAAAGGAAGAACTTGGTGCTTCTCCTGGGCCACTCACCCAGTAGATGCTAGGCCTGAAAGCTAAACTCATTAGCAAATGTGCCATGCCACAAAGTTTGCCTTGCGTCTATATACTAACCATTTGCAATTCAAAAGGACAATTCTTCACAACTAATCTGAAGAGCAGGTATTACGAGTTGTAAAAAAAATTACATTGATTTGTATACTTATCTGTTATGCTAATCATTCTGAACCTTTGTACCTGATGTGGATAAATTGATGCCATGAAGTCTTACTCTTATGTCTGGTGAAGTGGACTTGATCCACAAAAGCTAACATTAAAATACAGCAGTTAGTCTTTCAAGTGTCACAACTTTTTTGTCTTTTTGTTTTGTTTACTTTATGATATCATCTATCACCCTCTTCCCAGGTTTTGCTGTTTTCTCTGGATTTAGTTGCAGTTCTTTCAATACCTGGGAGATATTTTTCAGAACTGGTTGGTGTTGCAAATTATCCCTGTTGTAGTACAAAATCTCTGATGGTAGTTTGGTTTTGGGGAGGCAATTTAGAGTCAGTGTTTTTATTTTTAAAAGCTGGCTTCTCTTTTGTTGATATCGACTGACATAAATGCCTGCATTATTATTTTATTTTTTACTATCCTTGGAGTAGCAGTAGGGCAATGAGTGTAGGGACTGTCCTAATTTCCCTTGCTCGAAAGCCAGTCATATCTGACTCTAGGGTTCAGTGCTCATTTCTGTTTCAAAGCCAAAAAGCCAGCACTGTCTGCTTCTGCAGATGTTTCCATGGTCATGTGGCAGGCATAACTAGACACCGGAGCACATGGAATGCTGTTTACCTTCCCACTGAAATGGTCCCTATTTATCTACTTGACATTTCTTGCTTTTGAACTGCTAGGTTGGCAGGAGCTGGGACAAAGATGGGAGCTCATTCCATTCTGCAGTACTCAGGAATCAAACTGGTGACCTCCCACCTTCCAGTCAGTGTTTTAGCCACTTGAGCCACTGCAGTCCTACACTACTAGACACTACTAAACACTACTAGGCACTAGAAAATATATAGGACTTTCCCTTTACTTTACTTTGTGTTAAATCTTGACTTTAATCCTGGGAGGGGAGGATACTATCAGCCATGAACCTGTGTTATTGGAGGTTAGGTAAAAGTCACCCTTGCACAAAAAAACAGTTGTTTCTGTGTTGTGTCTGAACCCCAGAAGAATTACTCGGACAGAGCTGGCTCAACAACATCATTGGTTTATTGCAAGTAGCAAGAGAACAAGGAACAGGTGCAAGGGCAACAGGTTTTAAACAGAGATAGTTGTTACATTTACCCCAGACTCCTGGGGAATTGGGGAAACATTAGCCAATCAGCTACTGCCAAATTGGCACCTCTTTTGCAAGGCACACTAATGCATAAGTTCCCTAAAAACACAACATTCCTCCCCCCTAATGGGGGAATTAACTTCCATACCTTTTGGGAGGCCGACAAGGGAACTCTGAGAGACAGGCATAGGGCTCACGGCTCCCAAAACCCCCCTGACTTGCCCTGCACTCAAGGTGACCCCTTGTGTTTCTAGTGATGGTCTGGCTACTGAATCCAGAGGATGGGAACCCAGTGCAGCCGGGTTCTCCAAGACAGCCCGCTCTGAGGGACCGCCCAGGGATACGTATTCTGGCAATAACCCCAACAGTATGGGTTGGCTAAAAAGATCAGGATCTATTTCAAAATCTGATGGCTCTGAGTTTTCCCCAGAGTGCCTCAAGTCGAAATACTCATCTAGCTCCATCTCTGGAGAAGCGTTCTGCCCAATAACACGGGGGTGCATTTGGTCCGCGTCCCTTCTCCAAACCAACCCATTATCCATAATCACTTTATAGGAGACTGGGCCAGTCTGCTCCAGAACCCCCAACCATTGAGACCCCAAGGCATAATTTCTACAATATACTGATTACCCTTTAGAATTACACAGATCAAGTTTTGCCCCATGTCCACTATTCAATGTGGTTCTAAATTATCAAACACTGAAGACAACTTCCTTTTCATTAACAAATCTGCAGGAGAGAACCCTGAGGCTAGAGGGGTGATTCTGTGAGTAAACAGGAACTGGCACAATTGTAAGTCTAAGTCCCAGGACCCCATTCTCTTAAGGGCCTCCTTAACTATTTGAACCTGTCTTTCTATTTGCCATTTGTAGCTGGATGAAAAGAGGTGGCCGTTATGTGGCGAACCCCATTTCGTTTGAGGAAATCCTGAAAGTCCGCTGACATGAAGGTTAAAGCATTGTCGGACACAACTATGTCGGGTAACCCAAGAGTGCAAAATAACCTCTGCAGCTTCTGAATTGTAACGGCTGTTGACGTGTTAGAGACAGGGACCACTTCTAACCATTTAGAAAAGGAATTTACAACCAAAAGGAATAATGCACCACGGAAAGGCCCGGCAAAGTCAATGTGGACCCTTGATTAGGGGCCCTTTGCTGTGCCCCACTCCCTAGAGGGCTGGTGAATTTCCTCGGGTTGGGACGACTGACAGTCCCTACAATGCCCCACCCAATCTTCTATGTCCGCATCAAGCTGGGGCCATCAGAAATAACTTCTCACCAGCACCTTGGAGCGAACAATGACAGGATGACTGACTGTAAAGTATGAAGGATTTTCCCTCAGAGTATTGAGGAAATGACCACCCTGTCACCCCAGAGCAGGCACCCCATTCCAAAGACACCTCCTGCCATTTTGCATAGAACCCCCATAACTCCTCTGACACCGGGGGTGACAGCCAACCCTTTTGAACCCAAGACATAACCTTAGAGAGGATGGCATCCTTCTTGGAGTCCTCAATGGACAAGGGAGGGGACCATCAGAACTTGATGGTCTCAGAGACCTTTTTCACAGACTCTACAGGGGATCTAGAGAACACATCCGTGTTAGTAATGGAGGCTCCCGGATGGTGTTGTAGCATGAACTGATAAGCCTGTAAAAACATCGTCCACCACAGCATTCTTGGTGACAAGATTTGTTGTGTCGGCTTATCTGAGGCGAACACACCCAAGAGTGGTTTGTGATCCATAACGATTGTGAACGGACACCCATAAACAATTTCTTAGTCCCTGCGATAATAGCCAGAGCTTCCCTCTCGAAATGAGCATACCTCTTTTCCGTGTCTGACAGGGATCTGGAAAAGAATGCGATCGGAGCCTCCCGACCTTCCCCCAGGTCATGGCAGAGAACAGCCCCAACGCCCACAGGGGAGATGTCACAAACCTGGATAATTGGTTTGCCAGGGTCAAAATGGGTGAGAATAGCATTTGAAGTAAGGAGTTTCTTAACCTCCTTGAATGCCTGCTCCTGCAGGGACACCAGCACCACACAGCTTGCTTCCACAAAAGGCTGTGGAAGGGGGGCCGCCACCGTAGCCTTTTGAGGAAGGAACGAATGGTAGAAATGGAGCAACCCCAAAAAGGATTGCATCTCCATCTTGGAAGTTGGATGTGGAGCGTTCAAAACTGCAGACACCTTGGACTCGGCTGGCCCAAACCCTCAGCAGAAATTTTGAACCCCAAAAACATCCGCCTCTGCATTTTTCTTTCTTTGGGCAGAGTCCTGCGTTATGGAAACGTGACAAAACATCCTCTAATTTGAGAGCGAGGTCCTCCCTATCAGTTCCTGATATAAGAACATCATCAAAGTAAGGCAAAAACCCCAGAAGATCTTTGAGCAGTCTTTCCACCAAACCCTGGGAAATTCCTGGGGCAGCATTCACCCCAAATTGGAGGTGATTGACTTTAAAGGCCCCCATGTGAGTGGTAATTGTTTGGCACAAGGCTGAGGTGAGAGTTACAGGCAATTGTTGATAAGCTTGTGCTAAATTGAGTTTGGCAAAACACTTTCTCCCATGAAAGCAAAAAGGTGGCTGACCACCAGTACGGGATAAAAATTTGGGCAAATTGCCTTATTTATAGTACATTTGTAATCCGCACAGATTCGGATGTCCCCATTTGATTAGAAGGCAGTAATAATATGGGTCTCCTATTCAGCAGAGTCCTCTGGCTCTAGGATACCCTGTGCCACCAACTTATACAGCTCCACCTCGATACGGTCCTTAAGGGCGAAGGGCACCCTGTGGGGCTTCATCCGTATCGGAAAAACCTTCGGCTCCAACTCAAAATGAACTGGGGGCCTTTGTATGTACCCAAACCTGAACAAAACACATCTGGAAATTTCTTACAGACGGACTGGATGGGATCAGACTCCACTGAATTAATGCCCAAAATAGCAACCCCCAGGGGCCCAAACCACTGTGTCCCCAGGAGGTTACTCCTCCCCGCCTTAACTACAACCAAGGGAAGGAGAGCAGACATGTTGTGGTAGCATACACGAAAGTCCCCAATACCCATCACAGCAATGTGTCCACCCTGTACATCACTCAGTCTGACCTTTAGGCAGTGGTGGGCATCAGCAGGTTCGCACCAGTTCACCAGAACTGGTAGCAGAAATTCTGGCTGGCCGCACCCATACAAGTTTTGAAATAAAGTAGTCCTAATTTGGGTGCAATGCAGGGCTTTCACCCTGGCCACGCCCACCATACCATGCCCACAGTGTGGTAGTCATTATTATTTTTGAGCCCACCACTGCTTTTTGGGCCTGCAATTTCAGACAGGCAGACAGGGGGATGCAGAAAAACTCTTTCTGGGTGATAATGGAAAAGGAAGTCCCTGAGTCAATTTCCATGTTGACTGGGCACCCCTGGATGGAAACATCGATGAAAAAGTTGCCAGAGACCACCTTGACACTGGAACCAGAGCGGCAGTCCTCAAAAACCTTGGAAATTGGGTGATCCTTCTCCTGACGCGTGCTGACCTTGTACAATAAATGAATAAATGAAATGTATGAATAAATTGGCAAGACTTGGCACGACGGAACTCCCCAGTGCCACTCTGCTTATTTGTAAGTAAAAGGTGTGACCAAACCTAAAAAAAATTATTGTCCAGAACTAAATTATTCATGATCTGTTTTGAGGAAGAATTTATTTTAAACCCAGACAGGAATCCATACCATTCTCATATTATTTTGTACAAACGATTCATTGATGACCTTTATTTTGTTTTGGATGATTTGACTTTGGCACCCTTATTCATTTCATGGATCAATGAATTAAATGCCCATTTGAAATTTACCCTCAACATTAATAACACAGCTATTCCATTTTTGGATGTGGCAACTTATTTATCTTCTGAGCATAAGGTTTTGGTTAAACTTTACAGGAAGTCCACTGATAGAAACACCTATTTGAACTTTATGTCATTCTATCCGCATCATCTGAAACACAACTTACCATACGGGTTGTTCCTGAGAGCAAAATGGAATTCTTATACCAATGATGAATTTTTAGCAGAAGCCAACACCATTAGTTCCTTTCTTCAAAATAAAGGCTATCCTGAGCAGGTCATTTCGCATAATTTGAATAAGGTGACAGCTTTGCCAAGAGATCAGTTATTTCTAGATAAAGAGAGGAGGACAGGAGGCAAACTTTTTTGCTCCTTTCAATTTTCCCCATTAGCGACTAGAATTAAGACCATCATTACGAAACATTGGCACATAGTACGTCATTTGCCGGACTGCTCGTATGGCCCCATGATAGGTCTCAGAAAATCTAAATCAATAAGACAAATCATGACTAGCTCCGACCACGAATCTCGCCATGCTCCCAAAAGTCCCACTATTTGGGGACATTTCCGATGTGGTGACTGTATCCAATGCCCCCTTTCATGGCAGACTAAAATGGTTTCAATTTTGAGTAGCAGTTTTTCTTTAAGAATTAATCACTTTTCAAATTGTAAAAGTTCTAACTGTGTATACCTGTTAGTCTGTAAATGTGATTTAGGTTATGTGGGAGTGACCACTCGGAACATCAAGACTAGGGTGGGGGAGCACCAGTCTAAGATATGAACTGGCAATATATTGGCCCTCCTGGTGAGCCATTTTATTGAGGCAAAACACACTGATCGGGATTTTAAATTTGTTATACTAGAATGTCACAAACAGGATCCTTTCTTTAGACAGAATATTGATCAAACATTAAGACAAAGGGAGTGCTACTACATATTTCGTTTCAACACCTTGTTTCCACATGGCCTTAATATGGAGATGGATTACACCTGTTTCCTGTAGACCTGGTCCTGTGACACAGCTGTTCTGGTTTGCATGCTTAAAAGGTAACTAGGAATGGTACTTTCTTGACGTCCGTCGACACTAAATGAGTATACACTAAGAGGTCCAGGATGTGGTGAACATTAAGAACTTTAATAAATAAGAAATAAGAACCAAGAATACTGGAACCTTTGTGGACAACAGGTAACTTTTGAACATTATATGGATCCAAGAACCAATGTAAATAATGCATATACTGTATATAGTTCTATATAGTTTAGAGTCGTGACTGATTGTTAGTTTCCTTTTTGTATAGATCCTGATGAAAAAATATTGAAAATTCCATTATCGAAAGGAATTTGGATCTTCCACAGTATATTATTAATCTTTTGAGTTGGAATAAATCATTTTTACTTTTTTGCCTATGCAAACAGTTTGCTTCTTTCTGCTGTTCTAGTCATGCATGTCACATGACCACAGAAACATCTGCAAATGCAGGTAGTGCTGGCTCCTTGGCTGTAAACGGAGATGAACACCAACCCCTCGAGTCAGACACAACTGGCTTTTGAGCAAGGGAGACCTTTACCTATGCTTAATAAGGAAGTAATAGTATTCTAAAATAGGGTGCTTTTTAAAAGTATAGTAACTTTAGTAACAAAATTTATTTGTCCTACAGCTGTTTTAAAATGATCATGAAGATAAAAAAGAGTGGAAAAGGCAGAGAAGGAGAAGGTAAAGGAATCCTTCCAATCAGGATTCAGGCCTGGACATGGTACAGAGACGGCATTGGTTGCACTGGTGGATGATCTCAGGCAAGAGCGGGATGGTGGTCATCCAACCATCCTTGCTCTCCTTGACCTCTCAGCGGCCTTCAATACCGTCGACCATGGTATCCTTCTGGAATGGCTCAAAGGATTGGGGATCCAGGGCACAGTATTGTCCTGGTTTTCCTCATTTCTGGAGGGCCATACCCAGTCGGTGTGGTTGGAGAGGGAGAAATTCAGTACTAGGCCCCTTAAATATGGGGTGCCTCAGGGCTCGGTGCTCTCTCCTCTCCTATTTAACATCTACATGAAGTCACTGGCTGATATCATCAGTTCCCATGGGGCGCGGTACCACTAGTATGCGGATGACACCCAGGTGTAGGTCTCGGTCCATGGGAACCCCAGTGATGCGGTCAAAGTCCTGTCCGAATGCCTGGAGGCCATTGGGGTATGGATGGGGGGGCAACTGGCTTCAGCTGAACCCTAGCAAGACTGAGTAGCTATGGGTTGGGGGTCCAGGGTTATCCAGAGAGTTACCATCTCTGGTCTTGGATGGGGCAGTTCTGCCCCTGACAGACCCAGTGCGCAACTTGGGGGTCCTCTTGGATTCACAGCTGCTGATGGAAGAACAGGTGGTGGCTGTGGCCAGGAGGGCTTTTCCTCAACTTAGAGTAATTCACCAGTTGTGCCCGCTCCTGGACCAGGACTCCTTGCTCATGGTCACTCATGCTCTGGTCACCTCCAGATTAGATTACTGCAATGCACTCTACATGGGGCTACCCTTGATAACCATTCGGAGGCTACAGCTGGTGCAGAATGTGGCTGCTCAGGTGGTGATGGGGTGTGGGCGCTATGCCTGTGCCTCCCCACTACTTTGGGAGCTGCACTGGTTGCCAGTTTGCCTCAGGGTGTAATTCAAGGTGCTGGTTTTGACCTTTAAAGCCCTATATGGCAGTGGGCCAGGTTACCTGAGAGACCGCATCATCCCAAGAGTGTCTGCCCATCCAACCAGAGTGGACCGGAGGGGATCCCTAGTTGTGCCTTCAGCTAGAGGGGCTTGCCTCTCTGGCACACAGAGGAGGGCCTTCTCTGTGTCTGCTCCAGCCCTATGGAACCTCCTGCCAACAGAATTGAGGCTACAGACAGAATTGCTGCCTTTCAGGAAAGGTTTGAAGACCTGGCTGGCGGGACAGGTGTGGGGCCCTAATGGGATTACGGCCCCAGCCTGCTGGCTCATCCCCAACTAGCCCAGTTGTGTCCTCCTTCTGTGTCTTTGCATTTCCCCCCTCCTTCTTAGCTTTTAGTTTGGTTTCAAATGGGGTGGGAGTAATGAGGGTGGATGAGTGGGAGGATGAGTGGGAGGATGAGGGTGTTTTAACATGTTTTTATATGTTTTTAACTGTTGAATACCGCTCTGAGTCAGGTTTTTACCTGAGTGGGCAGCATAAAAATTTAAATAAATAAATAAATAAGAGATTAACACTGCAAGATAGAAAATCTGTTCCTTCCTAGTCCTTCTCATGCCACAGTAACAAATGAGTAGCATTGCAGACTCAAAATGATAAGGTTAAACCCAAGCATTGCAGACTCAAAATGATAAGGTTAAAACATCAACTGTAATCTTCAAGTCAGCAGAAAAGGTTATCTACAAAGTAATTTCTGACAGAAGTTGCATGCCAAATCTTTCAATCTGAAAAGGAAATTAAAGTACAATGTACTGCATTATAGTTCCAATAAAACTGTCCTCACATCATCTGAGTTTTTCTACATCACACTGTGGTCCTGTCATTCAGCACTGAAAAATCAATGGCATGTTAACTGCACAAGCATTCCTCTGAACATTAGCAGAAACTGCTGCTAAGGAAAGCCATGTAAGGAAAGCAGGCTTGGAATTGGAAACTGGCAGCTCCGACAGAAATCCAGGTTCAAGCTAATAATCTTTTTTCCACCCAAGCAAAATCTCTTCCACGTTGTCTCAGTCTCTGAAGCTCACATAATGGAATTATGTGAATTATTTGAATTTTATTCTGCAGAGATACAAATGCACATTAATTAATATATTTCTCAATGGTGTTTGAAATAAGAAACAGTAGAGCAGACATCTTCTGTGCACTACTTCAGGGCAAAGTGGATTAACAGTCATGGAGAACATTCTGAATGCAATAGGTGACCCCAATTAGACTAGTCTGACTGAATTAGAGAGTTTCATAGTTGTTCAGATCCCACCCCCAACAATTGATTCAATGGGTCTTCTGTATTTAGTACTAGCAATTGAGTTTAGGTTAGTCTTCTCAAAGGGATAAAGAAGGCAATGCACATTCAGCCAGCTCTGTGCAGGTTTCCGTATGCTGCCTTTCAAAGTGCTAGTATCATGGAACCTCACAGCTTTGAGTTCAGAAATCTGAGTCTTTTGATTCAGAATGCATCCTCAGAAACAAGAAAATACTTATATCTCCCTAAATCTTCTTTGGTGCCAATGTTATTCTATGTGAGAAGAAGAATTACCCTCCTTCTTCCCAAGTGCCTAGTCATTCTCTAAACTCCCTCAAAGACAACACCCAGCCTGGTAGATTACAAAGCAGCACGTTCATGCTGAAGGGGATGTAGTTTCCCTTCATCTATGTTCATGTTGGCCCACGTGGAGGAGACCTCAGAGGGCAAGGCAGCTGGTTGACCCCTGCAGTTGAGGATCTGCAATTTGAGATCTCTTTTTCCCAATGGATTGGGAATAGGATGACTCAGAAGGGGCTGGGGTTTTTGTGTTTCAAGAGATATGGGGTGAAGTGGATGCAGTAAATATGATGGGAGAGGAGATGAAAATTAACAGCTGTGGAGAAAGCAGAGGAACAATTGGGATTGGAGGAGGAAAAAGAGTGGGAGAAACAGGAGGAGGAAAAAAGGGTTTAATTTTAATTTAATTTAATAGTCATATTTATATATGCTGCTCACTCAGGTAGAACCCAACTCAGGGTGGCATTACAACAAGTTCTAAAAACACATAAAAACACTTTAAAAGACCCATATCCTACCCACTTTAAAAGACTCATATCCCAACACCCATCCCACCCACTATAAAAAAGAAGAGAGAGTTCTTAATTGTTTACATAAGCCAGCAGGCAGGGACCATGTTCCCATTAGGGCCCCACACCTGCCCTTCTAGCCAGGTCTTCAATCCTCTCCTGAAGGGCAACAAATCTCTTTGAAGTCTTAGATCTGTTGGCAGGAGGCTCCAGAGTGTTGGTGCGGACATGGAGAAGGCCCTCCTTCAGGTTGGAGGTGGGAAAAAAGGAAGAGAAAGATTAGGTAAAGTGCCCAGAACAAGAGGAGTTAGTGTTACATTTAGGATTGACCTTCATATTTAAGGAGGACACATTGACTGTGGAATTGGTTCACATGAAAGTACCCCATGAAGAAGCAAAAAGGCAAGTGTGGGGAAAAATACCTAGCAAACCCACAACTGGAGGGAGCACCAAAGCTCAGAATCTCAGGAAAGCAGACTACCAAGTGGGGTGCCTGAAGGACTTTCAGAGGTGCACATTGTTTATATTAAAGAGAGACTGAAAAGATAGTGACAATGAAGTAACTGTTGCCTATAAACTGTTCACACACACACAAGGTGTCATGTTGTATGTTTCTCATACAAAGTGACACCCCGGCACCGATCGCTCTGGGGTGTCCAGCGACTTTAACGGTTAGCCCGCCTAAGGGTCCTTGCCCCCGAAAAGGGGTTGTGAAGAGGTTGAGAGGGGGGCACCCCCACATGCCAGAGAGACCGGCGACTAAAAGCGGGACTGCACATGCGCAACAGTCAAGGACCACTGGGACTGTGCATGCGTGACAGTCCACGAATGCCCACAAGCGATAACTCAGTGAATTGGATTCCTGACAGTGGTACCAGAGGTTACGGATTTGATTTCCCATTTATGTTTCTCAGGCAAACTGCATGTCCCAGAGTTCTCTCAGAAGAAAGGAGTAGTAAACCATTTCCAAAATTTTGTTACGCTTAGAAAATGCTGACAAGGGTTGCCATTAGTCATAAAGGACCTGAGACACATAATCATTATGTTTTTTTCAAAGCACAATTCAAACAGGCTGTTAAAAATGGTACCACTGGCTCAGAAACAGGTATATTTTCTTGGTCTTGAAGAAACAGTCGTCCATTTCCAGAGCAATCCAATCTGAATCAGGAGAACTCACTTATTGCTAGACAGCATTGCAGCATTTACTCTTAGATTTATTCCCTGCTTCTTCTTCTTCCCCCATCTAATTTTTTAGCTTTTGCTTTGGGAAATTTTCTCTACATTTGAGGCAAAAGTAATCAATGAAGTGTTGGTTACATTCCTTGTTAGGGGACTGTTATTTTTTTTATTTACAGTAGATTTATGGCCCAATCAATAGACTCTGGGCGGTGTACACAGTCCAGCAAACACCTCACTGACTGCTCAGCAACAATTAAAAAACAATATAAAAACAGTTAAAAGCCATTCCAACATGATAATGCTGCCCCCCGGTGTGCCTTATTGATCTCTTAAAACAGGTATAAAAACAGCATGACATTAAAAATGATATAATCATTAAATTATTAAAAACCGATTACAAGAGGGGGAAACCTCAGATGAGCTAAAAAGGGGAGCTTGTTGACAATCCCGGCCCCAGACCCGCTTTGCTAACCACATTTTCAGTTCTCTCCTAAATGGTAGCAACTGGGCCTGGAGGTTCCATAGTGTGGTGTCTACGACCAAGAAGGCCCCTTTCCTCATGCTGGAGGGTGGTATATACCAATGGATGGTATATGAAGGGTGCCCTCTTGGTTTGCTCTCGTGGAATGGGTCAATGTCCTAGGGACAATGCAGTCCCTGAGGTATCCTGGTCCGCTATCATGAAGGGCTTTAAAGGTCCTTGTTAGGGGACTGTTGCTCTGCCAGGAATGCAAATAGCACTTTATTAATTAACAGTTTGGTACTGCTACTAATATGAATTCAGTTGTGCATGTATAAATGGGCCATAAGATTGTGGTAAGAGTTCACTAGCTTCGCTAATGCATCAGGACTCTATGTTTTATTCAAGGTGCACAGATGGGCCAATATAGCAGAAATCTCAGGCTCTGATCTGTATCCTAAACTGTTTAATATTCTTCTTGTGTGGAAACTGTTGTCTGTTCATTAATCATGTTTAGTTGCACCTGCAGGTTTTTCCCCCCAAATCCTTAATATGCCAATTTTATTACAGTGACTGCTCTCGGGAGGTTTATAACAGTGATTAAAGCTCTGTTAATTGTTGCACGAATTTCTGGATAGCTTCAAAGTCACTGTGATCAAAACCATGGATGGAAGCCAGGTAAAATGGCAAGGTTACAATCAACAGCAGAAAGTTTTTATTTATATTTATAAACATTTCCCCCCAATATAGTACACAGAGGGCCTGTCTTTACATTTCCCAGGACTGAGAAAATGATGCTTTTCTCATTCATTTCTTTCATTCTAAATGATCCCTAGTCGGTCTTGTACATGTAGATAAATCTGTGATGTGGGTGGATGTGTGGGAGGGAGACTGTTCCCAGAGCGTGTGACATATTTTAACACAATGTTGCTTTTTATTTTGTTCTTTTACAAGCAGCAGGTAATTTTGCAGCAGTCAAAATGACTCATTTGATGTAATTGTTGATCTTCTATAGAAGCAAACCAATCTCTGTTGACAAAGCTTGCCTCCTTAACAGTGAACAATTTTACAGGAATGGCTAGACTTTGTGAGTACCTTGCCTTGGATACCTTGGAGTCATTATTTTCACAAGGAGTCCACACATTGGTAGACATCTCCACGATGACACTCTGCACATGCAAACGGACCTGAGAAATCAAGTCCATCTACATGCGGTTTTTAGCCATTTGGATATCACATCACCCACTGGCTAGGTGTACATATGCCCTCCGTTTTCACCTTGCCCAACAGATCTGATGGAAGACACTTTAGTAAGTTTTAGTCCTGGCCTATTACCATTGACAGAGATGGGCAACACTGCCTAGACTGCTCAAGCCCCCACACCTCAACAATTCACTCACCATGCAGGTGGTGAGTACCAGTGAAGAAAAAACTGAGACAGGTGAAGTGGTGGGAAATTGGGTTTTTTACAATGTTTGCATTATTAGTTATTTATTTTAAAAATGAGATTTCCCATTGTTGCCTTTCTTGCTATATGTTCAGTTTTGGAGGAAAAACATACCCACGTGAGTGACAATCATTGTAGCTAGAGAACATAAGAACAGCCTTGCTTTAACAGGCCACAGCCCATTCAGTCCAGCATTCTGTCTCACACAGTGGCTCACCGTTTGCTTCAGGGTATGATCTGTTGTACATTGTATCTCTGGGGATCTTATCTATTGTTACTATGTTATTGATTATATGGATTTGACTGTATTATTTTGTATTTATTTATCTTTCATTTTGCTGATTATTGTATTGTTATTGCTATTTGTTCTGATATTGTAATGCTGTATTTTGTTTTAGTGTTTATTTTACTGTTGTGAACCGCCTTGAGTTGCCCATTGGGGAAGAAAGGCGGTATAGAAATAAACATAATAATAATAATAATAATAATAATAATAATAATAATAATAATAATAATAATAATAATAATAATAATAATAATAATAATAATAATAATAATAATTATTATTATTATTATTATTATTATTATTATTATTATTATTATTATTATTATTATTATTATTATTATTATTATTATTATTATTATTATTATTATTATTATTCCCAAGCAGATGCCTTCACCTGGTTAGGATTCCCTGGAAATGGCATTGAGAGATATCCTGCCTATCTCTCCAACCCCGAGGTTGTCCTTAAGTATCCATAATTTATAGCCATTGATACCCTTGTCCTCCATGATCTTGTCTAATCCTTTCTTAAAGCTGTCAAGACTGACAGCTGTCACCACTTCTTCTGGCAGGGAGTTCCATAGACCAGTGATCCTCTGAGTGAAAAAGTACTTTCTCTTGTTTGTTTGAGAAATAGTACCCAAAAGTTTCATGGAGTGCCCCCTAGTTCTAGTGTTGTGTGATAGGGGAAACAGTTTTTCCTTATCTACTTTGTCCACACTGTGCATGATTTTATAAACTTCAATCAGGTCACCTCTTAGACACTGTCTAAGTGAAGAGGCCCAACCGTTGCAGCCTCAGATGGTAAGGAAGGTGTTCCAGTCCCCTAATCATTCTGGTTGCCCTCCTCTGCACTTTTTCCAGCTCCATAATATCCTTCTGGAGGTATGGCGACCAGAACTGTACACAGTATTCCAGATGGGGCCTCACCATAGATTTATAAAGAGGCAAAATGACACTTGCTGACTTATTTCTATACCCTTCCTAAGCATGCCTGTGCCTCACCCCTGCTACGGGATGCCTTAGGTACCAAATGTACCTAAGCTATGCCTTAGGTACCAAATGTCTTGGGATAACTTTGCTAGAAGTTATTCATACAGGTGCAAATAATCTGGTTTACTTTATCCCATGTATATGAAACAGATAGGCCATATACCATATATAAATGATAGATACCTCACAGTCGCTGGAATCCAGTAATAAATTGCAATTAAAGTTCACACATTGAATCAAGGCAACTTAGAAAGGAATTCATTCACCAAATTCTCTCTGATTCAGTGGGCCTACTCTGGTTGTAACTTACTTCTAGATTTCAATAAAATATTTCAGAAGCAGTTATTTTTATTTTTTTAACCAATTAATTATCTGATGCCCACATTATTCTACCTTTTTTACAAGTAATCCACATATGAAAACCTTTAAAGCCACACTTTCTCCAGAATGTATATAGCATAACTTTATTACATTTATGTAGCTTTGTAGGGCATAGATGCCACTTGTGAATTACCTTCAGCACCACTTCCTTAGATTTAGCAGATATTTATTTTAAAGCTTAGTCCATATTTTGTCTGTATTTTTTCTATTACATTAATATTCCATTTTTTCCAATACTTTTCTGCTTCCAATGTTATTACTATATTATTTAGCAATAATACTTTTATAAATAACTGAATTTAATCCCCTTTCCAATATTTATTTTTATACAGTATTTTACTAATTCTGTGAGTTCTGTTATAAAACCCATGCCATTATATATTTGAGCTGCAAAATCTCTTATGTGAATTAATTGAAGCCAGTTTGTTGTTACTTGAATCATTTTTACATCTAGCTTTCTAACTGAATTGATTTCTCATGTACAAATAGATCCTATGAATTCCTATTTCTTTCCACTTTTTATACTGTGCATATTTGTCCTGAAATTTAAATTTGGGATGTGCCTCAATGGGACATTGGTGGGAAGATGATGTAGGAGGAGCACAGATTCTCATACAGAATCAATGGATTCTGTATTTGAATTCTATTTATCAATAATTTTGGTGTGTATAAATGTAGATTAAATATATTAGTTATTCCAGCCCTCTCCACCTTTGCCCACTCAGAGATCTCATCAAGTTGTACAAATTGGTTTGAGCCATTTGAAAAACTTTGCAATATTTTATTAAACATGGAATGGCAAGCCCTCCTTTTATGCTAGTCCATATTTTACACTCTTCATAAATTTTAATAAAAAAAACCTTTTCTGCAGTAAACATATCCCACTTTTCTTGCCACAATTTTATTTTATTCATTTTAGGTTGCAAAGGTATATTTTGCAATGTGAATGTATGCTAACACTATTCTTTCCAATATTGATAAATTTAATTTAGTCCATTAGTTCCTGCATGTTAGTTGATATACATTTTTGTTATCCAAATTCCCAAGTATTTAAAATTAGAGTAGCATAGGTCCCAGTTGAACACTGTCTTAATATTCTTTTGCTCTACTCTAGGTACTTTAGACAATAATTTAGACTTTTGATAATTTTTAATTCTTTATAGTGATTATACTCTTCCAATACTCATTATTTATTTATTTTATTTATTCAAATTGTATAGCTGCCCCAATCGACATGCGACTCTGGGTGGCGTGCATAAAATTCCCAAAGTTTAAACTATAGAAACCCTTGAAATTCCTAAAAACACTGAAAAACTACCTCCCACCTGCACCAATTAAAAATCTAGTTTAAAACTTTCAAAAGCATGAGTGATCCTGCTCTAAATGAGCCAGGGGTGTGTGGTTGCTCCCTCTTTACCTTCCACACCTGTCCTGCCAGTCAGGTTTTCAGCTCTTTCCTAAAGGGGAGCAGCTCTGTCTGGAGACACAGTTCAACTGGCAGGAGACACAGTTCAACTAGCAGGAGGTTCCATAGTGGATACCGAAAAGGCTCTTCTTCTAATGCTAGAGAGGCAAGCCTCTCTAGAAGTTGGTACTTTTAAAGAGCCCCTCTGGTCTGCTGTGGCGGGATGGGCAGATGTCCTTGGGGTGATGTGGTCTCTTAAGTATCCTGGCCCACTAACCATGAAGGGCTTTAAAGGTCATTACCAGCACCTTGAATTGCACCCAGAAGCACACTGGCAACCAATGCAGCTCCTGTAGCAGAGGTGTGGCACGGGCATAACACCTGCACCCCATCACTACATGGGCAGCTGCATTCTGAACCAGCTGCAACCTCCGAATGGTCATTAAGGGCAGCCCCATGTAGAGCACATTACAGTAATCCAGTCTGGAGGTGACCAGAGCATGTGTGACCATAACAAAGAATTCCTGGTCCAGAAGCAGGCGTAATTGGCAAATGACACAAAGTTGTGCAAAATCCCGCCTAGCCATGACTGCCACCTGCTCAATGAGCAGGAGTCGTGAGTTCAGATAACGCAGGGGGCTGACCCACAGCCACTCAGTCTTGCCAGGATTCAGTTGTAGCCCAATGTCCCCCATCCAGACCCTTACAGCCTCCAGACACAACTGCATCACTTGGGTCACCACAGGCCGAGATGTATAGCTGAGTATCATCTACATATTTGATGATACCTCACCCCGTGGGAACGGATGATCTTACCCAGAGTCTTCATGTAGATATTAAATAGGAGAGACAAGAGCACCGAGCCCTGAGGCACCCCATATTGGAGGGGCCTAGGGCTGGACCTCTCGTCCTCCAACCACTTGTTTGATTTATCTTTTCCTTTATGTTATTTTTATATTATGAATTATGAGAAGGCAATGTCATGTTTGTTGTTTTTTGAAAGAGTTGTACTAATTGTACAACTAATTGTACTAATGACTACTGGATTCAAAGAGAGCAATAATCTTCCATCTCAAATAAAACACCCAGTTTAATGTCTCAATATCCACAAATATGTTCTCCCTACCTTTTTTCCCTTTTGGTAATGAGTGTTCAGTGCTAATAGTTCCTAATTTGCTTTTGATGCTTTTTAACCTAATTAACACTTAAGGCGTTTTTACAAACTTAAAGAGATGTTCTAATGAAGAAGACTAATTACTGGGTTTTTTTTTTAGATCGGGACAAAAGATTCCTAATGACATGGAAAATCATTTTCATATTTTTGCCTGTCCCATTGAGCACTATGGTTTTCAGATCTCATCTCTACCATTTAAAAATCTTAACCCTTGATTATTATTTTTTGACATCTTTCTGTTCTCAAGTGCCAGGCTTTGATTCCTCTGACTGCTAATTAATCTCTGTAATTTTAACATTTTCTAAAACAATTGAGATCAGTAGAACAGTGATAGTGGTTAAAAAGAAAAACATTCATTCATCTGTACTGCAGATTAATATGTTCTGATTTTGTGGAAGCTGGTGATAAAGGAAATCCCAGTTTCTAATATTTTATTCAAGTGTTCTAAGATTTCATTCCATGTGATCAGCTTTTTCAACCCTTTCTCCTTGTTCTTTTGATTGAAAACATTAAAAGTTAATATGATTATGAAGAGCTATTTCACGAGCAATATAACACATACTATTTGTTATTATGTACCATCAAATTGCTTCCAAATGTGTGGTGACCCTATATATTACTGATCTCCAGATAGTCCTGTCATGAACAAATCTTTCAGATAAAAGAATTTAGTTTAAATTCTTGAGTTCATCACAACAATCCATTTCACATTCAGTCTTTCTCTTTTCCCTCTGTCTTCAATTTTCCTATCATTCTTGCATTTTCCATTGAATCTTGTCTTCTCATAATTGTCCAAAGTTAATAGCATCGGTTTATTCTTTTCTCTTGTGAAACCTTTCAGACTTTGATTTTCTTAAATTTCATAATATATCTAAAAAAGCTCTTATAATAATTGTCTACTGTCAAGTCAATTTTGATTTATGGTGACCCTTTCCAGGTAGAGAAGACACAGAAGTAGTTTACTTTCCCTCTTCTTCTGGGAGCACACTGGAATCTTGCAGCTTGCCCATTACCACAGTAAATGGCTCTTCTCCCTGAAGGGCACAGTGAGGAAAAGAACTCCCAATCTCTGGCTCCACAGACAGATACCTGGCAGCTAATGGTCTTTTACCATACCATATCTAAATTGGGTCATTTTTTCCTATCAGGATTTTCATTAGATTTCACATTTGTTCTGTTTTCACATCCGTATATGGTAACTGGGAATACCATTGAGTGGATGATTAGTGCCATGTTCTCCAATGACACTGGTTTACGCTTTACGCTTGTGACAAACTGCCTGTTCATTGTGCTTGGAATGTGGAGCAGATCACAGTGGTTCAATAATGATGGAAGAATAAGAACATTCCCAGTTGTTATATAGTAGGTCTAGGGATACATGAACTTTTCTTCCACACAAGAAATCAAAAGGTCTAAAATCTAAATTTTCTTGTGGAACACAAAGGTATCCATACAATGAAGGCTGTAGTGTAAATTAACATCCCAGTCATTGAGGTTCTCATTTAAATATGTCTAAATCATTCTTCCAAGTGTCCTATTAAAATTTTCCACAAGACCAGTTTTTTTCTGAATGATAAGCTGTGGATATATTATGTTTAGTACCAAGTCTTTCCATTAATTTAGATGTAAACTTCATACCTACACTCAAAATTAATTAAGAAGGAAAACTTACAAAACTAAAACTATTAATTAAAGCATTTGCAACAAAGTTTGCCTCTCTATTTTTCAGGGGAACTACCTCTGGATATCTAGTTGTATAATCTACTACAGTTAATAATTATTTATTTCCCCTTCTAGTAGGTTTGTGTGAGAACAACAATTTCAATACCAACTCTTTTGAATGCTTCATCAATAAAAGGCAAATGATGTATCTTTGCTTTGATCTTATCCTATCTATTTCCCAACTTTTGACAAGTTTTTAAAGAATTTTTACTTGTCCCACCATCGGCCAGAAAATTTCTGGAGTAACCCTTTGATGGTTTTTGAAATACCTAAATGACCGTCAAAAGTTCTATTATGAAAAATATCCAGGATCTTGCCTCTATATTTTCAAGAAACAGCCAATAATTCCTCCTGGCATTTTACATGATTGTTTTAGGATTTCTCTATACCAACCTAAATATTTCAGAACTCTCTGGGATTATTTCACCAAGATTCTCTGCTGCCAATTCAAATAATGATTTTAAATTCTCATCCTCTTGGTCTTCTTTTGCAAAATCAGAAGAGTAAGCTTGCTAAATATAAGTTAAAGTTTCCCCTCTTCTTTAACTTCATTGGAGGTCCCATTTTTGGAATTTTGCACTGCACTAGGCCCATTCTCATCAAAGGAATTGTCCACTAGCCCTGTGTCACATTGGATTCAAGTCTTTTCCTGAGTTTAGGAACTTGTAGTCACAAAAATGTGTTTAAACATTCTTTCCAAATCATTGCCAATTAGAAAATGGATGAGGATATCTTCATTAACTGCCATAATCCAAGCACCTTTCCAACTTTCATATTGAATTTTTAATTTGATAACTGATACTAGAAATGGATTTAAACCAACACCTTTCAAACATAACTTCATTCCAGTGGATCCTTCTTTTACCTTATATTCTAAAACTTTCACAACTGTTCAGAAAAATCTGCTCATGGGATGTCTGTGAATCAGCTGAACCTAACATTCCTTTGATTTTAACATTCCTTCTGCAACAAATTCCTTCTTTCTTGGAGATAACTCCTGGAGTTTTAAAATTCAGAAATGTACTTTACAGGCACTAGACCCTTTGTTCCCAACATGGTACACAGCTCCACAGGGGGAGGCAATTTGATTATTATTACTTTTTTGGGGGGAGGCAATTTGAGAATGAGTTAGACCTTGTTAATGACCTTTTATGCTTCCTCCACATGAACAGGAGTTCACTTTTTGAATAATAAGAATTATATATCACCGGGGTTTGGGGGGGGAAGGTATCAGGATTTTAGAGATGCTTAGGTGGGGCATTGAAGATTCCCCGTGCCCGGTTGGGCATCAGTGGCTTCTGGCAGAGGTTAAACCAGTGAGCAAACTCCTGGCCTCTGGCCCTTGTCAGGGCGTAAGGGGGGTGACTTAATGATAGGGATTAATTCGGCCGCTTGTAGCCTGACCGACGATTCTGCCGAGCGAGCATCTCGCAGACCCCAGTTATCCATTAGAGTAATCACTCATCCTCTGGCCAAGGTAATCCCCGGTGTAAATATCAGCCATATTTACCCTTGCTTAAACCCTAAACAATGGTCTTCCTTGCCCCGTGTTTGTCCAAGTTAATTAACTTCCCTTTGAGAGGTTTCCCATTAACCCGGGTACATGGGTGAGGTAATTTTCCTGTCCGATGACAGTTTCGCCACTGTTGCGCTTTCTTCCCTATAAATGATGTTGCCTTTTTCCAATAAAGTACTGATCTGATCTCGCTCCATTTGCCTCGTGTCGTCACTTGATCAGTCTCCTCCGGGACCTTAAGGCCACCCCAGTGGCCCCGATTCCTACACCTGGTGACCCCGACGTGATTTACTCGTGAGTAAAGTGACCCAGGAGAGGTCTACTCACGAGTAGCGAACAACGCGGTCCGGTTCCACGCTTGAACCGCGACCCGTCCGCCCGGAGGACAGCGCGGCGCTCTGGCCGGCAGCCAGTCGGTCAGAAGGACGACCAGTGGCGAGGCATTCCAAGAGAGGCATTCCTGCACCTTGCTCCCGGCTTTCGGGGAGACTTGCGCCAAAGGGAAAAACGTGTTCCACTCAGGGCAGCTGTGAGCCCCTGACAGCGCAGAGGCCACCGAGGGCCCGTGGCAGGAGGCCACGCTCCGAGCTCCACCCAGACGATCGTCGCCAAAACCAGTTACCTTGCCCCCAGACGCGTCAACCCGTCCCGAGGAGGAAACTTCAGAGGACTACTCGCAGGTAATATGGGGACTTGTTCTCAGGGACAGAGTCCGTCCGCTAGCCAAAAAACTCATGAGGAAGAGTTTAGAATCCTGGCCAGGGTATTTAAGTTACGCTTTCACAGCAGGGAACTAGCGAGACTTTTGGCGTACCTTAGGGAACACTGCCTGCTTTACCCAGAAGTAGGTACGTTAACCCTGCAGCTCTGGGATCGGATAGGAGACTGCATTCAGCAACCCCCAAAGGCCCCAGGAGGGATAGTTAGCACATGGAGGAAGTGCAGGAAACTCTTAGCTGAGATCGAACCAGTCCGGATAGAAGCGGAAGAACCCCCGTTAGAGAAGTCATCAGTTCAGCCAGTCGAGCCGACTGCGCCCACCGCACTATATCCGACATTCAAGTACCAGCAGAGTAGCGCAGGGAGCCTTCCCGCGGTGACAGCTGCAGACGTCACCGAGGGAATGCAGGGCATGAGAAGCGCAGGCGCCCCTCTGACAGCTTCGGGTTCCCGAGTTACCAAGAGTCCCCTTCAGCACACAATTGAAGAGGAGATTAGGAAGGGGGAATTGCCAGCAGAAGAGCTAGCTGAGCTCAGACAGATATGTCCAATCTGCATGGAAATGGATGCACTCACAGGCGCACAGCAGATTGTTCATTCCCCAGTCCCGTATAAGCTGCTCATGGCTATGCGGAAGGCAATTGCAGAAACAGGGCTCCAAAGTCATTTTACTAGGGGCACGCTTCAGCAG
Organism: Bradypodion pumilum; assembly: GCA_035047305.1. Classification (NCBI taxonomy): domain Eukaryota; kingdom Metazoa; phylum Chordata; class Lepidosauria; order Squamata; family Chamaeleonidae; genus Bradypodion; species Bradypodion pumilum. Next base: position 432,155,922 of record JAWDJD010000001.1, read on the forward strand.
GTGTGCGAAACCACCATGTGGATCCCCCATGATTGGAAAGCCATCATGAGGATGATGCTGACCCCTAGCCAGTACATGATCTGGGACAGCGAGTTCCGCCTAGAGGCGCAAACTCGGGCTGCCAGGATGGTAGGCGCGGTGCTTCCTGAGCAGCTGTATGGCTCGGGTAATTTCGAGTCAATCAATGCTCAGATCAACCTGCCTCTCGCCACTCTCGAGATGTCAGCCGAGGCAGCCTTTAGGGCTTACTTTAAGATCCCAGCCACTGGCAAAGCGGCTAAAAATTACACCTCCATTAAGCAGGGAGCCCAGGAACCCTACATGGACTTCATCAATCGCCTGGAAGAAGCCATTAGCAGGCAGATTGATAATGAGCAAGCCCAGGAAGAGCTCATTATTAAGTTAGCCAAGGACAATGCCAACTTGGACTGCCGTAGAATCTTGCAGTCCCTAGGCAATCGTCCTGACTTGACCCTATCGGACATAATTAGAGCTTGCGCCGACGTTGGCACAGAATCCTATAAGATGGGTCTGTTAGCGGCAGCAGTGCAAGGAGGGAAAAGACCTAATGGTAAGAGCAAAGGGGCATGCCACAATTGTGGCAAGATCGGTCACTTCGCTAGGGAGTGCCGATCCAAGGGAGGCGGGCAGAAATCCGGCCGTCCCAAGGCTCTGAACACCCTCTGTCCGAAGTGCAAGAAAGGCTATCATTGGGCCAGGTATTGCCAGAATTCGGGAAACCGGAACACGGGCATGTCTCTGGCCCCAGTCCAAACAGAGGCGTCCTTCACCCAGAACTCCCCAGAGCCAGAGTAGAGTCCAACCCCATCCCAGACATTGCGAGGGCGCAGGCCAGCCCCAGGGGCAGCGCGGGACTAGAATTGACTTGCCAGGCGGACGTCACATGCGACCTGCCAGGCACAGTCTATCTGGTCGATTCCCAGTACATGGGACCCCTGCCCAGAGGCTTTATAGGTTTAGTTTTGCCCCGTAGTGTAGCTGGTGCACGCGGAATTTTTATAATTCCGGGAGTCATTGACTCCAATTTTTCAGGCGTTCTCCAAGTTCAGCTTTGGACACACCTGCCCCAAACCATCCCTAAAGGAGACACCTTAGCGCAACTGATCATGGTTCCTTGTCGCTCGCCAGCAGAGAGCCAGGGAGGGCTCAGTGACAGCTTTGAGGACCGCTCGAGCGCCAGTGAGGCAGCGCAAGGATACCAGGTCTTAGCGACAGTGGAGACCAACATTGAGTGGAAACAGCGCCCGGTTATTGAGGTATTTCTGAATAATCGATCATTCTCAGGCCTGTTAGATACCGGAGCAGATGTCAGTGTGATAAGCAGAAGCCAGTGGCCAAGGGAGTGGGCCATTGAGCCGGTCTCCGATGTGTGGGGGGTAGGCGGGTTCCAGGAAGCGTTTAGGAGCCGAGAGTGGGTAGAAGTCACAATCCCAAGGGCTGAGGGCACGGCGGTGATTCGACCACACATTCTTGATGTGCACATCAACCTTTGGGGGCGAGACATTCTGCAGCAGTACGGTGCTACGCTTACCTTTGGGTAATGGCGTTGCCACTTAAATGGCTCACCGATACTCCGGTCTGGGTAGAGCAATGGCCGGTAGTAGGGGAGAAATTGGTTGCTCTCAAGCAGCTAGTTAAGGAACAGCTAGACGCAGGACATATAGAACAGTCCACAAGTCCTTGGAATTCGCCAATTTTTGTTATTAAAAAGAAGTCGGGGAAGTGGCGACTCCTCCACGATCTCAGAGAGATCAATAAATGCATACAGCCAATGGGTCCGCTTCAATGCGGCATCCCGAATCCGAACATGATTCCCGAGGGGTGGGAGATCCTAGTCGTAGATCTCAAGGATTGCTTTTATACAATCCCCTTAGACCCCAGGGACCGGGAGAGGTTTGCCTTTACCGTGCCGGTCGTGAACCACAGTGAGCCCATGCAGCGTTACGCGTGGAAATTTTTGCCACAGGGCATGCTCAATTCGCCCACTTTGTGCCAAATTTACGTTCACGACGCGCTGGCAAAGTTTCGAAACCTCTACCCACGAGCCTTAGTTTGTCACTTTATGGATGATATTTTGGTAGCGTTGCCAAAGCTTGGCGGCAAAGTGTTTTCAGACCTCCAGGCCAGCCTGGGGGACAAAGGGTTACTCATTGCCCCGGAGAAAGTGCAGAGAACCGAGCCCTTCTCATACTTGGGCCATCGGCTTCTCCGCTCTTTTGCCGCACCAGTTTTGCCTCAGATCAATTTACAGGACTCAGTCACCTTGGTAGAACTACAGCAGGTTTTAGGGAACATTAATTGGGCCAGACCGTATTTTCGATTGGATACGGATCTTCTGAAACCGCTCTTCTCGCTGCTAACACTAGGTAAGCAGCCGGCAGACCGGATAAAAATTTCTCGAGACGCGCACTTGGCGCTCGAGAAAGTTAACCAAGCTCTCAGCCAAAGATGGGTAGATAGGATCGCCCAGGGGCCCTATGCCCCAATCCTGAATCTGTACATCGTGCGATCGGGATCCATGTTCACTGGGGCGCTAGGAGTAGACTCAGAGAAGGGAGCTAAAATTGTGGAGTGGGTGTACTTGCCTAACACCTCATCTCGGAACATTGTTCCGCCCCAAGAACTGGTCTCCGCGGTGATCCACCGCGGCAGGCTGAGGGCTAGGGACATTTCTGGGCACGATTTAGCCAAGATCGTAGTCCCGTTCACCAAGGAACAAATTCAGCAGTTGATGCAGCTAGGTGACTCGCTTCCGATAGCTTTGGAAGGATTCACTGGAAGCTTGGCATATCACTTGCCTAAAGACCCCAGACTCGTCTCGCTTCAAACAGGAACAGTCAGCTTGTTCGAATTGCTCTCGCTGGTCCCACTTCAGGGGGCCAGAACAGTTTTTTCTGATGGCGGACGCACTTATGGTGTCCTGACCTGGCAGGAGGGCGAAGCTTGGCACACGCTGCTAACTCTTCCACAGAAGTCCGCACAGCGGGCGGAGTTGGCAGCCGTGAATCTTGCTTTGCGCACCTTCGCCAAGGAACGTTTAAATATCATAACCGACAGTCTGTATGTGAGGAATTTGCTTCACAGTCTACCGGGAGCTTACATCACTCCCGCGATAGACAAGAATCTGCTTAGCCTGTTTCTCACTGCTCAATTCCATTTGCGAAACCGCACGGAGCCGCTCTATATTGCCCACATCCGCAGTCATCAAGACCTACCGGGTCCGATTTCCGCGGGCAATAGCAGAGCGGACGCGGCGGCAAAGGAAATTCAGCAACGTTCAGTTTTGGGAGTTTTCACTACTCCAATTCAAAGTCATGCCTTTTTTCACCAAAACGCCAAGGCACTCGCCAGACAGTTCAATTTTCCACTTTCTCAAGCCCAGGGTATAGTACGCTCTTGCCAGCATTGCGCAGGGGCGCCGGGGGGGCCCTCGTGGGGGGTTAACCCGCGGGGGACAGAGGCCAATCAGGTGTGGCAAATGGACGTCACGCATGTGCTGCAGTTTGGCAGATGGCAGTACATGCACGTCTGCATAGACACTTTTTCCCAGTTCGTTTGGGCGACGGCGCAGAAGGGGGAGACTGCCTCCCATGTGGAGCAGCATCTCCTGTCCTGCATTGCGGCAATGGGCAAGCTGCGGCACGTGAAAACGGACAACGCCCCGTCCTACTGCTCTAGGCAGTTGGCCACCTTCATGGCCACCTGGGACATCAAGCATACATTTGGCATTCCCTACAATCCGCAAGGGCAGGCGATTGTAGAACGGGTCAATCGGACGCTAAAGTCCTATATTGACAAACAAACAGAAAGGGGGGAGCCACCAGCACTCCCCAATTCACAGGGACAAGCACAGTTTTGTCTGAATAAGGTATTGTTCACATACAATCACCTCAATGTTTTTTCGGACTGTACGCCGCAGGAGAAGCACTTCCACCGTTCGGAAGCTCTCCCGCGACCTATGGTCCGGTACCGAGTGCCACCGGACCCATCCTGGAGGGGCCCGGTGCCGCTCATAACCTGGGGGAGAGGGTATGCTGCAATTATGTCTCCAACAGGTGTCGTGTGGATTCCGGCTCGGTGCGTCAAGCCTCATTTGGAACCTCATGGCGTGGACCCAGACCGACCCGAGTCCGATCCCGGAGATGGAGGACCTCACTCTGACCGAGGAGACCCACCAGGAGAAGCGGCGGCTGCGGACCCAAGCGCAGAGGATCACCTGGGGGATGGTCAAGACCCTTTGCAGAGAGGCCGAGGACGCCCTCCAACGCGAGGAGAAGGAGCCGACACCAGAGCACTTCGTTGCAGCAGTCTTTGCCCAGATTAATGCCAACTCCGTGATCTTCACCATCATCCTGGCCCTCGCCCTGCTTTTGGGGGGAGGCGTTCAGGCCGCTTCACTTCAGGCCAACGGCCTGCCGCCCGGTGAAGACCTTTCAGCACGGATGCACTACAACTTGTGGGCAAGGTTGGCGGGTCTTGTCAACCAGTCCGATTTTTGCCTGAAGCAGGACATTGGTTCTGCCTCAATCCTCAGCACCTGTCTCATCCCAGTGTGCCACACTCTCGACACACGCGCCAGGGATGGGGACTGGCTGCTGAAGAAGATTTTCGGACCGCACCTCCCTGCGACTTTTGCAGCCTACGCTCGCTGGGGGGGGGATTGCGGCTCACCATGACCTTGCCGGCTGATGCAGCCACTCTTCACACCCCGCGAGTGGCGGCCAGCCCGAACTCTACTTGTGCGCAAATAATCGGCTGTGCCACAGGCGGCCGGACCCAGCGCAGCTGCCTCGATACCGGCAGCAGCAACTGGACTTGTGCAAACCCAGAGACAATTGGTTCGTTACCTGCCCATATCACCCTACCCTCAGGGTGGTTCTTCACATGCAATCAGTATACCTTCAACTATATTCCTGCAAATGTATCAGATTCCACATGTTGCCTTAGCCGGTTGACACTGTTGCTCCCCACTAGGGATATGGTTACCCCAAGCACAAATGTTTCTAATGTTCCACATGTTTCAAATGTCTCAAATGTTTCTGCACCCATCAGGCGCACTCGCACCACCCAACTAGACAGCTCATGTGATAGCAGCTTTAGAGTCCTAAGCCCAGCCGAATACGTCTCACTATCAGTCAGTATAGTTGGCGTGCCAGGCTTAGCCGTCGGCAACGCACGGAGAATTGGTCGCTTGGCTTGCGGTTTGGCAAAAGCCATCAACCATACCTCCACAGCGATAGCGCTCCTCAATCAGGAGCAGGCGGAACTTCGCCATGCCATCCTCGATAATCGAGCGGCTATCGACTACCTCTTATTGTTGCACCATCTGGGTTGCGAATCCCTTCACGGTATGTGCTGTTTCAACCTTACAGACAACTCCCGGAAAATCCAAAGTCAGCTCACTGATCTCCACACCATAGTCCAGGGCATCACTGAGAGCTCCGCATGGGGGGCTTGGTGGAGTTCATTGTAGAGCTGGATGTGGTCATGGATCCCCTGGGGGTGGCTTCAGACGGTACTCAAGGTGGTAGTGGGGGTGACTATACTAGGCATAGCGTTATGCTGCTTTGCGCAATGTATTCCCTCACTGATCTCGAAGTGCCGCCCCGAGGAGAAACCCCGTGACATCGTTCCCGATCAACAGCTGATGCTGCTTCTGCGCAGAGTCGCCAGTCAGGCTCTTAATATTAAAAAGTAAGGGGAGATGAAGATTCCCCGTGCCCGGTTGGGCATCAGTGGCTTCTGGCAGAGGTTAAACCAGTGAGCAAACTCCTGGCCTCTGGCCCTTGTCAGGGCATAAGGGGGGTGAATTAATGATAGGGATTAATTCGGCCGCTTGTAGCCTGACCGACGATTCTGCCGAGCGAGCATCTCGCAGACCCCAGTTATCCATTAGAGTAATCACTCATCCTCTGGCCAAGGTAATCCCCGGTGTAAATAACAGCCATATTTACCCTTGCTTAAACCCTAAACAATGGTCTTCCTTGCCCCGTGTTTGTCCAAGTTAATTAACTTCCCTTTGAGAGGTTTCCCATTAACCCGGGTACGTGGGTGAGGTAATTTTCCTGTCCGATGACAGTTTCGCCACCGTTGCGCTTTCTTCCCTATAAATGATGTTGCCTTTTTCCAATAAAGTACTGATCTGATCTCGCTCCATTTGCCTCGTGTCGTCACTTGATCAGTCTCCTCCGGGACCTTAAGGCCAGCCCAGTGGCCCCGATTCCTACAGGGCATGGCCAAAAAAAGGTTGGGAACCACTGCACTTGACCATCCCACTATAGACTAGAAGTCTACAGCGAGCTTTTATACCATTGTACATAGGGGCTGCTTGGGATATGGACATAGCTCATAGGGAGATTTTGTTGTTATCAGACTTTGTTGTTATCGGACTTTGTTGTTATTATACCTTAGTTGTATGCAGGACTTTGAAGACGGGTGGGCGTTCACTTGTATGTTGTGAGTTTGGTCGTTAGCAACTTGCTTCTTGTTTCTGTGTAATTTTGTTACTCATTTTTACATGTGATATATTAAAGATATTTTTGCATGTTATTACACAGTCTACTATCTTTGCTGTAACAGTATATTTCAGTTGAATTTATATTATTATTGTATTGGTTGCTCTTGGGTGTGTTTCCTTCCCACGTTGTATATTTACACCCCAGCTGCTTTCTCGTTCTTGTACATCCCACTATAATGGCATCAGCTTATACTGTTGCACCACACAGTCTGCTCCATCACTCTTGACCATCATGGTACTATGTACCATTTATCTGTATTACACTATATATAATTTCTTTTTTTCAAACCTCTTAGGCTGAGCTACAAAATTAACCAAAGGAATACTTTTTATTTTTTAAAAAAACCACAAGCACATGTTATAGTCAAATTAGTTTCCTTGGAGTTCAAAACTTTTAATCATATTTATAAGATTTTTTTAATCAGATAACCTATTACCTTCTCCATTGAAAATGTTCCTAAGTAGTAGTCTACTAAATTAATTTATCTTAAACTTATACTGTATTCTCTCTACAAGATCTTCTCTTGACTCCTCCAAACAGAGCCCTTTATTCTTTGGTACCTGTCAGACAAAAATCCCCCCCCCCAGTAACCTACTGAAAAGCTATTTCAATTCAGGCCTAGAATACACCATTCTGCTGGGAATGTTCTGATTAGGACAGAGCCATTTCGATCTCCTCACCACTTCATACATAATAAACAGGCAGTTTGTCACAAGGATCATTGCTGGTTTTTTTATATCTTTCCTTCTGAGTTTGTCCTGATTTAATTTATTGGCTGCAGTCTCCATTTGAACTGATGACTGTGTTAGAAAATAGTTTTTATTAAACACATTAGTCATGCTAATCAATAAAAAATAGCAATATGTTAATATTAAAGTACTGTACAAAGAACTTCTTTAAAGCTTGAACTTTTGAGCTAGATTGTATTAGGCAATAGTAAGTAATATCCTTGCTGTATGAGTAAAGGAGTAACTGAAACAGATAGCAAGAATTGTGATCTACATACCACAAACCATAAACAGGGGTTCCCAAACTTTGGCCCGCTGCTACCTTTACCACACCCAGAAGTGGAAGTGGGTGCATTTATGACAGCCATAAAACACACCCATGCATGTGCAAACACGGTTATGTTAGCCATAAATGCACCCACAGCGGTCGTAAAAATGGAAGCAGACACATTTACTTCCACTTCTGATGTGTGTGGTCTGGCCCACTCAGCTGTCCAGGGGACATGGTGAGGCCCATGGCATAAAAATATCTAAAATATATGTGAGCATTCCCTCTGCCCTCTCAGGAATGCTTTCAAACGACTTGAGAGGTGTTTGCAGTAGGTGCCCCTGAACAGTCGTCTTCTTCTTCCATGTCCAGGCCAGACGTGAATCTGCCAAAATGAACTTTTTCCTTCTTCCAAGTCTAGGCCAGACGTGAAACTGCAAAAATGAAGCCACCTTTTGGTGAGTTCATTCTGCAGTTCCTTTCACCTGACCCAGTGTGAAAAAGATTAGCTGGCAACACAAGGTTGCCGTTACCAGGGTATGCCCAAAAATACCACAATCTTCAAGGAGGTTCTTTCTGTGTATCTCTCTCTCTCTCTCTCTCTGCCCCCCCCAAACTATGTAATTATGTTTTGCAGGAGACTAGGCTTGCTCTTGACCTACAGTCCTCAGGTAAACCTCTGGCCAATGATTAGATGCAGAAAGAGAGAGCAAGAGAGCTTTTTACATGGGAATGCTACACTTCCCTTCTTTTAAAATTCTTTCTTGTTTCTTTGCTTTCATTTCTAAATTGTTTACAGTGTAATGATCTTTTATTAGATGTTCATTTGCATTTTAAATATTTCAGCCTATGTACTTGTTGTTCCCCCTATATCATTTGCAGAAGGGATCTTAAAACCTGGCTGGCAGGTCAAGTGTGGGGTGCGGGTGGAAGGGTAACCACCATGGGGTGGTTGGTGTAGAGGAACTCTTCCCCATGGTGCCTTTTCGATCCTGCAGCCCTTGCTTTTTAGGGGGTGGGTAGTCTTAACTTTTTTTTACTGTTTTAACTGTTTTTAGGATTATTGTTGTATTTGTGAATATTGTCTGTAAACTCCTTGGGTTGCCCTGGGGTTACTTTTTATGTTGTTAGCCGCCCAGAGTCGGCCTTGTGTTGAGTGGGCGGGATATAAATTGAATAAATAAATAAAATAAATAAAATAAACACCTTAGACCCCTAAATTGGGAGAAGGTTGGTATAGAAATTAAATCAGATGAAATTCATACATAAAATGTGTATTCCAACTTCTTGTACCTCATACACTATGTGATATAGACTGATTTTTTTCATATTTTGTAACCTACCCTGCCATTTTGGTAAGATAGAGTTAATATTTTCTGTTCTTTACAAAACTCATCCTTAATTCTGAAAGTGGCATAAGTACTGTGACTGAGGTTCCAGGACTATTCCATTTAAAATTATACATGTATATTCACACAATATGCAGTCATGGAATGTAAATTCTACATCTAAATAATTAAATGCTCAAGGCATCAATTATTCATCTTATCTGCAAAATTATCCTTCTTTAAAATATTGCTGCACAACTGGTAGATTTATATGCTAATAGTGTAATTTTATACATGTCTGTGTTGAAATAATTTCAGCTGAATTTAATGGGACCTATTTTCAGGTAAGAGTGTGAGGTTACAAGATTTCCTTTACAGTTAAGCTACAAGTCCTAGCAAGGGGTTTGACTATATCTTTTTGGTAGTTGTTCAAAATATAAGTCAATCCTATACTTGAATATATATTTTTGGAAATTGTAATCTCAATTGTTTTTCTTCTCACTATAGCCTTCAAACAAAATGAAATCATTTGCCCGGCTCACCTTCTGAGTAAGGAGACAGACACATTCTTTATGGTTTGAAAAATTGGGCCACTTTATTAACACATGAACTGTGTTAAAGGAGAAAACTTAACTGATTAACTGCTCTGCCACCAGGCCAGAGTAGCACTGGTAAGGACCTTTTGGAGTTAACATGCAAGTTATAAATTTGTATTGTTAATTCTGATCTTATTCACTTTAATTGCTTAATTATTTTGATCTCAAGTCAGAAGTTTCCTTTGCCCACTCCCACTTCTGACCAGAGCTTGGTTGAACTGATTAAGATTCTGTTAGCCGCCCAACTTGATTGACCAGCCCTGATATCTCTCTTAGGTGACAACTGTACTGGCCAACCAAATGTGTACCAACCGGCTTCTTTTGTGATCGATTGGGTGTCCTTACCAATGCTAACCACCAAAGTGTCCGGAAAGCAATCCTCCATATCTCAACCATTTGCAGTAGTGTGGGATGGGCGAAAACAACAAGAATCCAGGTGGGCCAATTATGATTCAAGCAAAAATTCCCATCCGGCCCAGATGCGACTGAAAAATCATCACACTGCAGCTACAGGGAGGGGGAGAGAGAGCAAACGCGCCTACACCCAGCCAAAATTGAAAGAGGTGAGTGCCGGGAGCACACAGCCCCTTTTAATGGTGGTTGCAACTCCACCCCAATGCTTGTCCCCTGGTGCCCATATCTCATCGGGGGGGGGGGGGTAGGTAAAGTGTGCACCTGCGGCATTTGCCGCAAGTGCGTGACAAATTGGCCAAGTTATTGTTAGAAAATATGTTTAGATGGTAAATACCATGTCTTAACATGGCACTGAACCTATACAATGAATTAAATTATTTTCTCAGTGTGATAAGTGGTTAGAAACCCATTGTTCAAGATAATTGAAAAGGTACATCCTGATCCAGCTTTATCTTCTCCTCACCACTCAGCACAATTTTGTGAGTGGAACAGAGCCATTTCCAACCATGACTGTACCTTCATGTTTGTGTGTTTTGAATTTGCAGATGATAGATAGATAGATAGGAAGGATGGTCTAGCCATTAATCACATCTCTAAGTGGTATCAACTTTCAGAGAAAACATCTGAGCAGTCAATCAGAAAAAGAAGCAGTTTATTCATACATTCTTATTCTGGGAGCATTCAAGTAAGAAAAAGAGAAAGGAAGGATTCTTAGGCAAAACAAAAGAGTGCTGGAAGAATGTATGCTTAACAGCTTACTCTTCATATATTAATATTTCAAGCATTGATTACAGAAGTTGCAGTGACCTCCCTCTAAAGTAAGAAAGGGACAGAGATAATATGTGACCCTACAGATAGCTCAACGGTAAACTCCTATCACTTTCTCAATTTGCTATATTAGCCAGAGTTGATGGGATCTCCAGGCAAATAGCACCGGATGGGCCACACATTTCTGATCATTGTTCTAAAAGAAACATGGCAGAGGTAAATGTTGCATTTGTGGAATTTTCTGTAGCATATATTTATACATCCTTTCAGCATTCTCTGTTATGGTCCAGAGTTGTCATGAAGGTCTATGTGGTTCAAAACATTTTGGTTACCTTATCCCTATTTTATTCTGAAAACATCCTTGTGAAGAATGTTTGGCTGAGAAGTACTTGTTGACCCACAGATATAAAGTAAACTTTCTGACTAAGTTGATTACTTGATGGTGCATAGAATATTTGGAGGTTTTATCTTAATTACTGGGACCAGGAGGAGAGCCTTCTTGGTATCTGCTCCTGTAGGGATGATAATTAGTGTGTACCCAAGATCACCCTAAAATCATATATTATATTATTTTATATAAAAAATTCTAGCCCGCTGGGGCAGAGAGGAAATTTCTCTGAAGAGTTTTAATGATATGCTCTTAACTCAGAACAGTTCTCCAGGCGGGGGAATCATAGCAGGCTAGAATTCTTAACTAATTAAGCAGGGTAAATAAACCTATGCTTTAATTGACTAAAGGGCAACCTCTGACTTGGGTTCAGGCTAATCCCCATTGTTTCACGTGTATGCTCTAAAGATTAACCAACTGGTCCCGTGACTTTTCTGGGAACCTTTGGTCAGCAAATCTTCCTATCAACACTGGCTAGGCAATCATAGCCTGTTAGTTATTAGGGCATGAAAACAACTAGTCCTATTTGTTTGTTATCCTGGAATTTTTGGCCAAGGAAATCCCTTCAGTCAACAACAGCCAAACTAATTTACTTCTGTTACCTATTAAACACGTCTGCAGGGGAATTCTGCTGTTATTCAGCAGTTAGCTATTTTGTTAGTCTATGCTATTTTTTGCTCATAAAATACTGGAGAAAATAAAGTCTTTTAGCTGTAACCCATTACCCATGAAGTCTGTCTCATTCCTTCTCTTCGCTGGGTAAGGCTCATAGCAACATGCACCGGTCCTATGGAACCTCCTGCCACTTGAACTGCGCCTCCAGGCAGAGTTGCTCCCCTTCAGGAAGGCCTTAAAAACATGGCTATTCCAGCAGGTGTACCAACTGGTACCACAACCCAGCCCTGCTGGCTTATTTAGCCCTGCCCGGGGTTCTTATTTACTCCTGCCCGGGTGTTCTTCTTTTTAAGGGATTGGGGAGGTTTTATGGATGTTTTTAGATAGTTTTATAGTATTGGGCATGGGTTTTAACTGATGTTGTGAGTTGCCTTGGGTTGCTTAAGCGAAAAAGGCTGTTATATAAATCCAATAAATAAATAAACCAGCAATTTTATACTGACAAGATGGGAGGAAAAGGCATCAAAGCTCTGCTAACATAAAGCAAGATAAATCCTGACCACCATGCAAAAATCTATAATTTCACATTTTAAACAAGTGAGCTTCTGGGTATTTATCCAAAAGGTCCTGCAGTTTTAAGATTATTATTTGTTCCCTATAACTTTTGAAGTATCTTCTAGACTATTTTTATAACCAACAACAGAATCCATTTTAATGCACTGGAGCTGTGGACCCAAGTTTTCAGGAGAGTGCAACCCCAACCAGCACAGATTACATCCCAATTTCCTATTTTGCCTTCCAATTGACCAGGAGCACCTCCTTCTCATCTGGATTAAGTTTTGGTTTATTTCCCATCATCCAGCCCATTACTGGCAACAGGCACTGATTATTCAGAACTGGGAAAGCTTTCTTGGAATTCACTGGGAAGGAGAGATAGAATTGAGTTTTATCAGTATACTGGTGACACCATAACCCAAACTCCAGTTTGTTTGTTTATTTGTTGATTGATTGATTGGTTGGTTGGTTGGTTGGTTGGTTTAGTGTCAGAAAGGCAAGGGGAGGGTCTCCTATTTGGTCTTCAACAAACTGCTAAAGGCTTCCTCAAACAGAATGGTTTTCAGTTGTTTCTTGAAGGTCCCTAAGGAGTCAATCAAATGCATCTCCCCCAGCAGTGTGTCCCCAAGAGCTGGAGCTGCCACCAAGAAAGCCCTACAATGGGTAACGGAATTTGCCCATGCACCCCCCGAGAAGAGACATACACAGCATTGGAGTTAAAACATGGGCCACTTTATTGAAAACCAATTGCAACCAATAAAGAATAGTGCGGGTGCTAGAGCAAAGATGTAACCAAATTAGCCAAGGGAGGAAATAAACTACAGGCCAAAGAACTGGTGCACCCTGGTGCCTACACCGAGTGCCAGAAATGGCAAGGCTTACCAATAAGCCAAACCAATTTGAAGGTTAATCCTGAAGCTGTGGGGCATATCAGGGACGTAGGGGGAGGAAAATGCCTCACAAAGGCTTTGTTGGGCACCCAGAACTTCTTGGGAACACCCGGCAGGGTGGACCAACAGATCCAGCGTCCTGCCGCCTCTATGATCATTCTTCCCCCTAGCCCGATTCGCTGGGGAACAGGGTAAGAGAAGCCTTCTGCATATGGCAGGTAATAATATTCCGTGGCTGAAGCTAAGCTTCTAAATACTGCTTACTCTTCCTTTCCCATAGACAGAGCAATCCCCTCTCACCTCTTCCTCCTGGCTGGGTGATGAGGACCGTTGAAGTTTCTTCTGGTTGCTCTGCTTGGTTTCCAAGCTGCTTCCTCATATAAAAGGCAGGCACACAAACTACTAGTTTTATTGTTGGAAACACAAATACTGGATACAGACCTTACTTACATAAAACATAAAATAAAGAAATAAACAGAAATATATCTTGCTAGCTCCCTAGCAGGTTCCTTCTTAAAAGTTAGGGGTTATGGGGCCCCACATGGTATTGCTTCTAGTCCCAAAGAGACATCTTGCCAATAAAGTGGCTGAGAGCCAAGAGCTTCGCCCTTGCTCCCTAGTGTGTTTTTGAGTACTAAAATGGAGCCTCTTTTATAAGAAAAGTGGCCATGGAATGTGATGACCTCATGGGACTGCACCTGTGTTCCCATGAGAAATGAGACAAGTGTACATGCTCATCTTGGTATCTGGCCCCCCACCCTTGCATTCCCGAAATGAGTCAATCTGTAGGTGTCCGGGGGTAATTAGTTTGATTGACAGGAGTGGAGACGTTTCTCCCTGGCATCAATATGTCCCATCAAGGGATAGCAGGTGTTTGGAATAAGTCCAAGGCTGAACACTCATTTCTCCCTACTCCCCTCAGGAGAAAGTTCTTATCTTATCTATCATTTGTCATGTCCGGCTGTCAGCCTGACATTCCAATGTGCAGCTGAAAGAAAGTTGGCATTTCTAAACCTAAGAAAATCACAAAATGTATCTTAACACTACATGGATCATATGTCCTTTTAAAATAAAGGCAAGGCCACATGTGGAAACCATGACAGGGCACACCCCTAAGTGATGCCTTTCCAGCCCCTGTAAAAACCCCAGCCCATACCCGTTGGCAATACTGTGTTATGTAATCAACCGCACTAACTGCCACATGAAGGGAAGGAACAGACCTCCAACCCACCCAGCCAGGGCAAGCGGACTGCCCCCCCCCCCTGTGCAGAGTGAAGAGAAAACTCACCCTCAGAGGAGCAGAACAATGCCAAAAGGAAATCCTGCATCTGGGGCAACTGGACGCCAAACACGGTTGAGCCTGCAGAAGGAACAGAAAAGAGAAACAGGTGAACACAAGCCAATAGAGGATAAATCAGGCCATAGGTGGGAGCACCCTGGCGGGGGAATGAAGCAGAGTGCAGATAAGCAGAGTGGGAGGCTGGACCGTGGGTGCCCTGGCCCATGTGGGTGGAGGCGAGGATGGGGCAGGAAGAGGCAGCATTCTGCCCAGCGCAAATGGGGCACTCATGCTTGAATCGGCATTGCCTCTTCACGCAACGGCCCTGCGCAGCAAACTCCCAACAGAAGGTGTGTGGGACAGAGCCGGCCAGCAAAGGAGATGGGGAGGGGTCGGACTCAGGCTGTGCCTGCACATGGTGGCCGCAGTCATATCGAGTGCCAAGGATTGGTCAGGATGGCATCATCAACTGGAGCCAGAGCAGTGAGTAAGGCTTGTCCCACCGCATGTCGGGCTGAAGGGTGACCCACATGCAGAAGTTCTGGTCATAAGCCAGCCAAGCATCACTGGGGAAATCAACATGGGAATGGTAGATCAAATCAAGGTACTAGACCAAACGGAAGGCAAGCAAATGGCGGGCCCGGATGGCCACCCCCGCATAAATAAGGAAGGCTGGCAGCCAGTTGGCCCATGTGTGCAGCGGCTTCTTTCGATGAGCCAACTCCTTGTCAGCATCATCCAACCTATCATGGTCGACCTTAGGGACATCCCAGTTCAGGAGCCCAAAAAGCTTATCCCTGGTGGCCTGCAAAAGGTGGTCCCCGAGGGGGAGGGCCATCTCCCCAGGTGGCAGGGCAAAAAGCAGGAACCACACTGCAGTCAGGCCCGACAGCCCAGCCCAAGGGGCGCCGAGGGCTGGAGGGAGATGGAATGGGATGGGCCACAGAACCTTGATGGCCGGGGGTGCAGGAGACCAAAAACTACCAGGTGCGGGGAAGGGAGCTGCGCGGACCATGGCCATGGCCACCCGAAGGCTGGGTGGGGAGTGGGCTGGGTGCAAAAGAGGGGCAGGTGTGCTGGGTGTCAACCAGTACTCACCTGCACCACAGAGTGAGCGCAGACTGCAGGGCGTTGGGCAGAATGGTGCCCGCCCCAGGAAGCAGGAGTTGCGGGCACCATGGGCAGCCAACAGGAGTTCCAGCGATCAGCTCTTCTTGGCAGGTAGGGAGGAGAAGGAGAAGCTTCTCCAAAAAGTTTGAAAAGAGGGCTGGGCAGGGACCAGCCACCCCTTAAATAAAGGGATGAGGCTCCTCCCTGCCTGACCAGGTGTAGAGGCGCGCTCCAGTCTCCTTGGGAGGCCCGGGCACACATTCTCCTCCAGAAACACGTAGGGCTTAGACATAACTATATGAGTTTACGTTTAGCATCTTGGCCCAGAAAGTAATATCTCAGAATATCCAAATGTCTTCCAGTTTGATGAAATGTAGGGACACTGAGTTCAATACAAATAGCTCCCAGAACTCTATGTTGTATATAAAGAGTCCCTACACTCCTGTAGAAAGAAAATCACCACTGATTTTACCAGCATGGCCAGCCTTCCTTATCATTTTTATATCCTTGAAAAGGAATGAATTGCCCATTTGATACATCTCTACTGTCTAGGAAGTCTGACCATATTCTCAGACAAAAGTGCTTTTTCATGTGACCCCAGTTACAAATCATATATTCACATTCTTCGCTAAATTTAGAGATGGAGGATCTATGATTTCTCCGCTCTATCTCTCCATCCTCAACACTTTTTTTGCTTCTCCAACCCCACTCCTTATTTTAATATTATTAGATGAATTGATTATGAAATTGCTTTCATATGCTGCTTGTGGGCTTTCCATGAGCACCTAGTTAACCCTGCAAGAACAGAATATTGGATTTGATAGTTTAATCAAGCAAGATTTTTTTTTAAATGACTCCTTTGGACAATATACAGATGGAGAAAATATAGAAGTTTTGTTTTTCATTGAGTGGAACAATGAAATTATGCTGTTTCCAGTTTCACAATACCAGCATATGTCTGAATGAAAGCCATGGATTAAAAATATTAAGTTAATTTCCTTTCCTAGTATTAATGATTGTCACTTTATTTCTCTAACCATTAACAATGCCTTAATTGAGGGATTTCATATTTCATATATGCTAAATATAAGAAGTAATTTTTACAAAATTACTATAATACATTCATGATTCCATGAAAAAAATTTTTTAGTAATGGCAAGTGCCATTTTAAGAAATCCTCTTTTCTTTTAAGTAGCTCCATTATGTGTTGGTATTTATGTTGGACACTGACTTCTTTAAAAAAGCTTATTAGATAAATGTCAGGAGATCTACCATCATAACAGTTAGCATGTGTTGCTATTTAATTTTTAAGCAGTTAATCAGCTACAAGTATATTTTAAAACCAGATGGCCTACGATTTCCAAGATATCTGGCAGTTTGAAAAAGAAATTCCCTCATTATACATTCTGGTCTCAGTCCAGACCTGCTAATAGGCATTCAGTACATGATCTGATTCAAGGTGAATTAAGTAGATTTGAAATGTGAAAAATGAGGGGAAGGGACTTCAGGCAACTATGATTCACTGACAGGGTCAAGAGATTGGTAGTTGGGCATCCTTGTTCAGAAGGAAACACATGAACATTGATTCAGTAGTCTACATATGTCGGTCACTGCAGTAAAAAGCTAACAGTAAAATACAGCTAGTTTAGCTGTAGACTACTGCATTGGACAATGCAAATGAGTGAGTAGAATTTCATTTCTGTTGTTTATGGTAAGAAATACTGCCATGTACAAGACAGAAGGGCGTTGAGACTTTTTAAAGAAAATGTCAGGTAGAATAAAGTGAAACTGGTGTATTGATATATCTCTAACTGAAACAGACTGTTTTATCCTCCAGGTCATTGCAGCTGGTTAATGGCAGTTTAGATCAGATAGATCTCTCAAGAGAGAATAATTTAATGAAATATTTACTGGATCCAGGTAGTTTACTGCATGATAAATGTTTCCCAGGGATAACACATAATAATGAGCCAATTATGAGAAAAGTGCCTTGATAACTCTTTTAAGATACTGATCTTAATACCACTCCAGACGGATTATAGTAAAATAGTTGCTATTAGAAATATGAAAACCTCATTATTTTGTAATGATGGAGGCATTTTATGCCTATGACCATAAGCATGCAAAGTTTATGTTCTCCTCATATAGATTATGATGCTGTTTGTTTATTTACAGTCTAGAGCTTGAAAAGGATGGCAGTTCAATGTTGAGATGCTTTATGTGCTTAAGAGGTAAAGGTCACCCTTGTTCAAAAGCCAGTCAAATCCGACTCTAGGGTTCAGTGCTCATCTCTGTTAATAGCCAAAGAGCCAGTGCTGTCTGCATCTGCAGACATTTCCATGGCCATGTGGCAGACGTGCCTCTACATGGTATGCTGTTTACCTTCCCACCGAAGTGGTACCTATTTATCTACTTGCAATTTCTCACTTTTGAACTGCTAGGTTGGCAGGAGCTGGGACAGAGATGGGAGCTCACTCCATTGTGTAGCACTCGGGAATTGAACTCCGACCTTCCAGTCATCAAGTTCAGCATCTTAACCACTTGAGCCACTGCAGTTTAAGCACATAGGCCTAATCTCAAAATCTGGCATTAAAAGAGTCCTTTGTAAAAGGGATTGGGAAAGCCTGTTTCTGAAACCTTGGAGAGACATGATCAACTGAGCTGAAGGGATCTAATAATCTTATTCAGTATAAGGCAGCTTTTTATATTCATACTAGCAAGGGTTGCCTGGCGTTGCCGGGCTTTTTCACCTGTGTGTTTTATTAAAGGAGAGGCTTTGAAATTTTTGCCAGAAAACTTTTAATGTATAAACTTTTTTGTTTTGCAATAGTAATTTTCTTTGTCTGTTGAGAAAACATATTTAACATTTTAAACTTTGTTTATAAACTGTTTTGGACTTTACTGCAAGTTGCATAATAAAGCATTTTAAGTGTTTTTGTTTTAAAACATATGAAACATTTAACTCTTTGTAATGTTTTTTTAAAATATATTTTTCTCCAGCGATGTGTCTGCAGCATCTGTAAAACATAACACACAGGGAGAGATATTTTTATTTCTCTATTGTTATGTGACATTTCATTAATGATGTTTTTTGTTTTTAATGGATTATTATTGTAAATATTTTGGGTTTAGTTTTTTGTTTAACTGTTAATATTTTTGTTAGTAAGCATTTTTTTAACATTTTAATAAATAAGTTTATATTTACCTTCATTAACAGTTGTTTTTGTTTTTTGTGGTTCAGTTTGTTGACTGTTGCTTTGTTGGGGTATCTGTTTAATGAGAAGAATGACAAAGTTATATATGAGTGTATTTCTCCAAAATTTGGAATGAAATTGTTTGGTTTATTTACCTGTTGATTTCTGGGTCTGTTGACTTTTTATATTCAGAAAATGGTGCAGCATTATTTCTGCTAATGGCTGGTTGAATTTAGGTGGTGGATGAGTCATCATGAGGAGATGTCTTTGTATTATTGAGTCTATATCTACCTCAGGGTGTTTTGGTATTGGAGGTTTGTTTTTTTGTTTTTCTTTGGTGTTTTCATGTTGATTTTCATTGTTTGTGTTTTTCATTTCCTGTTGCTGTATTTGTTTGTTGTTTATTTGCTGTATTATTTCTTGTAAGGTATTATTCTTTTGGTGTTGTTTAAATTGTGTGTCCTTTTCTTCTAATTCTGAATTTTCTGTTGTTTGTTGTTTCCAGTGCAATATTGACTGTTGGTTGGATGTTGTTAGTTTATCTTTTTTTCTGACAATTTGCATTTCTGGTTGTTTATTCTCTGCGTGTTGTTGTTTGTCAATTTGTTTGTTTGTGTTTGTCGTTTCTTTTTCCTCTGTTGTCATGTTTCTGTAGGTTTTGGTGTCATTGTCTGTTATTTCTGTGGTTTGTTGTTTCCATGGCAATATTAATTTTTGTTTGGATGTGGTTTGAATTTCTTTCTTCCTGACAATTAGTATTTCTTGGTGTTTATTTTCTGGCTCTTCTTTTTTGTACATTTGTTTGTTTGTGCTTGTTTTGTCCTGTTCCTCTGTTGTGTGGTTTTTGTACGTTTTGTAGTTATTGTCTGTTGTTTCTGTGTTTTGCTGTTTCCATGGTAATATCAATTTTGTTTGTGATGTGGGTTGCATTTGTTTATTCTTGACACTTAGGTTTTGTTGTTGTTTATTTTCTGGATCTTCTTTTTTGTTCATTAGTTTGTTTGTGTTTGTAGTTTCTTGTTCCTCTGTTGTGTTATTTTTGTACGTTTGATTGTCATTGTTGCTTATTTTTGTGGTTTGGTGTGTTTCTGTCAATAATAATTGTTGTTTGGCTGTCCTTTGAATTTCTTCATTGCTTAACATTTGCTTTTCTGGTTGTTTATTTTCCTCCTCTTTTTTTGTTTATTTGTTTTGTTGTTGTTGTTGTTGTTGTTTCTTGTTGTTCATTGGTGTGGTTGTTGAAAGTTTTTGAAGTGTTATGTATTTTTCCTTTTTGATTAATAAGATGAATGATTTCCAGTGTTTCCTTTTTTAGACCAATTTTAGTTTCCTCATTGTGAGATTTTTCAAATTCTGATTTTTGAAATTGTTTATTTATGGATTTTGTTTCATCTTGTGTTGTTGTGTATTTTGGGTATTTTGTGGATGCTGACTGTTTCTGATTAATTTTTTCTACAATTTCAGCAATTGTTATTTGGGTCTCCTTTGATAAGCATGCACTGCTTTCTGTTGTCTTGAACTTTGGTAGCTGTTCTCCTTCTTTCTGATCTTGTTCCTCTTTTTCTGGTTCTCCCTCTTCGCTATCTGACTCATAATCCTGCATGCATATTATTTTGCAGTCATCCATGTAAAATTCTACATGTGTTATAATTTTGGAGCATTTCGTACCTTTCGAGTGATGCAGAGTCATTTTTTCCGCACTCAATGGTCCGGTGGGGTATTGCTTTGTGTTACGCTTTTGTTCCTCCCGATCTTTGGTGTCTGGTGATTGTGGTTTTTGCACTTTGTTGGTGTGTGCCTCCATCGCTCCTTATTATTTTGGGTAGCGTTTCTTATTTACGTCTTTTTGATGTGACCTACAGCTTTTGCAAGTCTCCGTTCAAGGATCAATTTCGTTTGTAAGCTGTTTGCAGACTGTGTCTTATCAAACTCTCGTTATCGCGTTGTTTTCCCTCACTATTTTCGGAGTTCGGGAGAGCTAGTTTAGCGAAGTGGATTTGCAAGTTTTGGAGGTGTGTCTCTTTTCCGCGTTGCTGTTTGGCTGCTTAGATGGCATGGCTGTAAGTGAGTGAATATTTTCCTGTAAAGTTTTCCGTGCTTTGCTTCCTATTGCACCGTCTGTGAGTGTGCCTCCGCGCGTATTTCGAGTGTTTTAAATGTGAACCTCAGTTATTTATCTCCGCTGCCTATGGAGTTAGCAAGAGTTTGGTGAGCTAAGTGGTTAAGCATTATTAGAGGTGTGTTTGTTTTGTCTGTTGCTTTTTGGCTGTCGCTATTGTTTCCCCTCGGAAACTTTGCACTCACGACTTTGGCAACTCTCTTTTAGCGGATTAGTTTCGTTTTTAAGCTGTGTGTTTGCCGTATGTGTGTTTAATCTTGTTATCGCGTTATTTTCCCTCGCTGTTTTTGGAGTTTGGGAGAGCTAGGTGAGCTAAGTGGATTTGCATGTTTGTAGGTGTGTCTGTGTTCCGCGTTGCTGTATCGCTGTGCAGAAGGCATGGCTGTAAGGGAGTGCGTATTTTCCTTTTAAAGTTTTCGTGTCTTGCTTCTTTTCGAAGCGTCTGTGAGTGTTTCTTGGCTGTCTTTGGGAAAGTTTAGGGAAATTCGATGTGTACTGTCATTGACTTCGGGTGCTTCCTTTACTCGTATTTTGGTAAGTTAAACTGTTTTGATGTTATCTTTTGTAAAGGTGTTTAGGTGGTGGGGAGGGGGCTTTGTTTTGTTATGGTGCTTTGTTTGTGTGGAGTCGTGAAAGTAGATCGGTGTTTCCCCTTTAATATCAGTAGGCAGAGTGGATCGATCCCCCACCCCCCATCCTTAAAACAACTCCGGTTTTAAAGAGAAGAAAAGACGGAGTTTTTTTAAGGAGGGGTGCTGGGGGATCGATCCTCTTTGCCTCATCTTTTGTTTCCAGCCGCGTTTCCAGCCACTGATGTTAAAGGGGAAACTCCTTTCGGGAGCTTCAGGCGCCGCGGGAGAGTAAAAGAAAGCCGGCTGCTGTTTGATTGCCTGTGAGCTGTTTTTCGTTTTAATTTTCCGGGCACCGTTTTCCTCAGCGTTCTGCGTGGGCGCGCAGGACGCTGGGGCTTGTAGTAATGTGTTGGTGCTTTGTGTTTGTGCTGCGTTTTTTTAAATTCCTTTTCTTTTGATTGGCTGCGGTGCGTGTTCAAACGCTGCTCCGTGCGAGAGCCTCTCAGCCTGATTGGCTCTGGCGCGGCGCGGCGCAAGGACTTTCGGGAAGTGATGTTCTTTACGTTTCTTGCCGTTAGTGGGGCTGAGGCCCCCGTGCCGGATTTTTAAATCCTTTGTTGACCTGCGTAGGCAATTCGGCCGTGCTCTCGAAGGGAGGGTGCGGGTCAGTAGGGCAACGCACAGCAACGTATAGCCAATTCCAACGGTGAACACTTGGTTTTATAGGTTAAGATACACTCATTCTTTCAAGCAGCCCATATTACACTACTTATTTGTGCAACCTAATTAAGAGCAAGAAGTGCCAAAAATGTGAGAGAGTAAACTGCCTCAAGAACTGATATAGAAATGCATAGCCTCTTTAAAAATATTGAAAAAAAGGGCTCACTGGAGAAGGCCCTGATGCTGGGAAAGATCAAAGGCAAAAGGAGAAGGGGGTGGCAGAGGATGAAATGGCTAGATGGTATTGTTGATGCAGTGGGTGTAGATCTGGGCGGACTATAGAGGATGGCAAATGACAGAGGACCCTGGCTTGCTGTGGTCTATGGAGTCGGAAAGGGTATGACTGAACAACATGACCTTACTGCTCTGTACGTGCAAGTCTGGCTCCTTTTCCAGTTTCCACCTTAGTATCTATAGTCAATATAATCTACGAATTTATGTTATTCTGATATACCCTCAATATTTACATACTAGCTTTTTCCCTTTTCCTTTCCTTTTTCAAAAGAGTTCTAAACTAAATTCCTTTATAAAACAATATCATTTAACTACTTTCAAAAGCATTTTCAGGCCTATTATGGGGTGGATAAAGACTGAATCAAACTTAAGAGGAGAGCATAGATCCATTCAACTAAATCTAACTTGTCTAATGTTAAATTGATTTCATTTCTATTTTAAGCATGATGATATCTCATCCCAACCTTAGATTTATTTCATGTTCCAGTTACTGGGATATTCTGCAAAGTCCAATTAACATGAATGTGCAGGAACATTTTCCTTCTTTGCAATCGATACCCACAATGGGCAGCTCAGGTTGAGCAATATATAATTACAGTATGTATTTCTAACACATACAATTAATTCATCTCTCAGTCATCTGTTAACTTATTTATACATTTTAAGGATTCTTTCAATTTCATACCAATTTTCAGACAGTGTCATTCTGGGAACTCAGACATATAATTAACTGGAATAAAAACTTTCTAATCAGTACATTTTACAGAGAGATAGATGAATAAATAAATGAGGCCATCTTTTAAAATAATAATCAAGGTAAACAGTTTTAAAAAAGAGCAAACAATACATTTCCAACTATTTGATTCATCTTGGTTAAATTCAGTCATTATTTGTAGAATGCAGTTGAATATTAATAAAATGACATTTTGTTCCTTGTGAAAGATAATTAATCTGGAGTTTGTTGGCATGCATATAAGATTTTTAAAATATTTCTTCAACACATTATTATTATACTATCAATAGAATAGAAAACTGTACAGAAGAGAGAAACCAGAAACCTTGTGAAACTTTTAAAAACAAATAGTTTTCATTACCTTTCATGTGTCCAAACATACTTTTTTCAAAAGAATGGAGTATCTGTGCCTCTGGCCAGGTTTAAAACTGTTGGTAGGGAGATTGTTGTTGTAATGGTCCGTGGGAGTCGAGGTGCTGAACTCAAGGAAGGTGCTAGAGACAAAGAGCTATGATGAAAAAGGCCAGCCCCGATCCCCCGGGGTGGTCTGTATTTATTGACTACATTTAGGATGAATGAGCTCCCTCTTGGACCGGTCGGTGGATCGAGATCGCGGCGCTGGCTGGCCGCTGGTCTGCTGTTCTGCCTTCAGTCGTTCTGAATCTTGGCTCTCCCCAGCTTTGGAACATGTCCTTTCCTTTGCATGATGTTTGCTGGTGTGTGAGCGCACTGCCTCCCTCGAGACTGTACTGAGTTCCGATTGGAGATGCTTTCCAATCAGAACTGCTCCATTACTCCTGATTAATCATGTCAGGCTTACCATATGTTGTAATGGTCCATGGGAGTCGAGGTGCTGAACTCAAGGAAGGTGCGAGAGACAGGGCTATGATGAAAAAGGCCAGCCCCGATACCCCAGGGTGGTCTGTATTTATTGACTACATTTAGGAGTCATCACGCATGGCCCGCGTGAGACCCCCGTGACAGAAGGCTTGCTACGTGGCACTCGGCTGGTTTGGTTACACTTACCAGCCTGCGTGCCCAGGTTAGCCATAAGCAGACTTAATCAGCGGATTGCAGTGAGACTCACTGTTCTCATGTTAGCTAAGTCTTAAAGACTCTGTGTACCTATGCATAGCTATTTGGTCTAGCTGTGGTTGGTGCCTGCTCAGCCCTTTACATGGACGTGAGCCAGACACTGTATGCTGTTTACGAGACCTTGGGTCTCTTTCCTCCTGACACTTGTCCTACTACTTTCAGTGCCCTCAGCCAAGGAAACATGGAGTCACTATTGCTCCCTATTACTAATTTGTCCATACCCAATCGCCTTTCCGGTCGAGCCACAATGGTCTCGGGATTGTTTGCAAAGCCCGACAAACCCATTGGGAAAGGTAGCTGTCCAATTAATGGCCTGGGCAACCCACAATTCCCTTTTCTTTATTTTCTAAAGCGACTTGGCTGAGAACCTGACAGACATAGGGCATAAGCTGTCAAGGTGTGATCATAATTTCGGGTCTCCGTTCTGGGTGGCACATGGATAGGAATGAGGGAATGAATTGTGCAAAGCAGCATAGCATGACTCCCACTACCACAATGCCAGCGGTGACTTTAAGCGTTGTTTGTAGCCAGTTCCATGGTACCCAGGACAAGAGCTCATTCCACCACCCTCAACTGGTGTCCTGTTGAATGTGTGTGATTATTTTGTCCAAGTCAGTGATTTGACTTTGGATCCCGTGGGAATTATCTGTGAGATTGAAGCAACACATATTGTGAACTGTTTCGCATCCTAAGTGATGGAGAAGCAAATAATCAATAGCTGCTCGATTATCCAATACTGCGTGTCTAATTTCTATTTGCTCTTGACTAAGTAAAGCTACAGCTGTAGAAGTGTGATTGAGACCTTTGGCCAGGGTGCATGCCAACTGACCAATCTTACGCACATTACCTGCTGCAAGCCTTGGTACTCCTACAAGGCTTACCGCTAAAGCGACATACTCTGATTTACTGAGTAACTTTATATTGCTGTCACAAGTTTTGTCGAGCTTGACTGTCCATGCGACTCGTGCTGGCTCTGTGTGGTGTAAGCATTTCCTTTTTTGGGAGAACTAGTGTTAAACGACTTATACAACAGAATGAATCTGATACATTAGCTGGGATGTAGTTCCATGTGCGTTGGTTACAAGTGAAGAACCACCCTGCAGGCAAAATTACATGACTGTACATAATACCGATAGTGTCCAGGTGATTACATTTCCAAATCTCTTTGCCTGCGTCAAGGCAGTGGTGATGCAAGTCCTTGACTGAGGAGCAGCCTGTCATTTTGGCACAAGATGTATGTGGGCTGATGGCCACTCGGGGTGTAACAAGAGTGACTGCATCAGCGGGCAAACTTTTTGTTATCTGTGTCCCACAGTTTATGTAAGTCACATATGTGATGTGGCGATAGCATCCAAGTACATGTTTAGGCACCCACTCAATGTCCCAGGTCTGCTCTCCTGGAGCACGGCAGACCAGAACAAGGCAAATGCTCAACAATGAAGCAGGGTTCATGGTCTGCTTCATGCAGAAGTCAGATTGGTTGACAAGTCCAGCAAGTCTTTCCCATATGTTATACTGGAGCCTGGAAGACAAGTCCCCGCCAGGCGTAAAGTCCCCAGAGGAAGCCCCAACCACTCCCCCCAAAAGCAAGGAAAGGATAAAAGAAAATCACCAGGGATTTGTAGATAATTTGAGCTAGCACTGTGGCCACCATGTTTTGTGGGGTAGGCTCAGTGTGTTGCTCAGCCCGGATGGACATGGCATCATCACACAGGGTCTTGACCATTCCCCACGTGATTCTCAGGTCTGGTCTTGGCCAAAACCGTCTCCTCCGTCTGGGTCCCCCAGTCAGACTTACTCCATCCATCTCGGGCAGGGGGTCCTGGACCGATCGTCTCCAAGCCATGAGGCTCGAGATGCAGTTTTACGCAACAAGCTGGAATCCAAATGACACCTGTAGGAGACAAAATTGCTGCATACCCTCTCCCCCACATTACCAGGGGAGCTGGACCCTTCCATGAAGGATCCGGCAGGACCCGGTAATGTATCATGGGGTGCCGGAGGCATTCCCGAGTACGGAAATGCTTCTCCTGCGGGGTGCAGTCAGCAAAGATGTTAAAATGATTGTATGTGAACAAAACTTTATGCAAACGTTGCTGTGCCTGAGCCTGAGTTCTTGGCATGGCTACTTCTTCCCTTCTTTCTTGTTTTTCAATATAAAACTTTAGCGTCTGGTTCACCCATTCGACAATGGCTTGTCCTTGGGGGTTGTACGGTACGCCGAAAATGTGGCTAATGTCCCAGATGGCCAAGAAAGTGGCTAGTTGTCTGGAGCTATAGGCAGGTGAATTATTGGTTTTCAAGCGATCTGGTTTACCCATGGTCATGAAACATGCCAAGAGATATTGCTCTACGTGAGTTGCAGATTCGCCTTTCTGAGCCATAGCCCAAACGAACTGCAAGAAAGTGGCATGTACTGCCACTTCCCAAATTGTGGAATGTGTGAGACATCCATCTGCCACAGTTGATTTGCTCCAGCCCCTCTATGGTTAAACCCCCATGATACCCCCCCCCGGTGCTCCTCCACATTGCTGGCAGGAACGGACTATTCCCTGGGCTTGTGACAATGGCAGTTTGAACTGCCTCGCCAGTGCCTTCGCATTCTGGTGGAAGAATGCGTGGTTTTGGATTGGGGTCAAGAATACTTCTGAAACTAACTTCTGTTGCACTACCTTTGCAGCCGCGTCGACTCTGTTGTTACCCAGGCAGATCCTGGTGGCTTCTAATGTGGGTGACGTAAAGCCTTTCCCTGCAGTTGTGCAAAAGGAACTGTATGGTCAAAAACAGACTTAACAAGCTTTTGTCTATCGCAGGGGTGATATAAGCTCCTGGTAGACTGTGAATCAAATTCCTTACATACTGACTTTGCTGGACCCACTCCCCAATAATGAGATGGACACTTGTGATGGATTATAAATTGGGACAATTTATTAATTCATAAACTGTGTTGTGCCAAACGGGCCGCAATGGCACTGGTAAAGCGTAACCCTAATTGCCAATCATAATTTGGCAACATTGTATCCATTAGTTTGCCAATCATATTTGGCAACATTGTATCCATTTATTTTGCCAATCATATTTGGCAACATTGTATCCAATTGTTATGACAATCATATTTGGCCATATTGTATCCATTTGTTTACTAATGAAACAAATTGTTTACCCCAATCAGATGCTACTTGTTGACTCCAGCATCTGACGTATATCCGGCAAATTTCAAGGTGTTGCAGGCTGTATAGATCATAGCATCACCTTGTTTGTGGTCCACCTTTGATTGGCCAGCCCAAGTCTCACTGTCCCTTGTCCTATCCAGTGGCTGGGCATTGGCCATATGTATGACAACTACGGCTGCGATCACCATCTGCAGAGATCTTTGATCTCAAGAAAGTAAAATCTGCCAGTCGTATACAACCCCAGGGTGCAGTGCCCATCTCCAACCACAGCCAAAGAGCCAGCACTGTGTGCATTCACAGACATCTCCATGGCCATGTGGCAGGCATGACTGGTATTTTTGAGCCACAATCAAGTATACCCCAGGCACTGAGCATCTTGTGTTGCCAGCGAATCCTACTCACACTAGGCCAGGCAAAAGGAACTAAAGTATGAACTCCCCAAAGCTGACTTCATTTCGGCAGCTTCACATCTGGCCCAAACATGGAAGAAGAATACTGAGTGATGTTCAGCCAATCATCCCTCCCATGCCTGACTGCTAATAGAATGAAGATATGAATACAAAACACTCAAGCTCAGTAAAGTGTAAGAAATAACTATGACAGATAGATTGATAAGAGTGACAATGATTTGGAGCTTAGAAAATAATAATCAAGTGGAAACAGGCCAGGCAGTCTGGCCAGGTTATCCTGCTATGGTAACAGAGTAGACCATATAGCCAGCGACTCAACACCAAGCATCAGGCAGCAGTCAACCAACCCAACAACTCTGAGGACCAACAGTCCCGGGTGTCGAAGTCCACAGGGGAAGGTGATGGCCCCCAATTGGATTAAACCCCACTTAAATCCATCTTGATGTAAGACTTTTGTGCTCCAAAGGGCTCACGATCAGAAAGTGACTCACGGAGCAGGAACAAGGTTACGGGTGTCATGCTGTGATGCGGAAGGGAGATGAAGGGCCACTACATTATATTCTCAGAACAGTCTTCATTGCTGATCACCATGATGATCATTTCCAGATTCGGACATGGCAGAATAAGTAAACAGGCCAAAGACGACTCTAACATCCACATTTTAAGTTTCCTAATTTGAGTCTTAAGGAATCGTACATTAATCCTAACAGCACTTCTCACCTACAAGCCCAAATGGCGAAGGAAGGGGCTGAGTCAACATATTTACTACTCATTCATGTTTCTATCACACACTGAGGTTATTTAAATGCAAGGCTCAAGATCAACAATTTCAAGGTAATTTGGATCTGAGCGCTGCAGAGTTAAAAACAGACTGGGACAAAAACAACTTGAGCTGCAGCCTTAGAAATGTTGCTTCTGCAAATGTACCCATGGTCATGTGGCAGGTGTGACCAGACACCGGAGTGCAAGGAGAGCTGTCTACCCACCCCCCGAAGTGGTCCCCACTCACCTACCCACAATCTCCTGCCCCCGAACCGCTAGGTTGGCAGGAGCTGGGACAAAGACTGGAGGTCATTCGGTGCTGCAGTATTCAGGAACCGAACTGCTGACCTTCCGCTTCCAAGTCAGCATCTTACCTACTTGAGCCACTGCAGTCCTGGCACAATGCGGCCCGGCGATAGTCACGAGAGGCCGGAGAGGCCGTGCTGGCAAAGGCCAGGGCCAGCCCATCGCCGAGCTGGGTGGAACGCCGTGGCAAAAATGTGGCCGCTATGAGGCAAGGATGGGGGCAAGCTCACCGCAGAGCTGCAGCGGCTCGCCATGGCTGACCTACTGGGCTGCACCATGGTGCACTGCCCAGGGAAGCTAGGAATGCCAAGAAGCCATGCCGGTGAGGGCCGGGGCAAGGCCGCCACGGAGGATCACCGTGGCTGCCCTCCCAAGCGGTGCCATGGCGCACAGCCTAGCCGCTCAGAGAACAAGGAGAAAGCAATGTCGGCGATGGCCAGGGCAAGCTCACCTCGGAGCCGCGGCGGATGGCCTCGGAGCCACGGCGGATCGCCGCAGCCGTCCGCCCGAGCAGATGCTCGAGGAAAGTGGGATTGGCCGGGCGAAGCCAAATGGGCGCTTCGCCCGGCCGATCTTGCAAAATGGCAGCGAGGCTGTGCGGAGCCGGCCCCCTTTAAAGGGAAACTCGGCACCACCCCTTGCCCAGCTCCAGTGCCCGGCTCTATGGGGGCGGGGCCAGCAAAGAGTGCAGCAGCCGTAGGCTTGCCGCCACGCTTCCCATCTGTAATAATGTTCAGTGGCTGCTGGGTGAACATTCTTAAAGCCATATTCGCTGCTGCCATCTCTGCTCTTTTTGCTGACTTTTGTGGAAGTGTCAATAGCACTTTTCAGGCCTGCCCTCCGAGCCATGTAAGAATGCCATACACCTTTCCTCCATCTGTGAATGCCGTAACCACTCCCTGAAGTGGGATCAGGGACAACATTCCCTGCAATTCGACTGTCTGGGTCTGCAGCAAGGCAAGTCTGGGATCTTTAGGCAGATGGAACACCAAATTCCCTGTGAAACCTTCCAATGCAATCGGGAGAGATTCTCCTAACTGCATGAGTCTTTCTATCTGATCTTTGGTGAATGGCACCATTATCTTAGCTAGATCATGACCAGAGATGTCCCTTGCTCTCAGCCTCCCTCTGTAGATTACTGTTGCTACCAGCTCTTGGGGAGGAACGACATTGCGGGATGAGGTGTTTGGCAGATTCACCCATTCCACTATTTTGCCCCCCCCCCTCAGAATCTTTTCCTAGCGCTCTGGTGAACATGGTCCCAGTTCTAACTATGTACAGATTCAGGACATGAGTGTCTGGCACCTTGAACATAAGAACATAAGAACATAAGAACAGCCTTGCTGGAACAGGCCACAGCCCATCCAGTCCAGCATTCTGTCTCACACAGTGGCTCACCATTTCCTTCAGGGTATTCCCAAGCAGATGCCTTCACCTGCTTAGGATTCCCTGGAAATGATATTGAGAGATATCCTGCCTATCTCTCCAACCCGGAGGTTGTCCTTAAGTATCCATAATTATAGCCATTGATACTCTTGTCCTCCATGAACTTGTCTAATCCTTTCTTAAAGCTGTCAAGACTGACAGCTGTCACCACTTCTTCTGGCAGGGAGTTCCATAGACCAGTAATCCTCTGGGTGAAAAAATACTTTCTCTTATTTGTTTGAGAACTAGTACCCAAAAGTTTCATCGAGTGTCCCCTAGTTCTAGTGTTATGCGATAGGGAAAACAGTTTTTCCTTATCTACTTTGTCCACACCGCGCATGATTTTATAAACTTCAATCAGGTCACCTCTTAGACGTCGTCGTTCAAGAGTGAAGAGGCCCAACCGTTGCAGTCTCAGATGGTAAGGAAGGTGTTCCAGTCCCCTAATCATTCTGGTTGCCCTCCTCTGCACTTTTTCCAGCTCCATAATATCCTTCTGGAGGTATGGCGACCAGAACTGTACACAGTATTCCAGATGGGGCCTCACCATAGATTTATAAAGAGGCAAAATGACACTTGCTGACTTATTTTCTATACCCTTCCTAATGATCCCTAGCATTGAGTTTGCTTTTTTCACTGCTGAGGCACACTGGGTTGACACCTTCATTGAGTTGTCCACCAGGACACCAAGGTCCCTTTCCTGGTTTGTCGCAGAGAGTTCAGACCCCATCAGTTTATAAATGTAATTGGGGTTCTTTGCCCCAACATGCATCACTCTGCACTTACTAATGTTGAAACTCATTTGCCACTGTTTTGCCCACTCCCCCAGTGTCGAGAGATCCCTCTGAAGCTCCTCACAATCTCTCACAGTTTTCACTACCCTGTATAATTTAGTGTCGTCAGCAAATTTGGCTACCTTGCTTTTTACTCCTACCTCTAGATCATTTATGAAGAGGTTGAAAAGCAGGGGTCCCAGTACTGAACCTTGGGGGACCCCACTCTTTACTTCCCTCCACTTGGAGAAGTGTCCATTTAGTGCTACCCTCTGTTTCCTGTCCCTTAGCCAGTTGCTGATCCAGGACAAGACCTGTCCCTTTATTCCATGACTGGTAAGTTTATTCAAGAGCCTTTGGTGTGGGACCTTGTCAAAAGCCTTCTGAAAGTCCAGATAAACAATGTCAACTGGATCCCCCTTATCCACATGCTTGTTGACACTCTCAAAAAATTCCAACAGATTAGTGAGGCATGATTTGCCCTTGCAAAAACCATGTTGGCTCTCCTTTAGCAGCGCCTTCTCTTCTATGTGCCTATTAATTCTATCTTTTAGGATGGTTTCCATCACTTTACCTGGGACACATGTCAAACTGACAGGTCGGTAATTTCCTGGATCACCCCTGGATCCTTTTTTGAAAATTGGTGTTACATTCGCTACCTTCCAGTCATCAGGCACAAAGCCTGATTTGAGGGAAAGATTATATATTTTGGCTAGGAGATCAGCAATTTCATCTTTAAGTTCCCTGAGAACTCGTGGATGGATGCCATCTGGTCCTGGTGATTTGTTAGTGTTTAGCTTAACAAGACATGCAAGGACCTCCTCCCTGGTTATTTCTATCTGGCTTAATTCTTCGGTTTCCCTCCCTACGAAGATAGGCTCTGTTTTGGGCATGTGGCCTCTGTCTTCTTCAGTGAATACTGAAGCAAAGAATTCATTGAGTCTCTCTGCAATCTCTGTTTCCTCTTTAATAACCCCTTGCCTTCCATTGTCATCTAATGGTCCAATGGCCTTCCTAGTTGGGTTCTTACTTCTAATGTACTTAAAGAAGTCTTTGTTATTTCTCTGAGTATTTTTAGCTATACGCTCCTCAAAGTCTTGCTTTGCTTTCCTGATTGTTGCCTTGCATTTGTTCTGCCAGAATTTATGTTTCTGCCTGCTGTCCTCATTCGGACAAGCCTTCCATCTTCTAAATGAGCTTTTCTTGCTCTTGATCACTTCCCGAACAGCTCCTGTAAACCACATTGGAGTCCTCTTGGACCTGGCAGTGGCCTTTTTCCTTTTGGGTATGCATTCCAATTGAGCCTCTGTCATTGTTTTTGTAAACAGCCTCCATGCCTCTTGGAGTGTTTGGACTCTCTCAATTTTCCCTTTCAGCTTCTTTTTTACTAGTTTCCTCAACTTTGGGAAATTTCCTTTTTGAAAATTTAAGGTCTCTGTGTTAGATTTTATCAGTGACTTGCGGTCTATGTTCAAGTTAAACATAATTGAGTTGTGGTCACTGTTCCCTATTGGATCAGTCACATTAACATCTTGCACCAGATCCTGAGTATTACTCAGGATCAAGTCAAGGATTCTTGTACCTCTAGTTGGGTCTTCAACCATCTGTCCCAGGGAACAATCATTTAGCATATCTAGGAACTTTATCTCTTAACACTACCTTGTTGATTCTATCTACCCATCTGTGACTGAGAACATGGTTTACCTCCTGAAGAGTTATTTTTGCCTCTTGCGGAATGCATATGCGATTGGCTGGCTGCTTCCCTAGTGTTGTGGGAGTTCATCTGATCTTGAAAGCTGCCTTAACTGCTTATATTGCCTTTCTGTGTGTTTCTGAGTCTATGGACTAAGTGACGTGAGAGATGCGTGCCTTGGTACATGCGTAGACAGTGTGAAAAATGCTGATTCACCCTCCATATATGGGTCTGAGATTCTGAAAGGCTGATGTGTGTATGACTCTTGTATCTTATACTCTGTTTAATAAAGAGATGCCATGATTCCTTTGTTGAGCTCTAAGACTGCAGTCGTGTGTGTGTTTCTTTCTATCTCTGTTTCTTCCCTATTCTCCATAATGGAGCTAGCCTTCGTTAGAATTCCTAATTCTTCCTTTGTTTATCTGTGGCTGTAAACTGCTCTGCCTCAGGCTGATAAGATCTCTACATGCCCCAGATCGTGTCATAGTGTAAGCAGCGAAAAGATATTCGTCATTAAGAAAAAGTCTGGTAAATGGAGACTTCTTCATGATCTAAATGAGATCAACAAATGCATTCAGCCCATGGGACCACTTCAGTGTGGCATTCCCAACCCTAACATGATCCACGAAGGGTGGGAGATCCTAGTCAACTGCTCCAGTGATAGCACCTACTATAGCTCTGCCCCAGGAGCTACCATCAGAAAGCTGAACATCGATTATCACTTCATCATTGCAACCAGGACCCATGGGGCTGACCACAGCCCACCGGCTTCGCACTTTACCCTTCGGTGGTGTTTGCACCTGTACAGGTAAGGTAAAGTAACCTAATGCGGCACATTGATATCCTCCTGGGTGAAAATTCATGGCAACCCCATTAAAAAAGAACCACGTTTGGATCCTTAATTTGCCATCCGCTGCAGATTGAGCCACGAGCTGTAGCAGAATAATCAGGCGTAAACATAGGAAACTCATCATATATATCTTCGATAGTAGTGTTAAACAAGGTATAATTAAGTTTATATGAACTGTTATAATTACCCCATAACCAGAAATAACCATCATACCCCGTATAATTGCCAACATTCTGCAAAACCCGCTTTGCTTGATGCCAGTACTTCCATTTATTATTTCAAACCCCGGAATTATGGCAACAGAAGCAAAGCCCTTTGGTATACTTCTTGAATGTCATGCTTCTCCAGTGGGTGTTGTTAAATAGGTCTGGGAGGTTAGAAAAGACAGTAGACCTGTCAATATGTTGCAGGTGTCCGATGACCAATTCAGGCATGTTGAACAATGCCGGGATGAAGGCCATCTGAGACCCTGCCAGGGGATGCTCATAGTATAGTGTGGTATCCTTTCCATGAACATCAAACATATAATTAGCGTGGTGAAGCCAAAAGTTAGGATTCCCACCATGTGTCATTGCCCTCATGGCGGGAAACACGGTAAGGAAGAAAAGACCAAACGTCAGCAATGGTACTGTACTGTTGAGCTACTGTCGTCGAGCCGAGTATCCTTCTTTTCTCTCCATGGGCGGATCATTCGGGCAGGCACCCACACAGGTCTAGAAGTGGTAGACACAGCTGCGTATCCTCTTCCCCAAGTGATAAGTGGGGCAGGACCCTTCCACTCAGGATCCGGTTGTTGTCGATAAGTGACCAAAGGTCTAGGAAGGCATTTCTCTGTCTTGAAATGCAATTCAACTGGAGAGTATGACCTGTTATGGGGAGCAAGAAGAAAATTAAGAGTATACAGCACTTTAGCAACGGTTGTAGGGATTTCAGCCACAGGGACCCCTCTGTCTCCCACTTGCTTATGTAATAAGTTCTTAAATGTCAGGTGGGCCCTTTCAACAATTGCCTGTCCAGTTGAGTTGTAGGCGATTCCATGCATTAACTTGACATCCCATTGGTGGCAAAAGTCCTGAAATGCAGAAGAAACATATGAGGGAGCATTATCCGTCTTCAGGCGTGTAGGTTTACCCATGACCGCAAAGGAAAGTATGCAATGTTGTATGACATGTCTGGATGTTTCCCCCTACAAAGGTGTAGCCCATATAAATCCAGAAAAGGTATCAACAGTCACATGTAGCTTAGAAAGCGGGGCCAAAGCAGATACTTGCATGACGTCCATCTGCCATAGTTGATTTGCTTCCATTCCTTGAGTTCAGCACCTCGACTCCCACGGACCATTACAACAGCATCAAAGGGCAGAAACATAGGTGACTTCGCGCAAGAGGCGCAGCAAGATACAATGTCCCTAGCCTGTGACATAGGAATAGAAAATTGTTTATGCAAAACTTTAGCAGCTTGATGAAACATTGCATGACTCTCAATGGGATTATCAATAAGGAAAAAACCTCAGTAGAGGACCGAAGAGCAGAATCTGCTCATGCATTGCCTTCAGTCAAATATCCTGGGATCCTTGTGTGGGAGCATATTTGGGCAATGAAAAATGGAACAGTACAAGTGGAAAGAAACCCTTGAAGCTGTTGAAACAAGATAAAAAGATCTCTGTCTAAAGAAGGAGACAGATAGGCTTAAGCTAAAGTAAAAATAAGATGAAAAATATATTGAGTGTCCACAATTAGATTAAAAGGTACATCAGAAAAGGTTGAGAAGGCAAGAATGATGGCTGCCAGCTCTGCTCATTGTGCTGAGGTCTGTGTGTCCGTGAACACATTTTCCCACTCCCCAGTGGGCCCCTGCCATGTAAGGACTCCCCGGGAGGGAGACCCATCTGTGAAAAGAGTGACAGAATGCAAAATAGGCTGCAGGGAGAGCGGAGATGATAGAGAATAAGAAGTGAGATTCAGCAAGGTGAACTGCTTATCCTTTGGGGAGTTAAACCTGATCTGCCCTACAAAATCTGCCATGGCAATCTGAAAGGCTTTGGAATACTGTAATGAAGCCATTAACTGCTCCTGTGAGAGGGGAAAACAAACAAAGTCAATGTCATAGCCAGTCAAATGCTTAGCTCGATTACGGCACTTAAGAAAAAGGTCAGCAAGTGCATCCGGCAAGCGGTAACAACTCTTTGGAGGAGTGTGCGCCAAATGCAGCCATTCCACAATAGCCACTTTCTGGGAGTTGACAGGCACAAACAGAACAGTGGTGGGCAACTTTGGCGTGGGGAGAAGAGTGCATGCCAGTGCTGTGGTGCCTGGGGAAACACAATCCACAGCGATGGTATGGAGTTTATCATTTAGGCGTTGAAGAGCTGTGCGCATCTCCTCCGTGCATGGTATGATGTCTGCCGGGGAAGTATGACCAGAAAGAGCGGCAAAGAGCAGCAACAATTCCTCAGTGCTAAGGGCTAAGAAGGGACGAGCCCAATTTATGTTCCCCAACAATTGCTGCAACTGCACAAGAGTGAACTGCTCTGGAATGGCTATGGTTGACAGCAATGGAGTTGAAGCTGTAGCTGAAAGCCTATGTCCCAGATATTGAAATGGATACATCCGCTGCACCTTTTCAGGAGCGATCACCAAGCCCACCCGTTGCAAGATCTCTGCTAGGTCCTGCAAGTGTTTTTCCTTAACTTGTGGGCCATGTAATAAAATGTCATCCATGTAATGATAGACCTGAACCTCTGGGTGGCGTTGTCTGAAAGGTTCCAAGGCTATGTTCACAAAATGTTGGCATAAAGTCGGCGAGTTGGCCATGCCCATAGGCAAAACACACCATTCAAAACGTTGGGTAGGGCGTTCATTATTGTATACTGGCAATGTAAATGCAAATTTTTCTCTATCTTATGGTGCCAACAAGATGGTATAAAAACAATCCTTCAAATCTATTACCATGACTTGGTGATTTTCAGGAATCATATTAGGATTGGGGAGCCCACACTGTATAGGTCCCATTGGCAATATGTGTTCATTAACTTTTCTCAAATCATGCAACAATCTCAATTTCCCAGTCTTCTTTTTTACCACAAAAATCGGGGAGTTCCAAGGACTAGTGGTTGTTTGAATATGTCCCAGAGTTAATTGCTCCTGTACAAGGGCCTCCGCCACCTGGAGCTTTTCTTTTGGTAGCGGCCACTGATCCACCCACACCGGTGGGGTGTTTTTCCATTGCAATGGAAGTGCATGCAATGGCGCTGTGGGAGAGGCCCATATAAAAAATTTGTCTGCAAGGTACACCCAGTTTTAGCCATGAGATCTCGGCCCCACAAAGTTATAGGAATGTCCATGACCAGTGGTCGGAGAGAGATCATGGTTCCCCCAGAGGTTTCAAACCTAATCAAGTGGACACTCTGTTGTGCTGGTTTGTACCCACCCACCCCATACACCTCCTGGGTGGGGCGGGTAGGCCATTCAATTGGCCAATCCTTTTTTGATACCACTGAAATATCTGCTCCTGTATCAATGAGCCCAGACACCGATGCCCCCCCCCATGATTAGTGAGTGGGTTGGTCTATCCCTGGTGATGGTAATCACCGCCATGGCAAGGGAAGTAGGCATATCCTTGGTGGCCAAGTTTGACTCTGAAGTCTGCAAAGCATACATGCGCCCTATCTCTTGGCCCTGTGGTATCATGGCAACTTGGGAAGCAATAGCCGGAATGGTGAAAGCGGCATTGCCAAGGGTGGAGATGGTTCCTGGTGGAACATGGACAGCTGCTGGCAACAAGTCCGTTCGGGGAAAAACCACCCCAATCATGCCTTTGGGTAGAATCGCCTGGGCAGATACCGATAGTGGTTCCACAAATCTTGGAGTGTGAAAATTACAGTCTGCAGAAGTGATTAAAGGCCATCCACCCACAGGTGGGGGCTGTCCCAATCTTGAAGGGGCCATCCTGCCCACCTCCTCCCAAATGTCCTGTTCCTCCCTTAAGGCATCTTCTATATCCTCTTCTGTAACCTCCCCTTCTGTAACCTCCTCTCCCCACCCTGTTATTTCCCTGGGGCCTGGGCGTGGCCCACTGACCAGTTTCCCGACTGCTGTGGGTAAGACCCAGGGTCCTTTTACTGGACAGTTGAGGGGTTGGCGTTAGGATTTGAGCAGCATTGGTTGGCCCAATGATATCCCTTCTGGCAAATGGGGCATTTTTTGGAGGGACATGATGCCTGCTTTTGGGAGGAGCAGCACTGGGCCCTAAAATGCCCTTCTTTCCCACAACCGAAACACTGCTTGTTTTGGGCCGGATTTGTGGGCAACTGAACTGCAGCTGCCAGAAGTTGAGCTTTATAACTGTGGGTTCCAATATTTTGACACACTTTCATCATATCTGCTATTGTGGTACCTGGGCGACTATAAATAGACATCAGAGCACCCTTGCAATCCTCATTGGCATTTTCAAACGCCAGTTGTTTCATGAGCATTTCCCGGGCCAGGACATTTTCAACTTGACGGTTAAGGGCTGTCATAAGTCTGTTAATAAATTCAGTAAAGTCCTCCTTTGCTCCTTGCTTGATCGCTGCAAATCCAGCAACAGAGCTGACACCCTGAGAAGGAATCTTACTCCAAGCACATAAGACTATCTGTGCAATCTCTCCCAACTGGGCATCAGGGAGTGCCAATTGCTGTGTGGGGGTGTCAAAATTTCCTTCTCCGCATTACATGTCTATGGGGAGAGCAGGACGTGTATTATGTAGTTCCAAAGCCAGATCTCTCCATTCCTGCATGCAGAGCATGGCTTCTGCCGGAGGCAGTAGTGCCCTGATCATTTGTTTCCAATCAGCCGGCACCAGTTTTTGTGTAGAGATGGCTTCTAACAGGGCTTTTGTGAAAGGTGCATTAACACCATAGTCCCGGATGCTACCTTTTAGCTCCTTTAAATATTTATAATGAAGGGTCTCATATCTGTCAGGGAGTGCTGGAGCATTTCCAACTGCCAGGGCAGCTCGGATGACTGGAAATGCAGTGGTGGCTCCAAGTCCCGCACAGCCGCAGTTAAAGCAGCAGAGAACAGGTTTTTTGTAGTATTAACAGTGCCTGATGGAGGCAAAGAGGGATATAACGTTCCACCTTCATCAGGGGGTTTCGGAGGCAGTTGTCACCCATATGGCAGTGGGGGTGCCATTGGGGATAGAGGATCTCCCATGGCGGGTGGCAATATGTGTGGCATTGAGGTGGTTGGGCTTTGGGCCAAAAGGATGTCCTTCGGGGTAAGTCCCTGAAGGTAGACCCTGACTTTACACCAGGTATGATGCACTGGAATGGAAACCCTGGGGTGGCCCTGGAAGCAAGTTCCGATCTTGTCCCATGTTTTTAAATCGAGTGTGCCCCCCTCTGGAACCCAGGGGCAGACATCATCTATGGCATGAACTAATTCTTCAACTTCTTTAGGAGCGGTTTTATGGCCATTCTTATTCAAGAGATACACTAAACCCTTACAGTATTTCTGTTGCGGGGAAGTGAGGGAATTTCCCATGTCGATCAACTCACCCGGGATCCAAAAGGATGTGAAGGGTGCCCTGAAGACCTGGCTGGTCGTGGATGAGCAGCAAGATAGCGCTGAAGACGATAAAATGCGAAGAGCCTCACGCAGGGGCACAACTTGTCGGAGTCCAGCTCCGGCACAAAATTGCGTTATCAGGGAACAAAGGGAGACTGCAGGCTGAATATCTGGTGCACTCAAACAAAGAAAGGAAAATGTCAACTGGCCGCACCCAGTATTTTTATTGAATACAAGGTTACATACGTCATACACCTCATCAGCCTATCAGGTTCTCATACATCAAGCGCCTAATCAGCCTATCAGAGCATAGCAAGCACAACCTTATATGGAAGCGTGAGTAGGCACTTTTACCTCTGTCTGCACATGTACAGTAATCTATATCCAGCCGCATCAGTCTTGGCGGTGGGGTCTGGCTTGCAAGTAATGGAGAATACAAGCATATTGAACAATTCCAGTCCATGTAGCCTCCCACACATCGGTTAACCATTTGAGCGGTAGGGCCATTACCCAAACGTTAGGGTTGCACAATACTGCTGCAGAATGTCCCTACCCCAGAGATTGACAGGCACGTTCAAAATGTGGGGTTGGATGACTGCTGTGCCTTCTGCCTCCGGAATAGTGACCTCTACCCAGTCACAGCTCCTGTAAGCTTCCTGAACTCCTCCCACTCCCCATACATCTGAAACTGGTTCAATGGCCCACTCTGGGGGCCACAATTTCTGACTGATTACACTAACATCCACTCCTGTGTCAAGCAGTCCGTCAAAAGGTCTTTTATTCAAAAATACCTTAATGACTGGTCACTGTTTCCACTCTATGCTCTGCTCCACTGTCGCTATGATCTGGAATCCTTCCACTGCCCCTTCCTCTCTCGGGCGGTCTGTCGACTCGAATCCTGCATCTCCTCTGACAACCTCCTTGCCCCCACCTGACAGATGATATGGAACCATGATCAATTGCGCTACTGAATCTCCTTTGCTAATTGTTTGGGGTAACTGTGTCCAAAGCTGAATATTAATGATTCCGGTGTAATCAGAGCCAATGACTCCCAGGATCACAAAGATTCCCTTTTCCCCAGCACTGCTCCGTGGCAAGACTATTCCCACGATGTTATGAGGCAGGGGTCCCTAATACTGGGAGTTGATCAGATAGACTGTGCCTGGCAGGTCACAAGTAACCTCCTCCTGGCACACCAAATCTAGTCCTGCGCTGCCCTTGGTTTCTGCCTGTGCCTCAGAAATGCTGGGTGCCAGAATGGATGTGGCTACTGGGATCCCTGCCCTGGGGCTGCCAGGGTGGGTGCTGTCCCTATTTGGACTGGGGCCAGGGACACGCCCGTGGTCCGGTTTCCTGAATTCGGGCATTGTCTAGCCCAATGGAAGCCATTGTGGCACCTTGGGCACTGGGTGGTTGGCATGGCTGGATGGCCGAATGACTGGCCGCCCCCTTCCTCTGGGGTTGTTTCGACCTGCACTCTCT
This sequence comes from Bradypodion pumilum, assembly GCA_035047305.1. Classification (NCBI taxonomy): domain Eukaryota; kingdom Metazoa; phylum Chordata; class Lepidosauria; order Squamata; family Chamaeleonidae; genus Bradypodion; species Bradypodion pumilum. Next base: position 432,196,491 of record JAWDJD010000001.1, read on the forward strand.
AGCATAATGTCCCATCTTGCCACAGTGGAAAGAAGCTCCCTTAGGCTTGTTTCCTCTTTGCATGGCCACTGCCAGCAGACCCATTTTGTAGAAGTCTGTGCCAACGTTAGAGTAAGCCCTGATCATATCGGTAAGTGTCAGATCAGGTCTATGGCCATAGCCTGCAAGATTTTGTGACAGTCAAGGTTGGCATTGTCTTTTGCCAGCCTCTTTATCAGGTCTTCTTGTGCGTCTGAATTGTCTACCGGTATACTGATTGCTTCCTCTAGCCTATTGATGAAATCCATGTAGGGCTCTTGCATTCCTTGTTTGATGGAGGTGTAATTTTTAGCTCCCTTGCCAGAAGCGAGTACCTTGAGGAATGCCTTAAAGGCTACTTCTGAAGCCAGTTGAAGCGTGGCTGCTGACAGGACAGATTGTGCTGGGATGGATTCGAATTGTCCCGAGCCATACAGTTGCTCAGGGATTACCGCTCCTCCCATCTTTGCCGCCTTGGCCTGAGCTTCCAGCCTGTACTCACTATCTCATAAGAGGTATTGGCTCGGGCTCAACATCATCCACATTATGGCTTTCCAGTCATAAGGGATGAGCAAGGTGGATTCCCTCAACTGCTGGAACGTGCCCTTAGTGAATCTGCTTTGGAGACCTGTATCTACAATAGCCTTGTGGATTTCTGCAAGCAATTTGTATGGGATTGGTGTATACACTGCCGTTTGATCGCCTGTGAGGGCGTCCGTCTCTAATCGAACTGGACATAATTGCTGAATCGCGGCCAGTTCTCCTGCCGGCAATTCTCCTTTATGTATATCCTTCTCTACCATCAATTGAAAAGGACTCTTAGTTGCCTGTAAAGCGCCTGCGCTTTCCAAGTGTCCACCGCCTTCCGCGGCTCCTGCAGTCACCGTGAAAGAGGGGTCCCTTAAGCCCCCATGTTCAATCTGGGTGGTCAGACAGAGACGTGTTGGGGTGGATGGTTCCATGTACTCTGGTGTATTGGTCTCTGTCCGGGCTGGACTAGCTGCCGAAATGATTTGTCTACACTTGCTCCAAGTTTCGATGATGTCAGCAGGAGCACGAGGCTCCTGTTTAAGGCAGTTCCCTACTTTATCCTGAACCTCTGGATTTAATCTACCCCCTTCTGGGTATAACAAGCAATGCTCTCCCAGGTACCTCATGAGATCCGTCAGATGGTGTCTGTTTACCCTAATCTGATGTTGCCTGGTCAGGACTTTGAGCTCATCCCTATGAGTTGCTTGCCCGACGGAGAAGTTTAGCTTCCCCAAGCTAGCCCCCATTGCTACCCAGCGGGGAGAAAATTCCCTAGATGCCTTACACAACTTACAAGTCGATGCTTCCATGGGACGAGTTGGTGTAACACGGCGGGGCAGGTGAGGCATTGAATGAGCTCCCCCTTGGACCAGTTGGTGGATCGGGATGGCAGTGCTGGCTGGCCGCTGGTCTGCTGTTCTGCCTTCGGTCGTTCTGAATCTTGGCTCTCCCCGGCTTTGGAACACGTCCATTCCTTTGCATGATGTTTGCTGGTGTGTGTGCGCGTTGGCTCCCTTGAGACTGTACTGAGTTCTGATTAGAGATGCTTTCCAATCAGAACTGCTCCGCTATTCCTGAGTAGACATGTCGAGGGTCACCATATGTTGTAATGGTCCATGGGAGTCGAGGTGCTGAACTCAAGGAAGGTGCGAGAGACAGGGCTATGATGAAAAAGGCCAGCCCTGATACCCCAGGGTGGTCTGTATTTATTGACTACATTTAGGAGTCATCGTGCATGGCCCGCGTGAGACCCCCATGACAGAAGGCTTGCTACGTGGCACTCGGCTGGTTTGGTTACACTTACCAGCCTGCATGCCCAGGTTAGCATTAAGCAGACTTAATCAGTGGATTGCGGTGAGACTCACTGTTCTCATGTTATCTAAGTCCTAAAGACTCTGTGTACCTATGCATAGCTATTTGGTCTAGCTGTGGTTGGTGCCTGCTCAGCCCTTTACGCGGATGTGAGCCAGACACCATATGCTGTTTACGAGACCTTGGGTCTCTTTCCTCCTGACACTTGTCCTACTACTTTCAGTGCCCTCAGCCAAGGAAACATTGAGTCAATATTGCTCCCTATTACTAATTTGCCCGTACCAAATCGCCCTTCCGGTCGAGCCAGGATGGTCTCGGGATTGTTTGCAAAGCTCAACAAACCCATTGGGAAAGGTAGCTGTCCAATTAATGGCCTGGGCAACTCACAGATTGTGTCATTGAAGGACCACAGAAATTTCTAAAATATGAACAACCTACATTTTCCCCTTTAGAGAAAAGGCAGTTAAATCAAATGCCAATTTATTCTTGCTAAGTGAACCTTTTTCTATGTGAACCTCACCTCTGCTTCAATCTGATAATGCAAGTGTCTTCCCAAAAGAACTGATTTATCACTTTGTCCCACTTCCCCTCCCACGGATTAAGCAAGCTCCAACCAAGATGGAGATCGTTTGACTCTATATTCTGCATACATATTCAGAGATATAAACACTGAGGCTCTGGGAATATATGAGAGATTATGGAAATAAAGAGTGGTCCTCTTAGAGGGCACAGTCCTCAGATACCTTTGAAAATGGGCTTGGAACCAAAGGCCATAGCCATCCATCAGGCAGGTATTTCCCTATTTAGTATCATCTGTGAACTCATGGACCATTGTGGTCATTTAATGATTGCAGGCAGACAATGCTGCCAAGAAGAAATGCTATTGGCATCACCTATCAGCTGTTGACACAGCTACTGAGGAAACTATCAGGGGTCTGCTGGTCTACATTTGAAGTTGTCTTATTCCAGACAGAATTCCCACTAGTGTCTTTCGGTCCTTCCAGGTAAGTGAATTGTTAGTGGAATCCAAGCAGGATAAATCCAAGAGGGCTCTGTGATTTCCTTCCATGGGCCAAAAAGGCATTTGGATCTGCATTCTTCAGTCAAAAATGGACAAAGAACCCTAAATTTTCTCTACTAGGGCAATGAAAGACTTTATACATTGCCAGCCTCAATCCACATGCTTGCCATTTGTTCACTTAAACAAGGCTCTGTAAACCTGTGTCAGTGCAATCGTGAAGGTGGAGTTGAATAGGCTTGGGCTCCAGGTGGCAGAATCTGAGATCCATTCATTCCAGATTAGGATAGCAACATCCACCATGGAATTGGGTTGCACTCCTACCAGGATTAAGGAATCCTGGCCAGGGACAATCTGAGGTATGCAAGGAGCATGATCAGATGGAAGCTTGTCCACCTGCATCATGTGGGTAGACCAGACTGTACACACTGACAATGTCTCCTCTGTTGGATACAAAGGGACTCAGTAGACCTGGCCTTTGAAAATGACAGCACAGAAAGCCAGCTTGTTAATATTCATGGCATGATGAATTATGTATATCTAGCACACACACACACACACACACACACACACACACACACACACACACACACATCACTGCACAACCATGCTCAACATTTGTTTTGTTTTTGTAGCTTTGAAAATGCTGTTGATCCTATGTGGAAGAGGGAAAATACTGCAAGGGTCTTCAGTCATTTAATTAATTCTTATATTGTTTTCACATTATGAATAACAAAGTTGATTAGATGCTCATTTTGCACTCAGAACGGCTAGTTATGAGTCTGATGAATAAACGCCTTTAGTAACCTACTTCTTCACGAAAGTGTGCAATTCATTCTAATGCATCCAAGTAGGCAGCCATCATTGTGTCTTGTGTTGCATATTTCTTAGTTTAACTAAGACCTTTGTGTAGAATTCATTTTATTTGTCTTCAATCTCCCATCATGCAGTTTTATGAGAGAGAAAAAGTCTCACTCTAACTTGTTTTCCACACCAAACATAATTGTATATCCCACCATTATGTCTTCCCTTACAGTTTTTGAGTTAAATCACTCAAACTTGCTAACCATACAGAAGAGCTGCTCCATCCCTTAGCTCATTTCAGTTGTTCACTTCTACACCTACAGGACTTATGGGAAAAATAAAGTGTGCACAAAATAATGCACACAATAAAATGTGAATAGAAATAAATAAGTGTTGGTGAAAAAATACACATGTGCAAAATGACACTTTTATTCAATCCAAATGTGAATCTTAGATAGAATATGTAAATAGGTACACATATCAAGAAAATGTATTTCAAAATAATATCAGTTTCCATTTGAAATCTCACAACTGAATATGAAGCATGAACTGGGCTGAGATATTAGATCTGAGCATGGTTAAGATTTGAAGTTGATTATGAGATGGTGATACAGGTAAAACCCATCCACTTAGATGTTAACATATCTTTATGCACCCAGAACAAAATACTCCACTAGGACTTGTAAGTGTGTTCAGCTGCAGAGAAATTTCCACATCCCAAATCATAGCGTATATTTCTATACAATAAAACACTGGCAACTTTTAGTTCTCTTTCCTTTTCCAGGTATGTCCAACATGGAATTTCCACAGCAGATGCACATTGAGTTGACCTTTTCATTAAGTTGGTCCCTACAACCACCAGCTCCCTTTCTTGGTCAGTCAATGCCAGGTCAGTTCACATCAGTGTATGTATGGAGTCCATTTAGTTCCCAATGTGCATCACTTTACAGTCACTCTCTTTGTACCTCATTTGCCACTGAATGTCATTTATTAATATGTGTTAAACAGATAACATCTTGAATCCTTACTTACTGGTTTATGAATAGATATATTATCAATTTACAGAATTTGAGATTCTTTGCTCCTTCCATGTTTTTCTCTTAAAGATTTACTATCACTGTCTGTGGACTCCAACACAAACAAATACTCTGGCCACAAAATGTCCCCAACAGCTGAAATGGTTGTGGACATGCTTTCTATGGCCCACATCCTGAACCAGCCCATGACCTATGAGAAGTTTCCTCAGGCTCTGTGTTGTGACTGAAAATTGTGGAAAGCTCATTTCCAGTCCATATGGAGTCCCCCGTCCCCCCCAAGAATTTTACTTCTGCTATTGTCAAAGCTTGTGCACCAAGAAAACTCATGAGTTGCATGGCTGGTGCTGTTTTCCCATCCTCATTCCAAATGGTCTGATATACATGCATCATCCAGCTCTTTCCCAAGTTCCCTCTTCCTAATGTCTTGCTTTTTAATGTCCCAATGCTGCTCTAATACAATACATATGAACACCTTCATATTCAATCCCTGATCCCAGGAATCAACTAGGAATGAGTGAAGATGAGTGCCCAGGCATTAAAAAAGCCTTAGAAAACTTTTTCCTCTTCTGTCTTCTCATCAAGTGATCCAGATAAACATAGCAATCCCTGATCTCTAACAGATATCCTGAGAAGTTAGTCAGTTGTCACTTGCTGATGATTGTGTAACTGCATAGGGGCCATTCAACAATTATGTGATCCTCGGGGTGGGGTGGGGGTCTGCCATCTGAATTATGGAAAATTACGTGAGGATGGTGTGTGTGTGTCAGGTCAAAGATTATGTAATCCATTTGGAGCTGTTGTGGTTTCAAAACATGGCACTTGTTTAGGTTTAAAAATGATCGCTGGGAATTTTGATCCGATTTGAGATTATTGAATTGCCTGTGCAGCCTTTTTCTATTTCACCAATAGTGGAAAAGCTCTAAAAATTAGAGTTTTGATACAAAGGCTCTGGATTACATAATTTTAAAGGGGAGAGGGTTCAAAGTGAAAATTATGGTCGGATTACAGGGGTGTGTGTGTTAATTTACCCCCAAAAGGGATCACATAATTGTTGAATGGCCCCATAGAGAGATTATCTTTTTATATTGTACAAAGCATTTTTCAGTGTCTTGGATCCTCACTTATTGCTGGCTTGCTTCCTTGCTTCCATACTACCTTTCTCCTCATAAGGGACCTAAGGCAGCTGACAATAATTAGAAGGAGGCGAAAGAGGAGGTAGAAGAAGACAAAAACATCTAAATTTTAGGAATATTTTAAATTCTTAGGACCCTCTCCCTCCATCAGGTAGGTTAAATGCTTGTCTGAAAGAAAGATCTGCAGAAGGAAGGAAAACAAGGAAGGGGGAGCAATCTTGCTCCTTAGGGCACTGCATTCCAAAAACTAGGACCAGCCACTGAGAAGATCCTTTCTCACCAATCAAGCTTGGAAGTCAGTGGAGCTGACAGAACGGCCTCTTCAGAAAGTCTTAAAAGCCAAGTATTTTCATATGGTGTGATACTATCCTTTAAATAGCCTAGACACAAGCCACATAAGTCTCCATCCATAATAACTTGCACTTTCAACTGAGTCCAGAAACAGACTGATGGCCAGGGAAGCTGTTGAAATAAGGGAGTTACACGTTCCTTGTAACCAGTGTCAGTCACCTCTTTGGCTGCAGCATTTTGATCCATCTAATCTTTCTAAACACTCTTCAAGTACAACCTCAAGCACATCACATCAGAGTGATCCAGATGAAATATAACTAAGGCATTTGTCACCATGGCCAGATCAGATACCTCAAGAAACAGATGCAGCTGGCACACCAACTTTAGCTGTAGCACTGCTGACACTTTTACATGCAAGCTCAGCACTGAGTCTAGGAGTAAACCCAAGCTGGGAAACTGATTATTCAGAAGGAGTGTATAGTCTGGATCCCTGTCCTTGGTTTGCCTTGTGACTGACCAGGTGCACCCCTTCTTATCTTGATTATGGTTCAGTTTGTCAGATCCCATCCAGTACATTACTGACAACATGACCTGGTCAAGGAATACAGTAGAACAGCTTACTTCGAATCAGATGGAAAGGACAGATAGAATTAGATGTGACCAGTATACTGATGGTACCAAACCCCAAATCTCCAGAACCTCTCCTTATGGTTTCATGTCAATGTTGAATAACATGGGAGACAGAACTGAATTTTGGGAGATATCACAGGCTAATGGCTAGTGTATCTAACAGGATTCCCGAAACTTCACCTTCTGAGTTTGGCCATTAAAGAAGGATTGGAACCATTGTAAGTTAGTATCTCTAACTTACTTAAGAACCATCCTAGAAAGGTGTCCCAGCAGGATACTGTGATCGATGGTACCAGAAGTCACTGCGAGATCCATTGGAACCAACAAGGATACTGTCTCCCATCCAGTTCTCAGTCTAAATCATCTACCAAGTCAATCAGAGCCATTTCTGTTCCAAAAGCATTCCTTAAGGCAGACTGAAATGGTTCTAGATAATCAACATCACCTAGAAATGTCTGGAGCTGGGATGCCACCACACACTCCAAAATCTTGCCCCCCAAAAAATGGAATATTGGAGACTAACTGATAATTATCCAATACAATGTAATTCACAAAGGATTTTTTTAAACAATGGTTTTAACACTACCTACTTTAGCCATGCTGTTACCTTGTAAAAGATGGCATTCACCATATATCATCGCTGATGCTGGTCCTATTGATGTAACTTTGCCCCCTGCTTGTCACATTACAATAAATAAATTTCACTTGGTGCAGACTGCTGAGGTGCACAGGATCTTTGGAAATTCCACCACATGTGTGCTGGATCCTGGTTCATTAAATCAGCCCTAAGTGGTTGGTGAATAGGTTAGAATAGGGGTGGTCAAACTACGGCCCATGGGCCGGACCTGGCCCACAGCACCATTTCATGTGTCTTGTGATGCCCTGGCTGTTCACAGAAACAGGGGCAGAAGCAGAAGCAGATGTATTTATGACAGTTGTAAAATGTGCCTGTGCACGTGCAAACGCAGCCATGCCTGCCATAAACGCTGCCATAAATGAATCCACAGCTGTCATAAGCGCATTTACAAAAATGGGTTAGAAAAATGGTGAATGCCTTTTTGCAGCAAGACAAGGTAACAACATGCCTCAAGCAGGCACTGTTATCATTGGGGTACACAGAAAGAGCCTACTTGAAGAATGTAGTACAGTGGTACCTCATACAATGATTTTAATCCATTCCACGGGGCTCATTGTTGTACGAAACAATTGCTATATGATGCATGCATCATATAACAATTTCCCCTATGGGATGCATCATACAACGATTATTATTTTTTGCTAAATGTTTTTTTTCCATTGAAAAATTGTTGTACGATTTTTTCCATAGGGAAAATTGTTATACGAGATGCCATTTCCCCCGAAAATCTAATTGTTATGCAATTTCGTTGCTATATGGGGTGATTGTTGTAAGAGGTTCCACTGTATTTTGATCCACAATTGGGCATACCCTGGTAATGGCAACCTTGTGTCACCAGATATTCTTTCTCATACTAGGTCAGGCAAAAGGAACTGTAGAATGAACTCACCAAAATGTGGCTTCATTTTAGCAGTTTCACTTCTGCTGCTGCTATATCATCTATGTCAGAGTGGATCCAAGCGACTTTGACTACAAAGTGTCATGCAAACTCTTCACAGTGGGCTGTAGATATAGCATCTATTCATTTATAGAAAACCTCTCAGCATTGTCACAAAATAGCGGGGACTGAGAGATGACCACTTACCCAAGTACACTCAATTAAATTCATTTCTACATCTTGCAATTTTGTGATCAAAACTAAGACCCAAGCCACATCTCTTCCCAGCAAACATGCATGGGGGAACTCTCTTTCTTTCTTTCTTTCTCCCTCCCTCTCTCTCACACATTTCTTGGTGTTTGAAAGGATATATTATTTCCATTCTACAAATCAACTGTTAATAAGCCAGTTATAGTAGCACAGTTTCTTTCTGGCATACTCCTACATCTCTAGTCTCTAATTTCTACTGTTATCTCTATAACTAATAAACTGACATTTCCCCTTTTCCTTCTATCTTATTTAAATGAGATCACACATCTTTGTATATGTGAAAACATGAGGATGTTCAATATAAATAAGCAAGAACAACTAGTCTCTTTCCCCACCAAATCTTCTCTTTGGAGGCAAACCCCATGTATATCCATATACTGAAGCTATTTGCAAATTCGGCATTTTAGATTTTACAAGGTAGCTATTCCTATCAATTAATAAAATGGATTTGATGTATTAATGCCTTAATTCATGTGCTTTATTGGCAGCAACATTTTTACTGCCAATTATATATGAGAAAGAAAGGATAAAAACAGATGAAATGAATTTAACATAAAAATAAAATGTAAATGGTATTACTGTTCCATATATATATGCCATTATTACCGTACTTCAATTATCTCCCATTAGTTTATTATTCAAATAAGATGACTGCTTTGCCAATGGTGGATCACATCAAATGAAGATTAACTATTACTACTATTTTATAAATCACGGCTACATTAAAATAGGCACCAACTTAGGCATGACATTTTTAAATTTCAGAGAAGCAGTATTTTATTTTTCTTCAAGGACATTACTTAATATCCAAAAACACCCAACACCAAAAAAACAAACCCTACACCATCTCTAAAATTACAACAAGGGAAGTATATAATATTGGTAGATGAGACTATCTAAGGACTTTTTCTTTACAATGGTAGTTATTCAAGACAGTTCACAAATATATTTTCAGACGGGTACTGCTTGTAGTATGCTCAGTGTGAGTCCACCACCACCACCAACCCAAAATACAACAATTTCTCTATGGCACTGTTAAATGCTTAGATTACTATATTTTACATACTACAAAAAGATTTTTACTTGTAAGGATTTTGTTTACAGGGCAGAGTTTTGATGTTAAATCCACTTAGTAGTCAGAACAAATCCACTAAATGGATGAGAGTTACCGAAGTATTGCTATTATTCAGCAGTTGGTTCAATGAGTCTACTGAAGTTTAGACTAGCAATTGAATTTAGGACTCCAACAGGTAAAAAGACCCAATTAAGTGAATTAAGAGAACCAGATAGTGTGACACCTTTCTTGGATGAAGAGTGAAGCAGATCCTCCGTGTGAATTCACCTTCCCTACCTTCCCGCTGAACTGGGACTATGTGGGTTGTTGCTGAATATCCAGATTAAGAACTGACGAGGACTTTGGTGAGACTCAGGGGAAGAGTATCACCATTTTCATGTGGAATAAATGGGAATGCAGAACTTGGCTGAGATACAAGATCCTATGGAATCGCCCCCAATGAAAGAGAGGGATGAGCATATAAAAGGTTGTCCCCAGAAACATTATATGTAACTGCCAGAGTTCAAAGGGGGAATTCTGTGTTGCCCAGGTGAGAGTTAAGCAACTTGAGTTTCTGGGGGCTTGAGACTAGATCAGAAAATACATTAAATTAGCTGATGGTAACTAGGCTGCAACAAACGACCTGAAACACACATACACACACACACACACACACAGAGGACAGGACAGGACAGGACAGGACAGGACAGGACGTTTTGGAGGTCACCAATTCATATGGCTTATATAAATCAGAGGAGACTTAACAGCATGAAATAACAATTAATATATCTTTTAAAAATCTATTTGTTTTGCCTCAAAGATCATTTAGTCAACTGTTGGATCTGGACCGCGAAGCGGATTGCGCAAGCTGGATCGGCACCGCGAAGCGGCTGCTGGGTCCCGGAGGAGACTGGTCAAGCAATGAGACATGAGGCAAGATGGAGCGAAGACCACTGATTTAATGAAGGCAAATCATTAGTATTTATCATGTACAGGCTGCATGTAAAAGCATCACGATCTGCAGAACTCACACTCCGTGTTTATACAAGTTAATTGGGGAAGTCTACAGGGGAAGTTAATTAACTAACTTAATTAACGGCAGGGGAAATACATTGTTCTGTGTTATCTGGGGTAAACATGTGGCTGGTATTGGTTCTAGGGCTTAAGGTAATCCACAGGCGTGAGATTGCCTGTTACGCACCTAACACGTTAGTCATTAGCTCTCTGTTGACCGAGCAGTTTGTCAGATCAGCTAGTGATGAATTAAGCTCTATCTAATATTCCGCTCCCCCAATTTCTTTCCCATCAGGAACCCCTGGCAACGAGGTGATCACTCATCACCGGGAGGAACGATGTTTCAGGAAGAGGTGTACGGTAAATACACCCATTCCACGATACTCGCCCCCCGCTCTGGAGTCCACCCCTAGGGCTCTGGTAAACATGGATCCGGTCTGAACGATGTACAGGTTTAGAAGGGGAGCATAGGGCCCCTGACTAATCCTGTCCACGCATCTCTGGCTGAGAACTTGGTTGACCTTTTTGAGAGTCAAGCGCACCTCTCGAGGAATGTGTATCTGGTCTGCCTAGAGTTAGCAGCGAGAAGAGCGGCTTTAGAAGGTCCATATCTAGTCTGAAATACGGTCTGGCCCAATTAATATTCCCCAGAATTTGTTGCAATTCTACAAGGGTGACTGAATCCTTTGAGTTGATCTGTGGCAAAACTGGTGCTGCGAAAGAACGGAGAAGCCGATGGCCCAAGTATGAAAAGGGCTCGGTTCTCTGAACTTTCTCCGGGGCAATGAGTAACCCTTCACCCCCCAGAGTGGTCTGGAGGTTTTTAAACATTTCACTGCCGAGTTGCGGCACTGCGACCAGGATGTCATCCATGAAATGGCACACTAAGACTGTGGGGTGAAGGTTTCGGAACTTTTCCAGTGTGTTGTGAATGTAAATTTGGCACAGGGTGGGCGAGTTGAGCATCCCCTGTGGCAAATATTTCCACACGTAACGTTGCGTAGGCTCTCTGTGGTTCACAACTGGCACTGTAAAAGTGAACCTTTCCCGATCCCTAGCATCTTAGGGAATGGTATAAAAACAGTCTTTTAAATCTACGACCAAGATCTCCCAACCCTTGGGGATCATGTTTGGATTTGGGATGCCGCATTGAAGCAGACCCATTGGCTGGATGCATTTATTGATCTCTCTGAGATCGTGAAGGAGTTGCCACTTCCCCGACTTTTTCTTGATAACAAATATGGACGAATTCCAAGGACTGGTGGACTGTTCTATATGTCCTGAGTCTAGCTGTTCTTTTACCAGCTGTTTCAGGGAAACTAATTTCTCCCCTACTACCAGCCATTGTTCTACCCAGACTGGCGTGTTGGTCAGCCATTTAAGCGGTAGAGCCATTACCTGAAGGTAAGAGTGGCACAGTACTGCTGCAGAATGTCTCACCCCCAAAGGTTGACGTGCACATCCAGAATGTGTGGCCGGATGACCGCTGTACCATCAGCTTCGGGGATTGTGACTTCTACCCAATCTTGGCTTCTAAACGCTTCTTGAACATCGCCTACCCCCCACACATCAGAGACCGGCTCGAGAGCTTACTCACACGGCCACTGACTCTGGCTGACCACGCTGACATCAGCTCTGGTGTCTAATAACCCGTCAAAAGGTTTTTTATTTAAAAATACCTTTATGACTGGCCACCGCTTACACTCTATGTTGATTTACACTGCTGCTAAGACCTGGTATCCTTGCACTGCCCCTTCTGTGCTCAAGCGGTCTTCCAACCCGGACTCTGAGCTGTCCCTGAGCCTTTCCTGGTTGCCTGCTGGTGAGTGACAAGGAACCATGATCAGTTGTGCTAACGTGTCTCCCTTGTGAATGGTTTGGGGTAGGTGTGTCCAGAGTTGAACCTGGAGAACACCCAAAAAATTGGAGCCAATGACTCCAGGAATTACAAGAATTCCTCACGTTCCTGCGATACTACGGGGCAAAACTAAACCTACATAGCCTTTAGGCAGGGGTCCCATGTACTGGGAATCGACCATATAGACTGTGCCTGGCAAGTCACATGTGACCTCTGACTGGCAAGTCAAATCTAGTCCCGCACTGCCTTTAGGGCTGGCCTGCGCCTCCGGAATGCAGGGAATGTGACCGGAATTTAATCCAGCTCTGGCTCTCCCAGAGCGATTGAGGTCTCTATTTGGACCAAAGCCAGAGACAAGCCCGTGCTCCAGTTTCCCGAGTTTGGGTAGTTCCTGGCCCAGTGGAAGCCTTTATTGCACCTTGGACATGGGGTGGTTGGAGTCTTGGGACGGCCGGCATTTTGGCTGTTGCCCTTGGTGGATTGGCATTCCCTAGCGAAATGACCGATCTTGCCACAATTGTGACATGCTCCTTTGGTCCTGTTCTTGGGTTTCCTACCACCTTGTACCACCACTGCCAACAGACCCATTTTGTAGGAATCTGTACCAACATCGGCACAAGCCCTAATCATGTCCGTGACAGTCAGATCGGGTCGATTACCCAGTGACTACAAGATCTTACAGCAGTCAAGGTTGGCGTTGTCTTTCGCCAATTTCATCATGAGCTCCTGTTGGGCTTGCTCATTATCAATCTGTCTACTGACTGCTTCCTCCAGTCTATTGATAAAATCCATGTAGTACTCCTGGGCACCCTGTTTGACTGCTGTGTAATTTTTGGCTGCTTTGCCAGCTGCTGGGACCTTGAGATAAGCCCTGAAGGCTCTCTCAGCTGCCAAATGAAGGGTGGCGATTGGCAAAGCGGTCTGTGCATCAACAGATTCGAATGGACCTGAACCATATGGCTGGTCAGGGATTACTGCTCCGCCCATCCTGGCAGCCCTTGCCTGTGCCTCGAGACGATACTCGCTGTCCCATAGCAAATACTGGCTGGGGTTGAGCATCATTCACATGACAGCTTTCCAGTCGTATGGCATGAGCATCATTGTTTTGCACACTTGCTGAAGCGTGCCCCTGGTGAAGCAACTCTGAAGTCCTGTCTCTGTGATTGCCTTCCGTATAGCCATAAGTAGCTTGTACAGAACTGGCGAATGGACTGCTTGCTGTTGGCCCATGAGGGCATCTATCTCTATGTGAACTCGGCATATCTGCCTAAGCTCAGCTAGTTCTTCTGCTGGCAACTCCCCCTTACTGATTTCTTCCTCAACCATGTGCTGGATGGAACTCTTGGTAGCTTGGGAACCTGTAACTGTCAGAGAAGTGCCAGCGCTTCTCATTCCATGCATTCCATCAGTGACATCTGCAGCTGTCACTGAGGGAAAGCTCCCTACACTACCCTGCTTGAACTGAAATGATGGATAGAGAGCCGTTGGGGCTGATGGCTCTGACTGTGCTGGGGGTTCCTGGGTCTCTATCCGGACTGGGTCTACCTTTGCTAAGAGCTTCCTACACTTGCTCCATGTGCTGATTATGCTATCTGGAGCTCTCAGGGCTTGCTGAATGCAGGCTCCTATCCTGTCCCAAAGTTGGAGGTTAAGCATGCCTGTTTCTGGATAAAGCAGACAATTATCCCCCAAATACACCAAAAGATCTGCTAACTGGGCGCTGTGAACGCGTGTATGGGATACCCTGGCCAGGGCCTTGAGTTCCATTAAGTGAACTCTCTGGTTAGTGGTCGGACATTGCCGCTGAGGACAAGTCCCCATATTACCTGCTGGTCCTTTGAAGTTTTCCTCCTCGGGACGAAGCGACACGTCTGAGTTTAGGTAACAGGTCTGGTGTGACGAACCTCTGGGAAGGAACTCGGAATGTGGACTGCTGCCTCAGGCCCTCGGCGGCCTCTGCGCTGAAGTCAGGGTTTCACAGCCAACCCTGAGCGGAATGCGTTTCTGTGGAGCAAGCTGCCTCAGAGCTTTGGAGCATGCTCTGCCTCTCTGGAATGCCTCGCAGTGTAGCTGTCACTCAGATCAGATGGCTTTCCAACCAGAGCTGCCATGCTATCCTCCGGGACCATTCGGACACGGTTCTGGCGTAGAACCGGACCGCGAAGATTGCTTACTCACGAGTTGGATCTGGGCCGCGAAGCAGATTGCACAAGCTGGATTGGCACCGCGAAGTGGCTGCTGGGTCCCGGAGGAGACTGGTCAAGCAATGAGACACGAGGTAAGATGGAGCGAAGACCACTGATTTAATGAAGGCAAATCATTAGTATTTATCATGTACAGGCTGCATGTAAAAGCATCACGATCTGCAGAACTCACACTCCGTGTTTACACAAGTTAATTGGGGAAGTCTACAGGGGAAGTTAATTAACTAACTTTATTAACGGCAGGGGAAATACATTGTTCCATGTTATCCGGGGTAAACATGTGGCTGGTATTATTTATTTATTTATTTATTATTTATTTATTTAGTCGTATTTATATATGCCGCCCACTCAGGCAGAACCCGACTCAGGGCGGCATTACAACAAATTCTAAAAACATATAAAAACACTTTAAAAACCCCTTATCCCACCCATCCATCCCACCCACTCTAAAAAGGAAGAGAGAGTTCTTAATTCTTTACGTAAGCCAGCAGGCGGGGGCCGTGATCCCATTCGGGCCCCACACCTGCCCTGCCAGCCAGGTCTTCAATCCTTTCCTGAAGGGCAGCAATTCTCTTTGAAGTCTTAGATCTGTTGGCAGGAGGTTCCAGAGAGTTGGTGCGGCCACGGAGAAGGCCCTCCTTCGGGTGCTAGACAGATGTGCACACCTAACTGATGGCACCATTAGAGAGCCCCTCCGGTCCACTCTAGTTGGACGGGCAGACACTCTTGGGACGATGCGGTCTCTAAGGTATGTTTACCCCGGATAACATGGAACAATGTATTTCCCCTGCCATTAATAAAGTTAGTTAATTAACTTCCCCTGTAGACTTCCCAAATTAACTTGTGTAAACACGGAGTGTGAGTTCTGCAGATCGTGATGCTTTTACGATATTGGTTCTAGGGCTTAAGGTAATCCGCAGGTGCAAGATTGCCTATTACACACCTAACACGTTAGTCATTAGCTCTCGGTTGACTGAGCAGTTTGTCAGATCAGCTAGTGATGAATTAAACTCTATCTAATATTCCACTCCCCCAATTTCTGTCCCTTCAGGAACCCCTGGCAACGAGGTGATCACCCATCACCGGGGTTCTGTCAGGGCCAGTATACCAATTGTGTGCACAGATCCCACAGTCAACAATTGTCTATGTTTACAGCAAACGTTTTAATGATGTTAATTACTATTTTCATTTACTGTTATGTTGTTAGTTTTGGGGGTTGGTTATTGGTGTCTTGGGTTAGTTTGTTGCTATAAGTAAATGGTAAAAATAAATTAATATATAAATTGAAAGGCTATACTTGTACTACTGGTACATCATGATTTGAGCAGGGCTGTCTCACCCTGTCATTAGTGGGAAAGGTTTGCAGCCCCTTCCCTTGGAAAGGCCTGCCCTGTTTTGTTGAAGTTTTATCTTCATATATACATGAAGTTAGTTTACTGAATTTTTTTGTACCAAAGGCAGCTGAGCTCCTATCTCTAAAACAGCACTCACTGTAGATACCAAAGCCACAAATCTTGTTCTTTTTCTTTAAAAGTAGCCGCTTGACTTCTGCTGATAACATTGCTATATTTCTCCTACAATGTGGCAAGTGTTGTTTTCCCTCAGCTAAATCTTATATCCCACTGATGTCTTTTAAGCATTGCCAAAAATACTGACAGTCATATCAACTGAAATAATATTTAAAGGTTCAAGAGCCTCCTTTCAGTGTTGAATTACAAAAGTGCAGGCCAAACAGTCTTAGCTTCCGTATTTCTGCTGGGGAAATAAAGAACTTACATGGAGATAAGGACAAACTGCCAGACATTGTATAGGTCCCCTTCATGAAGAAGTTGGGAAGTAATATTTCCTCCATTTCTGCCATCATTTAAGCAGGAAGCCTCTGTTAAATATCTGATCAATGCTTACCAACAGCCAAGCAGTGTAGGAAAAGTGTCATGAATTGGAGGGATTTCCTTCTGGTTGTGAGTAGATGGAAAACTCCATCACTATATTTGATATTTCATACATTGCATCAGATTGTGGGATGGAGAACTTACTCTTCCAGGCCATGCTCTTTTTTCAAAGTGACAGTCATTTTAGTAAAGTCTAGGTTCATTGGAAATACATTTCAAGCTATTCAAGATTTGATGTACTGTAAGTTGTTCCATGAAAAGGAAGGATACCATAAGCAAATAAGAAGAAAATGGTAACAGTAGCATTCCTTAGTTTGGCTTAGCTTGTTGTTGTTCAGTCGCACAGTCAAGTCCGACTCTATGCAATCCCATGGACCTCTGCATGCCAGGCTCTGCTGTCATCTGTCATCCTCCACAGCTTGGCCAGATCCATGCCCACCACTTCAACAATGCCATCCAGCCACCTCCTCCTCTGCCGTCCCCTTCTCCTTTTGCCTTCAATCATCCCTAGCATCAAGTGAGGACTATCTTCTCATTTGGTGGCCAAAGCTTGAGCTTGAGCTTTAGTCTTTGTCCTTCAAAGGAGCAGTCAAGATTGATTTGATCTCCTTGCAGTCCAGGAGATGCTCAAGAGTCTCCTCCAGTGCCACAGTTCAAAGGTGTCTATTCTTCTGTGCTCAGCCTTCCTTATGGTCCAGCTCTCACAGCCATACATTATTACTGGGGAATACATTGCTTTAACTATGCAGACATTTGTTGGCAGAGTGATGTCTCTACTTTTTATTATGCTGTCTAGGTTTCTCATAGCTTGCCTCCCAAAAAGTGAGCATCTTTTTATTTCTTGGCTGCAGTCACCATCTGAAGTGATCTTAGATCCCAAGACGGTAAAGTCTGTCACTGCTTCCATTTCTTTCCTTTCTATTTGCCAGGGAGTGGTGGGTCTGGATGCCATGATCTTGGCTTTTTTGATGTTGAGTTTCAGGCCAGCTTTTGCACTCTCCTCTTTCACCCTTATCAAGATGCTGTTTAGGTCTTCCTCGCTTTCTGCCATTAGGGTAGTATCATCTGCATATCTAAGGTTGTTGATGTTTCTCCCGGCTATCTTAATTCCAGTTTGTGCTTCATCCAGCCTTGCGTTATGTATGATGTATTCTGCATATAAGTTAAATAATCAGGGAGACAATAAACAGCCTTGTCGTACTCCTTTTCCTATTATAAACCAATCAGTAGTTCCGTATCCTGTCCTAACTGTTGCTTCTTGGCTCACATACAGATTTCTCAGAAGACAGATGAGGTGCTCTGGTACTCCCTTCTCTTTAAGGCAGGGATTCTCAACCTGCAGCTCATGGCATCACTTCATGTAACCCTCTCCCCCCACCCCAACGCCTCCACCACACCAGGAAGTGCCATGGGGTGGAGGAAGGGTAAAATGGCCATCCGGCCCCTGAAGCTGTCTCAAGGAGCGTGATCTGGCCCACAGCTTTAAAATGTTGAGAACTCCTGATTTAAGGACTTGCCACAGTTTACTGTGATCCACACAGACAAAGGCCTTGGCCTAATCAATGAAACAGAAGTAAACGTTTTTTCTGGTATTCCCTTGCTTTCTCCATGACCCAGTGAATATTGGCAATTTGGTCTCCTTCACCTTCGGAACCCAGCCCGTACTTCTGCAAGTTCTTGATCCACATACTGCTGAAGCCTAGTTTGTAAGATCTTGAGCATGACCTTGCTGGCATGTGAGATAAGTGCAATTGTACAATAATTTGAGCATTCTTTTGCATTGCCGTTCTTTGGAATTGGAACATTGACCTTTTCCAATCTTACTATTTTGCAAGTGTGTTCTTGAGACTGCCTATTATTTTTGTAAATGTGTTCTTTAGACTGCCTATTATTGGAACCACATAGACCATCACCCTTCCCCTAATGAATGTCTGGAGATTAAAGAGAAGAGCCAAATTTGTGTATTTTCTAAGCATGTTTACTAATACTCAAGTAGAGGAAGCAAACTAGCCCCAATCCACTTGTTCCTGGTTCTGTCATTCTCTAGATGTGGGGAGTGAAAGGAAGAGTCCTCTGTTTCTGCAGAATTTTCTGTGGACATGTGGCCTGCATAACTAGACACTGGAGTGCATGGAATGCTGCTTACCTTCCCACCAAAATGTTACCTATTTATCTACTTGAAATTTCTTGCTTTCAAACTGCTAGGTTTGTATGAGCTGGGACAGAGACAGGAGCTCACTCCACCATGAAGCACTCGGATCTCGAACTGCTGACCTGCAGACATTCCAGTCATCAACTTCAGTGTTTTAACCACTAAGCCAGTGCAGTCCTGATATATGTGGCTGTGGCCAACCCACTTGTAGCAATTCTCTTCTTGAGGTACTGCAACATCTATTTTGAGTCATTCAGCACTCAATCTTTCCCCAATACATCAGAATGAGAGCATCATCTGTCACATAAGTGTATTTTTTATTCTGTGATGTTGATAAGTGGTTCCAGCTTCTTCCCCCTATTTTTTAAGCTGGCTCCAGAATTTCCTAGGCCTCATTATTGAGCCATTAAGCGTCCTGAGTTTCTGGACCACTGACACTGCTGGGCATTTGTGCTGCTTCAATTATGACAATGATTTACAACTACTTGACCTTTTCAAGAAAGACAAAAACTTGGTTTCTGAAAGCACTGCTGCTTATGTTCATTTCAAATTCCATTTCTTAACAGAATATGAAATTATCTCTGACACAGAGACTAATGACATTAGCACTGTTGAATTGGAAGCAGATAAAATCTGAGGTGACAATGGTAATGATGATGGTAACATATGGCTGATTTTCATAAAAGTGAAAAAAGATTGAAGAAATGCTCACTGTGTGTATATATATTTTTCAGCCTGGAATTAGCAAGAACTCCAGAAATACATGAAACTCATCAGAATCAATTATTGTAGGGCTATGTGAAAGCTAGAATAATAATGGCAATATTACAGAAACATCTGCAGCAGTACAGAAACATCTTTAGCTTTAGTTTCAGAATACTGCATATATTCCCTTCTACATTTTTGTTGAGTATAGGTAATTCTGGCAAATTTATTAATGCTATGCCTCTATTCATCTCCTGGTCATTCTCATTTTGCCTTCCATCTTTCCATGCTAGAGTTAAAACTTCTTCTTGTGTTTTCATTAAAAATCTTAGATGATGAGGGTTCCTGGCATGGCTTTGTCTAACTTGTTCTCCTGGGTATCAGTGATGTATGGTATATATCAGGACATTACAGACAAGTAGCTCTTAATATATCATGCAGGATTATTATTGGCTGCCTGAAGCTCAACCATCCTTATGGTCCAGCTCTCACAACCATACATTACTACTGGAAATGCCATTGTTTTGACTATATTGACTTTTGTTGGCAGGGTGATATTTCTAAAAGTCCATTATTTGACTAGCATTGCTGCTTTGGAAGTATGTTGAGAGATGCTAGCAAATAACCAACAAAATTAGGTAATACAACACCAACTCACCCAATTCATGGACACTAAAACTCTAAATAATGATCAAAATGTAGGAAACATTTTTTGAACACCTCATTCTCTAAATTAGATCTATGGCTTCTGGGTATCATATCCATGGGTTATAGGACGCTGAGACTTCATGCTCTGTTACCACCATGTTACCAGAGGAATATCAATGCATAGTTTCTCTCCACATCAAAGGAAATTTCCTAACAGAAACCTATCACTCCATAAATAAACAGAACACGTCAAAACAAAATCTGTTCTCAAGAATATTTGTGAATAACAAATAAAAAAGAAACAGAAATTTGGTCATGGAGAGGTGTTCAGAATTCAATTGGCTGCATATATAAATACTTCTTTACACTTTTGTTGGTAAGAAATTTGTTTTAAGATGTATCCATGAAAAACATATTTTTAAAAAAAAATAACAAAAAATGAAGAATGTCAAAAGAAAAAGTTTCATGTTTGTCAGTTATCATCTTGGCTACATCATTTGGCAACCCCAAATAGGAATGGCCCATATATGTTTTATTCTCAGTAGAAGTGTGGAAGGGCTATCTGCTATTTTTAATTCAATCTGCCATGTTTGATTCTGGAATAAAGACTTTCAGTTAGCAGCTTGATTTCTGTGGTTTGTTTGTCAATTGAAACTCACAATGGTGAATTGGCATCTGATCTGGTTGTTCATGGGATCTATTGATATAAATGGCCTAGCATGAAATCCTGTACAGTAAAATCTCACATAAAGCGCACCTCGCTTAAAGACGCTTAAAGAGCAGAATTTTCTCTGAATGGTCGCCTCACTTAACAACTAAAACCAACCAAAAATTCACTTAACAACTAAATCAGGGTTCATAATCCCCCCTCCCCCGGAACTCACAATTGGTCACTTACAATGGTGTTTCACTTAAAGAGCAAACTCGTTTAAAGAGCAATCCCATGGAACACATTATGCTCTTTAGGCAAGGTACCACTGTATATGCATATTCAAAATTAAGCCCACTTCTCCTTAAAGGAACTTAGCTATGTACAGGCATGTTTTACTTCCACTTACAGAAGCAACAAGGGTGGTGTGGGCCAGATGAATCACAGTAAACCTATTTGTGTGGATTCACATGGGCTTGGGCTTCTGGGAATTGAAGTTCAAGTACATCTGAAGTGCCAAGGTTCGCCATCGTGGTCCTAGGGCAACTTCCTCCCCCTCCCCCTGTAATGGAGCTTGCTTGCTTCCATTTATGTTTGAAGAAGACATTGGATGCATCACTGTAGATAGGTGGATGGAAAGAAACTGGCACCTCATATAGCAACATTTCATATCACATGGGGACATATTTTTAAAAAACATTCTAGTCATGTGCATTTGATCCTTCCCAACTATTATATCCAAAAGCTATCTGTGTGAAAGTGTAAACCTGTGTTATTTTGGCTGTAATTATTAATCTATTTTCTTCCTAAGCAGCCCCCAGGTTGACATAAAGCTTTTAAAAATAATGTATAAACCAAACAAGGCCTGAGCATTCCCCTCAGAGCTCTTCCATTTATTCTTTGCAGCAGCTGATGTGCAGAGGTCTATTGGCTTTGATACTGGAGGTAATTGAGGCTGCTAGGTGCCAGGAAGACTGCTAAAATGTCAAGAGCAACATGTTGTGCTACTTTCACAGGTCTCCATGGAGAGGTGAATTGCAAGGGCAGTAGCGCTAGAGGAAAGTAGAATTTGATTGTATATATGAGGTGACTTGAACACCTGGATACACATCAGTATCTTGTTGGCTTATGGACATCTATGATTATTGGCACTTGAACAATATTGGTGCACCAAACAGCCCTGAGAAAGAGAAGGAACTGGGAGTCTTCATGTGTAGAACGTAACCGAGAAAAACTGCCTAGTTGCTGGCAAGAAGCCTTCCACAAGACTCCGCAGCAGTGAGGGCTAGAAAAAGTATGCACATATTATGCATGCTGTTAGTAAGGGTCTTGTCTGGCAGACTCCTCCTCAAGGAAGGGTTCTGTTCATAACTTGGAAGTTCCAGCCCAAGGATACTGGAGGCAGAGGCTGGTCTATCCAGAGGTAGTGATGCCATACATCCCAGAAAACTGGAATTGTCCTGGATAAAATATCAAAAAAATTGTCCTGGCCGGTTCAATAAAAATAATATTAAAATCTTGGATTTTAAAAAACTTACTGATTTGTATATTATAACACCCAGAGCCTTGCTGCATCGCACCGCACATAGAGGGAGGGAAGGTGGGAAGTACCTCCCTCTTAGTCCCTCCCCATTTTGAGATTTTGTTTGCTCACTCGCATGCATGGGGGGGGGGAGAGGGTAGGAAGTGCCTCCCTCTTAGTCCCTGCCTGTCTTCAGCTGATTGTCCAAGAACCTGAAGAATGCTGCAAAAAAACCAGGAATGCTTCTAAAAATTCCGATGAAAAAATTCAAAAACATCCAAAACCATGCTCAAAACCACTCCTAACCACTCTTCATTGCATGCAAAACCCACAAGAGCAGTGCATGCATGCATCCTGCCTTTTATACTGCCCAGTCACAATGTAACCTGGGAAAACCCCAATGCCTCATACAAAGTCGCAGCGACTTTGTATGAGGCAACTATTTTCAAGGAATTAGGCAATGTTGTATGAATTCGATGTTGTATGAAGCAGACTTTGCATGAGCTATTACTGTACCTTGATTTTCTTGATGTTGCATCTCAAGCCAGCTTTTGCACTCTCTTCTTTCAACCTAAGCAAAAGCTTCTTTAGGTCTTCTTCACTTTCTGCCATTAGGGTAGTATCATCTGCATATCTCAAATTGTTGATGTTTCTCCCAGCAATTTTAATTCCAACTTGTGATTCATCCTGCCCTGCATTGTGCATTATGTGCTCTGCATATAAGTTAAATAAGCAGGATGACAAAATGCAGCCTTGTCTTACTCCTTTTCCTATTCTAAACCACTCAGTCATTCTATATCCTGTCCTAACTGTTGCTTCTTGACTCATGTACAGATTTCTCATGAGACATATAAGGTGTTCTGGTATTTCCATTTCTTCAATTACTGTTCTTGGCATGCTTTTGTACTTTGCTCTATTTATCTTTACCCCTTGTCTGGTAGTCTATTTTGTTACAGCACTTCTGTCCTAATCGAATTTCTGACCTGGTGAAGTCTTGATTTGTGGTCAGAACTTGACTCACTTTTTGACCATTTGCCTTCTGGACTGTGGTTACTGGTTCAAAGACACTTACTTGCTCACATACCACAAGGACAGCAACAAGCAATGCAGTAGCTGGATGCATTTTACCACCTGCCATCATTACATATTGTGAAACCAAATAAATATAAGAATAGAAGATTCAGACACCCTTCTATGGAATGAGGGGGCTATATTAAAAATAGAGAAGATTGAGAGATATGGTATGGGCAGATAAGAGGCAATAATATGGATGAAGGAATGTATGTATGTATGTATGTATGTATGTATGTATGTATGTATGTATGCATGTATGCATGTATGCATGTATGTATGTATGTATGTATGTATGTATGTATGCATGTATGTATGTATGTGTGCATGCATGTATGTTTGTATCATGGACATCTGGCTGAAAAAGCTTCTCTGTGTGGCGAAATACAAACAAACCAGGTTTTAAAAGGGCATGTGAAAGAAAACAAACCAAAAAATAAAGATGGCAGTGACACTTGAAAGGCAACTTAAGGTTCACCACTAAGAGGGTGTTTACACATTCCCAAAGCCTTTTTATTTATTTATTTATTTTATGAAGTCCACAGGGAAGGGTGATGTTCCCCAAGTGGATCAAATCCCACCTGAATCCATCTTGATGGAGAGCAGCAGCATTATCAATACTGGCCTGGGACTGATGAGGACTTTGCGTGCCAAAAGGACTCAGAACCAAAAAGTGACTCACAGAACTGGATCAGTGGTACAGGTGTCATGCTGCGATGTGGAAGGCAGATTCTGTAGATGAAACTGTAGATATTCTCAGGCCCGTCTTCATGGCAGATTGGATGGGGATCATCAATACTGTATTTGGACTTGGATATAGAAGAAGAAGAAGAAAGCCTTTTTAAACAATTCTGCCTTCACCAGCTTGCAGAAAACCTGTGTAGAGGGGGCCAAGAACACACAAATTCCTAGTCACAGCCCTCTGGTCCTCTGACCAGCAACCCCACATCTGTGAGGAGAGGGTAACTTGGGGTGGATTTAACTCAGAAAGTCTCTCTGAAAGATACCAAGGTCCCAAACTGTGAAATATGTCAAAAATAATACAGTACCTTGAATCAGGCACAGAGAAGTACAGGCAACCACACAGGTGGGACAGAATAAAGAGATAACAGTTGCACTTCCACTTTTGTGATACCAGCTACATTGCTGCATTCTTCTGCAGCCTCCATACTGTTTTCAAGGGCAGGCGAACACAAAGAACATCACAGTAATCAATTCTCTACAAAAGTGTGAACAAATGTCAACAGGGACTTCCTTTACATGAATGTGTGCAGCTGGGCAATCTGCCTAACATGAAAAAGCAGACTTGACCACAGCAGATATTTGCTTCTCCAAAACAAGAGCCATATACAGAATCATGCCTAGATCCTTATCATCCAGATAAGGCTAATCTGTCCCCAACTTGTCAGCAGACCCATCTAACAGCAAGATCTCTGCCTTGTTTGGATTCAACTTGAGCCTTTTCACTCCTGTTAAATCCTTTATTGTTGTTAGACAGTGGTCAAGAATCCAGGCATCCTCCTCTGTTGATGCTATAAAGGAGAGAAAGAGTTGTGTGTCATCAGCATATTGATGACAATGCAATACAAATGTTCAGATGACCTTCCCCACTGGTTTCATGTAGATCTTAAAAAAAAACTGGAACCCCATACAGTTGGACCGAAAGGATTGATCATGTCTTCCCAAGTTTCACAATTGAGACAGTGAGTGAAAAAAAGAACAGAAACCGTACAAATCCTGGCCAATAACCTCTATCGGGGCAACTCCTACCGGGCTCAAGCCTTGGTTCCCTCTGATTCAGAGGCCCACAGGTGCGGCACAGGGGAGAGGCCCCGTTTATTTAGCTAACAAAGGGGTGTTCTTTCTCGAAGTTGGGCTGAGAAACACTGGTCCAGCTGGGCTGGTTAACAGGTTCACAGGGAAATGGCAATCTGTGACTGATGTTGCAGATGAAATTAAAACTGCAAAGCCCCTTGGGACAGGACTCAATATTCTCATGCGAAAAACACCCTTTTCTCTTTTGTGCAATATAATGACCTTGGTGCTGTATAAGGTGTGTGGGAGTAATTCTGTTACTTCTCCAGCAGCTCTCTGTTCTGTAGCTGGATTCCACAGTTTGAAACAAAGTTTCTTCAGAAGAGGCTCCCACAAAGCAACCCAAAAGTTATAGTCCTTCTCTTAGGCAAAAGGCCTTTTTGTGAAATATCCCCATGCAGTCCACTCTTCTTCTGGTAGAGCGGAATGAGCACTCTTGACCAAGAAAAGTCCTTTTATATTTTATTGAAGAAAATAACAGAGTCCAATAAATGCAAAATAGAAGAAAAATAGCATAGTCTCATTAAAAAATTCCAAGTGTTGATGTCTCTGCAAACCTAAGTCCCATAAGTTCTGGAATTTTGTTTAAGTCTGGCGGAGCCTCGCTGCCCCATACGAGATGGTATTACGGGAGCCAATCTCAGATGGCATGAGAGACAGAGCTCCCTCAGGATTCAAAAAGTGACTCTCGAACTGAAAAAAAGGTCTGATGATGTTGTGTTCTGTAAAGCTGTAACTTTAACAATGTACCCTTGCCATGTGTTACCAATGTAACCTTTCTGTGTGCAACATTATAACCATCAGCTGTATCAATGTAAACCTGATAAGGGGACGCGAGCTAGTGACCACCAGAGGGCAGTAGCGAGCGTCCAGCTCTCTTGGCTCATATTCACCTGGTTCAGCAGCGCGGGAAGATTCCCCGCCACCTCTTCACCTGGTCAAGAAGGGCGTGACCTCCTACGACGTCACGCAGGCAGCAACCAATAGTCTGTCGACGAGCCACATTCAAATGTATAGCCAGCTGTATATATTGAGCTACCCATCCGCCATTACCACATGTTCCTCCGGATCATCATGCAATAAACCTGTGTTAAGCCAACCCTTCGGCTGTTTCATTGTCTTTGGTCCCTTACACTAAATTGGCGACGAAGGTGGGATATGGCAGCCCACGGGACCAAGACATGCGCCGGTTTCGAAATCAGGAAACCGGGCGACTGGGAGATCTTCGAGATGGACTTCCAGGCCGCACTGATCGAGTCCGAAGTCACGGAAGAGGCAAAGAAAAGAGCCATCTTCACCAGAATGCTCGGACAAGAAACAAAAAGGACCTTGGTGGACCTGATTGCACCAAGGAGGGTGAGCGAATTCAAGGCCAAGGAACTCATGCAGATGCTGCGTGA
This sequence comes from Bradypodion pumilum, assembly GCA_035047305.1. Lineage (NCBI taxonomy): Eukaryota > Metazoa > Chordata > Lepidosauria > Squamata > Chamaeleonidae > Bradypodion > Bradypodion pumilum. Next base: position 432,223,032 of record JAWDJD010000001.1, read on the forward strand.
GCACGTCCGGCCCGCCACAGCGATGTTTCCCGCTCGGAGTGCGTTTTGGAGGCGAGTCCAAGCGCCCAGTAGTTCTGATCTGTGATGCATCTCCAGTGGGGGTGGGGGCGGTGCTGTGCCACGTGTTGGAAAACGGAAGGGAGGCCCCGATAGCATTTTACTCCAGGTCCCTGTCCCAAGCAGAGAGGAACTACGCACAGACGGATAGGAAGGCACTAGCAATAGTCGCGGGGACGAAAAAATTTCACGATTTTCTGTACGGCCGCCCCTTCACCATTGTAACAGACCACAAGCCCTTGCTAGGCATTTTTACCGCTGATAAGCCCACCCCACAGATTCTGTCTCCGAGGATGCTCAGGTGGGCCATTTTTCTCAACGCGTATCAGCACGCGTTGATCTACCGGCCCGGGAAAGAGATCAGCCATGCGGACGCCCTATCTAGGTCTCCCCTCCCCCTAACGCCCAGCCAGGTGAGCATGGGGGAGCGGGACCATCAGGTTCTCATGATAGAGGTGCTGGATTCGCCCCCCGTAGTGCCCGCCGACATTGCCAAAGCGACAGAGAAGGACAAAACGTTAGCGACAGTCAGCTCCTGGCTGCAGAAAGGGTGGCCCGCGTCCTCCCCAGCGGAGGAGTTCGCTCCATTTTTCAGAAAAAAGCTAGAACTGTCCCTAGAGAGGGGGTGTCTCTTGTGGGGGCAGCGGGTGGTGATTCCCACTTCCCTTCGGCCGCGGGTGCTCAAACTGCTGCACGTCAGCCACTCTGGCATCGTGCGATCTAAGGCGCTGGCCCGGAATTACTTCTGGTGGCCCCAGCTGGACGCCGACATCGAGCACATGGTCGGCACTTGTGAAAGTTGCCAATGCTCCAGACCAGAGGAGGCCCGCCTTCCCCACAGGGAATGGGACGCGGCTAAGGGGCCATGGTCCCGGGTACACATTGATTTCGCGGGCCCGTTCAGAGGCACCCTGTTCCTCCTTGTAGTGGACGCTTTCTCCAAATGGTTGGAGGTTATCCCAGTCACGAGCACCTCCTCGGCCCAGACCATTAGGCATTTGCGGAGGCTCTTTTCCACATTCGGCATACCCGACACGTTAATTAGCGACAACGCTAGTTGTTTCACATCCTCCGAGTTTAGGGCATTCATGGAGATTAACGCCGTTCGGCATATCACCTCCGCCCCTTTTCACCCGGCCACCAACAGCCAAGTAGAGCGCCTCGTCCGCACCACAAAGGACGCGTTGCGGCGCATGGGCCCAGGAGATCTGAACCTACAAGTGTGTCAGTTTCTGCTAGGGTACAGGGTGACCCCACTGGTGTCAGGATACTCCCCCGCAGAGCTCTTAATGCGCAGGAAGCTGACCACCATCCTCACTAGGCTAGACCCCACGAGGGTAGAGGACAAAGGGAGGAACATCGGGCTAGAGGCTACCAAGAGTTTCAGTATAGGCGCCCCCGTGCATTGCAGGAATTACGCCAGCACGGGCCCAGCCTGGGTGCCGGGCGTAGTTGTGGAGCAAACCGGCCCCGTGTCGTACCGCGTGGAAATGAGCACAGGGCTCCTGTGGAGGCGGCACGCGGACCAGCTCCGATGCAGGGTCTCCAATGAGCAGGGCAATGATCAGGCAGGAAATAAGTCGGCGTTAGGGTTCTCCCCCACCCGTTCAGCCCAAGGGGGAGGAAAAGGGGACCGTGGGCCCCTACCAAGGGGGGAGGAGGATATCCTCATAGATACCCTGGGGGATTTTTCCGAGGAGGAGGAACCCGACCCCATACATATCTCGCGGAAAGTCCCCACAAATGCGGGTACCCCTACCAAGTTAGATTTTGAGTTTCAGAACCGGGGGGGGGTTTCGGAGTGGTCCCCCACCCGTCCAAGCGAGAAGAGGGGTTTTTCGTTAGCCCCGACGGCCCCCGGTCTGCCCACAATGGAGTTTTTCCCTTCCCCTAAGGCCGCCAGACAGCGGCAAACCACTAACAAGTCTCCCTCTCCCATTTCAGGACAAGGGTCCAGGGAACAAAGAAGCAATAACGCCCCCGGGGAGGGCAGCCCTCGTCACGGCCCAAACGCACATGCAACAAGCCATCTTGGCTGAGAGACTTCGTCTCATCCTAGGGGGGAGGGATGTTGTGTTCTGTAAAGCTGTACCTTTAACAATGTACCCTTGCCATGTGTTACCAATGTAACCTTTCTGTGTGCAACATTATAACCATCAGCTGTATCAATGTAAACCTGATAAGGGGACGCGAGCAAGTGACCACCAGAGGGCAGTAGCGAGCATCCAGCTCTCTTGGCTCATATTCACCTGGTTCAGCAGCGCGGGAAGATTCCCCGCCACCTCTTCACCTGGTCAAGAAGGGCGTGACCTCCTACGACGTCACGCAGGCAGCAACCAATAGTCTGTCGACGAGCCACATTCAAATGTATAGCCAGCTGTATATATTGAGCTACCCATCCGCCATTACCACATGTTCCTCCGGATCATCATGCAATAAACCTGTGTTAAGCCAACCCTTCGGCTGTTTCATTGTCTTTGGTCCCTTACACTAAAGATTTTGATACCATTTTGCCTGGGAAAGTATCCTGAGAAAGTGCTAATTACCTTCTCAAAGTGACAAGTTTTGTGCATAGATCAAAGGGATACCAGGTGGCTATCTTATCTATGTTCCATCTCAAACCGTGAGATAGAACATCTTCCCAGACACTGACCTTGGGGAAAAAGGGATGATGCCACTTGATGGCAGGTGGCAACTAAAAATGGCTCCGGTTAGGCTAAGCAGAGAATATCGCAGAAACAAAATAAAAACAGATTTAAAATCCTTACTTAATAACCTACATAAGTATGATATAATAATTATAAAAAATGATGTCATCCCAGATGGAATCACGACAATCTCCAACTCTACTAATCCATATATATGGATACCATGGCTGGTGGTATTAAAGGCTCCTGGGAAATCAAGGAAAACTAACAGAGTCATTCTCCCCCTGTCAGCCTTGTTTAAATGTTCATCAAACATAATGACCTGAGCCATCTCAGTCCCATGTCATGGCCTGAGTCTTGAGTGAAATAGATCCAGATTATTGATATCCTCCAATAATGTCTGCAGCTAACCCACCACCCACTCTTTCAGAACATAAAATATCAGTGATGTTAAAGTCATTGGAGAGTTTGGGCCAAGACTCTGCTGGAACAGTGGTGAAAAATAGAAGACAGTCATCTCAGCCGGTCTGCAGCTCTTCTCAGCAGTAACATAGTCATCCAATTCAAAATTCCAGGTCAGGAACTCAGTTAATCTTGCTCTCACTGGGATGAGGGATTATTTAGCCCAACATATGGGCACATTCTATACAGTGCGGAAGTTGAATGCTTAGAAGATCAAGGCCCTGCACACCCACAGTAAGAGTAGGGAACAAGGTTAACCTGAATCTCAGAGTGGATATGAGTCTGGGATTGCTGTTGCTATTCCTGGAGTCCTCACTGATATTCCTTCAGTCACCTCTTCCTACAGTGTTGCAACTGTGACAGGATAGCTTCCTCTGAACTTGACTCAAGTTGATATCATTGGTACTGCCTCGGCAAATGTTTCTCAGTAGTGAGCATTTGTGGCATCTTTGAGTTGATGTTTTTCATTATCCTCTTTCAACACTCAATACTGTACCAGGACCCTGGTTGAGGAGTCGTTCCTTATGACACAGTCACATTTGCTTTCTGGCTCAGAATCTTTTTCACATCTTCTTCCACATTGTGTGCTTCCCCTAAATCTCTTCTACTTCTAGTCTACGGAATCCTCTGTCAGACTTCTCTTCTCCCCTTGTGACTCTCCTTTCATTCCTCCAGGCCTTCTTTTATATCACCCACCTCCAGGCTAAACCCTTTCTCCTCTGTTTTAACAAGGAGTCCTTCTTGTCCTCTACCATGTACACTGGTTTGTGGTTCTTCTCCACCACCTCCTAGCAGTGCCTCTATCTGTGTTTCTATATTCCAGGCCCTGCTGTTCCCAGCCCCATCTATGCTGTAGTCTCAGGTATATTATCTTCCAACTACCCTGGGCTGGAGCTAGACAGCTGGCTAAGAGAACCCATGACAAAGTCACTCTTACAACTTGTCGGCATGAGGTGCTATTAGTACCCGAGTATACATTCCCCCCCACCACCAACTGGAAATCATTTTACAAACAAGGGAAATGCCATTGGCATGAATTTGTTTAAGGCAGATCCCAGATTGCTATGAAGTGACCCACACACTTGCCATGAAGTGACCCATCTCCTACAAAGGCACTGCAATGGACTGCCACAGCCTTGAGGATATTAACAAGGTGCACCTTCACAGCCAGTCCATCTGGCATGGCCTCTTCCGTCCCCCTGACTGTTGGGAATCAGAATAGTGAAGTGGTTCCTCCTCTGCTCATTTTGCTATTGGGCCCAATATGATCGTTTCCAGTGGCATTTCCTCCACTGAGGGGGCCATCACCCCAACTAAAGGGGCTCATCCAGCCATAACTGTTGGCCCTTTTAGGGAGTCGGGTTATTTACCACTGCCCAACACTCGGTGTTGAGTCGCTGGCTGTACAGTCTACTCCATTACCATAGAGGGATGTCTGGCCAGACATTCTATCACAACTAGTCACTGTGATAATTCTAATGTTCATCTCCCTGCTCATGCTTGACCTTTCTCCATCAATAATCTAAGGTGAGTTTTGTATTAGATGTTATCTAAGTGTTTTTGCCATTCCTAAGTGCAGTAACATAAAATGGTTACTTATGGGATGCAATTAGTTATAATAATGCAGTTGTTGTTTTTAGAACAAAGAGAGCTCATCAGGTTGGGAAAAGTTGCTTGCTGGGTCAGAGAAGCTTAAGTAAATGTTTTAATTTCTGAGCTTCCAAGGTATATGGATATATAAAATGTTTTCTTTGTGTGCTAAGCCATCCATGGAAACATTTTATTCTGCTGCCAATGATAAAATTCCCTGAATCACTTGCATCTTTACACTTAGTTTTTACTATTCATCAGGCATGTGTGTTATTTGAGCTACTGAAAGGGGTGGGGGGGGGGAGAGAAAAGAAAAGAACTCTGGAATTTGTGATGTATGTCACATAATAATTAAATTTTATGCATGAGATTTATAAAAGTCATTATCTTTTGGTATTTAAAACGATAGTCAATGTTGGTAATGACAGAGACATTTGAAATTTTGACAACAGTTTACTTAAATATCATTGCTTCCTATTCATTAACCTTATTCTTCAGACTGTAACCTATGCAAACATGATGAGACAACTAACATTCTTTTAAAAAGAAAAAAAGAAAAAAAAGAAAATAAAATACCACTTGGCTCTATGGGCCTAAAGGAAACAAGCCAACATTTGCAGTATGCTTCTTCTTTGCAAATCTTTATAAATGCAAATAAAGAGATCATTTGACATCCTGAAAATATCAGCTGACTTCAGTAAACATGGAGAAAAGCATATTCTATGTTGAATTAGAATTTTCCCCCAAAAGTGAGTGGGGTGGTGGGGTAAGGGTGTGTCTTATAGTCCAAATGCTCTCCAGCAAGGCTGTTATAAAATGATATTTTACAACACCCGCAGCTGGCCGAAGACCTCCACCACCACTACCACAGATGTTCCGGTGCAGTTCGGTTTGAGGAGAGGAGAAATAAAAACATATGTTCGGCGGGCCATTACCACAGGGCGCAAATCACATTTTCTCATTTAAATGCATTGGAAATCAATTTCAGTGATACCTCATACAACGTCCAAACTTGGTTCCGCAAGTTTGAACTTTATACGGATTTGGACTTTGTATGAGGCATGCAAAATCCTAGCCACAATGCCTCATACAACGTCCAAATCCTTGCTGCAATGCCTTGTACAACGCCATTTCCATAGAGATACACTGTACTGTAACAGCACAGACTTCAGGGCAAAGTCACGGAAACAGACAGTAAACTGACAGAACTTTAAGAAATCATTGTCTAAAGGCTAAATACATTACAAAAACATGTCAAACAACCCTGATTTTAGGGGACAAACCATACAACAAGTTTTTAACTTTTGAAAACTTTATGAAGTGCAGGTTTAAAAGTTAACATATCATGCAGCACAGTGTTAATCTGCAGCCATGCAGCCGATCATTCATTTTGTACAAGCTACTGTAAACAATTACTGGATGGAAGCAAGGGCAAAATGGATGCCAACATGTCCCATCATGCAGCACAGTGTTAATCTTCCAAACAGCAGTAAACACCAAACAATTGCCCACCCCACCAAACCGTGCTCCCCCAAAATAGACCAACATAAGAAAAATTATAAAGCATACAATCTGTTTTTAAAAACCACAGCAGCAAACACCAAACAATTGCCCACCCGAGCAAAAAATTTCCTTCCCCCATCCACCTACCCACCCCAACCCAATCGGAAATGGAAAACCTCATTTACCTACCTTTCCACTGTGCCAAAGAATGGTCCAAGAACCTGAAGAATGCTGCAAAAATCCCAGGCATGCTTCCAAAAATTCTGATGAAAAAATTCAAAAAAATCCAGAATCGCGCTCAAAACCACTCCTAAACACTCTTCGCCTCGTCCAAAACCCACAAGAGCAATGCATGCATGTGTCCTGCCTTTTATACTGCCCAGGCACAATGCAACCTGGGAAAAACCCCAATGCCTCATACAAAGTCGCAGCGACTTTCTATGAGGCAACATTTTTCAAGGAATTAGGCGATGTTGTGTGAATTCGATGTTCTACAAAGCGGACTTTGTATGAGGTATTACTGTTCTTGTATTCTAAAGCTTTTCTGTTTGCATGTTCCCAATGCATTTTAGTGGGGAACCAAACCTGTGCATAAAAAGAAAGGGTTTCATTTACCTTTCTTGTTCCTGCTCCATGTGTCCCTGCTCCTTTGTCCCTGCTCCATGTCATCAAAATGGAGGGGAAAGCCATGCCTCCTGGTTGCAGGGAGAGCAAGAGGTTAGGCTAGAGCATTGCGTAATGCCTCAGTGAAATTAGCCTTCCTGCCCATTTCCCCTGCAGCGCCACCACTGGTTGGTGGTGCAACAGGAGAAAGATCAGGAATTTGCAAGCCCACGTCTTTGGTCCGAGGTCTGAATAGTAGATGCTGAAGTCACCAGATAATAAATGTATTTATGTGAACTAGGCTATGGAGTCACACTGTTCTTTCTGTCTCTGTGTCTGATAAATTATTCTATTTGGTTCAGAATATTTTTCTTGTTTTCCTGTTCTAAAAACTGGGTGTGTCTAATGGTCAGGCGCATCTTATGGTCCGAAAAATATGGTAATCATCAACTGGGCAGAGATATTGATAATACTGTCTCTCTGTAACAGGAATGAGGTATATTTTTCTTTTTTTTCTTTTTGGACTCGAACTTCCAGAAATCTCCAATAATTCCCCAGACATAAATCAAGGAGTTTCAGACTACAGACCTACACCTATAAATGCCTTCATTTCACTCACCTGGGAAACAATATATTTCTCCAAGTCTCCATTGAACTCGAGGCCTTCATTTCCTGCTGCAGTGCTGCCTGGAGGAAGCTGCTGTCATGCCTCTTGTGGGATATGAGTATGAATGGAGAAAAGAAAAGAGAAATTAAGGAAGATATTGAAATGGTGCCAGAGGGGAAAGAAAGCATACTCTTTACTTTGGAAATGACCCTTCCTTGACTTTTTTTTGCAGCAAAGTCATAGTTAAATTCACCACTGGTTTGAGCACCTGTTCAGTAATGACTCCAGGATTATAGTACCTTCAGAGCCACAGAGTAGTAGCAGAATAGGGGACAGCAACACCAAAAATTTCAGGCCCAGGAAAGCAATGGGTCAAGAAATAATGGAAAGATTGGACTGTGGTTTATTCCACCTTTTCCAACAGACATAAACTTCTTCTTCTTCTTCTTTTTGCTGTGCTGGTGAACAGAGAAAAGGAGAGAATGTGGTGAAATTCTAAGTCAGCGGTTCCCAATCTTTTCAAACCGGGGGCCGGGTCATGCTCTCTCATTCAGCTTCGAGGGCTGGGCTAGATGACCATTTTGTCCTGCCTGCACGATGGAGTGGCCATTTTGTTTCTCAATTGCCCTTGGAGGGGTGGGAGGCCACATGAAATGGTACCATGGTCTGGATCTGGCCCATGGGCTTTAAGTTGGGAACCCCTGTTCTAAGTGATCAGAAGGAACAGCAAAGGTTCCACATTAGTCTGCTATGGAGGAATGAAACATGATAATATCCATTGCTCTTTTATCATCTCTGCTTCACTCCCTTCCTGTGGCTGCCTAAGGAAGCTCCTTTCCTCAATGGCAAGATAGGGCTTTCTCCTTGTGGTCTGAAAGATGAAGTGGCATGGAGGTGGGAAGAATTGAGCACCCAGCTCTGCAGGCTGTCCCTGCTTTGCCATAATTCATTGTAACATTTTCCGTCTGTGAACTGTCATTGTTAAAGATATTTCTCATTCACAGAAGTGTTCCTCGTTCCACAGATCAGGAAACTTAAATGTCAACAGGACAAAGATTAGGAATTTGCAAGCCCACGTCTTTGGTCCGAGGTCTGAATCGTAGATGCTGAAGTCACCAGATAATAAATGTATTTATGTGAACTAGGCTATGGAGTCACACTGTTCTTTCTGCCTCTGTGTCTAATAAATTATTCAAGGCCTTTACAGGATTTTTTTTACAAGACTGTTCTCATTTCTTGTTTGACACTGAATAAACCTCATAGCATAGCTCATCCTTACAGAAGGAGGAAAATATGCTAATTCTCTCCTATACAAAGACATGGGGTGTGTGAGAGAGTACTACTGTCTCAACCTCCAGTTGAATAGTTGGCCTGAGGGTCTCCTGCCAATGATTCCATTGGCTCCAGGCTATTGGATTACTGTAATGCACTCTACATGGGGCTGCCCTTGGTGACCATTTGGAGGCTTCAGCTGGTCCAGAATGCGGCTGCTCAGGTGGTGTTAGGGCAGGGGAATTATGCCCATGCCTCACCACTACTTCGGGAGCTGCACTGGTTGCCAGTGTGCTTCCGGGTGCAATTCAAGGTGCTGGTTTTGACCTTTAAAGCCCTTCATGGCAATGGGCCAGGTTACCTTAGAGACCGCATCTCCCCAAGGTGTCAGACCCGTCCTACAAGGGCAGACCAGAGGGGCTCAGTATGGTCTCTTCAGCAAAAGAAACCCATCTTGCAGGGACCAGAAGGAGGGCCTTCTCCGTGTCAGCCCCGGCCCTCTGGAACCTCTTACCACTCGAACTACACCTCCAGATGGAGCTGCTTGCATTTAGGAAACAACTGAAAACATGGCTATGCCAGCGGGTATGGGGCATGGATGCATCAACTTCCCAGTCCCACTGGCTTATTTAGCCAATATTGGATTTTGTCCTATTTTTTTTTAACAGTGTTGGATGGGTGGGGATTTTAGATGGTTTAAATGAGTTTTTAAATGGGCATGTTAAACTGTTTTTATTGTCTTTGTTTTTATTTTATGTTGTTGAGCCGCTTCGGGTCACTTTCGAGTGAGAGAAGCGGGATATAAATGTTTTAAATAAATAAATAAATAAATTGGTCAAACTAGTTTTTATTATGCAAGATGCTTTTAACAGTGGCTCCTGGTCATCACCTCCCTGCATCTCCAGGGACTCAGTTCTTTGTACTTGTTCCTTGGCAATAGTAGGTTCCATACTACCTCACTTCCTGTCACTGAAGCCAGTGAAGTTTAAGACATAAGCAAGCCTGGTCCTTGGAGCATTTTGGTAAATCAGTAGGGGCTGCTGGCTATGGCTCTCTTCTCGCTCTTTGTATTGCCTCTTCCTTATCTCCTATTGGTGCTTGCACTACCAGTGCACTGCCAACATCTCTGCTGCATGGCAGTGGGTGCTATGGATCTCACTGGGTATCACAGGCACAAGGAAGCTGCAGATGCAGGAATTGGAATTGACACTGTCATACATGCCACCCTTCTTCCTTGGCTGCTACCTCTTGACTCTAGCAAAATGGACTCTGGAACAGGGGTGGATGCAGTTTAGTTCCCTCAACCTCTATCTCTAAATGCTCGGAAACCACCCAAGGATCATCTTTTGGTTCCCAGGCCAACTCTACCCCAGTACACAGGGTGATATCCAATACTTCTTAGGTGCTGTTACTCCAGTTCTTCTGATACTCAACCCCTAGTGAGACACCTGTACCTCTCTCCATGTCTCCTAACCTCTGCCCCAAATCTGAGAGTATAGGGCTAAGGCAGATGACCTGCTTGGGGTGCTGGTAGTGGTGACTTCACAGTATATGTGAAAGTGACTAACGGAACTGGATCAGTGATACTGGTGTCATGCTGCGATGCAGAAGGATGGAAGGCCACAGCATTATATTCTCAGGACTGTCTTCATGGCTGATTGCCATAATGATTGCCAATATTCGGATTCAGATACGGCAGAAGAAGAAAAAGAAATAATACAATCAGCCCAGACAGGCTTGGCAGGAATCAGCATGAGCAGAGTTCATGCACAGATAGACACAGCAAGAACATTGACCTCAGAATCCCATATATCTTTTTATTTGATTTCTGGCCAGCATGATTAAAGTGATCTGATCCCATGTTAGTCAAGGAAATGGAATAGGCCACTTGACCAAACAGGAAGAAGATGTGTAGATATTTACAAAAATGCAGATATTTCTAAGCTATTTGCATTCCTATACCTCCAGATAATCCCTGTACAGGAGAAATGAAACAGGGAGATACAATCTATATGGCCTTTGTGCTGAAGGGTGGTCCTGTGAGATGCTTCTGGATGTGGTATACATGTCTTCTATGCAATTTTGATAGAGATAGTTTAGTGATGCATTTCTTGTTTTTTTCTCTTGGGGGCTTTGCTCACTATTTTATGTTTCTTCTCATCCTCTGTTTGTAACCTATACTTGTCCTTGACCTGACAGATTTTGTCACTAAAACAGTCTGTGGTGTGGCCATCCATGTCTTGGCAACAGTTGGATTCTGCTGGAGTGTTCTACAAACCAGGCCAGTTTGGTAACACATCTACTAAAGTAAATGAAAATAAATTTTTGTCAGATCAGATAAATATAGCTTTGGGTTTAAAAAAAATCAGATTATCATTTATAAATATAGAAGCGGGTTTATACTTGAAACATTTCATTCTTTGATTGATCCTCTCCTCTTGATTGCATAAAGGTTTTCTTATTTGCTTGCTGAGTGCCTCCTTTCTTTCCTATCACTGATTATTAGCATCAAGTGATTAAAGGCTTCGTGTCTTAATGAGCCATCTTTTTTGACTATAAATCAACCAACAAACATCAATATGTGACACCAAGCACTTGGATGCAGAGTTCAAAATAATTTCTTATTTTCTTGGATATATTTGTTTTCTTATGGATCTACTCTTTAGATTTTGCTAACACATTTAACCTATATTTTAGTTTTTAATATCAGAGGTATGTTTTTAGCCCCCATTCCCACCCTACAAATAACTGAAATGTCAGCTATCACATTCATAAAAACCAGACAGTTCATGTTTTCCCTCAGGCCCTCCAGATAGTTCATGTTCAATCAACCAATCAAATATTACAATGTCTCTTAAAAGGTCCTATGCTCCTATGCTCTTTACTTTGTGTCTTTACTCATATTTTACTACTCACATAGAATGCTCTATGGGTGTTTTTCTTTAGAAAATTAACTGCCTATGGTTTTTGGTAATATTGTGGAATAAATCCTTATCTGCTATTTAAACTACAGAGGTTGCCAAAAATGTATGCACATTTTAAGAGATGTTATCTATGTCTTTCTTTTTGAAGTTGATTTGAATTACGGTAGCAATGTGTGCTATGACGTTTGCTCAAAAGTATGAATGCTTTTTTAATTTGTCTTTCTTTATGTGTAAAATTTATTTTAATTAAATAAAAAATATTAAAAGAAAGAATGAATGCTAGCATCACCATACGACAGGCAGGACAGTAAAAGAAATGACAGAAGCATGGCTGTTGTTTCAAGAGTGCTAGACCATTCTGAAGTGGTATTTTAAGAACAAGAATGCTTTGGAAGTACAACAGCAATGGAGGCGTGAGTATGCAACATTTTATTTATTTATTTATTTATTTTATTTATATCCTGCCTTACTCAGCACCAGTGCGACTCAAGGCGGAGTACAACAGAAATATACAATACAATAAGAATAGACAATACAATTTCAATTTACAAAATCAATCTCCACAAAAAGAGTTAACAAAAATAAATCATACTGTCCAAAGAGAGGCAGGTCAGCATCTGCGTCTGCAGCGACCACCCTTTTCAAGCCCTCCGAGTGGGCAGGAATCGGAGGGTGGAGATGGCGCACCTGCCTCCCATCCCCGGGCCGGTGTTGTAGGCCCTTTTCAAGCCCTCCAAGTGGACTTCCAACATGTCTAACAATTGTATGCATTCATGATATAAATTTGAGACACAATGTACTGTATGGAATGTGCACAAGGGAAGACTGGAAGACCTCACAGAGCAACAAGTCCTGCTTCTTCTGCTACATGCTCTCCACAGAAGTCTTTTTAGGAATGATCATTCTTTTCTTCCAACAGGAAGGTGGTCCCACTGTACTTCTACCGAGATGTGAGAGCTTATCTTAATGAGAATTTTCCAGGACAATGGCTAGGATGAAGAGGTGTGGTTAAGTTTTCCCCATGCTGTCCTGACTTAACACCCATTGACTTCTACCCATGGGGGACAGTAAAGGATGTGCTGTATCATAGAAAACTAGCTACACTGGTGGTACTTTGGTAAGGTATTGAAATGGCATACTCAGTGATACAAGTGAACACTTTGGTTAGCATTGCTCAAGCACTAGTATGCCATAATCAGAAGTGTCTCGATACTGATGGTAATGACTTTGTGCACCTCTTGTAATTGCAGAAGTCAAATGTGACTTGTATTCATTTTTATTATCAGTATATTTTGAGTATTACAATTTTAATGCAGTTTTTTCCTTTCTTAAAAATGTGTATATGTTTTGCACCCTCTGTATAAAACTGCTTATACCCTGCCTTGTCAAAAATGAGAGGGCAGTAAGTATTCCTTAAGTATACACAATTGTCTGACAGGAGTTTTACACTTCCTTTTTTTCAGTTGAATGTTTCCAGTTTATACCTTTTTTTATTTCTCTCAGCCCCTTTCCATTCATTTACAATTTCTGTTATTTGGAGGGACAGATGTATGAAGATGTCATTTTTCCTTAAAGCAAAAGTATCAAAATCCTATATTTAAAAAAGCTTGAAAGCAACAGCTGTTTTAGAGTCATTTCTTTTTGCTGAATTTTGGTGGTTAGCAGAAGTGTGAAAGAAAAAGTAACACAGTTTCTAGACCTTGCTTCTACTGAAAATTCACAGGAGTATAGCAGAACTACTTTTCTCATGTATTTAGCTCAGGGGTTGCCAATCTTTTAAAGTCAGGGGCCAGGTCATGCTCCTTCAGACAGTTGAGGGGGCTGGATTGGTGGTCCCCCTGCTGTAAATGCTGCCATAAACTGTGTCTGCAACTGTCATAATTGTGTAAAAATGTGTATACAACAGTCGCAGCTACATTTATGACTGTTTATACCACTTCCAGCTGTGGTGGTGGTGGGAGAGAGGACGGTGGGCCATATGATTTGATGCCATGGGCCAGATCTGGCCCACAGGCCATAGGTTTCCTACTCGTGATTTAGCTAATTAAACCACCTGAAATATCAAGAAAGAGGAAACTCACCAAATATTGGGAAACTGAATGCAGTTTTTGAGATTTATTATGTTCAGAGGAGAGCAGACTTAAGATTTATGAAATGGTCTGAGCATTCTGCCAAGTAAGGTAAGACTTGTTTGTTTGCTTTTGGGGAGCCAATATTTTTCTCAACTTTCTTAATTATAGATACAGAATATTGTCACCCAGTTTTTTTTAAAAAAATCTATCTGTAGTCATCTATTTCAGTGTATTTACCAAAAATTAAAAAATAAACAAATAAGTTGGGCAAAATCCTGTGGCATAACTACATGGGTATAACTCAATATTTTCCCCATAGAAGCTACTATAATGCCAAGGTGGAAGTACTGTTAATGGAGCACTAATGTCAGCACATTGTGCAATTGAATGTTCTGTAGATATGCAAATGACTGTGCAATTGAATTGCACAATTTCTTGTTGCTGGGTAGAACACCAGTTACATTTACTACAGCATAATTTTACAGGATGCCTGCATGAAAGGGTTTTACCCATTGTGGCATTTTAAAAGCTATTAATTTCTTCTAGAACTAACCAACTAACAAATAAATAAATAAACAAGTAACTGTGCAAGCCCATCCCGGTGAGGAAGCCACCAAGCAGCACTGCATTGTGAGTTCAGGCAAGCAAAGGTTCATTCAAGGCAGATGAGGAATCAAGCAGAATGTCGGGCAGCAATGAAGGTGATCCAACAAAATGGAGGCTTCAGCACCAGTGGCTAAGGACTCTCAGCTGTTGCTCATTTCTGAAAGTGCTCCCTTGCTGACCTTAGTCACAGATGCAGCTCCCTGAGAAGATAAAGCCTGAAATGCCATGACTTCGAAGGCTCAGAATTATAACTGTCAGAAGCTGACTCAGCAGCTGTCAAATCTGACAGTTCTGAATCAGGCAAAAGTACTTCATAGTCTAAAGCAGGAAGCAGAGCTCGCTCTGTGTCAGAATCATTGGAGTCTGAATCCGCAGCCATGTCAGTAACTAACTAACTAGCATCCAGTTTCTGCATACAGGGTTTTGTGATTCTTCACAAACAGCTGGGAAATGACACCAGGAGACCTGGTGGCGCAGTGGTTAAATTGCTGTACTGCAACCAAAAAGTTATGAGTTTGATCCTGACCAGGATTCAAGGTTGACTCAGCCTTCCATCCTTTTGAAATGGCATGTTTGGCCATGAGAAAAGGAGACTGAGGGGGTACATGATAGCACTCTTCAAATACCTGAAAGATAACTATGAATAGGAAAGGCAAGATTCCAAAGTGCAGGACATGCAATAACGGGCTGAAACTACAGGAAGCCAAATATAGGCTGAATATTAGGAAAAACTTCTTAACTGTTAGAAAAGTACAACAGTGAAACCAACTGCCTTGAGTGGTGGTGAGTGCCCCAACACTGAAAGCATTCAAGAGAGAATTGGACAAACATCTATCATATCTGCTTTGATTTGGATTCCAGCATTGATCAGGGAGTTGGACTAGATGGCCTAAAAGCCCCCATCCAACTCAGTTTTTCTATGACTCTATGAACCTTTTGTTTGAATCATTGGCTCCATCCAGATTTAAAAAACAAAAACAAGAATAGTGGCAAACATCAAGCATCATGTTCCAGGTAAAAAATATGATGATACTAATGCCAATAACTACTGCCAACCTAGCAGTTCGAAAGCAAGAAATTGCAAGTAGATAAATAGGGACCACTTCGGTGGGAAGGTAACAGCATTCCATGCACTCCGGTGTCTAGTCATGCCTGCCACATGACCATGGAAACATTTGCAGAAGCAGACAGCGCTGGCTCTTCGGCTTTGAAACAGAGATGAGCACTGAACCCTAGTGTCAGATATGACTGGCTTTCGAGCAAGGGAAAACGTTAACTTTACTAATGCCAATAAGAAGAATGTGGCGAAACTGCCATCCTCTGAATCTCCAAAACCCAAGATCTGAAAAAACTGAAAGCCATCTCTCTCCACATATATGCCTATAATCTATTCAAGGACCAGTTCATTTATGACTGTTATTGATCATAAGAATATACGAATATATACCCTCTACAAAATGCAGATCTTTCATCATGGCACTTGACAATAATCCATATTTTCAAAGGAATAGATATTTAGAGAATTGTTAACAACAACTCTGAGAATTGCTTTGTCTCTGGTGAGAAGCAGTTAACTAATGAAAAAAGGAGTCAAGCTGCCCTTTACTGTGTAATGCTTGGCATTACCGGCACAGTATTGTGCAGGAATATTGGACTAATTCCACTTTCATAAACCAAACAGTTCATTTTTTAAAAAAAGAATTTAATTTTCTGGTTTTTTAAAATGCCAGGAATTTATAAGGTTATCTACAGACAGATCCCAAACAAAACTTTCACTCATATAGAATTACCCATTTGTAGAGGTACCAAAAGATCATTACATGATCTGTACTGTTGTTACTGGGAGAGGAACAAAACCAAGCACAGCTGGGATGTGGCTGTATTCCATCTGTGCCAAAACTAACATTGTGCAGTCTTTGGACGATCCACAAGTTAGTTAGCATTCCCCCCACCCCCAACATGCTTTGGGCATGTACTCATTTTACCGACTTCAGAAGGATGGAAGGCTGAGTCAACCTTGAATCCCATCAGAACTGAACTTACAATGTAAGTACAGTTTTGGCTGCAGTGTAGCAGTTTAACCATGGCACCACCAGGGCTATGTATATATAAAGAAGGTAAGGCAAAAGTTGCACTTTCTCTAAAGCTAGTCATATCCAACTCTAGGGTTCAGTGCTCATCTCTGCTTATAGCCAAAGAGCTAGCATTGTTTGCATCTACAGATATTTCTGTGGACATGTGGCAGGCATGTCTCAACACTGGAGTGCACAGAACTCAGTTTACCTTCCCACCGAAGTGGTCCCTATTTATCTACTTGTAATTTCTTGCATTTGAACTGCTAGGTTGGCAAGAGCTGGGACAGACCATCATGTAGTACCTGGGAATCGAACGCCAACCTTCCATTCAGCAAATTCAGCAGCTTAACCATGAGCTACTGCAGAAGAGACTGATGTAACTGATCTTCCAAACCATCTGCTGGAATGTTTCCTCTTTCAGCTCCCTTTGCTGCCTGCTGAAATGGCTGCTGCATGGTGACAGGTCAGAGAATAGCACTGGGTGAAAATGCTATCAGAAATTAAAAATTAAAAGTGTTCATTTAATCTGGCCTGAGCCATCTGACATCTATTTGCAACTGTCCGCAAGTACACAATCCCAGTTGGCTCCAAATGAGGTCTGAAGTTCTCTGGAACTTTAATTGAGTTCAGATTGTAAAAATTTACTATACTTTTTGTTCTCCTAGTTTTCAGCAGAGACTGAGGTGGAAGATCTGTGATAAAAAATAAAATTAAATCAGAAACAAGAACCACTTATTCTCCTCCATCATTACAGAAATGTATTTATGTATCTCCTTTCAGAGCTAGGCATATGTCTGATAAGGCTCTCAGTGGACCTTTTTGTCTGATCTTTTCAACCACACTAGAATATAGCAATGTTGCAGTTATTACTTTGCTTTCTTTATTTTCCCTTAGCCCTTTCGAACTTAACACTACTTACAAAGCTGGTACATTTATTGCTGGACTTTTTGTATACCTTATATAAGTGTATATATTTTTTAAAAAGAATTGTGTTTTTTTCCATTCCATGTCCCAATGTGTATACATTGAACACAAGGTAGAAGTTAGGAAAGCTACACAGTGGTTCTCCATTGAACTCTAAAGTATAGTTCTTCACCCATGGTTGGATTCTATGTTAAACAAATAAGCAATTGTAACACATAACGAAATACACGTTAATATTTTGGATCCTTTGCAGAAAACATATCCTTTGAATAAGAAGTTGTTGAGTCCGAGTATTAAATGCAGATCGGGGGTTAACCAACAAGACATTTATTATAGCTCAGTTTGGATTAATACAGACCACTTCGGACTGGAGAAAACAGGATGAGGTAGCAACATATATACCGGCAGAACGGCAGTTACAATGATACATTTGCCTTCACTTAACACGGGAAACCTGTGTAAATCAATCAAAAACATTGAGAACATATGAACAAGGCTCCTTGCAGAACGTAACGTGGCTTTGCCTCCCTCCTCCGGGCAAGGCAGAAGTTAGGCACGCCCGGGGGCGTGCCAAGCTGGTAAAGGGGAGGAGCTATGCCCAATTATGGGCTCATCCTCCCCGATCCCAGCTCAGTCAGAGCAAATTAGGTGAGCGAAAGCCCACCCGCCCACCCTCGAAACAGCAGTGTGGGATTAGCTGGTTGCTTTGGAGCCGAGTGGGAATTTTTGCACATGTCCCTGATTGGCTGTGGTACGGTGGTGTTTTTGCCCACTTCACACTGGTGTGGATTGGGTAATTGGCTTGGCGGTTCGATTTCTGGTCACTTGGCAGGTAGCACATAGTTAAATGGTAGGTGAAGGCCTAGGATTATTCGGGAGAGACCTTGGGCATGTCTGTTGGCTGGAAGCTGGAAAACCTTTGGCTTCCGATTCCGGGTGAGGGGCATGCTCAGGGGTTGAGGGACGTGCTGTTGGACTACAGCCTTGAGGCTTGAGAACAGCACTTACCATTGTACCCAAATGGTGAACCGGGATGGGGACTGTTAAAGAACAGGACGATTCCGGTAAGCCGGTATTCACCTGGACGTGAGTGGAGCAGGTAAAGTGATCACCTTGGCTCCATCAGCTAGAATTGCCCTACTCAGCCCCTGCCGCAAGCAAACAGTTTAGTTTGAAGTTTACATTAATAAAGTGGCCCTGAGTTTAAATCCAGCACTGTGTCTGTCTCGTTATTCCGGGGGTTGGGGGGGGGGCAAAGGGCGTGAATACAGCAAAGACTTAATGGTGAATGCAACTTAAAGCAATATACATTGATAAAAGTTTGGACACAACAGAAGTACAATCCTCTGAAATAAGAGTTCCACCTCTCTCTGCTTTGTGTTCTTTCCCCCTCTTTGTCAGTTGGTGTTAGTTGTTTTGTTGCTATTGATCTGTTGGTTGGTTGATAGTATGTGTTCAGTAAAAAAAAAGTATGCATACATCTATAATCCTGAGTAATATAAGTAAATAAACATTTTGAATTTTCCTCCTCTATATGTCTCAGAGTGAGTTACTATGAGTGCTAGTTAATGAGAAAGGGGCAGGCTCTGGGAGACTTGAATCTATTCTTTTCTTTGGGTCTCTGTACTTTTACTGCATATCTGAAGGTTTTTTTATCAGAAACTCAAAACTATTCAAGAACAAGTATTAGGGAAAGGTGATTTCTATTTTCAAGGATTTTCAAGGATTAAATTAGTTGGTATAAAGTCCTTGTGGGTGACTACATATTTGATTTGTTGCAATGCTGAATTGTACTCCTTGCAGAACATATACTGCAAGGAGCCTACAATGGCTAACTCTTTGAAAGCCCTTAGTGACCATGACTCAGAAGAAACATCCATTTCATCATCTCCTGTGTCTGTGTAATCAGCAAGATCTCTCACATTAAATTGTAAACTACAAACAGATTCACAAGGAGATTATTCATTGAGACAATCTGAATGTCACATTTTTGTGACATTTTTGTAGATGTTATGCTCTTTCTTAAATGAGAAAGATGATGAGAATAAGAGAGACTGAATTTAACTATAGTAGCCTTTTTATTTCCAATACTAACAAATACAATAAAAATGTACCACCCCGTGTAGAGCACATTTCAACGAGCTAAGCATGCAATTATTAAGAAATATAGAATGGAAGATATCTTGTTTCCCTACCTTCCATAGTTATTGAGTGGGAATAAAAATTGTAGTTCAACCTTTGCTATTTTCACCAAGTGTTGAATTTTTAAATACAGGAACATCAGAAGGGCCAGAATGGGTCAAAACAAGGATCTATCTCTGGTTCAGCATTCACTTCACATAATGGCCAATTAATTGTCCATGCAATGCAACCACACTCATCTGCTCATGTTACCCAGCAACTAAAATGCAGAGGTATGATGCTTCTGATACTGGAGAGGAAATATATTCATCATGACTACTACCTATTGATAGTATCATCTTCCATTAAGACCAATCATCTTTTTAAAGCAATCCAAGATGGTGTCAACAGCATAGAAAACATCAACATTTAACTTTTCATTGTATTTTTTTTCTTTTTTGAGACTTCATCCTGCACCGTTTAGTGAATGATTCTGGGCTCTAGTATTAAGTGACAGAGGGCGAAAAGCTTCTTTATCCATTTTCTTTTGTAGGGAAATTAATTCTTACACTGGGTTTTCTGCCCACTCACCTTGACAGGTTCTTATATGTAATCATTTTTTAAACCCCTAGTTCCCTCTGGGGATGAGGTGGCTCAGTAGTAAAGAAGCTTGCCTTGTTAGCTGAAAGGCCAGCAAGTTGGCAGTTCAAGATCCGGGTACTGCATGCTGGATTGAGTGCCCGTCTCTGTCCCAGCTCTTGGGGACATGAAAGGAGTCTTATTTGGGTGTCCCCTGAGTGGAGTTTCTCCAGCAAAAATCCTTTCAACCCAGACTAATTTCTGACATGAAATTATTATATTATAGCTCCCTCTAATGGACAATCTGGGAATCCATTCTAAGTTGTTGTTTCCACCTTAGAACATAAGAACATAAGAACAGCCTTGCTGGAACAGGCCACAGCCCATCCAGTCCAGCATTCTGTCTCACACAGTGGCTCACCATTTCCTTCAGGGTATTCCCAAGGAGATGCCTTCACCTGCTTAGGATTCCCTGGAAATAGCATTGAGAGATATCCTGCCTATCTCTCCAACCCAGAGGTTGTCCTTAAGTATCCATAATTATAGCCATTCATACCCTTGTCCTCCATGAACTTGTCTAATCCTTTCTTAAAGCTGTCAAGACTGACAGCTGTCACCACTTCTTCTGGCAGGGAGTTCCATAGACCAGTAATCCTCTGGGTGAAAAAGTACTTTCTCTTATTTGTTTGAGAACTAGTACCCAAAAGTTTCATCGAGTGTCCCCTAGTTCTAGTGTTGTGCGATAGGGAAAACAGTTTTTCCTTATCTACTTTGTCCACACCGTGCATGATTTTATAAACTTCAGTCAGGTCACCTCTTAGATGCCATCGTTCAAGAGTGAAAAGGCCCAACCGTTGCAGCCTAAGATGGTAAGGAAGGTGTTCCAGTCCCCTAATCATTCTGGTTGCCCTCCTCTGCACTTTCTCCAACTCCATAATATCCTTCTGGAGGTATGGCGACCAGAACTGTACACAGTATTCCAGATGGGGCCTCACCATAGATTTATAAAGAGGCAAAATGACACGTGCTGACTTATTTTCTATACCCTTCCTAATGATCCCTAGCATTGAGTTTGCTTTTTTCACTACTGAGGCACACTGGGTTGACACCTTCATTGAGTTGTCCACCAGGACACCAAGGTCCCTTTCCTGGTTTGTCGCAGAGAGTTCAGACCCCATCAGTTTATAAATGTAATTGGGGTTTTTTGCCCCAACATGGATCACTCTGCACTTACCTTGATAGCTTCTCATTCCTCATTTCCTTCACTTGCTTCTCTCTGTGCCTTTTTTTTTGTTTTTGTTTCTCCATCCTTGGCTATCTTCTTTCCTCTCACTGTTGGAATAAAGATGTGTTGCATCAAGAGGATCCAAGAGACCTTAGCAGATCAGCTGACTCCCAATAGGCAACCATCAGTCTCATCGTTTTAAAGACAATGACCTACAATCGGTACAAAATGTAAAGCTCACAAATTCCATAAAGGGAATTGATGCAATACAAGATGGCTTATCAGGAATATGTCTGTAAGGAAACAGTTGATATTCTTGTGGGTGAACAGAGAATTATATTTGCCAGACAACAGAATTAGCAGAGTGGCTACCTTTCATTTCAGGCTGCTGGCTACAAGACTGCTATTCATGCCCTTCTGCAAGAAGTCTATAAAATTATATATATTTCTTTTAAAAATGCACCACTTATGGAAGGCTCAAGAAAACCTTATAGAATCTATTGGTGGAGTTCTTGTACACATGAACACAGTGACCCCCACCATCTCTGGACACTCCTTGTGTCCCTTAGAATAGTTAAGTATCATGCTGTGGTCAGTCTGAATCTAGATAAACTGCCCCCTGACTGAGAAGTCCCAGGGTTCTTTGAGTTTTGGTCTGTTTAGGCTCACCTCTTGGAGCTCTGGGAACTAAGTACTTAAGATGTGCATGCATGACCAAAAGTAAGCCCTGTAAGGGGATATGTGTACCTGTTGTTTCCTGAGGGCAGCTACAAGTGACATCATGAACTCAGTAGCAGCTTGTGAGGAAGCGACACAGCCAAATGTCTTATGGGCTGACATTTCCCCATATAGTAAAATTGAAGGTGTTGCTGGTGAAGAGAGAGGACAGATCTGTGGAGGCACACCTTGATGGATTGCAGAAGCCAGCCAATCATTTCCTGAAGAGCTTCAGCTTCAGTCTGTGGTGTTACACAAGAATTTCCCTGCATTCAATATACTGACACTCCTTTTTATAGCCCAGAAAGTCTCTTCTTTCATTCAGGGAGCATTTGGGAAAGATGCTGAACAGAATGGCACTCCATTAAAGGTCCCGATTCCTAGCAGATAACCTATAGCCTAGAGAATTAATATTTTTCTTCTTTTTCAAGAGGGGAAGGAACTACAAATTCTATTTGAACCACTTGTTGACCATGTATGGCTATTAGGGACTGCTGTTACCTCCCTGTGGGTGGGGCCTGCCATCAGATCAGGCAAACTGAAGTCACGAGATCTGAGATTTAGGAGGGATCGAGGGAAATAACTGAATAGTTATTAGTCATCCTGGGAACTCTATCTGGATTAGCTGTGGCCTCTCCAAGTTTCTAAGGGCCTTTATTCTCCCTACATTTGAATTAGGGTCTGTTGTTATGAAGGGAAAATCCTAGTCTTTCTACTTTGTTTTTTTTACTGGATATTGAAGAAAGAACTCTTTCTTTCTTTCAGGCTAAATTAAAACTGGATGCAAGAACCTCCCAGAATAATTTTGAGTTCCTGAGGTGTAATTTATTTGTATCTATATTTTGCTGTGAAGTTGGCCTGCCAGTGTTTAAAGCATAAATGACAAAATACTGAAGCAGCAGCAGTCTGTTCTGACTCTAAATTGAATAGAGTCCACAGTGGCATCAACTGTAAGCATGGTGGATTTAATAATTTTACTCAGTACCTGACTGAGCATAATATTGCCCTTGAGAAGACTGCATAGCATGTCTTTCACCAAATGATAAATTGTTTCCGCATAATGGAAAATGTCTGAACAAGCCCAAAGCTGCAGATAAGGCTTTGACAATTGCTTGACAGCAGAAATCCCCTTTTCTCATCTTGACTTCTATGTGTTCCCGCCGCCGTTGCCCAGGAATGGGAGGCGGAAGAAGCAGACAACGCTGGAACCGAAGCCGCCGCCGTCGCAGCCGCCACGCAGGGCTGTCCCTCCCCACCCCCTGCTACCAGGCAGGGAGGTTTAAAGGGCTCCCGGGTCAAGGGACTCGAAGACGAGGGAAGAGGGAATGTTGGTCCTGCCAGCCAGGAAGGAGGGGCAGCATTTTATCTAGGGAAGTTCCGGAGAACCATATAGGTGTTGTGACGGGCAAGGGGCGGTATGGCGGGTACTGTGGGGCGGGCCGCACTCGGGGAATGCGGGTCCGATGTTTAAGTGCAGTCCCTCATTCCAGCCCTTCAGGTACATCTCTGGGCCCTGAGCGGCAGATCCGGAGTGTCCCCGCCCTTAGGCTGCTGTTGGTGAATGCCAGGTTGGTATGTAATAAGGCCCCCCTGATTCAAGATGCCATCCAGGAAGGGCTGGCCGACCTGGCATGCATCACCGAAACCTGGCTGACGCCTGAAGATGGAGTACCTCTTTCGGACATGTGTCCAGCTGGGTTCGGTATTTGGCACCAGCCTAGAGGTGAGGGGAGGGGCAGTGGTGTCGCCATTGTTGCCAGGGAGTCTTTGGGAGTTGCTAGGGCCACTGCTCCACAAGTGGCTGGTTGTGAGGCCCTGCTTCTACGGTTGGGCCCCAAGGGTCAGTTGGGGATCTTACTCCTGTACCTGCCCCCTTGCAGGGTAAGGGATGCCCTGCCTGAGCTCCTCGAGGCCGCCTCGATGCTGGCGTTGGAGTTCCCGAGACTTATGGTTCTGGGGAACTTCAATTTGCCATCGCTGGGGATGGCTTCTGAGGTGGCAAGGGAGTTCATGGCTTCCATGGCAGCCATGGGCCTGACTCAGGTAGTTCGGGGTCCGACCAGGGGCAGTGGTCACATGCCAGACTTAGTTTTCTTGTCGGAGCAGTGGCAGAGTGATCTGAGATTACAGGATTTAGTCATCTCACCTGTGCCATGGTCAGATCACTATCTGGTGACTCTTGACTTTCTGGGGGCGATACTTCATCGTAGGGAGGCAGGGCCGATTAAAATGGTCCGCCCTCGGCGACTAATGGATCCAGATGGATTCCAGAGGGAACTGGGGGATGTTCCTCTGGATCGGCTACACGATTCACCCGGGGCACTCGTCGACCTGTGGAATAGGTCGACAACAGTAGCCTTGGATGAAATCGCGCCACTGCGGCCTCTCCACGCCCGGGGGATCAGGTCATCTCCGTGGTTCACAGATGAACTGCGTGAACTCAAACGGGCAAAGAGACGCCTAGAGTGCCGCTGGGCGAAGACCCGGGATGACTCCGATTGGACACTAGCTAGAGCTGCTATTAGGGCCTACCTAGTGGCGATGGGGGTGGTGAGGCTGCAATACTTCACCACCCTTATTGCCTCCACTGATAATCGCCCAGCCGCCCTGTTCCGGGTAACCAGGTCCCTCCTTGGTAAGGGGAGATCGGTGCCCAGTTGGCAGGGTTCGGCTGAGGACTTTGCTGACCATCTGGTGGAGAAAATCGATCGGATTCGTTCTGGATTGAACCCTGGCGTGGACGGGGAGGGTCGGGGGGGGGTGCCGGTGCACAGTCTTGCTGTACGATCTGGGATCAGTTTGATCCTGTTGTCCCTGATGAAGTGGACAGGCTCCTTGCAGCTGTTCATGCCACTACATGTCCTTTGGATCCCTGTCCCACTTGGTTGGTGAAAGCCTCCAAGGAGGTAACAGGTGGCTGGGTTGGGGGGATAATAAATGCCTCGTTACGGGAGGGGGTATTTCCTGCACAGTTAAAACATGCCTTGGT
This sequence comes from Bradypodion pumilum, assembly GCA_035047305.1. Classification (NCBI taxonomy): domain Eukaryota; kingdom Metazoa; phylum Chordata; class Lepidosauria; order Squamata; family Chamaeleonidae; genus Bradypodion; species Bradypodion pumilum. The sequence continues at coordinate 432,248,006 of JAWDJD010000001.1, forward strand.
GCGCCCCCTCCTGAAGAAAATGTCCCTCGACCCAGCTGTCCTTAACAACTACAGGCCAGTTTCCAACCTGCCCTTTTTGGGTAAGGTTTTGGAGAAGGCGGTGGCGCGCCAGCTGCAGAGTGTCCTGGAGGAAGCGGATTATCTAGACCCCTTTCAATCAGGGTTCAGGCCCGGGTATGGAACGGAGACGGCATTGGTCGCGCTGATGGATGATCTCTGGCGGGAGCGGGACGGGGGTTGTCCATCCGTCCTTGCTCTTCTTGACCTCTCAGCGGCCTTCGATACTGTCGACCACGGTATCCTTCTGGAACGGCTCGAAGGACTGGGGATCCAGGGCACTGTGTTGTCCTCATTTTCCTCTTTTCTGGAGGGCCGTACCCAGTCGGTGTGGTTAGAGAGTGAGAGGTCCAGCCCTAGGCCCCTCAAGTATGGGGTGCCTCAGGGCTCTGTGCTCTCTCCTCTCTTATTTAACATCTACATGAAGCCACTGGGTGAGATCATTCGTTCCCACGGGGTGCGGTACCATCAGTACGTGGATGATACTCAGTTGTACATCTCGGCCCGTGGGGACCCCAGTGATGCTGTTGAAATCCTATCCGGATGCCTGGAGGCCATTGGGGTCTGGATGGGGGCCAATGGGCTTCGGCTGAATCCCAGCAAGACAGAGTGGCTGTGGATAAGGGGCCCCGTGTTATCCAGGGAGTTACCACCTTTGGTACTGGATGGGGCTGTTTTGCCCCAGACAGACCCAGTGCGCAACTTGGGGGTTCTTCTGGACTCGCGGCTGCTTCTAGAAGAACAAGTAGCGGCTGTGGCCAGGAGGGCTTTTGCCCAACTTCGGGTAATTCGCCAATTGCGCACGCTCCTGGACCGGGGCTCCTTGCTTATGGTCACCCATGCTCTGGTTACTTCCCGACTAGATTATTGTAATGCGCTCTACATGGGGCTGCCCTTCACGACCATCCGGAGGCTGCAGCTGGTCCAGAATGTGGCGGGCCGGGTGGTGATGGGGTGTGGGCGATATGCCCATGCCTCACCGCTACTTCGGGAGCTGCACTGGTTACCAGTTTGTCTCCGGGTGCAATTTAAGGTGCTGGTTTTGACCTTTAAAGCCCTATATGGCAGGGGGCCAGGATATCTTAGAGACCGCATCGTCCCAAGAGTGTCTGCCCGTCCAACCAGAGCGGACCGGAGGGGCTCTCTAATAGTGCCACCAACTAGGGGTGCACATCTGTCTAGCACCCGAAGGAGGGCCTTCTCCGTGTCCGCACCAACTCTCTGGAACCTCCTGCCAATAGACCTAAGACTCCAAAGTGAACTGCTGCCCTTCAGGAAAGGAGTGAAGACCTGGCTGGCAGGGCAGGTGTGGGGCCCAAATGGGACTATGGTGCCCGCCTGCTGGCTTTTATAAGAACTCTCTCTTCTTCCTTTTGTATAGTAGGTGGGATGGGTGGGCGGGATATGGTTTTTTTTTAAAGGGGGTGGGTTGTGGGTTTTTATAATGTTTTTTATGTATTTCTAGAATTATTGTAATGCCGCCCTGAGTCGGGTTCCGCCTGAGTGGGTGGCATATACAAATATGACTATAAATAAATAAATAAATAAATAAATGGTGCATCCACCAGCGGGAGCGACTCTCTGTTCCCAACAGAATATGGCTAGTTATTTATTTGTTATTTTTAAACTTGAGGAGAAGTTCCTCATGAGACTGCACATTCCTTCCATTCCTCTAAAAGTCACCAAGAAGACACAAGTAAATGGGGAGAAGTGTTTTCTCTAAGACCTCTGGTGGGCCTAGCTCAAGCACCTGGCTGTGATTTTGTTGATTCTAGTGCAAGAAGTACTCTAACAAGCAGGATTGGATTAAACTCAGTGATTCTTTATTCAGCTCATAACTTGGACTGGGGACTATGTACAGGTGTGGCCTCTATATATACAGTGATTTGACCATTACAAATAAGATACATTTAGGCTGGCTTCCGGAGAACAAGCAAAGGTCAACATTTCCCGCTTTCACATCTATTTAAATTTTGCACCTTTAGAAATGGTGTGCGTCTGCTCTTCCGCTTTGGCGCAGTTTGTCTTTTGAACCTGAATTAGGCTTTGGACACAACAGGTTTCCAGGTATTTCTGATCTGTGCCATGAAGGCCTTCCTAAGGAGAGCACTAGATCCTCATCCTGCAATAATATGAGAGAAAAAGGCTAGAGAAGCCTTCCTTTCCTTACCAACGTACCCCTTTGCAGACAGCTTTCCTTCCTGGAAGCTAAACTGTCTCTTTGGTCCACCTCTCCTTTAGAGAAGAGAATTCTTTTTCTCTTTCTAGGAAAGTGAACTGAGCATACACCCCATTAAGTTCTTAGAGCCTTTCCATATTGCCTGAGATTATATGTTTTAAAATATCTGCCATCTCCTGCTTCTTTAGGGCTTTCAAAATGGCTGTAATGCAGGAAGAGACACATATAGGCCTTATTCCTATTTCTTAACAATTCCATGGAGGCCAGAGGCAGCAGCAGATATTAGGTTACTGCTGGGCATAGCTTTAAGGATGCAGACAGAGGCAAAGGAAGGGTTTTCACTGGCTGATACACACTGTGGAGTCTCCTTTCATTCAATCATTACAAAACTTTATTCCATTTTTTTATGATAAGGGGCCATGCTTATTTTCCTTTGTCCAAATCCTCACACACCTCTAGAGAAGAAATAGCATCCCGGGTCTATCAGGAGGGCCATTGAAATTTACATCAAGAAAATCTGAGATTTGTTGTTTTTCTGATGCTTTCTTTTCAGTCTAGGAACATGAGAATGGACGCTTGGCTGTGAGGACTCTCGCCGCCACACGCTTTGCTGGCCCTGTCCCGAGAGCCGGGCACCTGGGCCGAGCAGAGGGGCGGAGCCGAGATGCCTTTAAAAGGTGGCTCCACATGCTCCCGCTGGCCTTTTTCAAGATTGGCTGGGCCAGGGTGCATTTGGCTCCTCTCGCCCAGCCGATTCTTTGCTCGAGCAGCGTTTAAACCCTTCGGGGCTTGCCGCATGAGCTGTCAGATTGCCGTGGTGCTCCGCTGCAGCCTTGGCTCAAGTTTGCGGGGGAGGCAGGGGTAGCTGTCCGCTTCAATTAAGGGGGCTCGGCCCTTCCTTTCCTCCTCCGTGCAGAGCCAGTGGCAGCACGGCGAGTGCCGGCGGTTGGAGGCTTCCGAGGAGTGGAGGCCTGTCCCGTGGGCAGTTAATTCCGCTCTCTTTGGGGTTTTGATTGGGTGCTAGGATGGCACCCAAGAAGAGGGCCTGCCGCGCTCCCAGCAGGCCTGCTGGGGACTGCTGCCCAAGGCCTTTTAGGCCTGCGAGGCCTAGCAGCAGGGCCTCTGCTGGGCCTAGGATTGCCCGTGGCCCTGCTCACCTGGCAGGGCCTCTGGTGGTCACCGCTCTTGCTGGGCATGTGGTGCATTCTGGCCCTCTGGCTGTGGTGGGGCCTCCTGGACATGGGTCACAACCCACCCAGGAGTCATCATCTCTGGACCCCAGGGCCTTGGTGGCTCGTATTGTTGTGCTTGAATGGGCGGCAGGCCTAAATGTCATGCCGGCCACGTGCCAATCTGCCATGCAGTCAGCCTGACAAGTGGCTGACTCAATTGACACTGATTGGCCCCAGCTTACTCCCTTTCTCATTCAGAGGGTCGAACAACTCGAGGCTGCCCGGCCCCCTCTGGTATCAGAGGTGGTGGGGGCTATGACGATGGGCATACCTGCCTTTCCTCTGGCTGACTGCTCTGACCTCGATAGGTCATTTTCAACTTTTTTCGGCCCCGCAGGCTCTTATTCGGTCATGAGCCCCAACGCTTGGCGGCAACTAGAACCCCCAGTGGGGGCAGTTGCTGCGAGTGTATCTGGTGAGTATGGTAGTCAAACAAGCTCACACCACACAGGTTTTTGGCCCCCAGCCCAATGCCCCTGGCCGCATCAGTCAGCTCCTGCTCTTGGCCCAATGCTTCCGGCCTTGCATGTAGCTCCATGGCAGGTGCCTTATCCCCCGTATCACCCGGCGCTGCTCCTGCGGGGCCCAATGTCACATATCCTATCTGGCCATATGGCCCCCCAGTGAATCTGGCCTACCATTCCTTTCCACGTGCAGCCATCCCAACCGCTGGTCTTTCATTGCCATTGGGGGATCACATTCTCCTGGCCACCAGAGATAAGATCTGATGCCGTGAATATGTCGATTTATTTAGCCTTTTAAATCGAGAGATGACCAGGGAGGACAAGGAGAAGGAGGATAAGGAATTGGCCTATCGTCATACGCCCCCATGCACTTGGGCTAACTGGCTGCCAGCCTACTTGATTTATGCCACAGTTTCCATCAGAGCACGCCTGGATCTAGCGATCCCTATGATCCAGTATTTGGACATCATATATAGGGCATAGGTCGATTTCCCGGGTCTATCATGGCTTACTTATCACAAAGAATTTCATATGCGGGTGGCTCTCCACCCCGAGATGCCTTGGGATGAGCCCAACCAGTCATCGCCGCCGCCGGGCAACCACCCCCAGCCGGGGGGTGAGGAGGAGGAGGAGAGCCGGCCGAGCGGCGGAAAGGCCAGTCATCACTGCCACCGGGCAACCACCCCCAGCCGGGGGGGGAGAGGAGGAGAGCTGGCCGAGCGGCGGAAAGGCCAGCCGCCGCCACCACCAGGCAACCACCCCCAGCCGGGGGGTGAGGAGGAGGAAGAAAACTGGCCGAGCAGTGGAAAGGCCAGGAGAAGACCAATTGACAGAAGGGAAGAGGGCAGAGGAGGAAAAGCAGGGGGCAAGACTCAGAGTCCCAGGCAAAGGATAAGTAGCTGATATGCAAATGTAGAAGACTTAATATAGCAACTGACATAGAGACTTTATACTGACTAAATATAGAAACTGACATAGAGACTGTGTTTTAAAGTATGATAATATGATGATAATATGTTGTCTAAAATGTTTTAAACTTTTAAAAACTGTGATAAAATGTATGAGGAGAGAAAAATGGCGTAGACACCGGCAAACCACGCCACAAAGCTTGCCAAGAGAACCCTATTGACCAAAACAAAAGGCAAAACAAAGGAGCAGGCTAGATGATACAGGATGTTGAGCACCACAGAGTGGAGGAAGGGGAGGGACAGGAAAGGGGGAGGGGAAATGCAATGTTGCAAGGAACAATACTGCATAGGGACATGGAATGTGAGGTCAATGAACCAAGGTAAACTGGAAGTGGTTAAAAATGAGATGGAAAGAATAAGCATTGACATCTTAGGCATCAGTGAGCTCAAATGGACAGAGATGGGTGAATTCAGCTCTGGAAACCATCATGTCTACTACTGTGGGCAAGAAAACCTTAGAAGAAATGGAGTAGTCATAATTATCAATAAAAGAGTGAGAATGCAAGCGCGGTGCCAAAATGGCCGCCGCGCTCTTTGCGGGCCCCCCCATTGGATGAAGGCATCCGGGTAGTTAGGGGGCGTGGCCAGCTCCTCTATAAAAGGGGTGGCCACGAGGCAGCCGAGCTGCCATTTTGCGAAGCGACGGAGCGGAGAAGTTTTTCCCTCCTACCTCCGTCGCTTTTGCCTTGACTGGGAAGCCTTTTGGCTGCTGATTTTCTTCTTTCGGCTTCCCATAGGTTGGACTGAGATGCCTTCGAAGAAGAAGGCGGCCGCGAGCGCGGCCCGCGCGGTTCGGAGGCGCAATCCGGGTCGGAGGACCGCGGCTGCGCCTCCCCAGCAGCCGCCTTTGCCTGCACCCACCGGGACCGGTGGGATGGAGTCTATTCCCCCTTGGCCAGAGGCTGGGGACCCAAGCATGGGTCCAGCAAGGGCTGCGGCCCGCGGCCCGCAGGCGGTGGACACCGCTCCTGGTGCTTCCCATTCTACTGGGCCTTCCTCTATAGGGGCGCAGCTCACTCCGGGGCCTTCCAGCCTTGGGGGGTGGTGTGGTCCCCTTCCCTGGCAGGTGCCTACATCGGCCCTACTGGCCTGGGTGTGGGGTCATGGCCCTATTCGGGCCCCGGGGTACAAGGACCTGTACCCACGCCTGTAGCAGGCGGGCCGGCTGGCCCTTGGCCCCACGTCAGTGTGGAGGCCTTACTGGCCCGCGTTGCGGCCCTTGAGGCATCCCTGGCTTGGGCAAGCCACGCTGGGGCTCCCTTTGGGGTTCATTTTGACGCGTCGTCTGCTGGGCAGCGGCAGGCGACGGGACGGGTCGAGCTGCTTGAGGCGCGTGGCGCGACTTCGGCCACTGCCTCGCAGCTCCCCAACCAACAGGCCAGTGCGGGTCAGGCCCCAGCGACGAGCTCTACGGCGGTCGTGAGCTCCGACGCCCCCAGTGGGCCGGAACCCCCGGTGGGGGTGGCCCGCGGGGGTGCAGCATGTGAGTATGCGGTCCAAACTAGTGCACCTGCACACGTGGCCACGTTGGGGGGGCTTTCCAATGGCCTTGGCCTCGCGTGGGTGGTGCGGCAGTACAGCCGCTGACGCCCCACCCGGCGACGACAACTACCACCCAGGGCCCCGGGGTGGGGGGGTATTTCCTACCCTGTGGGGAATGTTTTGGGGGTGGCTGGGCTAGTCTAAGCCCCTTTCCAGATGCCCGCAGTTTCTGCGGTGCCTGTCTCGGCCTTGCCGACAGCGGGGTATTCCTTACCACTGGGTGACCACTTGGCACAGGCCACCAAAGAGAAAATATGGCAGGGGGAGTATGGAGATTTCTTCTCACTCCTAAACAGGGAGCCCACCAAGGAAGAGAGGGAGGGGCAGGATGAGAAGGATAAGGAGCAGGCACGTCGTCGCAAGCCACCACGTACGTGGGCCAACTGGCTGCCGGCTTACCTCATCTACATGGCGGTGTACCTGAGGGCACGGCCGGATTTGGCAATTCCGATGGTCCAGTATTTGGACAACATCTATCGGGCGATGGTTGACTTTCCGGGCCCGTCGTGGTTGGCTTATGACGAGGAATTCCGTATGCGGCTTCCCCTGCACCCTGAGATGAGGTGGGATGAGCCATGCCAGAGGCTTTGGCTTCTGTACATGACGCCCACACGCCCCGCGCCAGGGGAAAGATACCATTGTGGACATGCGGTCCAGCGAGCGGCTCCAGCACAGGTTCCCCGCCAGGTGGCGGGGCAGGGGGTTCCTGCCCGCCTGCTGTGCTGGACTTTCTCGTCCTATGGTTCCTGCAATAGGAAGAATTGCAAGTACAGACATGAGTGTCCCACCTGTGCGGGCCCCCATGCAGCCTCTGCCTGTCCCAGGCCTGGAGGGACGCGGGGCAGAGGGAGGGGCGGACAGTGGGCTGGCAAGACTGCTGCAGATGGAGCTGGTTCACCGAAAGGCTCCCTCCCCAATTAATGTGGACATGTTGGAGCGTTGGCTCACATTGTGCCCGAAAGGGGAGGATGCGGATTATCTCTTTCAGGGCTTTAGGCAGGGGTTCCATATCCCTTTCATGGGTGATAGGTCCCCTCAGGATGCCCCCAACCGTTTGTCCCTTAGGGGGAGGGAGGAGGTGGCGGCTGCCAGCATTAATAAGGAGGTCGATGCGGGCAGGGTCGCTGGCCCTTTCCCTGCACCCCCGTTCCCCAACCTTAAGGTATCGCCCCTGGGCTTGGTTCCCAAAAAGTCTCCAGGCGAGTTTCGCCTTATCCATCACTTGTCCTACCCAGCCGGCCGATCGGTCAATGATGCTATCCCTGATGACCTTTGCTCAGTCAGGTATACATCTTTTGACCATGCGCTGTGCATGGTGCGCTCATGTGGCCCGGGTGCGCTGCTGGCTAAGTGCGACATTAAGTCGGCTTTTCGCCTCTTGCCGGTGCACCCGGGCGACTTTGAATTGCTGGGTTTCAAATTTCGGGGCGAATATTACTTTGATAAGACCATGCCTTTTGGCTGTTCCATATCATGCTCGGCTTTCGAGCGTTTCAGTACCTTCCTAGAGTGGGCTTTCGTCCGTAGGTCAGGGTCCCGGTCTGTAGCCCATTACCTGGATGACTTTTTATTCGGGGGTGAACGGGGCAGGGACACGTGTACACGTCTCCTCAACACATTTCAGACGCTAATGGAGGAACTCGGTGTCCCTTTAGCGCCCGAAAAGACCGAGGGCCCATCTACCCAGCTAGTCTTCCTGGGGGTGGAGATTGACACGATAGCGCAGGCATCTAGGTTTCCGCGGGATAAGGTGTCAAGGATAGTGGCCCTTATCTCGGACTTGCTGGCCAAGCGCAAGGCATCACTGAGAGAACTGCAGGTGCTACATGGTCACCTTAATTTCGCTTGCAGGGTGGTCCCACCGGGCAGGGCTTTTGCCCGGCGCTTGTGCGATGCCATGGCAGGATTATCCAGGCCTCACCATAGGGTTCGGCTTACCCGGGGTATCAGGGCAGACATGCTTGTCTGGTTACAGTTCCTGAGGGAGTTCAATGGGGTCTCATTTTGGAGGTATGACCTCCTGGCTTCCCCTCATTTTCAGATTCAGTCTGATGCCTCGGGATCCCTGGGTTATGGGATGTTCTTCAATGGGAAGTGGGCCTATGGTGGGTGGCCACCGGCCTGGGCAGGCACGGGTCGCCTGCGTGATCTCACGTATCTGGAGTTTTCCCCTATCCTGGGTGCTTTGATGCTATGGGGCAAGGAGTGGGCCAACTCGGTCGTGCATTTCTGGTATGACAACGCGGCTGTGGTCTGCATTGTCAATGCACAGACTTCTAAATCGCCCAGGGTTATGGACCTAGTGCGCCAGTTTGTGTCGCGCAGCCTGCGCCTCAACATCCTGTTCAGGGCCAGGCATGTCCCAGGGGTTAATAATGATATTGCTGACGCTTTGTCCCGCCTACAGATCTCCCGGTTCCGTGCCTTGGCCCCGGATGCGGAAGAATTTCCCTCGCTACTCCCGGAGGGGATATGGACCATTGGCAAGGAGAGGTGAACCGGGCGATTGGCCTGTCGATAGCGCCACGCACGCGTACGGCGTATCACCACGCAATTAATTCTTTCAGGGCATTCTGTACCCAATTTCAACTGCCAGGGACCTGGCCGATCCCGGTAACCCATGTTCTGCGGTTCATGGTTTACCTGCATGCTCAGGGCCTTGAACCTTGCACCATAGCATCTAAGCTTTCAGCGTTGGCTTTTATGGCCAAAGTGGGAGGTCATGTGGACAGCACCTCTGACTTCCGTGTGAGACATGTTTTGGAGGGGTGGGTGCGCGAGCGCGGGCGTTGCCCGGATAACCGCCACCCAATTTTCCCAGGGGTTCTTACCCAATTGGCCCGGGGCTGGCCTGGCCTCTGTTTGATAGATATGAGGCAGCCCATTTCATGCAGCCACAATGGTGGCCTTTTTTGGAGCGCTCCGCAGCAGCGAGCTTGAGATGCTGTCTAAGGCGGATGCAAGTCGTAGGGCACTGGAACTCGAGGATGTCTATGTTGCCAAAGACTGGGCTCAGTCGAGGATACGCTCCTCTAAGACAGATCAGCATGGCGTAGGCAGTGATGTAAGACTGCTACGGTGTTCTTTGGCAGACATCTGTCCGGTTGGTGCCCTACAGGATTTCCTTGCACTGCGTGGCACGCACCATGGCCCATTTTTCTGTCACCAAGGTGGGTCTTCCCTTACTAAATTTCAATTTTGGAGGGTGCCGCGAAGGCACTAGACAGTGTTGGCCTCTCAGGGGCTCGTTGCGGCACCCATTCGTTCAGAAGGGGGCGGCTTCTACTGCAGCTGTTTTGGGTGCTCCGGGGCTGAAATATGCCGCATGGGAGGGTGGGGTTCACAATGTTTTCAATTTGTGTTCGCCCTCTTCAACCTGAGTACCAGTTTAGTCACTGCACTGTTTCCCCCCCTTTTTTCCTTGACAGACCCTGGGTGTCGTATTACACCGGTGACAGTATGGCTGGTGGGCCATAGCCGCGTGCACAGGGCAGCGCGTTACGCTGCACGGGGCAGCGCGTTACGCTGCATGGCGCAGCGCGTTATGCTGCACAGGGCAGCGCGTTACACTGCGGCGACAGAGTGGGACCCCGACTGGGACTGGGTGCACCCGCACGTCTCAGGTGGTGTGGTAAGCGCGGCATGTTATGGCGGGAACTGTTGCCATTCCTTTTCTACATCAGGGATGCTGACTCGCCTGATGTCCAGGTTATGTACCTTGGGGGCGATGGCTTGGGGCGGGTCACTGGCCTATCGCGGAAGCTTGCGATTTGCAGTGACCTGCCTTGCTCACATTATGTGTGGCCGGCCACAACCCTCAAGTGGTCGGACGTGATGTCGCGGTACGCTTACTGGGGAGCGTTCGGCCTCGAGGCTCTTGACTGAGCCGACGCTCCGTGAACGGGGCTATTGCCCGGTTCCTTTTTGAATAAGGTGGGGGACGCGTCATTCGCCTCCCCGCCATCAGTCTGCAAAATTAAGAGCTTTACTCAGGGGATGGGGCCCATCTGTCGCAGGGAGGTATGGACCTCTGGTTAGCAGACTGGCGAGCAGGCCTGTCGACCGAGCTGACGGTCTTGGGGGGGGCGGTGAGCCTTTTTGAGAAGTCTCCCCGTGTGGCGGGTAGCACTGGTAAGGTAAACATTTATGACCCACAGGTATCCGGCAGGTTCGCAATTGACTGGACAACACTAGACAGGTATAAGTTGGTTAAACGTTGTCCGGTCAACGATGAACCAGGCGACGGGGTGATGGCTACAGCTAGACAGCATGCATCACCCCGTGATTTCACGGATACGCGTCAGAGGGTGGGGTCATTAGTTAGATATTGACTACGGTCAACAATTTGTTTGTTGTCAACAAACAAATGGATACAAATAGATACATTGTAACAATTGCCGTCGGCAATTTTGGGTGGTACCTTACCAGTGTTACTTTGGCCTGCTTGCCTTAAGAATTCTAATTGGTCAATTACCAATAGAAATTTATAATTCGGACTAGGGCATGAATCAATAAATGTGGCCCAATGCCGTTATCCACTTTTACCAGTGTCTGAGTCCTTTATTGGGGGGTGCGCCTGCAATGCAAGCGCAGTGCCAAAATGGCCACCGCGCTCTTTGCGGGCCCCCCCCATCGGACGAAGGCATCCGGGTAGTTAGGGGGCGTGGCCAGCTCCTCTATAAAAGGGGTGGCCACGAGGCAGCCGAGCTGCCATTTTGCGAAGCGACGGAGCGGAGAAGTTTTTCCCCTCCACCCCCTCCCTAGTTAACAGTGTGATATTTTGGTCGCTTAGGGGCCGGGTGGGAATTTTTGGCTGGGACCCACAATTGGCTCTTGGGTCCTGGTTTTTTCGCCCATCCCACACTGTTGCTATGGTTTGATATAGGGGTTTCTGTTGCTGCTGTTGACTTTGGTCACATGGGCGGGTAGCACTGGTAAGGTAAACATTTATGACCCACAGGTATCCGGCAGGTTCGCAATTGACTGGACAACACTAGACAGGTATAAATTGGTTAAACGTTGTCCGGTCAACGACGAACCAGGCGACGGGGTGATGGCTACAGCTAGACAGCATGCATCACCCCTTGATTTCACGGATACGCGTCAGAGGGTGGGGTCATTAGTTAGATATTGACTACGGTCAACAATTTGTTTGTTGTCAACAAACAAATGGATATAAATAGATACATTGTAACAATTGCCGTTGGCAATTTGGGTGGTACCTTACCAGTGTTTCTTCGGCCTGCTTGCCTTAAGAATTATAATTGGTCAATTACCAATAGAAATTTATAATTCGGACTAGGGCATGAATCAATAAATGTGGCCCAATGCCGTTATCCACTTTTACCAGTGTCTGAGTCCTTTATTGGGGGGTGCGCCTGCAAAAGCAGTAATGGGATACAATCTCAAAAATGACAGAATGATGTCAGTCAGATTTCAAGGCAAACCTTTCAATGTCACTGTGATCCAAATATACGCACCAACCACTGGTGCAGATGAAGCCACAATGGACCAGTTCTATGAGGACTTACAACACCTCATAGAACAGACAATGATGTCCAAATTATATTAGGAGACTGGAATGCCAAAGTAGGAAATCAAAAAGTGGAGGGAAAAACTGGCAAATTTGGTCTTGGAACACAGAATGAAGCAGGGCAAAGATTGATAGAGTTCTGCCAAGAGAATGCACTGGTCATAGCAAACACTCTCTTCCAGCAACACAAGAGGTGACTTTACACATGGACATCACCAGATGGCCAACACCGAAACCAGATTGACTACATACTCTGCAGCCAAAGATGGAGAACCTCTATACAGTCAGCAAAAACAAGACCTGGAGCAGACTGTGGCTCAGATCACAACCTACTGATCGCAAAATTCAGGCTTAGACTAAAGAAAATAGGGAAAACACGGAGACCAGAAAGATATCACCTAGACAGCATCCCTAAAGAATACACGGTGGAGGTGATGAACAGATTTAATGGCTTAGACTCGGTAGACAGAGTACCGGAAGAATTATGGACGGAGATGAGGGACATCATGCAGGAAGCAGCAAAGAAAACCATACCAAAAGAAAAGAAGAGTAAGAAAGCAAAGTGGTTTTCTGATGAGGCTCTTAAAATAGCAGAGGAAAGAAGGAACGCAAAAGTCAAAGGAGAAAGGAAAAACTACAACCATTGAACACAGAATTTCAAAGAAAAGCAAGGAGAGATAAGGAAAACTACCTAAAAGAACAGTGCAGAGAAATGGAGGAAAACAACAAAAAAGGCAGAACCAGAGATCTTTTCAAAAAAATTGGGGAAATCAAGGGAACATTTAAAGCAAAAATGACCATGATAAGGGACAAAGACGGAATGGAGCTAGCTGATGCAGAAGAAATTAAGAAAAGATGGAAAGAGTACACAGAGGAACTTTACAAAAAGGACCTCAACACTCCTGATAATCACAATGATGAAGAAATTGAACTTGAGCCAGACATCCTGGAGAGCAAAATCATAAAGGCCCTAAAGAGCACTGCAAACAACAAAGCTAGTGGAGATGATGGTATCCCAGTTGAATTTTTCAAAGCGCTAAAAGATGACGGCGTCAAATTACTGCATTCAACATGCCAGCAGATTTGGAAAACAAAATAGTGGCCACAGGATTGGAAAAGATCAGTATACGTCCCAATCCCAAAAAAGGGCAATGCCAAAGAATGTTCAAATTATCGAACAATCGCGCTCATCCCACATGCCAGCAAGGTGATGCTCAAGATAATACAGGACAGACTTCAGCAGCATGTGGAGAGAGAATTACCAGAGGTGCAGGCTGGTTTCAGAAGAGGCAGGGGGACTAGAGACCACATTGCCAACATACGCTGGATCATGGAGAAAACAAAGGAATACCAGAAACAAGTTTACTTTTGTTTTATTGACTACACTAAGGCATTTGACTGTGTGGACCACAACAAGATGTGGCAAGTAATTAAAGAGATGGGAATATCAGAGCACCTCATATGCCTCCTGAGAAATCTGTACATGAACCAAGAAGCAACAGTTAGGACAGAACATGGAATGACAGAGTGGTTTGGAATAGGAAAAGGAGTAAGACAAGGCTGCATTTTGTCACCATGCTTATTCAACCTATACACAGAGCACATAATGCGCAGTGCAGGGATGGAGGAATCACAATGTGGGATTAAATCGCTGGGAGAAACATCAACAATCTGAGATATGCAGACAATACCACCCTAATGGCAGAAAGTGAGGAAGACCTAAAGAATCTCTTGATTGGGCTGAAGGAGGAGAGTGCAAAAGCTGGCTTGAGACTCAATATCAAGAAAACCAAGATAATGGCAACAGGCCCAATCAGTTCCTGGAAAATAGACGGGGAAGAAGTAGAAGCAGTGACAGATTTTACTTTCTTAGGATCAAAGATCACTGCAGATGGGGATTGTAGCCATGAAATAAAAAGGCAACTGATTCTTGGAAGACAAGCAATGAGAAACCTGGGGAACATAGTGAAAAGCAGAGACATCACATTGCAAACAAAAATTAGAACAGTCAAAGCAATGGTTTTCCCAGTAGTAATGTATGGATGTGAGAGCTGGACAATTAGGAAGGCTGAATGCAGAAGAATAGATGCCTTTGAAATGTGGTGTTGGAGGAGGGTTTTGAGAGTCCCCTGGACAGTGAGGAGAACAAATAGTTCAATCTTAGAAGAAATCAACCCTGACTGCTCATTGGAAGGTCAAATAGTAAAGACAAAACTAAAATACTTTGGACATCAAATGAGAAGGGAGGATTCACTTGAGAAGGCATTAATGTTGGGAAAGGTGGAGGGCAAAAGAAGAAGGGGGAGGCCAAGGATGAGATGGCTAGATGGTATTGTAGACATAATGGGCACAGAGCTGGGAGGGCTGAGGGGGATGGTGGAGGACAGAGGCGCCTCGAGAAAAATGGTCCATGGGGTCGCAAAGGGTCGGAGTCGACTGTGCAACTGAACAACAACAAATAATGGGAAAGTTTACAGGGATATAAAAGACAAAATAGATAAATTCAAAAAAATAAAATTTTCCTGATTTGGGAGAATCGCAATGTATAAAATGAAAATTCTACCCTTGATCATTTTTAAAATTTGAAATGATTCCTATAATGTACACTGATGAAGAATTAAAGAAATGGCAAGGCATGGTTGAAATTATATTCATGATTATAAGAAGGCTAGAGTGAATAAGAAATTATGGTATGTACCACAAAAGAAATTTACGGTAGATTAGGGATACCTGAATTTAGAGAAAATTATAGTGCATTTCATATTAGAATAGTAGCAAGAATATTAGTAAAATAAAAGCTAATTTAGAAAGAGATTGAGATGGGAGACAAGAGTAATGAGGGACTAGGGCTGTTTTTGGACAATTTGAGAGGAACGGATAAAAATAGGATAAAATCCGTTTTTTTAAAGTATGTTAGAAATATTGACATCAGTATAAAAAGGTTTTATGTTCAAACATTTCCCCTTTGTTAGAGATAAAAAATAGAAATAATTATACAAAGGATAAAAAGAAAGCATTAAAAGGTATGGAAAAAGAAGGTCTAGGAACTATTCAAGATTGGATGGGAAATGCCAAAATAGGAATGTGAGAGATAGATTATATAAAATTATGGAATTAAATTGGTTTGAGAAAATTCAAATAGAAAGGTGGAATAAGATAAAGATTGGAGAAAAAATATGATAAAGGGATGGGATTAACTAGATTTTTTAAAAGAAATTAAGCAATTAAGACAAAAAATATACCTCAAAAAACAGAATACAGTAAAACTCTGACTTACAAATGCCTCGAGTTACATAAAATTTGACTTGCATAATGATTTTGTACTAAAACCATGTCCCAATTTACACGGTTTCCTATGGGTTTGCTTTGACTTACATAAAACATTTATTTTTCCTATGGGTTTGCTTCAAGTTACATAAAAATAATTTTTTACTATGGGTTTGCTTCAAGTTACATAAGAAACTGGTTTAAGCAAAAACCTATGGAATGAACCTTTTTCATAAGTAGGGGCTTTACTGTATATGCTATGCTCAATGAAGAAGAAACAATCCAAAATACATTAAGAGAAATATTTGAATTGGATATGGAGGTTAAAATAGACAAATCTAATCCTCAACTTTCTGCCCCTGTAATGTTGAGAAATGACATTTCAAATAACTTTGAGGTCAAATTTATGATGGCTACTGCTTGGATTTCTTGGGATCAATGTCTTCAGCACATGAGCAAACTCTAAAGGAAATTAATTTTCCTAAATTAACTAGAAAGAAAATTTACTTTCTGGCATCTTTTTTGTTCTAAAACTATTAAAATATCAATTTATTCAGTAGTTCATCTGAAAATAAATGATAGCATTTTCTCTTTTTCACTATTTTAGCGATCTTATATCAGCTTTTCATTTTTGGCTAACTATAGCATTTCCTCATTGTAAGGATAGGAGTGAATCGGCCCACCAATAGGAAAGGGTTTTCCCTTTCTCTGTTCCCATGGGAACCCAGGTGGGCCAGGGGAGGGTGGTTGGAGATGTGGCCTGGTCTGCCCAAGATTATCAGGATGAAATTCCATCAAAAGGGATAGGCCAGAGAGAGAGTGGGAAAGATGGGTGGAGATGCGGCCAGATGAGTGAGACAACTAATTACCTCTAAAAGGAGCTGGGGATTGGGTGACATCTGTCAGAGGCAGGAGAGAGGTGGAGAATGGCTTCTGGAGTGATGTAACAATATATATTCAATGTAACACCTTGGTGGTGAGCTTTTGCTGGTTTGGCTATCTTCTTCTTTTCTTTTTCTATGGGGGAAGGAGCTCGTATCCAACCATGCCTAGTGGGTATGGGATTCTGGGGGTTAGGGCGAATGTTAGGTTTCTTATTTTCGCACTATTTGCTTATGAATGCTCTGTGTGACTTTACATCCTCAATAAAACATTCGGACTACTGAAGATACTGTCTCCTGCCAGGTTTCAAGTCTGTTAAGATCAAAAGACTGAGGGAAGGGCAGCCTGATCTTGGCAACACTACCACCCCATAGCCTGAGTATTATTCTCATTTATTTAATGGCAAAAATAAATATTTAGGATTTGTTGGTCTCTTCAGGCAGTAAAATTCTGTGTTTCCATGATTGTTATGTCAAGGGGTTCTGGAAAATCAATGTGGAAAGGTGTAAAGTATGTGGGAAGTATGTTATCAACTGCCAAAGGTGAATCACACGTATATATCCCATGTTCATCAATGTGCATAATTTATTAGCCATCTGTAACACCACCTTGTTGTATGGTAAACAGGACATTTGCAGCATAAACACTGCTCCCACAGGACTTGATCCTTTATAGTAGCATGGAAAAATAAAGATCCTAGAATGGTCCAGAATGACTCTGGAGCACATCAAAAATATATCTTAAGAAATGTTAAATGTAGAAAATTTGAGTTAGCTCCCAATGTTTCCGCATGATTATTCTATATTTCAAAGTACTTGCACTTTACTATTATGAGTTACAATGCTGTTGTTTGAAATGATCCAGGTTTGATACATTCTTCAGAAAGCAATGAGCAATACACTATGGGGGGAAAGCCACTGCCTTTAACACTGTCAAAGTTTAACTCAATATTATAAGGCACACAGCACATCTTTATCACAGTACATTTGGAAATCCTGGCAAACCCTTTGGCATCAGGCCTGTGTGAAGTAAAGACAGAAGGACCATGCAAATAAACATGTATAAGCAGCAGGTGGAACAGGAGAAAGGAGGAGAGCTTGTCATATCTACCCTTCACAGTATGTCATAACACTGGAGCAAGCAGCCTGTGTGATACAGAGGGGGAGGAGAGCTCTGCCTTCAGCTTGCCATTTTAGTATGTATTGCCTTGACAAGTACAAGGTGTTCATTATATTTATAGAAATGGCAGTTCTGAAGCAAGCAAGCAAAACATTTCTGCAATGCATTACTGGAAGATTTCTCTTTCATTTCAGCTCTCCTGTTTAAGGTGTCATTTTTTTCAGGAGAAAATTCTTATCGTTTCACCTTCACTAAATTAAAATAAGTCCAATTCCTTCTTTTAAGTTGACACAATATATGTTTTGATCAGGACTGTTGAAAACCATTATTCAGTTTTGTTGATGTTCAGTCACATAGTTGAATCCGACCCTTTGCAATCCCATGAACCATAGCATGCCAGGCACCCCTACCCTCCACCATCTTCCTCAACCCACACAGTTTAGCAACCTAAATATAATCTCTTAGTCTCTCCTAAATTTGAAGTACATATCATATGAAACCTGTTTACCAAACAGAATAATAACATTTCTGCTGTTAATAACAGAGTGGATTAAAAATTGTAACATATATCAGAAAAGGAAAGAAGTATATAATAAATTAAAATTAAATTGGTTACAAGAACTGAGGATGGAGAAATGGAATAAATCAATAAGGGGGATTATAGGAGTATTTAGGGCAAAGACTCCTTTTGAAGAGTTGGTCTTGGAAATAAGGAAAGGGAAAATAAGATTACAGGGGTTGATAGGTAAATTGTACCAAATGCTTAACCCAGGGGAAGAATCACATTATACACTTAAATGGATTTGGGAGGAAGATTTAAATATTAAAATCGAAGAAGAAGATTGGAGGAAAAAGTGGGGAAATAGAATAACAAAAACTATGTCAATTAAGGAAAAGGAACATGTTTGCAAGGTACTATGGAGGTGGTACCTTACCCCTATCAGACTCAAGCAAATAGATATTAATAAATCTGATATGTGTTGGAGATGTAATGAACAAAAGGGAACATATTTGCATTTGTGGTGGTTTTGTAAGAAAACAAATAAATTTTGGAAAGAGGTAGAGAAGGAGATAAATGATATTCTTGGTACAACAATAAATAAACTTAGAACCCGAATTAGCTATATTAGGAGAAATAGGAAAAATGAGATTAAGCGAGGGTAAAAAAGAATTAATTTTGACATTGTTGCTGGTTGCTAGACAGCTGATAGCCCAAGAATGGAAGAATAATGAAAATTTGAATAAGAATAGGTGGTATAAAGAGGTTTGGCAACTGGCATTAAATGAAAAATTAACTAGCCATATCCGGCTAAAACAGGGACTAAAAATCAAAATACAATTTTGGGAAATTTGGAAACCTTTCATACAGTATGCGCTATCTAGTGAAGAACGGGTTAAGCCTGGCCCTGACATGATTCAATTTTGGAAGATTTAAGTATTCTGTGCCAATCAAAATTACTGCAGAATAGGGTTTTGCACAGGTTTAAAAGTAGAAAGAATGAAAGAGTGAACACGAATTTGAATGATATATGGTTGTTATTCCTTTCTTCTTTCTTTGGAAGGGGATAAGCTATTGTCCTTTTTTTCTTTTTACGTAATTTTTCTTTTTATGTAATTGTTGTTGCTTTGAAGTATCTCTTTTTTTACTATTAGCTTTAAGTATTTGTATTTTTTATGTTTGTTTGAAATTTATGTTTATTAATAAAAGCCTAATTAAACAAAACAAAACAGAATAATAACATTTATGTTGGATGTTTTCATTCCAACTCAAAACTTCTTTGGTTTATTCCCACCTCTTTGGGAACCATATTCAAGTGCTACATGAACTCCAATTTTTCACATTATTTACACCTAGTATCATGGAATTCTTCCTCATCCAATACTATAGGTGTATATTATTTCAAGGGTTATATTTCATCTAACCAGCTACAGTGCTGGAGACATGAGTAGCAACAAGCATAGCAAAGGAAGCTCCACAAGAAACAGTACCACAGAGTCTAGTCCCCATCACCCACCTTTACCGGGCCTCCCCAAAAGGACTGTCTCCCAGAACAGGACTTATTTCCTGCCTGCTTCCAAGGGCCTGGATTTATGCAGTTATTGCATATTCTTCTGCCATTCTTCTTCATTGTCATCATCTTCATCTTTTTCTTGTATTGAAGGAGATACAAGGTTCTTCCTATGGCACTTCAGCAGCCTCCACCAGCATTATTTGGTGTTCTTGTAATATACCTTTGATATTATCTTGTGACAGACAGGCTTTGACCTGACCTTTGCCATGGGGCTCTCCAGTTCCTTCTGAGCTTCCAAGACTGGCCAGCTCTGTGGAACTCCCCAAGACTCCGAGTAAAGGAGGCCTAAATGTTGTCCTGCAAAAACCTGCAGCAACCTGGGGCTTACCTGTATTAACAGAGCCCAGCAAGTATGGTGGAGAGCAATATGTGGTATGTGTGGTAGTGTGTTGCTTATGGCTTAACTCTTATCTTACCCCCTCTTCCAAAGAACAGTCATTGTTGATGAATTAAAGATGTTTATTGTTCTCAAAGCATATTGTTGGTTCAGGATACATGAATACAGCAGAAAAAATACTAATTGAAAAGGACAGTTAGGAAAATCCACACTCTGGCCTTCCCCCATGAAACCAAAGGAAAACCTGACTAATCTAGATAATCATGACTAAACTTGTGTTGGAGTCAGGACTCGGTGTTAGAGTCCCCCTCTTCCTTCTGAGGTGTAACTCTCAGAAACCCCAAACTCCACTCTTATCCCAAAACCCATGTGTCTAAAAGAAAGAACATTAGCTTGGCTCTCCTAATTAGCATACAGCCAATTAGGGTCCAGGGATTGTATAACAAACCCTGGTTCCCATAACAAATGTCTGGTGTTCTCAGGCTTGGGATGTTGACAAAAGTAAACATTCTAGGCCTGAAGGAAAAGAGAAAACATAAGCTTGAACCTCTGAGAACCTTCTACTAAGCACACCTGCTTGATAAGCATAGCAGAAAGAATTATGCAGCCTTTGCAAAGAAGCAAAGCTACATTCTAAGACAGTTTAAAAACCAAAGAGACTCCATATTGAATAACTTGTGACCCATTTCATCACATATCTCTTCACCTTCCTCTGGGTCTCCCTCATGTTCTTTGTCCTTCTCCTCTTTTCATATATGCCTTGAATGGTATGGAATTCCAATACATTATCTCCAAATACTCTGCTGACATTGGGAGCCTGAAAAGGGGACTGTGAAGTGCTGACATTTTTGGGAACATGGTAGACTTTTCATGTTGAGTGTATCAATCTATAAATCTTTGAGGAATTATTTCACTAGGTTTCAGTGTGTAAATGTGAGGGAGTATTCAGCAATTTAGTCAAAGATGTGAAGGAGGGATTGCCATACATAAACAGGAAAGTCTGCACAGAACAAGATATAGCTCCTTAAATATCATGTGCATACCTTCCTGCATTTTAATGCTACCAAGAAGTGTTACTACATTATGCAAGACATTGCCTCTGTTCTCTCTTTTTTTTTGGGGGGGAGGCAAAGCTACCCACAGATCTGTAAAGTGGCTACTGCACAGTGTTGTAACAGGGGAGGCCTTCACACCAACCTCCCCGATGGATTCACACACATCACAGTCATGCATGCACAAACAAACAAACAGACAAACACACAAACACAGACAGCCCCAGAGTCGACTTTTCCTGGGGCTGGAGAGAGATCTCTGAAAACAAAGCCCTCCCATCTTGTTTTATTAACTGCACAATAACAAGGCAGGAAATGGGTTGGGGTAGGTGCTGTTTGGTGCAAGCAGTCATGTGACATTACATATTGTCTGGGCAGTGATACAAGTAATGAGGAATGACATCATGAGGTGTGCTCGTGATCAAGCTTGGTGCATAACAGGAAATTAGGTGACCCTCTATTTTAGGGGAGATAAGTTATAGGGCTGATCTTCAGCCAAGTTTTCATGGCCTCGTCTTCATAAGTCACTTCCACCTTTTTGAAGACAGCCAGGGATTCCTACATCCCATCTTTCCATATTAAATAAAGAACCTGTGCTAGCGGGTGTGGGCAAGTGCCAGATGCTAAATGGGCTTACACCAGGGTAATCGAAATTGGGGAAAAGCAAGCGCTGTTCATGGCAGACCAAAAATACCTAGGATAGCAAAGCAATTGCATATTGTGATATGGTCTGAACCATCCCAACCCAGGAGGTCAGTATGAAGCAAGGATTTCAAGCAGAAAAGACATCTGGTTAACTGGAGTCAGCTATATCATGTAAAGTGTGAAGCTTACAATTGTGCTATAGTCATACAAATCAGAACAATACATATATGTGACTTTATCACCATCGTGGTGATGCAACAACAGAAAATAACCAGTGGCACTCCATTGTCCTGAGCTGCTTGCTGGACTTTCACTGAGGGCCTTTATGACTGCAAAGTATGATGTATTGCCTTGATTCAGGCACAGGTTTGGGAATCAATATCCCATGTATGTCCACAAGGGAGGCAGCTATGAGCTCCTCCTCCTGCAGAAGAGAGATCATGCATGCATGTCTCATTCCAGAGTGTGCCACTTTGCCAAGAGCTAGGGCTGGCTTGGTTGGTTGCATGGTGAGGGTCAGTGACCATATGACTGGCTGCCAAGGCAGCACTGCAGTTGGCTGGAATGTAATTCCATGTACCTTCCCATGGGTGAAAAGCAAAAGCAAAGAAATCAGATTATAACTGAATATAAGCCCAATGGCATGAAGATGATGAGGGTAGAACAATTCCACCCCATGTCTGTTCATGGTGATGACCTTTGTGAAAGCTAAAACAATTAATTATGCAAACATAATAAAATGAATATGAGTAGTATTATATGAAACTTCCCAATGGGAAAAATGGTGCTGTATAACATAAAAGGCAACATGAATAGTATACTGTACACAGAAAATGGCATCATATGCATGGCAGGTTTCCAATGGGAAAATGGTGTGTACAAATGAAATAACATAGAGAGCAAAAATTGATTACAATGAATATGAGTAATACACAAAGCAAATATCATAACACTTGGTGCAAAGTGAGTCTTCGAGGAAAAATGGTAAGCAAAAAACAATTGCAAGTAACATGAGTATAACCTGGCAAAATTCATTGTGGCAAACGTATGTATTATACTATACTATAATTAACTGGACTTGTAGAAATAAGGACCAAGACATCTGGGGTATGGCAATGTGTGCATATCTTGCTCTGCTGCAAGCAACAGTGGCTGGTATGGCAATATGTCCATAGGTATGGGTACAGTTCATAAGTTAGCCCCCGCACCAAAGTCCTGGGCAGATGGGGCTGGTGTGACAATGTCAATGTGTGTCCAAGGTATACATTGGCCACTGGCCAAGGTACTGAAAGGTCCACATGGCTGGTGAAATTGCAAGTGGAAGAGTGCATAAAACACAGGTGAATATGTGAAAAGGTTGGGTAATATGTGAAAATGAACCAAGCTGCTATGTAAAAACTCTGTACTGCACCTCAGGTGACTTGCTGGCCTGTGAAGGCCTTGGTGCTTGCATCTGAGTAACTGCTTGGCCTGTGGCAGTCCTGGCATGCTCTGAAGAAATCAGTGGGCCGGATCTGGAATCACAGCTGCAGGTCTGTGGAGAAAACACAAAAAGTCCTTTTTTTCCCTGGATGGGGAGGGGAGGCCCCAACCAGAGGATCTTGGCCTGGTGCCCCCACCCCCGGCCGGGCGATGGCCTATGTGGCCATGGCACCCTGGCTGGAAGGTGTGGGCTTGATGCCATGCTGAAAAATGCACAATGGACTGAGGGTGGGCATCTATCCCCCTTCTCTTTAATTGTTATGTGAGAAAGGGCACAACTGTCTGCCCTGTGGAAATATGGAGGATTCTCCATGAAGTGCAAAGAATCCAGAGGTGGCATGAGATCTATTCCTGCAAAGAAGAAGTGGCATATTCAAAGCTAACTGCATATTGAGAATGAAATCCTGTCTGGGGAAAGGAGGCAGGTGGACTAGAGAACATGAACACACATTGGATCATGGAAAAAACAGAAAAATGTCAAAAACTAAGGCCCTTATAAAAGGATGGGCATGACAGAACACCTTGTATGCCTCATGAGAAATCCCAGAGTGGTTTGGAATAGGAAAAGAAGCCAGACAAGGCTGCATTAATGTACAACATTTCCCTGATGGCAGAAAGTGGAAGACCCCCCCCCCCAAAAAAAATCTCTTCATTGAGTTGAAAAGCTGGCTGGAAATTCAAAAACAAGAAAACCAAAATAATGGCAGCAGGCCTAGTCAGGCCCTGGAAAATAGATAAAGAAGCAATACAGATTTCACTTCCTGTGCATTTTATTGCCCTACAGTCATGAAATGAAAAGGTGATTAATTTGAGAGACAAGCTATGAGAAATCTGAGGAACACATAATGAGAAATATCACAAGTCAAAGCTGGTTACAAAGAGAAACAACATCAGTTGATGAAAGAAAGAGAGAACTAAGAAACTTATAAACAATAGCTAACCAGTAAAAATAGTTGATCCAAATTATTGGATGTGAAAAAGTGTGAATTATTGAAGCCTATGGCTGAAATTAAAAGTGCCTTTGAGAGAGGATGCACTTGAGAAAGCTTAGATGCTGTAGAAATCATTAGCCATGGCTATCAATATCAAATGGGAAGGGAAGATTCACTGGAGGAAGCGTTGATGCTGGGAAGAATTAAAAACAAATGCATCATGAAAAATGAAACTTGTTAGCTGGAAAAAATAAATACTGTAAACAAAAGCCATTAGAAGTTGAATGAGAAACTCTGGGCAAACACCCAGGTGCCTGTTTTAAAGCAGGAACCTCATAAATGAACTGCATGAAGTCACTAATGGCAAGCCACCAGGAGGTGCTGCGTGGTTAAACATATGAGCACCGATTACCTCATGCTGCTGGAAGCAACTCCCCCTTTCTCCACTCCCATAAAAACACAAAATAAGATCACTGATTGGCCCAACAAAGGGAATTGCTCTGAATGCAGACTGCTTCTCTGGAAAGCAATTCTCAATGGAGTCTGCTGCTGCTTGCTCAGAAATTTGAACTGATTGCCCTAAGGCTGACAGAGAAATGATTTCAAGAATGCTTTCTTGAGGCAGAAACACACACTGATTGGCCTCTGAAAGAGAGGCCACGCCCAGGACCAGGACTTTCCCTCTGTTCACTGCCTCACTCAATTCTTCCTGGCTTCTCTGGCCCCCCTCCTCCCCCTCTCCCCTGGCTTCAATGCTAGGACTGATGGGGCCCAGGAGAAGGGGGGTGCGGAAGGCTCTCTCAACAGGGGGAGGGGCCTTTTGTTGTGAGCAATCTCTCTCTCTCTCTCTCTCCAGCATACTCACACAGCTTCCCCCCTCCCCCCTGCCTGTTTGCTTTGTCCATGAATTCTCTCTCTTTGTTTCAGACAGTTGCTCACTTCCCTCATCAGGGAGGCTATATTTAGCTGGACAAATGACAGGAAGGAAGGGAAGAGAATGGGTCAGGACAAGGGGGGAATGCATCTGAGACAATAGGGGAACATGCAGCGACGCCCACACCATTCTGGCCCTCCAGCCAGAATGTGAAGCCATTCCAATGCTCTCAGGGTGGAATACTTTCCCCTGAGAGTGAGTGAACACCTGTATCTGTTTCCCTGAATTCCAGAATAGAAGGGAGCCAGCCACTTCTATGAAGGATGAAAGGGAAATGAAAGAAAGAAAGCTCTTCCCCTGAGCCTTCTGCAACCTTGTGGTTTACCTGAGGAGTTCCTGAGACAGGAATGAGTTAAGTGCACTTTCAATCTCTGCCAGATGGATAAGCCATGGATGAAAGTTGTCCACTCATGTGGGAGGATTCTTCTTTTTTTGTCCCTCGTTCGGGCACTAGAATGTTGTAACGGGGGAGACCTTCATACCAGCCTCCCTGAGGGATTAACACACACCATAGTCATGCATGCACAAACAAACAAACAGAGAAACACACAAACACAGGCAGCCCCAGAATCGACTTTTCCTGGGGCTGGAGAGAGATCTCTGAAAACAAAGCCCTCCCAGATTGTTTTATTAACTGCACAATAACAAGGCAGGAAATGGGTTGGAGAAGGTGCTGATTAGTGCAAGCAGCCATGTGACATTACAAATTCTCATACGATGAGCTCGTGAACACAACTTGCAATAACAAGAAATTAGATGACCCTCTATTTTAGGGGAGATGAGTCATAGGGCTGATCTTCGGCCACGTTTTCATGGCCTCGTCTTCGTGAGTCACTTCCACCTTTTGAAAGACAGCCAGGGATTCCTACAGCACAGAGTTTGGTTCTATATTGAAATATGAATGTTAACAGTTTTCCTAAGGCCAGAAAAACTACAAAATAGTTTTCTACCCACAAGATCTATAACTTCTTCCATTCACTCACCCGCTTTCCTCATCAAACCTAAGCTGTTGAGCTGATATGCAAAACCCTGAAGAGGCTAAATACACAGAGTATTTTCTAGGCCTGCTTGCAACTTCAAAAAAAATCCCTCTTTCTGCCATCATCTAGAAAGGCTCTTTGAATCAATGTCAAGCTTGTCAGTTAGTGAGCAACAAAATGTGGGAAAGAATGATACGTGTCCTTTAAAATGATCAGAGGAACCATAACACATTGGCATTCAATGAACAAAATGTAGTTTATTGACAGCAAATTAAGCCATTGAACTGATACCAACAAAACCAAAAAGGCTGCTAAGCTTATCAGTCATAGTTGGACTCTGCTTCCACATTTTTCATACTTATCATCAGTTTTCTCCACCTGCATTTTAATTTTTTGTCCTTACTGTTGGTTTGTCAGCATGAGATGCTGATTGCTGGGTCAAGTTTAACACGAACTATTTTTGTAGTGAGACTTTCAAGATGTTCAGATATTTTTCTAGAATACAATCAAATCTCCATAAAATTCCAGTTTTACGGACCCAACCACACTGTTTCTTTACTACTGTGTACATGACAGATGTTCCACAAAGAAGGGAAACTTGTGAACTGGATATACAGTGGAAATCCAGATAACGACAACACCGGATAAGG
The DNA here is from genome assembly GCA_035047305.1 of Bradypodion pumilum. Lineage (NCBI taxonomy): Eukaryota > Metazoa > Chordata > Lepidosauria > Squamata > Chamaeleonidae > Bradypodion > Bradypodion pumilum. The sequence goes on from JAWDJD010000001.1 coordinate 432,274,333, forward strand.
ACAAATCCGGATAACAACAGCAAATATTTAGATAACATTGTCAATGGATAGCATCATTTTGTCGTTATCCAGTGCATCATGTTTGATCTCTTACATTTTCACACTGTTTGGGGCCAAAAAATCGCCATTTTCAGGTGCATTTTTCCCAGCTCTCCACCTTCCCAGGAGCCTCTGGGGGGTAGGAGTACCTTTTACACACTATTCCCGCTTTCCTAGGAGGTCCATGGGCCACACAAAAGCTGAAAATATATGCAACTGCCATTTTGTGAACAGCTCTTACTGAAAGATACTATTCAGTTAGGCTGGTCAATTATTGTGTGCCTGTGTACCTGATGTGTGTATAAATTGATGCCATGAGGTCTTACTCTTATGTCTGATGAAGTGGACTTGGTCCACAAAAACTCACAGTCTTTAAGGTGCCACATCATTTTTTGTCTTTTTTTGCTGTTGTTTTATTTACTCTCAGATGTCCTATAAAAGAGACCTGTCAAACCAATGTGAGCTTCCCTGCTTCCAGACAAGAGTGAAGCAAAATCATACCTGTCAAGTATCGTGTTTTGGTAGGAAAGGAAAAACACTCCCAAGTGAAGATCGTTGTGATGTTAATTCCGTTTAATCCGGAAGTAGCATGTAGAAAATAATGTAATCATAAGAAGATACTTGTGTCTCTTATTCAATTCATAAGCAGTACACTGAGTAATACAACTGTAATTAGATATCAAATTGTATGGTTCGAGAAAGTATCTTGCGGCTTTAAATGAATTATAAGATGTGTCTTTAAGGAAATGTAGACTGTGAAATGGCGATGTCCTTCCGGTAACTGGACATTTCGTTGCACTTTATCAAGCGTCTAGACGTATATATCTCTCTTTATGTTTGTAATCCGCGCGTCCGCACCTCCTGTAGTCTTGTAAAGTGTGCTCGCGTATTGTATTACTCAGTGTACTGCTTATGAATTGAATAAGAGACACAAGTATCTTCTTATGATTACATTATTTTCTACATGCTACTTCCGGATTAAACGGAATTAACATCACAACGATCTTCACTTGGGAGTGTTTTTCCTTTCCTACCATTACTACTACACCCCAGCCGCCACACCGCATCTAAGTATCGTGTTTTGGCCAGGATTTCCCATAATTCACCGATCTCTCCCCCTCTTTCCCACCGCCATCCCATAATTGGAATGGCCAGGAAAGGGGTTTCTGCACATGCACACATGTGCAAAAGGGTTTCTGTGCATGCACAAAGGGTTTCTGTGCATGTGTGCATGCATTTATGCACGAATGGGTTGCTGCGCATGTGTGCGCCGGTGCCAGGAAACCTTCCCTTATTTTCATTGCGGCAACTTGACAGGAATGAGCAAAATGTGTCCAAAATGTTTCTGTAAATTCTGTAAATTTCTGTCTTTGAGCAAAACTGGTGCCTTTTCCCTTTGTAAAACAAAGCATGTACAAATATCCACAGTTGAGCACAAAATGAATGGCTGATTATTGAAAAAGATAAAAATCTCCAATTTTTTTAACTTTAAAAATCCATACAAGAATGGATGTTTAAGAGCAAAATCCAATAATACCCAGTAAAATGGCAATGGTAGAGTGTTATTTGAATTATTTGTGTGAAAGGGCAATTGTCGTTATTTGTGAAGTTTTGCTGAGTTTGTAGGAAAAAAACCTTTCTTGTCAAAGATGCCCCCAAATATTCATCTTGTCACACAGGAAGGTCAGCAAGGCAACAATTGCTTATCTTTACATTCAAGTACAAAAAATCAAGGATTACATTACTGATGATACTGGTGTTTGGCACCAGCCTAGGGATGAGGGCAAGGGTGGTGGTGTTGCTATTATAGCCAGGGAGTCACTGGGAGTCACCAGGGCCACTGCTCCACAAATTCTGGGTTGTGAGGCCCTGCTCCTGTGGCTGGGCCCAAAGGGTCAGTTGGGGGTCCTACTCCTGTACCTGCCCCCTTGCAGGGTAAGGGACTCCCTGCCTGGGCTCATCGAGGCTGTCTCAGCATTGGCGTTGGAGTTCCGTAGGCTGATGGTTCTGGGGGACTTCAGTTTGCCTTCGCTGGGGTCCGGTTCTGGGGTGGCTCAGGAGTTCATAGCTTCCATGGCAGCTATGGACCTGGCTCAGGTAATTCGGGGCCCTACCAGGGGCAGTGGCCACACACCAGATTTAGTCCTTTTGTCGGAGTGGTGGCAGAGTGATCTGAGTATACAGAACCTAGACATAACACCTGTGCCATGGTCAGATCACTATCTGGAGGCTCTATACTTTCTGAGGGCAACACTTCATCGTAGGGAGGCAGGGTCTATTAAAGTGGCCCGCCCCCGGCAACTGATGGATCTGAATGGATTCCAGAGGGAACTGGGGGATTTTCCCCTGGATCGGCAACACGATTCCCCCGAGTCACTTGTTGACCTGTGGTATGGGTCGACGACAGCTACCTTGGATGTAATCGCTCCACTATGGCCACTCAGAGCCCGCAGAGCTAGGTCATCCCCGTGGTTCACGGAAGAACTACGGGAGCTCAAATGGGCAAAGAGACACCTTAAGCACCGCTGGGTGAAGACCAGGAACGATTCCGATTGGACACTAGCTAGAGCCGCTATTAGGGCCTACCTAGTGGCAATGGGGGTGGTGAGGAGGCAATACTTCACCTCACTTATTGCCTCTGCTGATAATCGCCCAGACACCCTGTTTCAGGTGACCAGGTCCCTCCTTGGTGGGGGGGGGGGCTGTGCCTGGTTGGCAAGGATCGACTGAGGACTTTGCTGACCATCTGGTGGAGAAAATCGATCGGATTCACTCAGGGTTTAATCTTGGTGTGGATGGGGAGGGTCAGGGGGGAGTCAGTGCACAGTCTTGCTGTGTTATCTGGGATCGGTTTGATCCTGTTGCCCCAAATGAAGTGGACAGGCTCCTTGCGACAGTCCGCGCCACTAATTGTCCATTGGATCCCTGTCCCGCCTGGCTAGTAAAAGCCTCTAAGACGGTGACAGGTGGCTGGGTTGAAGCTATAATTAATGTGTCTTTTTGGGAGGGGATATTTCCTGCACTGTTGAAACATGATTTGGTGCACCCCCTCCTGAAGAAGCCTTCCCTCGATCCAGCAGTCCTAACCAACTACAGACCTGTTTCCAACCTCCCCTTTTGGGGGAAAGTATTGGAAAAGGCAGTGGCTTGTCAGTTGCAGGGGGTACTGGATGAAGTGGAATATCTGGACCCCTTCCAGTTAGGATTCAGACCTGGATACGGTACTGAGACTGCATTGGTCGCACTGATGGATGATCTCTGGTGAGAGCAGGATGGTGGTCATCCATCTGTCCTTGCTCTTCTTGACCTCTCAGTGGCTTTTGATACCTTCGACCACGGTATCCTTCTGGAATGGCTCCGAGGATTGGGTATCCAGGAAATGGTATGGTCCTGGTTTTCCTCATTTCTGAGGGGCCGGACCCAGTCAGTGTGGTTGGAGAGCGAGAAGTCCAGTCCTAGGTCCCTAAAATATGGGGTGCCTCAGGGCTCGGTACTCTCTCCTCTCCTATTTAACATCTACATGAAGCTGCTGGGTGAGATCATCCGTTCCCACGGGGTGCAGTACCACCAGTACGCGGATGATACACAGTTGTACGTCTCAGCCCGTGGGGACCCCAGTGATGCAGTCAAAGTCCTTTCCAGTTGTCTGGAGGTGGTTGGGGTCTGGATGGGGGCGAATGGGTTATAGCTAAATCCTAGTAAGACTGAGTGGCTGTGGATGGGGGGTCCTGTGCTTTCCCAGGAGCTGCCATCTTTGGTTTTGGATGGGGCTATTTTGCCCCAGATAGACCCGGTGCGCAACTTGGGGGTCATCCTGGATTCGCGGCTGCTGCTAGAAGAACAGGTGGCAGCTGTGGCCAGGAGGGCCTTCGCCCAACTTCGGGTGATTCGCCAGTTGCGCACGCTCCTGGACCAGGACTCTTTGCTCATGGTCACTCATGCCTAGACTAGATCATTGTAATGCGCTCTACATGGGGCTGCCTTTGATGACCATTAGGAGGCTGCAGCTGGTCCAGAATGCAGCGGCCCGGGTGGTGATGGGGTGTGGACGTTATGCCCATGCCTCACCACTGCTTCGGGAGCTGCCTGGTTACCCATTTGCCTCCGGGTGCAATTCAAGGTGCTGGTTTTGACCTTTAAAGCCCTATATGATAGTGGGCCAGGTTACCTTAGAGACCGCATCACCCTAAGGACGTCTGTCCGTCGAACCAGAGTGGACTGGAGGGGCTCTCTAATAGTACCATCGACCAGGGGGGGGGCTCACCTCTCTGGCACAAGGAGGAGCCTTCTCTGTGTCCGCACCGGCCCTTTGGAACCTCCTACCTGTGGAATTGCGTCTCCAGAAGGAGTTGTTGCCCTTTAGAAAAGAACTAAAAACCTGGCTGGCAGGCGAAGTTTGGGGTGCAGGTGGAGGGGTGGCTTCCGTTGGGTGGTAAATATAAGGGAGGATGCCTGCCCCATGGTTTCTTCGGTTCCTGCACCCCTCTCTTTTTAGGGGTGGGTTCTTATTGCTGGTTTTTATCTGTTTTTATTTGTTTTTATCTGTTTTCACCCACTGTGTGAACCGCCCGGAGTCGGCTTTGGCTGAGTGGGCGGTATAGAAATTTAACAATAAATAAATAAATAAATAAAAATGATAGTAGGATTATCATGAAGGAAATTATTACACAGTATGAGACATCTTTGTATTTACCCCACTTACAAAGCATAAATTGGTCTTGTGTGCGTATGCAAAAAAAAGTGCTGCTGGCCATTGTCTAATTCACATGAAGCATATTCAAACTATTCGAAACTGAACGACCCTAATTTGCAGTTCAGCTGTATCTGAGGTGATCTCTAATCAAGTCAAAAGTTGTGAGGAAGGATATATCCCCTTATACTTCTCAATAGCTGTCATTATGCAATTTGAGTTGAACTCTAAGCCACAGAAGGACCTATATCTTATCAAACCTCTCAGCTGTAAAATTATCTAGTCCATTGATTCTAGAGGACAACCAACAGCCAAGAACAGCTTAATAAGCAGCTGGCAAAACAGTGAAAAATCTAATAAAATTAAAGCCCAATATTCTAAATGTGTTAACCATTTTCAGAGATAAGGGCAATAGGAAATGATTGCATACAACTATTTTGCTGAAAACAAAGAAAAAATAAAACTGAAAATAGTAATTTCTCCAAGTCTTTCAGTTTCTTATATACACATTTCTGAATGCTGCACTAGCAGCTAAGGAATATAGTTTAATACTCATAATGTGTTGACAATGATTTTTCTCTGTCAATTCAATACTCATAAGGATCCAACATTTCTCACATGATGCTGAGGAAGATACATCTAACTACTAAGTGCTAACTTAGCCTCCAAAATGTTAGAACAGATATTGAGGAGATCTACAAAAAGAAACAGACAGAGAGAGAATTGATATGTACTGCTGTATAAAAATATCCATGTGTACTCTGTAAGAAGATCTCAGACTCCTGGATTCATAACTGTGGTCTCCCCGTGCCCCAATGGGCACGGAACGGCCCGGCAGAGGCCACTTCGGTGAGAAAGGCTCCTGGCCCGTGGGCTCTGCGGGCACCGAAATTAAGGGGGGTGAATAAATGATAGGGTTTGATTCACCCAATTCCTTGACCTGACCAGCAGCTCTGCTGAGAGAGCAAATCTCTAACCTCTGTTACGTATTAGGCAATTACTCACTCTGAGTTAAGCTTAATCTCTGGTGCAAATAGAAGCCGTATTTACTTTTGTGTAAGCCCCAGACAATGGTTTTTCTCCTGTCAGTGTTTGTCCAAGTTAATTGACTTCCCCAAGAGAAGTTCCCAATTAACCCGAGTAAATGGGTGATGTGATTTTCTGTCAGATAACCATTCTACCATGCGCAGCCTTCTGCATAATATATACTGATGATTGTCCCTCAATAAATCACTGGTCTTCGCTCCATCTTGCCTCGTGTCGTTCCTTTGACCAGTCTCCTCCGGGATCCTAAGGGCCTCCTCACGGCCCCAATCCTACATCTGGTGACCCCGAGACGTGATCTACTCGTGAGTAAGCGACCCCGAGCGGTCTACTCAAGAGTAAGTGATCACATGGTCAGGTTCTGTGCTTGAACCTTGTCCCATCATCCCGGAGGACAGCACGGTAGCTCGGTCAGTAAGCCAGCCAATCGAGAGGCGGCCGCGACGAGGCATTACAGAAGAGGCTTCCTACAGCTTGCTCCCGACTTTCGCGGCGGCTTGCAACAAAGGGAAAAACGCATTCCGCTCAGGGCAGCTGTGAGCCCCTGACAGCGCAGTGGCCACCGAGGGCCCGTGGCCGCAGTCCACGCTCCGAGCTCTACCCAGAAGTGTCGTCGCCAGAACCTATTGCCTGCCAAAGACGCGTCGACTCGTCCCGAGGAGGAATCTTCCGAGGACCCAATCGCAGGTAATATGGGGACCTGTCCTCAGCGACAGTGTCCATCCGCTAGCCAAAGAACTCGTGAGGGAGAGTTCAGAATCCTGGCCAGGGTTTTTAAGTTGCGTTTTCACAGCGGAGAGCTAGCGAGACTTTTGGTGTACCTAGGGGAACACTGCCTGCTTTACCCAGAAGTAGGTACGTTAACCCTTGAGCTCTGGGATCAGATAGGAGACTGCATTCAGCAACCCCCGAAAGCTCCAGAGGGCATAATTCGCACATGGAGCAAATGTAGGAAGCTCTTAGCAGAGGTAGACCCAGTCTGGATAGAGACCCAGAAAACCCCAGCGCAGTCAGAACCATCAGCCCCAAGGAGTCTCTATCCGTCATTTCAGCTTAAGCAGGGCAGTGTGGGGAGCATTCCCTCAGTGACAGCTGCAGACGTCACTGAAGGAATTCATGGCATGAGAGGCCCTGGCGCTTCTCTGACAGTTAAAAGTCCCCTGCCAATGAAGAACTCCATTCAGCGCATGGGTGAGGAAGATCCATTCACGGGGAAATTGCCAGTGGCACAATTAGCTAGCGACCAACTGCTGTGCTCAGCCTATCTGAAGGCAGACACACGTTCAGGCAGGGCTACTCAGCGCCCACTGCTCACGGAAATCTGCATGGCCCCTGGCCACGCAGGGCTCCAGAGCAGACCCATTACCACACTCAGGTGCAGAGCAGTGCCAAAACCCCAAGGCGCCTGTTTCCAGTGTGGCAAAATGAGACACCTTAGAAGAGAAAGCCAATCTAGACTAGGCAGATCTTCAAAAGGTTGTCTTAACGCCAAATGGCCACTCTGGCATGCATTTGGCCCAGGCTAGAAAGGAGGCAGCCATCGCCCTGGCTATGCCAGAAGAACCATCCCAGCAACAGTACCCCGAGTTCCCCCAGGGCACAGGCAGAACCTACTTGTCTCACCTTGGGAGTAGCCCAGAGAAACTTGCCCCTAAGTAGAAGCACCCAGATGGCTGTAAATAGCCAGCTGTGTATTAGCCATCTCCTCATGTGTAGTATAGAACGCTGCAGATCAGGGGAGGAATGTGCGAATGCGTAAATAAATGTGTGTATGTGTGGTGCACCACTGAATGTATGACTGCAAGAACTGTGTATGATTGCAAAAGCCTTGTCTCTATGACCACAGTATGACTGGAAAAGTGTCCCTTGTGTGTAACTGTGTGGTAATGTCACTGTGAAATATGTGTTAAACAGTTTGCACTCTGCTCATGGGCAGGAACCATTTAAAGTTTGAGAAAGCATGATGAACAAAACCCTTTGCCTTGCCTGCTTCACAGCTTAGGCAGGAGAGGGGGGGGAATCCTAACCTGCCATAGGGCGGGGTGATTCCCCCTTCCTCCCTTGAGACTTTTCTTTGTCAAAGGATTAAGCCTCTCTTGGAAACTGGTTTTGCAACCCTTGCCACAGGAAAACAGGTTTTTCAGAAGCGCGATCTGAAAACAAAAATCACTTCTATGAGTTTTCCTCACTGTATCATAAGCTATGGGGCCTCTCCCTACGTCTGTGTTCCTCAAACCCCCATCTCTGTGTTTAAGGTTTTTTGAATGTCTCTTAGCGTCTGGAAGTCGTATCTCACTAGGAGTGAGAGAATTGCATTGTCTTCATGTGTGTATTGTGTTATCATCTTGTAACCTCGGTTCTCAACCTTTTAAAGTCAGGGGCCAAGTTCCGGGGCCTCAGGCAGCTCTGGGGGTCCGGACAGTCATCCTGCCCTTCCTTCGCCACACAGCCCCTCTTGGCTCGGTGGGGGTAGTGGCAGAGCAACGTGGGCCGCATCTGGCCCATTTGCCCACATCTGGCCGCAGGTTGAGAATCGTTCTAACTCTCCTTCATTCTCTTAGGAAAGATACTGTTCTGGTATTTTGACTTTAATCTGTGCAAAGTAACTCACCCATTGTACCCCTTTCACAGGAAAAAGTGCGCAAACATTCTTGCGCTCTGCATATTCAGAAAATGCTTACCCTTTTTTACAGGAACAAAATTCCTCTCCATGCCTTAACCAATTTATTTATTTCTACAGCCTTCCTTTCACAGGCTCCATGTCTAATTACTGATAGGTATTTCTTAACAGGAGGACCCGGTTGTGTTAGTTACCTGACCTAATGTGATTTCGTCATGATAAGAGTTGCTGCATTCTCATTGTGCTAACTTCTGACTTGCCTTTCCTCCTTTCGCCAGTGGAACTCCCTGCTGGAAATGTTTAACTTGTGTGTCTTTTCATTTTTGTGTATTATTTCCTTACAGCTGGCACGTCATAGTTGGCTTGTTTTAATAAGCCCTAGTAGGTCATTTTAAGTATGGCACCTGGCACACAGCACCCTCTCTAGTGTGCAGACACATTTTGCAAACTCCAGAGCACAGAGGAAGGATTAGTCCCTGAGCTCCCGAGCATGTGCAGAGTGCCACCCATTAGCCAGAACTGCCTAGGACCATTTTAAGAGTGCAGTCAGGTCACACCCTTCAATCAGATACAGGCATTTTTAGGCCACCCCTTCCCTTTTTGCTGCTAGTCTAAGCGCAGGCAAAAGGCTAAGCCACCATCTGGCACTCTTCTAAACGTGTGCATGCACGCCATGGGCGGATGTGCGCAGGGGGGCCTTCTTGAGAAATTTACCCAAGGGAAGCCTAGCGCTTCATGCGCCAAGGTTTGCCATTAGACCCCAGACTCATCTCGCTTCAAATGCAGACAGTCACCTTGTGTGAATTAATGTCACTGGTTCCTCTTCAGGGGGCTAGGACAGTTTTCACTTATGGGGGTCGCACATATTAGGTTCTTACTTGGCAAGAGGACCAAGCTTGGCGCACGCTCCTGACTCTTCCGCAAGCGGGTAGAGTTGGCAGCCATGAGCCTCGCTTTGCCCACCTTTGCCAAAGAACGCTTAAACAGAATTGCTGACAGCCAGTTTCCTAGGAATTTGCTTCACAGTCTACCGGGAGCATACATCACTCCCGCGATAGACACAAATTTGCTAAGTTTGTTTCTCACTACTCCAATTCAGAATGCCAAAGCACTCACAAGGCAGTTCAACCTGCCACTTTCCCAAGCCCAAGGCATAGTCCGTTCCTGTCTGCATCGTGCAGGGGCACCGGGGGGGGCCCTCATGGGGGGTCAACCCATGAGGGCCAGAGGCCATTCAGGTGTGGCAAAGGGATGTCACGCATCCCCACATTTTGGCAAATGGCAGTACATGCACGTTTGCATTAATACCTTCCCACAGTTTGTTTGGGTAACAGCACAGAAGGGAGAAACGGCTCCCCATGTGGAGCAGCATCTCCTTTCCCACGGCCAAGGGCGAACCTTGGCACACGAAGTCCGATGACGCCCCAGCTTATAGCTCCAGGCAGCTGGCCACCTTCAGGGCCACCTGGGATATTAAGCTCACTTTTGGCGTTCCTTACAATCCGCAGGGGCAAGCGATTGTGGAACGGGTCTATCGGACACTTAGGTCCTACATTGACAAACAAACAGAAAGGGGGGGAAGAATGTCCCATAGTTGCACAGCAATTGCTATCCTATAAGTGCAAAAACTAACTAACTCTTTCAGAATTTTTATCTCCCAAACAAGTCTCTTCCCCATGCAGGTCCCAGAGGCCAGAGTCAGACCCAGATGATTGCAAAGAGCGGCACCAGTCACTGTCCTGGATGTCATCAGCTGTCCGTCTTCCTTTATGACTTACATCTCCAAAGACATTTCTATGAACATTTTGCATACTCAGTGCTCCCCAAAACAAGACTTTTCCAAACTCAAGTTACACATGAAACCCCACCAAGAAGGGAAGCTTCATCCTCAAGAAGCTGATTGCTATCTGTAGTTGCTCTTTGTTCATTCATGCCTTGTACAATGCTCCAGTTGGGATTTGCAAGGGACACTTGAATTTCTGTATATTGTTAATAACGGCCAGCTTCCACCAAAGGAAGCCAGACCGGCCCATGCTTGCACCGGCCCATTGCTTGCAAAGTTTGAGGACCCGGTAGCCGATAATCCCCAGCCTATTTTCACACCTCCCCATAGGTGTTAGAAAAACATTTGCACAACACCAGAAGCTGCAGATCTTGCCTTGCTACAGGAAGCAGTCTGGATTCAGACCCACAGCTCTGAAAAACCAGGTAGCAGTATATTCAGCGTGCCCGGCTTAGCCATAGGCAACGCTCGGAGAATTGGTCAATTGGCTTGCGGATTAGCAAAAGCCATCAACCACACCTCCTCAGCAATAGCGCTGCTCAACCAGGAGCAGGCAGAGCTTTGCCATGCCATACTGGATAATCAAGCAGCTATCGATTATCCCCTAGTGTTACATCATATGGGCTGCAAGTCTGTCCATGGCATGTGTTGCTTTAACCTCACAGACAATACCCACAAGATACAGAGCCAGCTCATGGACCTCCACACCCTAGTTAAGAACATCAAGGAGGATTCTTCATGGGGGTGGTAGGACTCCTTGTGGTCGTGGTTCCCATGGGGACGGCTTCAGACAAAGTGATTGTGGGGGTGGTAATACTGGGCACAACAGTGTGGTGTTTCGTGCAATGTATTCCCTCACTGCTATCGAGATGTCCCCCATGGAAGGAACCCCAAAGCGTCATTCCCGCTCATCAGCTGGTACCCCTCTTGCGCAGAGTCGTCGGTCAGGTCCTTAAATAAAACAGAAAGGGGAAATGTGGTCTCCCCGTGCCCCAATGGGCACGGAACGGCCCGGCAGAGGCCACTTCGGTGAGAAAGACTCCTGGCCCGTGGGCTTTGCGGGCACCGAAATTAAGGGGGGTGAATAAATGATAGGGTTTGATTCACGCAATTCCTTGACCTGACCAGCGGCTCTGCTGAGAGAGCAAATCTCTAACCTCTGTTACGTATTAGGCAATTACTCACTCTGAGTTAAGCTTAATCTCTGGTGCAAATAGAAGCCGTATTTACTTTTGTGTAAGCCCCAGACAATGGTTTTTCTCCTGTCAGTGTTTGTCCAAGTTAATTGACTTCCCCAAGAGAAGTTCCCAATTAACCCGAGTAAATGGGTGATGTGATTTTCTGTCAGAAAACCATTCTACCATGCGCAGCCTTCTGCATAATATATACTGATGATTGTCCCTCAATAAATCACTGGTCTTCGCTCCATCTTGCCTCGTGTCGTTCCTTTGACCAGTCTCCTCCGGGATCCTAAGGGCCTCCTCACGGCCGCAATCCTACACATAACATTTGACTTTCTAGTCTTAAGTGTTAAATACTCTTGACAGGTATAGAAGATAAAGAGGAAAAAATAGGTTCATGCTGGATGACACAGATAGGACATAGTCAGAAACAGTGCTTCCTGAAGTGGTAAAAATCATTGTTTGTTGCAGTATATCAGTATATCAGGCTGCATGTGGGCCCTCAATAACATTTTCACTTCTTTACCCCTTTAGTGTTCAAGGAATGAAGAAGCAGACGAATGAAATAGTGAAATTCAGCTCTTTATTAGTGGGGTTTGAACACTGTTTGGATGGGGCAAAACTCGGACTTATATACACTATAAACAGTAACAGTAACAATAATACAACAAGCCCATTGGCTAACAGAGTGTGCACATTTTTGGATCCACTTATTTGCATAAGAATAGATACATGAGAAAAGATACATTCTGCTCCTGTCAGAAAACAGAGTTAACATACATAACAACCCCCAAGTTAACAAAAATCCAAAATCCATTAAGGTACTTCTTTACTTCTTTCATTTAACAAAAAAAAAGGTCAAAATTTGCCTTATGTACACAGTGTATACTTTCCCTCAGTTCTGCATCTTGCATTCAGAAGGTTAACATAGCATTCATTTGCAAGTTCAACTGATGAGTCACATACATCAGAAGAAATTACATTGTGAATAATTTCAAGGCACTTTCCTTTGCTGATTTTGAACTTCATTTCTCCTCCCAGGATTCAAGAGGTAGTGGAAAGAGGTTGTCTTATCTGAAAGAACAAGAGTTATGAACCTCATATAGCGGGAGACTAACTGTCTTATAGGGATTTTTACTGTCTCAATACAGTATTGACAATTCTTCAGCTTCTTTTAGCAATCCTTCTGACATTCCTCTCCTTTGAATTCTCCCCAAATCATATGTTACAATTTTAAATATCTATTTTTATTGTGACATCAGTACATTGATAGTTCTTCATTATTACAGTCTTGGCTGTCATATTTTACAAAGATCACTGCTTGTGTATCTGCAATTTTCTTCCATTTTCAGTTTCTTTAATTAATTTATGCCCTTCTCATGCCTGCAAATTAGCAAAGCACATTATACATTCCCAACATGTGACCTAAATATTATTACTGTAATCCAATATATCACAGAATGAAGAAACTTTTGTCTGGTGTTTTATTATTGGGGCGGGGGGGGCAATATATACTTGTATGTCCTGCTTATGCAAACCAAGTCTCAAATTAATTTGATTGAACATTCCACAAAGACTGACACAGGAGAGGCAAAAGAGGCACAGCATAATCAGAAGGACCTGGAACAAATAGCATGCTAATTGATGTTATCAATACTTGCTTGAACACCCTATAACTCCAAGACAACAGAAAAAGCCTCCCATTCTCTCCCAGTTTGGGCAAAATCACAATGGCTATACTCAATGTGCTGCTTAAACAACCTTGTTGATCCTTTCTTTTCCTAGTTTCCTCAAGGCAAGCTTAGTGTCCTACTTTGTCTTTACAGGACACTATTTGAAGGCTGATAAAAAGTGAGTAATTGAGAAATTCTTTTATACTATAACACCCTATGCCAGTAACCAGTGAATGGAACAATAGTATTTCATTATCCAATGTTTCAGGGTATTCACCAAAGTATTCACCTCCCTTATCTGTCCTGTCACCAATAGAGACTATGCAGGTTAGCCAAATATCATTGTCCACAGTATGCAATTATAGTTTGAAATATGTGGAGAATTTTTTAAAAAAAAATATTTAAAAAATGCAACTCTTGGACACAGATCCAATTTCATAGACAAAATCTCATTCATTTAATTAAATGCCATTTCCCATATTTTCTGAGTCACAGGATACTCCCGCTATAAATGAAAATAAGTGCCAATCTCCTGGTTACAATTTGCTGAACATTTTGAACTGTAAAAACTCATTTTAATGGTGTTAGGTACCATCTCCATATTGTTTTATAACAATTCTCTTAAATCCTAACAGTCATGTTATTAGGAATTATTTTCTCCCTAAATTGTTATATGCCTTCTGTTTTATATTTGTGCTTAGATTTGTTTCCCAATTTGTTCATCCCTGCTGCTGTTGATCCCCTGCTACCACTAATACTCTATATATTTTACTTACCAAACTTTGCCTTGTTTTATTTCATTCATCTTGTTTCCTTTGTACTACCACTTCAGATTTTCAACATTTCCAATAATTTTTTCCAATATTTAGTCAATTTTTCTAACTGAATCATGTTATACCAACAGATCCTTGTTTCTTTCCTAGTACTGTACAGTATATGCATTATTTGACATTTGAAGTTACCTTTAGCCTTTCCAAATTCTTTGTTAAATCTTTCTTCAAGTTCTTATGCTTCAATGGGGAAATTTCTACACTAAATATTTTTTTTAAATTTGCTCCCAATTTGTAACATATTTATGAACAACATATTTTTATATCATGTATACAATTTTTATTCTATTAGTTTTTAAATACCCTTGAGCTTTTCTTTCATTTCATATAATTCTATATTTCGCCATATTACTTCTCTTGAATTTATTATAACAGAGATATTCCTCATTTGTTTAGCAATATAATAATACAGTGGAACCTCAATTAACAAATGGCTTGGTTAACATAAAAATCACATAACAAAAGGAAATCCATAGAAAAAAGTGGTTCAGTTTCTAGGTCCCCCCACCCCTGGATTAATTGGTTTTCAATACACTCCTATGAGAAAATACATTTTGGTTAAAGTATTTTGTTTTTCAATGCATTCCTATGGGAAATTGCATTCAATGCAATTCAATTCAGTTAAAGTGATTTTTGCTGTAGGAAACGTCCTGGAGAATGCATTAATTATGTTAACCAAGGTTTCACTATATCTAATATGATAATATCAATCTTCCTTCCTTTTGGGGTAAATAAATGACATAATCTTTAATTTATTCTTGGTGTTCTTATTTACTACAGATTACCATTCATTTACTGTAATTCTTTCTCTGTTATTATCATTACAGGTATTAGTAGCATCCAAATCTAAATGTTCATCTTGGTAATATCATCATTTTTCACATCATAATTCTCCCAAACCATAAAATGTTTATACCTACTTATCTTCTCCTTTGCTTCCTGTTTCATCTTATCAAAATTAATGCTCTTCAGTTCCTACAGATTCTTAGTAATATGTCATACTTATAAATTGAATTAATTTTAATCTTAAAATGTTCCTTAATCCTATCTATTCCTTTCCTATCACTATTAAATGCAATCATTTCAGATTTATTCCCAACTCATTTTAAATTTGTCAACTTTTCAAGCTTTTTCAAACACGTTGCAATAATCCCCCAAACGGTTGATGGATCTGCTATACTTAAAAAGTTATAGTCTGTAAATAAAGATAAAGGTAAAGGTCATCCTTGCTCGAAAGCCAGTAGTATCTGACTCTAGGATTCAGTGTTCATCTCTATTTCAAAGCTGAAGAGCCAGCACTGTTTGCTTCTGCAGATGGTTCTGTGGTCATGTGGCAGGCATGACTAGATGCCAGAGCGAACAGAACACTGTTTACCTTCCCACTGAAGTGGTCCCTATTTATCTACTTGCAATTTTTTGCTTTCAAACTGCTAGGTTGGCAGGAACTGGGACAAAGACGGGAGCTCATTCCATCCAGCAGTATCCGGGTGTTGAACTGCTGACCTTCCACCTCCCAGTCAGTGTTTTAGACACTTGGGCCACTGCAGTCCTCATCTGTAAATAAATCAATCTTAATGTTTTCATTCTGTCCTATTCCTTTTATTATCTTGTCCTCTCTCATGAGATTTGGCAACAATTCTATCATTAACATAAAAACATTTGGAAGTAACAGACAATTTTGTCTAGTTCCTGGTTTTTCTTCTCCAAGTGCTGTATCCAATTCCAAATATTGGCTAACATCATGGTGATCAGCCATGAAGATTGTCCTGGGAACAATATAATGTAGTGGCTTTCCCTTTGTCTTCTGCATGACACCTGTACTGCATCATGGCTCTAGTTCCTTGTCCTAGGTAAATTTGTTCAATTATTTCATTGTTAACTAAAACTGAGGCAGTATTACTTGAATATAATTGTTTTATTACATGTTGGATTTTGAGGGAAATCTCTTAGGTTCCTATTGAAAGAAATTCAAAGAATTGCTTCTCAGTCCAGGAATGGGCAACTGGATAATCCAGGCATGTCCAAACTACGACCCACGGGCCCAATCAGGCCCATGCATATCATTAGTCCAGCCCGCAGTTAGAACCCAGGCATATTTAGGATTGCTCCCACTCATCCCGACCTGTTCCCACCACCTGACATCACAATACATCACCTATGGTGGCAGTGGCAGCAGCCACACTTTCTCCTTGCTGTTCTGAACAGGCTCCACTGGTACCCAGGGCAGCAGAAGCCTTTGCCGAGGTGGATTGCTACATTCTGAAAAATGTCTGCTGCTTCCATGCTTTGTAATCCGTGGTGCTGGAAGAGTTCCCTTGGCACGCGGTGCTGACATCAGTGTTGTGTGCCAAGGGAATCTCTCAATGTGGTGCACCAAGGCTGATGCATACCAAGGGGACTCTCCCAGTGCCGCAGATTACAAATTGGGGAAGCAGCAAAAAAAAAAAAATTTGGTATCAGTGGAGCCTGTTCAGAACAGCAGGGAGAAAACGCGGCCACCACAACCACCACCACTGCCATGGATGACCTCAAAACGGTAAGCACCAGGAGCTACTCACCTTCGCCCTCACAGCAGCATGTCAGGGGCAGGACCAGCCTGATCAGAAAAAAAGTTTGTGCACCCCTGGGCTAATCCATAATAATTGAGTAGGAGGTTAAGATGAATAAAAGAGACACTACTATATTCTCCATTATTGGTCAGCCCATGCTATCACAAGAATTTTGGCACAATCCTTATGTTTCTATTTGCAGGCAGAGTAGGACAAAATTGTTGAACAAGAATCAAAGGAAGAACAATATGCTGTATCAATATTCTTTCCAGTAACAGCTTATAACTGCACATGGTAACAGTCGTGAGACTATTTATCGTTAAAAGATGGAAAGTAGATTGTGAATTCAAGCTGGATGATTGGTATAAAGAACTATGGAACATTGCAATGAATGACATTTTAGTGTATGAGAGTCAAGACACAAGGCACAGCCAAAGGCTGGGTTAACTCAGGTTTATTGCATGGTGGACAGAGGGAACATGAGGTAATGGCGGACGAACAGCTCTATATATATGGTAGTAACGTATTTGAATGTGGCTCCACGGTAGCCCGTTGGCTACTGGTCCGCGTGACGTCATGGCTGGTCACGCCCTTCTTGTCCAGGTGTAGGTAGCGGCGGGAAACTTCCCGCGCTGCGGTCTTTGATGGGTTTGAACCAAGAGAGCTTGGACGCTCGCTGCTGCCAGCTGGTGGTCATTAGCTCGCGTCCTATTACAGGGTTTATGTGATACAGCTGAAGGTTACATTGTTACTCATAGGCAAGGTTACATTGGTTCAGATACATTGATATCATATGTAGGAGGTTACACTATTAGAACACAACACTCCTCCCCCCTAGGATGAGACGAAGTCTCTCAGCCAAGATGGCTTATTTCGAACACGCTGGGGTCTCGGCGCGGGCTGCCCTGCCCCGGCTTCGCTCCCTCCTCCTTGCTCCCTGGCTTCCTGCCCTGCAATCGGAGAGGATGACTTGTTAGTGGTTTGCCGCGGCTCTGCGGCTTTGTTGGGAGGTGTGTGCTTTGTTTGGGAAGAACCGGGGGCACTGGGGGCTAACGAAAAACCCCTCTTCTCGCTTGGATGGGTGGGGGAACACTCCGAAAAACCCCCCCGGCTAGCAAAATCAAAATCAAAATCGGATTCGGGGGAAGCGGCAGCGGCGGCCGCACACTCCTTTTCCCTCCCCCCGGGCTCGGATAGAACTGGGGTATCAAAAGGATATGAGTCGGGCTCGCTGCTTTCCCTCCTGGCTTCGGACTGGTGTCCCTCTCTGTCTCCCCCTTGGGCTAAACGGGTGGGGGAGAACCCTATCGCTGAATCCTGTCGCTGAGCCCCACTGGTCGGCCCCTCGCTCACTCGGTGCCTCAGTTGGTCAGCGTGCCTCCTCCAGAGGAGGCCGGTGCTAGTTTCCACCCGATAGGACACTGGCCCCGTCTGTTCTATTATCGTCCCTGGCACCCAGGCTGGGCCTGCGTTGGCATAGTTCCTGCAGTGTACAGGATCGCCTACGCCGAAACCTTTCGAGACCGCTAACCCTATGTTCTTCCCTTTGTCCTCGACCCTCGACGGGTCTAACCTGGACAAAAGCGTGGTCAGTTTCCTCCGCATCAGCAGCTCAGCCGGCGAGTATCCGGACGCTAAGGGGGTCACTCTGTACGCTAATAGAAATTGACAAACTTGGTGATTTAGATCTCCCGAGCCCATGCGCCGCAGCGCATCTTTTGTGGTGCGCACCAACCGTTCCACTTGGCCATTCGTGGCCGGGTGAAACGGCGCGGATGTGACATGCCGACTTGCATTTGCCTCCATGAATGCTGCGAACTCAGCGGACGTGAAACAACTGGCGTTATCGCTGACCAAAGTGTCGGGTAAACCGAACGTGGAAAAGACCCTCCTTAGCTGGCGAATGGTAGTGGCGGAGGATGTGCTCTTTACCGGAATGACCTCCAGCCACTTTGAGTATGCATCCACCACCAGGAGAAACATGGTTCCTCGGAACGGGCCAGCAAAATCTACGTGCACCCTGGACCACGGTCCCCTTGCTGCGTCCCATTCCCTATGCGGGAGGCGGGCCACCTCCGGTCGGGAGCACTGACATGCCTCACAAGTGCCAACCATCTGCTCTATGTCGACGTCCAGCTGGGGCCACCAGAAGTAACTCCGGGCCAACGCCTTGGAACGGACGATTCCCGGGTGGCTGACGTGCAACAGCTTTAGCACCTTCGGCCGCAGGGACGTAGGAACCACCACCCGTTGGCCCCACAAAAGGCACCCCCTCTCTAAAGACAACTCCACTCGCTTTCGGAAAAATGGGTCGAATTCCGTGCCTGGGGATGACGCCGGCCACCCCTTCTGCACCCACGAGCATACCTTCTCTAGTGTTCTATCCGTCCCGGTCGCCCTGGCAATGTCGGCCGGTACTATCGGGGGTGACTCCAAGACCTCTATTAGCAATACCTGGCGGTCTCTTCTTACCCCTGCCTTCTGGTCGTCCGACAAGGGTAACGGCGACCGTGAGAGCGCGTCTGCATGGCTGATTTCCTTCCCTGGCCGGTATTCTAACTCATGTTGATATGCGTTGAGAAAAATAGCCCACCGCAGCATCCTCGGGGACAGGATCTGTGGCGTGGGCTTATTTGCAGTGAATATTCCTAACAGGGGCTTGTGATCAGTAACGATCTTGAACGGCCGACCATACAGAAAATCGTGAAATTTCTTGGTTCCCGCTACTATCGCTAGTGCCTCCCTATCGGTCTGTGCGTAATTCCGCTCTGCTTGGGACAGGGACCTTGAATAAAACGCTATCGGGGCCTCCCTTCCGTCGTTTAACACGTGGCAAAGCACCGCCCCCACCCCCACCGGGGATGCATCGCAGACTAAAACTATGGGCCGTTTGGGGTCGAAATGAGTCAGGATTGCCTCGGATGTGAGGAGTTGCTTTAACTCTGTGAACGCTCTTTCTTGCTCGTCACCCCACAGCCATTTTTCCTCTTTTTTAAGTAACCGATGGAGCGGATCGGCAACAGACGCCTTCCGTGGAAGGAAGGTATGGTAGAAATTGAGAAGCCCCAGAAACGACTGTAGCTCGGTTTTGGAAGTGGGGCGGGGGGCTTTCTTAATGGCGGCTACCTTAGATTTGGACGGCCTAATTCCCTCGGGCGTGACACGGAACCCTAAAAACTCAACCTCTGTTTCGAAAAATACACATTTGTCTTTTCTCAGTCGCAGCCCCGCTTTCTCGAACACGGTCAGGACCTTATCCAATCTGTGAGCCAGCTCGGCCTTACTCCCCCCCATTATCAACACGTCATCAAAATATGGCAACACCCCCTCCAGCCCCTTCAGGAGGCGTTCCACTAGCAACTGAAAAATGCCAGGTGCCGAGTTCACGCCGAACTGTAACCTCGACACCTGGAACGCCCCCTTATGTGTGACTATTGTTTGTGCCGCCGCTGTGGCGGGGGTTACCGGGAGTTGCTGGTAGGCCTGTGCTAAATCGAGTTTAGCGAAACACTTTCCCCCATTCAGCCTGGCCAGAAGGTGGCTGACCACTGGCACCGGGTATGCATTAGGGCGGATTGCCTTATTAATGGTACACTTATAATCAGCGCAAATGCGCACCTCCCCGTTAGCCTTCAGTGCTGTTACAATTGGAGTCTCCCACTCCGCGGAATCCACAGGAACGAGAATTCCTTGACCCACCAGTTTGTCCAGTTCCGCCTCTATTTTGTCCTTTAGCGCGAACGGTACCCTGCGCGGTTTAAGTCTTATCGGGCGGACCTCCGGGTCTAAGTCGAAGGCTACAGGGGGTCCCTTGAACTTTCCCAGTCCACTTTTAAAAACGGCGGGGTGTGCGTCACACACCGCTTGTATTGGGTCCTCGCCTACGGCATGCACCCCCCCTATGAACAGGCCTAAGGGCTGAAACCACTGTGTTCCGAGGAGGCTACAACTCCCCCCTTTTAGCACCACTAGGGGAAGTTCCGCAGAATGTCTCTTAAAGCGAACCCGGAATGTTCCGACCCCCAACACTGGAATGCTGTTCCCCTGAACGTCCCGTAGTGTGGCCCTCAACGCTTTAAGTTTGGGCCGCACGTGGGGGTCGATTTTCAAGAACTCTCTCTGGGGAATTATAGAATAGGAGGACCCCGAGTCAACTTCCATCCTAATAGGGGTCCCTTGTACTAGTACCTCAACAAAGTAATGGGGCTGTCCCGCAGACACGTTGAACACAGGAGCGTCACCCTCGCTGTCGTCCGAGATGCGGCCCACGCCGTCCTGCTTCCTCGTGGCCCGGGCGCCATCTTTGGACCTCGCTGGACGGTCCGGTCTGGCTGAACGGTCTTGCGACTGTCTCCGGCCCTCTTTCCATTTCCTGCACGCCTTGGCGATGTGCCCCCGACGTCCACAGTTGAAACACTCGGCTTTCCTGAATGGGCACTTCACGCGCTCATGGGCCGCTCCGCAACCATCGCAGCGGCGCCCGCCTCTCCGGACCTTCTGGACCTCCTCGCCATCGCTGCTTTCTGAAGACGATTTCGAGGTCGGCCGGGTTGCATGCACCGACTGACCGGACTTCCCGTGCGATGCGTTTTCCGCTTTGCCGGCCCTCGGACGCCACTCACGCCACTTGTGCATCTCATCTACTCCAGCATTCGTGGATTCCGCAGCTTCCGCGGCCTCTACAACCTCTTCCAGTGTGGGTGGTGGCTCCTTGTTCATCAGGCTGCGCTGTACTTCCTTGTCCTTCAGGCCACACAGCACTCCGTCCCTGAGGGCCATCTCTAGGACGTGGTCCCATTTGCAGGGGGCGGCGGCTACCCTCATAGCCGTTACGAAGGCTTCTACCGACTCGTCCGGCGCTTGAACTCGCCTCCAAAACGCACTCCGAGCGGGAAACATTGCCCTCGAGGGCCGGAAACGCTCACGCAGCATTTTCATGATGTCACCGGCTTTGAAATCGCTCATCTTCTTCGGTGCAAGAATGCCCACCAGCGTCCGCTTGGTTTCCATCCCAAGCATGCGGGTGAGGATGGCCCTCTTCCTTTCCTCGTCGTCTTCTTTGACTTTGAGCTCCACCAGTGCCGCCTGGAAGTCCATCTCAAAAAGCTCCCAGTCTTGCGGTTTGGTGATGTTGAACCCGCTCTGTGTCCTGGCTCCATGGGGATCCATTATCCCACCTTCGTCGCCAATTTAGTGTATGAGAGTCAAGACACAAGGCACAGCCAAAGGCTGGGTTAACTCAGGTTTATTGCATGGTGGACAGAGGGAACATGAGGTAATGGCGGACGAACAGCTCTATATATATGGTAGTAACGTATTTGAATGTGGCTCCACGGTAGCCCGTTGGCTACTGGTCCGCGTGACGTCATGGCTGGTCACGCCCTTCTTGTCCAGGTGTAGGTAGCGGCGGGAAACTTCCCGCGCTGCGGTCTTTGATGGGTTTGAACCAAGAGAGCTTGGACGCTCGCTGCTGCCAGCTGGTGGTCATTAGCTCGCGTCCTATTACAGGGTTTATGTGATACAGCTGAAGGTTACATTGTTACTCATAGGCAAGGTTACATTGGTTCAGATACATTGATATCATATGTAGGAGGTTACACTATTAGAACACAACAGACATGACATATGAATTAAAGTTTAAGAAAGGATTAATAAAAATAAATGACTTCAAAGAGATTTGGGGAGAAATTGTGGAACATGTCTAAATTAAAGTGAAAGGAACAAAACTGGGACAGGAATGCATTACTTTTGGGAAAGTAGGGGCGAATATATAGAATATTGTTAATTCAGTGGCTCAAGTGGCTAAGACGCTGACTAGGAGGTAGAAGGTCAGCAGTTCGATTCTAGAGTACTGCAGAACGGAATGAGCTCCCGTCTTTGTCCCAGCTCCTGCCAACCTAGCATTTCAAAAGCAAGAAATTACAAGTAGATAAATAGAGACCACTTCGGTGGGAAGGTAACAGCATTCCGTGCACTCCGCTGTCTAGTCATGCCTGCCACATGGCCATGGAAATGTCTGGATCTTCAGCTTTGAAACAGAGATGAGCACTGAACCCTAGAGTCGGATTTGACTGGCTTTCAAGCAAGGGAAACCTTTACCTTTAATAAAATAATCATAAATTGAAAGTATAAGTCCCATAGGCATTTGGGAGCACATAGAGGATTGTATTGTTAATTTATATATACAGTACACATAATTTTTATTGTAATAGCTATAAATGGGGTATTGTAATGTTTAGTGTTTTTGTTTGTTTGTGTTTATTGTTTGTTAATAAAATAAAATAATTAAAAAAATAAGATTAATGAAAGAGACATTACTATATTCTCCATTATTGGTAAACTTATGCTACACAAGAATATTGACACATTCCTTATGTTTCTATATACATGCAGAGTAGGTCAAAATCATTGACCAATAATCAGAGGAACAACAATATGCTGTATCAATAGTCTTTTCAGTAACACCTTATAATTGCACATGAGTATATAGTAAAACACTTCACAAAAAGCACCATGATGTAAATATGTGCATATTCACATTAAAATTTATTGGGGTAAATAAAAACAATAAAAAGGTTTCTGACATCTTTAAAATGAGCATAAGCTTTTCTGGACTACAGCCCACAAAATCTGATGCTGAATGAAATGTGTTCATCTTAAGGTGCTGAAATACTTTTTATTGGTAGGGAAGAAAAGACACAATACAAGACATAGAAGAAATGTGATTCCGCCTCATGGTTGAATTCTGGAATTCATTTTAGGAAAGCTCCTAATCTGTAATTTTGGATGAGTGAAACATAGGGCAAAACAAGTATGTACCATTATGTAGTGATGATGTATTGATTTGTGTAGTAATGATTTATTAGTTAGACTCCATGATCACCTTAAGTGTATAATCATGGTTATTTAGCACTAACAAGTTCCCAAAGGTGGGGGCAGTAATGCCATCTGACATTGCTGGAAACTCCTAGAAAACTGGGAGTAAGTAACATTACTTTCAAGGACACTGCCTAGCTGAACTTGATTCATTACAATGGGTCTTTGACCATTGTATGAAAGAATTTCGGTCCCCGATATGGAGCCTCACTAAAGCTTTCTCCCCAGAACTCATATCCTGAACATAAGAATCTCTTTTTGTACCTTCTGTACTAACTCCCTGACTATCCAACGCCAGGCATTTTTATTTGAAGTATGTCAGTGTAATATGAGAGAGATTGGTCATGTAACTGCAGTTCCTTTGTTAGACACTAGAATTGCTGATTCAAAATATAGCTGGGTTTTATGATAAATACGAGCTGTAAAATAAAGGACACAACCATTTCATCCTGGCTCAAGCCTCAGTGTCTCATCACTTTTACCACTGCGGCAGGCAGGTCGCGACACCACTTCACTTTTCTCCCAGAGGGAATTTGAATGACCACTAGGCAAAGGAAAGCCTCACAGGAATCTTAACTGTTATAGTTAAGATGGCCCCTACGATGTTGACATCTGAATGAATTAAGTATGATTTTGCCTGATGATCTGATTGCTACATATTAAATTACCAATATTCTTTTCATGTGGAAGATTACTGGTACATGGAAAGGCTATTAAACTTGCAGGTGAAATGAATATCACTGGAAACTGTACCCTTGAGTCAGGCAGTGATGGCATTTGGCAACAGAAGACATGTTGGCAAGTGGATAATACAGGGACATATGCTGCTGTGGGAGGACATGTTAGTTCTGCCATCTTTACTGTCTCCAAAAAAATCCTAAATAGATTTCCTGGCAAAAGCCTTGTAAAATAAAGCTCATCTATTATATCAGGAGCACCCTCCTGTGCACATATTGTGGAACAAGGAGAATGAAACCCCCAGATTTAAAATCTCTGACATGTTAATATGGGTGGGAAGGGGGAGGCCTTTTAAGCAGCATATAAAACCACAGATCCTTGAAAAACACTTGACTGTTGGTCTGCAGCCAATCCAGTCAAGGACAAGCTAAACTCTGGATGAATGTCAAGCTTTCATAAAATTCAGGATTCCACAGAGTTCTGGCATAACTTCTCAACATTAGTATGCTCATTAATTTGTTGGATGATGCAGCGGTGGAGATAGGATATAATGATTTGCATTTCCATGGGTTCCTTTGTTCCAGGATCCTAGTGCATTTTATTAACATTAAGTACGTCAAAAAGTTGAGTTGAAAAGACCTAGAAATACACTTCATTGTGACAACTCTGAAAGCAAGGGGTTATATACAACTCTAATGGGGAAATTATAATATTGAATACAGGGAGACACAGGTTTTATTTTCCTGACTGGTCTTTATCAAGCTTCTGTATCTTCTCTTAAGAGGAAACAATGAATGCTAAAATAATTGCCATTTAGAGCATGCTATCTATTCAGATGAAGCTTGTCCAGTCCTGTTCCCTGCCGTGAGGCAAGACTGTTCTTCCCTCTGTTGCTGCCACCTTTCCCAGTCAACCCAGATAAGAGAATTCCACAAATAATACAAAGCAGGTGCATTGCAATGTGGAACACTGGAGTGCAAACTGCTCCAGATGGCTCATACATGTGGTCCAACAACAGCACATAATTTTAAAAAGAAAAGAAAAGGAGTACAACAATGACAAACCAAACTAATAAATTAAAAAGAGAAAAATTAACCATTGTAAGAGTGTTGTTATGGACTGGTAGGGGTTTCGTTGCTCATTTGCCCCTCACTATCTTCCGAAGTTCCCCCAGGTGCAGAGAAACCCAGACACATCATCTTAAGTAGTCTAATTTTCTTTATTTAACTACCACAGCAAAAGCATTCCATGCATAAGCATATCAAAACAATAAACCTATTACTCACTCACACTATTACTTCTGGACTCAGCCACTTTACTCTCCTCCTCCACTTCTCTCGGCTTGCTAGCAACTAACTCAAAAGCAATGCAAAAAATTGAGAAATCCCAGAGGCCAGAAGCCAAAACCAGGCTCGATCTTTCTCTCCCACCTCTCTCTTTCCCTGGGAACTCACAAGGGAGGACTCATTCTTCAGATAACAATATTCCTGTTCCTCTCCCTCGACACTCTTCCCCCTCCCATCATCCCCACTCTGCCTTACAACCATGACTTTAAGCAAACACACATTCAAAGTCCTAGAGTGAAGCATTTCTATTATGCAACAGGAAATTATGGTATATTTGGAAAAGTATGGGAAGAAGGGGCTGAGTTCTGGCCTAGGTGAAACATTGATTTTGAGAGATTAGAAATTGCCCCATGTATTCCTTCTCTCTCAAAATACAAACATGTCTTCAGAATGTAAATTTTCTTGACCCTTCAACTGATATCAATTTCTATCTAAACAAACGTGCCAGTTCAGTCCCTGGCCTGCCTTCTCATCCCTTTCCATTTGGGAACTGTTCAAGGAGAATTATTTCTCTCGCTCTTTCCCCTCATGGAAATTCCTGCATATTTCAGTGCACATTTTTTAAAAGTTCATATATTTTGGCATATATTTTACTCATGTACCCAAATGTGTTTGACTTAACTATATCATGGTTGTGTTTTAAATACATACCTTTTTCTTTGTGTGCATGTTTGAAACACATTTACATGCCTTTCCCCCCTACCAGATATAGGATTTTCAAGGGAAAATGTACAGGGTGGCCTGTAAATCCCTGTTGAATCTTTCCCTAAATTTGTCACTTTTTATTTTATTTTATTTTATTTTATTTTTATTTTTGTTATTAATATGATATATTTGTTGGTAGTGGGTTTTGATTTACTGTGGGTATTGTTGTTATTTGTTTTTTGTTAGTTCACCACCCAGAGTGGGATAACACCCAGATGGGTGGTAAAGAAATTCAATAAATAAATAAATTGTATCCGGGGTATCACCAGTATTCTTGCACTCATGTACCCATGTACTTGTCATAATACACTCTTCAAGTGTAAATAGGCCATATTTATCTGGAAAAATATATAATACATATGGACAGGAAGGAACTTACGGACCACTCTGTATTTGACTACTATGTAAGTAAAGGTAAAGGTCTTCCTTGCTTGAAAGCCTGACTCTAGGGTGTGGTGCACATCTCGATTTACAACCAAAGAGCCAGCACTGTCTGTATCCTCAGATGTTTCCTTGGTCATCTGCCAGGCATGACTAGACACCAGAGCACAAGGAATGCTGTTACCTCCCAACTGAAGTTATCTACTTGCAATTTCTTGCTTTTAAACTGCTAGGTTGGCAGGAGCTGGAACAGAGATGGGAGCTCACTCCATGGTGCAGCATTCAGGTCTCAAACTGCTGACCTGACAACTTTTCAGTCATCAAGTTCTGCATTTTAACCACTAAGCCACTGCAGTCCTCACTTTGTAAGTAGTGATATGTAAAAGCTGAGCATTTTCATTCAGAATTACAAATCTGACAATTCTCTCTCCCCCTCCCCCCCCGTCCTTCTTACTCTATTTGCTCATTGGGCATTAAATGCTATGATTAAAAAACATACTGTAACATCCTCTGCTTCTGGAAGTCAGACAGACCTTTGGATGCTACTACATAAATGTTTGTAGAGGACCTCTAAGCAGTTTACAGATCTTGGGGACATGAAAGGAGCCTCATTCGGGCATCCCCTGAGTGGAGTTCCTCCAGCAAAAATCCTTTCAGCCCAGAAAGCACCTTTGTGTGCTTCTGACACAATAAAAAAGTATTTCCATGTTTGTTAATTATATTTAAATATGCTCTGATGCAGAGCACAGTATAAATAAATGCTATTATTAATATTTGAAAATATGAAACAGAACCAAAAAATATGTGTAAAACCATTGATTGATATTATAGTACAAGAGATATGAGCTTTAACCATAAACCTAAGTACAACTGGTTATAATAATTTATGAAATTCTATAACATTGTTCCTAGTGCTACAATGACTTTGGGAACCATTTAAATGTGTTTCATTCAAAAGTGAGTTATTTCTGTTGCATGTCTCTGTATTTTCTTAATTTTTCCTACTCTTCTGCTCTGCTACTCCTTGGAGTTACAATCTCAGTTATCCAGATATTTCTTCATTCTATTACTGTTATGCCTGGTGTATTATACTCAAGGTGTCTGTCAGTTCGGATTTAAAATTCTCACAAAATTTCAACTTGATTATTTTCTAACACCTTCTATACCTGATGTTCCCATGCATTTTTGGAGGCTGATGGATTATAGTTTTTTTACATGGTGACCAGTAATCAAAATTAGATCTGGGTGCTATATACCATATTTTTTTGGTCCATACGACACACTTTCCCCCCAAAAAAGTGGTGTGAAATGAGTGTGTATCTTACAGTCCGATTGCTGTCCAGCAAGACTATTGTAAAATGATATTTTACAATAGTTGTGGCTGGCCGAAGTCCTCCACCGCCACAGTTTTTCCGGGGCTGGGGAAAGAAGGGCCGGGGAAAGAAAAACATATGTTCGGCGGGCCATTTCCACAGGTGGCCACAAGAGGGTGCAAATCAAAATTTCCCATTAATTGCATTGGAAATCAGTTTTTGTACAGTATTCTAAAGCTTTTCTGTTTGTATGTTCCCAATGCATTTCAGTGGGAAACCAAACCTGTACATAAAAAGAAAGGGTTTCAATTACCTTTCTTGCCTTTTTTTCTGCTCCATGTGGTCAAAATGGAGGGAAAGCCATCCTTCTTGGTTGTAGGGAGAGCAACAGGCTAGACTAGAGCATCACTTCCTGCCTCAGTGAAATTGGCTTGCCCACCTATTTACCCTGCAGCGCCACCACTGGTTGGTGGTGCAAATACAGTACTATTTGGTTCAGAATATTTTTTTCTTGTTTTCCTGCATTTAAAACTGAGTACGTCTTATGGTCAGGTGTGACTTATGGTCCGAAAAATATGGTAAATTTAAATTTAAAGACATAAAAAAATAAGAAACACTAAGCACATGGGGGGGGGAACAGATAAAATTACCATCATATAATAATATATAATATTTTTTTTTAAATTTCCTTCACACTTATTCCTGCCTGCTGGTACTTTGAATAAACAGGCATGTTTATAAAATGCAGTTTAAGCAACACTTCTGTTAGATTAAACTTTACAAGGTGTGTTTTGCACCTTTTCCCTACTTGATACAGCAAAATATATCAGAAAAGGCCTCTACTTCTTCTTGGATAACATTTTGAGACTGTTAAAAAGCAACATGGAAACTTTTAGATGGCTATAGGATCCACTGGGGGGGGGAGGCAATATCTAGTTTTACCGCATGAAAATTTGCAAGGCACAAACAAGAATTTGTACTTGCTTTGCTGCAATAATTTCTTTATTCTAGGAACTATTTTGGTCTCTGGGTGGTGTGCAACAGATTTTCTTAGAGGGGGGGGGGAGGTAATAAATGCACTTCTGTTAACAAAAGCAGAGATGCCCAGTCCTTCACACTCCAACAAACTGAATATTTTTCAGTTCAGGAACAGCCTGAGCCAGATGGCAAATTTCACTGTGAATTATTATGCTTTATAGAGACCACTTCAAGATCTTACAAAAGACTTTGTGAAGACCTATAAAGAGAAAGTCTTGACAAAAAGGAAGACAGCCTTAGGGAACCACAAGTTCTGAAAAGACCTGAAGCAAAGACCTAAGGTATAAATAAGGTCTGTCCAGACTTTAGGGAAGATCTTAAAGACTGTGCTTGGATAAATGTATCATTGGTCTGCCATAATACATATGTTCATCAGATAAGGACATTATAATTCCTTTTCTTTTTACTGTACTCTCTAAACTAGATCAAATACTGTAGTGTTCTTGGTTATGATAAACATCACCAATTTGATCATCCTTGACAACTAAGCATCCACAGATATTTTCTGAAATGGTGCCCAACCATGTTTATATTACGGGTAGAGGAAGGCTGGAACATGTTAAGTGAAATTTACAGCTCTTTCTCCCTGACCTCTTCTCAATTTTTTGCCAAATTGTATCACCCTCTGCTGCCATTTAAAAATAGACGATAAGGAGCCATTACAGGATATCCAGCCTTCCTCTGTAACTTCAGAAATGGCAGCTGGTGTAGAATCTATCCACATTTTTCAGAACACTGTGATATTCCGTACAGAGAACCATATTCCACAATGACACTCCAAGTGGTATCTTGTGGGAAAATAATGATTGCTAGTCTAGGGCAAAAGAACCTCCGGAGTTGGTGAGTTGGCATTGTCTGATAATCACATCATATCAAGTCAGTTCTGACTTCTGATGACTCCTTCCAGACATTTCTAAGTAGAGAATGTATAGAAGTGGTTTACCATTCCCTTCTTTTTAGGGCACCCTGAGACTGTACAGTTTGCCAAAAACTAAGTTGTCTCTTCTCCATCAAGGCACAGGGGGTAATCGAACTCCCAATGTCTGGCTTCACATCCAGATACTAAAACCACTGAGCTATTCAGCCAGCTATTGCATGGATATTGTTTCCAAAGAAAGGGAAGTTTTTTCCAAGTTTTTTTTGGGGGGAGGGGATTTGACTCACCAACAGCACAGCAGTAGCAACACTATAAAGTCTTATTTCCCACCCACCCTTGTTCCAATGAAAATGGCAGCAACAGAAATGTTTACCATCGTGGACACTATTTTGCATCCTATTCACTGTCCCACAGACCTAGTAACATTCTGAGAGGTGACAATGGAGATGGTAGTTATTGCCCAAAGTCCAGCGACCACACCTGCAGCAAATTGTTGTTGTTGTTCAGTTGCACAGTCAATTCCAACTCTTTGCAACCCCATGGACTATTGCCCACCAGCCAACTCTGTCCTCCACCATCTTCCTTAACCCACTGAGCTCTGTGCCCACTGTGTCTACAATACCATCTATCCATCTCATTTCTGCTGCAAATTGCTATACAGTACTTTAATTTCTGTGTTCTTTGCCTAGTTTTGCAAAATTGTTGTTTCCTTATTTAGAGAGCTAAATTATTCACAACTAAGATTAGAAATCATTGATCTATGAAAAGAGAGAGGTGTCCAACACATCTAGTACACCATGTTTCATCAGTTCATTTTCATCTTAATCTACAACTCTCCATATTCATTTTTCAGGCTGTGGTTATAAGCATCATTGAGATGCAATGATCCAGACTGGAGATGAATTTTTTTGGCTCTTTCCAATATGCATCAAAATAATATTTAAATATCTACTTTAATGCTCCCTTTTCTTTTACAGTACATTTTAAATGTCCCTTTCAAAATGTATATTTCACATGTGACATTTTGATACATTGGAACTGCCAAGAACTGTATAGTACAATTCCAGAAAGTGTATATTCAAGTTGATAGCTCCACTTTTAACCACATATTTGTTTGAAAGATGCTGATCCTATCAATTCATATCAAAAGCCAAGAAGAGGTGGATTTCTCCCCCTCACTAATTCACACTGTGTCTCAGAGCAGCATCTTGGAAGACACAGCCCATGATGCAGCTACAGTAATTCATGTTCCCTGAATGTCTTCTGGTCAGACAAAAAGGTACTTATTTCCTAATCCACTGCCATCCTTCCAATTTGTTCTTAAAACTCACAAAAAATTATACCTGGCATATTCAAATTTATTCAAATGAATTTATTTAAATTATGCACCCTGAAATGAGGGGGTGGGCTCTCTCCTTCTGTTCATTTCTTCTGGTAATATCTTTCTCTCAACAGTTCTCTGTGGCTTCCTCTGATACCATGTCCACTTTGGAGAAGTCTGTTGTAGTGTAGTGGTTAGAGTGTTGGCTCCTGATGTAGGCAACTTCGGTTCAAAATGCCATTCAGCTGTCAAACTCAGTAGGTGACACTGGGTCAGTCGTATTCTCTCACTAACTTATTGTCAGGGTAAGTTAGGAAGGAAGAGAGACACATACACTTACCTGAGCTCTTTGGAAGAACAGTGAGATACGTTGTTATCATGTGCCATTGAGTTGCCTCCAGATTATGAATGAGCGATCTCCAATAGCGAGATATACATACAGCAAATGGCTGTGGTCTGGCTGTGGTCATTTCCAACTGCAAAAGGAAGTCCCAGGTATAACACTGCCAAACCAACAGAAAGATTTTTGCACAGGAATATACATTGCAGATCTCCAAAACATCTCTTGAGCAAACAGAAGTAACTGGTATCTTCTTCTATGATTAACAAGTAAGTTTAGCATCACTTCAGCATCACACACTGTGGTGTGCTATGTTTTTACTTAGAAAGACTTTGGCCTATTCCTTTTACAACTCAAAAGTCTAGAAAAATCTATGGTTGATTTTAATACACAAACCGTCAAAAAAGTGTATTTCAGCAAAATGGGAATGAAATACTAATGGAAAGAAAGTGTTCTTGTTCCATTTGAAAGCCATACATCTGCCGTATATGAACAAGAGAGAAACGTATTTTGCAGTGTCAACCACATTTTATGTTCAATTATGAAAATATTACTTGATATGTTAACCTTTGTCCCTAACTGCCTGAAGTAAAGAGGATAACAATTAAATGTGCTAATTTATTTTCCTTTTCACTTCTATGTCTGCAGTAAGAGAGCTCACCAGAAAGCATAGTCCCAACCTCTTCTAACAGTTATTAGCAAATTACACATTTACACAGAATATTCAATTATCATTAGCATAGAGATTAGACAGGGAGAAATCAATCTGTTTTGAACCTCTAGTAGAAAATATCAAATATTTTAATTAAAAATTTGCTGACTTGGAACTACAGATGCTTTTGAAGCATGGATGTTTTGTAATAATCCGATAGCATATTCCTTGTTATAGAAGGTCTATTAGGCTAAATGCACAGGGAGCAAAATGGGCTTGTTAGACTCAAAGGTTAGGCCCAAAAGATGCATGCAATAAGATGCAGATTTTAAGATGTTCTTTCTTTTATATAAAAAAAACAAGTGAGACAACCCTTTGGACTATGCTTGTCACTACTACTATTATTCATTTAACTTAATTTCCTTTTTCACATATAAACTGGAAACAAATTAAAACAGACACAAGGAAAAGTCCATAAGCCAAACTGACAGCAGACAATAACTCCCATGCAAGAATCTGATGGAATTTTGTCAACAATACACATATACTATGTTGGAACAGAGGAACTAAAAGCATGTAATGATAAGTTCTTCACTATACCACAGATGCAACATTAAAAATCAATGACTGAAATCTAATAGTAACACAAGTAGGCTTATTAAATCAGTGGGAATTTGGTGAGTCAACTCCCCCATACATTCCACTGATTTAATGGGCCTATGCTATTTGTGACTTACTGCTAAATTTCAGTGAAACAGATGTGATTAGTCGATTTTAGACTTTAAAGATGTAATTTTCTAGAGGTGTGTGGGTGCTAGTGGTGGAAGTTAGGCTGAAAGCAGCTATTAATAGCCAATGTTGGTTTCCCCATCAGAGATTCAGAGTTTCTAAATGTGGCACAAGATGGAGGTGGTTTTGTGTGGTCTTCAAAGTAATTCATCCTACTTTGGCTTCTAGTAAATAAGTAAAGAGAGGTCTTTACAACTTAACGTGATTTCCTTTGTCACTAACTCAATTGGTAAAATTATTTCTCTCCCCCGCATCTCTGACAAGTCCCCACTGCCCTTTCCTGTTTATTTTCTTGCTTCCATTTTTTCTGTTGATACTTCTTCCTTTGAATTTTCCAATAAAAAAGCATGAAGGACCTCTCATATTCTATAGTCTCCACAATTTCCTTTTTTTATCCTTCTGAATGTAACTATAGATACTAACTGTATGCAAATATACATTTTCTACTTTAAATGTTTCTCATTGATTTTTATAATTCAAAAGTATGTGCAACAGCAACAACAACAGCAACCAGAAGTGGGGCTGACTAACCTGATCTCTCCATATTTCTCTGTGTTTTCCCCCTTTCTCACACTCTGCTAACTAAAGAGAATAATCACCCCACCAAAAAGAGAGGGGGATCCCCAACAGCATTAGTGACTGATTTTTAATGAATTGTTAATGAAGCAAACATGGGTCTGGGTCATACTGCAAAATCATTCCACGTGATCTTATATAGCGCACAATATTTTATGATGAAATTCTAGTGAAAACCTGGCATCATAAGAAGTAATCTAGTAGCTGTCTTTATGGCCAGGATGTCCGGGAATATTACAGTTAGTCAGCAGTGGTGGCTGCTACACGTATCTGAGCACACATTTTTCATGGAAGTCATTTTCACAGTAGATGGATGTGTCTCTGATGATTCAATAAACCATTTCTGGCATGAAACATGTGGCGACACACATTACACTTAATATCTATTGAGTTGAGTTTGAAGAAGCTTCCATGATTGTTGCTTAGCCTCTTCGTGTCTGTGGCATTCCCTTTTGAAGTGATCAGTAGCAGCAGAGATGGTTTGGTGCCAAAGTGGGTGATCTACGGCCATTGTCTCCCAGGTTTCTCGGTTTATACCTGACACCTTCATGGTTTGATTCAGCTTTTCCTTATAACGCTTCAAAGGAGCTCCATGAGGTTTTGCACTGGAGCTAAGTTCCCCATAAAGAATTTGATGAGGGAGCCTGGAACCATTCATATGGCGAACATGTCCTATCCATCTAAGATGATGGCTTATGATGGAAGCTTCAATTCTATTTGCTTGTGCCTTCTCGGGAACTCTGATGTTGGTGACATAGTCATCCCCCTTGATGTTCAAGATGGACCTTTGCTTCTGTTGGTGAAAGCACTCAAGCTTTTAAATGTTTTAATGATACGGGATCCATGTTTCACAGCTATACAATAATGTAGAGGTAACAACAGCTTGATATACCATGAGTTTGTATGAACTGTTAAAACTTTGTTCATGTAGACCCGGTGTGATAGACGACCAAAGGCAAAATGGGCAGCATCAATTCTCTTCACCACATACTGTTCACAGGTGCAGTTTTTAGACAGGATGCTACCAAGGTAGAATTTTTTTTGCCTCTTCCAGTGTTGAATCTGAGATGGTAATACTGAACTCTGGAAGGGCTGTCCTTGAGGCAGGTTGTGCAAATACCTTGGTTTTTTGAGCATTTATGGTGAGGCCAAAACAATCACATGCATTCTTGAAACAGTATACAGTAGACCCTCGCATAACGACATTACTTGGTTCACCAAGTAGTGCTGATAAGCGATTTTTGTTGTTATGCGTGTTTCTATGGAGTTTCCTGCATAACAACATTTTTAGCATTGTTGTCAGGTTATTTTAGTGTTGTTGTCCGGACAACAACACTAAAAATGTTGTTATGCAGGGAAACACGTGGTGCATAATGACGCATTGTTAAGTGAAAATGATGTTACCCGAATGTGTTGTTATGTGAGGGTTGACTGTACTGGCAGTTGCAGCTCCTCAGGTGTGAGAGCAGGTGATACAATATCATTGGTATATTGCATTTCCATTATCCTGTTAACACGGGTTAGTTTTCAGGAGTGTAGTCTAGCCAAATTAAAGAGTCCTCCATCAAAGCAATATTTAATCTCTATGCCTGTGTTGTTATTAGATCTTTCATACTGCATGGCAGCCAAGTAAAGACCAAAAAGGATTGGAGCAAGCTCACAACCCTGCTTCAATCCGTGGGTGATTGGGAAGGCATCTGATATGCTGTTTTGATGGAGAACCCTCTCAGACATGCCATCATGAAGCACTTTGACTACAAAATGCTCATGGCAACCAAAACATCTCAGCACAGCCCACATAGCAGGTCCCGGGACAGAATCAAAAGCCTTTTCCAAGTCATACAATACTAAAAGAATGGATTCTGTTGTTCTCTGCATTTTTGCTGAAGTCTTGCACAAAAAAATCATGTCATGCATTGGAAAATACAGAAATCACATTGAGATTCTGTGAGGACCCTTTCAGATAGGGTTGCCATATGTCCTGGAAAACTGGGAATGTCCCAGATTCAAGGTAGGAAAAATTGTCCCAGCCAGTTCAATAAAAATCATGTTAAAGTCCCGGATTTTTAAAACTTACTACTTCTGTATTATAACACACCATTAAAATAAATTTGAACTCTCACCATCAAAAGAGCGATTTCCTGCCACATTGGAGTTGGAGTATACCTGGAGACAAATCTCAATGTCCTCGCCTCACACCACGGCCCAATATGTGTGACTAGTGTGTTTCTTGGAACTGAGGACGTTAAGAATTCATCGTGAGGTGACATCTCAGAAGCACAACAGATCATCTTACAGTAAGAATTAACTGTTGCAAATAAATTCATTTATGTTTTGATATAATTAATGTGAAAGTGCTTTATAGTTGTCATTATATTATGTTTGATTTAAAAAGGCTATTTTGTAGATAACCTGCCCATTTTTGTCAAATATACTTCTGTCCCAGTTTTGTGGGAGAGAATTATGGCAACTCTACTTTCTGAGATATTTTGCAGATGACTGAGCAGGATACTTGTGAAAATCTTTCCAGTGATGGGTAGCAATGATATGCCACAATAGTTGCCACAAATACTACGAGCACCTTTCTTAAAGACCGTTATATTGGTGGCATTCTTAAGACCATCAGGCACTTTACCAGTTTCCCAAATCAAGAGAATGAATGTGAAAAGCCTTGTCTTTAGAGGCATCCCTCCCTTCTGAATTAACTCCAGAGGGATGTTATCTGGCCTGGAGCTTTTCTGAGTTTCAGATCATCCAGAGCTTCACATAATTCCAGGTACGTTGGTGGAATTGCCATCCATGGTTGGTGGGGATGTTGAGGCACTTCTCGAAGAAAATCCTCAGCAGCGGTAGAGTTTTGCTTTAAAGGCATGCACAAGTGTTCCTTCCAGCACTCCAGGATTTTCTGGCCATGTGTAAGGATTGTAGCATTGTCAGCTGCTTTCAGAGTGTCTGATGAAGAGTGAGATGGTCCATATAGTTCATTTATGCCATTATAAATGTTCCTTAGGTCACGTGAGTCAGACAGCCTTTGGAGTTCCTGAGGTTTTTGTTTCCACCAGATGTCCTTCATTTCTCTTGTTTGTGCCTGGCATTTCCGCTTTCGTTCTTGGAAATGAGCTTTCTTCATGTTAGAGGATTGATCTTGAAGAAGGGATAGATAGGCTTCCCATTTGGCATTGATGAGTAACAATATTTCATCATAGCTGTCATCAAACCAGTCTTGCCTCTTCTTTTTCACAAAGCCAATTATTTCCTCAGCAGTTTCTATAGCAGCTCCCTGGTGGCTCAGAGGGTAAAAGCACAGTGCTTGGAAACCGATAGGACGGGGTTCAATTTCCTGAGAGCTGCATGATAGGGGACATGAAAGAAGCCTCATTTGGGCATCCCCTGCAAAAATCCTTTCCACCCAGAGTAATCTCTGACACAAAAACACACGGTAGTCTCTATGATAATATTTTGAAGTGAGGCCCATTCTTGTTTGACATCATAAGTGATGACTGGGTTATTCAACAGTCAGTTGGAGATCTTATTCTGAAAATCCACAGCAGTGGGCTCATCTGAAAGTTTAGAAATATTGAACTTCCATTTGGGCAGGTTGTGATGAAAAAAATAATAGTCATTTCCTCTAAATTTCCCTTCAATTCCTACACTATAGAAATAATAATTTCATGTCAGAAATTATTCTGGGTTGAAAAGATTTTTGCTGGAGAAACTCTGCTCAGGGGACATCCAAATAAGACTCCTTTCATGTCCCCAAGAGCTGGGACAGAGACAGCCTCTCAATCCGTCATGCAGTACCCAGGACTTGAACTACAGACTTGCTGGCCTTCCAGCTAACAAGGTGAGTTTCTTAATCACTGAGTCACTGCAGCTGGTTTTTATTCATGCAGCCATACACTTGTGCCCAAAATTGCTGAGAGACATTTGTCGCAGTGAATGCTCCATAGTCTCACAATTATTATTGAGTAGAGAAGTCTCAGATCTTGTGTAACTTGTGGTCTGGGTTGGACACATCAAAAGACACACATCAAAGTAAATCACAACATTAAAGATGTCTTAGTAGAAATTCTAAAAAGGCAGTTACCATCTCCAATGTCTGCTGAGGGCAGTATCAGATCAGCTATGGAGGTTAACAGCAAAAAAGGCCAAGATTAAAATGGAAAGACAACCAGTACTTTATTTCACTTCAGTATCAGACTCCTGCTGCGTAGCATTTCAATCACTGTACAGTATTTTTTTCACCTCTTCAACTCCTATGGGAAAGCCTGCTGCAGCCCACACTCCTCTAGAAAGGTGAGGATAATCCAAATTACATCTTTATTAACTATCTTGTTCAATGTGTTTTTTCCTGCATTCCTCATAGGAAATGAATGCATATTGCTCCCAATAGTATCCAATGTATTCTGGCTACATACTTTTTCTAAATACATGTACAAAACCATGTTGCATGAGATACCACTTAGCCCACTCTTTCTTTTATGTCCTCTTCAAGATTGTTTTGAGCCACTGAGAGTTTTTAACAACTTTTCATTATCTCTGGCTATGTTAGGAAGGGTTTATTCTTTATTATTCTTATATTTAATAAGAACAGGTCATAGGATCCTCAACATGATTTTTCTCCTGAAAAACACATATGCTTCCATTTTTCATTTTGATTGGGGGAAAGAATGTTCTATTTTTTTTTTAAAAAAAGTGATTTATGATTATAGACTTTGATAATAATTTGTTGAAAATGAAGGATTGAGTAGATTACAGTAAAATGGGATGTCTTATGCATGCTTCAGTGTACAAGACTTATATACATAGCTGCCTGAAAATAATTGACTTTTTCTGACTTCAGTTTATAAATGCAACAATTTTATTGCTCTTTCAGCTGAGAAGAATATTCTATAGACATGAGGAGTTTGGTTGTTCCATGACAGGACTCTAGAACTTAAATGTTACTTGATTAATGTTGGAGGGTGGTGAGGATTTCCTCCCACAGATTAAATAACAATTTATTTACTCAAAAATAGTACCGGTCTCTATTTTATAAAACACCACAATGGAATTCTTTGGCACAACTTCTAAAACAGTAAAGGGCAGATACATTTTACTATGAGGAGGAGGTCTTAGTTGTTTTTATTTATTTTGCCTCCCAAGCATTTGACTCTTCTGGAAGTATACACATCTCTCTCACACACCATAAGGCACTGTCAAGGAGATAATGAAATAAAGACATAAGGCATCAGTGATGGGATTAATTTAGGGAGCAGTAGTTAGTATTCATATACCTTCAGACCTACAAGCAAATCTCAAAATAGGCAGAATTAAGAGTGAGTCAACTGTCCCTGTAGAGGGGCAGCCTCCTGATAATTCTTTTCCATTAGTTGTAACAATTTAGATATAGTGAGGCATTTCTTGGGTCTCAGAACTATAAGCAGATGAACTGTGCTGGTCCCAGGAGATAGCCGTAAGATTGTATATAACTAAATAATCTGCCACAAAGAAATCACATAAGCCACATAGCTTTCTAGTCAGTTTAGCTTCTAGTGTAGTTATAGCTATCAGTGGGAGTATTCATTAGAACAATTTTTAAAGATACTTCCAAGAAGAATATCAGTGTTCCTTAAGAACACCAAATGGCCAAATCCCCAAGGCAGCCATGTATACATTTCATCTTGACCTGAAATGACTTTCCATAGATTTGTTCTTTTATTTGATCTGGAGACCTGGCTAGATCAGGATGTCTAAATCTCCTGTTAAAGTCAGGATATTGAAAAATCCTTACAAGGTATGAAAAAGACCATGGGTTTTTTGAAGCTTTGCTCTTGGTGCAAGCAAGATTCCCTTGAGGGACATCCAATTTAACTCTCTTCTGCATATATCTGTATAGTTGAACAGGCAGCTGAGCAGTTACATTTTGCATCCAGAAATAGAGATTTTGTTATTGTATTTTCTCTGACAAAATTTCAGGCGCATAGAAATATATAGCTCAACTAGGCTTTCAACAATAGGTTGGGCTTTCTTCTGCTATGTATAGAGAAATCTCTAAAGGAGGGGGCATTGAAATGAGCCCAAATTCATATTGCATGTAAGATGTTAGGTTGTTGATTGCTCTAAATAACATCACTTTTTAAATATTATCTTAAGAAAGTAGCCAGTATTTTTTTCTTTTGTGAGAAAATACTGTTGACCTGATCAGTAATAAGAATGATGTTAATTTTATTTTAATTTTATTCATAGTAGCATTTCTATATCGCTTTTTTTGCTTGAAAGTGACTCAAAGCGGTTTACAGTCAACATAAATAACAAGAACATATCAATAAATAGCAGAACACCATACAGAAACATAATACAAAATTCAATACAGTTCAACATTTCACAAAAATTCCAATACAGTTCAACATATCACAATATCAATGATCTTAGTAGTTTCTTAAGATATACCAACTCTCTTTGGGAGGTTTAAATCAGAACTGTTCTGTTCATTGAAACAATTTTTAAGGTAAGATGCACCCCATTTCCCCAGTGTATTTTAAGGGGGGAAAGTAGGTCTTATATGCCAGCAAATACAATATATTAATTATACTTAAGTATTATGCTGTATTAGAGCTTAGATGGTTCACAAGGTAATTCACCCTTTCCCCCAACAAGCCTTGGAAGAGTAGAAGACTGAGTCAACGTTGAGCCTTTGGGACTGAAATATGTTTATGACCAGAGTTTTGGCTGCAATACTCCAACAGAATCACTATACCACAGTAATCTACTTATTTAAAATTCTTTCAGTTTAAAATGTTAACACTAATGAATATTCTAATTCCTAATGATTATCTTTACCTAATTAATTTCTGTATAAAACATTCTACATTATAGCACTTAAATAGGCATCCACCTCCACCCCCAACCATAGTAAAGAATTCCCTGATGCCTGGCTGTGAATTTAGGTTAAGGCCCTGTTTAGCTGCCCAGCAATGTATTTATTGCAAGGAATAAATACCCAACTATATTGCAGATTTATACAACAATGAGAAAAATAAGATTCCCAAAATTCACAAAAACATTTTTTCATCTGGATGAACATAAAATGAAACCAAGCAATCTTTTGACAAAATACAGGACAGATATCTATACCTATAAAATGGGATGTGGCTGTGCGTGTCCGGCATGTGTGTCTGCACACGTCCAGCCTATCCCGTAATGAGCCACCACCACTTACCTTACCTCACCTCCCGAAGACCAAACCCCACAAGGGTCTGGAATCTGACAGTGGGGCCAACACCCCACGATTGAAAAAAATATGATACCCAGCGTCTTCTGTGCCATGGCACACCTCAGCCAATCAGGCATGAGGACGCGAGCACAGAGGAGGTGGGAAAGCCTGAATGTGCAGCAGAAAAAAGGCAGTTGTGTGCGCCTTTCCCCCTCAAAAGCTGCATCAGCGGAGTTTGCCCGGCAGGTTGGTTGGGGAAAAAAGAAGGCAGGGAGGAGAGACCCGAAACATAAAGGGTCTCTCTGGTGGCCCTAAAAAGCCACCTCCCCACCGCCGCCACTCCCGCCACTGCTGCCAAGAGGAGATACCAGCAACATGAAGGTAAATAGCTGTGGCAGTGGGGCGGCGGAAATGGCGGCGGTGGGGAGGTGGCTTTTTAGGGCTGCCGAAGAGACCCTTTGTGGTTTGGGTCTCTCCTCCCCTCCTTCTTTTTTCCCCGGCACACCTGCATTTTGCCTCCAACCCCTCCCTGCCTTCCCCCCATCACCAGCAGTGAAAGGGGGAAATGAAACACTTCAGTCTCCCCCCTTCCCTGCATCCCCCCTCACCGGCAGGGAAAGGGAGAAATGGAACGCTTCTGCTTCCCACCCTTCCCTGCCTTCCCCCTCTCCAGCAGGGAAAGGGGAAATGGAACACTTCCACCTCCCACCCTTCCTTGCCTTCCCTCTCCCCTTGCCAGCACGCAAAGGGAGAAACAGAACGCTTCTGCTTCCCACCCTTCCCTGTCTTTCCCCCTCCCCACTGGCAGGGAAAGGGAACAAAACACTTCCACCACTCCCCTTTTCCTCCCTACTCACCTGGGCACCACCTCCTCACCTACAGCCTTCTCTCTCTCTCTCTCTCTCTCTGTGTGTGCGTGTGTGCCCCTCAAAACCACCTACTCACCTGCCACTTCTCCCCCTCTCCCTCTCTGTGTGCGTGCATGTGTGTGTGTGTGTGTGTGTGTGTGTGTGTGTGTGTGTGTGTGTGTGTGTGTGTATGTGTGTACCCACAAAAACTACCCCACCAACCAACACACAATCCAAACCTGCCTGGCAAGGCCGGGCACAATAACTTGTATGGAATAATCTTGGGAGCAAAATGGAAAAACAATGAGCAGACTTGATATTCATATGTATATACAGATGAACTGAATACAAATAAAGGAAACAATATATCTTCAGACAAATTATTAATATTCATTTAAACTTTCCAAAATATTAAGCAATGAAAATTTCCTTGCCAATACTTGCTTCTTATGACATTTATAGAGATGTTGCTAGGAAAAATTCAAATCATCTGCTTATTTTAAATAAAAAGAAGGGTACAGCTT
The DNA here is from genome assembly GCA_035047305.1 of Bradypodion pumilum. Classification (NCBI taxonomy): domain Eukaryota; kingdom Metazoa; phylum Chordata; class Lepidosauria; order Squamata; family Chamaeleonidae; genus Bradypodion; species Bradypodion pumilum. Next base: position 432,316,201 of record JAWDJD010000001.1, read on the forward strand.
CAAATCAGTAAGGAAATATATTAAAATTATTAAATGTTAAACTGGGTTTATTTCTTGAACTTTCCCATGTATTAATTTTATAGCAGCCATTTTATATATTTCAAATTTATAATAGATTAGGGCTTCTTGCAATGACTGTTTTTAAAAATTGCAAAGATCTAATAAGGAAGGAAATAAGGTGTGAATTTTTACAAGTTGGTCTATTTCCAGGTATGGGCTCAGAGCACAGGCACAAATTCACATATTTTTGGAGACATACCCATAAGAGATCTTTGAAACATGACAATAGTATGTCCTGACACAGATTGGACTGAATAGATCACACTCACACATAGCTATCCACAAGGGCAATTTTATTAAACACAAGATTCAATAATAATGCAAGTGTGGCACCAAAATGGCCGCCGCGCTCTTTGCGGGGCCCCCACCCACCGGACGAAGGCATCCGGGTAGTTAGGGGCATGGCCAGCTCCCTTATAAAAGGGGTGGCCACGAGGCAGCCGAGCTGCCATTTTGCGAAGCGACGGAGCGGAGAAGTTTTTCCCTCCTACCTCCGTCGCTTGTCCACCTGAGCCTCTTGGCTGCTGATTCTCTCCTTTTAGGCTTCCCATTGACCAGCTGCAATGCCCTCGAAGAAGAAGGCGACTGCGAACGCGGCTCGTTCCGCGCGGAGGCGCAATCCGGGTCGGAGGACCGCGGCTGCGCCTCCCCAGCAGCCTCCTCTGCCCGAACCCACCGGGACCGGTGGGATGGGGTTAATTCCCCCTTGGCCGGAGGCTGGGGGTCCGCGTGCGGGCACAGTAGGGGCCGCGGCTCCCGGCCTGCAAGTGGCGGCCACCGCTGCTGGCGTCACCCATTCTGCTGGGCCTTCCTCCGTTGGGGCGCAGCTTAATGCGGGGGCTTCCAGCCTTGGGGGGTGGGGTGGCCCCCTTCCATGGCAGGGTTCTTCCCCGGCCCTACCGGGCCCGGGCTGTAGTTAGTGGGCCGGCTGGCCCTTTACCCCCCCCCCTTGGTTTAGGTGGCTATGTCAGCATGGAGGCCCTCCTGGCCCGCGTTGCGGCCCTTGAGGCATCCCTGGCCCGGGTTAGTCACCCTGGGGCCCCTTTTGGGGTGCCGGTCGGTCCATCTTCTGCTGGGCAGCGGCAGGCGGTGGGACGGGTTGAGCTGCCTGAGGCGTGTGGCCCAGCTTCGGCCACTGCCCCGCAGCTCCCCAATCAACAGGCCGGTGCTGATCAAGCCCCGTCGACGAGCTCTAGGGCGGTTGTGAGCTCCGACGCTCCCAGTGGGTCGGAACCCCCAGTGGGGGCGGCCCATGGGGGCGCAGCGTGTGAGTATGCGGTCCAAAATAGTGCACAAACACACATGGCCACGTTGGGGGGGGGGCTTTTCAATGGCCTTGGCCTCGCACGGGTGGTGTGGCGGTCCAGTCGCCGACGCCCCACCCGGTGACTTCAACTATCCCCCTGGGCCCCGGGGTAGGGGGTCCTTCTTACCCGGTCGGGAATCTTCTAGGGGTGACCGGGTTAGTCCAGGCTCCTTCGCAGATGCCCACAGTTTCCACCGTGCCTGTGTCGGCTTTGCTGACGGCAGGGTATACTTTGCCACTGGGGGACCATTTGGCACAGGCCACCAGAGAGAAGATCTGGCAGGGGGAGTATGTGGACATCTTCTCCCTCCTTAACAGAGAGCCCACCAAGGAGGAGAGGGAGGGGCAAGATGAGAAGGATAAGGAGCAAGCGTGTCGTCGCAAGCCACCACGTACGTGGGCCAACTGGTTGCCGGCCTACCTCATCTACATGGCGGTATACCTCAGGGCCCGGCCTGATTTGGCGATTCCGATGGTCCAGTATTTGGACAACATTTACCGGGTGATGGTTGACTTCCCGGGCCCGTCGTGGTTGGCTTACGACGAGGAATTCCGTATGCGGATTCCCCTGCACCCAGAGATGAGGTGGGACGAGCCCTGCCAGCGGCTGTGGCTGCTGTACATGACTCCCACGCACCCTGCGCCCGGGGAAAGATACCATTGTGGACATGCGGTCCAGCGAGTGGCCCCAGCACAGGCTCCCCGCCAGGTGGCGGGGCAGGGGGTTCCAGCCCGCCTGCTGTGCTGGACTTTCTCGTCCAATGGTTCCTGCAACAGGAAGAATTGCAAGTACAGACATGAGTGTCCCTCCTGCGCTGGCCCCCATGCGGCCTCTGCCTGTCCCAGGCATGGGGGGATGCGGGGCAGAGGAAGGGGCGGACAGGGGGCTGGCAAAACTGCCGCGGAGGGAGCTGGCTCACCAAAAGGCCCCCTCCCCAATTAATGTGGACATGTTGGAGCATTGGCTCGCATTGTACCCGAGGGAGGAGGATGCGGTTTACCTTCTTCAAGGTTTTAGACGGGGGTTCCGTATCCCTTTTGTGGGCGACAGGTTCCCCCAGGATGCCCCCAACCTTTTGTCCCTTAGGGGGTGGGAGGAGGTAGCTGCTGCCAGCGTTACTAAGGAGGTCGATATGGGCAGGGTTGCCGGCCTTTTCCCTACACCCCGTTCCCCAATCTTAAGGTGTCACCTTTGGGCTTGGTCCCCAATAAATCACCGGGGGAGTTTCGCCTGATTCATCATTTGTCTTATCCAGCCGGCCGATCGGTCAATGATGCTATCCCTGATGACCTTTGCTCAGTCAGGTATACATCTTTTGACCACGCGCTGCGCATGGTGCGCTCATGTGGCCCGGGTGCGCTGTTGGCCAAGTGCGACATTAAGTCGGCGTTTCGCCTCTTGCCAGTGCACCCGGGCGATTTTGAGTTGCTGGGTTTCAAGTTCCGGGGTGAATATTACTTTGATAAGGCCATGCCTTTTGGCTGTTCCATATCATGCTCGGTTTTCGAGCGTTTTAGCACGTTCCTACAGTGGGCTTTTGTCCGCAGGTCAGGGTCCTGGTCTGTAACCCATTACCTGGATGATTTTTTATTTGGGGGTGAACGGGGCTGGGACACGTGCACACGTCTCCTCAACACATTTCAGACGCTAATGGAGGAACTCGGTGTCCCTTTAGCGCCCGAGAAGACCGAGGGCCCATCTACTCAGCTAGTATTGCTGGGGGTGGAGATTGACACGGTAGTGCAGGCTTCTAGGTTACCGGGGGATAAGGTGTCAAGGATTGTGGCCCTTATCTCGGACTTGCTTTCTAAATGCAAGGCGTCCCTGCGGGAACTGCAGGTGCTACACGGTCACCTCAATTTCGCTTGCAGGGTGGTCGCACCGGGCAGGGCGTTTGCTCGGTGCTTGTGCGACGCCATGGCAGGCTTATCTAGGCCCCACCATAGGGTTAGACTCACCCGGGATATCAGGGCAGATATGTTTATCTGGCTCCAGTTCCTGAGGGAGTTCAATGTAGTATCATTTTGGAGGTCTGACCTCCTGGCTTCCCCTCGCTTTTAGATACAGTCTGATGCTTCAGGGTCCCTGGGTTATGGGATGTACTTCAATGGGAAGTGGGCCTATGGTGGGTGGCCACCAGCCTGGGCAGGCACAGGTCGCCTGCGTGATCTCACGTATCTGGAATTTTCCCTATCCTGGGGGCTTTGATGCTATGGGGCAAGGAGTAGGCCAACTCGGTTGTCCATTTCTGGTGCGACAATGCGGCCGTTGTCCACATTGTCAACTCACAGACTTCCAAATCGCCCAGGGTCATGGACCTAGTGCGCCAGTTTGTGTTGCGCAGCCTGCGCCTCAATGTCCTCTTCAGGGCCAGGCATGTCCCGGGGGTCAATAATGATATCGCTGACGCTTTGTCCCGCCTGCAGATCTTCCGGTTCCGTGCCTTGGCCCCGGATGTGGAGGAATTTCCCTCGCCACTCCCGGAAGAGATATGGACCATTGGCAAGGAGAGGTGAACCGGGCGATTGGCTTGTCACTGGCGCCACGCACGCGTAAGGCGTATCACCATGCATTCAATTCTTTCAGAGCCTTCTGTATCCAATCCCGGCTGCCAGAAACCTGGCCGATCCCAGTGACCCATGTACATCAGTTCATGGTTTACCTGCATGCCCAGGGCCTTGCACCTCGCACCATAGCATCTAGGCTGTCAGCATTGGCTTTTATGGCCAAGGTGGGAGGTCATGTGGATAGTACCGCTGACTTCCGTGTGAGACATGTTTTGGAGGGGTGGGGGCGGGAGCGTGGGCGTTGCCCGGATGACCGCCACCCGATTTCCCCAGGGGTTCTTACCCAACTGGCCCGGGGCTGGCCTGGCCTCTGTTTTGATAGATATGAGGCAGCCCCATTTCATGCAGCCACAACGGTGGCATTTTTTGGAGCACTCCGCATCAGCGAGCTTGTGATGCTGTCTAAGGTGGATGCAAGTCGTAGGGCACTGGAACTCGAGGATGTCTATGTTGCCAAAGACTGGTCTCAGTTGAGGATACGCTCCTCTAAGACGGATCAGCATGGCGTAGGCAGTGGTGTGAGACTGCTACGGTGTTCTTTGGCAGACATCTGTCCGGTTGGTGCCCTACATGAGTTTGTTGCACTGCGTGGCACGCACCATGGCCCGTTTTTCTGTCACCAAGATGGGTCTCCCCTTACTAAGTTTCAGTTTTGGAAGGTGACAGGCAAAGCGCTCGCCAGTGTAGGCCTCCCGGGGGCCCGTTACAGCACCCATTCGTTCAGAATAGGGGCGGCCTCCACTGCTGCTGCTTTTGGGTACTCCGGGGCTGAAATACGCCGCATGGGGAGGTGGGGTTCACGGTGTTTTCAATTTTATGTCCGCCCTCTCCCACAGTGAGTACCAGCCTGGTCACCACATCTTTTCTCTCCCTCGTTTTTTCCCTTGACAGACCCTGGGTGTCGTATTACACCGGTGACAGTATGGCTGGTGGGCCATAGCTACGTGCACAGGGCAGCGCGTTACGCTGCGGCGACAGAGTGGGGACCCCGACTGGGACTGGGTGCATACGCAAGTCTCACATGGTATGGTAAGCCTGGGATGTTATGGCGGGAGCTGTTGCCATTCCTTTTTTCAGGTCGGAATGCTGACCCGCCTGACATTCTCATCATACACCTTGGGGGCAATGATTTGGGCCAGGTCACCGGCTTATCGCTAAAGCATGCAATTTGCGGCGACCTCGCCTACTTGCATTACGTGTGGCCCGCCACCACCATTGTTTGGTCGGATGTGGTGCCGCGGCACACGTATAGGGGAGGGTTCGACCTCCCGGCCCTTGACCGGGCTAGACGCATGGTGAACAGGGCTGTGGCCTGGTTCTTTGTCAGCAGGGGTTGGGGGAGGGTCAGCCCTCACCCCGCCATTAGTCTGCGAAATTATGACCTTTATGCAGGGGATGGGGTACATCTGTCGCGAGGAGGTATGGACCTCCTGTTGGGTGATTGGCGAGCAGGCCTGTTGACCGAGCTGACGGTCTGGGGCGGGGGCGTCGAGCCTTCTTTGAAGCCCCTCCGTGTGGCGGGTAGCACTGGTAAGGTAAACATTATGACCCACAGGTATCCGGCAAGTTCGCAATTGACTGGACAACACTAGACAGGCATAAGTTGGTTAAACGTTGTCCGGTCAACGACGAACTAGGCGACGGGGTAATGGCTATAGCTAGACAGCATGCATCACCCCGTGATTTTACGGATACGCGTCAGAGGGTGGGGTCATTAGTTAGACATTGACTACGGTCAACAATTTGTTTGTTGTCAACAAACAAATTGATACAAATAGATACATTGTAGCAATTGCCATTGGCAATTTTGGGTGGTACCTTACCAGTGTTACTTCGGCCTGCTTGCCTTAAGAATTATGATTGGTCAATTACCAATAGAAATTTATAATTCGGACTAGGGCATGAATCAATAAATGTGGCCCAATGCCGTTATCCACTTTTATCAGTGTCTGAGTCCTTTATTGGGGGGTGCGCCTGCAATGCAAGCATGGCGCCAAAATGGCTGCCACGCTCTTTGCGCCCCCCCCACTGGACAAAGGCATCCGGGTAGTTAGGGGCGTGGCCAGCTCCCTTATAAAAGGGGTGGCCACGAGGCAGCCGAGCTGCCATTTTGCGAAGCGACGGAGCGGAGAAGTTTTTCCCCTCCACCCCCTCCCTAGTTAACCGTGTGATATTTTGGTCACTTCGGGGCCGGGTGGGAATTTTTGGCTGGGACCCATATTGGCTCCCGGGTCCTGGTTTTTTCGCCCATCCCATACTGTTGCTATGGTTTGACATAGGGGTTTTTCTGTTGCTGCTGTTGACTTTGGTCACATGGGCGGGTAGCACTGGTAAGGTAAACATTATGACCCACAGGTATCCGGCAAGTTCGCAATTGACTGGACAACACTAGACAGGCATAAGTTGGTTAAACGTTGTCCGGTCAACGACGGGGTGATGGCTATAGCTAGACAGCATGCATCACCCCGTGATTTTACGGATACGCGTCAGAGGGTGGGGTCATTAGTTAGATATTGACTACGGCCAACAATTTGTTTGTTGTCAACAAACAAATTGATACAAATAGATACATTGTAGCAATTGCCGTTGGCACTTTTGGGTGGTACCTTACCAGTGTTACTTCGGCCTGCTTGCCTTAAGAATTATGATTGGTCAATTACCAATAGAAATTTATAATTCGGACTAGGGCATGAATCAATAAATGTGGCCCAATGCCGTTATCCACTTTTATCAGTGTCTGAGTCCTTTATTGGGGGGTGCGCCTGCAAATTATATAAGTAATATGGGGAAATATACTTAAAAAGCAAAGTTGTGTGTCTGACAGGGTTCTGAAATTTGAACTCCTGCAAAGATCTACATTACCTGAACAGACCATTTGCAGAAGTGCTACAAGGAAATGAAGAGGGAAGGATCTTTCCCTACACAACAAATACACACAAAAGAAAGGGAGGGCAGATTGGAAAGCCACTAAAGTGTGAGGAAAATAATATGGGAAGATAGATTCTTCTTGTTGTTCTGCCATATCTGAAAATGAATCCTAGAAGAAATCAACCCTGACTGCTCATTAGAAGGTCAAATAGTAAACATAAAGATAAAGTACTTTGGATATCAAATGAGAAGAGAGGATTTACTTGAGAAAGCCTTGATGCTGGGAAAGGTGGAGGGCAAAACAAGAAGTGGGCAGCCAAAAATGAGATGGCTGGATGATATTGTAGATGCAATGGGCACAGAGCTGGGTGGGCTGAGGAGGATGGTGGAAGACAGAGGTGCCTGATGGGTATGTCCATAGTGTCGCAAATGGTCGGAATTGACTGAATAACAACAATGGCAATCAGCCATGAAGAATGTCCTGTGAATATAATGCAGTGGCCTTTTATCTGCCTTCCACATCACAGCATTACCCCTGTACACTGATCCAATTATGCGAGTTACTTACTGGTTCTGAGCCATTTTGGCACACAAAGTTCTCATTGGCCCCTGGCCAGTATTGATGAAGCTACTGACCTACATCAAGATGGATTCAAGTGCGATTTAATCCACTTGGGGACTATCACCCATCCCTATGGACTTCGGAACCCAAGGGCATTAGTTCTCAGGGTGGTCAGTTTAGTTAACTGCTGCCTGACGCTCAGCGTTGAGTCACTGGCAGTATAGTCTACTCCAGTGATGGCTAACCTTGGCACTCCAGGTATTCTTGAACTTCAGTTCCTAAAAGCCTTGATCAGCAGGAGTGCTGACGGGATTCTGGTAATTAAAGTCCAAGAACATCTGGAGTGCCAAGGTTATCCATAATTGGTCTACTCCATTACCATAGCAGGATAAATTTCCCAGATTAGGGAAGATAAAGATTACTTCTCCTTGGTTTCATTAGACTGTCTTAATGGAAATTATGGACAAGGATTACAAGGGAGAACAGGCTAAGAGAGATCCAAGGCCAGATGTCAGGAATTCAAGAAAACAACAGAGGCTAGCAGGATTCTCTGGCAGATTCTTCATTCTTAGTTGGGGGTTTGGAGATGGTGAATTTCTGCTCAGAAATGAAATCACCATAAAGAGCCTTGACAGGACAGGATATAGGCAAAGGAAAGAGAGTGTATGCAAGAAGAGTCACTCTAGAATGGGGTGGCCGGGGGGCGTGGCCAAGATGGCAGAGGATTAATACATACGTTATTTGCTTGCGCTGATAATGGGACTAAAAAGTGACATATACCACCTTACAAAATTATTGAAAAATCCACCAGAAAGAGTCGAACGGGTTCATCTTTCTAAAGAGGCTATTTTGCGATCTCTATTGCTTGGTAATTGGAATCTGTGGAGTCTGCGGAGCGGCAAAGGCTGGTAAGGCTGGCGGAGGAAGACGGGGCTGAGCCAGCTGGGCTGCGGGCGGACAGGAAGACAGAAAGACCGAGAGAGGAGATCGGTAAATCCAGGTTAATTTATTAAAAAATAAAATAAAAGTCGACTCCGAAGAGGCTTGGAGTGGGTGCGGTGGACCAAGGGTTTGCCAAAGGAAGGTGGCGGAGACTGCCCGGTGAAGGAAACAAGCGTGGAAGGGTAAGTGATAATGGTGGCAGAGCCTGAATCGAAACTTAGTTAAAAGTTGGGTCCAAGAGGGGAAAGAGGCGATAAAGAGTGATTGTTTCTCGGCTGTTTGGAAAAGTGCTTTGTGTAGCATGGAGAAAAAAAAAAGCTGCTGAGGACCGAGTAAGAAGAGGATGATTCTAGTGGTTCCAGGCGAAAGAGGAGAAGGAGGGGGGGGGGGGAGATTGGATTTGCCCTCGGATGCCGCAGTGACTTTGAACTATTCTTTTTTCAAATATATATACATATCTAAATATCCTATTTTGCTATCTAGCTTCAGTGTGGATTACAATTTTTTTTACCACAGTGTGGTTTATTTTTCTCTGACTCTCAGCCTGTTTGGACAAAGGGAAAAGTACTGGCATGCTGAATGGACTGTTTCTCTCTCTCTCTCTCTCTCTCTCTCTCTCTCTCTCTCTCTCTCTCTCTCTCTCTCTCTCTCTCTCTCTCTCTCTCTATATATATATATATATATATATATATATATATATATATATATATATATATATATATATATATATATATATATATATATATATATATATATATATATATATATATATATATATATATATATATATATATATATATATATATATATATATATATATATATATATATATATATATATATATATATAGAGAGAGAGAGAGAGAGAGAGAGAGAGAGAGAGAGAGAGATGTTGTTGTTGTTGTTGTTGTTGTTGTTGTTGTTGTTGTTGTTGTTATTGTTCAGTCGCACAGTCGATTCTGACCCTTTGCGACCCCATGGACCATTTTCCTCCAGGCACCTCTATCCTCCACCATTCTCCTCAGCCCACCAAGCTCTGTGCCCATTGTGTCCACAATACCATCTATCCATCTCATCTTTGGACGCCCCCTTCTTCTCTTTCCCTCCACCTTTCCCAGCATCAAGGCCTTCTCAAGTGAGTCCTCCCTTCTCATTTGTTGTCCAAAGTACTTTAGCTTCATCTTCACTATTTGTCCCTCCAATGAACAGTCAGGATTGATTTCTTCTAATATTGACCTATTTGTTCTCTTTGCTGTCCAAGGGACTCTCAGGACTCTCCTCCAACACCACAGCTCAAAGGGATCTATTCTTCTGCGCTCAGCCTTCCTAATGGTCCAGCTCTCACACCCATACATTACCACTGGGAATACCATTGCTTTGACTATGCAAATTTTTGTTTTCAAGGTGATGTCTCTGCTTTTCACTATATTCCCCAGGTTTCTCGTTGCTTGTCTCCCCATAGTCAGTCGTCTTTTTATGTCATGGCTACAGTCGCCATCTGCAGTGATCTTACATCCCAGGAAAGTAAAATCTGTCACTGCTTCTCCTTCTTCCCCATCTATTTTCCAGGGACTGATCGGACCTGTTGCCATTATCTTGGTTTTCTTGATATTGAGTCTCAAGCCAGCTTTTGCACTCTCCTCCTTCAATCCAATCAAGAGGTTCTTTAGGTCTTCCTCACTTTCTGCCATTAGGGTGGTATCGTCTGCATATCTCAAATTGTTGATGTTTCTCCCAGCAATTTTGATCCCATATTGTGATTCCTCCATCCCTGCATTGTGAATTATGTGCTCTGTGTATAGATTGAATAAGCAGGGTGATAAAATGCAGCCTTGTCTTACTCCTTTTCCTATTCCAAACCACTCTGTCATTCCGTGTTCTGTCCTAACTGTTGCTTCTTGGTTCGTGTACAGATTTCTCATGAGGCATATGAGGTGTTCTGGTATTCCCATCTTTTTAATTACTTGCCACATTTTGTTGTGGTCCACACAGTCAAAAGCCTTGGTGTAGTCAATAAAACAAAAGTAGACTTGTTTCTGGTATTCTTTTGTTTTCTCCATGATCCAACGTATGTTGGCAATGTGGTCTCTAGTCCTCCTGCCTCTTCTGAAACCAGCCTGCACTTCTGGTAGTTCTCTCTCCACATGTTGTTGAAGTCTATCCTGTATCATCTTGAGCATCACCTTGCTGGCATGTGGGATGAGCGTAATTGTTCGGTAATTTGAGCATTCTTTGGCATTGCCTTTTTTGGGGATTGGAATGTACACTGATCTTTTCCAATCCTGTGGCCATTGTTTTGTTTTCCAAATTTGTTGGCATATTGAATGCAGTAGTTTGATTCCATCATCTTTTAGGGCTTTGAAAAATTCAACTGGAATGCCATCATTTCCACTAGCTTTATTGTTTGCAGTGCTTTTTAGGGCCTTACTGACCACTCTCCAGAATGTCTGGTTTAAGTTCAAATTTCTCATTATTGTTATTATCAGGAGTGTTGAGGTCCTTTTTGTAGAGTTCCTCTGTGTACTCTTGCCATCTTTTTTTGATCTCTTCTGCTTCAGCTAACTCCTTTCCATCATTGTCCCTTATCATGTTCATTTTTGCTTTAAATGTTCCCTTGATTTCCCCAATTTTTTTGAAAAAATCTCTAGTCCTGCCTCTTTTGTTGTTTTCCTCCATTTCTTTGCGCTGTTCATTCAGGTATTTTTCCTTATCTCTCCTTGCTTTTCTTTGAAATTCTGTATTCAGGTGGTTGTATTTTTTCCTTTCTCCATGGACTTTTGCATTCCTTCTTTCCTCTGCTATTTTAAGAGCCTCATCAGACAACCACTTTGCTTTCTTACGCTTCTTTTCTTTTGGTATAATTTCTCTTGCTACCTCCTGCATGATATCCCACGTCTCTGTCCATATTTCTTCTGGTACTCTGTCTATCAGGTACAGGACATTAAATCTGTTCATGACCTCCACCGTGTATTCTTTAGGGATGTTGTGTAGGTCATATCTGTCTGGTCTAATTGTTTTCCCCATTTTCTTTAGTCTAAGCCTGAATTTTGCGATCAGTAGGTTGTGATCTGAACCACAATCTGCTCCAGGTCTTGTTTTTGCTGATTGAATCATATATATCATGCTCTCCACCTCTCCTCCTCTCCCCACTGTGTGGATACAATGTTTTTGATTGCTTAGTCAACTAGCAAGGTTTTGGATATAAAGTGTCATTCCCAAGCAGCGGATTGTGGATTATCAGCTTTTCCAACCTCATTTCTCCTTTTGACATTTACATTCATCTGGGATCTCTGATATAATCTAATTGAATTTTGGCTCCGAAAAATTACAACAACTATTGGAGTGGAGTTCTCAATAAAGGTGGTGGTTGGCAAGATTGGATTTTTTTCCTTTTCTCTTTATTTGGAGATCTGAAAATTGTAATAATACCATCTTTTGGAACTATAACCCCAACATTATTATTTGAACCATCAATTGGTTGGATTTTCATCTGCTTCTGTCATTTGGTCCTTTGGATATTAAGGAAGTGATTTCATTTTTCATTGTTGGGAAATTTGATGTGATTGAATTCTGGAACAGTCTCAGGGAGAGGATTTTGTGGGATTGAAAAGGATTACTGCATTGAAATTATTATTTGATATTACAATAGATAAAGCAGCAAGGAGTAAGGGGAAGGAAGGGGAAGTTGTGAAACCGAAAAGAAAGGGTAAAGCAAAAGCCGTGAAGCCACCCCCATCATCATCTTCATCATCGCCTGAACCCCCAGCTGACAAGACACAAATAATGGTGGAACTTGGTAAATTGTTTCAAAAAATTGAAATGATGGAAGAAGCAAGGGTCAAGGATAAAAATGAAATGTTGGTCAAACTAACTGGATCGATTACTGACCTTTCTAAAAAAATTGATTTAAATACTCATAAGCTAGAGGGTAATGTTAAGTTGATGCAAAATGATATGAAAACAATAAAAGGGGATTTGAAAGGGATGCAGGAGGAGGTGAAGGAAAATAAGATCAAACTGGATGAGCAAGAAAAAAGAATTGATATGATGGAAGAGATGATGAGAAAGCAGAATATTGTGATACGTCATATGACTCAAAGAACACCAGACCAGCTAAGAGTTAGAATAGTTAATTGGCTAAACAATTTGAAAATGGGGAAAGATTTTGTCAATGAAGACATTGTAAGTGCCTAAAGAGTGGGACCGAGAAGGGGGAAAAATGAACACAGGAACGTTTTGGTTAAATTTGCAAATTGGGGGGACAAACTGAAGGTGATGGCTTTTTTAAAACAAGCAGGTTCTGGCGTTCTGAAAATTGATGGAACTGATGTGGAGGTATATAATGATATCCCAATTAAGGAACATGGTTGGAGATATAAAATGAAACTGGTAACAAAAATTCTGATAAAAAAGCGATAAAATATAATTGGAGACCTCACAACAGTTAAGATTTTTCTATGACAAAAAGATGAAGGTGATTGATGAAAGGACTGATGCTCTGGAATATTTAACTTTACTTGATTTGGTCAGCACGGGTTCAAATGAATGTTTGGAACTAAGGAAAGATTTGTTGGCGTCAGGAGGGATAAGAAGAGATTATGGAGAAACAGATGAGGGAGGTGCTGCGGGAGGAGAGCAAACTGGAGGTGTTGGGGCAGAATTGTCATTGATAGTGGTGGAGGAGGAGTCAAGCAAAGGCTAGAAGGGAAAGGGAAGGAAGGTGAGAACTTTTAAAGGTGAAGAGGTATTTTTAATAATTAGTATTTTTAAAATGTGGATTGTGTGCTTGAGCTTTAATTAATATGTCTATCTTACACGTTCCCCCCTCCCCTCTTTGGTAGTCAAAGGTGCTTTTTTTCTCCCTTTTTCGAAGGAGAAAATGGGGAGGTTGTCAATGTGTGTTTTATGTTTTATGTTTTGTTTTAATTATTTTAGGTTAATTGGTAGCACACCCAATGGAGAGCTTAGGAGAGATAAAAGTGGGGGACAATTTCAATTATGAGAGCGATGAAGGTATTAACATGGAATGTAATAGGTACAGGATCTCAAATTAAGAGGAGGAGGATAGAATCAGCTTTGAAGAGGGATAGACCAGACATAGTCTTTTTACAGGAAACACACCAAAAATCTCAAGATACAAATAAAATCTTTTTAAGTTGGATGCAGCATTATGAAAAATCGTATGGTACATCAAAATCAAGAGGAGTTGCAATTTTGATTTCGACTAGATTGGGGCTTGAGATAACAAATAGTATTTCAGATTCGGAAGGGAGATTTTTGATAGTGAAAGGGAAAATAGATGATGAGGAAATAACATTGGTAAATATATATGCCCCAAATCACCATCAAGCGGAATTTTTAGAATAAATGTGCATGATATTGGTAAAAGAAAATTCAAGGAGGATGATCGTGGCTGGTGACTTTAATTTAGTAAGATCAAACTTGGACTGTACAAATATATTAAGAAGTGGAAAAGGGATTAAAGGGCAAATGTTGGATAATTGGATGACTGCTTTAGGCTTGAAAGACTCCTGGAGAGAACTTAAGGGATCAGAAAGGGTATATTCTTATTTTTTGCAGGTTTACAACTCCTATTCCAGAATAGATTATATATTCATATCTGAAAATTTGGTTAAAAATATGGAGGAAATGGAAGGGAATATTTAAGGCATCTGATCATGCCAAGGTGATACTGGATTTGAAATTACGGAACGAGATTAGATCAAGGAGAACTTGGAAATATGATCCTACCCTATTTAGGGACCAGAAGTGTAAATAACAAATCATGAAGAATTGGAGGGAAAGCTGGCATTGGAATGATAACGGTGAGGTAGAATGCAATGTGGTCTGGGATACCATGAAGTCAATTTTCAGAGGGGAGTGTATAAAGTTAGCAAGTAATAGATATAAAAACTATGTTAACACAGGATAAGCTTGAAAAGGAGAGAAAGCATTTACAGGAGGAGCACTCAAAAACAAAGAATAAAAAAAGTTTTCGCTAATTTATTAAGATTAAAGACTGAATTGGCAGGCCAAGAAATTGAAAAGGTGAAAAGAGATTTGGAGTATTTAAAAAGGGAATATTTTGAATTCAGTAATAAAAATTCAAAATTATTAGTAAAAGCAGCAAAGGATAAAAGGGAAAAGAGGGAAATTGGAGTTTTGATTAATGAACAAGGGATAAGATGTAATAAAATAAAGGATAAATGTAAAATTGTGGGGGGGCTTGGCTAAGATGGCCGATGAGTAACAGCTTGATTCGGATGCTCGCGCTTAACAAAGTGGTAATTAATGTGTTGGAGTGAAATGGGAAACTTTTAAAGTGGCAACTTCTGTAGATAAGAATCTTGCTTGTCTTTTTGGAAAATTTTGGGAACTTTTGAAGTCGGATGGTCGAAGTTCGGGAGGTTTTCCTGGGCTAGTGAGGCCTGCGACGGCAGTCGCGGCTTTTCTGCCAAGGAGCCGAGAACGGGATCAGCGAGACTGCAGAGAAGCTTTGGAGCTGGCAAGAAGTTGTTTGGCACGAAAACAGCTACATGTAAGTGCATGAATGGAGTACTAAAGATTAAACTCAGCTGGAGATCTTGTTTAATGAGCCCGGGCTTTGAAATGGAAATGGGTGGAAGTAGATGAAAACAAGTGATTAATGGCGGTGATTCTGGAAAATGAAAGTGATCGTGTTTGGGTTTATGTTTTTTCACACACCAGAAGGACTACGCCGTGTTTTGACAATAACAAAGTGGTTTTTAAAAAAACTTGTCTGGGCTATAACATTGGAAGGTAACAGTGAATTTCCCAGCTTAAAGTGTTTGGAAAAAGTTTGCCGTTCCACAGAAGAAGAAGGGGGGCTTTTACCCAGAAGTTAAAGCAGCCGCTGGAAAATGGTGTTTTGACTTGTCCGCTTCAAGAGAAGGATTAATTGGGCTTCTTTTTGCTCCTTCACTGTGTGGATTATAAATACTTAATCTTTTTGGAAAATATTGCTTCTCACTTCTCCTGCTTTCCTGTTTGGATTTTGGGCTTTTTCTCCCAACAGTCTCCCCTCCTTTTTTCTTTTTACTTTTTGGCGGCTTGGATTTAAAGGAGAAGTTTTGGGTGACTGTTTCCTTGGAGCACTTACATTGCAGTGTGGAAGACGACTGGCTGGACTGATTGCTTTGGGGAAACAGACCCGCTGTGGATTATTATTTTCTTTTTCGCCCTTCTTTTTTTTCTTCTCAGCTGCCTGTTGGGAATATTGGTTCCTTCTGCTCTTTTTTGTGGATTACAATAACTCTTTGGACTTCTGCTTAATATAAGTTTCCCACAAGTTTCCCTGGACTTGTGGAACCAGGGGTTGCAGTGTTATAGGCTTATTTGTTTGACTAATTTTTACAACGATCTGCAACTTTGGGATTTTATACTATTATGGATAAAGGTATAAGAGGGAAAGCAAAGGAAGAAGAGCCAGTTGTGAAGCCTAAGAAGCAAGGAAAAGTACCAATGGAGGAAACTGCTCAGTCTTCATCTCCCCCTACAGTGTCCTATGATCAAACCCAAATTATGGTGGAAATTGGCAAACTGTTTCAGAAATTGGAGAAGAATGAGGATTCAAGGGTGAAAGACAGAAATGAAATGATGAAAAAGCAAGATAAGGTGGTATCATCTGTTGCAGATTTTTCAAAAAAGGTGGACTTAAGTTTGAAAAAAATTGAGGGAAATGTGAAATTGGTTCAAAACGAGGTAACTGCCATAAAAAAGGAAATAAAAGGGACTCAGGAGGTGGTGCGGGAGAATAAGCTGAAATTGGAGGAACAAGAGAGAAGGATTGATGCTGTGGAAGATATGATGAGAAAGCAGAATATTGGGATCCGTCAGGTCGTGGAACGAACTCCGGACTTGTTAAGGGAAAGAGTGGTTCAGTGGTTAAATGGTTTGAATATGGGAAAAGAATTTGTCCAGGAAGATTTTGTAAGTGTGGGCCCAAGAAGAGGGAGGGTGGTTCAAAGAAATGTGTTGGTAAAATTCGCAAATTGGGCAGACAAACTAAAAGTAATGGCCCATTTGAAATGCGCTGGTCCTGATGCTTTGAAATTTGATGGCTCTGACGTAGAAGTTTACAATGATATTTTGTTGAAAGAAAGAACCTAGAGGTATAAGATGAGGCCTGTAACCAAATTATTGATGAGTAAAAATATACGGTACAACTGGAGATTTCCGCAGCAACTGCGCTTTTTTTATGATAAAAGAATGCAGGTAATAGATGAAGGGACCAATCCATTGGAGTATTTGAGCCTGTTGGAACTGGTAAAAGTAGATTCAGAAGAAAGGATAAATCTTAAGAAGGAATTGATGGAATCGGGAGCATTGGGGAGGGAATACGGGAGGGAGGAGGCTGGTGGGGCAACAGGTGGAACACCACAGCGAAGGGAGGAGGAGGAGGAGCTGTCGTTGATCATGGTGGAGGAGGAGACAAGTAAGGAGTAATGAGAATCGGATTATAACAATTTAAAGCATTTAATCGATATAGAATGGTGAATAGCACGTAGCACCGGTAGGAAGGCACATCTTGCATGTCCCCCCTCTCCCCTCTTTGGTTGTCAAAGGTGGCTTTTTTTTTGTAAGAAAGTGGGGAGAGAGATAGTATGTGTTCTATGTAGTTTTGTATGTTATAGGGGTAAGGGGTGGTTGGTGGCACGCCCGATGGAGAGTTTAGAGCTTGGAAAGGAAGTAGGTTATGGGAAGTATTAAAATAGTATCATGGAATGTGAAGGGTACAGGATCTGTTCTTAAGAGACGGAGACTGGAATTGGCGCTGAAGAAAGATAGACCAGATATTTTGTTTTTACAGGAAACCCATCAGAAGTCAAAAGACACGAATAGACTTTTTTTAGGATGGATGCAACATTATGAGATGGCGTTTGGAACATCAAAAGCAAGAGGGGTGGCAATCATGATTTCTAAAAAATTAGGATTTGAGATTACAAAAAGGGTTGTTGACCAAGAGGGTAGATATTTGATAGTAAGAGGAAAATTGGAGGATGAGGAAATCATGTTGGTAAATATTTATGCTCCAAATGATCATCAAGCGGAGTTCCTTGAAAAAATTCGGAAAATAGTGGAATTAGAGAACGTTGCAAAAACTATTGTGGCTGGAGACTTTAATTTGATTAGGTCAGGGTTAGATTGTACACATATATCAAGAAGTGGAATTGGCTTGAAAGGGAAGGTTTTGGATAAATGGATGGATGTTATGGGTCTGAAGGATTCTTGGAGAGAGGTTAAGGGCTCTGAAAGGGCATATTCTTTTTTTTCACATGTTCATGGGACCTACTCAAGAATAGACTATGTTTTTCTTACCGAAAATTTGATTAAAGACATAGAAGGAATGGAAATTGGGATTATCAAGGAGTCGGATCATGCTAAAGTATATTTGGAATTGAAAGTACAAAAAGATACTCGAAGAGTTAGAAATTGGAGGTACGATCCTAATTTGTTTAAAGATCAGAAATGTAAAGAGCAGATTATGGGAAGATGGAAAGAAAGTTGGCAGTGGAACGATAATAATGAGGTTAATTTTAATGTGGTATGGGATACCATGAAGTCGGTTTTTAGAGGGGAAAGTATAAAATTGGCAAGTTTTAAATATAAAAAATATAAAGCAGAACAGATAGAAAAAGAAAGAGAAATAAAACAATTACAGGAGGATCATGCAAAAAGTAAAGATAAAAAATTTTTTACGAAATTACAAAGGCTTAAAGCAGAACTAATGGGTAAGGATATTGATAAAGTTAAATGAGATTTGATTTATTTAAATAGAGAATATTTTGAATTTAGTAATAGGAGTTCAAAATTATTAGCAAGAGCAGCTAAGGCTAAAAGGGAAAAAAGAGAAATAGGGGTATTGGTTGATAAGCAAGGTTCAAGGTGTAATAAGAACGGAGATAAATGTAAAATTGTCAGGGAATTTTATCAGCTATTATATGCAAAAAAGGAAGTAGACCTGGAGAAGCTTAAAAAGATATTGGAGAGACAGTTAGGGAATGGAATAAAACAAGAACATAGGGAGAAAATGGAGGAAAGGATTAATGATAAAGAGGTTAAGGAGGTGATTAGTGGGTTGAAGACGGGGAAAGCTCCGGGGGATGATGGATTATCAACAGAGTTTTACAAAGAATTTAAGTGGTTCCAAAATTGGTGAAGCTATATAATTATATCTTAGATGGAGGATCAATTCCGACTTCATGGTATAACACCACAATCGTTCTACTGCCAAAGCCTGGCAAGAATCTCGAAAGAGTGGAATCGTACAGACCAATTTCACTTATAAATCAGGATGCTAAGATCTTCACAGCAATATTGGCTAATCGATTAAACAGTTTTATGGGGGAATACATAAATGTAGATCAAGTTGGGTTCCTAAAAGGTCGGCATATGGCGGATTTGACTAGAAGGGTATTAGATTTAATTGATAACGTTAACCAAACTAAGGAAAAGATGGGCTTATTATCATTAGATATTTTTAAGGCATTCGATTCATTACAGTGGTCTTCAATTAAAGAAATAGTTAAAAAATATGGGTTTGGGGATAGATTCAATAGGGTAATAGATTTATTATATCAAAAAGGGAACGTTAGGGTTAGAGTAAATGAGGAGCTTACTGATGTGGTAAATTTAGAGGCTGGTACTAGGTAGGGCTGTCCATTATCTCCTATCTTATTTATTATGGCAATGGAGATTCTAGCTAAAAATATAAGGGATGATATAAATATAGAAGGGATTATGGGTAACAAAGTGAGTATGTATGCGGATGATACATTGCTTATGGTGAAACACCCGGAGCTGGTAATGGACAGGATCAAAGATCACTTACAGGTATTTGACGCTATAACTGGATTAATGATAAATTGTCATAAATCAGAACTGATGTTGTGTAATTTGGGAATAAGTGAGATGGGTAGGAATGTGGAGACACTTAATATACAAATTAAAGATAAGCTGAAGTATTTGGGGATAATTATCTCAAATAAATTAGAAGAACTTAAACGATTGAACTATGGCAGCTTGAGAGTGGAATTTAAGAATAAAATACAAGAGTTTCAGAAGTTGAAGCTGTCATGGTTCGGAAGGATCGCTATTTGTAAAATGATATTGTTGCCAAAGATTAATTTTTTATTTGATGCACTAGCGATCCATCTGAAGGAGAAGGAAATTAATGAGTTTCAAAAGATGTTCAATGGCTTTTGTAATGGTGGTAAAAAATCTAGACTTCCGAAGAAACTATGGTACTTGTCTCAGAAAAAAGGGGGTTTGGGTATGCCAAATTTGTTAGCATACTATCGAGCATTTCAAATTAAGAATGTTGTGAAGATCTTGGCAAGAGAAAAGACAATTTGGGAGCAACTGGAGATGAAAGAATATAGAGACATTGGTAGTATGATTTTTTTGGGAACAAAGGACAAGGTGAAAAGGTCAAATAATATTATGATGAGAGGTCTCATGGAAGTGTGGAAGAAAGTAAAGAAAGATATAGTCCCAAATCTCTCTCCAATTTTGGAATTGACGGATATGGGGTGTTTCCCAATAAAAATAGATAAGGAAAAAATGGAAATATTGGATAAAAATGGGGTGCTTTTATTGAAGGATTGGTTAAAAGTGTGTGATGATGATACTAAGAGGAAAAAAATATTTGAGAAGCTAAACTTGGATCGGTTTCAGAAATTGAAGGCGGATAACTGGAATAAAAAATATAAAAGAGAAGCAGGGTTAGATAGAAATAAGACGGAATTTGAGGATTTGGTAATAAAGATCAGAAAAGGGGAAGGAGGCATTAAGGGTCTTGTAAGCAAACTTTATATTATATTGAACAAGGGTAATGATCCACAGGAAGACTTGAAGCGGAAGTGGGAACAAAATTTGAATATAAAAATTGGGGAGGTTGAATGGAGAAACAAATGGAAAAAGAGGATCATGAGAACAATGTCTGTAAGAATTAAAGAACATAATTTTAAAATGTTGTGGCAATGGTACTTGACACCACTAAGACTTTATCAGATAGATAATAAAAGAGACAAATTATGTTGGAGATGCAAAGAAACAGATGGAACATATGAACACATGTGGTGGAGTTGTAAAAAAATAAGGGATTTTTGGGGAAGAATAGAAGGGGAGTTTGGTGAAATATTGGGTAAAAAGGTCACGTTGGTGTCAGGTACCATTCTTTTAACAAATGTGGAAGGTTTGGGTTTGAATAAGGAGGAAAAAGAATTATTGGAAATTGTAGTGACCACAGGTAGACAATGTATAGCTAGAAATTGGAAAAATGATGTAGATATACAGGTCGGAGAATGGTACAAGGAAATGTGGAGCCTAGCATTGAATGACAAATTGACATGGGAGATTAAAGTGAAACGAGATAATTTAAAAGATAATAGGTTTTGGAATATATGGAAACCGTTTGTGGATCATTCTCTTATGGTAAATGACAGTTCAGGACCTGCACCATTGCAAAGAGGTTTTTGGAGTTGAAATAGCAACTAAACTCTCCGGGCATTGTATATATTCACAGGGTGATTTGTAATTATTAAAAAATTATTATAGAGGTAGCTTAGAAAACTTTTATTGTTTGATTGAATAATATTTTACATTGTGGTATCTAATATTGTGGTTAAATGGTAAACAATCAGTATAAGTACTGTTATGTGCTAGCCTCTATGAATGTGAGTTAATATTGTATTGAGGTTATCTTTGAGGTATTACTGTATTGTAATGTTATTGTTTTCTTTTTTCTGTATGTCTGTTTTAAAAAAATTAATAAAAATCAATTTTAAAAAATGTAAAATTGTGAAGGATTTTTATCAAGACCTTTATGCAAAGAAAGATATAGATGAGAGAAAACTTAAAAAGCAACTAGAGATGCAAATAATTAGTGGAATAAAACAGGAACATAGGGATAGAATGGAAGATTTAGTGACAGAGAAAGAAGTAAAAGAGGTAATTGCTAGATTGAAGTTGGGAAAAGCCCCTGGAGAGGATGGGTTGCAAGCAGATTTTTATAAGCAATTTGGAGATATTGTGGTATCAAAGTTGACAAAATTATACAATTATATATTGGATGGAGGGCAAATCCCGACTTCATGGTATTGGACCACAATTGTACTTTTGCCAAAACCTGATTTTTTTTAGAGAAAGTAGAATCCTATAGACCCATTTCATTGATAAATCAAGATGCCAAGATATTCACAGCAATACTTGCTAACCGTTTAATAATTTTATGGGGGAATACATAAATACTGATCAAGTGGGTTTTTGAAAGGAAGACACATGGCAGATCTGACCAGAAGAGTAGTGGATCTAGTTTGACTCTGCATGTGCTCTTAAGCAGAGCTGCTGCTGAGGAGAGCCAAACAAAGGAAGTGAGCACTGGTAAGTTTTGCAGTTGGAGTAGAGCTGCTTTAGAGGCCTCCACTAATTTAAATTGATAATTTAAACTGCTGAGAGCCACCTCTGTTCAATCAGAGGAAGCACGCGAGATTGCAGACTAGTAACAAAGGAAGAATATAGTCTTACTAGGTAGAAAGGTAGTAAACGTGTACATTTTTGAGGCCCAGAAATGCTGCACTTGTTAAAATGGATTCTGAGGAAACAGCTGTAGTTACCTGCAATACTTGTGCCATGTTTGTGTTCTTGCCAAAGCATATGGAGAACTACACTTGCAGTAAGTGCTAGCTGGTTGCACTACTAGAAGAGAAGGTCCAGCAGCTAGAGGCCCGCATATCTAACCGTCAACAAATTAAGGAGCTTGAGCTGTTCTTGGCAGAGCAGAGCAGACTATGCTGGACAAAGAAGAGACAGGGCACAGTTCTGAGGGAGAAGGCCCTTCACTAACTCAGGAGGGAGATGGTTGGAGGAATGTGACTCAAAGGAGGAGAAGAGTAGGGGATCACTCTGAGAGTCTGAAATTACAGAATAAATTTGAGGCTCTTTCCCTCATCACACCTGATGAGGAACACACAGAGGAACAATTGGTTCCACCTGATGATCTCTCCTTCATCACACTTGATGAGATCCAGGAAGATGAACATCAGGAACAAACTGAGGTTCTCTCCCTTAATATGGTTGATGAGGTGCATGTAGATGAACAGATTGCAGGAGAGAGGCTCCTTGTACTAGGCGATTCAATAATTAGAAATACAGAGAAATGGATTTGTGATGCACATGATAACCGTATGGTGACTTGCCTGCCAGGTGCAAAAGTTGCAGACATCACAAGAAATCTAGGTAGATTGTTAGAGAGAACTGGGAACGAGCCAACCAAGAGTTCAAGGCTAGGGTGGGTCACCCTTACACGACCAGTTCCCCAGGGGGAGAGAGGATGGTACATGGGAGGAGGAGACATGAGGATCAAATGTGTCCCCACGTGACAGGGCAAAGCGTTCATCCAGGCTTAGCTGAAATGTGTTTGCATCAAGGCATTCTGTCCCAGGGGGAACCTATTCCTCATATCTCTGAGCCGGTCACCAGTGATCACCCCTACCCGCGTCAGCCACCACGTCAGCCACCGCGTCAGCCACTATGTCAGTCACCACGTCTAGGAGTCTCCACAGCATGATTTCCCTTTCAGGGTGGCTGGGAAAATTCCAGAATGTTTTGCTTCCTATGAATTCAGGGTTCTGTCTGGTTCAAGAGCTGTTCAAACCTCCCAGTTGTCATAGGCATGGTTCTCACTGACACGGCTCAGGCTAGAATTCCCACACTTGCCCTATGGGGCTTGAGTGTTGTGTCAGGCTCTTTGAGCCCCCCAGAGTCAAACACCGATGAGTCTGTGGTAGAAAATGTCCCTCGTTCTATGGGTACAGTTTCGGCCCAGTTACAAGGTAATGTCATAGTGCAACCCTCCCCTGTCTTCTTGTCAAATGCCAGGGTGCCCCCATTGCTGAGAACTCCTCTGGAGTTGACAGACTCTACAGCTTATTTGAGTCTGGGTTGTGCACCCTGGCTATTGGTTCCAAATCCGGCTTCACATAAGCCAACCGAAAATCCTAGCTTGTCCTAAGTCCCATGAGTATTGGGTGCCCTATATGGTCCCGTGGTCCACCCCAAAGGTATGGAGAGTGGGTTCCTCGCTAGGGGGGAGGAATGTTGTGTCCAACTATTATATTGCTTTAATACTGCAATCGCCATTAAGTCTTTGCTGTAACAGTGCACCTTTTTCTGGAAGGCACCACATTCATATGTTATCACTGTACTCTGATTGGTTAACACAGGTTTCTCGCATTAGCAAAAGCCTGGGGAAATGTATCACTGTAACTGTTGTTAGCTGTGTATATAAGTTGCTACCTCGTCCCCTTATTCCCCAGTCCGAATTGTCCTGCAGCAGAAGCTGAGCTGATAATAAATCACTAATGTTAACCCCAAACTTGCTGCTGTGTTGCTAATTACCTTTGGACTCAACAGAACCCTTCATAAATAAAATAAAATCATAGTCAATAAAATCATTTTCATGTACACACTTGTTTTTATATTACATCAACACAAGAACCTGAGAGGGTCAGGCTGAACCATGGTGGATCAACTGCAGCTTGCCCCAGGACACCAAAATGTAGAGGACTTTGCAATCCAGAGGAGAATTTATTTATGAATATTAGAAAAAGAAATAGCAACACTCTGTATATATTTTGCTAGCAATGTCCTGTGACATTTCTTTCTCCAAACATCCACTTCGTGTTTAGCATCTTCTTAACCCTCTCTTTCATTCTTGATAGTGTTATGATAGGCTTATGTAATACCTTATCATCACTTCCAATTATACTTCAGCAACGTTCTGTTGGCATGAGACATGATGTGATTAAATGAACTTTCATTCCTTTCCTTGGAGCAGGTCACTTCACTTTATTATGCTATAAACCTTTCTCTCCTAGGCTTGCTGCTGTTGATTTCAGAGAAAGTAAGCTTTATTACAACATGGTAACCTGCACAGTGTTATGATACAGAAGATATTTTGCATTATTTCCAGTGGCTGATGTTCTACCTGCAAGTAAGTATCCAATTTAGCTATAGGTATGCTGCACATCTTCATAGACATAAATAAAGTTTCATGCACAATATCTAGGGTACTGGTATTTTCACATGAAAGGATTAATCCACTCTCTGAGTACAGACACTGTTTAATACCTAAAGGGTTATAATACTGGTGATCATGAGTAATTGAAGGTATGATGAGAGCTGGAAGGCTGGCTGTTACAAGGGAAGACACCACAGTTACTTAACATCTATTCTACATTCCATCCTCCACCCCATCCAACAGATGCATGGTAGCTTCGCTGATCAGTCTCCTTCTAGTCTGTCCATCATACATTGCAGGCGCACCCCCCCCAAAAAGGACTCAGACACCGGTATATGTGGATAACGGCATTGGGCCACATTTATTGATTCATGCCCTAGTCCGAATTATAAATTTCAATTGGTACTCAGCCAATTATAATTCTTAAGGCAAGCAGGCCGCTGTAACACTAGTAAGGTTCCTCCCAAAATTGCCAATGGCAATTGGCTACAATGTATCCATTTGTATCAATTTGTTTGTTTACAACAAACAAATTGTTGACTGTAGTCAACAAACTATCTACTGACCCCACCCTCTGATGTGTATCCGTAAAATCACGGGGTGATGCATGCTGAAGAGCTCCTGCCATCACCCCATTGCCTGGTTCGTCGTTGACCGGTCAACGTTAACAAACTTGTACCTATCTAGTGTTGGCCAGTCAATTGCGAACCTGCCGGATACCTGTGGGTCATAAATATTTACCTTACCCGTGCTACCCGCCACACGGGGAGGCTTAATAAAGACTCACCCCCCCCAGATCATCAGCTCGGTCAACAGGCCTGCTTGCAAATCTTCCAAAAAGAGGTTCATACCTCTGGGCGACAGATGGACCCCATCCCCTGTGTAAAGATCATAATTTTGGAGACTAATGGTGGGGTGTCAGATGACCCGCCCCAAACCCTTGTCAGCAAAGAACCGGGCCACTGCCCTGTTCACCGAGCGACGAGCGCGGTCAAGTGCCTGGAGGTTGATACCCCCCCTGTAAGCGTGACGCGGTATGATGTCCGACCATAGCAGCGTTGTAGCAGGCCACACATAATGCAAATAAGCTTGGTCACTGCAGATCGTATGTTTTATAGAAAGGCCAGTGACCTGGCCCAAGTCATTGCCCCCAAGATGCAGCACCAGGACATCAGGCGGTTCAGCATCCCTGATGGAGAAAAGGAATGGCAACAGTTCCCGCCATAACATTCCACGCTTACCATACCACCTGATACATGCGGATGTACGTAGTCCAAGCTGGGGTCCCCACTCTGTCGCCACAGCATACTGCGCTGCCCAGTGCACATAGCTGTGGCCCACCAGCCATACTGCCACCGGTGTGCGGGGACACACAGGGTCTGTAAGATAAAAAAGAGACAGGACAGTGACTTATCTGGTACTCATACTTGAAGAGGGCGAACATATAATTCAAAACACTTCGATCCCCACCTCCCCATATAGCATATATCAGCCTCAGAGTACCCAAATGCATCCGCAGTAGAAGCAGCTCCTATTCTAAAAGAATGGGTGCTGTAACAAGCCCCGGGGAGGCCAACACTGGGCAGTGCCTTACCGGTCACCTTCCAAATTGAAATTTAGTAAGGGGAGACCCATCTTGGTGGCAGAAAAACGGGCCAGGGTGCGTACCACGCATTGCAAGGAACTCTTGTAGGGCACCAACCGGACAGATGTCTGCAATGGAACATCGTAGCAGTCTAACACCACTGCCTACACCGTGCTGATCAACCTTTGAGGAACGTATCCTCAACTGAGCCCACTCATTGGAGACATAGACATCTTCGAGTTCCAGTGCCCTACGAGCCGCATCCGCCTTAGACAGTAGCACCAGCTCACTGATGCGGAGCGCTCCAAAAAAGGCCACCATGGTAGCCGCATGAAACAGAGCTGCCTCATACCTGTCAAAACACAGGTCATGCCAGCCTCGTGCAAGGTGGGTAAGAACCCCTGGAGAAATAGGGTGGCGATTGTCCGGGCAGCGTCCACGTTCCCGTGTCCACCCCTCCAAAACATGTCGTATACGGAAATCATTCGTGTTGTCAGCAGAGCCCCTCACTTTGGCCATGAATGCCAGTGCTGACAGCCTGGATGCTATGGTGCGGGGAGCTAGGCCCTGACTATGTAGGTAGACCATAAATTGGAGAACGTGTGTAACCGGAATGGGCCACACCTCGGGCAACCAGAGTTGCGCACAAAATTTTTTAAATTGACTGAATGCATGGTGATATGCCTTATGCATGCGGGGCGCCAGCGACATGCCGATCGCCCGGTTCACCTCTCCTTGCCAAACGTCCAAATCTCATCCGGGAGCGGTGAGGGGAATTCCTCTGCGTCCGGAGCCAAGGCGCGGAACCGGGGGATCTGCAGGCGGGATAACTCATCAGCAATATCGTTATTAATACCTGGTACATGTCTGGCCCTGAGGAGCACATTGAGGCGTAGGCTGCGCAACACAAACTGGCGAACTAACTCCATGACCTTGGGTGATTTAGATGTCTTGGAATTGACAATGTGCACTACCGCAGCATTGTCGCACCAGAAATGAACTACTGAATTGGCCCACTCCTCACCACATAGCATCAAAGCTCCCAGTATCGGGAAGAACTCAAGGAATGTAAGATCGCGTAGACGATCCGTGCCCCTCCAGGCTGGAGGCCATCGGCCGTAGGCCCACCTCCCCTCAAAGTAAATCCCATAACCCAGGGATCCCGAGGCATCCGATTGAACCTGAAACCTAGGGGAAACCAAAAGGTCAGATCTCCAACATGACACCCTGTTGAAGTCCCTCAGGAACTTAAGCCAAACCAACATGTCAGCCCTCATGCCCTTGTTCAGTCGGACCCTATGATAGCGCCTGGATAGGCCAGTCATGGCGTCGCATAAGCGTCGAGCAAAAGCTCTGCCAGGCGCGACCACCCTGCAGGCGAAGTTAAGGTGACCATGGAGAACCTGGAGCTCACGAAGTGACACCTTGCATTTGGCCAGTAAGGCCAAAATTAACGCAGTGATACGGGTAACCTTATCCATGGGTAACCTGGATGCCTGCGAAACCGTGTCAATTTCAATACCCAGAAATGTGAGCTTAGTTGATGGGCCCTCGGTCTTTTCGGGTGCTAAAGGGACACTGAGTTCCTGCATTAGCATCTGAAATGTATTGAGGAGACGCGTGCACGTGTCCCAGCCCTGTTCACCCCCGAACAAGAAATCATCGAGGTAGTGGGCTACAGACCGGGACCCAGACCTGCGAACAAAGGCCCACTGAAGGAAAGTGCTAAAACGTTCAAATGCTGAACAGGAAATAGAGCAGCCAAAAGGCATGGCTTTATCAACATAAAATTTCCCTTGGAATTTAAAACCCAATAACTCAAAGTCACCCGGGTGCACAGGCAACAAACGGAATGCCGACTTAATGTCACATTTTGCCAGAAGTGCACCCGGGCCACAAGAGCGCACCATGCGCAGGGCCTGGTCAAATGATGTATACCTGACCGAACAAAGGTCATCAGGAATGGCATCATTGACCGAATGGCCCGCCGGGTATGACAGATGGTGAATTAAACGAAACTCCCCAGGGGTCTTTTTGGGAACCAACCCTAAAGGGGAAACCTTCAGATTGGGAAAGGGGGGCATAGGAAAGGGGCCAGCAACCCTACCTACATTAACCTCCGTAGCAATACTTAGGGCGGCCACCTCCTCCCTACCCTTCAGGGAAAGTAAATTAGGGGCATCTTGGGGGCACCGCTCCCCTTTGAATGGGATGCGAAAGCCCCGCTGGAAACCCTCGAGGAGGTACCTAGCATCCTCCCTCCTCGGGTAAGTCGAGAGCCACCGCTCCAACATAGCTACGTTAACCGGGGAGGGGGCCTTTTGAGTGACCAGCTCCATCAACGGCAGGTCTGCCTGCTCCCTGTCCACCTCTACCTCTGCCCCGTGACCCACTGGCTCGCAGACACACAGCGGCGGCGTGGGGGCCAGCGCAAGAGGGACACTCATGTTTGTATCGGCACTGTTTCCTATTGCATACACCATTGGCCGAGGAACTCCAACACAGCAAGCGGGCTGGAACCCCCTGCCCCGCCAGCTGGCGGGGAGCCTGTGTTGGAGCAGCTCACTGGACCGCATGGCCACAATGGTACCTCTCCCCAGGCGCCGGGCACGTGGGGGTCATGTATAAAAGCCACAATTTCTGACATGGCTCATCCCACCTCATCTCCGGGTGTAAGAGCACTCTCATTCTAAATTCCTCATCGTAAGCCAACCACGATGGGCCAGGAAAATCCACCATTGCCCTGCAAATATTGTCCAAATATTGGACCATAGGAATGGCCAGGTCAGGCCGAGCCCTGAGATACACCGCCATATAGATGAGATATGCGGGTAACCAGTTGGCCCAGGTGCGTGGTGGCTTGCGACGGCGAGACAGCTCTTTGTCCTTCTCATCCTGCCCCTCTTTCTCTTCCTTGGTGGGTTCCCTGTTCAATAGGGAGAAAATATCGACATACTCCCCCCGCCAAATCTTTTCCCTTGTGGCCTGGGCCAAATGATCCCTGAGGGGCAAGGAATACCCGGCTGTCGGCAATGCCGACACCGGCACAGTGTTGACACGGGCTATCAGGAGAGGAGCCTGGACCGTCCCTGCGACACCCGGTGCAGCCCCGGGGGTGGAAACCCCCCTCCCAATGTTATGCCAGTATGGGACCAAGCTGCACCCTGGAAAGCCAGGAACTGGTGCCCACCCGCCCCGACATTATGAGGCCATGGTCACTGAAACCTATCCCCGGAAGTGGAGTGTGATGTGGGCACATTAGCTTGAACCTGATACTCACTGGGTGCACCCCCGTGAGCCGCCCCCACTGGGGGTTCCGGCCCATGGCGGGCGTCAGAGCTCGCGACCGAAATCGAGCTCTGAGGACACATCCGACCACTACCTGTCTGCAGTGCCTGATGCACGGGGAGCTGCGAGACCGCGGCGGGCACAGGCCTGTGCGCCTCAAGCAACTCAACCCGACTGGCCGCCTGCTGGAGAGTGGCGGCTGTTGTGGTAGCAGGCTGGCAAAAGGGGGCCCCAGATGGCAATGAAGCCCCCCCCCAACGGGGTTATTGGTGATCCCTAGGGATGCCTCTAGTGCTGCTATGCGGGCCAGTAATGCATCCACCATCACAGATCCCCCTGCATAAAGGGGGCCAGGTGGGCCGGACGGCCCACTGGGCAATGGTCCAGGGCCCCCGACTTGAGAGCCAGGCCCCAAATAGGCTCTCATGAGGGGCCGGGGGTAAGCCCTGCTGTGCAACCACACCAGGCCTCCCCCATGCTCAAAGCCCATGGCCTGTAATTGCGGGCCGGGGGCCGAAGCCCCAACCGCACAGGGCCCTCCCCCATGCTCAAAGCCCATGGCCGGCAATTGCGGGCCGGGGGCCGGAGCCCCTGTAGGGCCAGTCTGAGGCTGGGGAGCCGCGGGCCATGAGCTAAGCTGCCCCATCCCACCGGTCCCGGTGGGTGCCTCCGGTAAGGAGTCCTGTTGAGGGGGCGCAGTCGCGGTCCTCCGATCCAACTGCTGCCTCCTGTTAGGGCGAGCCTGAGTCGCCATAGCCTTCTTCTTAGGTGGCATAAAGAAAGCACGATCCCTTTCCAGGGATCAGAAACCCGATGGCTGGGAAGCCGAATATTAAGAAGCAAAGATCCCGCTAAGGCTCTGCAGCCAAGAACGGCTTCCCCAAAAGAGACGAAGAGCGACGGAGAAAACTTCTCCTCTCCGTCGCTTTTCCAAAATGGCAGCTCGGCTGCCTCGTGGCCACCCCTTTTATAGAGGGGTGGCCACGCCCCCTAACTCACCCGGATGTCTGAGTCTGGGTTGGGGGCCCCCGCAAAGAGCGTGGCGGCCATTTTGGCGCCGCACTTTCATTTGAATGTCAGGTTGACACAGAATAAGGGTAAGCTTATTCATGATTCTATCTTTGATGCTTGCACTGATCTGGAATGTGTTAAGGAGACGGGTGGATGTAGTAGGCAGGTGTTCTCTCTCCCTCATGTGCCCACTCGGTTTTTCTGTGATTCTTCATGGTAGCCTGGAGGGTCAAGGGAACTGGGTTGCTATTATTACCTGGGACAACTTAAAAGCTAGCAGATTCTTGTCCAAGTCGAGTTCAGGTCTTGTGTGCTTGCATGTGGAACTGGGAGCTAGGGATAGAGTAGGAATTGTGTTGTGTTTTAGAAGACTTACTAGTGTAAAGAGGAAGGAAATATGGGGAAAACTTAATGATTCATTCATGTTATATTTCTTCTCAATACATCAAAATCACTGAAAATCCTGGCTTGGATCATACACAGGGAGTATGTAAAAAAGACACAAATACATTGATAACTAAATCCTGTTGGGTGAAAAATGGCCAGCATTCTGCTTTTTACTGTAGTAAATCATATTACAGTAGGCCCACTTAATCAGTGAGGATGTGGTAAGTAAATTCCTTCATCAGTTCTATTTATTTAAATGGGCTTACTCTAACTATGACTTCTTTTAGCATAGTAACAACAGGCCCATTTGAAATAATGGTATTTACAGAAGAGCTGACTCATCAAATCCCCCATTGATACATTGGACCTGCTCTGATTTGATTTACTATACAAAGCAAATGAAAGCGCGGTGCCAAAATGGCCGCCGTGCTCTTTGCGGGCCCCCCCACCCGGACTCAGACATCCGGGTGAGTTAGGGGGCGTGGCCACCCCTCTATAAAAGGGGTGGCCACGAGGCAGACGAGCTGCCATTTTAGAAATAGCGATGGAGAGGAGAAGTTTTCTCCGTCGCTGTTTGTCTTGTAGTCTTCGGCTGTTTAGCCCTTGATCCTTTCCCGGTTGGGAAAGGAGGGTTAGCGCACGCAGAGCCTTAGTTCACTTGGCTACTGCGTGCTTCGGCGCTAGGTTTTTCGATCCCTGGAAAGGGATCCTGCTGCTTCTTTCTTCGGAAGACATGCCTCCCAAACGGAAGGCCCCGGCAATGAAGCCGTGGCCAAGGGGGAGGACTTTTATTGGCCCTGCGCAGGACAGGGGACAGCCAGCGGGTCGGAGGACCAGGGCTGCGCCCCCGCAGCAGGGCACTGCGCCAGCCTTGCCCACCGATGCCGGTGGGGCTACTCAGGATGGCACTTGGCAGCCAGGCTTGGCTTGCCAGCCAAAAGGCCGGCCCCTCAGGGGCTTCGGCCCTCGGCCTGCCGTTACCGGCCATGGGTCAGGGCAGCGGGGGAGGGCCTAGTGTGGGCATACAACCCGTTCCTCCTCCGGCCCCTCATGGGCCGGAGTTTTGGGCATGGCCCTATTCTGGCCCTGGCTCTCCTTTTGGGGTACCGTTCTAACACAGACTAGTGGGCCGTCCGGCCCACCCGGCCCACTTTATATTCTTCAACAGGGCCACTTTGTCGGCCCCGGCTCCCTTGCCAGCCGCGACGCTGCAGCGGGCGGCCAACTGGGTCGAGCTGCTTGAGACGGTCCGGCCGGCCCTAGCTGGTGTCCTGCAGCTCCCCGTTGGACCTGATGTACAGGCTGGGAGCAGTCAGGGGTGGTCCCAGAGCTCGATTCCGGTCGCGAGCTCCGACGCCCACCGTGGGCCGGAACCCCCGGTGGGGGCAGCTCACGGGGGTGCACCTAGTGAGTATCAGGTTCAATTTAGTGCACCATCACCACAGCCCACTTACAGTGGTGGGGTTCAATAGCCCTGGCCTCGTCAAGTCAATGCGAGCGGGCATCAGTTACCATCCTATCCCAGTATCCCATGGTTTCTAAAATGTCCCTCGTTAAGGGCGGGGGTGTCCGCCCCTGGGGTGGTGCCGAGCATCACAGGGGCTGTCCAGGTCCTGCTGCGTATGCCCTCTATACAGAATGCGCTGACGATGGCTTTGCCGACGGCTGGTTATTCCTTGCCCCTGGGTGATCATTTGTCAAAGATCACGAGGGATAAGATCTGGTGCAGGGAGTCTGTGGATATATTCTCCCTATTGAACCGTGAGCCCACTGAGGAAGAGAGAGAGGGACAGGATGACAGAGACAAAGAGCTGTCCCGTCGTCGTAAGCCACCGTGCACCTGGGCCAACTGGTTGCCGGCATGCCTTATATATAGGGTGGTATGTCTCAGGGCCCGGCCTGATTGGGTCATCCCGATGGTTCAATCCCTTGATAATATTTACAGGGCGGTGGTTGATTTCATGGGCCCATCGTAGTTGGCTTACGATGAGGAATTTGGATGAAGGTGGCCCTACATCCTGAGATGAGGTGGGATGAGCCCTGTCAGCAATTGTTGCTCTTGTACATGACTCCCACGTGACTGGCGCCTGGTGATAGGTACCATGGTGGTCATGCTGTGCGGGCTGCTGCAACACAGGCTCCACGCTAACTGGTGGGGCAGGGGGTTCCCGCCCGCCTGCTGTGTTGGACCTGCTCAGCTAGCGACGTGTGTCCTAAGTGCCAGGACGTGTGTCCTAAGCGACACGAGTGTCCCCCCTTTTGCGCTGGCCCCTACACTGCCTCCGCGTGCCCGCGGGTTGGTGGGTTGTGGGGCAGAGGTAGGGGTGCACAGGGGGCGATCAGAGCTCCGTCTGTTGGAACTAGCCATGTCAAAGCCCCCCTCCCCAATTAGTGTACTCATGCTGGAGCGATGGCTCTCAGCTTATCCAAGAAGGGATGATGTGAGGTACCTGCTGGAGGGTTTTCCAATGGGGCTTTTGTATTCCATTCGGGGGTGTTAGGGGGCCCAAGATGCTACTAATTTAGTTCCCTTGAAAGGTAACGAGGAGGTTGCTGCACTGAGCACAGCTAAGGAAGTTGAAGCTATGAGGGTAGCGGGCCCCTTCTTGAAACCACCTTTCCCTTATTTGAAGGTCTCCCCTCTGGGGCTAGTACCGAAGTAGAACCCGGGTGAATGTCGTCTAATCCCCCATCTAGCTTACCCTGCGGGTTCTTCGGTCAGTGATGCCATTCCTGATGACCTTTTTCAGTCAGGTAAACGTCGTTTGTTCAGCCCCTATGGGTGGTACGCTCATGCGGTCCCGGTGCTTTACTGGCACAGTGTGATACCCACTCGGCTTTCCGATTACTTCCAGTGCACCCAATGGATTTTGAGCTATTGGGTTTTTAGGTCCCAAGGGGAATTTTACTTAGATAAGGCCACCCCTTTTGACTGCTCTATTTCAGGTTCGGCATTCGAACGATTCAGTACTTTCATTCAGTGGGCCTTTGCTCGCAGGTCGGGGTCTCGGTCTCTAGCCCATTACCTCGATGACTTTTGGTCCGGGGGTGAACGGGGCTCGGACACGTGCACGCGTCTCCTCACTACATTTCAGACACTCAGGTGGGAACTGGGTGTCCCCTTTAGCGCCTGAAAAGACCGAGGGCCCAGCTACTAAGCTCACATTTCTAGGCATTGGAATTGACTCTGTTGCACAGGCATCCGGGTTACCCATGGATAAGGTGGCTTGGATCTCCGCGGCGATTTTGGCATTGATTACCAAACATAAAGTGTCCCCTCGTGAGCTGC
Organism: Bradypodion pumilum; assembly: GCA_035047305.1. NCBI lineage: Eukaryota > Metazoa > Chordata > Lepidosauria > Squamata > Chamaeleonidae > Bradypodion > Bradypodion pumilum. The sequence continues at coordinate 432,350,108 of JAWDJD010000001.1, forward strand.
AGTTACTTCATGGCCACCTTAACTTTGCCTGCAGGGTGGTTACACCCGGCAGAGCATTGGCCAGGCGCCTGTGTGACGCCATGGCTGGCCTGTTAAAATGTCACCACAGGGTCCGGCTGATCAGGGGCATATGGGCGGACCTTTCGGTCTGGCTCAAATTACTCCTGGGTTTTAACGGAGTCTCTTCCTGGAGATCAGACCTTATGGTCTGCCCTAGATTTCAAGTACGGTCGGATGCCTCTGGCTCCCTGGCTTATGGGGGTTTACTCTGAGGTAGGTGGACTTATGGCCGAGGGCATCACGCATGGCTTGGCACGGATCGCCTCCACGATCATACCTTTCTTGAGTTTCTTCCCAATTTGGGGAGCACTGATGCTATGGGGCAATGAGTGGGCCAACTCAGTGGGCCATTTTTGGTGTGACAATGCGGCAGTGGTGCACATTGTCAACACCCAGACATGCAAATCCCCCAGGTTCATGGCATTGGTTTGTCTATTCTTTTTGAGAAGCCTACGCCTAAATGTGCTGTTCAGGGCCAGACATGTTCCAGGTATTAATAACGATATTGCTGATGCTTTATCCCGCCTGCAGATCGCCCGGTTCCGTGCCTTACTCCAGATGCAGATGAATTCCACTCACCACTCCCGGCCGATAGTTGGACATTTGGCGAGGAGAGGTGAACCGGGCATGGCATTGGCACCTCACACGCATAAGGCGTATCACCATGCATTCATGCGATGTAGAACTTTTTGCGAGTAACTACTGTTACCTTAAGTGTGGCCAATATCAGAGGAACAGGTTTTACAATGCATGTTTATCTTCGCAGTCAGGGTTTGGCCCCCGTACTGTAGCCTTCGGGCTTTCAGCACTGGCATTTATGGCCAACGTGGGGGGGTTTCAATGACTGCGTGAGTTACTTCCGTATGCGTCATGTTTTGGAAGGGTGGACACGTGAACGTGTCCGCCGCCCAGACACGCGTCACCCCAGTTTGCCAGAGTTTCTGACCCACCTTGCACGAGGCTGGCATGACTTATGTCGGATAGGTGTGGAGTGGCTCTTGGTCACGCAGCTACCATGGTAGACTTTTTGGAGCGCTCCGCATCAGTGAGTGGGTGCCAGAGTTGGGTACCATCTGTGTAAGGCGGATGTGTCTCATAGCGCACTGGAACTCGACGATGTCTATGTCACACATGAGTGGGCTCAATTGGGGATACGGTCCTCAAAGGTGTTCAGCACGGTGTAGGCAGTGGAGTTAGACTGCTACGAAGTTTCATTGGAAGACATCTGTCCGGTTGGTGCCCTACATGAATTTTCGGCAGTGCCTGCTGCGCGCCCCAGCCTGTTTTTCTGCCACCAGGATGGGTCTCCTCTTACCAAAGTAAAGTTACTGAGGGTGACCAGTGCCACGCTTCGCGGTGTGGGGCCCGTTTTGGCACCCATTTATTTAGGATAGGCATCGCGTTGATCGCGGCTACGTTTGGGGTACTCGGAGGCGGTTATATGTGTACGCGTAATTTCTTATATGTACGTACCCTAACTGTATGAGTACCTAGTTATGTCCTTCACCTCTTCTCCTCTTTTTTCGGATCCTGTGTGTATATCCACACCAGTGGCAGTGGGGCTGGTGGGCCGCAGCTATGTACACTGGGCAGCAGTATATGCTGCAGCACCAGAGAGTGGACCCCGACTTGGGCTGTGTGCATCCTCACATATGCGATGGTATGGTATGCGCGGCACAAGGGGGTGGGAACTGTGGCCATTTCTGATGTCCGTCAGGGATGCTGGACCGCCCGATGTTCTTATTAGGCACCTTGGCGGCAATGATCTTATACGGATCACTGCTATTCCTGAACTGTCGAGGGGCAGTGACCTGGCGTTTTATATCATGTGTGGCTTACACACGGTTGCTATGGTCTAACATCATGCCAAGACACCAATTAGGTGAGACGTGGGTCTCCATGGTTCGGACTGTTCCGGCAGTCAGTGGACAGTGCTGTTGCTCGGTCCCTTGCTGAGCATGGCTGGGAGACAGCCATTGGACAAATATCGATAGGCTTACAAAAATTGTTGCTGGTAGGCAAGAGATGGGGTCCAACTTGCGGCTGGAGGTATGTACCTATTTCTTTGGTGCAAGCAGGCCTGGCGACCGAGCTGACGGTCTGGGGGGGGGCGGTGAGTCATCATGGACGCCTCCCCGTGTGGCGGGTAGCACTGGTAAGGTAAAGATTTATGACCCATAGGTATCCGGCAGGTTCGCAATTGACTGGCCAACACTTAGACAGGTACAGGTGTAATAGCTTTGACAGGTCAATGATGAACCAGGCAAGGGGGTGATGGCAGGAGCTTTTCAGCATGCATCACTTCGTGATTTGACGGATACACGTCATAGGGTGGGGTCAGTAGATAGTTTATTGACTCCGGTCAACAATTTGTTTGTGTCAACAAACAAATCGATACAAATGGATACATTGTAGCCAATTGCCATTGGCAATTTTGGGAGGAACCTTACCAGTGTTACTGCGGCCTGCTTGCCGTAAGAATTACAATTGGATGAATACACCAATTGAAAGTTATAATTCGGACTAGGGCATTATTCAATACAAGTGGCCCGATGCCTTTGCAGGCACACCCCCCAATAAAGGACTCAGACACTGGTAAAAGTGGATAACGGCATTGGGCCACATTTATTGATTCATGCCCTAGTCCGAATTATAAATTTCTATTGGTAATTGACCAATTATAATTCTTAAGGCAAGCAGGCCGAAGTAACACTGGTAAGGTACCACCCAAAATTGCCGACAGCAATTGTTACAATGTATCTATTTGTATCCATTTGTTTGTTGACAACAAACAAATTGTTGACCGTAGTCAATATCTAACTAATGACCCCACCCTCTGACGCGTATCCGTGAAATCACGGGGTGATGCATGCTGTCTAGCTGTAGCCATCACCCCGTCGCCTGGTTCGTCGTTGACCAGACAACGTTTAACCAACTTATACCTGTCTAGTGTTGTCCAGTCAATTGCGAACCTGCCGGATACCTGTGGGTCATAAATGTTTACCTTACCAGTGCTACCCTCCACATGGGGAGGCTTCCCAAAAAGGCTCACCGCCCCCCCAAGACCGTCAGCTCGGTCGACAGGCCTGCTCGCCAGTCTGCTAACCAGAGGTCCATACCTCCCTGCGACAGATGGGCCCCATCCCCTGAGTAAAGCTCTTAATTTTGCAGACTGATGGTGGGGAGGCGAATGACGCGTCCCCCACCCTATTCAAAAAGGAACCGGGCAATAGCGGAGCATCGGCTCAGTCAAGAGCCTCGAGGCCGAACGCTCCCCAGTAAGCGTACCGCGACATCATGTCCGACCACTTGAGGGTTGTGGCCGGCCACACATAATGTGAGTAGGGCAGGTCACTGCAAATCGCAAGCTTCCGCGATAGGCCAGTGACCCGCCCCAAGCCATCGCCCCCAAGGTACATAACCAGGACATCAGGCGAGTCAGCATCCCTGATGTAGAAAAGGAATGGCAACAGTTCCCGCCATAACATGCCGTGCTTACCACACCACCTGAGACGTGCGGGTGCACCCAGTCCCAGTCGGGGTCCCACTCTGTCGCCGCAGCGTAACGCGCTGCCCTGTGCAGCATAACGCGCTGCCCTGTGCAGCGTAACGCGCTGCCCTGTGCAGCGTAACGCGCTGCCCTGTGCACGCGGCTATGGCCCACCAGCCATACTGTCACCGGTGTAATATGACACCCAGGGTCTGTCAAGGAAAAAAAGGGGGGGAGAAACAGTGCAGTGACTAAACTGGTACTCAGGTTGAAGAGGGCGAACACAAATTGAAAACATTGTGAACCCCACCCTCCCATGCGGCGTATTTCAGCCCCGGAGCACCCAAAACAGCTGCAGTAGAAGCCGCCCCCCTTCTGAACGAATGGGTGCCGCAACGAGCCCCTGAGAGGCCAACACTGTCTAGTGCCTTCGGGGCACCCTCCAAAATTGAAATTTAGTAAGGGAAGACCCACCTTGGTGACAGAAAAATGGGCCATGGTGCGTGCCACGCAGTGCAAGGAAATCCTGTAGGGCACCAACCGGACAGATGTCTTCCAAAGAACACCGTAGCAGTCTTACATCACTGCCTACGCCATGCTGATCTGTCTTAGAGGAGCGTATCCTCGACTGAGCCCAGTCTTTGGCAACATAGACATCCTCGAGTTCCAGTGCCCTACGACTTGCATCCGCCTTAGACAGCATCACAAGCTCGCTGATGCGGAGCGCTCCAAAAAAGGCCACCGTTGTGGCTGCATGAAATGGGCTGCCTCATATCTATCAAACAGAGGCCAGGCCAGCCCCGGGCCAATTGGGTAAGAACCCCTGGGGAAATCGGGTGGCGGTCGTCCGGGCAACGCCCACACTACCGCACCCACCCCTCCAAAACATGTCTCACACGGAAGTCAGCGGTACTATCCACATGACCTCCCACCTTGGCCATAAAAGCCAACACTGACAGCCTAGATGCCATGGTGCGAGGTGCAAGGCCCTGGGCATGCAGGTAAACCATGAACCGAAGTACATGGGTCACTGGGATCGGCCAGGATTCTGGCAGCCGGAATTGGGTACAGAAGGCTCTGAAAGAATTGAATGCCTGGTGATACGCCTTACGCGTGCGTGGCGCCAGTGACGAGCCAATCGCCCGGTTCACCTCTCCTTGCCAATGGTCCATATCTCGTCCGGGGGTGGCGAGGGAAATCCCTCCGCATCCAGGGCCAAGGCACGGAACCGGGAGATCTGCAGGCGGGACAAAGCGTCAGCGATATCATTATTGACGCCCGGGACATGCCTGGCCCCGAAGAGGACGTAGGGGCTCAGGCTGCGCAACACAAACTGGCACATTAGGTCCATGACCCTGGGCGATTTGGAAGTCTGTGAGTGGACAATGTGGACAACGGCCGCATTGTCACACCAGAAATGGACGACCGAGTCGGCCCACTCCTCGCCCCATAGCATCAAAGCCCCCAGGATAGGGAAAAATTCCAAATACGTGAGATCACGCAGGCGACCCGTGCCTGCCCAGGCTGGTGGCCACCCACCACAGGCCCACTTCCCATTGAAATACATCCCATAACCCAGGGACCCCGAGGCAGCAGACTGGATCTGAAAGCGAGGGGAAGCCAGGAGGTCAGACCTCCAAAATGATACTCCATCGAACTCCCTCAGGAACTGGAGCCAGATAAGCATATCTGCCCTGATACCCCGGGTGAGTCTAACCCTATGGTGGGGCCTAGATAAGCCAGTCATGGCGTCGCACAAGCGCCGAGCAAATGCCCTGCCCGGTGCGACCACCCTGCAAGCTAAATTGAGGTGACCATGTAGCACCTGCAGTTCCCTCAGGGATGCCTTGCGTTTAGCAAGCAACTCCGAGATAAGGGCCACTATCCTTGACCCCTTATCCCCCGGTAACCTAGAAGCCTACGCTACCGAGTCAATCTCCACTCCCAGGAATACTAGCTTAGTAGATGGGCCCTCGGTCTTTTCGGGCGCTAAAGGGACACCGAGTTCCTCCATTAGCGTCTGAAATGTGTTGAGGAGACGTGTGTACGTGTCCCAGCCCCGTTCACCCCGAACAAAATTCATCCAGGTAATGGGCTACAGACCGGGACCCTGACCTGCGGACGAAAGCCCACTGCAGGAATGTGCTGAAACACTCAAAGGCCAAGCATGATATGGGGTAGGACAAGTGATGGATCAGGCGAAACTCACCCGGTAACTCCTTGGGCACCAAGCCCAAGGGTGACACCTTAAGGTCAGGGAACGGGGGTGCAGTGAAAGGGCCGGCGACCCTGCCCGCATAAACCTCCTTGTTAATGCTGGCAGCAGCCACCTCCTCCCTCCCCTTAAGGGACAAAAGGTTGGGAGCATCCTGAAGGGACCTATCACCCACAAAAGGAATACGGAACCCCATTCGAAAACCCTGAAGCAGGTAAACCGCCTCCTCCTCCTTCGGGTATAATGCGAGCCAACGCTCCAACATGTCCATGTTAATTGGGGAGGGGGCCATTCGGTGAACCAGCTCCCCCTGCGGCAGTCTTGCCAACCCCTTGTCCGCCCCTCCCTCCGCCCCGCATCCCTCCAGGCCTGGGACAGGCGGAGGCAGCATGGGGGCCAGCACAAGAGAGCCACTCATGCCTGTACCGGCAATTCTTCCCATTGCAGGAACCATTGGACAAGAAAGTCCAGCACAGCAGGCGGGCTAGAACCCCCTGCCCCGCCACCTGGCGGGGTGCCTGCGCTGGGGCCGCTCGCTGGACCGCATGTCCACAATGGTATCTCTCTCCAGGCGCAGGGCGCGTGGGAGTCATGTACAGAAGCCACAGCATCTGGCAGGGCTCATCCCACCTCATCTCGGGGTGCAGGGGAATCCGCATACAGAATTCCACATCATAAGCCAACCACGACGGGCCCGGGAAGTCAACCATCACCCGGTAAACGTGGTCCAACTACTAGACCATCGGAATCTCCAAATCCGGCCGGGCCCTGAGGTAGACCGCCATGTATGAGGTAGGCCGGCAACCGGTTGGCCCACGTACGTGGCTGCTTGCGACGACGTGCCTGCTCCTTATCCTTCTCATCTTGCCCCTCCCTCTCCTCTATGGTGGGTTCTCTGGTAAGGAGGGAGAAGATGTCCACATACTTCCCACGCCAGACCTTTTCCTTGGTGGCTTGGGCCAAATGGTCCCCCAGGGGCAACGAATACCCCGCAGTCGGCAATGCCGACACAGGAACGGCGGGAACTGCAGGCATCTGAAAAGGAGCCTGGACCAACCCGGTCACCCCTAAAACATTCCCAACTGCGCAAGTAGTACCCCCCACACCGGGGCCCTGGGTGAGAGCTGGAGTCACCGGGTGGGCCGTCGGCAGCCGAACCGCTGCACCACCCGTGCAAGGCCAAGGCATTGAAACCCCCCCTCAACATTGCCATGTGTGTGGGTGCGCTAGATTGAACCACATACTCACATGCTGCACCCCCATGGGCCGCCCCCACCGGGGGTTCCGACCCACTGGGGGCGTCGGAGCTCACGACCGCACCTGAGCTCGCCGACAGGGCCTGACCAGCACCGGCCTGTCGATCGGAGAGCTGCGAGGCAGTGGCCGATGCCGGGCCACGCGCCTCAGTCAGCTCGACCCGTCCCGCCACCTGCCGCTGCCCAGCAGACGATGGACGAATCTGCACCACAAAAGGGGTCCCCTGGGTGGTTACCCTGGCCAGTGAAGCCTCGAGGGCCACAACGTGGGCCAGAAGGGCCTCCACACTGACGTAGCCCCCCAAGAATAGGATTGCTCAGTATGGGGCCCAGAAATTTCTGATGGCGGCCCTGTCAGTCCGTCATGCAGTGCCCGGGAATCAAACTCCGACCTTCCAGTCGGCAAGTTCAGTGTCTTAACCATGTGAGCCACCGCAGCCCCCCAAGAGGGGGCAAAGGGCCGGCCGGCCCACTAACTGCAAGCGCGGGTCCAGATCCCTGGACCCCTGGGCCCATATAGGGCCATGATCCCAGGCCCGGCCCAAGGGCCGGGTATAACCCTGCCAGGGAGAGAGCTGAAACCCCCCGCAGGCAGCTGCGCACCAACGGGGAAGGCTCCGCAGAATGGGCCACGCCAGAGGCAGTGGCCACTGCTTGCGGGCCGAGGGCCGCGGCCCCTACAGGGCCGGTACGCAGACCTCCAGCCCCAGGCTAAGGGGGGAATCAACCCCATACCACCGGTCCCGGTGAGCTCGGGCAAAGGAGGCTGCTAGGTAGGCGCGGCCGCGGTCCTCCGACCCGGCTGGCGCCTCCGCGCAGAACGAGCCGCGTTCGCAGCCGCCTTCTTCTTAGAGGGTATCACAGCTAACCGATGGGAAGCCGAAAAGGAGAAAATTCAGCAGCCAAGAGGCTTCCCGGTGAAGGTAAAAGCGACGGAGGTAAGAGGGAAAAACTTCTCCGCTCCGTTGCTTCGCAAAATGGCAGCTCAGCTGCCTCGTGGCCACCCTTTTTATAGAGGAGCTGGCCACGCCCCCTAACTACCCGGATGCCTTCGTCCGATGGGGGGGCCCGCATTATCCATATACCGGTGTCTGAGTCTTTCTTTGGGGGGGTGCGCCTGCAAAAGGATTTTGGCCAACACTGTATACTATTACTAACCATCATATGCTTGATTCTGCTTTGCTTAATGTATTTGATGTGGTCCAACTGTACTATAATATGGAAGTCTTCTTGCAAGTTGAATCTAAATTAGTTGAAGAACATTCTCTCTTAGCTAACAGATTCTATTTTAAGAATGCAGATCTATTTTGATTTATGGGTGGCATTGTGTGCTGTAAAATGTGGAGAATTTGTTATTTCAGCATAAAAGCATTTCAGTAGATCTTGATTAACCAAAAGGAGATGACAAAAATTATTTGTTCAGCATAAAACACTGGAGAATATTCTATTTTTCTTTTGTGTTACCAAGAGAAAGAGAATTAGGAGAAATAAAGTAAAAGAAGGAAAGTATGTTGCCATTTTAAAAATTAAGGGTATAGATACTGTAAAATGGCGGCTTGTGGTCTGAGAGGGACAGATTCATGGTTTACCAGAAGTCTAGAGACTTTAATGGAACGAAGATCCCATCTATGAAACAATAGTCAGAATCTTATTGGTGTTCCTCTGTGGCATGTGTAACTGGTTGCAGCTAGTTGTGGATAATTGGTACAGGACTGGAGCATCCCCCCCACAATCATGCTTCTAGAAGCTACTGCTTATATACATTTGGCAGGAGTGGTGAGGGTGACCTTCACTCATTCTCATCTCTTCAAGACTGTTTCTTCCCCTGGCATGAGCTATGATTTCAGTGTCATCTCTTTAATCTGCTAGTCCCTTCCTGACAAGTTTGGAATAAAAGGTTTATGCATTCGTTTAGTTCCATTTTTCCATCTTCTCAGATTTTGGGCTTAAAGATAATAAAGATTTGCAGAAAATGTGTATATTCTAAACCCCAAAATACTGATAAAAAGAAGAAGGGAGAATGAAGTCAATCTGGAAGTAACCAAATGTCCTCCTGTAGTTTTAGTTTTGCAGTTGTTCTTGGTGAGGATTAGAACTACATCTATGTAGTTGAAGGAAACTGATGATGATTATTCTCCTTCTTGTTCATGACCATATGATTATGTAGTAGCATACAAATTAACAGAAAGCATGAACAGACAGTAGTTTAAGGATGCTGTTCCTGGTCTCACTTTTTCTGTCACTCTCTTCCTCTCACTTTAAATACAAGTGAACAGTGAAACAGTACTGAATCTGTACTAATGCATGTTTATAGTATGTCTTTCATTTATAGCCACCATTTCTTGTATTTTGTGTTTCAATCATCTCTGCTTATTAGATCAAGTAATATGCTCTTTCCAGGAGAGAAATGTAACACAATGTATTTGTTGTCAAAAATAAAAAAAATCCTGCCTACCAAATACATTATTAACATTAATGCACAGAGAGCACTACAAACCTAGAATGTATCTTCGATGCCTGGTTTCTGATAATTGCTGTGTTTTAGAAGCAATATTGGTTCTAAATAAAAGCTGTGGCAAAAGAATGAAAGTTCATAACAGCTTTGTAGTGGAATAAAAAGGAATCAGATGGTATCCCCGCTGTGGTGCACTTTATGGAGACAAGGTTGGGGGGGAAAGGTTAGAAGTGTTTTTTTTATCAGCTTTGTCTGGTTTTCCAGTTTTAAACACTGCAAGAAGATCCTGCCATAGTTCCATGTGTCTTAGTCACAGTCTATATGTGAGGCTGCCTTACATTATGGTTCACAATCTTTAGGCAATCCAGATGCTTATTAGGAGGACCACTTTGGATGAAGATGGACAGATGCTACTGTGATCATGTCCTGCTTGTGTGCTTCAGTTTTACATCTTGTTGACTTCTTTAGGAAGCTGGACTCAACAGGCATTCTAGTCTGATTCAGCGCAACTTTTCTTGCATGCATAGAACATCTATACTCAATGCTCTCCATTAACTATCTGCTTCATTTTTTAATCCAGTATAAAGAGTAGTGATGAACTTAAACCTCTAAAATATGCCAATTTTAAACAGACCTTGAAATCTTTTTCTTCTAGAGTATCTACAACAAATACTTTTAGTGTTCTGACCTGTTTTCTGGCTGTTCTGATGTGCTATCTTAAGGGGCTTTTTAATTAATAGCTACCTTAAAATCCACTTGTGGAAGAAAGGTGTGGTTAATATATATATATTTTTTTATTTACTTAAACTCCATAGTACAGTGTTGTCTTAACTTTGCATCAGGGTTTCAGTGTTATGTGCTTTAATATGCACTGGGACTTTTACATTTATGATGTATTTTATACTATTTTTAATGATTTCACATGGAGAAAAACACCTTGGGAAGATTAAACCAAAAAGGCAGCAAGTGTAAAAACAACAACCTACTAATGAATTAAATATCAAATAAACTTACCTGAAGCAAAAAAGCAATAGGCAATGAAATACCAGTAGTCTGCCTATCTCATATGAACTCTACTGCATTTGAGGATTTAGGTAATGGAAGGAGATTTCAGAATCTAAAGGTCTACATGATCCCTGGATTTCACACTTTTAAATTTTCTGCTTTTACATATCAGATCAATAGCTGATGATCTCCTAACCTTAGGCTATGACTCATAGGAGGTTCCAAAGTGTGCATTTAGTTTATACAAAGCATCAACCAGACTGAAGTTCATTTTAGAACTGTGAATAACAACCATGAACACAAATGCATCTGCATATGTCATGCAGGTTTTTTGAGGTAAATCATAAGGCAAACTTCATAAATGTATAAAAGCTACCCATTATCTCAGGGGCGAGCAAAGTGCAGCCCTTATACTATGCAGGGACTGAAACATAGTCATCCACATTCTAATTTGTTTTCTTTTAAAAATATTTTCCTTGCTACATCATAGCCAGATAAATTCATACTTCAATTTCAGGATAGTAAAGGTCTCCCTTGCTCAAAATCTAGGGTGCGGTGCTTATCTCTATTTACAGCCAAAGAGCCAGCTCTGTCTGCATCTTCAGATGCTTTCGTGGCCATGTGGCAGGAATGACTAGACACTGACATGCACAGAATGCTGTTACCTTTCCTCCCTAAGCAGCAAATATTTATCTAATTGCAATTTCTTAATTTCTTAATAGAATGACACATTCTATGCGATTAACAAAATGAATGCTAGTCCTTGACTGGAATAAAATGTAATAATGATACTGGCAGACTGGACACACATTAGACTATCCCTTTCCCCTCCTCCTGGCAAGCAGGTATAATGTGCTTTCACCACTAGGATCATACTTTCATTCCATTTGTTTACTTCTCCAGGAAACAGCACCTGGAGGAGTTCAGGTGCAATACTCCTTCAACCATTTACATTGAACAGGTAATATGGGACCAGGAAAGAGACAGGGGCAGAGCAAAGACAAGCATCCAGCAAAATGAAAAGCACCACTGAGGTCAATCCCTGTGCTTTCCTCCTCTAATGAGGAGGATTGGCTTGACTTTAATGTTATCTATACCTATAAAATGGTGCGTTAACCATTGGAATGTGACAAAGGATTGTTGGAATCTGATTCATGTAAAGATCTCTTCAATCAGTCAGCCTCATTAGCAGCAGTTTATATCCTCAGATCTTTTGAGGTAGAGACAGAAAAAACACGACTCCAGTCCTTGGCTGACAAACGATACTCATCCCTTCTCTTTATTCAGGCAGAGAGTCTCAGAAACGAAACTTAAGCAAGCAATGTATATCAGAAACGAAACTTAACAGAGACAAAACTGAGGGCCCACAGCCAATCAGAAGTGTCAGAGCCCAAATAAGGAGAATACTTTTTCACTATTCTACGCATGCAAGCAAAGAGGCTTTTGGTTACAAAATGTGTCAGAGACAGGCAAGACAGAAACCAGATGCCTTCTCACAAAAGATGTTGCACCAGGCCCCACTTGCCCGAACCCGGTTCACAGGCGACTGTCGGGTTGAAATTTTCAACCCGGGGGCAGGAGCCCCCCAGTCGCAAACAAAAAAAGGGAACTTCAATTCCCAACGTTCCTTGCACCGCACCACGCCAGAGCCAATCAGGCTGAGCGGCGCGGCAAAAGGAATGTTTGGAAACGTGCTGCGGCCAATCAAAAAAAGCCACAGGAAAAAAAACGCCACAGTAAGCAAACACGTGCAGGCAAAACTACAAGCCCCAGCGTCCTGCACACTATTAGTGCACCAAACGCTGAGGTGGGCTGCACATGAAAAATAAAAGTTAAAAAAAAACGCCCGCCGCCGCTGCCCTTCTTCCCCATGGGCCAGCCAGCATGGCCCGTGGGAAAAAAAAGAAAAAGCCCACCGCTGCTGCCCTTCCTTTCGATGGGCAAGCTGGCGCAAGAAAAATAAAAGTTAAAAAAACCTGCCGCTGCTGCCCTTCTTCCCCACGGGCCAGCCAGCATGGCCCACGGGGGGGGGGGAGGAACCCCCCGCCGCCACTGCCCTTCTTCTCCACAGGTAAGCCAGCATGGCCCGTGGAGAAGAAAGCAAAGAAAGCACCGCATCGCCCTAAGGCGTCCAACCAGAGCGGACCAGAGGGGCTCTCTAACTGTGCCATCAGCCAGGGGGGCTTGCCTCCCTGGCACAAGGAGGAGGGCCTTCTCCGTGTCCGCACCGGCCCTTTGGAACCTCCTGCCTGTGGAACTGCGTCTCCAGACAGAGTTGTTGCCCTTTAGGAAGGAACGAAAGATCTGGCTGGTGGGCCAAGTTTGGCGTGCGGGTGGGGATGGCGGTACCGTTGGGTGGTTGGTATAGAGAAGTGTGATTTCCCCCAAGGTCCCTTCGGTTCTTGCGCACCTTTTAGGGGTGGTTTTTTTAAACTTCTTTTAACTTTTTTTACCATGAGTCTTTTATGTATTTACTGTCCGCTATGTAAACCGCCCTGAGTTGGGTTGTACCTGAATGGGCGGTATATAAGCATGAAAAATAAATAAAAATAAAAAATAAATACTCCCCCCCACCATTGTCCTTCCTTCCCACGGGCCAGCCAGCATGGCCCACGGGAAGGAAAGCCACCCCCCTGAAAAAGTAAAAACAAAAACACAAAACAAAAACAATCAAAAACACTTAAAAATCCAAAAAGGAAACACAAAAAAAGCCAAAAACAAACAAGAAAAAACACTCAGACCCCCCCCCCCAAAAATCTAAACCCCCCGGGGAAAAAAAGCAGAGAGCTTACCAAAAGATGTCTTCTATCCATGAGGACCGGAACTCAAATCAGAAAATAAAAAAAAATTACCGGAAGCAACTCCCAGAGGACAGAAGAGAACAATAGAGAGGAAGAAAAGCTCACCACCCCCACCCAGAGGCCAAAAGAGAAAAAATATTCAAAAATATTGAAAATAATAAGATTAATTCCAAAATTAATAAAATAAATTATAAAAACATTAAAAAATAATCACACTAATCTGAAAAAATACCAAAAAAACCAGAAATCACTTTTCACTCAAAAAAACCAAAACAAAAAAGAAAAATTGCGTAAAAATAAAGATTTAAAAAACCAAAATTAAATTTTCAACTAAATAAAATAAAATAAAATAAAATTAATTAAATTAAAATAAAATTTGCATAAACATACAACAAAAACCTTCAAAAACCAATATAAAGAGCCCAGCACGCCAAAAAACAAACCAACCAAAAAACACTGGGAGCACAAGTCCACCGCAGGCGGACGCAGCGCCTCGAAGCCACAAAATCACAAAACCTTACAACACTATTTAAAACAGCCCAGCACCATTGGTACAAGAAAAAAACCCGAAACCCTTTACTATCCAACACAATTTTAAAAACCCCGGCACCACCGGGCAAAATATGCTAGTATAATATATAACAACCACCATACTTTGAAGAGAGATTGTGCTGGAGCAGCTCTCCTGCCTCACTCACAGAAGCTAGTGGTGTAATCTAGGGCACCTAGGGCATCTCAGCATAGACAGGTGATGATATAATGAGGTCATCATTCTGCATTGGAAGGTGAGGACCCATGCATATCCAGAGCTGCAGCAGTCGAGGTTATGTCACAAATGGCAGTATCAGAAACCCAGATGTGTATGGTGGTAATCTCAGTTGTGTCGGAGACCCAGATGAGCCAAGTGGCAACGAAGACCCAGATTAACTTGTGTAGATACAGATGCAGCAGGAGTGAGAGACTCCTGTGACCAAAACTGATTTGGTAAACCTTACCAAAAGTAGGGACCAAAACTGTGATCAAAACTGATTTGGTAAACCCTACTGATGTGTGACCAAAACTGATTTGGTAAACCCTACTGATGGAGCTCAGTGGCAATAGAGGCCACTCAGCCAGGTGAATCTGTGTCTGCATGGATACAAGTAAGGGGACTATGGAATGGTTCCTAGAGCATTTGATAAACAAGTGGCACTGACCACCTGCCCATGACAATCATCAGCTCCTACTGGTATCCAAGTATACATTCCCCCCCCAGGAAATCATTTTCGACAAACAGGAAAAATGCCATTGGCATGAATTTCTTTAGGGTTGGTCCCAGCTTCCCATGAAATGGCCCACACACTGTGATAATGGAGCCATCTTCTATGGCATGTAATTAGGCATGTGGGATTTAACACCAGGACTGCAATGGATTATCATGGCCTTGAGGTGCACCTTCACAGCCAGTCAAACTGGCATGGCCTCTTCTGCCTCCATGACCTTTGGGAATCAGAATAGTGAAGTGGTTCCTTTTCTACTCATTGTGCTGTTGGGCCCAATGTGATGGTGTCCAGTGGCATATCCATAGACATTGTCCCTTGTAGCCATTGACCCCTTTAGGGAGTCAGGATATTTACTGCCACCCAACACTCGCCATTGAGTCAACAATAGCACCCAGGAAACCATGGGGAGAATGTCCTCTGTACCTGGCTAGTGTCATTCAACATGGACAATGTGTTACCCTCAATAGCCTTTTCCCAGTCAGGTGTTGGGGACCACTGTCAGAATGGGTATCTGGCCATATCCCTCCATGCCAGACATGTTTTATAACTCTGCATCATTTCAGCCCATTCTCTTTGAAAAACAGACTATGCCACTAGAGGATCACCTCCATCCATTTACCAAGGAAACCACTTAGTAGGGTGAGTTCATAGACATGCTTAGTCAGACAAGAAGGATAAGGACAAGGGAGTTTAGCAAAAAGGACAAGGACAAAGATGATGGAAAAGAGAAGGAAAGGCTCCACACACTGCAACACTGCTGGGTATAGGATCTATATTTTGCCTCCTTTCTTGCAAGCCAGCAGGAGGTCACACCACTGGAGAGCACCAATAAGGAAGATTAGACCAAAGAGGCGGCAACAAATAGGCAATCACCACTTGGTTGATTCAGGGAGAGAACTTAGCCAGGTATAGGCTTGTTCCTTCCTAGAATTAGCTTCTCTTTGGATGAAAGAACAGCTTGCCCAGCTCATACTGTGTGTTCAGTATGAGACTAGGTGGTTGCCTTGAGGCTGGATATAATTTTTTTTGTCCCATCACCAAACTGGCCTTAAGGTGGTGTCAGATTTTTTGCCTATCCTATACTGGTTGCACAGGAATTTGGACAAGTTTGTGGGACATATTTAAATAGGCCACATTGGTGGCAATTGCAGAAGGGAATCTAGTGACAGTGATTTTGTAAACAAATTGGGTGTTTCTAATGCATTCAGTATTTCAGTCTAGTCTTCTTCTTCTTAATTGTCCTGATCAAAACCTGGACTGAGAAAATGAAAGCGCTGTCTTTGCTTTGTCATTGCCCAAACACAAGTCCTCATTGGTCCATGTTTCTGGCAGCAATCAGCAGACCAGCAAATGGGCCAGACTCTGTGTCTCTCCACATTCACACCATGTGTTGTTGTCTACCAGTCTAGTGAATCCTAAGATTTAGCAACCAAGATCCTAGCACTTGGGTACCAGCATGAGGACATGGTCTGACTAAGGTTAAGGAGCTTTGGTGGCTGCTGGCTACAATGCATTACACTGGTTAACTTAAAAAACATAGGTCAGAGCATTTGTTGGCCCATCAGTTTCCTGGGTTTTTAATCCCCCATCCATGGTGGGCTCTTTCATTGATTCAGTACAGTGACTTGATATATAGGGCCTAAGTAGATATCGGGGTGCACACAGACAGGTAAATAAAATATTTGAGAAAATCTATCCAGTGAAAGAGGAGTGCATAAAAAACAGAATATGCAACTTCACAGGTGAGAAAGTATGGATGGATGTGGAAGCTGCGGAGCCCTTGGAAATTGACAAATTAACAAAGAATCAGAAGTGGTTGGAAACGTGATACCCTAGCTTGTCACTCTGCAATGTGGCACCACCACTACTCAGAAGATGGGCCACCACTGGTAAAATGTGTTTTGTGATTATTTCAATTTAATTTTCCAAAGGTCGGTTGCTACCACTCCAGATAACCAAAAGAAACCAATTAAAATATTGTGAAGTGGTAATTCTATGTGCAGCTTACAGCTGTTCTCATAACTACTTACAAAAGCATTGTATATTGGAAAGTCTCCCTCTGGATTTCAGCACTGAAAACCTTATATTAGCAAACCACAATCATTTCACCTATGTGAAATGATCTTCCCATGGAGCGCTGCACGTTGCTAACACTGATTTCATTTCATTTAAGCATTTAAATTCATCAAAGGCATTGAGATTTAAGGAACTTTGCTTGCATATGCTGTGGATAATTTTATAAGAGTACTAGCATATTTTGCCCGGCAGTGCCGGGCTTTTTAAAATTGTGTTGGATAGTAAAGGGTTTTTTTCTTTTTTTCTTGAACAAATGGTGCCGGGATGTTTTAAATGGTATTGAAAGGTTTTGTGAATTTGTGGCTTTGAGGCGCTGCGTCTGCCTGCGGCAGACTTTTGCTCCCAGTGTGTTGTTTATTTTTATTTTTTGCGTGCCGGCTTCCTCAGTGCCGGGCTCTTTAAAATGGTTTTGGAAGGGTTTTGTTTTATTTTTATGCAAATGAGGTTAGTTTTTAATTGTGGTTTGTTAAATTTTTATTTTTACGCACGGGCTGTTATAAACTGTGATTTTTTATTTTTGGGTTTTGATTTTTGGTTTTTTAAAAGAGGAAAGGATGATATAAATTTTTATAATTATTGTATTTAACCAAATAATGTGTTACTATGTGGTTTTTTTAAAAAATAGTTGTACCTTGGATAATTATTTTTAAAATGTGTAATATGTTTTTTATCAATGTTTCTATACTGTGTTTAGATGTTTTGTTTTGTTGAATGAAAACTTATTTTTTTGAATTTTTTGTGATTAGTGTGAATATTTTTGAATGATTTGATAACTTATTTCAGTAATTTGGGAATTAATCTTATTATTTTGAATATTTTTGGACGTTTTTAGTCTTGTGGCCTCTGGGTGGGGCTGGTGAGCTTTTCTTGTACTCTACAATTTTTCTCTACTGTCCTCTGGGTGTTGCTTCTTCTTCTGGTAAGTATTCTTTCTTTTCTCAGTTTAGTTCTGGTCGTCATGGAGTGAAGACGTCTCATGGCAAGCTCTCTGGTTTTATTTTGGGGGGGGTTGTTTTGGATTTGGGGGGGGTCTGTGTGTTTTTTCTTGTTTGTTTTTGGATGTTTTTGTGTTTCCTTTTTTATTTTGTATTTTTGGTTTTAAGTATTTTTGACTGTTCTTGGTTTGTGTTTTTGGATGTTTTTGTGTTTACATTTTTAGGGGCGGGGGGGGTCTTTCTTTTCCGCAGGCCAGGCTTGATGCCTGGCCCATGGAAAAGAAAGGGGGGTCTTTTTTCGCGGGCCAGGCTCAATGCCTGGCCCATGAAAAGGAAAGGGCAGGAGGGGTCTTTTTTTCATGGACCAGGCTCGATGCCTGGCCCATGGAAAGGAAAGGGCGGGGGGTGTCTTTTTTTTCACGGGCCAGGCTCAATGCCTGGCCCATGGAAAGGATAGGCAGGGGTGGGGGTGTCTTTTTTTTTGCGGGCCAGGCTCAATGCCTGGCCCGTGGAAAGGAAGGGCAGTGGCAGTGGGGTGTTTTTTTACTTTTATTTTTCACGCGCTGGCTGTCTCAGTGTTCTGTGCGCTCGTGGCACACAGGACGCTGGGGCTTGTAGTTTGGCGTGCGCGATTTTAGTTAGTGTAGTGGTTTGTTTCCTGTGGCTTACTTTTGATTGGCCACGGCACGTTTCCGAACGTTCCTTTTGCTCGTGCCACTCAGCCTGATTGGCTCTGGTGCGGTGCGGCGCAAGGAACATTGGGAATTGAAGTTCCCTTTTTTGGTTTGCGTCCGGGGGGCTCCTGCCCCACTGGCGCAAATTTCAACCTGACAGTTACCTGCGGGTGAGTGCACGGAGGCTCGGACGGGGCTAGTGGGGCCTGGCTAAACATCCTTTGTCACATTCCAACAGTTAACACACCATTTTATAGGTATAGATTGGTTTATAATTAATTTAAATTGCTTGATTTTTTTGTTTTAAATTGTTTTATATATTTTAAACAGTTACATTGTTTCATGTCCTGCTTCATTGTATCTTACCTTGATATCTCATGGATTTAAGGGTACATGTATTCTCAACCGATCAATGAACCAATCAATTCTTAATCAGTTATCATACTTGTTATTTAACAGTTAAAGCAATCCCATTTCAAATCAGTGTTTGTGTCCACCCGCCAATAATGAATTAGAGGCAACACATTAACATACATTAAGAAGCTTGTTAGCTTTGCCCCTTCTTTGTGCAGTTCAATATTTTCTGGCAAGTGGAAGGTGAGTTATTGAAGAAGCAAAGCCTCCTCTAGCCATTGAGGATCTGTACACAATCTGAAAGACTGATTTTCATTTAAAAACAATAATAAGAATCACAAGATGGCAACCATATGTTATGTTCTAGTTATGTTTTGTCTTGAACAGACTGGGAACTACCACTTTCAGGATGTGTGATAGCCCTCTGTGCTATATTGATTTCCACTTCGGGAAGTGTTAAGTCAACCAACCAGTGCTTTTCAAGGCATGACCGTGTTCTACAGAGGGTGGGGATTCTTTTTCTTTTCAGGCTGTTTACAGTAAATAAGAAGGATCTATGTTCATTAAGATTTCCCAGAATGTAAAAGTTTATAAATTGAAAAGAACATTTGTATTTCATGATACAATAGATTAAAAGTAGGAAGTTTCCCCCTTGGTTCATTATATCATGAGACTGAGTTGGGGGGGGGACACGTCTTTTTTAGTCAAGCAAGATATATGTTGGTTAAATATAGAGGATAAATGAATACTTAACATAAAAACTAAAATATAAAATATAATACCACATAGCTTTTCAGACATGGAAGCAAAGCAAACACACAAATAGCAATTTTAAAATTAAGATATATCCAGGTAGTCCTGCTAATATACAGTCAAAGAAACTCATAATACTCTATGCATCTGATGAAATGTGCTAAAGGCCATAAATGTTGTTCTAATATGGTGCTATTTATGATGCTGGTGGACTTATTTTTTTCTACAGGGTTACCCTTCTGAAGGCTTGACTTAAATGTTCAGATAACATGTAAGAATAGAGATAATTTCCAACTCACTGAACCATTTGAACTCCATCTGTTGCCAACTCTTTCACTGTTAAGTTCTCTTTTAGTGGATGGCAGGTATGAAAAGACACCAGTGAGATTATGTTTCCTATTTTATGAAAAGCTTCTAGAAGACTTGTCTATATTTCCCACAAGTTATGACAAGCTGCAAACCTGTTTGTTAACACATCAGATGGTCTGAATTTATTTTGTATGTTTAAAAGTACATTCAATACAAATCAGAGTCCCTCAAATCATGTTCCTAGATCAGGTTGGTAAAACTCCAGACCAGAAGCAGCTCATAGACCAGAATGGAGACATATCCCATCCCAAGTATCTTTGGGGAGACACAGTTTGCCCCTTACATGAGCTGCCCTTACCCCAACAGATAAAATGAACTAGCTACACATTAGTAAAGGTAAAGGTTTCCCTTGCTCGAAAGCTAGTCATATCCGACTCTAGGGTGCAGTGCTCATCTCTGTTTCCAAGCCGAAGAGCCCAGTGCTGTCTGCTTCTGCAGACGTTTCCATGGTCATTATTTTATTTTATTAACAAACAATAAACACAAACAAACAAAAACACTAAACATTACAATACCCCATTTATAGCTATTACAATAAAAATTATGTGTACTGTATATATAAATTAATATTAACAAAACCATCCTCTATGTGCTCCCAAATACCTATGGGACTTATACTTTTAATTTATGATTATTTTATTAAAGGTAAAGGTAAAGGTTTCCCTTGCTTGAAAGCCAGTCAAATCCGACTCTAGGGTTCAGTGCTCATCTCTGTTTCAAAGCTGAAGATTCAGTGCTGTCTGCTTCTGCAGACATTTCCATGGCCATGTGGCAGGCATGACTAGACACCGGAGTGCACGGAACGCTGTTACCTTCCCACCAAAGTGGTCCCTATTTATCTACTTGCAATTTCTTGCTTTTGAACTGCTAGGTTGGCAGGAGCTGGGACGAAGACGGGAGCTCATTCCATCCTGCAGTACTCGGGAATCAAACTGATGACCTTCCGCTTCCCAGTCAGCGTCTTACCTACTTGAGCCACTGCAGTCCCTATACATTGGCTTGCATAAAATACCCTTCAACTTCAAAATGCTCAGCCTGCCCTGAAGAAATTCATATCAGTATAGGCTAAATGAATGTCAAGGTCAGATTATAGCCTGCTGAAATTTTCTATGTCTAGGAATCTCCCCTCTGCAAGGAGAATGGGCCAATTAGGATGGTCTCTTCTTTGATACCATTGGGTTTCATAGGGCCTTTGAGGGCTTCAGGTACAGAAACTGTAGTGGATACAAAATGCAGCTGTGAGGCTGGTGGTTGGGTTCTGTGATGCGCCTATGTTGGTTATTTCTAAGACTATGCACTCAGTTCAGTGTCCCTCTATATACCTATATTGTCCTAAATGGTTTAGGACCTTAAAATCTGTTCGACGGCCTCTCCTTCTATATACCAAACCCGGACTACACAATTTTTTAATTTGGGGGGATTAGGATATCAACCAAATCTTTATTATGGTACACAACCAGCATAGAACAGCAAAAATAACAGAAGTTAAAATGAGGATACTTAAAATATATATCCAGAGACAAAAGTTAAAATCAGGGCACTTAAAAAGGAGCATTTCTGCTCAGTTATGGAGTAGTAAAATTAGTACATAGATCAATAATATTGCAACTATTACTAAGCCTATGCTGTGGCACTAGTAGTTTATTTGGCTGAAGGTCCTGCCAGGACTGTTCTTCTGATCTTACACGCTGTGGTACAGAACCTGGCAGTGTTGTGGGTGAAGGTGGGCCTTTCATTAGATAACAGCCAGTGGGTGCATGTGCCATTTGTCCAGCCAGAATACTTGCAGAGCAGCAGAGATGTGAAATTGTTCTGTACGTCTCTATAAAAAGGGCAGCTGCAGAGAACGTGTTCTGTGGTTTCAGTTTCTCCATTGTCACAGGGGCATTTTCTCTCTGTCATTGGTGTCCTTTGAAACTTTCCCTCAAGAACTGGGAGTGGGCTAGAGTAAATGCCCTCCAATGACTTGGGGTCTCTAGTTGGAGCAGGTATGGGGCTGGGGCAACAATGTGTCTCAAAGAGTCTGGAACCAGGAAGGTAGGGACCCTAGCTAGGCCGTCTTGCCGTTCCATGTCTAGTCTTCTCTGTTTAATGGCCTGTTTTGCTTAGTTGTGACCCATGTAAAGAGAACGAATGGCCAAATGGTAAAGTACTGGAGGATTGGAAAGCCATCCGAGGCAAAATGCAAAGTCACTCTGATAGTTATAAAATAAAGTGGTATAATCCAGTTAATCTTGTTGAGTGTTTATTATAATCATAATTAAACACTCAACAAGATTGGCTGGATTATACCACTTTATTTTATAACTATTAGAGTGACTTTGCATTTTGCCTCAGACAGCTTTCCAATCCTCCAGTAGTTATTACCCATGGCCTGAATGAGAGGTTGGGAGAGGTCAAGGTACTGCAGTCTTGATCGGATGTTCTTTTCCATGCTGATTGGAAGCTAACCTGGAGAGTTAAAAGAGACAGGCCACTGGGATGAAATGAAAAAATTCTGCCCTTCAATTAAATTATTTTTTCCTCTTTTCCCCTCTGATTAAATACTTCTACAGCTAAAATTGTATTTGGATGTTATGATTTCTTGTTAACCATTTATCCTGGTTTTACATTTGTCTTGTGCTCTTAGATGGGCAGGAAATAAATAAATAAATATGCAGACAACATGTTCATAAAGCTTTAGAGCCTAAATAGCTTTCATCCCCATGTTGTCCACCCCAAGGAAAGGATTAGGAAATTGGAATATAGCTTTCTATCTTGCATTCTGCAAAATGGGCATGGGATAATTAGGTTACCAGAGGAGTTAGAAGGTGTATATGCTTCTTTGTTGCATATGTATTGCACTCATTCCCACCTATGCTTTAGCATTTCATAAAGTCCAAAACAGCCCTTCAAAATATTTTGGCACAGAGGGACTTTTAGTGTATGAGAACCAAGACACAGGAACAGCCGAAGGAGTGGCTTAACATATCTTTATTGCATGGTGGTCCGGGGGAACATGTGGTAATGGTGGACGAACAGCTCAATATATACAGAGGCTATACATTTGAATGTGGCTCCTCGATAGCCCATTGGCTACTGTCTGCGTGACGTCATTTCTGGTCACGCCCTTCTTGTCCAGGTGAGGTGGTGGCGGGAATCTTCCCGCGCTGTAGGTATTTGTGGAATTGGAACCATGTAAGCTGGACGCTCGCTATTGCCATCTGGTGGATATTAGCTCGCGTCCTAATACAGGAGGTTACAGAGTTACAGCTGGTAGTCATTCTGTTACATTGTTTAAAGGCATACTTTCTTATACACAACATCCCTCCCCCCTAGGATGAGACGAAGTCTCTCATCCAATATGGTTTATTGCAAACGCATTTTGGGCGCAAGGCTGGCTGGCTTGTCCCGAGGGCGCTATCGCTTCTTTGCTCCCTTGTCTCTTGTCCTGCAATGGGAGAGGGATACTCGTTAGCGACTTGCCGCGGTTCCGCGGCTTTTGGGGTAGGGAGGAACTCCATTGTGGGAAAACCGGGGGCACTGGGGGCTAACGCAAAACCCTGCTTCTCGCTTGGATGGGTGGGGGACCACTCCGAAACCCCCCCGGTTTTGTAACTCAAACTCAAAATCATCTACTGGGGAATCTATGGGGGTATCTGACAGGATATCTACGGGGACAAACTTATTCCCTTCCCCCCATGGTGGGGACCACCGGCCCCCCTCTCCTCCCCCTTGGGCTGAACGGGTGGGGGAGAACCCTAACGTTGAATCCTTTTCCACGCTGTCAGCACCCTGGTTTTCGGAGATCCGGCACTGGAGTTGGTCTGCGTGTCGCCTCCAGAGTAGACCTGTGCTGGTCTCTACGCAATACGACACGGGGCCTGTCTGCCCAATGACTACGCCCGGAACCCAGGCTGGCCCTGTGCTAGCGTAGTTCCTGCAATGAACCGGGGCGCCTATCTCGAAACTCTTCGTGCCCGCTACCCCGATGTTCCTCCCAGTGTCTTCCACGCTGGTGGGGTCTAGCCTGGTCAGTATCGTGGTCAGCTTCCTGCGCATTAGGAGTTCTGCGGGCAAGTACCCTGACACTAGGGGGGTTACCCTGTATCCCAGTAAAAACTGACACAACTGCAGGTTTAGATCCCCGGGGCCCATGCGCCTCAGCGCGTCTTTGGTGGTACGCACGAGGCGTTCTACCTGGCCATTTGTCGCCGGGTGGAAAGGTGCGGAGGTGATATGCTGGATGGCGTTGATCTCGGTGAATGCCCTGAACTCAGCGGACGTGAAACAACTAGCGTTATTGCTAATCAGGGTGTTGGGTATGCCGAACGTGCTGAACACCCTCCGAAAATGTTTAACTGTTGTGGTTGAGGAGGTGTTCGCAACCGGAATTACCTCCAACCACTTGGAGTAAGCATCCACTACGAGGAGAAAGAGCGATCCTCTGAAGGGGCCTGCAAAGTCAATGTGCACGCGGGACCATGGCCCCTTCGCCGTGTCCCATTCCCTGTGCGGAAGATGGGCTTCTTCAGGCCGGGAGCTCTGGCACCTCGCGCAAGTGCCCACCATGTGCTCGATATCGGCGTCTAACTGGGGCCACCAGAAGTAGCTCCTGGCCAGCGCCTTGGAGCGGACAATCCCAGGGTGGCTGACGTGCCGCAGTTTGAGCACCCTCGCTCTCAGGGATTCAGGGACAATTACTCGCTGGCCCCACAGGAGGCACCCCCTCTCTAAGGACAATTCTAGCTTTTTCCAAAAAAATGGGGCGAACTCCGTCGCTGGGGAGGACGTTGGCCACCCTTTCTGCACCCAAGAACTAACCAGGGCCAACGTCTTGTCCTTGGCTGTCGCCTTGGCGATCTCTGCGGGCAATACGGGGGGTGAATCCAGGACCTCTATCATGAGCACTTGGTGGTCTTGCTCCACCTCACACACGTGGCCGCTTGTGTGGGGGAGGGGTGACCTCGACAGGGCGTCCGCGTGGCTTATGTCCTTTCCAGGGCGATATACCAGCGCGTTCTGGTATGCGTTTAAGAAAATGGCCCACCTGAGCATCCTAGGGGACAGGATTTGTGGCGTGGGCTTGTCCGCAGTGAAAATGCCTAGCAGGGGCTTGTGGTCAGTCACGATGGTAAAAGGGCGGCCATAGAGGAAATCGTGGAACTTTTTGGTCCCAGCGATTATTGCTAACGCTTCCCTGTCTGTCTGTGCGTAATTTCGCTCTGCCTGAGACAGGGACCTGGAGTAGAACGCCACTGGGGCCTCCCGCCCGTTTTCCATCACATGGCACAGAACCGCCCCCACCCCTACTGGGGACGCATCACATATCAGGACTACTGGTCTCTTGGGGTCAAAATGGGTTAATATGGCGTCTGAGGCTAGGAGTTGTTTCAGGTCATTGAATGCTTTCTCCTGGCTCTCGCCCCATTTCCATGCCTCGTCCTTTTTTAGAAGCCTGTGAAGCGGCTCCGCTACCGATGCCTTCTGGGGCAGGAAGGAATGGTAGAAGTTTAGGAGCCCCAGGAACGACTGCAATTCGGGCTTAGAGGTGGGGCGAGGAGCATTTTGAATGGCGGCCACCTTTGATTTGGAGGGTTTGATTCCAGCGGGGGTTACCCGGAAACCCAAGAACTCAACCTCTTTTGCGAAGAAGACACATTTGTCTTTTCGCAGCCTCAACCCCGCCTTTTCGAATATCGTCAGTACTTTGTCCACTCTTTCAGCCAATTCAGATTCGCTCCCCCCCCCCGTTATCAACACGTCATCAAAGTATGGTAAGACCCCCTCCAGACCCTTTAAGAGGCGTTCCACGAGCGATTGGAAGATACCTGGTGCCGAGTTCACGCCAAACTGTAGGCGCGTGACCTGGAACGCCCCCTTATGAGTGACTATCGTCTGCGCAGCAGCCGCAGCTGGGGTTACCGAGAGCTGCTGGTATGCTTGAGCCAGGTCGAGTTTTGCAAAACACCTCCCCCCATGTAACCTGGCCAACAGGTGGCTGACCACCGGTACCGGATACACATTTGGGCGTATCGCCTTATTAATGGTGCATTTGTAATCAGCGCATATGCAAACCTCCCCATTGGCCTTCAGTGCTGTTACAATCGGAGTTTCCCACTCCGCAGAATCAACAGGAACAAGAATCCCCTGGCCCACCAATTTGTCCAGTTCCGCCTCTATCTTGTCCTTAAGTGCAAAAGGCACTCTGCGCGGTTTGAGTCTTATTGGGCGGACCTCCGGGTCCAGGTCGAACGCAACTGGGGGTCCCTTGAATTTTCCGAGTCCCTTCTTGAACACTTCGGGGTGCGCGTCGCACACCTCTTGTATAGGGTCAGTCCCAACGGCATGCACCCCCCCCCCAATGAACAACCCCAGGGGCTTAAACCATTGAGTCCCGAGAAGGCTACAGCTTCCCCCCTTGAGGACAACCAGGGGAAGTTCCGCGGCGTGCCGCTTGTATTGGACCTTGAATTTTCCAACCCCCAACACCGGAATGCTATTTCCCTGCATGTCCCGCAGCGTAGACCTCAGCGCTTTGAGCCTGGGCCGCACGTTGGGGGAAATTCCCAAAAACTCCCTCTGGGAAATGATTGAATAGGAAGACCCCGAGTCTATCTCCATCCTAACGGGGGCCCCTTGCACCAGTACCTCAACAAAGTAACAGGGGTGTCCTAAGGACACGCTGTGAACTGGAGCATCGTCGTCACTGCCGCTGGAGATATGGCCCACGCCGTCCTGCTTCCTCGAGGGCCGGGCGCCTTCCTGGAATCTCGGTGGGCGGCCTGTCGAGCCTCTCTGGTCCCCGCGCCGCCGTCTGCAAACCTTGGCTATGTGCCCTCGACATCCACAGTTGTGGCACTCGGCCTTTCGGAACGGGCACTTGGCGCGGTCGTGGGCCGCCCCGCAGCCGTCGCAGCGTCGGCCATCCTTCCGCACCTTCCGGACGTCCTCGTCCTCGCTGCTCTCCGTGGAGGATTGTGGTGCTCGCCTGGCCGCGTGCACTGGGCCCGCTGCCTTGTCGGGTTGTGGGGGCCTTTCCCTGAACCCCTTGACTCCGGCCCTCGTGGCTTCCACGGCCTGCGCCGCCTTCACGACCTCGTGCAGCATCGGGGGCGGCTCCTGGTTCATCAGCTTTCACTGAACTTCCTCGTCCCACAGGCCACGGAGCAGGCGGTCCCTGAGGGCGATTTCCAGGTTCTCCCACTTGCAAGGGCTGGCGGCCAACCGGAGGGCCGCTGCAAAGGCTGCGATGGACTCCCCAGGCGCTTGGACTCTCTTCCAGAACGCGTCTCGAGCCGAAAACATCGAGACCGAGGGCTGGAAGTGGTCGCTCATCTCTTTCAGGAGCTGCTTGACCAACACCTCGCTCACCTTCTTCGGCAAAACCAGGTCCACCAAGACTCTCATGGCGGCATGTCCCAGCATCCGGGTGAGGATGGCCCTCTTCTTTCCTTCATCCGTAATGTCGGACACCACCAGCGCGCTTTGGAAGTCCATTTCGAAGAGCTCCCAATCTTCCGGCTTGTTGATGTCGAAACCGGCGTGTGTCTTGGTCTCGTGGGGATCCATGATCCCACCTTCGTCGCCAATTTAGTGTATGAGAACCAAGACACAGGAACAGCCGAAGGAGTGGCTTAACATATCTTTATTGCATGGTGGTCCGGGGGAACATGTGGTAATGGTGGACGAACAGCTCAATATATACAGAGGCTATACATTTGAATGTGGCTCCTCGATAGCCCATTGGCTACTGTCTGCGTGACGTCATTTCTGGTCACGCCCTTCTTGTCCAGGTGAGGTGGTGGTGGGAATCTTCCCACGCTGTAGGTATTTATGGAATTGGAACCATGTGAGCTGGACGCTCGCTATTGCCATCTGGTGGACATTAGCTCACGTCGTAATACAGGAGGTTACAGAGTTACAGCTGGTAGTTATTCTGTTACATTGTTTAAAGGCATACTTTCTTATACACAACATCACTACAGCCACATTCCAGCTGTTCTTCAATATACTCCCATCCCACCAACCACAGTACAAACCATATAATGATCTGACCATGCCACCACTGCCGCTACCTCGGCTGGGCTGGCCTTGAGGGAATGAGGATCAGCTGAGCTGCACAGTTGCCGACCATAAGAACACCGACCATGCCACCACCGCTGCTACCGGACGCCCTTCCCTCGGACAGCCTGGCCTTGAGAGAGTGAAAAACAGCTATGCAGTCATGTCCTCCCTTGTCTTGGCTGCTTCTCTCCCGCAGCCCACACCACCAGCCCAGGATGAGGGACAGCTGTGGCTGCCATCATCACCCTCCTAGCCCTGCCTCGCTCTGACTGGCCGGAGGGTTGAAGGGACACTGGGGCTACCGGGGTGCCCTCCTCTGAGCCAGCAGGGCCTGGGCGGCCAAGGTCACCAGACGTCAGATGCCCCTCTGAGCCCTCACCACAGGCCAGAGTTGGAGGGGGGCTTTGAAGGGCTGCCAAAGCTGCAGAGGACATTGAGCCCTGGGTTCCGTTGAGGACGTTGAGCCCAGGGCTCTGTTGAGGACATTGAGCCCCAGGCTCTGTCAGGGAATTTGAGCCCCAGGCTTCATCAAGGACGTTGAGCTCTGGGCTCCATTGAGGACATTGAGCAGCAAGGACTTTGTGATTTATTTTTTATTGATTGATATTTTAGTGTTAAACTGTGCTTTGTTGTGTACGTTATTGTGTTGATGTGTATTGATATGTCTGTGAGCCACCCAGAGTCGCACGTTGTGAGTGGGACAGCATAGAAGTAAATAAAATAAATAAATAAATAAATAAATCTTCTAGCACTATTCTAAAGGTAAAGGTTTCCCTTGCTCGAAAGCCAGTCGTATCCGACTCTAGGGTGCAGTGCTCATCTCTGTTTCTAAGCCGAAGAGCCAGCGCTGTCTGCTTCTGCAGACGTTTCCGTGGTCATGTGGCAGGCATGACTAGACACTGGAGCGCACGGAACGCTGTTACCTTCCCACCGAAGTGGTCCCTATTTATCTACTTGCAATTTCTTGCTTTCAAACTGCTAGGTTGGCAGGAGCTGGGATGAAGACGGGTGCTCATTTCCGTCCTGCAGTACTCGGGAATCGAACTGCTGACCTTCCGCTTCCCAGTCAGCGTCTTAGCGGCTTGAGCCACTTTGAGTTGTAGTGAATATATACTTAAACTTCCATTTTTAAAAACCAGGAAGTTCAATTTGCAAAAAACAAAAAAAAAAACAAAACACCCTCTTGTTTATGAATATCAGTTATTGTGCTTCAATAGCCATGATTTAAAATGTAAGGAGATAAACAGATGTCATCTTTTGCATAGCAAAAGCCAGTCTGGATGTTAATGACACCAATGTCATCAGTCAAAATGGTCTTCATGATACCCCTTTCGGCTGAATCAGTTAATGATTTCTCACCTAAACTTAAGGCAATTGTCATAGTTGTTCTTTGATAGGTGTGAATAGTAGCAATGGCAATTACCGTACATTAGGCACTGCCCCATCGTGCTTAGTGTACTCTCTGGGGGATTCACAAGGTAACTAGCATTTTTGCCTCCAATATCCTGAGTTTTTATTTTACTGACCTTGGAATGGTAATGAGCATTAAGAAAAAGGCTGCTTTCCAAAGTTATCTGTAATGTACACAAACATATATGCACATGCCATGGAAACATGTGTAATCTTCTATATTTCATTGGAGCTGTTTCTACTTCATTGAACATTTCATATCCCCCCCCCCCCCGTGCAAATGCCATCTTTCATTAAACTTGTGTGTCACTACAGTGGCACAGCACAATACGCATTTGTTAACAGAAACCAACTCAGGGACACTAATTAGAGAGATTGCAGAGGTGAGTTTTCCGAAGAACCCTAAATATAATGCCCTAATTGCCTATATCACCACCCATAGATACTCTAACTGTCCTCTTGCAGAAGGAGCTAAATCAGGGGTGCCCAAACTACAGCCCACAGGCCAGATCTGCTCCCTGACATCAGATTATCTGGCCCACACTGCCCTCACTGCTCCCAGAAGCAAAAATAAAATGCTCACACACATGTGCAAAACACTGCCGTAAATGGACCCATGGCTGTCGTAAATGTGCATTTTACTTCCGCTTTCAGTGGGAAGAACCATGTGACCAGCCAGCTGAACCATGTGACCAGCTTGCAGCCCAAAATTTTTGGGCACCCCTGAGCTAAATGATCATATGGGGGAAAGTTCATTCACCTCATTGCAGGCTGGGAAAAAAGGTAAAAGCCCCAGTGTCAGAGAATAAAATCCATGTTGGACGCAGAAAGGGGTGGACTAAAATTGGTGTTTGCATGGTGTTATGAGTAAAATGAATGAATCACTAAATCATCAATTTTGTAATGGAGAAAAATCCTGTGGTATGTTACCATGTAATTGCAGTCCAAGGGGCAAAGTGAATACCACTTAGAGAAGAAATACTTCAAATCCACCTCTGAAAATCAGCCTGTAAGGACCATTGCAGTGCTATAAATTTTAGCATAGCATAGAAAAAGTGTGGGGGTTTTCCCTTTCCCTTTTGCTGCAGGTTTTTTTTAATGTATGAAAATACAAAAAACTCAAATCCAAAAGGAAAACTACATAAAGCATCCTAATGAATGCAGTGTGCACTAGATAAAAATTTACTATTTAAATTATTAAGCACCCCAGAAGTAAGTGAGTGAAATATTATATACTTGGCATACAAACTTCTAATTTGGTTGCCTGAGGTTTACAAAGCGCCAGCAAACAAGTTACAATATGCAAAACATAATGTAGTTGGTTTGAAAGCTTTCTGCAACTGTGGGTTTTATAGATTTTTATGGCCCTATGATTGATATTTTCACACTGTGATTGGCTTAGGAGGTCCTGTAGCAACCTGGCAGAGGATAAACTATGGCTTTCTGCCCATTAGAAGAGAAGAGCTAACCTCTTTCTTCATTTGAATGAAATAAGGTGATACTAAAAGAGCTGTGTATACATATTAAAGTAAAATGATATTAAGATTAACAGTATTCCCTTCCTCCCATTTCACAGAGTGACTCAAATGTGCTTCTGTGCTCAGGATTAAAGTCTTTAGTACATGATTCTGAACAGCAAATTGTAATATGCTCCAGTACAATTTCTAGAAGCCTGTCCACTGGAAATGTTCCATTTGAATTTTAGAGGAACAATACATTAAGAAAGAATGAAGCAATTTAAGATTATTTAGGAATGAGGGGTTCACTGGAAAGCTATCAGAGTGGGTCTGAGGAAATAATTTGGAGAAAAATTGACACAGATTAAGCTCCTACGACTACTACTCCATGTCTAGGCCAGACATAAAACTGCCAAAATGAAGGAACTGTTGTGTGTCCCAAAAGATCATTATTTTCAAACTTTTATTTCTAATAAGTTTGAATGCAGAAGTTTTGGATTCCAGACACTTATATTCAATTATGTCCAGACATATAGTTTAGTTTCCAAGAATTTATAGCCCAATGCCCTTAGAAGAAAATTTAGGTCTTTGGTGAATTCCCTTTTCACTCACCTTAAGCCACCACTTATAGGCCAATCATGGAGAGCTTCTTCTATGCTTTCTAAACCCTCGTAATTCAATTGAGTTAGAAGCAGTCAAGGAGAAAAGTTATTTCAAATCTTATTCATTTATTATCAATAATAAAGGAGCCCTTGGCATACATCTTTGCAAGCCAGTGTACTTGTCAGGAATGCAGCAGCCCATACAAAGAAAGCATACAAGTTTTATACACCTTTCCCCCTCCCCTTTCCCTCCTCCCAATCCTCCCTCCCAAACTCAAAAAGTGTCAGCTAACAAACAATTAATGTTCAATTTGACATAAAAGGTTACCAGTATCCTGATAATTTTTCTCTTCTCTGATTGGTCCTTTGGAATCCTCGCCTGTCACTGAACAGGAATCAAAGCTTAAGAAGCAAGAAGGCTTTTTGATTTAAGTCCCAGTCTCAGATGTCCCTGACATAGCTGTCAAGTATCCCATTTTGCCCAGGAAAAGCTCGTAATTTAGCCCTCTTGTTTATGTTTGTTTGTTTATTGGATTTATACCCCGCTCCACTCAGCCCAAAAGGCCCACTCAGAGCGGCTTACAACACAATAAGTACAATTACAACAAAAAATTAATATACATACAATTAATAAACATACAATTATAGCAGTATAATAATACAAAAAATCCAAAAATACAATATAATCATAACAAATCAAATATAGACACAATATAACAGCATGAAAATACAATAGGAAAACAATAATAATAAAATACAGTACATTACACAATGAATTATACAATAGACATTTAATTACACAGTCCCTCGGCTACTAATGTCCCCAAAATGGAATCCTATGGCCCGCACATTAATGAACGGAGCCAAAGAAGAAGACAACCCGGCCCCAACACAGCTGAGGCCAGGAAATGGACCGGCAACTCTGGCGGTGCGGCTTTTGAATGTCCCGCCGCAACAATGCTGGTTGGCTGCGCTCCCACCTCCCCCACCGGCGGGGCGGGGGAGGGAGCCGTGGTGGACTGCTCTTCCCGCCATCACGTATTTTTAAAATAATCTCACATATTTTTTTAAAAAAATCCAGGGTGTGTGTATTATTATTATATCTTTATTTATGAGGTATGTTCCTCACACCAGAGCCAGAGAGGAGTGTTGGCTCCCCCTGGTGGAGGAGGAAGCACCCCTAGGCACTGCCCTTAGACTACTGCTGCCCCTCACAGGAAACAAGGCAGCAGGTCAGCCTTACTGTAAAAATTCTATTTTAAATCTATTTCCCCATTTTCTGCTGCAACAACATTTCATATAATGGTGATTTTTCATGGAACTGTTTTTCACACTTATATCAGTTAATTGTCTACTGTCTTAGCCTTGTGTACCTCAATTTCATTTTTAAAAACTCTGTGTTTAAGACAAAACTGCGGAAACATCCTCTTTGTGTTGTATGCAAATATACTTGAAGCTGATTGGCTCATTATCTCTTCTATCTCCTGGGAAAGAGTGTGTTAAAGGGAAGAGACAGCTGGAGAAAAGGGAAGGCAAAGAGAGAAGTTTCTTTGTGCAAAGTTACTCCCTTCTGGAAGGTTTAGGGCACATTATAATCTGATTGGTGGAATATTTTGGAAAGGTGGATGATGGCTATAAAGCTAAGGTGTAAAAAACATTTACTTTAACTCAGTGGTGCCTAAACATTTTTTCCCCGTCCAGTCCTGTCCCTGACACACAGGTGCGGGGGTCAGAGGGTGGCTGCTCCTTTTGCTGATGGTTTCGACGTCAGCCATGGTGGTGGTGGCAGCAATCATGCTTTGTCCCCGCTGCTCCGAGCAGCTTCTGGCTGTCATCCCAGGTGCGCCATGGGGCTTTCCTAGTGCCATGGATTTTGAAAGGGGGAAGGCTCTGAAAATTTCCCAAATGCAGCGATCCATGTCCCCAAAGGCTGCTGAAGTAAGATGACTGAGCCAGAGGCTGCTCAGTGCAGCAGGGACAAAGCATGATTGCTGCCGCTGCCACCACAGCTGACTGTGTAAGTGACATCAAGCACTTTTAGAAGATACTAGCATATTTTGCCCGGCAGTGCCGGGCATTTTAAAATTGTGTTGGATAGTAAAGGGTTTCATTTTTTTTCTTGAACCAATGGTGCTGGGCTGTTTTAAATGGTGTTGTAAGGTTTTGTGATTATTTGGCTTCGAGGCGCTGCATCTGCCTGCGGCGGACTTGCGCTCCCAGCGGGTTTTTTTTGGGTTTTTTTTTTGTGTGTGTGCTGGCTTCCTCAGTGCCGGGCTCTTTAAATTGGTTTTTGAAGGTTTTTGTTTTCTGTTTATTTTAATTTAATTTATTTAATTTTATTTAATATTATTTAGTTCAAAATTTAATTTTGGTTTTTTAAATCTTTATTTTTACGCATTTTTATTTTTTGTTTTGTTTTTTTGAGTGAAAAGTGATTTCTGTTACTTTTGGTATTTTTTGAGATTAGTGTGATTATTTTTGAATGTTTTTATAACTTATTTGATTAATTTTTGAATTAATCTTATTAGCTTCAATATTTTTGAATGTTTTTTCTCTTTTGGCCTCTGGGTGGGGGTGGTGAGCTTTTCTGCCTCTCTACAATTGTTCTCTTCTATCCTCTGGGTGTCGCTTCCGGTTTTTTTTTATTTTCTCATTTGAGTTCTGGTCTTCATGGATAGAAGACGTGTTTTGGTAAGCTCTCTTGGTGTTTTTTTTTTGGGGGGGGGTTCTGTGTGTTTTGTCTTGTTTGTTTTTGGCTGTTTTTGTGTTTCATTTTCGGGATTTTTGTGTGTTTTTGAGTGTTTTTGTTTTGTTTACTGGGTGGGGGTGGCTTTCTTTCCCGATGGCCATGCTGGCTAGCCCGTGGGAAGGAAGGGCAATGGTGGGGGGGGTGGCTTTCTTTCCCACAGGCCATGCTGGCTGGCACGTGGGAAGGAAGGGCAATGGTGGGGGTGGTGCTTTCTTTGTTTTCTTTTCCACGGGCCATGCTGGCTGGCCCGTGGGGAAGAAGGGCAGTGGCGGTGGGGGGTTCCCTTTTTTCCCCCGCGGGCCATGCTGGCTGGCCCGTGGGGAAGAAGGGCAGTGGCGGTGGGCGTTTTTTTAATTTTAATTTTTCACTCGCTGGCCGCCTCAGCGTTCGGTGTGCTAATGGTGCGCAGGACGCTGGGGATTGTAGTTTTGCCTGCGCGTGTTTGCTTACAGTGGCAGTTTTTTCCCTGCGGCCTTTTTTTTTTGATTGGCCGCGGCGTGTTTCCGAATGTTCCTTTTGCCACGCTGCTCAGCCTGATTGGCTCTGGCGCGGCGCAAGGAACATTGGGAATTAAAGTTCCATTTTTTTGTTTGCGACTGGGGGGCTCCTGCCCCCGGGTCAAAAATTTCAACCCGACAGTAACCTGTGAACCGGGTTCGGGCGAGTGAACGGAGGCCCATTATGGGCTAGTGGGGCCTGGTACAACATCCTTTGTCACATTCCAACGGTTAACGCACCATTTTATAGGTATAGATAATAAACAATATTACAGCATTGATTGACCTTGTTTTTTGCCTCAAACAGTTCTCTTTATTCTACTAGTCTATACCGTTTGGCCAATTTGTTCCTCCTTAACTTCTCTCAAGATAGTTTTGTTCATCTGCTACAATGAATTGTTTGTTGTTTATGCCCAGGAGCTATATTGCTGTAATATACCTCACTTAAAGAGCATAATGCGTTCCACAGGATTGCTCTTTAAGCGACTTTGCTCTTTAAGTGAAACACCATTGTAATTGACCAATTGTTACTTCTGGTGGGTGTGGGGGGGTATTGCAAACCCCAATTTAGTTGTTAAGCATGTTTTTGGTTGGTTTTAGTTGTTAAGTGAGGTGACCATTCAGAGAAAATTCTGCTCTTTAAGTGAGTTAGTCTCTAAGTGAGGTGCTCTTTATGTGAGGTTTTACTGTATGTACTAGAAAAGGGCAGTTAGCCTTTTTATTATTCAGTACTGGAAACTGTTCTTAAACTGCTTGGTCTCTACCTCATGGAATATGGATTGGCTTTACTCCCTTTTGTTTTTGCTGAAAACTTTGAATTAAGTTTTGCATTTGTATTTCTTTAATGGTGTTATGTAAATTTTGCATCATCTGAAATGAAACAATAACACTTTCAACATGATTTGTGTCAGGATCTGAGACAGTATCAGTATTTGCAGGATGAGTTTCATAGAGGTAGCTTTGATGCTCACAGGATTAGACTCCCAACCTTGAAGTCAACTGTAGTATTTGCAGAGTAAGAACCTCACCTTGCTGCAGCTACTAGGTGCCACTTGGGAGCCCTAAGGAAGTTTCTGGAGCATCGTAAGCTCCACCTGGGAGGCTGAGCTGTATAAGAACTGTCTCATTATCCTAGAAGCTACTTCAGCAATGAAGCTCACTGGAATTCTGGTTGCTTAACTCCTGAATTAACACTGGTTTCTGCCTCTGAAGATCTTTTGACTTGTTCCTGGTCTCTACATCTGAAAAGCTCATGCCTTGCTCCTGGTTGCTTTCTCTGAAGTTCTCCTGCTCTCTGCCTCTGAAGATGCCCTGCTATGTTCCTGGTTCCTGCTCCCAACAACTTCCTGCCCTGTTACCAGTTTCTGTGGACTGATCCCAGATTCTTGTTCCTTTAACCCCATCATTGCCCTATTCCAGTCTCCAGAGGAATTCTGCCTTGCCTGTTGTGGATTGCCCAGGCCACTAATTGGATAGCTACCTTTCCCAAAGGGTTTGTTGGGGTCTGCAAACGATCCCAAGACCATCCTGGCTCAACAGGAAAGGCAATTGGGTACGGGCAAGTTAGTTATAGGGAGCAATTGTGACTCCATATTTCCTTGGCTAAGGGCACTGAAAGCAAGTAGAGCAAGTGTCATGCAGAGAGAGACTCAAGGTCTCGCAAACAGCTACGGTATCTTGCTTACGTCCGCGTATAAGGACTGAGCAGACACTAACCACAGTTAGACAAAATAGCTATGCATAGGTACACAGTCTTCTAGCTTGAGATAAGGTAGGAAAAGTGAGTCTTGCCACTTTCTGCTGATCAAGCCTGCCTATGGGCAACCTGGGCACGTAGGCTGGTAAGTGTAACCCAATCAGCCAAGTGCCACATAGTAAACCTTCCATCACAGGGGTATCACGCAGACTGTGCATGCTGACTCCCAATTGTAGTCAATAAATACAGTCCACCCCAGAATTCGGGGCTGGCTTTTACCATCATACATCAGTCTCGCGTGCCTTCCTTGAGTTCAGCACCTTGTCTCCCACGGACCATTACAACATCTGGTGAAGACTGCTGTCACCCCAGGACCATCGCCACAGCTGTGAGGGGGCCCCGCCCTCCTCTCCCATCCCTTGCGGGGGGGAGATAAAGGGCCGTGGGCCGCCGGACCAGGCTGAAGACTGCTGTCACCCCAGGACCATTGGCACAGCTGTGAGGAGACCCCGCCCTCCTCTCCCATCCCTTGCGGGGGGGGGGGAGATAAAGGCTGTGGGCCGCCGGGCCAGGCTGAAGACTGCTGTCGCCCCAGGACCATCACCACAGCTGTGAGGGGACCCCGCCCTCCTCTCCCATCCCTTGCGGGGGGGGGGGGGGGAGATAAAGGGCCATGGGCCGCCAGGCCAGGCTGAAGACTGCTGTCACCCCAGGACCATCGCCACAGCTGTGAGGGGGCCCTGCCCTCCTCTCCCATCCCTTGCGGGGGGGGAGATAAAGGGCCGTGGGCCGCCGGGCCAGGCTGAAGACTGCTGTTGCCCCAGGACCATCGCCACAGCTGTGAGGGGGCCCCACCCTCCTCTCCCATCCCTTGCGGGGGGAGATAAAGGGCCGTGGGCCGCCGGGCTGGGCCGAAGACTGCCGCCGCCCCAGGACCATCGCTGTCTTCGGCTCCTTCCCATGGCTGCCTTGGCTCATGTTGAGATTGAGACGGGGAGCTCCTTCCCCAAGGTGTCGGGGGAGTGGTAGCTCCTACGACTTTTCTCCAGTGGACATGGGGGTCTTGCTATGTTGGTTTTGCTGTAGTATAATTATATTTATTGTATTTTTATGACCTAATTATGTAGTGTAACCTTTTTTGTATTTTGATATTATGCTGATATTATTTTCCATTTTGAATTTATTGTATCTCTGTATTATCCTTTTATTGTTACTTTGTTGGATTATGTTGTTAGCCACCTTGAGTTGGTCTTGGCTGAGGAAGGCGGGATATAAATTAAACTGATTGATTGATTGATTGATTGATTGATTGATTGACCCTGAGATGTGATTACTCAGGAGTAGCTGAGCAGTTCTGATTGGAAAGCATCTCCGATCGGAACTCAGTACAATCTCAAGGGAGGCAGCATGCTCACACACCGGCAAACATCACACAAAGGAATGGACGTGTTCCAAAGCTGGGGAGAGCCAACATCCAGAATGACCAAAGGTGGAACAGCAGACCTTCAGCCAGCCAGCGCCGTGATCCCGATCCACCGAGCGGTCCAGAGGGACCTCATTCAACACCTCACCTGCCCTGCCATGCTACCTAAACTCGTCCCATGGAAGCATCGACTCGTAAGTCGTGTAAGACGTCTAGGGAACATTTTCCCCACCGGTAGCAATGGGGGCTAGCTCGGGAAAGCTAAATTTTTCCATCGGGCAAGCAACTCAGGGATGAGCTCGAAGTCCTGGCCAGGCAACTTCAGATTAGGGTAAACAGACACCGTCTGACGGATCTCATGAGGTACCTGGGAGAGCATTGTTTGTTCTACCCAGAAGCAGGTACATTAAATCCTGAGGTTTGGGTTAAAGTAGGGAACTGCCTTAAACAGGAGCCCCATGCTCCTGCTGACATCATTGCAACATGGAGCAAATGTAGACAGATCATTTAAGTACACAAACCAGTCCGAGTAGAGACCCAACATCCACCAGTTTATGCCCCACTGTGTCTCTTCCCGATTATCCAACACCAGCATGGGGGCCGGGAGGATTTAAAAGCCAAAGCATTTTAAAGGCAGTCAGGAGTCCTCCCCAACAGAGGAGTGAAAAACACCAATGCAAGGGGTAATTGCCAGCAGCACAATTAGCTAAGACACAGCTGCTGTGTTCAGCCTGCCTACAGGCAGACACATTTTGGAGCAGACAGACTATTGTGCACATGCCGCCTTATTCAGATTGCTTCTGGAAACCCACACAGCCATTGGCAGCATGGGATTCCAGGGCAGGTACACTAAGGAACTCAAGAACAGAGCAGTGCAGAAGCACAAAGGTGCTTGTTTCCAGTGTAGCAAGATGGGGCACCTTAAAAGAGAATGCCGGTCAAGACCAGGCAGCATAGGGAAAGGCATCTGTTCTAGGGGCTGTCTGAATCCAAGTGCCCATGCTGCCATCAAGGCTTCCACTGGGCCAGCCAGTGTCCAAGTCCGGGTAACTGGTCAGCAGGCACACTTTCAGCCCAGGTCCAAAAGAAGGAAGTCACCACTCTGGTTACACCAGAAGAAAAATCCCAGGAATAGATGCCCCAAGCATTCCTGAGGCACAGGAAGAAATCACTTGTCTTGTCTCAAAATAGGAAGGGAACTCACTCCTCAGTAAGAGCATATGCCCAGAGGGTCCTAAGCCATCTGAGAATTGCTTGGATTAAGCCGCAGGGAATCATCTCCTCATGAGTAGGACGGGAGGGAATTGTCCCCAGGAAGGAATGTTTTATCTAAGGCATGTATGAACCATGTGAATGCATGCACGGTGCACCAGAATGGATGATTTTAGCTCATTTCCTTGCTATGATATGTGTTCGAATGATTGTGTTATAATGATTGCAACATTAATTGTGTAATGCCAGGTATTGTGTTCCAGACAGTCACCTCTATTCATGTGTAAAATACATTGCTTTCAATGGCCACTGAATGGTTAACCTAGCCCTGGCCCATTCTTGGGGCAGGCTGAGTAAACTATGACAAGGAGCAGCAGGAAAAAAAACTTCCCTGGTCCCTGGAATGCCTGCTTAAGCAACAGGGATGAGGGGGGAGGAAAAAAGGGCCGGAGCGATCTCCCTGCTTTTCAGCCAAGCCGGTTCTTAAAGGTGTAAAGGGAGGAAATTTGGCATCATGGAAAACCTGCCCTGGAGCAGGGGAGGCAGTCTTTTCACAGCGTCACGAACTGTGAATTGACCGTCCCTCTGAGATTTTTTTTAAATCCAGCTAGTGTTCTCTTCAAAAAGGAATAATTTCCATGGAATCTGGAGCTCCTGTATCCCCCAAAATCTTCATGATAATATGTCTTATTTCTGGTTAATGCATGTTAATATTGTCTAAGTAACTGTCTGAACGTTTCAATGAATTTGATATGAAATCTGGGTAAAAATGTCTCTAACTCTTTGCTTTTCTAGAGCAACACCTCACGACTTGAGCATTTTTTCTCCTCTGACTGCTGCCACATGACTAATGCCTTAATTCTTACAAACTTTTCTCCAAGGTACCACACTTTCTTAACATGCCAAGTCCAAATCTTTTGTGTATGCTATAATAAGGTAAAGGTAAAGGTTTCCCTTGCTCAAAAGCCAGTCGTATCCGACTCTAGGGTGCAGTGCTCATCTCTGTTTCTAAGCCGAAGAGCCAGCGTTGTCTGCTTCTGCAGACGTTTCCGTGGTCATGTGGCAGGCATGACTAGACACTGGAGCGCACGGAACGCTGTTACCTTCCCACCAAAGTGGTCCCTATTTATCTACTTGCAATTTCTTGCTTTCGAACTGCTATGTTGGCAGGAGCTGGGACGAAGACAGGAGCTCATTTCTGTCCTGCAGTACTCGGGAATCGAACTACTGACCTTCCGCTTCCCAGTCAGCGTCTTAGCAGATGACCCAGACCTGAGAATAATCTTCAAAAACAAGAAAGCATCCATTGAAAGAAGGGGAAAGGAAATTGGAAGAGTGGAAATCGTAGGCGGACTACCATACTTCATCGCAGGGGAAGACGAAGAGTGACAAGTCACCATAGGATTGCTCGACAGTAATGAAGTACTAGTGTTTATTTTACAGAACAGGGGTTGTTATCTTTCTCCACAGTGAAAGGAATTCAAGGGAGTGCTACTGATAATGTGTTTCTTCATTCTAGCATTTGCAGCCAAGAATTGTCCTTCTGAAGTTTCAGTCTGCCATTTTACAGGGGAAAGAATAGATTTGCCTAGCTCTTGAGATAGTGCAGAGTGCAAAGAAGTCTTGTGCAAAACCAGTTTTGCCTGAGGTCAATATTTCGCACTCAAGAGAACTCCTACAAATTTTAGGAGATACTAATTAGACAAAGTCACAATTCCAATCAGATACAGGCCTCTGAGGGCCACTTTTTTGCTGTTAGATAAGGCAAGTGCCAAAATGAAGTTAAGCAAAACTGGTACCCCCTTTTGTTGGACCCTCTCATGAGCTCCAGCCGGGGGGGAGAATATAATGCAATGAGTGTTTGTACAAAAACATTCTTCTGCAGCAGGAGTTGGCAGTCACAGTCATTCACATTTCAAGATATGATTTGGCCAAAATAATTGTGTCTATCAATAAAGGGCTTTGTTGTTGTTATTCAGCCCTATGTTCGTTGTGTCTACAATACCATCTAGATACCATCTGGCCATCTCATCTTTGGCCGTACTATTCTTCATTGTGTCTACAATAACATCTAGACACCATCTGGCCATCTCATCTTTGGCCGTTCTATTCTTCTTTTACCCTCCACCTTCCCCAGCATCAGAACTTTCTCAAGTGAATCCTCTCTTCTCATTTGATGTCAACTTCATCTTTTTTTATTTGTATTTCTTAGGAAAAGTCAGGACGAGTCTCTTCTAATACCTATTTGTTCTCCTCGCTGTCTAGGGAGCTCTAGGAGCTCTCCTCCAGCACCACATCTCTAAGGCGTCTATTTTTCTTTGATCAGCCTTTCTAAATGGTTCAGCTT
Source organism: Bradypodion pumilum (assembly GCA_035047305.1). Taxonomy (NCBI): domain Eukaryota; kingdom Metazoa; phylum Chordata; class Lepidosauria; order Squamata; family Chamaeleonidae; genus Bradypodion; species Bradypodion pumilum. The sequence goes on from JAWDJD010000001.1 coordinate 432,391,252, forward strand.
TCACAGCCATACATTGCCATCAGAATGCCATTGTTTTGATTATGCAGACTTTGTTTGCAGTAAGATGTCTCTATTTTTCACTACGCTCCGCAGGTTTTTTATACCTTGTTCCCTAAGAATCAGTCGTTTTTTAGTTTCATGGCTGCAATCCCCATTTGCAGTGATCTTGGATCCTAAAACAGTAAAATCTGTTACTGCTTTTACTTCTTCCCCATCCATTTTCAGGGACTGATATGGCCTGTTGTCATTATTTTCTTTTCTCCATGTTGAGTCTCAGGTCGGCTTACACCGCAAGGGCAGAAGGAATCAGCCCACACTGTTCTCTCTTTTAAACAGAAAAGAAAGGGGGAATTACCCCCACACACTTCCACAGCTATGCTCAGTCATATTATTGCAAACTAACTTTCTCTCTAATGCAGGTCGATCTCTGAAGCTCAGTCGGAACCACCACCTCGATAAACCAAGCCCACCAGATGCAAGAATTGCCTAAAGATGACATCAGTTGTCCATAAGATGATTTTGGCATGCTTCTTGCTTCAAGGGGGGTGGATTTGGGATTGGACTTTTTACACACACACATTGGACATTTTGCACACACATGGACATGCAATGCTACTTCTGTTGACTCAGTTTGGAAGAAAGGCCTCACATGAATATTTACCCAGTCATAGTATGCTAATGAAGTAGAAGTAAAAGCAGTGACAGATTTTACATTCTTGGGTTCAAAGATCACTGCAGATGGTGATTGCAGCAATGAAATAAAAAGGCAACTGATGCTTGAGAGACAAAGTATGAGAAACCTGGGGAACATAGTTAAATGTAGAGAAATCACCTTGCAAACAAAAATTTGCATTGTCAAAACAATGGTATTCCCAGTGGTAATGCATGGTTGTGAGAGCTGGACCATTAGGGAATAGATGCCTTTGAGATGTGGTGCTGGAGGAGAGTTTTGAGAGTACCCTAGACATCAAAAAGAACAAATAGGTCAATCTAAGGAGCAGTCAGGGTTGATTTCTTCTAAGAAGGTCAAATAGTAAAGATGAAGCTAAAGTACTTTGAACATCAAATGAGAAGAGACTCCTTGATGCCAGCTGGGAAAGGTGGAGGGCAAAAGAAGAAGGCAACAGCCAAAGATGAGATGGCTAGATGATATTGTAGACACAATGGGCACAGAGCTGTCTGGGTTGAGGAGGATGGTGGAGGACAGAGGTGCCTGGAGGACAAAGGTTGATAGGGTCACAAAGGGTTGGAATCAACTGTGTGACTGAACAACAACAAAGTATGCTAATACCCTGAAAATCAACTTCAGGAAAGCATGACTGTTTTGTGTGATCCTCTTTGTCAAGGCCAAGACCTTGACAGTCAGTCACATACTTACATTCAGAATCCCCCCCCCCCAATTAGGAGACACAGGTCAATGATAAATCAGGTATAGGCAACCTATGACCCATGGGCTGGAGCTGGCCCCTCCCTCACTCCAGCCACCACTGCTGAAATAAGCTGTGGAAGCATTTGCAGCAGCCGTAAATGGCAGGGGACCACCAGTCTGGCCCACTAAACTGTCTGAGAGAGTGTGACTCAGCCCCCAACATAAAAAGGTTAGCAACCTCTGTTATAAATCAACAAACAGATGGGCTCAAAAGAAAATTTGATGTTGGTTTTATTCATCAACAGGAACAGTGAAAAACCCAAGGATATTTCTGAATCTAGTTTTCTCAGGAGGCAAAGAAAAGTTGTAGTTTAAGAATAGATTGAAATGTGACAAAATACACTAACCAAATGCCTTATTCCATACTGCTGAAGGCTGAGAAATGCAGGAGGCAATGCTAAATACTTCCCAGTTTAGTATTCTGACTTTGAAAGCAACAGCAACAAAAATGATGAACTTTCAAATGCATGACTGCAATGTCTCCAGAGAAAGATTCTAGCTATCAATGTTTATATAAACTTTGAAGGATGTCTGTATGAGAAGTCAGCAGTTTTATCTAACAAAGGACTATGGGACTACCTACCCATTTATTAACATATGTATCAGTTTTATAATACTGTTGCTTTTTCTATAAGTAAATGGGTGTTCACTTAAATAACTTATTTGCATACCTTTCAAATCTCAACATTGCTACAGCTATAATCAGTCTGTCATATAAGCAGTTTCTATCCCCAAACAACATAAAGCATTTTTGTTGCAAGAGAGGCATATGCCATGCACCCTGCATTTTTTTGTGTCTGGCTTTCCCCCTCCCTCTTTCCAAAAAGCAAGCACTGTCAGCATATTCTGACTAAAGAGGGACATTGCAGGCGCACCCACCCAAATAAAGACTCAGACACTGGTATTGGATTAAAGGCATTGGGCCACTTTTATTGAATAATGCCCTAGTCCGAATTATCACTTTCAATTGGTGTATCATCCAATTGTAATTCTTTAAGGCAAGCAGGCCGCAGTAGCACTGGTAAGGTTCCACCCAAAATGCCAATGGCTATTGGCTACATGTATCAATTTGTATCAATTTGTTTGTTGACACAAACAAATTGTTGACCAAAGTCAATATACTATCTACTGACCCCACCCTATGACGTGTATCCGTCCAAATATCAAGGTGATGCAGGCTGTGAAGCTCCTAGCATCACCCCTTTCATGGTTCACCCTTGACTGGCCAATCCTGTTTCCCCTGTACCTATCTACGTGTTGGCCAGTCAATTGCAAACCTGCTGGATACCTATGGGTCATAAATCTTTACCTTACCAGTGCTACCCACCAAAAGTGACCAAAGTCAACTTACCCCGTATCTCAAACACTAGCGACAGTGTGGGATGGGCGAAAAAGCCAAGAACCAAAGTGCCAATTGAAGGTTCAAGCAAAAATTCCCACCCGGCCCCGAAGCGACCAGAAAATCACACTGTCCACTAGGGAGGGGGTGGAGGGGAAAACTTCTCCACTCTGTCGCTTCTCTTTAAAATGGCAGTGAGGCTGCCTCACGGCCACCCCTTTTATAGAGGGGTGGCCATGCGCCCTGACTGACCCGGATGTCTGAGTCCGGGTGGGGGCCCCCCGCAAAGAGCGTGGTGGCCATTTTGGCACCGCGCTTGCATTGCAGGCGCACCCACCCAAATAAAGACTCAGACACCGGTATTGGATTAAAGGCATTGGGCCACTTTTATTGAATAATGCCCTAGTCCGAATTATCACTTTCAATTGGTGTATCATCCAATTGCAATTCTTTAAGGCAAGCAGGCCGCAGTAGCACTGGTAAGGTTCCACCCAAAATGCCAATGGCTATTGGCTACATGTATCAATTTGTATCAATTTGTTTGTTGACACAAACAAATTGTTGACCAAAGTCAATATACTATCTACTGACCCCACCCTATGACATGTATCCGTCCAAATATCAAGTTGATGCAGGCTGTGAAGCTCCTAGCATCACCCCTTTCATGGTTCGCCCTTGACCGGCCAATCCTGTTTCCCCTGTACCTATCTACGTGTTGGCCAGTCAATTGCGAACCTGCTGGATACCTATGGGTCATAAATCTTTACCTTACCAGTGCTACCCACCAAAAGTGACCAAAGTCAACTTACCCCGTATCTCAAACACTAGCGACAGTGTGGGATGGGCGAAAAAGCCAAGAACCAAAGTGCCAATTGAAGGTTCAAGCAAAAATTCCCACCCGGCCCCGAAGCGACCAGAAAATCACACTGTCCACTAGGGAGGGGGTGGAGGGGAAAACTTCTCCACTCCGTCGCTTCTCTTTAACATGGCAGTGAGGCTGCCTCACGGCCACCCCTTTTATAGAGGGGTGGCCATGCGCCCTGACTGACCCGGATGTCTGAGTCCGGGTGGGGGGGCCCCGCAAAGAGCGTGGTGGCCATTTTGGCACCGCTCTTGCATTGCAGGCGCACCCACCCAAATAAAGACTCAGACACCGGTATTGGATTAAAGGCATTGGGCCACTTTTATTGAATAATGCCCTAGTCCGAATTATCACTTTCAATTGGTGTATCATCCAATTGCAATTCTTTAAGGCAAGCAGGCCGCAGTAGCACTGGTAAGTTTCCACCCAAAATGCCAATGGCTATTGGCTACATGTATCAATTTGTATCAATTTGTTTGTTGACACAAACAAATTGTTGACCCAAGTCAATATACTATCTACTGACCCCACCCTATGACGTGTATCCGTCCAAATATCAAGTTGATGCAGGCTGTGAAGCTCCTAGCATCACCCCTTTCATGGTTCGCCCTTGACCGGCCAATCCTGTTTCCTCTGTACCTATCTACGTGTTGGCCAGTCAATTGCGAACCTTCCGGATACCTATGGGTCATAAATCTTTACCTTACTAGTGCTCCCTGCCACACGGGGAGGCGTCCATGATGACTCACCGTCCCCCCCAGACCGACAGCTCGGTCGCCAGGCCCGCTTACACGTCCTCCAGAAAGAGGTTCATACCTCTGGCTGACAGGTGGACACCATCTCCTGCATACAGGCGAAATCCTGCAAACCTATCCCCGGGTGTCGAATGGCTGTCCCCAAGCCATTCTCAACAAGAAACCGGGCAACAGCCCTGTTCACTGACCGCCGGGCATGGTCCAAACCATGGAGATCCATGATTCCTCTATAACAGTGTCTCAGCACTATGTCAGACCATAGCAACCGTGTGTACGGCCATAAATGATGTAGAAACGCCAGATCACTGCACACCGACATTTTTAAGGAAAGGCCAGTGATCTGTGCGAGATCATTGCCACTGAGGTGCAGAATCAGAACATCAGGCGGTCCAGCATCCGTGATGGACATCAGGAATGGCAACAGTTCCCGCCATCTCATGCCGCGCACACCATACCACCGCATACATGCGGATGCACGCAGCCCGAGATGGGGTCCCCACTCCGACGATGCAGCATACTGTGCCGCCCAGTGCACATAACTGTGGCCCACCAGCCACACTGCCACCGGTGTGCGTAGACACACAGGGTCTGTAAAAGAAGGAGTAGGAATTATGGACATAACTAGGTACTCATACAGTGAGGGGACGTACATATAAGGAAAAGCGCGCGGACCCCCTGCCTGTCCATCCAACATATATCAGCCTCAGAGTATCCAAACGCAGCCACAGTTGATGCGGTGCCTATCCTGAATGAATGGGTGCCATAACGAGCCCCAGGGATGCCCACACTGTGAAGTGCCGTACCGGTCACCCTCCAGAACTGAAATTTGGTAATGGGAGACCCATCGTGGTAGCAGAACAACGGGCCAGGGCGCATACCATGCACTGCCAAAATTGCATGTAGGGCACCAACCGGACAGATGTCAGCAAATGTACATCATAGCAGTCTAACACCACTGCCTACTCCATGCTGATCGGCCTTTGAGGAATGAATCCTCAACTGAGCCCACTCCTTGTTGATAGACACATCTTCGAGATCCAGTGCCCTACGAGACACGTCCCCCTTTGACAATGGGACCAGCTCGCTGATTCTCAGAGCTGCAAAGAAAGCTACGGTGGTAGCTGCATGAAAAAGAGACTCCTCATACCTAGCGTAACACAGTCTATGCCAACCTGGTGCAAGGTGGGTCAGAATACCTGGTGAAACAGGGCGACGTGTGTCCGGGCGGCGGCCACGTTCACGTGTACACCCTTCCAATACACGGCATATGCGGAAGTCACTCACCCAGTCAGTAAAGCCCCGTGCCCTGGCCATGAATATCAAGGCGGAAAGCCTGGTGGCGATGGTGCGTGGGGCCAACCCCTGATCATGAAGGTGCACCATATACTGTAAAACCTGGTCGACCGATATCGTCCACATTTCAGGCAACTGCCTTTGCCTACAAAATGTCCTAAATAGAAGGAGTGTATGCTGATACGCCTTACGCGTGCGAGGTGCCAAAGACATGCCGATCGCCCAGTTCACCTCTCCTCGCCAAATGTCCATATCTCGGCCGGGAGTGGAGGGGGAGGTTCCTCTGCCTCTGGAGCCAAGGCACGGAACCGGGAGATCTGCAGGCAGGATAAAGCGTCAGCAATACTGTCATTAATGCCTGGCACATGTCTGGCCCTGAAGAGCACATTAAGGCGCAAGGACCTAAGAATAAATTGGCGAACTAAGGCCATAACTCTGGGGAATTTAGACGTTTGGGCGTTGACAATGTGCACTACCGCAGCATTGTCACACCAAAAGTGAACCACCGAATTAGCCCACCTGTCCCCCCAGAGCATAAGCGCCCCCCAAAATTGGAAAAATTCCAGGAACGTAAGATCGCGTAAGCGATCCGTGCCCTGCCATAAATCCCATAGCCCAGGGAGCCGGAGGCATCCGATTGTACTTGAAACTGGGGGCTGACCATAAGCTCAGATCTCCAGGAGGATACACCATTAAAGTCCATTAGGAACGTGAGCCAAACCGAAAGGTCTGCTCGTAAACCCCTAGTCAGCCGTACCCTGTGTTATCATTTAGAAAGGCCCACCATAGCGTTACACAGACACCTGGCGAAGGCTCTGCCTGGTGTCACCACTCTGCAGGCAAAGTTGAGGTGGCCGTGAAGCACCTGCAACTCCCGGAGAGACACCTTATACTTGGCAAACATTGCCAAAATCGCATCAGAGATCCACCCCCCCTGACCGACAATTCAGTCACCAGGCCCGCTTGTACGTCATTCAAAAGAGGTGCATCCTCTTGCTGACAGGTGAACCCCATCTCCAGAATACAGGCTAAAATCCTGTAACCCTATCCCCGGATGACGAATGGCTGTTTCCCAAGCCATTCTCGATAAGGAACCAGGCAACAGCCCTGTTCACTGACCGCCGGGCACGGTCCAACCACGGGGGTCAATGCCTCCCCTATAATAGTGCCTCGGCACGATGTCTGACCATAGCAACCGTGTGCACGGCCATAAATGGTAAAGAAACGCCAGGTCACTGCACTCAGAATTCTTTAAGTCCAGGCCAGTGATCTGTGCAAGATCATTGCCTCCGAGGTGCAGAATTAAAACATCTGGTGGTCCAGCATCCCCAATGGACATCAGGAATGGCAACAGTTCCCGCCACCTCATGCCGTGCACACCATACTACTGCATATGCGCGGTTGCACGTAGCCTGAGATGGGGTCCCCACTCTGATGAAGCAGCGTACTGTGCCGCCCAGTGAACATAAATTGTGGCCCACCAGCCACACTGCACCAGTGTGTGGAAACACACAGGGTCTGTAACAGAAGGAGAGAGAATTGAGGGCATAACAAAGCACTCATGCAGTGAGGGGATGAACAGACGGAGAAAAAAGGCGCAAATCACCACCTGCCCATGAAACGTATGTCAGGCTCCGAGTACCCAACTGCAGCCGCAGTTGATGCAGCATCTATCCGGAATGAATGGGTACCGTAACGAGCCCCAGGGACCCCCGCATTGTGAAGCGCCGTCCCGGTAACCCTCCAGAATTGTAATTTGGTAAGGGGAAACTGATCTTGGTAGCAGAACAACAGGCCAGGGCATGAACCACGCGCTGCCACAAACGCATGTAGGGCACCAACTGGACAGATGGCAGCATCATGCTACTACCCTTTCCCCGCTGACCGGCCCTTGAGGAGCGAATCCTCCACAGAGCCCACTCCTGGTCGAGCGACACATCTTGCAGTTCCAGTGCCGTGCAGAACATGTCCCCTGTTGAAAGTGTGACCAGCTCACTGATTCTCATAGCCCCAAAGAAAGCCACGGAGGAAGTTGCCTGCAAATAGACTCTTCATATGGAGCATAGGCGCTGGCCGCATAGGGGTCATATATAGTAGCCACAACTGCTAGCAGGGCTCGTCCCACCGCATCTCAGGGTGAAGGGCCGCCCTCATCCTAAGTTCTTCGTCATAGGCCAACCATGATGGGCCAGGGAAATCAACCATGGCCCAGTAAACATTGTCCAGGTACTGGACCATTGGGATGGCCAAATCAGGACGGGCCCTTAGATATTCTGCCATGGATATCCAATAGGCCGGTAACCAATTGGCCCAAGTGCGAGGCGGGTTACGATGATGGGACAACTTCTTGTCCCTGTTGTCTTGCCCCTCCCTCTACTCCTCAGTGGGTTCATGGTGCAGGAGGGTGAAAATGTCAATATATTCCCCACACCATATCTTCTCCCTAGTAGCCTGGGATACATTGTCCCAGGGGTAGGGAGTAACCAGCCGTCGGCAGGGCCGCTGTTGGCACGGATTGGAGTGGGGGAACACATAATAGGCCCTATCGGACCCCCGAGAAGTTAGGCAGAAGCATTGGGGTGGTCACCCCTGAAAGAAACTGGGGGTAATTGGCCTGTTGCGGTCATGGCCACTATACCCCCCCAGTGATATGAGCTAGTGTCACGGTGTGCTGATTTGACCAGGATACTCACTCAGTGCACCCCCATGGGCCGCCCCCACTGGGGCTCGCAATGGCCATCGAGCTCTGTGTCCCGGTGTGTCCCTGCCAAGCAGGACCGGTCCCCGGTATAATGCCCTGCTGTAATGGCCTGATGGGGAGCTGCGAGGTGCCAGCCTGCACTGGCCTGGTGGCCTCCAGCAGCTCAACCCTGTTGGCGGCCCGCTCGCGGCCATGGCCGGCATGTGGGCCGGAGCTGAAGAGCTGTCAAGCCCACCATCCGAAGGTGGTGGAGCAATTCCTATAGATGCCTCGGGTGCCAATATGCGGGCAAGGAGAGCATCCACAGCGTCAGACCCACCAGAATAAGGTGGGCCGGATGGGCCGGATGGCCCACCGGGCAATTGATGAGTGGGCGGAGGGATAAAACCGTGTGGCAATCCCTGGCAAGAATAGGGCCATGCCCAATAATCCGGCCCATGGAGGGGCAGTGGAATGGTGGGGCGCAGTCCCGCGCTGCGCCCAAATGGGCCGCTATGCCCCATGCTGGGCAAAGGTTGGATAAGGGTAGAAACCCCAGAGGAGCAGGCCTGCGCAGCCCCCGCCCGAGTCCTCCGACTGGGCGGGTAGGCAGAGGCCTGGTCACCCTCATTGGTGGCAGTGGGGATTGTAACCCTACCACCCCCCTGTGGGGCAGCCGCCCGAGCCCTCCGGCCCGGTGGGGGTCGAGGGGGTGGGCCAAGCCCTCCCCATAGGTCGCGGCCTATGGGCTGCCTGAGACTTGCGCTTTGGTGCCATAGCCACCCAAGCAGTGCCGCGCTGATCGGGGGAGAAATATCCTCCGATCAAAATTGAAAAAAGAGAAAGGCGATCAAGCCGGGGAGAGAAGCGTCGGAGCGAACTTCTCTGCTCCATCACTTCTCTTTAAAATGGCAGCGAGGCTGCCTCGTGACCACCCCTTTTATAGAGGGATGGCCATGCCCCCTGACTGACCCGGATGTCTGAGTTCGGATGGGGGCCCCCCGCAAAGAGCACGGCGGCCATTTTGGTGCCGCGCTTGCATTTGAAATGGTTTGTGTGAATTGGCAATTATCACAAGCGATATATGCTGCTGAAGAACTAGAAAAATATTATGAGCTTAAGGCAATTTTGTTATGCCAAAGACACTAATTATTGTCTATGGACAGCAATGATTCTATGCAAGACTGAAGAGAAGGAAATAATGTAGAAAGTCATTGGATTTATACATATTTTCCCTGAGTCTTTAATAGCTTATAATATTTAAGCTTAATGTAACTTTAAAGCATGTTTTGTATTGCTACATTTTTACAAGTCCTATTCAGCCATTACATAATCTGTTGGGTTCAACATGTAGTATACCTAGTCCTCCCCCATCTGTTGTAATTTTCCCTACATGAAAAGAGGCAATTCAGAAAATAAGAATGTCATCTCTGTGTATAGTTCCCCGTGTAAGCACCCTGTTTTTCAACCCTTGCTTGCATGAATAATTTCCATGTAAACAAGAATGTCTCCTCTTCAAATCCGCATGTGTCCACAAGGAAAAGGGAATGGCAGAAAAGTGATGGGTCACGACCTTGAATACAAGTAAGTAATACCTGAATCCCTATACAGTTTTATGTGACAGTAGGCTGACTTATGGCAAAACTAGCACAGACCAGAAATAGATTTAGCTATCCATGCCTTGAAAATCCAGATAGCATAAATAAAGACAGGTCCCTTTTTATCCAATAACTCCAACACCAGTAGCATTCCATGGTAAGCATAGATTTTCCTCGTGTTTCACTGAGTTTGGCTCATATTGAGTTGTAAGATTGAAATAAAAATGCATATATCACTAGAACAGGAGTAGGTGAGTTTTGGGAAGCTTAGAGTAATTTCTTAAGAACTGAGACCAGGAATTGCAAAAAATACAGTGAAACAATGCCAATAATACCAGTTTAATCTGTATTGCCACCATGGTTGTATGCTTAGTAACAACTGTTAGAACTACTTTTTCTACTTGCACATTTTGTATTCTTATCTCTCATCAGATCTTCAAATTTCATTCTTCACGTTGTGCCTGTCTTCTCTTATATTTGATTTAGGCAAGCCTTGTAAATGTTAATCATCTCTGTTTAACTGTATTAATCATTCATGAATAATCTTCCAATGTCTATTAATGACTATCACTAATATATTTAGCTATCATCTACCTCCCGAATGCCCTTATTAATCTTGACTAATAGTAATGTTGAGAAGAATATTACTGGACCCATTACCACCTTTCCATCACTCTCTATGACTGCATTCCTGTTTGTCTCCATGCACGTGAAGGACAGGCAACATTCCCCCACAGTGAGATTTCATTGTTTTATATCTGATCTTGGCTATTTAGTTGTCATATGGCATTTCAGGGGATTCAGGTATTACTTACTTGTATTCAAGGTCGTGACCCATCACTTTTCTGCCATTCCCTTTTTCTTGTGGACACATGTGGATTTGAAGAGGAGACATTCTTGTTTACATGAAAATTATTCATGCAAGCAAGGGTTGAAAAACAGGGTGCTTACACGGGGAACTATACACAGAGATGACATTCTTATTTTCTGAATTGCCTCTTTTCATGTAGGGAAAATTACAACAGATGGGGGAGGACTAGGTATACTACATGTTGAACCCAACAGATTATGTAATGGCTGAATAGGATTTTGGGAGACATAGTAAACAAAAAGTAACTTTTCCAAGCTGTTTTTATATGTGTGTAGTGTTTCAGCAGTCGCCTAATTCATATTATACATGACATTTGAGTTTCACTTAAATTTTTCTCTACTCCCCAAAGTTAAAGAAAGCCAGGAGCTCCAACTGCAAAAATCTTTGTTCTGGAGCCTGTCACTCTTCTTTGTTTGGAGATAATGCAAATTGATTCTTGCCCTCCTACCTGTACATTTAAATAGCTCCCTATCTAAATGGTTGCCTCCCACAGTAAATCAGCTTTACACTTCTGTCCAGAACATTTGTTTAAAGAAGTATTTTCCCATCCCTTGGGAGTCATGCAAATGAGGATAACTCCTGTCTTTTATAACTGTTAGGCAACCTTGAGATGGGATCAGAAATATAAACAGAGTCAACTGTATTATGGGCTATGAGTCACATGAATGATTTAAGGAAACAAAGACAGGATGAAACATCATTTGGAATAAATATTTATATTATATATGTAATCTTCTTTCCCATGCATGCCTATTGGACAAGAAAAAGAATTTGAATAACTATTTACATCAACCAAGTAACATATATAAGAATTTATTTTCTGGATCAGATGAGGCCTTTATCTGTCTCAATAAATACAGGATAGGTACCCATCAAAACAATCCTTGGGTGCCAGGAAGGGAAACCAAACTGGTTTGAAGGGGACACTAAGCATAGCTAAAGTGGGGAGTTCAGTTGAGCTGAAGGTCACCACAGAGCCTGGAGAATTTGCAAAAAGGTGTCTTCTAGTGTGAAGTTGGCTTGTTTCAACCAAAGTCTCATCAATTATAATATTTTCCCTAGTCTCTAACTTGGCTGTTATAAAATTTTCTCCCACCCACACTTTATTCATATGACCTGGACAGAGTGAAAACCACTTAAAATGGTAAGATGTAAGGCACGAGGGATACAGAGTTCCACATGCTATCTATATGTTCCATTTCATATAACAGACAAACCCCTGTGAACATGAACAAGGCAGATATTTAGTGACAGATGTGACTCTTTATTGTGTGTGGAGTCCTCAGAAATGAAAGAAGAAAGTGCTGAAGCAGGACTGCAGGCGTACAGAACAATACAAGTTGAATGACTGCCACCATCACCTTCGTAGTGTGGTCTGATATTTTGTTATTTTCTCACTTGTTATGCCATTGTACTGTGTTATTTACGATGATATTTGCTGCATTTGTTTAGTACCATATTTTTGTCTGTAAGATACTGTATTTTTATTGATCTCATTGCAATGTGTATTTATTATTACTTTTGTATTATATTGTTATATTCTACTTATTGTCTTGCTGTATGGATATATGGATTGTTTATTGTATTTTTATTGTATACTGTACCCTTAATATGTTGTAATGCCGCCCTGAGTCGGCCGTGTGCTGAGTAGGGCGGGATATAAATTAAAATTGAAATTGAAAGAGTGAAAGATTATGTATACCTCGATTAAATCACCAATCCAAATGGAGAGTGCAGCCAAGAAAGCTGAAGAAGATTGAGACTTGGAATGATGACAATATCATACAGAGAGACAGACTAACTAGATTTAGATGAAGAGTAGTAAAAATTGGTGGAAGAAGCATCAATACTCATAAGACAGTGGTGGCAAACCTTTTAGAGACTGAGTGCCCAAACTCAACAGGCTGCCAACTATGCTGCAGAGGGGCAGGGTGAACTCTGTGCTGGGAGGAGGGAGGAAGCACCCCCATTGGGCTGCTGGGCAGAGGAGTGGGGCATATTCTGTGCTGGGGTGATGGTGCACATGCCTACAGAGAGGGCTCTGAGTGACCTCTCTGGCATGCATACCATAGGTTCACCACCACTGATCTAAGATATGGAAATGCACAAGAAAGAAGACAGTGCCATAGCAGGACTGCAATTGAATAAAGACAAAAATTATGATTATAGAACTATACAACCTTAATGTTCACAATATACAAATTGAAATATTTTGTATACCTTAGATCAATCACCCGTCCAAGTGGAGACTACTTCTTCTTTGCTTCCTCTTTTACCAAAGCGGGTGTCAAGGGAAATGGAGACTGCAGCCAAGAAATCAGAAGATTAAGACTTAGAAGAGCAGCAATGATTATTATTATTATTATTTATTGGATTTATACCCCACTCTACTCAAGCACAAGGCTGACTCAGAGCAGCTACAACAATCAATGCACATACAATTACAATAGCATAATAATACACATAAGCATGACCAAATGCTTATGCAAGCAATGAGCTTGCAAGCGCTAAGCAAGGGTGTTGAGGACATAAAATATTGGAAATCTTTCTTTCATACAGCCATTTTAAGTTGTAACAAAAACAACAATAATGCATAGGGCGGTTATCTCTCTGAAATTGTGGAGGAAAAGGCAATATCTTTATTTCATTAGCCTGAACCAAGGGCTGCAATGGTTCAGTGGTTAAGAAGATAACCTTGTTAGCTTGAAGGCTGGCAAGTTAGTAGTTCGAGACTCAGATACTGCATGATGGATTGAGTGCCCATCTCTGTCCCCACTCATGAGGACATGAAAGGAGCCTCATTTGGGTGTTACTTGAGCGGAGTTTCTTCCGCAAAAATCCTTTCCACCCAGAATATTTTCTGACATGAAATTATTATAATTATTAGCCTGAAACTGATCTTGTTCAAGGTAACAATGAAATGTTATATCTAAATCTTTAAAGTATGTGTAATCTTCAGTTTTAAGATAACTGGCTTTCTTTTGCAATACTTCAATTCATAACTAATAGGTCTTAAAGAACATCTAAAACAAATGATAGAACATATCAGAGTCTGTTAAATTAACAATAGTAGCCCACTCAACTTGTTGAAGTTGGCAATTTTAAAAGAAATGATTTAATCATGAAATGCAATTAAGTGTTATGAAGCAAATTTTATCCCTTTACATTAGAACTCATTTTAGGAATATTTTTTTAAAAAATATATTAATTAGAGAGCAATTTAATCCACCATGATATCATTTGTTCATTAATCAATGACTCAAGAACAGCAGGGAGAGTTAATTTAGGGTTGAAGATTACGGAAAAAACCTGCAGATGAGAGATGGGGCTCTTTTGACCAGGAGAGGAAGATATCCTATGCAATAATGAGACTAAATGTATTTTATAGGGTAGGCTCAATATAGCACAATCCCCATATTAGAAAGAGGTATTCTCAGGGTTTGGCAGAACTCAAAGGGTTATGGAACTACAAAACTAAAAAGATGAAAACTCCACCTGTTAGAAGAAGAAAAATCTAAGAATGCCTATGTGGGCATGAGGCCAGTTCAAGGAGCTTGCATTTTCCATAAACCCCTAAATGGCTTGCAGGAGATGTAAAGGAGAACTTATGCTAAGGAGAACTTTTTCCAAATGACACCTAACCATATTATGAAGCCCACTTCAAGTATTATATAGGAAAGAAAAATATTGTTCATACATATGGAGAGAACATTTTTATGAGCCCAAGGCTATTATTGTCTATAGTGCTAGCATTTTTGTGCCCGGCAAGCCGGGCAGTTTTTGTGTTTTTTTTGTTTGGGGGGTGATTTTGGGGGGTACACAATGCAAACACACACACAACACAACTACACACACATGCACAAAACCCCACACACATGCACAATCACACACACATGCACAACCACACACAACACAACCACACAGAGAGCACAATCACACACACAACCCCACTCATATACAATGTACACACACACACAAAACCATGCACACCTACAATAAACACACTGCACACAACACAACCAAACACACACTCAATACACACACATACACAACACGACTACACCCACAACACAAACACACACACAACACACACTCATTACACACCCACACAACACAATCACACACACACCACAATCACACACACATGACGTAGCTACACAGGGAGAGGAAGGCCTCCCCCTCCTCCCCCCCCCCCAAGCCTTGAGGACACACACACTTGCCGAAGCTGTGAGGGGGAGGCGCTTTCCCTCTCTCCCCCCTGCACAGCCTCGAGTCAGCGAGGAGCCGAAGACTCCCAGGAGCAGAAGGAAAGGTGTTGCTGGGAGGCCAGGCAACGGAAGGGCCAGCCAGCATCAAGTAAGTGGGGTGAGGGACAGGGACTGTGGAGGGCTGGTGGGCGGCATAGTTCCTGGGCCTTCCCCCCTTTAGTCACTCTTCCCCGTCCAACTTACCTTTTGCGTATGGGAGGGGCGTTTCCTTCCCATGGCCTGGCCAGAGAGGCCGGGCCATGAGAACCCCAGCAGCGCTTCAGGCGGCGGTGGTTGGGGCTTTTCCTTCCTGCAGCCTGGCCTCACTGACCTGGTTGCGGGAACCCCAACGGTGCTTCGGGCGGCAGGGGGTCTTTTCTTTCCTGCAGCCTGGCCTCGCTGGCCTGGTTGCGGGAACCCCAACGGTGCTTCAGGCAGTGGGGGGGAGCTTTTCTTTCCCATGGCCTGGCCTCGCTGGCCTGGTTGCAGGAACTCCAACAGTGTTTCGGGTGGCAGGAGGTCTTTTCCTTCCCATGGCCTGGCCTCTCTGGCTGGGTTGCGGGAACCCCAGTGGTGCTTCAGGCTGCGGTGAGGGGGTGGTTTCCTTCCCACGGCCTGACTCATTACACTCCCCCACCCCACTTAGCTTCCCTTTGGGAGACGAAGTGTCTCCCAGAGCTGGAGGGAAGTTGTCGGCACGTTGGCAGGTGGTTTTTTTTTAAGTCAGTGCGCTGCGCGTTCCCAGCCTCCTCTGTGCTCGTGTCCCTCAGCCTGATAGGCTGAGGGGTTGCACAGCACAGAGGACTCTGGAACTCATAGTTATTGATTTTTTGGTCGCGTCCATGGGACTGCTGCCTCACTCACGACCTCCAGACCCTTGTGGCGATGGTGAGGCCGGGGTAAGGTGAGTGCAGGCGGCTCGGTTAGGGATGGTTGGGCCGGGTGCAGGAGCCTTTGTTACATTCCAATGGTTAACATCCTTCCTTATAGGTAAAGATTGATACTATGTATGGGTGTAAAAAGAGCTGACAAAGGGGGAAACCAATTATTTCACAATATGGGATGACTGAAAAACCAATGAAAGGGTTCCAGATAAAATCAAGGCCAAACTCTCACTAGATCAGGGGCGGCCAACCTTTTTGTGCCAAGGGCCAGACCATGCTCCCTCAGACAGATGTGTGGCCAGAGGTGTGGTTCCTCCTGCTGCTTCTGCCACTTCCAGTGGTGGCAGCAGCGGATGCAACAATGGTGCATTTTCAGCTGTTTTGCCATTTCTGCCACTTCCTGTGGTAGCGGGAGCAAGGGCAGTGTGTTTTCACATTTTTGGCTGCTATTACTGCATTTTTGGTGCTTCAGGTGCATTTTGGGGGCTTCTGCTGTGTTTTTGCTACATTTTTGGCATGTCTTTGCTGCATTTTTGTTGCTTATGGTGCATTTTCACTGCATTTTCAGTGTGTCTGGTGCATTTTGGCCCTTCTGGTGGTGGCGGCAGGGTCCTCACCACAGACCGGATTATTTGGCATTGTGGGACAGGTCCCGCCCATGGGCCATAGGTTGGGATCCCCTTCACTAGATATTAATATAACTGACATATCATATTTTACCCATGTCCTATAAAGAAAAGAGACATCGAGAAAGACAATGATAATAAGAAAATTGTGGATGTATCAAGAAAGATGGAGACAGAATATGAGATAGATTTTATTCAATAAGGAATTCAGGGCAGGGTTGTTAGTAATAGGACTTTTTGGAAATTTCTAACTCAAAAGCTGGACCATTGGAAAGGTTGAGCAAAGAAAAATAGATGCCTTTGAGATGTGGTGCTGGAGGAGAGTTTTGAGAGTCCCCTGGACAGCGAGGAGAACAAATAGGTCAATATTAGAAGAGATTAGCCCTGAGTGCTCCTTATAAGGACAAATAACAAAGATGAAGTTGAAGTATTTTGGACATCAAATGAGAAGAGAGGATTCGCTTGAGAAGGCCTTGCTGCTGGGGAAGGTGGAGGGCAAAAGAAGAAGGGGACGGCCAAAGATGAGATGGCTAGATGGTATTGTAGACACAATGGGCATGGGCTGTGTGGACTAAGGAGGATGGTGGAGGACAGGGGTGCCTGGAGAGCGATGGTCCATTGGGTCGCAAAGAGTTGGAATCGACTGTGCGACTGAACAACAACAAAACTCAAAAGTTGGAAGCAACTTGACAGCACACAATAATAACAGCTTTCAATGTTTGCACATTGCCATGGTACCTACTTTTGCATTCACTCAGTGGTAGCACAAACACAACTCATTTTAGCTTACACTGTAAAAACATATATATACTTGTTTCTTATAGTTGTACCTTGCTGCCTGGCTTGAAGCAACAAATATCACTCTTTTACCCTACAAATAAAGGTTCAGTAGATGCAAGGGTGAACAAATTATGACAATACCTGTAGTAGAAAATCTGAGCAGCACACTGTCCCAATAGCAGTATTACATCAAATAAATAGTTGTTCCTGCTGGTAATAACAGTAATACATTAAAAATGCAGTAATAACAATGTGCTAGCCTTTCATTTCACCTCAAAACCACTGCCTGAGGTAGTCATCTCACTCTTTCTTCCCTGCAATTTGGACTCAATGTGTCACAATACTCATATGTAGGCTAATTTTGCTCTGTGCCACATTTGGGGTTGTTTGAATAAATATTCTTGGGGTTAAAATAAATTTTATATCCCAATCCCAGTTCTCAAGTCAAGTGACTAGTAAAGGGCATAGACAGCAAATCCCTAAAATAAAATTAATACAACAGCTTTCCTTATCTTAGAAAAGTATGAAGAGATGAACCCTGGAGGTAGCCAGGAGGACCCTCTTTGGTTCCTAGCATTGCCACTTCCAGACACTCAAGCTTCCTCTCGGGCTGCCCTGTGCTCTGGTCAAGAGAAAGCTCTCTGCGGTTTCTGCTTCTTGCTTGGAATACATCCCCCAAAATGAAAGGACTATCAGGCTAAGTCTTATGCCCAGCTGCCCCTCTTTTCATTAGCTGACCTGAGCACTTGCCACTCTTCATCTACCTCCACACATCTGAGAACCAGGAATTTGACTTAGCATTCCAGAACACCCAGTGAACACAATGGCTCCAAAATTGGCTCTACACACACACACACACACACACACACACACACACACACGCACGCACGCACGCGCGCATGCACACACACGCGCGCGCGCATGCACACGCACACTGAAAGTATAATGTCCAAATTGTAA
Organism: Bradypodion pumilum; assembly: GCA_035047305.1. Lineage (NCBI taxonomy): Eukaryota > Metazoa > Chordata > Lepidosauria > Squamata > Chamaeleonidae > Bradypodion > Bradypodion pumilum. The sequence continues at coordinate 432,409,576 of JAWDJD010000001.1, forward strand.
CCCAAATAAAAGCTAAACAAAATCTTTTAGGCCACACAAAATTTGCCCAACTCTGAAGAGATCAAAATAATGGAACCTTCCTGCCTTGTGCAGCTTATAGTAAGCCAGACCATAGCATCAGTCTTACCTCTAGACGACCTCTGCTCAAATCCTTCCCGCACCCCACAGGGCAACCTTTGCAGGGAGCTCCACTGAAGGTTGGCTCAGATGGCCAACCTTACTCTTCAGTGATTGGTGTAGGAAAGCCAACTCTAACCAAAGGTAATTCTTAAGCATTCCTTTCCCGGTCAAGTGACTTCTTAATGAGCTTCAGAGGCTTCCTAACCATCTCCAAGCCTCCAAAGTTGTGGTCTTTTCCTAAAGATGTAAATGGGTTATGTTCAAGATACTGTACTGTCTTATCTCTTAAGTGATAATGTGGAACATCCAAATGAGTGAGGAGAAGAAACTGGCAAGCCCTCAAATGTAACAGGGCTGGATGATTGTATTTAAAAGTATTCTTCCATCATAAGAGTGCTGCCACCTCTATTATATGATATATAAATCCAGAACCTGAAGTTATCAACCTACAGTATAGCTAACTTCCTCTCATTTCAGCCTTCCTCCTGCTAAATTGAATGGGAATATTACTCTAGTTCTGTACATCCTTAGCATTATAAAAAATGGATGAAGTCTCCTTGTAAGCAGAAACATAACCAGTTAGATTCAACCATTATGGTCTTCCATACCCTACCTAAACCCATGCAGAGATCTTTGTTCCTGGGGTACACAGAAAGAGCCTCCTCAAAGACTGTCAAATTTTAAACCACAATCAGGCCTACTCTGGTAATGGCAACCTTTTGTTGCTGGTTAATCTTTCTCACACAAGTCTGGTGAAAGGAACTGCAGAATGAACTCACCAAAAGGTGCCTTCATTTTGGCAAACACAGAAGAAGAATCTATGTTTCCAGAGTACACGCCCGCAATGGGGAGACCTTCCCATGTCTTGTTCCCCATCCTGAGCATACTGTGTTCTGAATCATATGGAAGCCTTGATGAGTACAACAGCACATGTGAAGGCTTCCCTGCTGCAGACATTCACTGTAGAACTGTTGATGTCTGATGGTGGGGTAGGGGGGGTAGGAATACTGTGTGGCATCATCTGAACTGTGCCTTCTAAGCCTGGTAACAATCTGCCCCAAGGGACCTGTCTTATTCCCTATTTTGATGATTTTTTGCTGCCTCATGAAGACTTTTCTTTTCTGGCAGGCATTTTGGTCTGTCAAGTTGATCATTTCTGAGAAGGTCCTTTGGAGAATGCAATTTTATGGATCTTTTTTGAAATAAAGCTTCATGCAGAGTGACATTATTATTTATTTATTCTGCTCAAAGTGCATTGGTAAAGAAGCTAAATGTTTCAAAGCCACCTTCCGTCTCCAATGCACCTTCATCCAAAGTAAATTTAACCCTGCCATGATGCCCCAGGAATTTCTCACTGTTTAGGGACGCCAGAAGTGTGTAACAATGTGTGTTCTTACAAAATACTTAGTAATTTAATTTTGCTAACAAAGATGGAGATACACAGAACACACTATTGCTTGCAGAATGTTGATATGCTGAGCACTTTTTAATGAAGATTAAGTCATGCATACAATTACTAACTAGCATTTACATAATAACTACACTGTGATGAGTACTTAAAAGACTTTGAATATTATTTTTAAAAGGGCATGTTACACAAGCCTAGAAACAACCTACTCTGACACACTTCATTCTCTAGAGATCTGCCTCCACAGATGCTACTGCCATCCACACAGAAGAAACGATTCATCCTGCTTCATATATTATAAGCTTAATGCCAAGTTATTGTTCGTATGCAATTAGGTCTAATTATTTCTTAAATTTCTACTTAATCAATACCCTACCTCTCTTCAAATTTGGGACTTAAAATGGCTTGTGCTAAAGTTAATGAACAGTACAGTTTAGAAAACCCTCTATATTATAAATATTAAAACACAATTAAATGGATTACCATATTCAGTCTGTAAAGTCAAGACAGTTCTGTTGAATCTATAAACTTTGGCCTGCCCAAGGACTGGGGCTGCTAGCACCAGTACTTGAGATAGAGGAGAAAAATTATTTGTGATGTGAGCATTTCCAAGGTTTTATACATTTCAAAGTAGAAATCTGAACCAGTTTTTCCTCAAATTATTCTTTCTTTAGGGTCCCTCAGACACTGAAGAGCTACTGTATATAAAATATTATTGAATAAAATAGTTGAATTGGATATCTGTATTTCCTTTCCACTAGCAAGAGGTTTAAAATGGAATGCAGCAAAATTTAAAAACAGAAGCAGCATGTCTACCTAAAGCCAGCCCAACATATTTTTGTGTTTGAGGAAAAAGCAAGATACAGTAAAACCCTGAGTTACGTAAAAAGTCCAATCTGTAGCTTTTTACATAATACAGTTTTTTATTTAAAATGCGGCATTCCCATAGGGATGCATTTTTTTTGAGGGGGGGATGGGCTGGACCAAAAATAATCAAAATAAATAAATAAAAATAAATAACCAGCACAAAGGGAATGAAAATGGAGTGATCTTCCTCCTCAGCAGTTTGTATGGCCATTGAGGGAGCGGAACCACTGCCGCTATCAGCGCTGATGCTGCTGCCTCAGTCCCCACTGCTTCTGTTGGGACTGGGAGAGTGCGGTCCCCCTGTGGTGCACATTAGCTGAGAAAGTGTGTCAGATTAAGACCACTCCATTCCACTCTTCGTCCAACATACGTTCCCAGCTAAAACACACTGCAGGGGGACCTTGGACAAAGAGTGGAATGGAGCAGATGCCAGCTAAAGCTGTTCTGATGAATGTTCCCAGCTAAAGCTGCCATGGATAAACCTTGGACAAAGAGTGGAACCAAGCGGATATGACCACCCACCCACACACACACACACACACACACTCTGGCAGAAGCAGTGGGGACTCCAGAAAATGCAGCAAAAAATCTGCAATCGTCGACGCTGCCTCCACCGCCTCCATGGCCCCCATGGTAAGTGATTTCTTGCGACTTCTGGTGGTGGGGGTGGGTGGCGTGGGGTGGGATTTTTAACTTTAAATGGAACAGGGCTGCCATTTTGGAGTTTAAAATGGTGTTGCCACCATTTTAGACTTACAAGATGAAAAGAAAACTGTTATGTAAAATGATTTATTTGCATAAAACGGGATGCATTTTCTGCAAAAAAATCATTACTGTACTGTCTCTTCCCATGGACTGGCCAACTACTAAAGTTTAATTCAATGCTAGCAACAGAACAGCCTCTTCTATTGCACCTGAGAGTAAAAAGCTAATTTAGGAAGCTCAGTGCATGCTTGTCTGAGACTTAAAATGCTGTCTTGCACTTTTCTAACTTCTCTCAGCCAAAACTAGCTTCCTCACTCTGCATAACTGTAGCCCAGGCCCTACCTCACAGAATGGTGAGTTTCCTTGTACTGGTTCATCTTCTTCCGTGTCTAGGCCAGATGTGAAACTGCCAAAATGGAGGCACCTTTTGGTGAGTTCATTCTGCAGTTCCTTTCACCTGACCCAGTGTGAGAGAGATTAACCAGCAACACAAGGCTGTCATTACCAGGGTATGCATGATTGTCATTTAAAATACCAATTTTAGAGGAGGCCCTTTCTGTGTACCCCATTTATGCATACTGAATCCACTAAGTCTCTGCAGTTGAAGGTGTTTACCCTAAAGGAGGTCCACAGATCCTCAACAAGAAGCCATGCCTTCTCAGTGATAGCACCCTGACTGTGGAATAACTTTCCTTGAGAAGTCCACAAGGCTCCTTCCCTCCTTTCCTTTTGGAAACAAATAAAAACTTTTCTATTTAGAAAAGCCTTTGGGGAGACTCATCCTGATTTTTTTTCTGAACTCACTATATTACTGCTTGCTGTAGTTTCTTTGTAATCTAGATCGTTTAATTGTACTGTTTATATGTCCGGTACCTGAGTGCTGCACAATGGATCCTGGGGACATGAAATGAGCTTCTTTCGGGCATCCCCTGGGTGGAGTTTCTCCAGCAAAAATCCTTTCAACTCATGTCTCAGAAGCAAAACTCACACAAACGAGGCACGGAAAGATTGAGAAATGTTGGTGTGTGTCTTTAGAAACAAACAACTCATGTCACACCTAATCTAATTTGGGATGATTTGTGCAATTCATGTAATAGAATGACCAGCCCAGTTTTGCAGAAAATGTTCCATTGTATGTAAAATAATTGTGGGTTTTTTGTTTTTTGCAAAAAATAAAATCAAAACCTACCCCCCCCCCTCTGCTACCAGAACTACCAGGACATCCCTTGCCCTCTTTGCTGATGAGGAGAATTATGTTATAATTTTTCATCCTTGTGCATATAGTATTTGAGAGGTTACATGGAGCCTTTATTGGATGTTGATGAATGGATATAATCTGTACATTTCTCAACATCCAATTTTCTTTAAGAGCCCAATGAACAGTAGAATTTCTTTTAAAAAACTATCATTTGTCATGATTAGCTCAAATTCAAATGACAAATGATGAAAGAAGCCAATCCAAGTGGCTCTATATAGGAGATTGCTTCTTTACTCACTTATTTTATCTGTGCTGAACTATTTCAGCAAGATGGAATTGTAATTAGAACAAAGAGTGGAGATGATGCCTTTCTAGACTTCCTGAAGCTAGTCAGTTCTGAGATATAAGACTACTGGTTTGAACTACAGGGAAGGTGAGCTACATACCAAAATGAGTAACAGCAGATTTCTAGAGAAAAATAAAGCAAAGAAGAGATTTTTTAAAAAAAAAATCAGTAGAAGATGGATGCATGAATTGCCAAGCCCTATTAAGCCTGACTCAAATGTTATAATAGAAAATGTGAGGGGCTAAATGGGTGGTGAGGACTCAGGGGAACATGTGATTCTCATCTTCTGTGGAAGTAAGGTGGGGCACTTGTAGGAATATTGAGTGAAAATGCTTATGCTGCTCCTAAAATCAAGAGTCCTAATAAGATAGGGCTTTTAGTTATGGAAGCACAGTAAGTGTGTGTACCTGAATATACTTAGAAGCAGTGGTGGGCATCAGCAGATTCGCACCAGTTCACCAGAACCGGAAGCAGAAATTCCGGCTGGTCCCACCCATCCAAGTTTTGAAATAAAGTACAGTAGAACCTTGGATAAAGTCCAAACTCGGTTACACAAGTTTGGACTTTATCTGATTTTGGACTTTATCCGAATCAAATGGGTGATGCATCGGATAACATCCAAAAAATGGACTTTATCTGAGGTTCCTATACCAAATACCTCAGATAACATCCATTTTTTAGCGGTTTTGGACTTTATGCAATGCATCACATGTGCATGAAAACTGCGACTTTATCCGAATCAGACTTTACCTGAATCGGACTTTATCTGAGGTACCACTGTTGTCCTAATTCAGGTACAAAGCAGGGCTTTTCCCCTGGCCATGCCCACCATACCACAAATAGTGTTAATTCAGAAGCATAACATTTCTTAAAAAGTGTTCAATGGGTGATGTTTTAGAAGTTGAATTTATGTAAGTTCCCCCCCCCCCTTAAAAACAAACCAAAGAGAAGAGAGTAGAGTTTACATCTGAGGAAGTATAAGTAAAAGAGTAGCTGGAAAGAGCTGGAAGAATTCTCTCTCCCCTCTTCTGTAAATTCTTAATAAAAGTGCTACCATGGGGGAAGTGACATAATGTCGGGCTGAGCAGAAGGGGCCTTCTGTTCTCTCACAAAGATGGGCCACTAAAGGTGGATTTCAATGAAGAAATCCTTCTAAAAATGTTTTAAAAAGTAAGGTGAAAGTTACCTGAAGTGAGGCAGCAGGTCAGATTACTGGAGGATAGCAAGGTAAACAACTGGAGCGGAGACGCTGTGCTGTGATTAGAAGGCAGCGGGAGGGGGGGGCTTGAAGAGGGAGAGAGAGTGGAAATTCTACTCCTCTCTTTAATTCGAGAAACAAAGGAGCTTGTTCCCCGAGCCTTGAATTTGGACGAAGGAGACAGAGGCAAGATACTGGTTGTGAAGACAGAAGCAAGTGATTGAAAGCAGAAGGAGATGACTGGCAATGGTAAGTCCAGTGGGAGCGAGAGTCATGGTTGGCTGGTCTCGCTGGCACTGAAGTGGATTTTGGTCTCTCTCTGGAATGGAGTGGAATGGAGTAAGGAGGGAGAAGAATAAAGCGGAGATTGTGGACCTTGCATTCTGTCTGAGTTACTACTGTTACTACCTAACAGTTTGAGTTGAGTTCTATTAGTAAAAATGGATTGAAGAAGGGTGTAAAACCTCAATGATTGTGGTGGATTCAGATGCTGCTGTGCTGTGGTTTGCAGTTAAAATGGCGCTGCAAGATTGAGAGTGGAACGGAATGGAATTTAAGTTTGTGACGCAGTTAAGAAACGTTTTCTTTGCCTGACCTTATTAACTGAGACTGGGAACAGCTGGAAGATACCCGACTGGACTAAGTTTTGTTTTTTGTAAGTCTTTTTTTGTTTTTGCTTTAACCGTGAACATTGTAAAGTGACATAGACGGAGTGGATTTACTTAAAAGGGGAGATTATATGTGCAAGTGATTTTTTCTTTCCTTTCACTTACTTTTTGGAAGGGAATTTTTTCCTGGTAGCTACCGGTGGAGTGAGTGGAGTGAGAACGGACACTATAAGAAAGAAGATATTCTATCTCTATGTGGTTGAGTCAAGTTATTTTGTTTTTATTTTATTGATAGTTCTCATTTTTGGCCGTTACTGAATTGGCTCATTTGTAAGGGAAAGGACTTCATCAAATAGAGAATAATCAAGAGAACACCCAAGTTTCGACTGTAGGACGTATTATTTCTTTACTTTTAATTTTTAATTTTAATTTTGTTCAGATGGAACTGGCCTATTGATATAATTTTTGGCAGTTAAAGCAATTATTATTATTTTATTTTTATTTTTAAATTTAAATTTTTTAATTTTTTATTATTTTTTACTATTATTATTATTTTTAATATTTTTCTTTTCTTTTCTCCCTTTTTCTCCATTTTTCACTTTTTCTTTTCCCTTTCCATTTCCCCCTTCTTTTTTTCTCCTCCTTTTTCTCTTTTTCTTTCTCCTTTCTTTCTTCTTTTACTATTAATTTTCCCCTTTTTTAAATATAAAAGTACAGTTGGTATTATTTTCCTATTTTTATTTTCATTGATGTAGCTTAATATAAAGTGATTAGAGGATTGATATTATTTTAATGAAGTTTTTTTAATTTGTATATGAGTTGTAATTAGATTTTTAAGTGGATGAGTCGGCATGGTCATGGTAAAGATAAAGAGAAGAAAATAGCTTGGTCAAGAGACAGGGAGACATCGTCCGATAGAAGTTATAAAAGGCTGGTTCTGTTACAAGAGGACTCTAAAGATATGAAGAAGACATTAGCTCAAGAGGAAAAAGATGCAGAGGAACAGGAGAAAGTGAAAAAGATGTTACTACAACAGCAGCAACAAAAGTTAATACAACGTTCGCTTGTTGAAGCAACAGTAACACCAGCAAATAAATTAGTGACAACTATACTAACATCACCGACAACAGTATCTATGGTACCAGTGACAACAACAACAGCTCCAGTAATAAAGACAATAAAGACAACAGTACCTACACCACCGGTGACAACAACAACAGTCTCAGTAACAAAGATGACATCAACATCAACGGTAGCAGCAACTACGACTACCATTACTACAACAGCAATGTCTACAGTAGCAGTAACAGCAGTAACTACAACATTAGTAGCAATGACCACAATCACAGCAACTATGGCAGGTGGTACAGTAGCATCTGGTGCCATAAGGAAAACCCCTATGGGGCCTAGAGCGAATATGAATTGCTTTTTGAAAAGTTAGTAGGAATTGAGTCATTAATTAAAGATGGACAGAAGCAAATGGGAGCAATGTCTGATAAATTTGATAAAAAGATTTGATGATATAGAAAAAGGACACGTTACCTTAAAGAAAGATCAAGAAGAAATCAAAAAAGAACAGAAGGAAATTAAATTGGAGGTTAAGATGTTGAAAGAGAGAGAAGATGAGATAAACTAAGGTGGATCTTCTGGAGAAACGTGTTGCAACAATGGAGGAGCAGATGAGACATCCGAACATAGTGATCCGTAACTTACCTGAGAAAAATCCAGACATATTAAGAGATAGGATTTTTGGAGTGGTTAAACGGTATGGTGATGGAGTACAGTTATTCTTCAGAAGACATTGTAAGTCTGTATCATCTCAGACAGAAGAGAGGGAGAAACACTCCAAGGAATGTGTTGTTAAAATTTGCTTGTGCAGTAGATAAGATGAGATTAATGGCCCATATTAAACAAATGGGTTCAACAGTTTTGAAGATTGATGGAGCAGATGTTGAAGTTTACAATGACATTGCACAGGAGGAAAGAATTTGGCGTCAAACTATGAAACCTATTACAAAATATTTGATTGGTAAAGATGTTAAATATAATTGGAAATTTCCAAAAATGTTGACTTTTTCGCACCTAGGTAGGAGATATGTTGTGAGGGAGAATGCTTTTGTATTGGATATACTTGTTGGAGAATGATACTCAAGAATGGGAATTATTGAAGCAAGAACTGTTAACATCCGGTGGCTTACATTTTGGTGGACAGGAGGATGATAATGTGCCTGAGGGAGCAGAGGGAGGGACTTAGTAATCTTCAGCTCCCATTGATGCACTTCCCCCCCCCTCCCCTCTTTGGTTATCAAAGGCTTCTTTTTTTGGAAAAGTGGGGAGGGTAAAAATTTTATTTTTATTTTTATTTTTTTGTTGTTTTTTGTTATTGTTTGTTCTTGTTTGAAAATTATTGTTTCATTAATGTCTAGGGTAAGAGGTTTAGTTAAATGCACTACCCATGAGGATCATGTTAGAAATGGAAGTATTGAGGTAAAAATTTCCCATGACGTTTATTAAGATGTTGGCATGGAATGTGAGAGGTACGGGTTCCCAAGTTAAACGTAAAAGATTACAAGCAGCTCTTAGAAAAGATCGTCCAGATATAATTTTTTTACAGGAAACACATCAAAAATCAGAGGATACCAACAAATTATTTCTGGGTTGGATACAGATATTTGAAAAAGCATATGGAACTTCTAAAGCAAGAGGGGTGACAACACTGATTTCAACCAGATTGGGTTTTGTTTTGACTAAGAGTATTTCTGATCCGGAAGGTAGGTTTTTGATTGTAAAGGGTATAATAGATGATGAAGAAGAAGTGACTTTGGTGAATATATATGCTCCAAATGAACATCAGGATAAGTTTTTAGACAAGGTATATTGAATTTTGGAAAAAGAAAAGACCGTTAAAATGATAGTAGCAGGTGATTTTAATTTAATTAGGTCTAGTATGGATTGCACTAACGTAGGTATGGACAAAATGGGATCAAAAACAAAGATATTAGATAATTGGATAAAACCTTTAGGGTTAAAAAAATGCGTGGAGAGAATTTAAAGGAACAGAAAGAAAATATACATATTTTTCACATGTATATAATTCATATTCTAGAATAGACTAGTTTTTTAGTTACTGAAAATGTATTTAAGAATATAGAAGAAATAGATATTGGGATTTTCAAAGAATCAGACCATGCTAAACTTTTAATGCAATTGGGAATTGGGAAATCAGAGAGGGGAAAAAGTAGTTGGAGATATGATTCAAAATTGTTTAATGAGCCTGTAAATAAGGAAAATATGGAAAAAGTTTGGAATCAATATTGGCAATGGAACGATACAGGTGAAGTAACATATAATGTAGTGTGGGATGCTATGAAGTCAATTTTTAGGGGAGAATGTATTAAACTAAATAGTATAAGAAATAAACATTTAAAGGATAAATATGAGAAAATTGAAAGAGAAATTGGACAACTTCAGGAGGAACATATAAGAACAGGGAAGAAAGAAACATGATTAAATATCCAGAAATTGAGAAAAGAACAGATCGGCAAGGACATAGAAAAAGTTAAAAAAGATTTGATATAGTTAAAAAGGGAATATTTTGAATATAGCAACAAGAATTCAAAATTATTAGCTAGAGCTGCAAAAGAAGTGTTAGAAGAGAAATTGGGATTTTAATAAACCAACAAGGAGTGAGATGTAACAAAACAAAGGAGAAGGTGGAAATAATAAAAGGTTTTTATCAAGATTTATATTCTAAAAAAAATATAAGAGTAGGAAAATTAAGGGATTATTTGGATAAATGGAAGGGAATCAGAATAAGGGAGGAGCATAAAGATAGAATGGAAACACCAATAACAGAAAAAGAGATAAGAGGGTGATACAGAGATTGAAAAGTGGTAAGGCGCCTGGCGAGGATGGATTCTCAGCGGAATTTTATAAACAATTTAAAGAATTGGTAATACCAAGACTCCTGAAGCTGTTTAATTATATATCGGATGGAGGTTTATTACCGTCTTCATGGTAAAAATCAGTAATTGCTTTGATTCCTAAACCAGGGAAAGATTTGAATAAGATAGAGTCTTATAGGCCAATCTCATTGATTAATCAAGATGCAATTTTTTTTTACTGCAATATTGGCGAATAGACTAAATGAATTCATGAAGGAATATATAAATAAGGACCAGGCTGGTTTTCTGAAGGGTAGATCTTACTAGAAGGGTAATTGATTTGGTGAATATAGCAGAACAAAAAAAAGGAAAAGATTGGATTATTATCTTTAGATATTTTTAAAGCCTTTGATTCTTTGCAATGGATTACGATTAAAGAAATTATAAGAAAGTTTGGGTTTGATATGAAATTTATAAATTTAATTGATCAACTATATCAGAAAGGAATAACTAGAGTAAAAGTGAATGAAACATTTACAGAAGATATAAAATTAGAAGTGGGTACTAGGCAAGGTTGTCCATTGTCGCCAATACTTTTCATGATGGCCATGGAATTATTAGCGACACTTATAAGAGAAGATAGAAAGATTGAGGGAATAGAAGGAGTAAAAATTAGTTTATATGCTGATGATACAATGGTCATAATGAAAAACCCTGTGAAAACAGTGGAATACATCCAGGTACATTTGAGGGAATTTGAGGAAATGACGGGTTTAAAAGTGAATTGGGATAAATCTGAAATGATTATTTGTAATGGAAATGAAGAAGATCAAAAAAAGATAAAGGAAAGATATAATATACAAATGAAAGATAGTGTGAAATATTTGGGAATTAATATTGCAAATAAAATAGAAGAACTTAAGATACTAAATTATGATAAACAAAAAATGGAAATAAAGGGGAAAATAAAGCAATATAATAAGTTAAATTTGTCTTGGTTTGGTAGGATAGCTTTGTGTAAAATGAAATTATTGCCAAAGATACATTTTTTGTTTGATGCCCTACCAATTCACTTAAAAGAAAAAGATATAAAGATTTTTCAGAGCATGATAAATACTTTTTGTAACGGTGGGAAAAGACCGAGAATTACAAAAAGTTTATTGTACATATCACAAAAAGAAGGTGGATTGGGTATTCCAAATATTAAACACTATTATAGAGCATTTCAGTTAAAAAATGTTGTAAAAATTATAACAAAACCTGATGTTATTTGGGACAAGATAGAAATAAAAAAATTACAACAATTTGGGAAGGCAATTTTTTTTTATAAGGGGATGAAAATAAAGGTAAATAATCCATTACCAAAAGCAATGATGGAGGTTTGGAAAAATATTAAAGAGAAAATAGTGCCGGGAATTTCCCCGATAATGGATCTGGAAGATGTTAAGACTTTCCCTTTGAAAGTAGACAAAAGAATAAAGGATATACTTCTGAGAAATTATGTGTTTCTGTTAAAAGATTGGATAAAAATGATGGATAACTTGGAATTAAGAGCTGAAGTGTTTAAACAGATGAAATTGAACTGGTTACAAATAATTTTGGTAAAAAAATGGGGGAAGAGATATAAAGAGGAGCTTAGTTTACAGAGAGGGAAAACAGAATTTGAGATGATTTGTAAAATAAGAAAAGGAGAAATGGAGATAAAAGGTTTAGTAAATTAAATATATAGAATTTTGAATAAGGATGAAAGCTCATAAAATGTGTTGAGAATACTATGGGAAGAAGATTTAAATATAAGAATTTCGGAATCACAGTGGAAGAGTAAATGGAGGAGAAGAATTATGAAAAATCTTTCTGTAAGATTAAAAGAACATAATTATAAAATATTGTGGAGGTGGTACCTGACTCCAGTTAAATTGTATCGAATGGATAATAGTAAATCAAGAGATTGCTGGAGATGTAAAAGTGAGCTTGGAACATATGAACACATGTGGTGGAGTTGTAAAGTGGTTAAGATTTTTTGGAAACTAATTGAGAAAGAAATTTCAGCGATTACTAAGGCTGATATAAAACTGGAGCCAGGTATCGCCTTGCTGACGGGATTGGATGATATAAAAATGAGTACAAACAAAAAAGAACTGGTGTCAATAATTTTAACAGCTGCAAGACTGTGTATAGCGAGAAAATGGAAAAGTGATTTAAGGTTAAAAATTGATGAATGGTATAAAGAAATGTGGGAAATTGCATTAAATGATTAATTGACATGTGAATTGAATGTGAAGAAAGGTATTTTAAGAGAACAAATTTTGGGAAATATGGAAACCATTTGTGGAATTTGTCCTTGTGAGTGATAAAGGGGATAAGCCGGTACCTCAACATATGAGTTTCTGGGGAAAATAAATTAGAAATTCGATCCTCATGGTTTGTAAATATCACTGGGTGTTATAATTTGTAATACAACAAATTAATGTCATGTGATTTTCTTTTTTCTGATTTGTAATTTCTTGTATTTGTTGTATTTTTTTAAATATATCATTTGCATTTTTTTGAAAAACGTAATAAAAATATTTTTTTAAAAAGTGCTACCATAGAATTGCTCATGATTTACCCAGTTTTAGAGTTTCTTTAGCAATGTTTATTTTCCCCTTGTCTTCTACTCTGTTGTCTTCTTTCTTTCTGGTAACATAAACAGTTAAAGAAGAAAGTAACTTAGAGTTCCTTTAGTTTGATAATGTTAGTAACTCTTTGTCTTTTGATGTAAATTATTATTGGATTTATGGAAGTCATACCAAGTCCTCAATGAATATATGAAGCTGCATATATTAAAAAGTCAAGTGTATGAATAAGTTAAAAAAAGAACCAGACACAATTCAGGTATTTTGAAACTCCACTATTTATATCTCTGTATTGCAAGAATTGACTGTCTTATGACACATCTATTGGTATTATTCAATCATCTTTAGTGAGAGACTTAATCCAAAGCCTATCAGAAGTTCAAGTAATCAGTAATCTTTTTTTGACAGTAACAAATAACTCTGAAAGATCAGTGAGGTAGGATGTACTTTGCAGGCGCACCCACCCAAATAAAGACTCAGACACCGGTATTGGATTAATGCCCTAGTCCGAATTATCACTTTCAATTGGTGTATCATCCAATTGTAATTCTTTAAGGCAAGCAGGCCGCAACAGCACTGGTAAGGTTCCACCCAAAATGCCAATGGCTATTGGCTACATGTATCAATTTGTATCAATTTGTTTGTTGACACAAACAAATTATTGACCAAAGTCAATATACTATCTACTGACCCCACCCTATGATGTGTATCCGTTCAAATATCAAGGTGATGCAGGCTGTGAAGCTCCTAACATCACCCCTTTCATGGTTCGCCCTTGACCGGCCAATCCTGTTTCCCCTGTAGCTATCTACGTGTTGGCCAGTCAATTGCGAACCTGCCGGATACCTATGGGTCATAAATCTTTACCTTACCAGTGCTACCCGCCAAAAGTGACCAAGGTCAACTTACCCTGTATCTCAAACACTAGCGACAGTGTGGGATGGGCGAAAAAGCCAAGAACCAAAGTGCCAATTGAAGGTTCAAGCAAAAATTCCCACCCGGCCCTGAAGCGACCAGAAAATCACACTGTCCACTAGGGAGGGGGTGGAGGGAAAAACTTCTCTGCTCCATCGCTTCTCGTAAAATGGCAGCAAGGCTGCCTCGTGGCCCTTTTATAGATGGGTGGCCACGCCCCCTAACTAACCCGGATGACTGCGTCCGGGTGGGCCCCCCCGCAAAGAGCGCAATGGCCATTTTGGCGCTGTGCTTGCATTTGCAGAAGCTGTTGTTTCTTTGTAGGAAGCAGCAGCAAACTCAGGTGAAAAAAGATGAAGCAATAAACAGTTACAGTGATGCTGTTGAGGCAAAATGTGTCATCACTGGGCAACAGGATGGCAGGCAGGAGTTAAACCAATAAAATAGTTGTAACCAACAGTCATCACTGCTATGTTCCATGACACTTGATTGCAGCTTACAAGAAGAATGTCATTGATTTATTGCAGGCCACCAGGCTTTGACATTTTCCCTCAGCCTGCTTTATGGGAGGATGAGAAGTGAGTATGTATCTGAAAAACTGAACCCCTTAGGAGCTGTGCCTCATGGGGAGATGTAAATGGCAATTCTTAAATAAGCCATGTTATTCTGGATATGTTATGACATAATTGATATTGCCACAGCAATGTTGGAAGCTGCTTTGCACAAATATGCCAAACATAATTCGGTCACCAGAAGCATAATTCATTGTAGATGTTATTATCCAGTACACAGGATAAGCAAATAGTTGTCAGAAATAAAGATTTCTTTTCAGGATTCTGCCACTAACTAGCCAAGTAACTGGAAATGAGTCACTGCACATTACCACTCCATCCTGTCAACAAGGTTAATTAAGCTTACCTGTATCATAGGTGTGCCAAGGAAGGCAGTTAGAAATAAGCATATGAATCATTCATAGACAGCTGAAATCACTTCAACTTTCCTTCAGTGAACAGAGAGACTGTGTTCATAGCAATGAAGTACAGCCAAGAACAGTATCTGTGTCAAGTGGATGAAAGTAGAGGTGAGCAATGGAAATTTGAACTATAAACTCAAAAAGGACAGAAGGGGACCTCTCCTTCAACTCATGAAACTCATCCCCCACATCTTTATGTTCAGCAAGGTATCAGGAGGAGCCATATCAGATACTTAAACCTCTGTAGCCATGTTTACATAGCCATACCAGAAGTATGTTAATAGATGCTCCTTTTTCAGAAATTCTACTAAGCATGGTGCATGACCCTTAGGACAGAAGCCATCAGCCTGCAGTCTGTCTTCTCCTTCCAAGTGAATAAATGAAAGTAAGCATGAGTAGAATCCTTTGATTCCAGCCCTTGAACCCCCAGTTGCTTCACATGACATCACACACACAACCAGGACTAAAGTAGCCATGGTTTCAGCCCCCCCCCCTGCTTCAACATGAGGCCATCTTTTTACTAGAGGTTGGCAAATACCATCTGCTTTGACTGGGTCTATTCATCTTAAATGTGCCATGTTATTCACTTTGAGCCAATCTGTAGCTCATCCAATTTTATTTGTACAGTATGTGTATAGTTGTAATTGCCCAATAATTAGAAAAAATATATGAAAATGGGGGAAATGAAGGACTATGCCCTGGGTTGGGGGACAGGGTGAAACTCTATGCCATTTGTAGTGTTCTACCCACCCATCCACCCATCACTAACTTCACTGTTCTGCAGGAAAGAGACTTTATCAATGCTTTTCTTGTTTGTCACATTTGCCACCCACTCCATCTGGAACACAGGAAGGGAAAAATGCAAAACAAAAAGCCAGCTGTAGGCATTAAAATAATGTGCAAAAGCTGATGAAAAGTCTATGGAGGCGGCAAAGATGAACTTTCTTGGGCTTTTTAGTGAATTATATAATTAAATGATGTTGGATGAAGGTCTGATCTATCATACGACTGCCCTTTCTAAAACCTGCTTGTTCCTCAAAGAAGGTTGATTGGTTACTATCTCCTTAAAGAAGCTTATTCAAAAAAAAATACAACACATAACATTTAGATGCCACATCAGGAAGATTATTAGGTTTATAGTTATAAGAATCTGATGGGTCACCTTTCTTAAAGAGTGGCATAACTTTCTTCCCGATCTGGAGGGAGATTACCTGTGCAATTAATGTGACTAAATAAACTGACTAAAACAGGGGATCGCCAATCAACAGCAATGACATAAAGAGAGAATCATATATTTTCCATTGACCTTACCATTAAAAAGAGTTGAAATCATGACCCAATTTTATACAGGAGAGACAAGTGGTCATTCAAGGAAATTAGGTGTAATCTCATTTGTGTTCCATATATGCATGCCACTCCTAAAAATGCAGCTAAAATGGGAGCTCCATAATTCTGGTATAACTGAGTTAGCAATCTCAAAGGCTTTCTGAGAGAAGGGTCTCTCTATCAGCTTCCTGAATTATGGCTCATTCCCTTCAGTAAGGGCATGACTGAAGGATTTACATTTTTTAAAAAAGGAAGGTATTTTTTTAATTAGATAAAAGCTTTAAATTCTCTCCAAAGGTGTTCCAAAAACAAAAGCATTTTTATAAGTACAGGTATGTTTCATATTTCTTCTTAGTTGTCAGAATATTTTTTTAAGTATTAATAAGCTCAGTTTTTCTCCAACAGGTTTCTTCTTTATAATGGTTGTAACCAATAATTGGCATAGAGCAATTAAAGATACATAAAGCTCCCCCCCCCCCAAAAAAAAGCCACAAAGAAAAGAAGCATTTACAAATTAGTAGCTTTTATACTTTAAATCTCTATAGTACATGACTTGACTTATGGGTTTTTTTTGAAAAAAAAATACATCTTGTGATTTCTTTTACTGACAATTTCCTTGGACATTGCAGATGGTCCCTTTTTTCTGTCCCCTGCAGAGATGATAAATATGGTTGTTAAATTCTTACTTGCTTATGAAGCAACAGCTCATGGATACTGTGAAGAATTGTAAGGATTCCTAAATCTCATGGCAGATACCCTGTTTCCCTATTTTTTGAAGTATTTTTCCTATCACAAATTGTTGACATCAAACAAATACAGCCGGGTATATGCATAGGATAGTTATTTCTATTGAACACAATGAAACTGCTGTCCAAACGGCCTTGAAAACAGCATCAGGGTAGCATTAGATTGTATAAGGAACATTGTTCATAGATTGCAGGATTACATGATTGCAAGACTACCACTGTTTGGGGGCAATATTCATAATCACTGTTGTCAAGTAAGTTACAGTATTTCTCAGGCTACTTCTAGGACACTACTGAGTTCACAGATGGACTTTACGTGGACAGAAATGGCTTCATTGCTTGTTTAGAAAGAAAACAATACTTTTGTGGGAATACAATTTGCTACTAACCTGCCTGTGGATATCCAATGCACCCACCTTTCTACATGTTATGGCTGGAACCTTCATTTGGAAAACTATGCATTTTGCTGATCTCACATCTTAAACTACCAAGCCACTAGTTTTGTGAAGAAAGAATGAGTGAGAATTTCTCATCATGCCAAGCTGACTGGCTTATTGGCACTTGTGTTTGGAATTTAAGCCAGTTATTTTATTCCCTCTACCTCTAGGATGGAAGAGATTGAGAACCAGAAGAAGTAGTTTTCTGAGCAGAATGTTCCCATATTCTAAATTCCCACAGACTTAAATATGTTTTTCTCCATGAGACAAATTTCTTGGAGACAAACTATATTGAATGTCAGAAAGTACCGAATAAATTATTGTCGACCAGTTTATTTTTCCATCCCACAATATTCCAGGATAGGAGGTTCAAGGGCTTTATTTGTTTCTCACTCATCAATAGTCAATTCTGAAAGGGGGCTGCCAAGGAGCATATATATATTATCAAATGCCAATCGGAATTGTGTTTATAGTGGTTCCAGTTTGTCTGGGCAGATAACACCTCCCTCAGTTGCATTTATTTAAAGTCATAAATTCCTGCCAGAGTCTTTAGAGTCTTCTCAGAGTTAGTGAATTGATAATGTATTATTTCTTCCAGATGGCATGTGGAACATTGGCCCTTTAAAGCTGAGCAAACTTCTTTTTTTCTTGTTTCTGATGTATCCTTCAAATTTCCTTCATGACAGTCTTCCACGTCTGTGTCAGGAGGGGTTCAGGGGAGGTGCTGTTTTTAAATTCTCCAGCTGTATCAGACTGACAATAAATTGTAGTGTTGCTTTCATGCCAGAGTTTGTAGCTTATCAAATAATTTTTGATTTGCTTGTGCTGAGAAAACACTGATTGTGTAGTTGAGTATAAACAATTCTGGCATGCTCACCATCACATCCATGTGATATTTCTGCCAGTTCGTTGCAACACCTTTATAATTCCCTACATCCCTCATACCTGAATTATCCAAAAGACTTAGAGTATATGAGGTAATTGTCCCCAGTTGCCTTTGTACAGGGAAATTGGAATAATCATGTCATACAGTAGACTCTGAGAATACAAGAGTCTACAATTGATTTTCGGAAAGCTTTGTTTCAGAGCTTTGTTTTCTGAGCATTAGTTTTCCAGGCCCTAGTAATGACTATAGGTAAAATCTATAATTTTACTTAATTCACACCTCCAGCTGGATTAAAATATAAATCAGGTAGTCTAAGAA
Organism: Bradypodion pumilum; assembly: GCA_035047305.1. Lineage (NCBI taxonomy): Eukaryota > Metazoa > Chordata > Lepidosauria > Squamata > Chamaeleonidae > Bradypodion > Bradypodion pumilum. The sequence goes on from JAWDJD010000001.1 coordinate 432,428,126, forward strand.
AAGAACTATGAAACCAAGATGCTAAAAAGGAACATTTATTGTTCCTACAAACAACCTCCCTATCCCCAATGCTCTTAATACTCTGTGGCAAAAAAAAAATTTGAACAGACATAGCCCTATTATAGCATAAAAAGCAGTGTTCCCCACCAGGGCTCTGAAAGTAATAGATAGATCCTTTTACTCACTTGGGTAGAAGGGAAACATGAAAGATTGTCAAAGTTTGGTTGTTGTTGTTCAGTCACACAGTCGATTCCGACCCTTTGCAACCCTATGGACCATTGTTCTCCAGGCGCCTCTGTTGGAGCCAACCGTAATTCTCAGCATATCCACTGGGGAACACAGAAAGAGCCACCTCAAAAATTGTGGTATTTTTGGACCACAATCAGGTGTACTCTAGTAACAGCAACTTTGTGTTGCTGGCTTATCTTTCTCACCTTGGGTCAGGCGAAATGAACTGCAGAAATGAATTCACCAAAGCTAGCTTCATTTTAGCAGTTTCATGTCTGGCCTAAACACAGAAGAAGAAGAACCATATCCACTATATCCAGCTAAGAAGTGAACAGGCCTAAAAATCTTCATCTAGGCCTGGGTGGCAGAAGACCCATGAAAACAATCAGGCTACCCTCCTGTGCAACCTTCCCTCCCCCCACCCACCCCAAGACTTGCAGGGTTACAATCAGAGATGGCAGCAACTGTTCCAGACTAACAAAAAAAGTTTCATTTAATTTGTTTTTGGTAAAGGTATTAGTGAAGGAGTTGGTAAAGCTGAGTCTATTATTCAAGAAAAATTGAATCCCCCAAAAATATATCTATATCAAAAAGTGCTATAAATAAATATTTTATACTGTATACATTCCATTTTGTAGCCATTCCTTATTTCCCTAATCCAATTGTCATCATTGTTATTTCTCACTGCCATAGTCTGATGAATTATTTGCCCACACTCTTCCATTCAAAATAATAAAAAAAATCTCACCTTTCTATGAGTAAAAATTCACCAGGCTTGTCAGACAGTTCCAAATAATCAAGCAGTTGAATTAATGGCCTTGAATTTTCCTGCTCCTCTCTCATTTTCACCTGCTCACAATTTGCAGTCTCACTGGATAAAAACATAGCAATCCAATCTCTTCTTTTAGTTTTTTTGTGTTTCAGTGGTTAAGAAGCTCACCTTGTAACCTGAAAGGTCGGCAAGTCAGCAGTTTGAGACCCAGGTACTGCATGTGCCATCTCTGTCCCAGCTCCTGGCAACCTAGCAGTTTGAAAGCAAGAAATTGCAAGTAGATAAATAGGGACCACTTTGGTGGAAAAAGATCTTGGTGACATAAAAGGAGCCTCATTCGGGTATGCCCTGAGTGGAGTTCCTCCTGCAAAAATCCTTTCAATTCAGAATAATTTCTGGCACATTATTATTATTATTATTATTATTATTATTATTATTATTATTATTATTATTATTATTATTATTATTATTATTATTATTATTATTATTATTATTATTATTATTATTATTATTATAAGGTAAAAGATTAAGATAGGAAGTGGGGCTCAGCACAAATCCTGCTCCTTCCTGAAACCAAACTGGGATCTCTTAAAAGAAAAGAAGGAAAATTCTCCAGTGCACAGCTACCCTACCGAAAAGTAAAGAAATGCAAATTGCAATTTAACATCTTTGACTTGCCTTGAAAGATACAAAACAACCTCTGATCTTAAGGATAAGATATGTTAATGATCTGATCCTTCTCAGGAACTTCATGATTGAGTTTTCAGAAAAGTTTAGACTTGTCACTGGCTCATAACCTCTCAGTCTTATTTACTTTGGGCTTCCTGGTTCTGGTCTTCATTCACTTTCCAAGTGGTATTTAGTGTTGTGTAGAGGCAATTTTGAAACCTCTAATCTGTTTTGATGTGGAATTTTTCAGCTGTGTAGCTCTGTCTGTCTAAATCCTGTCTTTTATTTGAAATTAATATTACAAAGCTCCATAAATTTTTGAGGTGGGGTCAGCAGCTAAGCTCATACTTTGTTTGCAGAAGGTAGAGATTTAATTCCCAGCATCTCCAGTGGCCTAGGAAATAGTCATCTCTAGAGACATGGAGACATGTCTTTCAATGTTGGCAATACTAGCCCAGAAGGATCAATAATTAGACTCAATATCATGCATGGCTCTTAATTTCACCCACATATAGAAAATCCTACCATCCCACTGGAAAGAATTCAGATGCCAGCAATGACTGAAAGAAAAAGTGGCCAGAGGAATATTTCTCCTCACTAAGCTCAAGTTTCTTCTCATAAATGTATTTGCATGGCCTTATGGTGAAGAATTTCTTTCTCTTTCTAAAGGTGAAGCGGGTACTGTGAGGCACAATGAAATGTCCAGAGTGAAAAGTAAGAGGTGCTGAACCTCCTTTTATCTCCCAATAGATTTAATTCCCATTCTCCTCAAACCATCACCAGTAACTGTTCTCTGGATGCTATTAACATCCTAATTTAGTCCCCAGCAATCTTGACACCAGTATAACAGGTACAGATTTCATAGCCCGAGGAAACAATGAGATGTCTGCAATTCACGGTATATCAGTGGAATTTCTATGTAAAGAAAATGGGCATGAGGACATTGCGACCAGTATCATATTGGTACTTGACACCAATATTGGTACTTCACACCATGATGTACCAAAGACTACTCAATATTGTGCTGTATAGAGCACTATATTGAGTAACTCTTTGATGCTTTGTGGTGGGAACAGTTTCAAGCAACAGATATTTAGATGCACTTCACTAATGTGTGTGCTGCATTTTAATAGAGTAGACAGGCTCCACTGAGAGTACAGCAGAACAATGAAGTGAGGCTTGTTTTAATGAGTTGCATTGTTTGCCTTAAATTTTTTCTTTTGTTTTTTTCCAGAAAATGAAGGTGAAAGGCAAATTATTCTCTCATCTCTAGTAAGCCATCTGTTTTCAATTTGATCACATATAAAACCATAACTATTTAGTGAGAGGCAGACTATATATATAACATATTAATGCAGTGGTTAATTAAACTTGAGTGGAACAATCACCATTCCCTCCCCCACAGATATTTTAGCTTGCCAAAAAGTAAACACATTACCTGTTATTAGTCTTATTATTTATTATATTTAGATCCCACTCTCTTGGCCAGCAGGCCACTTAGGTTGGCAGACAAGCATAGTTAAAATAGACCATAAAATACAATCATAAAATACAATCAAGTTAAAATGCATAAAAGAGATCACTGTGAATTAAAATTTAGTTCCTAAGATATAAAATAAAACTGGCCAAGTAAGAAACAACCAAATAGTATCATGAGCGATGGGAAGTTTTCATAAGAAAACTCTTCCCTGAATAGTTTGGTTTTAATGGACTTAGTTGTAATACATACCACTGCTCTGTATAAACTAGAATACAGTACTGCACAAATGTCTTAGTCCATTACCAGCTGGTTTGAAGGAAAATTCAATGAAGGGGAGTATAGCTCAGTCCCCAGGCCTACTTAGACTCACCAAAATTGTTGAATGTCTTCTGCTCACTACCCTTTCAAACCAAGTTTGGTGATGTTTAGAGATAGAATGTCTGAGTTACAGGAGGCCCAAATCACTCACTTAATTTTTCCAAAACCAGCTGGTGTTGGCCTAAGACTTTTGGACGGTACGAGATATTGGTTTATTTGAAACACCTAAAGGTAAAGGTCACCCTTGCTCATTAGCCACTCATATCCAGCTCTAGGGTTCAGTGCTCAACTCTGTGTATAGCCAAAGAGCTAGTGCTATCTGTGTCTGCAGGCATTTCCATGGACATGTGGCACACTGTTTACCTTCTCACCAAAGTTGTCCCTATTTTTCTACTTGCATTTTCTTGCTTCTGAACTGCAAGGTTGGCAGAAACTGGGACAGAGACAGGAGCTAAATCCATCATGCAGTACTCCGGAATCCAACTCTGACCTTCCAGTCATTGAGTTCAGTGGCTTAACCACTTGAGACACCACAGTCTGAAACACCTAAACAAGCAAATATGGGAGTTTTCCTTTTTGCAAATGAAGACCATGGAGAACTGTCAGATCCTCAATATGAACTAAGAACATTCAGTCAATTTTTCACTTTTACATTTACAATAGGATGAAGTTTTATGAGCAAACATGGGATACAGGATAACATCTGAATAAAGATCAAGTTAAGTTGATGCACTGGACAAGCATTAAAGCTTTGTAAACATAGTTTGAATGTAACCCAGCAGGGCTACCTTGATTCAGTGAAGCTTCATTAAAGTACATTTTAAAATCACATCTCACTTCAAATATATTATATTGAAGCCAAAATATGGCTTCAATATAATAACAAATGACTTGTTCCTTGGTCCACAATTCCTTGGGGGCCAGGATTGTCAACAAGCTCCCATTTTTGGCTCATCTGAGGCTTCCCCCCTCCTGTAATTATTTTTTAAAGGTTTTTGTAGATTTTATATTTGTTTTTAGATAATAGATGGCATGGCAGGGTGTAATATTGTTATGTTTTTAAGGGTTTTTAAAATTGTTTTACCTGTATATTGGCTTTAACTTGTGTACACCGCCCAGAGTCCTTTTGGATAGGGCGGTATATAAATCTATTAAATTAAATTAAAATTAAATTAGTTCAATTAGCTTGTTCTCCAAATTCTCCACACTGAGGTGGAGGTGTATCTGTGCAGAAACATGTGAGTAAAGTGAGAGGAAACAATCAGGTAATGCATCCTATAAATGCAACATGCACACATCTGGAAATATATAGAAAGTATGGTTAAAAATGCAAACATTACTCCTGCTGGCAGAATTATAAATTATTACTAGAATTATTACTAGAGTAATTAAGTGCAAAATGGAAGAGGAATGTAGACTTTATAAATTTCCTCAATCCTGCATGATATAACTTATCCACAACAATTTGAAAAATGAATAAAAGAGAAATATTTTTACTTCTTTTACACTATTGGACATTGAGGGAGAGACAAGCTTCTTATTCTGGCATTTCTAGTGGTGTTCTTGTAATAGTTCTAGTGGTGTTTTTGTAATATTTCTCTGATATCTCTCCACCTTTCTCTGGAGCTGCCTCATCCTCTTTGTCCTTCTCTTTCCCCATAAGTCTTGTATACTATGGCATTCCAAGACATTCTCTCCAAATGGGCAAACTACTTTGCAGGCGCACCCCCCAAAGAAAGACTCAGACACCGGTATATGGATAAAGGCATCGGGCCACTTTTATTGAATAATGCCCTAGTCCGAATTATAACTTTCAATTGGTGTAATCATCCAATTGTAATTCTTTAAGGCAAGCAGGCCGCAGTAACACTGGTAAGGTTCCTCCCAAAATGCCAATGGCAATTGGCTACATGTAACTATTTGTATCAATTTGTTTGTTGACACAAATAAATTGTTGACCAGAGTCAATAAACTATCTACTGACCCCACCCTATTACGTGTATCCGTTAAATATCAAGGTGATGCAGGCTGTGAAGCTCCTGACATCACCCCTTGCCTGGTTCGCCCTTGACTGGCCAAACCTCTTTCCCCTGTACCTGTCTACGTGTTGGCCAGTCAATTGCAAACCTACCGGATACCTATGGGTCATCAATCTTTACCTTACCAGTGCTACCCGCCACACGGGGAGAGGTCCATGATGACTCACCGCCCCCCCCCTCCAGACTGTCAGCTCAGTCACCAGGCCTGCTTGCACCTTATCCAAAAGAGGTACATACCTCTAGCCGACAGGTGGACCCCATATCCTGCCTACAGGTCAAAATTTCTGTAAGCCTATCCTCAGATATCTAATGGCTGTCCCCCAAGCCATTCTCAGCAAGGAGCCGGGCAACAGCCCTGTTCACTGACCGCCGGGATGGTCCGAACTGCGGAGATCCATGTCTCCTCTAAATTGGTGTCTCGGCACGATGTTAGACCATAGCGACCGTGTGTAAGCCATAAATGATATAAAACGCCAAGTCATTGCACCTCGACAGTTTAAGGAAAGGTCAGTGATCTGTGTGCGACTATTGCCGCCGAGGTGCAGAATAAGAACAGCATCCCTGATGGACATCAGGAAAGTCAACAGTTCCCGCCCTTTCATGCCACGCATACATACCACCGCATACGTGCGGATGCACGCAGCCTGAGCTGGGGTCCACACTCTGTCGCCACAGCATATACTGCTGCCCAGTGTACATAGCTGTGGCCCACCAGCCCCACTGCCACCAGTGTGCGGAGACACACAGGATCTGTAAAAGAGAAGGGGTTAAGGACATAACTAGGTACTCATACAGTGAGGGGACGTACATATAGAAAAAATATGCGCACACCCCCACTTGCCCACCTATATCCACCTCCGAGTACCCCAAACGCAGCTGCGGTCAATGCAACACATATCCTAAATAAATGGGTGCCATAACAGGCCCCACACTGTGAAGCGCGGTAGCGGTCACCCTTCGGAACTTAAATTTGGTAAGGGTAGACCCATCCTGGTGGCAGAAAAACAGGCTAGGGCGCGCAGCAGGCACTGCCAATCGCATGTAGGGCACCAACCGGAACGATGTCAGCAAATGTACGTCATGGCAGTATACACCACTGCCCACTCCATGCTGATCAGCCTTCGAGGGAGGAATCCCCAACTGAGCCCACTCTTGTTTGATATAGACATCTTCGAGTTCCAGTGCCCTACAAAACATGTCCCTCTTTGACCATGGGACCAGCTCGCTGAGTTGTCGAGCTCCAGAAAAAGGCTACATCAGTAGCTGCATGAAAAGAAACTCCTCCTACCTACTGCAATATAGTTTATGCCAACCTCGTGCAAGGTGGGTCAGAATATCTGTGAGAATAGGGCGATGTGTGTCAGGCGGCAGCCACGTACACGTGTCCACTCCCCTAATACATGGCTTATTCAGAAGACTCTCGCATAGTCAGGAAAGCCCCATGCTTTGGCCATGAGTATCAATGCTCAAAGCCTGGTGGCTATGGTGCGTGGAGCCAACCCCAGATCATAGGGCAGACTATACAATCTAAAGCCCAGTCGACCAATGTCGGCCACATTTTGGGCAATTGCCTTTACCAACAAAAAGGCTCTAAAGTGAAGGATTGGATGCGGATGCGCAGTGAGCGTGCGAGTTACCAATACATGCAATTCACCCGGTTCACGTCTCCTTGCCAAATGACCATAACCGCAGCCAGGAGTGGAGAGGGTAGCTCACAAGCGTCCGGAGCCCAGCTGCGGAACCGGGCGATCTGCAGGCGGGGGAAAGGATAAGCAATATCGTTATAAATGACTGGCACATGTTTAGCCCAAAGAAGCGCCTTAAAGTGCATGAACCCCAGTACAATATGCAAGCTGAGGCCATGTCTCAGGTGATTTAGATGTTCGGGCATTGACAATGTGCACCACCGCAGCATTACCACACCAAAAGTGAAACACAGAATCAGGCCGCCTGTCCCCCAGAGCATAAAGGGTATCCAGAATTGAGAAGATATGTTAGAAACATAAGATCGCGTAAGCGATCCGTGCCCTGACATCCCTGGGGCCAATGACCATAGACCCCTGTCCTTAATTAAATCCCCCCACCCAGGGAGCCAGAGGCATCCAACTGTACTTGAAACTGGGGCTGACCAGAAGCTCAGACCTCCCGATGCAACAGCATGGAAGTCCTGCGGTAATGTGAGCCAAACCAACAGGTCCGCTCGTAAACCCCTAATCAGCTGTACCCCGCGGCTACGTTTAACGAGACCCGCAATAGCGTGACCCAGACACTAGGCGAAAGCACTGCCTGGTATTACCACTCTGCAGGTGAAGTTGATGCGGCCCTGTATCATGTGTGACTCTCGTAGAGGCACCTTCCACTTGGCAACATTGCCACCTTGCAGCAGGGGCCGCTCACCCTGACCGACAATTCAGTCACCTGACCCTCTTGCACGTCATTCAAAAGAGAGGTGCCTCGACTTGTTGACCGGTGAACCCCATCTCCAGAATACAGGCCAAATTCCTGTAACCCTATCCCCAGACTACAAATGGCTGTCCCCGGGCCATTCTAGATAAAGAACCAGGCAGCAGCCCTGTTCACTGACCGTCGGGCACGGTCCAAACGCTGGGACAAAGTGACACCCATGATATTGCATTGGCATGATATATGACCATAGCAATCGTGTAGACAGCCATAAATGGCAAAGAAACGCCAGGTCACTGCACTCGGAAGTCTTTAAGTCCGGGCCAGCAATCCGGTAAGTTCGCTGCCTCCGAAGTGCAGCATTAAAACATGTGGCGGCCCAGCATCCCCAATGGACATCAGGAATGTCAACAGTTTCCGCCACCTCTATGCCATGCACCCATACCACTACATACGCGTGGTTACGCATCGTCCGAGATGGGGTCCCCATTCTAACGAAGCGGCATACTGCGCCGCCCCAGTGCAGAGTTGTGGCCCACCAGCCACACTACCACCAGTGTGCGGGAACACACTGTGTCTGTAAAATAAGGAGGGAGAATAGAGGGCAGACAAAGCACTCATTCAGTGCAGGGACGAATGGACAGAGGAAATTGGGCAAATCCACACTTGCCCCTGCAACATATGTCGGGATCTGGGCACCCAAACGGAACCGCAGCTGATGCGGCGCCCAACCAGGAAGGGCAAAGCTCTGAACAAAAAACGCGACGGAGAAGACTTCTCCGCTGCATCGCGTTCTAAAATGGCAGCTCGGCTGCCTTGTGGCCACCCCTTTTATAGAGGAGTGGCCACACCCCGTAACTACCCGGATGTCTGAGTCTGGGGGCCCCCCCGCAAAGAGCGTGGTGGCCATTTTGGCGCCGCACTTTCATTAATTGTTGTCTTTCCCTTATAACTTCATTCCTGATTTTATCCCTTCTAGTCACTCCAACAGCCTTCCTCAGACATCTCATTTCCATGGTGACCATCTTTCATTTATGTTTTGCTGTAAGTGCCCATGTTTGGCACTGGTCACATAAAGTGGGAATTAATATGCTTTGCATGAGATGTTTCTTTGTGCTGGTTGGTGCTGCCTTACTGACCAAATATTTAGTTTGCCTTACTACACTGTATGTTAAGGTCTTCATCTACTTTGACATCTTCATTAAATGTTGTTTCTAGATATTTCAGCTCTGCCACTTGTTTTTTATTTGTTCCATCTATTATGACATTTAAAGTATGGTGTTTCTTTCCAATTGCCATTATTCAGTCTTCTCTTTACTGATTCTCATGTTATTTATCTTTTATTCTTGTTTCATGGACATAAGGTGTTACTGTAATTCCTTAGAAGAGAAATAGGACATATAAAATGGGAGTTCTGTCTTACTGCATTTGACCTTGCTGGTGCACTAAGTGCAAAATGAGAATTGCTTAAGGCAATGGGGTTTTGATTCTCAAAATATTTTCATCAGTTCCTAGAAAATACCTGACCTCTTCTTTTTCCCCTTCAATAGCTCTTAGTGAATACCTGACTTCTGTAACCAGGCTTGTGTATTATGATGAGAGCAGTTGCTACACAATCCAGGCAGAGGATTTGACCCTAACAAGAAAATACATTGTTCTCAGTTAAATGCAAAAAGAAAATTGGGCATAGGTTTTTTCCCCCCTGTTTGGTTCATTTTGCTATACATGTATTAAGTTTGTGACTCATCTGCACCAACCCTGTAAATGTTCATCTCTAAAAGCTACATGATGGATATGTTCAATATGATCTTTCTATGCTGAGACCAGTTGTAAATCTTGGATTTGGCTGGTGCAGATGAATAAAAGCTTAGTATGATCTAGGTTTTGATCAAAATCTCTCCAAATTCACATGATTCTTTGTAAGTAGGTTGGAAAGAACTTGAGAAATTAAAAACAGGATATAGAAAAAGGTGAAACTGCTTGGTTGCATAGCTCTTCTTGTATTGTGGGAATGACCTCATCATCAGTAGTACTGACTAATGAGTTATTTTCTTCAGTTTTTGTGTATGTGCAATGAGATAAAGTTGATTATAACCCCAAGTCAAAAATGAACTTTTAAGTCAGCTCATGATCATATCCGTTGTGTAACATGAGCTAATCAACAGAAGACTGGAAATTGATATTCAACCACCCTGAGAGATATCTATATTTGTACACTGGATCAGTTAGAGCAATGGTGTTCCCAGTGGTAATGTATGGTTGTGAGAGCTGGACCATTAGGAAAGCTGAGCGCAGAAGAATAGATGCCTTTGAAATGTGGTGTTGCAGGAGAGTTCTGAGAGTACCCTGGACAGCGAGGTGAACAAACATGGTTAATCTTAGAAGAAATTAACCCTGACTACACCTTAGAAGATCATATAGTAAAGATGAAGCTAAAGTACTTTGGACATCAAATGAGAAGAGAGGATTCGCTTGAGAAAGCCTTGATGCTGGGAAAGGTGGAGGGCAAAAGAAGAGGGTGGTGGTGGCCAAAGATGAGATGGCTAGATGGTATTGTAGACACAATGGGCACAAAACTGGGCGGGTTGAGAAGAATGGTGGAGGACAGAGGTGCCTGGAGGACAATGGTCCATGGGGTCACAAAGGGTCGGAATCGACTGTGCTACTGAACAACAACAATATCTGGAATATTTTTGACAACTGATTTCTGCATTTGTATTTCAAATGCAATGCTATTTTTTTCTGTTTCTATGCAGAAATTGAGAATGAGAAAAAGGTAAGAAAGACGTTCCCAACTGAATGAGCATTTGGGTATATAAATATATTTCAGCAAAAAGGGTGGGGTGAGGGAGTGGTTTTATTTCAAGAAAGTGTTCCCAGAAAAATGCAGCCAGTAAGCTATGCTGTTGAGCAAGTTTGATATTGTGCAGCAATATTGCGACATTCCTGGTGTTTTGAAGCATGAATATGGAGGCAAAGTATCCTACATACATAAACTGGAGGGATTTTAAAGAATTAAATTCCTTGGCTTTTTAAAATGAATGTTTAAGTACTGTATTTTCTGGCATATAAGACTACTTTTTTAACCCCAAAAAATCTGTGCCAAAGTTGGGGGTCATCTTATAGGACAGGTACTTAACAGCAGCTTGTTTCCCCTTGCTTCATATGTCAGCCGCATATGGTGGGGGGTGCCGCGGCCGAGTCCCTGCTCTGTGCGGGGAGTATGAAGCACGGGGAAGCAAGCTGCACACATCATCCTGTACCTCGAGGAGGAGAACGTGACCGTGGATTGGCTCTCCACCAGAACCTGCCCATTCGACTCGGAGGGCTGCGTGTCTTGGTTGAGTGTGGGTTAATTTTTATTTGGTGTGCATTGGAAGAGGGGTAGTCTTATACGGCAAGTATATTCCAAACTCTATATTTTAACTGGAAAAGTTGGGGGTCGTCTTATACACCCAGTCGTCTTATACGCCGGAAAATGCGGTATATTATACACTGCACACAAGTTCTGGAAACTTCCCATTTCAGATCCGAAATTCAGATGCCTTAACATCACCCCAAGAGCCCTAAAGAACTTCATAGACCTCTAGAACAAACATCCCAAGGTCCTGTGATGCATGGTGGCTTATAAATGTAGTAAGCAAGTAAATAAGTAAGTAAGTAAGTAGGTAAGTAAGTAAATCATGTCCACTTACTTAGACTTAATAACATTAAATGTGATTATTCACAGACATTCAATGATGTTTATTTAAAAAGTTCCTTAACAAACATATACCTTTTTAAAAAAACAAATCAATTGATGCATTCAGCTGGTTTCCCCTAAATTTCTTTCCTACTCATTTTCTTGCTGTTATAAAGATGAATGATTTCCTAGAGGCCAAGAAAAATTGCCTGAAAGCTGAAATAACAATGGGTTAAAATTTACCTCTTTTTTTTCTTTTTAAGGCACAGACCTCAAACTAAATCCCCTTGAAGGCAAAGGGAATTAATATACATAGGTTCAGCATGTAAATGTTGTACATCCTCCACAGGGAATGGTATTGGAAGAGGGAAAACACATTCTTACCATGTATGTCATTTAATTTACAAAAATGGGGATTTCATAGTTGCTAAGGAAACAAAAAGCTATGACTTTCATTCTAGGAACTACAATGTTGCCACCACTCTTCCTCCTGCCTATTCACATATCTTCAGAAAATGCAAAGCCGATGATCATAAAGATGGCAGGCATTTCTGTCTTTCTTCTCACAGTTTAGTGCCAATTTTAATCTGGACTTTGCCCAAACTCTAGTGGATTAGAAATAGGTTGCCAACAGAACAACACAGTTTATAATTGGGGAATATATGACTACATTCCAGAAACATTTATTTTTTAATCACTCCTTTAGAATATACATATAACGGATACTATGAAACACCATTGTGTAAATATTGAGTAACAGTGTGGTGCTTAAGGCTGAAATCTTCAACATATTGGAACTGGCTGCCTCCTCAACTCATATGAGTTGAGAGGCAGCCACGTCTGAGTAAATGTGAATGGGAATTTGTGTAAAGCAATCATCTCAGCTGTCATTGCAGTGCAACTCTATATACTGTATGTCTAATGTTAAATCTGACTTCCATTCAGTTCAGATTCAGCACCATGGATAACTCCTGCTGAGTAAATCTCTCTGACTGGGTCTGAGAGCATCCAGAAGCTCTTTATGCTTCAGATCAGAAGTCCCATTCATGCAAAGTCTTAAGCAGGCACTTGGCCTGAAGCCTAGTACATATTCTCTGTCACTCCATGAGCTCCAGCCAAATACAGTGGACACCGTATCAATAGACTGTGTGTCTATTGGTGATGGATGTAATGGCCCATTGCTAGGTCTGGATTTAAGGGAAGTACTTATTCATTCAGGTTCAAACATTCTAATTTAGCATCTCATATCTTAACCATTGTAGACTTTAGTGTTTCACTGTAATGGTTGGAATTAGTGTTTCTTTCACTGGTATTTTAGCCTTTGAGTCCATAGAAAAACCAAGGAGGCAGGAGGAAGGTGGCAGGAGGGAGGAGCCTAAGGTAGCTGGTTGGAATGATTTATGTTGTCTCCTTCTCCAGACAAAGAAAAAAGATCCTATTTGGTTTAAAAGTACCATGGAACTTGCCAAAAGATAGTTACTGCAGTCCTTCGGGTGATAAGGTACTGTGTGTGTGTGTGTGGGTGGGTGGGGGGCTGTTGAAGGTCCTGTTGAAAAACTATTTGCCGATAAATCTTCTGTTGAAAAATACCAAAGAGAAAAGTGCTAAGGCTTTTAAAGCAATAGACCTGCCATCTCCCTTTTGTTTCTGTGAGGACTTTCTTTTTCACCTCTTTACCTCTGATACAATTTTGGAGGAAAAGGCTTCATACAAGATTGGTTTAGAAAAGTTTACAGTTTACATTTTATCCACTAAAGCTGTTTCTTTTTGTTGCCATCCTAATTTCAGAGGGAGGAACCACCATATTGGGCTGAGCTGACAAAGCTGGCACGAAGCCAGGTGCTTTTTGTGATAAGATAAAGCTTTGGGGTTGTAAATTAAAATAAAACTGCAGTCTCTTAGTAGCTGGTGGAAAAATATTTGTGGACTATTGATAGCTGCAAGTTGCTGAGCAAATAATATCAGATACTGGAAGAGAGACAACAGTAAGAGACTTTTTTTACAAGGGTTACTGCAGCGGTGGTGGATCAAAATAAATGAAGAGTAGAGTCTGGAAAAAAGAGACTGTATCTGATAAAGCATATAGACGTCTTGTCAGTGCAAATGACAGCCTAATAAACAAAGAAGAATCTGAATATATGGATGCAAGACTACCCTCTAAGGAAAAAATGAGTGGAGATCTGACTCTGTTGGAATTAAAAGACTTTATAACTACAAAATCTAATGAAGATAAAAAACAGTTTGTTAAGGAGGTGGTCAGTGAGGAAGTGCAATCTCTGGAAAAATCAATTTCTGGATTAAACATGAGAACCAATACTTTGGAGTCAGAGGTTAAGGACTTGGTGGAGATTGCAGTAAGGCATGAAAATACTATGGACAAAAGATTTAAGCAATTTGTGAAGCTACAGGATCAATTGAAAAAGAAAAACATCAGGATTAAGTTTGCCCTGACATGGATAAAGACAATTTAAAAAGTGAAGTGGTTAAATCATTACAAACCTTTGCTTTGGACTCTGGCCCAATTAAAGAAGAAGAGATCGAAGCAATTTTTAAGGTCGGTTTCAAGAGAGGTCAGCGCCCCAGAGATATGATAATTACTTTTGTATCAGGTTATAAAAAGATCAAGTAATGGACTATTTAAGGAAGCATGGTGACTCTGCATTAAAGATAGGATAAGTAAAAGTACAAGTATATCATGATTTAAGTAATGAGACTATTCAATGAAGAGAAGACAGATGAAGCCAATAACTGAAATTTTGTTTAATTGCAATATAAGATATCAATGGGGTTTCCCTATCTTCTTAAAGATATTTCATGATGGGAAGGTGGTTAGAGAAGAGGACCCAAAGGGAGCAATGAGACAACTTGAATTACTAAAAATTATAGAGATGGGAGATCCATACTGGGAAAAACTGGTAAAAAATCTCTATGGAGAAGGTTCAGAAGGATCAAAGGGGAAAGAGGAGTATCAAGCAAAGGGGAGAGACCATTCAAGGGAGAAACAAAGGGAGAAACCTTTGGGTTATGGAAGTGGAGGGGAAATAAGAGAAGAAAAGAATGCAGAATTGTCTGGTGCAAAGATAAAGCCAAAAGGCAAAAAGTAAAAATAATATATAAATATAAATAGGCACAGGCAAGAAAATGTTAACAATTTAGGAATATGAATAGAATAGGGACCAAAATAATTAAAACAGAAGATAAATAACAGAAGGGGATGGGGAATAGTGAAAGAAGGATTTTAGAATAGAAGGGATAGTCTCTCCCTCCTCCTCCTCCCCCTCTATTCTCTAAATGGGAGTGGCCAGGCAATATTTAACCTGGCTGGGGAGGCAGGGGATGAGATTTTTGAGTGTTGTGTGTTGGTGGGTGGAGGGATATATGTTACATGTTGCATGTTATATGTTATAAAAGAAAAAAGAAAAAAAGAAAAACCATTGAGATTTCTTGCTCACAGTTGGATTTTTAGCTTTTGATATCATCTTGTAAACCTATGAGTATATTCACACTAAGTATATTCTAGTGTGGAATTGACATACTTCATTGCCCCATTTTGAGGCATTGCCCAATTTAAATCTCCTTCTATTTTCCCCACAGTTCTCCTAGTTTTTCATAGGCCACAGATAATTCAACTATTATGAAAAAGATAGGAGAGTTTTGCTGTTTTAGTGGTGAAATCACTAGGCATAGTCTAGATATATAGAATGATATATAATCATTCACACACTCCTACTATTATCTTTTTTATAGATGCAACTTCCCACCCTAAAAATAATAATCAAGACAGCCCTCCCATAGTCTCTGTATGTTTGCCCAACCTTTTTTTGCAAAACATTTATTTGTATTACCTCTTTGCATGTAGATTGAACTCATGAGCTCTGTCCCATTTTCATACAATTACACTCTCTGTATATAGACACATGATCCAGATGATGTACTGAAATACGTCTTTTAGTCTCAAAAATACCACAGCACTTTGCAGGCGCACCCCCCAAAGAAAGACTCAGACACCGGTATATGGATAAAGGCATTGGGCCACTTTTATTGAATAATGCCCTAGTCCGAATTATAACTTTCAATTGGTGTAATCATCCAATTGTAATTCTTTAAGGCAAGCAGGCCGCAGTAACACTGGTAAGGTTCCACCCAAAATGCCAATGGCAATTGGCTACATGTAACTATTTGTATCAATTTGTTTGTTGACACAAACAAATTGTTGACCGGATTCAATAAACTATCTACTGACCCCACCCTATGATGTGTATCCGTTAAATCTCAAGGTGATGCAGGCTGTTAAGCTCCTGCCATCACCCCTTGCCTGGTTCGTCGTTTACCGGCCAAAGCTATTACCCCTGTACCTGTCTAAGTGTTGGCCAGTCAATTGTGAACCTGCCAGATACCTATGGGTCATAAATCTTTACCTTACCAGTGCTACCCGCCACACGGGGAGGCGTCCATGATGACTCACCGCCCCCACAGACCGTCAGCTCGGTCGCCAGGCCTGTTTGCACCACGCCCAGAAAGAGGTACATACCTCCAGCCGACAGGTGGACCCCATTTCCTGCCTACCAGCAAAAAAATTTGTAAGCCTATCCGCAGGTTTCCAATGGCTGTCTCCCAGCCATGCTCAGCAAGGGACCGAGCAACAGCCCTGTCCACTGACTGCCGGAACAGTCCAAACCACGGAGATCCACGTCTCCCCTAAATTGGTGTCTCGGCATGATGTTAGACCATAGCGATCGTGTGTAAGCAATACGTGATATAAAAGGCCAGGTCACTGCCCCTCGACAGTTTAGGAATAGCAGTGATCCGTATAAGATCATTGCCGCCGAGGTGCCTAATAAGAACATCGGGCGGTCCAGCATCCCTGACGGACATCAGGAATGGCAACAGTTCCCGCCCCCTTGTGCTGTGCATACCATACCATCGCATACGTGCGGATGCACACAGCCCAAGTCGGGGTCCACTCTCTGTCGCCGCAGCATATACTGCTGCCCAGTGTACATAGCTGCGGCCCACCAGCCCCACTGCCACTGGTGTGCAGAGACATGCAGGATCTGTAAAAGAGGAGACGGGGTGAAGGACATAACTAGGTACTCATACAGTGAGGGGACGTACATATAAGAAATTACGCATACACATATATCCGCCTCCGAGTACCTCAAACATAGCCGCGATCAACGAGACGCCTATCCTAAATAAATGGGTGCCAAAACGGGCCCCACATCATGAAGCGCGGCACTGGTCACCCTCAGTAACTTTACTTTGGTAAGGGTAGACCCATCCTGGTGGCAGAAAAACAGGCTGGGGCGCGCAGCAGGCACTGCCGAAAATTCATGTAGGGCACCAACCGGACAGATGTCTCCAATGAAACTTTGTAGCAGTCTAACTCCACTGCCTACACCGTGCTGAACAACCTTTGAGGACCGCATCCCCAATTGAGCCCACTCATGTGTGACATAGACATCGTCGAGTTCCAGTGCCCTACGAGACATATCCGCCTTACACAATGGTACCAACTCTGGCACCAACTCACTGATGCGGAGCGCTCCAAAAAGGCTACCGTGGTAGCTGCGTGACCAAGAGCCACTTCACACCTTATCCGAACATAAGTCATGCCAGCCTCGTGCAAGGTGGGTCAGAAACTCTGGCGAACTGGGGTGACGCATGGGGTGACGCATGGGTGACGCACGTGTCCTCCCCTCCAAAACACGACGCATGCAGAAGTAACTCACGCAGTCATTGAAACCCCCCCCCCCCCACGTTGGCCATAAATGCCAGTACCGAAAGCCTGAAGGCTATAGTACGGGGGGCCAAACCCTGACTCCGAAGATAAACATGCATTGTAAAACCTGGTCCTCTGATATTGACCACACTTGAGGTAACTGTAGTTACTCGCAAAAAGTTCTAAATCACATGAAAGCATGTTGATACGCCTTATGCGTGCGAGGTGCCAATGACATGCCCGGTTCACCTCTCCTCGCCAAACGTCCAAATATCGGCCGGGAGTGGCGAGTGGAATTCCTCTGCTTCCGGAGCAAGGCACGGAACCGGGGGATCTGCAGGCGGGATAAAGCATCAGCAATATCGTTATTAATACCTGGTACATGTCTGGCCCTGAACAGCACATCCAGGCATAGGCTTCTCGAAAAGAATTGACAAACCAATGCCATGACCCTGGGGGATTTGTACATCTGGGTGTTGACAATGTGCACCACTGCCGCATTGCCACACCAAAAATGGACCACTGAGTTGGCCCACTCGTCGCCCCATAGCATCAGTGCTCCCCAAATTGGGAAGAAACTCAAGGAAGGTAAGATCGCGGAGGCGATCCATGCCAAGCAATGCGTGAGGCCCTCGGCCATAAGTCCACCTACCCTCGGAGTAAACCCCCCATAACCCAGGGAGCCGGAGGCATCCGACTGTACTTGAAATCTAGGTCAGACCATAAGGTCTGATCTCCAGGAAGAGACCCCATTAAAACCCTGGAGAAATTTGAGCCAGACCGAAAGGTCCGCCCATATGCCCCTGGTCAGCCGGACCCTGTGGTGGCGTTTTAACAGGCCAGCCATGGCATCACACCGGCGCCTAGCCAATGCTCTGCCGGGTGTCACCACCCTGCAGGCAAAGTTAAGGTGGCCATGAAGTAGCTGCAGCTCACGAGGGGACACTTTACGTTTGGCAATCAATGCCAAAATCGCCGCGGAGATCCGAGCCACCTTATCCATGGGTAACCCGGATGCCTGTGCGACAGAGTCAATTTCAATGCCTAGAAATGTGAGCTTAATAGCTGGGCCCTCGGTCTTTTCAGGCGCTAAGGGGACACCCAGTTCCTGCAAGAGTGTCTGAAATGTAGTGAGGAGACGCGTGCACATGTCCGAGCCCCGTTCACCCCCGAACCAAAAGTCATCGAGGTAATGGGCTAGAGACTGGGACCCCGACTTGTGAGCAAAGGCCCACTGAAGGAAAGTACCGAATCGTTCGGATGTCGAACATGAAATAGAGCAGTCAAAAGGCATGGCCTCATCTAAGTAAAATTCCCCTTGGAACCTAAAATCCAATAGATCAAAATCCCCTGTGTGCACTGGCAGTAATGGTAAAGCCAAGTGCATATCACACTGTGCCAGGAAAGCACCGGGACCGCATGAGCGTACCACCCATAGGGGCTGAACAAACGACGTGTACCTGACTGAAAAGGTCATCAGGAATTGCATAACTGACCGAAGAACCCACAGGGTAAGCTATATGGAGGATTAGACGACATTCACCCGGGTTCTATTTCGGTACTAGCCCCAGAGAGGAGACCTTCAAATTAGGGAAAGGCGGTTCCAAGAAGGAGCCTCAACTTCCTTAGCTATGCTCAGTGCAGCAACCTCCTCGATACCTTTCAAGGGAACTAAATTAGTAGCATCTTGGGGCCCCTAACACCCCTGAATGGAATACGAAAGCCCCATTGGAAACCCTCCAGCAGGTACCTCGCATCATCCCTTCTTGGATAAGCTGAGAGCCATCGCTCCAGCATGAGTACACTAATTGGGGAGGGGGCCTTTTGCCTGGCTAGTTCCATCAAACGGAGCTCTGATTGCCCCCTGTGCACCCCTACCTCTGCCCCATAACCCACCAGCCCGCGGGCACGCAGAGGCAGCGTGGGGGCCAGCGCAAAAGGGATACTCGTGTTGGGAACGACACTGCCGCTTATTACACACGTCGCTAGCTGAGAAGGTCCAACACAGCAGGCGGGCTGGAACCCCCTGCCCCACCAGTTGTTGGGGAACCTGTGTTGCAGCAGCCCGCTGCACAGCGTGACCACCATGGTACCTATCACCAGGCGCCAGTCACTTGGGAGTCATGTACAAGAGCCACAATTGCTGACAGGGCTCATCCCACCTCATCTCAGGATGTAGGGCCACCCTCATCCAAATTCCTCATCGTAAGCCAACTACGATGGGCCCCGGAAATCAACCGTCGCCCTGTAAATATTATCCAGGTATTGAACCATCGGGATGGCAAATCAGGCCGGGCCCTGAGGCATACCGCCATATATATAAAGTATGCCGGCAACCAGTTGGCCCGGTGCGCGGTGGCTTATGACGACGGGACAGCTCTATGTCTCTGTCGTCCTGTCCCCCTCTCTCATCCTTAGTGGGCTCATGGTTCAATAGGGAGAAAATATCTACATACTCCCCTCGTCAAATCTTATCCCTCGTGACCTGTGACAAATGATCACCCTTGGGCAAAGAATAACCAGCCGTCGGTAAAGCCATCGACGGCACATTCTGTATAGCGGGTATACGCAGCGGGACCTGGACAGCCCCTGCGAAGCTCGGCACGGCCCCGGGGCGGACACCCCTGCCCTCAACGAGGGACCATTCTGGAACCAGGGGTTATTGGGATAATGTGATAACTGCTGCCCACCCGCATCAAGTTGACGCGGCCATGGCCACTGAACCCCCCCCCCAGCGTAAGTGGACAGTGTTGGTGGTGCACTAAATTGAACCTGATACTCACTAGTGGCACCCCCATGAGCCGCCCCCACCGGGGGTTCCGGCCCATGGTGAGCGTCGGAGCTCGCGACCGGAATCGAGCTCTGGGACCACCCCTGGCTGCTCCCAGCCTGTACATTGGGATGGACGGGGAGCTGCGAGGCACCAGCCAGTGCTGGCCGGACAGCCTCAAGCAGCTCAACCCGGTTGGCCGCCTGCTGAAGCATCCCGGCCGGCTAGTTGACCGGGGTCGACGAAGGGGCCCCTGTCGAAGAAGCGGTAGCACCCCCCTTAGAAGGTGGCTGGGCCATGCCCAAGGATTCTTCCAGCACTGCTATCCGTGCCAACAGAGCATCCACTGCCTCAGAGCCGCGGGCCGGGTGGGCCGAACGGCCCACTAGGCAGTTGAGGGAAAAGCAACCCAAAAGGGGAGCCAGGGCCAGAATAGGGCCATGCCCAGAAATCAGGCCCATGGGGGGCCGGAGGAGCAGTGGGGCGGACACCCGCACCAGGCCCCCCTGGGCCACCTTGTCCCGGGCTCTGCAAAGGCATGCCGAGGGCCGAAGCCCCAGAGGGGCCGGCCTGCACCTGACCAGCTTCCAAGCTGGGACCCGGCTGCCAAGTGGTCGTCTGACCAGCCCCAGTGTTACCAGTGGGCAAGGATGGAACATAGCCCTGCCGTGGGGGTGCAGCCCTGGTCCTCCAACTCAAAGGCTGGCCCCCGTCCGATGCAGGGCCGGGAAAAGTTCTTCCCCTCGTCCACGGCTTCAGTGCCGGGGCCTTTCGTTTGGGAGCCATGACTCCCTATGAGAAGAAAAGTCGCTGAAGGATCCCTATCCAGGGATCGAGCTCCTAGCGTGTAAGTACCGCGGTAGCCAAGAAGTAATCCTAAAGGCTCTGGATACTTTAACTCTCCTTTCCCAGCCGGGAAACGAACGTGCAAACCTCTGCAAGGCTCTAAAGCAGAAGAGTAAAGAGAGAATGCGACGGAGAAAACTTCTCCTCTCCGTCGCAATTCTAAAATGGCAGCTCGGCTGCCTCGTGGCCACCCCTTTTATAGAGGGGTGGCCACGCCCCCTAACTCACCCGGATGTCTGAGTCCGGGTGGGGGCCCCCCGCAAAGAGCGTGGCGGCCATTTTGGCGCCGCACTTTCATTTTGTTTGGTTGTCTTTACTCCAGAAACAGACTAGCATGCCTATATTTCTGCAATTTGCATGCTTCCAAATATGTCCACACTGGGCTCAAAATTATTAAATATACTCTAGTTGTTTCCCATAGTACTCTGCCAATAGCCAAAAACCAATTATGTATCTTCTAAAATTTTAATGAAAGAACTGAGAATGACAAGTGAGATACCTGGAAAGATTCATTATCATAAGGAGCACTCCTTTATCCTCTTCTGCTTATCTCATCTTCAAATGCAAAGATGTGACAGTGAACAAGAGTATGTGTATCTCAGCCTGTAGGCTCATGTGGTTGCTAGGGGCAACCTCATAGCATCCATTTAGACAGACACAGCTTCCCATTAGCTTAATCTTGCTATCTCCCTTCTCAGCAAAAACACATATTGATAGTTTATTAGTCAAAATCTAGTATCTTCTAAATTGCATATACTTATATTTTTGTTGTAATCATTTCCTCTCCAAAAATATACATGAGACCAATCATTTGCTTCAGTAATTTTAAAAAGTCAGTATTTACTGGTAGATTGTAGTAAGGGTCCAAGTTTAGCATGAATATAATCAGGTTGTCATGTTATGGCATCTTCCACTTCAGAGTTCTGATGATGGTGGCGGCGATTTTCTTATATGTGTGCCCTGTTGCCACTTAAAGGACTACAGAGGCTCAAGTGGATAAGATGCTGACTGGGAGGCTGTTATGTATGTATGTATGCATGTTCATTATACTGTAAAGGCAAGAATGTAACCACTCCAGATACAAACGATATCAGCTGTAAAGGAACGCGAGCAGACAGCCCATAGAGGGCAGCTGCGAGCGTTCAGCCTCACATGGTTCACATTGCTCAATCACGGACAGCCGCGGGAAAACCTTCCCCGCATTCAGCAGCAGAAGAAAGAGGCGTGCCTGGGCGAGGCCACGCCGGTAGCAGCCAATGAGCTACCGTGCTACAAGATTCAAATGTAGAGGGCTACTGTATATATTGAGATGTATCACCGCCATTACCTCATGCTTCACTGGAACCTCATGCAATAAACCTGTGTTAAACCAACCTTTCGGTTGTCCGGTTGTCTTTGGTCCCATACACTAAATTGGCAACGAAGGTGGGATATGGCTGCCCACGGGACCAAGACATGCGCCGGCTACGAGATCAAGAAGCCGGGAGACTTGGAGCTGTTTGAGATAGACTTCAACGCAGCGCTGGTGGAGCTCGAAGTCTCCGATGAGGCCAAAAAGAGGGCCATTTTCGTCCGCATGCTCGGACACGAGACCAAGAGGACCTTGGTGGACCTGATCGCGCCGAGGAAGGTGAGCGACCTCAAAGCTACAGAGCTCCTGGCGGCGTTGCGCGCCCATCTCCGGCCAGCAATAGCGATGTTCCCCGCTCGGAGCGCGTTCTGGAGGCGAGTCCAGGCACCCGGGGAATCGGTCGATGAGTTCGCCGCGGCCCTGTGGTTGGCCGCCGGCCCATGCAAGTGGGAGCTCCCCGACATCACCCTCCGGGACTGCCTGCTCTGCGGTCTGAGGGACACAGAGACTCAGCGTGCGCTGATGAAAAGGGAGCCGCCTCCCACGTGGCAACAAGTCCTCGACACGGCACAGGCCGCGGAGGCCACTACTGCCGGGGTGCACGAGCTTCAGGACTGGCGCCCGAAGCCCGCAAAGGCAGAGAGCTCGGTGCGCGCGGCCCGGCGAGTTTCGGACTCGTCTGCGGAGAGCGGCGACGACGAGGACGTCCGGAGGGTCCAGAGAGAGGGCCGGCGCTGCGACGGCTGCGGCGCCGCCCACGCCCGCGCCAAATGCCCGTTTCGCAAGGCCGAGTGCCACAACTGCGGCCGGCGCGGGCACATCGCCAAGGTCTGCCGGAAATGGCGCGAGGCCACCAGGAGTTCTCCAGACCGCTCGGCGAGGCAGGACCGCACCACGAGGCAGGACCGCACCACGAGGCCAAAGGACGGCACCCGGACCACGAGGACGCGGGACGGAGTAGGGCGCATCTCCGACGACAGCGAGGACGACGCGCCGGTTTGCAGCGTTTCCACGGAGCACCCCCGTTACTTCGTTGAGGTAGTAATACAAGGGGCCCCTGTTAGAATGGAGGTGGACTCGGGTTCTTCATACTCTATTATCTCCCAGGGGGAGTTCATGAAAATCGCCCCCCGCATGCGGCCCAAGCTCAAAGCGTTGAGGGCCACACTGAAGGACGTGCAAGGGAACCGCATCCCAGTGTTGGGGGTTGGGAAGTTCCAGGTCTGGTTTAAAAAGCACACCGCAACGCTTCCCCTAGTCGTCCTCAAGGGAGGTAAATGCAGCCTCCTCGGGACTCAATGGTTCCAGCCCCTGGGGTTGTTCATTGGGGGGGTGCACGCCGTGGGAGCACACGCCGCCGAGACTGATCCAATACAGAGCGTGTGTGACGCGCACCCCGAGGTTTTTAAAAAGGGGCTCGGAAAATTCAAGGGCCCCCCAGTGACTTTCGACCTGGACCCGGGAGTACGTCCAATCAGACTTAAACCGCGCAGAGTGCCTTTCGCACTAAAGGACAAAATAGAGGCGGAGTTGGACAAATTGGTGGGCCAGGGGATTCTTGTTCCTGTTGATTCTGCGGAGTGGGAAACTCCAATTGTAACAGCGCTCAAGGCCAACGGGGAGGTCCGTATATGCGCTGATTACAAGTGCACCATCAATAAGGCGATCCGCCCTAATGCGTATCCGGTGCCGGTAGTCAGCCACTTGTTGGCCAGGTTACACGGGGGGAGGTGTTTCGCTAAACTCGACCTGGCCCAAGCCTACCAGCAACTCCCGGTGACCCCCGCCGCAGCTGCTGCGCAGACCATAGTCACCCACAAAGGGGCGTTCCAGGTATCGCGCCTCCAATTCGGCGTGAATTCGGCGCCCGGGATCTTCCAGTCAGTTGTGGAACGCCTCCTGAAGGGGTTAGAGGGGGTGTTACCCTACTTTGATGACATATTGATTACAGGGGGGAGCCGGGCCGAATTAGCAACAAGGTTGGGAAAGGTCCTGACAATATTCGAAAAGGCGGGGTTGCGGTTGCGGAAAGACAAATGCGTCTTCTTCGCTACAGAGGTTGAGTTCCTAGGGTTCCGTGTCACTCCCGAGGGAATAAGGCCAGCCCAATCCAAGGTAGCCGCCATCAAGAAGGCCCCTCGCCCCACCTCCAAGCCCGAGTTGCAGTCGTTCCTCGGACTGCTCAACTTCTACCACTCCTTCCTCCCGCGGAAGGCAGCCGTGGCAGAACCGCTACACAAATTGTTAAAAAAGGACGAGGCATGGAAGTGGGGCGACGACCAGGAGAAGGCTTTCAATGACCTGAAGCGACTCCTGGCATCAGATGCTGTACTGACCCACTTCAATCCCAAACGCCCAGTGGTCCTGATATGCGATGCATCCCCGGTGGGGGTGGGGGCGGTGTTATGCCACGTGCTGGAGAACGGTAGGGAGGCCCCGATAGCGTTCTACTCTAGGTCCTTGTCCCAAGCGGAGAGAAACTATGCTCAGACAGACAGGGAAGCACTAGCAATAATTGCGGGGACCAAGAAATTTCATGATTTTGTGTACGGCCGCCCCTTCACCATAGTGACTGACCATAAGCCTTTGCTAGGCATTTTCACCGCAGATAAGCCCACGCCCCAAATCCTGTCCCCGAGAATGCTCAGGTGGGCCATTTTTCTCAACGCGTATCAGCACGCGTTGGTATACCGGCCCGGGAAGGAGATCAGCCATGCCGACGCCCTGTCGAGGTCCCCCATTCCCCGGGATTGCTGCCACGTGGGCGAAGTAGAGAGGGACCACCAGGTCTTAATGATAGAGGTTCTAGACTCCCCTCCAGTAGTACCGGCCGACATCGCCAAAGCGACAGGCAAGGACAAAACGCTGGCCACAGTTTGCTCCTGGGTACAGAAAGGGTGGCCCGTGTCTTCCCCAGCAGCGGAATTCGACACATTTTTCAAAAAGAAACTAGAGTTGTCCCTAGAGAGGGGTTGCCTTTTGTGGGGACAGCGGGTAGTGATCCCCACGTCTCTCCAGCCGAGGGTGCTTAAACTGCTGCA
Source organism: Bradypodion pumilum (assembly GCA_035047305.1). Lineage (NCBI taxonomy): Eukaryota > Metazoa > Chordata > Lepidosauria > Squamata > Chamaeleonidae > Bradypodion > Bradypodion pumilum. The sequence goes on from JAWDJD010000001.1 coordinate 432,453,447, forward strand.
CGTCAGCCACCCGGGGATCGTCCGCTCAAAGGCGCTAGCCCGCAGTTACTTTTGGTGGCCCCAGCTAGACGCCGACATCGAACACATGGTCGGCACTTGCGAAGCGTGCCAAAGCTCAAGGCCAGAAGAGGCTCGCTCGCCACCTAGGGAGTGGGACGCAGCAAGGGGGCCCTGGTCCCGGGTACACGTAGACTTTGCTGGCCCGTTCAGGGGAACGCTTTTCCTCCTCGTGGTGGACGCGTTCTCCAAGTGGTTGGAGTTCATTCCAGTCTCGAGCACCTCCTCGGCCACAACAATTAAACAGTTAAGGAGGGTATTTTCCACGTTCGGTTTACCCGACACCCTCGTCAGCGATAACGCTAGCTGTTTCACGTCCGCCGAGTTCGGGGCATTCATAGAGCGCAACGCCATTCGGCACGTCACCTCTGCCCCCTTTCACCCGGCCACCAACGGCCAAGTAGAGCGCCTCGTGCGCACCACGAAAGACGTGCTGCTGCGCATGGGCCCCGGAGACCTCGACCTGAAATTGTGCCAATTCCTGCTAAGATACAGGGTCACCCCATTAGCCTCAGGGTACTCCCCCGCAGAGCTGTTGATGCGCAGGAAGCTGGCCACGGGAATCTCCAAGCTAGACCCCACGAGAGTAGAGGACAAAGGGCGGAACATAGGGGTGGAACCCACAAAGAGTTTCAGCGTAGGCGCCCCGGTGCATTGCAGGAACTACGCCAACGCGGGGCCAGCCTGGGTGCCGGGCACCGTAATAGAGCAAACCGGCCCCGTCTCATACCGCGTAGAGACCAGTACAGGTTTCCTGTGGAGGCGACACGTGGACCAACTCAGGCGCAGGGTCCCCGGAGAGCAGGACGGAGACGAGAATAGCATCGAATCAGCGTTAGGGTACTCCCCCACCCGCTTATCCCAAGGGGGAGGAAAAGGGGAGCATGGGTCCCCACCAAGGGGGGAGGAAAGGGAATCGATCCACAGAAATCTTTTGCGGGGGTCCCCGACAAAACGGAAGAGCCCCGACCACACACATACCCCGCGGGAGTTTCCCCGAAACACAGATGCCCATAGAAGTTTAGACGTTGATTTACAGTACCAGGGGGAGTTAGCGGAGTGGTCCCCCACCCGTCCTAGCGAAAAGAGGGGTTTCAGTTCAGCCCCTGGTACTTCCAGTCCCAGTAGCCCCTGTGAGCTAGAATGCAATATAGCGCCAATTTCCCGGAGACCGACACCCCCAAGACGGGAGGCATCAGCGAGTCCGCCCACCACAGTCTCAAGGTCCCCCGAGCAGGGATCAGAAGGTAGCCGAACCACAAAGGCGACCTCATCGGTTCCGCGGTTCACAATAGGAGGGTCCCCGGGGTCCGAGAGCAACAGGCAGGGGTTCACCTCCCAACTATTCATTCCTTTCCCATCCCCGGGCGCGAGGCAGGCACGGACGCCCCACAGAGCCACTAACGAATCCCCGTTTCCCGTTGCAGGACAAGCACCCGTGGAGTCAGGGATCACAGGCTCTCCAGTACTAGGTCAGACGCAAGCGCGTCCCAAGCGCACGTGCGGCAAGCCACATTGGTTGCGGGACTTCGTCCCATCCTAGGGGGGAGGGATGTTATGTATGTATGTATGCATGTTCATTATACTGTAAAGGCAAGAATGTAACCACTCCAGATACAAACGATATCAGCTGTAAAGGAACGCGAGCAGACAGCCCATAGAGGGCAGCTGCGAGCGTTCAGCCTCACATGGTTCACATTGCTCAATCACGGACAGCCGCGGGAAAACCTTCCCCGCATTCAGCAGCAGAAGAAAGAGGCGTGCCTGGGCGAGGCCACGCCGGTAGCAGCCAATGAGCTACCATGCTACAAGATTCAAATGTAGAGGGCTACTGTATATATTGAGATGTATCACCGCCATTACCTCATGCTTCACTGGAACCTCATACAATAAACCTGTGTTAAACCAACCTTTCGGTTGTCCGGTTGTCTTTGGTCCCATACACTAAAGAGGCGGAAGGTCAGCAGTTCAATTCCTGAGTACTGCAGGACAGAATGAGCTCTCATCTTTGTCCCAGCTCCTGCCAAACTAGCAGTTCGAAAGCAAGAAATTGCAAGTAGATAAATAGGAACCACTTCGGTGGGAAGGTAAACAGCATTCCGTGCGCACTCCGGTGTCTAGTCATGCCTGCCACATGGCCATGGAAACATCTGCAGGTGCAGACAGCGCTGGCTCTTCGGCTTTGAAACAGAGATGAGAACTGCACCCTAGAGTCAGATACGACTGGCTTTTGAACAAGGAAAACCTTTACATTTACTTGCCAATTAAGATGTTTGTTCTAATACTGAATAGTTTTTGTTCAATATGTTGGTTTAGTTTTCCTTAATTTAATATGTTCAATCATTTTGATTAGTGTAGTGACAACATGTAGCTTTCTTAAGCAGGTGCTACTTCTATAGTTGCTTTCCCATTGCTAATGTTCAGCATAGTCTCTTCTCTCATTCGTTTTTAAAGTTTATATGTGCCTGCCACAAACAGGACTGCTGGACTTGCACGGTTGGACTTGCTGATGTTATTTATGCCATCCAACACCATTTTGCAGGCAAGGCAAGCGTCCTGCAAAAGTCTCACTTAGGATATTTTAATCAGTGCGTCCCTTTAAAATGGGGTTAACACCTGTGTTCCTCTAGATGTTTTTGGAGAATGCAAGCGCGGCGCCAAAATGGCTGCCGCGCTCTTTGCGGGAGCCCCCCCACAGGACGAAGGCATCCGGGTAGTTAGGGGCGTGGCCAGCTCCCTTATAAAAGGGGTGGCCACGAGGCAGCCGAGCTGCCATTTTGCGAAGCGACGGGGCGGAGAAGTTTTTCCTCTTACTCCGTCGCTTTTACCTTCACTGGGAAGCCTTTTGGCTGCTGATCTTCCTCTTTTCGGCTTCCCTTAGGTCCGACTGAAATGCCTTCGAAGAAGAAGGCAGCCGCGAGCGCGGCTCGGGCGGTGCGGAGGCGCAATCCGGGTCGGAGGACCGCGGCTGCGCCTTCCCACCAGCCGCCTTTGCCGGCTCCCACCGGGACCGGTGGGATGGGGTCTATTACCCCCTGGCCGGAGGCCGGGGACCCGAGCAGGGGTCCAGTATGGGCGGTGGCCCGCGGCCCGCAAGCGGCGGACGCCGCTCCTGGTGCTCATTCTACTGGGCCTTCCTCTATCGGGGCGCAGCTCACTCCGGGGCCTTCCAGCCTTGGGGGGTGGTGTGGTCCCCTCCCTTGGCAGGTGCCTACGCTAGCCCTGCCGGGCCTGGGTGTGGGGTCATAGCCATATTCGGGCCCCGGGGTGCAAGGACCTGTATCCACGCCCATAACGGGCGGGCCGGCTGGCCCGTGGCCCCACGCCAGTGTGGAGGCCTTGCTGGCCCGCGTGGCGGCACTCGAGTCTTCCCTTGCTCGGGCCAGCCACGCTGGGGCTCCTTTTGGGGTGCACTTCGACGCGTCGTCTGCTGGGCAGCGGCAGGCGACGGGACGGGTCGAGCAGCTTGAGGCGCGTGGCGCGACTTCGGCCACTGCCTTGCAGCTCCCCAACCAACAGGCCAGCGCGGGTCAAGCCCCGGCGGTGAGCTCTACGGCGGTCGTGAGCTCCGACACCCCCAGTGGTCCAGAACCCCCGGTGGGGGCGGCCCGCGGGGGTGCAGCATGTGAGTATGCGGTACAAACTAGTGCACCTACACATGTGGCTACGTTGGGGGGGCTTTCCAATGGCCTTGGCCTCGCATGGGTGGTGCGGCGGTACAGCCGCTGACGCACCAACAGGCGACGTCAACCGCCACCCAGGGCCCCGGGGTGGGGAGCATTTCCTACCCTGTGGGGAATGTTTTGGGGGTGGCTGGGCTAGTCCAAGCCCCTTTCCAGATGCCCGCAGTTCCTGCTGTGCCTGTCTTGGCCTTGCCGACGGCGGGCTATTCCTTGCCACTGGGTGACCACTTGGCGCAGGCCACCAGAGAGAAAATATGGCGAGGGGAGTATGTTGATATCTTCTCACTCCTAAACAGGGAGCCCACCAAGGAAGAGAGGGAGGGGCAGGATGAGAAGGATAAGGAACAGGCACGTCGTCGCAAGCAACCACGAACGTGGGCCAACTGGCTGCCGGCTTACCTCATCTACATGGCGGTGTACCTGAGGGCCCGGCCAGATCTGGCAATTCCGATGGTCCAGTATTTGGACAATATCTATCGGGCAATGGTTGATTTTCCGGGCCCGTCGTGGTTGGCTTATGACGAGGAATTCCGTATGCGAATTCCCCTGCACCCTGAGATGAGGTGGGATGAGCCATGCCAGTGGCTTTGGCGTCTGTACATGACGCCCACGCGCCCCGCGCCAGGGGAAAGATACCATTGTGGACATGCGGTCCAGCGAGTGGCTCCAGCACAGGTTCCCCACCAAGTGGCGGGGCAGGGGGTTCCAGCCCGCCTGCTGTGCTGGACTTTCTCGTCTAATGGTTCATGCAATAAGAAGAATTGCAAGTACAGACATGAGTGTCCCATCTGTGCGGGCCCCCATGCAGCCTCTGCCTGTCCCAGGCCTGGAGGGACGCGGGGCAGAGGGAGGGGCGGACAGTGGGCTGGCAAGACTGCCGCAGATGGAGCTGGTTCACCGAAAGGCTCCCTCCCCAATTAATGTGGACATGTTGGAGCGTTGGCTCGCATTGTACCCGAAGGGGGAGGATGCAGATTATCTCCTTCAGGGCTTTAGACAGGGGTTCCGTATTCCTTTCATGGGTGATAGGTCCCCTCAGGATGCCCCCAACCTTTTGTCCCTTAGGGGGAGGGAGGAGGTGGCTGCCGCCAGCATTAATAAGGAGGTCAGGGCGGGCAGGGTCGCTGGCCCTTTCCCTGCACCCCCGTTCACTAACCTCAAGGTATCGCCCCTGGGCTTGGTTCCCAAGAAGTCACCGGGCGAGTTTCGCCTTATCCATCACTTGTCCTACCCAGCCGGCCGATCGGTCAACGATGCTATCCCTGACGGCCTTTGCTCAGTCAGGTATACATCTTTTGACCACGCACTGCGCATGGTGCGCTCATGTGGCCCGGGTGCGCTGCTGGCTAAGTGCGACATTAAGTCGGCTTTTCGCCTCTTGCCAGTGCACCCGGGCGACTTTGAATTGCTGGGTTTCAAATTTCGGGGTGAATATTATTTTGATAAGGCCATGCCTTTTGGCTGTTCCATATCATGCTCGGCTTTCGAGCGTTTCAGTACCTTCCTAGAGTGGGCTTTCGTCCGCAGGTCAGGGTCCCGGTCTGTAGCCCATTACCTGGATGACTTTTTATTCGGGGGTGAACGGGGGTGGGACACGTGTACACGTCTCCTCAACACATTTCAGATGCTAATGGAGGAACTCGGTGTCCCTTTAGCGCCCGAAAAGACCGAGGGCCCATCTACACAGCTAGTCTTCCTGGGGGTGGAGATTGACACGATAGTGCAGGCGTCTAGGTTACCACGGGATAAGGTGTCAAGGATAGTGGCCCTTATCTCGGACTTGTTGGCCAAGCGCAAGGCATCACTGAGGGAACTGCAGGTGCTGCATGGTCACCTTAATTTCGCCTGCAGAGTGGTCGCACCGGGCAGGGCTTTTGCCCGGCGCTTGTGCGACGCTATGGCAGGATTATCCAGGCCTCACCATAGGGTTAGGCTTACCCGGGGTATCAGGGCAGACATGCTTGTCTGGTTACAGTTCCTGAGGGAGTTCAATGGGGTCTCATTTTGGAGGCATGACCTCCTGGCTTCCCCTCAATTTCAGATTCAGTCTGATGCCTCGGGATCCCTCGGTTATGGGATGTACTTCAATGGGAAGTGGGCCTATGGTGGGTGGCCACCGGCCTGGGCAGGCACGAGTCGCCTGCGTGATCTCACATATCTGGAATTTTTCCCTATCCTGGGTGCTTTGATGCTATGGGGCCAGGAGTGGTCCAACTCAGTCGTGCATTTCTGGTGTGACAATGCGGCTGTGGTCCACATTGTAAATGCACAGACTTCCAAATCGCCCAGGGTTATGGATCTAGTGCGCCAATTTGTGTTGCGCAGCCTGCGCCTCAACGTACTGTTCAGGGCCAGGCATGTCCCAGGGGTTAATAATGATATTGCTGATGCTTTGTCCTGCCTACAGATCTCCCGGTTCCGTGCCTTGGCCCCGGATGCAGAGGAATTTCCCTCGCCACTCCCGGAGGAGATATGGACCATTGGCAAGGAGAGGTGAACCGGGCGATTGGCCTGTTGCTAGCGCCACGCACCCGTAAGGCGTATCACCACGCAATTAATTCTTTCAGGGCATTCTGTACTCAATTTCAATTGCCAGGAACCTGGCCGATCCCGGTAACCCATGTGCTGCGGTTCATGGTTTACCTGCATTCTCAGGGCCTTGCACCTCGCACCATAGCATCTAAGCTTTCAGCGTTGGCTTTTATGGCCAAGGTGGGGGGTCATGTGGACAGCACCTCTGACTTCCGTGTGAGACATGTTTTGGAGGGGTGGGTGCGCGAGCGCGGGCGTTACCTGGACGACCGCCACCCGATTTCCCCAGGGGTCCTTACCCAGTTGGCCCGGGGCTGGCCTTGCCTCTGTTTTGATGCATATGAGGCAGCCCTGTTCCATGCAGCCACAACGGTGGCATTTTTTGGAGCACTCCGCATCAGCGAGCTTGTGATGCTGTCTAAGGCGGATGCAAGTCGTAGGGCACTGGAACTCGAGGATGTCTGTGTAGCCAAAGACTGGGCTCAGTTGAGGATACGTTCCTCTAAGACCGATCAGCATGGCGTCGGCAGTGGTGTGCGACTGCTACGGTGTTCTTTGGCAGACATCTGTCCGGTTGGTGCCCTACAGGAATTCCTGGCACTGCGTGGCACGCACCATGGCCCGTTTTTCTGTCACCAAGATGGGTCTCCCCTTACTAAATTTCAATTTTGGAAGGTGACGGGCAAAGCGCTGGCCAGTGTGGGCCTCCCAGGCGCCCGCTATGGCACTCATTCATTCCGTATAGGGGCGGCCTCGACCGCTGCGGCTTTTGGGTACTCAGGGGCTGACATACGTAGCATGGGACGGTGGGGTTCGCAATGCTTTCAATTTTATGTGCGCCCACTTCCGCCGTGACAACCAACCCAGTCACCTTACCTACTTTCCCTCATTTTTTCCTTTACAGACCCGGGGTGTCGTATTACACCGGTGACAGTATGGCTGGTGGGCCATAGCTACGTGCACAGGGCAGCGCGTTATGCTGCGGCGACAGAGTGGGGACCCCGACTGGGACTGGGTGCAAACGCAAGTCTCACATGGCATGGTAAGCCCGGGATGTTATGGCGGGAGCTGCTGCCTTTCCTTTTTTCAGGCCAGAATGCTGACCCGCCTGACATTCTGATCATACACCTGGGGGGCAATGATCTGGGCCAGGTCACCGGCTTGTCGCTGAAGCATGCGATTTGTGAGGACCTCGCCTACCTGCATTACGTCTGGCCCGCCACAACCATTGTTTGGTCGGACATGGTCCCGCGCCATTCCTACAGAGGGGGTGTTGACCTCCTGGCCCTTGACCGCGCTAGACGCATGGTGAATAGGGCAGTGGCGCGTTTCCTTGTCGACAGGGCTTGGGGGAGGGTCAGTTGTCACCCCACTATTAGCCTCCAAAGTTATGACTTGTATGCAGGGGATGGGGTCCATCTGTCGCGAGGAGGTATGGACCTCCTGTTGGGTGATTGGCGAGCAGGCCTGTTGACCGAGCTGACGGTCTGGGGGGGGCGTCGAGCCTTCTTTGAAGCCCCTCCGTGTGGCAGGTAGCACTGGTAAGGTAAACATTATGGCCCACAGGTATCCGGCAAGTTCGCAATTGACTGGACAACACTAGACAGGCATAAGTTGGTTAAACGTTGTCCGGTCAACGACGAACTAGGCGACGGGGTGATGGCGATAGCTAGACAGCATGCATCACCCCGTGATTTTACGGATACGCGTCAGAGGGTGGGGTCATTAGTTAGATATTGACTACGGTCAACAATTTGTTTGTGGTCAACAAACAAATTGATACAAATGGATACATTGTAGCAATTGCCGTTGGCAATTTTGGGTGGTACCTTACCAGTGTTACTTCGGCCTGCTTGCCTTAAGAATTATGATTGGTCAATTACCAATAGAAATTTATAATTCGGACTAGGGCATGAATCAATAAATGTGGCCCAATGCCGTTATCCACTTTCATTGGTGTCTGAGTCCTTTATTGGGGGGTGCGCCTGCAAAGCTCCTCATCACTGGCTATGACAGCTAGGCCTTTCATGTTAAAATTAAGTCTAAACTGTTCCAGATGACCATCACACTTAAAACCTTGAGCTGGCCTTGTCTCACATGCCATCACAAGAGTTTAAATTGACACATGGTTGTTGTCACATAGATAATGAATATTTATAACTGTAATTTTCATTCTAAACTGGAAACAAAATTAGGTGATGATGGGTATTTTCAGTAGATCTTGGAAATATTACATTTTTTAAAAAAAAATCATTTCCCAGGATTCCCCAGCCAATATGGCCACTGGCCATTCTATTAGCAGGATATTGAAAGCAGCAGTTCAGAGAATCAGTCTTCCCATACTTCTCAGGTTCTTTGTTAATTGGAGTTGGAATGCTAGTTATTTATTATTGAGAATCTGACTCGGCTTACATCTTTCATTGGTACTTAGTAGGAACAGATTGATCTGCCAAATTTGATTCTGCTCCAGTTATTATTCTTCCATCCTTGTTATATTTGTTCCATCATTTTTCCACATTGGATCATGTTTGCAAATTATTACTCCAATCTGCATGAAAATGCAGGTGTCTTTTTCTATGTAATTTTGTTAAATACACTGATATGCACTTTCTTTTTTAGAGGTATGGATTTTGTGTCAACTTTTTCAAATGGACACATTTACAAGCAACTATTCCATTGTACAGTATTCAGCATTTCTGTATGGATTGTTCAAAAATATTTATGCTTTCTGTATATATTGTATCTGATGTGTGAGCTTTTGTATCCATTTTGATTCTTGTAAATTTCATTATAAATTTCAGAAGAGTGGGACTTCAAGGCTTAAAAACATTCCAGTTTAGGCTTACATTTGACAACTGTAAGTATGTAAAGTTCAAACAGAAATGGATACTGAATGAACCCCTCAAATATTTCTAAAACTCAGTTTAGAACAGAAGAGGGTTGGTGTTTCCTTAGCATGAGCATCATGATCCACCAAGTTTCTTACTAAAGTGAGGAAACATGAAGCTTCCTCCTCATCCCTCTCCTTTAATAGCTAGGAATGGGTGTGAACTGATGGCCAAGGATATACAGTATATGTGACAAATAGAAAGATATAATACAAAAATAAGAGGCTTGCAAGTCAGGAAAAGGTGGTAGTGCTGTCCTGTATGGTACAGAAGACTTAGTCTTTGATTTTCCAAAAGTTTCAGGTTTCATTTCATAGAAGTTCCAGCCAGTGTGATCAGTGATTACTGATTATGAGAGTTGTAGTCCAAAATGTCTGGAGGACCAAAGGTTCTCCACCCTATTCTATAGGTAACTAGAATTGTGAGTGAAAATAATAGCTTATTTGTACATCAGTAGTATATCTCTATGGTTTAACTGCTCCTACTGTTCTCTGAAGCGAGGCATATATCTAAATATATAAAGCCAAACAATCTATATTTGAACACCAACTGCTACAGTAACACCGCATACCACAACACTGATTAAACAAATCCCCAGGGGAGATGTTATCCACTATAGATTTCAATTTCTAGATGCAATTGCATTTGTTATTTGCATGTTTCTTTTAATTATTTCATCTGGTGAAGAATTTCCCCTATGAGGTAGGTTTCTCTTCCTAGTCAATATCCCAGAGCATCAACTTAGAAATCCCTCTTTGATAGGATGTGTGCGATAATCAGGTGTTCACTGTGCATGCTTCACATGTCTCCAATGATTGTGCAGTACAACATTGGATGATGTTTTAGCAAGTAACATCTCTCCTCCCCTCTGCCTTGGATAGAGCATCGCTCTATTAGTGTTGACCCTTCAATGCATCTACATTCAGCCTGGTTTTGAATCATTCTTACTAGCCAGGCAGACACCTGTCTACTCAGGCAGACTATGAGTAATTGACTAACTGCATAGGAGGCCTTTCATTGGAGGTTGGCACATAGGTTTCCTGATGAGTTTAAAAATGACTTTTAATGTAGTTGTTTTTATTGCAATTGTCCTTTATTTGTTATAACTTTGTGTGCTTTGGTTGGCAACATTTTTAGACTGAAACTAAGGAAATTCACATCAGCAGACCAAAAGTCAGCAGAAAGAGCATAGGAAATTGGCAATCAGTTCTTCTTTTCAGAAAGAAAGAAAAGAAAGAGAGAGAGAAAGAAAAGAAAGAAAGAAAGAATATTTAACTTTATATTTATCCAAAGACTTTGTTTGATTGTACAATTCCCTGGAGCATTTCCTGTATGAAGTATTAATTAAAACAATAGGGAAGAGCAGATCTGTTGATTCTTATTCTTTGACTTTGTGAATTTCTGGGCAAAGGCAAATACTGTAAAAATAAAATTGTTGGCAATCCATGTAAAGCACATGGCCATATTCCAGCAGAACAGCAAGAATAGTAGAATATCTTTCTAAAACATGTCAAATTAAAAGAAAGATTAATATCGCCAGGTGATGGTGTCATCACTGCTTACTCCTGGGAAATATGCATAACAGAGATTTCAACCATTGTATTAGTAACATTGCAGGTGCACCCCCCAAAGAAAGACTCAGACACCAGTATTGGATTAAAGGCATCAGGCCACTTTTATTGAATAATGCCCTAGTCTGAATTATCACTTTCAATTGGTGTATCATCCAATTGTAATTCTTTAAGGCAAGCAGGCCGCAGTAACACTGGTAAGGTTCCTCCCAAAATGCCAATGGAAATTGGCTACATGTATCTATTTGTATCAATTTGTTTGTTGACACAAACAAATTGTTGACCGGAGTCAATATACTATCTACTGACCCCACCCTATGACGTGTATCCATTCAATATCAGGGTGATGCAGGCTGTGCAGCTTCTGCCATCAGCCCTTGCATGGTTCACACTTAACCGGCCAATCTTATTCCCCTGTACCTATCTACGTGTTGGCCAGTCAATTGCAAACCTGCCGGATACCTATGGGTCATAAATCTGTTACCTTACCAGTGCTACCCGCCACACGGGGAGGTGTCCGTGATGACTCACCGCCCCCCCCAGACCATCAGCTCGGTCACCAGGCCTGCTTGCACGTCCTCCAGAAAGAGGTCCAAACCTCTGGCCGACAGATGGACCCCATCTCTTGCATATAGACCATAATCCTGCAAGCCTATCCTAGGATGTTGAATGGCTGTTCCAAAGCCATTGTCAAAAAGGAACCGGGCGACAGCCCTGTTCAGTGACCGTCGAGCACGATCCAAACCACGGAGGTCAATGCCCCCCTTGTAACGGTGTCTCGGCACGATGTCAGATCATAGCAGCTGCGTGTACAGCCATAAGTGATGTAAAAAGGCTAGGTCACTGCACACCGACATTTTTAAAGAGAGGCCAGTGATCTGTCCAAGATCATTGCCGCCGAGGTGCAGAATCAAGACATCAGGCGGTCCAGCATCCCTGATGGACATCAGGAATGGCAACAGTTCCCGCCACCTCATGCCGCGCTTACTGTACCAACGCATACGTGCGGCTGCACGTAGCCCGAGATGGGGTCCCCAGTCTGTCGCAGCAACATACTGTGCTGCCCAGTGCACAAAACTTTGGCCCACCAGCCATACTGCCACCAGTGTGTGTAAACACACAGGGTCTGTAAAAGAAGGAAAGAAGGGGAATTAATGACATAACTGGCACTCATGCAGTAAGGGGGCATACATATAAAGAAAAACACGTGGACCCCCATCTGCCCATGTGACGTATATGAGCATCAGAGTACACAAACGCAGCCGTAGTTGAAGCGGCGCCTATCCTTAACAAATGGGTGCTGTAACGAGCCCCAGGGAGGCTGGCACTGTGAAGTGCCATACCGGTCACCTTCCAAAACTGGAATTTGGTCAGGGGAGACCCATCCTGGTGGCAGAAAAATGGGCCAGGGTGTGTGCCACGCACTGCCAAAAACTCATGTAGGGCACCAACCGGACAGATGTCAGCAATTGTACAACGTAGCAGTCTGACACCACTGCCTACTCCGTGCTGATCGGCCTTTGAGGAACGAATCCTCAACTGGGCCCACTCCTGGGTAAGAAAGACATCGTCAAGTTCCAGTGCCCTACAAGACATGTCCCCCTTTGACAATGGGGCCAGCTCACTGATACGGAGCGCTCCAAAAAAGGCCACAGTGGTAGCCGCATGAAAGAGAGCCTCCTCAAACCTATCGTAACACAAGCTATGCCAACCTTGTGCAAGGTGCGTCAGAACCTCTAGTGAAACAGGGTGAATTGTGTCCGGGCGGCGGCCTCGTTCACGTGTCCACCCTTCTAATACATGACGGATGTGGAAGTCATTCATGCAGTCAACGAAACCCCTCGCCTTAGCCATAAATGCCAAAGCTGAAAGCCTAGTGGCAATGGTGCGAGGGGCTAACCCTAGGTCATGGAGGTAAACCATGAACTGCAGAATCTGGTCGACTGGGATCGGCCACACTTCGGGCAACTGCCATTGCCCGCAAAAATTCCTAAACTGTAGGAGTGCATGTAGGTACGCCTTACGCGTACGAGGAGCCAAAGACATGCCGATCGCCCGGTTCACCTCTCCTCGCCCAATGTCCAGATCTCAGTCGGGAGTGGAGAGGGCAGTTCCTCTGCTTCTGGTGCCAAGGCACGGAACCGGGGGATCTGCAGGTGGGATAAAGCGTCAGCATTATCATTATCAATGCCTGGTACATGTCTGGCCCTGAAAAGCACATTAAGGCGTAATGACCTCAAAACAAATTGGCGAACTAATGCCATAACTCTGGGGGATTTAGATGTCTGGGCATTGACAATGTGCACCACTGCAGCATTGTCACACCAAAAGTGAACTACTGAATTAGCCCACCTATCCCACCAGAGCATCAGGGCACCCAAGATGGGAAAAAAACTCCAGAAAAGTAAGATCGCATAAACGATCTGTGCCTTGCCATGTCTGAGGCCATAGGCCATAGGACCACCTCCCTTCAAAGTAAATCCCATAACCCAGAGAGCCGGAGGCATCCGACTGTACTTGGAAATGTGGGCTGAGCATAAGCTCCGATCTCCAGAAGGAGATGCCATTAAAATCCTGAAGGAATGTGAGCCAGACCGTAAGATCTGCCCGTAAACCTTTGGTCAGCCGAACCCTGTGGTGGTGTTTTAAAAGGCCAGCCATGGCGTCGCACAGATGCCTGGCAAAGGCCCTGCCAGGTGTTACTACCCTACAGGCAAAGTTGAGGTGGCCGTGAAGCACCTGTAACTCTCGGAGAGACACCTTACGCTTGGCAAGCATTGCCAGAATGGCATCAGAGATCCACGTCACCTTTTCCATGGGCAACCTAGATGTCTGGGCAACAGTGTCAATCTTGATACCTAAAAAGGTGAGACTGGTGGCTGGTCCCTCAGTCTTTTCAGGCGCCAGGGGAACACCCAGTTCCCACATAAGCACCTGAAACGTGGCGAGTAGCCGAGCGTACATGTCCGTGCCCTGTTCCCCTCCAAACAAAAAATCATCGAGGCAGTGGGCTACAGACCGGGACCCTGATCTATGAACAAAAGCCCAGTGAAGGAAGGTGCTAAAACGTTCGAAAGCAGAACATGAGTTAGAACAGCCAAATGGCATGGCCTTATCTACATAAAAACTGCCCCGAAAACGGAAACCTATCAGCTCAAAGTCGTCCGGGTGCACTGGCAACAATCGGAATGCCAATTTGATATCACACATTGCCAGTAGCGCCCCCGGGCCACATGAGCATACCATCTGCAAGGCCTGGTCAAAGGAAGTATACCTGACCGAGCAAAGGTCATCAGGTATTGCGTCATTGACCGAACAACCCACAGGGTAAGAAAGGTGGTGAATTAACCGAAATTCACCCGGGGACTTCTTAGGGACTAAACCCAAAGGTGACACCTTCAAGTTCAGGAATGGTGGGTCAGCAAATGACCCAGCAACCATCAGTGCGGTGACCTCCTTAGCTATAGATTGGGCGGCAATATCCTCATTACCCCTGAGGGAAATTAAGTTTGGGGCGTCTTGAGGCCTGCGTACCCCCTGAAATGGTATGTGGAAGCCGAATTGAAAACTCTCAAGCAGGTACTTCGCATCATCCCGTCTAGGATAAGCGGTAAGCCAATGTTCCAGCACCTGGACATCAATTGGGGAGGGGGCCTTTCTGATTGGTCACACCATCAGAGGGAGCTCTGATTGCCCCCTGCCCACCCCTACTTCTGCCTCATGATCCACCAGCCCGCGGGCACGCGGAGGCGGCGTGAGGGCCAGAGCGCGAGGGGCACTCGTGCCGGAACCGACACTGATGCTTGTTGCACACTCTGTTGGCGGAGAAGCTCCAACACAGCAGGCGGGCTGGAATCCCCTGTCCCGCCGTTTGGCAGGGAACCTGTGAAGCAGCTGCCCGCTGCACGGCATGGCCACAATGGTACCGATCACCAGGCGCCGGTCGCGTGGGGGGTCATGTACAAGAGCCACAATTGCTGGCAAGGCTCGTCTCACCTCATCTCAGGATGGAAGGCCACTCTCATCCTAAACTCCTTGTCATAGGCCAACCATGACGGTCCAGGGAAATCGACCACCGCCCGATAAATATTATCCAGGTATTGCACCATTGGAATGGCCGAGTCAGGGCGAGCCCTCAGGTATACCGCCATATAAATGAGGTAGGCCGGTAACCAATTGGCCCAGGTGCGCGGCGGCTTACAACGACGGGACAACTCCTTGTCCCTATCGTCCTGCCCTTCCCTCTCTTCCTTGGTGGGCTAACAGTTTAGGAGGGAGAAAATGTCCACATATTCCCCCTCCAAATCTTCTCCCTAGTGGCCTGGAAAAGATGGTTACCCAGGGGCAAGGAATAACCAGCCGTCGGAAGGGCCGCAGTTGGGACAGATTGAATCAAGGGTGAACCCAGTGGTCCCTGAACCCCTGAAACATTAGGCATACCCCTAGGGGCGGTCACCCCTGTCATAACCGGGGGGTAATTGGGTAACAAGGAGCTGACGGGACAGTGTGGATACAACTGTCCACCCGTGGTAACCTGTTGTGGCCATGGCCACTGCACCCCCCCCCCAGTGTGGCTGGGCAGTGTCACTGTTGTACTTATTTGACCAGGATACTCACCCGGTGCACCCCCATGGGCCGCCCCCACTGGGGGTTATGGCCCACGGCGGGCGTCGGAGCTCGCGATGGGAATCGAGCTCTGCGTGCCGCTACACCCTTGCCATGCAGGACCAGGCCCCTGCAGCCCCGCTGCGATGATCCAGCAGGGTGCTGCGAGGCGCCAGCTTGGGCTGGCCTGATGGCCTCAAGCAGCTCGACCCTGGCAGGAGCCCGCTGGACAGCGGTGGTCGACGTGTGGGCCGGAAATGCAGGAGGTGCAAACCCACCATCCGAAGGTGGCGGGGCAATGCCCATTGATGCCTCCAGCACCGAAATGCGTCCTAGGAGGGCATAAACGGCCTCAGACCCATCGGTATGAGGTGGGACGGGTGGGCCGAATGGCCCACCAGGCAATTGCAGAGTTACAAACCCGAGTGTGGATCCTGGGCCTGAATAGGGCCATGCCCAATAATCCGGCCCATGTGGGGCTGGGGGAATGGTGGGGCGGAAACCCTCACCAGGTCGAAGTGGGCCGCCCTGCCCAGAGCCGGGCAAATACCCCATAGGGGTAGTGATCCCCGAGGGGCCAGCCTGTGCTAGCCCTGCTTGGACCCCGGCGTCGGGCAGGTAGGCAGCAGCCTGTCCGCCCACATTGGTGGTAGTGGGTAAACCGGCCCTACCACCAGGGCGCAGGGGCGCCGCCCGAGCCCTCCGGCCTGGGGGCGGCCCCCTAGATGTGGGGGGGGGGGTAGGCAGAGCCCTCCCCCTCGTCCACAGCTTCGGAGCCGCTGCTTTTCGCTTGGGAGCCATGTCTCCCAAGCCGAAGAGTAAAGGAGAAAGGGAAATCCCTTTTTAAAAGAGAGCAGGCGAAAGCCGGGGAGAAAAGCGTCGCTTCAGCAAAATGGCAGCCGAGCTGCCTCATGCCCCCCCTTTTAAAGAGGGTGGCCATGCCCCCTAACTCACCTGGATGTCTGAGTCCGGTTGGGGGGGACCCGCAAAGAGCGTGGCGGCCATTTTGGCACTGCACTTTCATTCTTCGTATGAATTTGCTTGTATGACTGGACCACTAGTAATGATAAAGGGATTCTTGGTCATTAGATAAGTTCCAGTTTGGTGTGTGACATCCTGAGCTTTGCATATGGCTAGCTTTGTTGGCTTGCATTTTGGGACACATTTCTTCCACACTAGTTCTGTCTTTACAGCAGCAGAACTGGGGAACACTGTGGAAGGGAAGACAGTGGTAGTCTTCAGATAAATTTCAGGCTTATGTCTGGCCACTTCCAAAGTAAATGGATTCCCACCGGTGGTTGTTTTTCTTTCTTTACAGATTTGATTTTGATTGAGTGGCATTAATGGATTGAGGTTGTTGGCCACCACTTTGTTTATTAGGTGTCCACGTATATTGCCTAGTCAGCAAGGGGCCCAAATATTAGGCTTGGAGCATGGGCCTCACTTGAGTGGATGGGCAAGCAAGGCATGCTGTGTAATGAGTGGCTCTCTGTGTTATTCTGACACATTGGTGGTCATTTGGGAGGTAATGACTTGGGCTGGGCAAAGGCAAATTATTGATCCTCCAGATTCTGAATAATATTCATACTGTATATTGCTGGTGGCAAAGTATGAGAGTGGTGTGGTTCACTATACTGTCCAGACAGGTTTGGAGGCCTCATTGTGATCCCAGAGCCATTCACAGAACCTGAAAGGGTGCAAACCCACATATTAATGTTGAGGGCGAGGAGCTCTATAGTTGTAATGGTGTTCACCTTTCTGATTTAGGTTATGACATTTTCTCCAGGAGCCTGCAGCACGGCTGAATTGAGCAGCATAGTGGGGGGCTATGTGCATAAACAGGTTTAGCCCATTTGGGACACAGGGGGAAAAGTAGTTTGGTGATTTGGGTTCCCAAATAAATTGGGAGGTTTATTCACATGCACAGCATCTCCATTACGCAGATCCTGAGATTCACTGGCCAGAATGCCAGCACAAGGATGTGGCCTGATGAAGGTCATAGGATTTTTAACAGCTTCACACCACTCTGTGTCACTTTACTTTTGCCAACCAGTAACAAGCTGATTTGGACATATAGGGTGCTGGGGTAGGAGCCACAACTTTAGGAACCCACACTATGCTAGCAACTGCAGGAAGGGGTTGTTTCCAGTTAACATTTAATAAAGTTGTGGCCCTAGTTTAATCCAGTAACTGGTATCTCTGTGTGTATTCCTGGCTTGGGGGGTGAGGGTGGGGCAACAGCTTAAGATCTAACCAAGTGTTTCCCAACCTTTGTTTTTTGGACTTCAATTCTCAGAAGCCTAAGTCAATTCCCAGCACTGATCAGCCAATGTACTGACTTAGGCTTTTGGGAATTGAACTACCTCTGTGGGGCATGGGGGCGATTTTTGGAACCATTGATCTAACCTAGGCTCAATTCAGTTTGAGAATCTGTCAAGTGTATCAGTTTACTTGGTCAGTCTGAGGCCAACTGAACATGTGGCTAATTCTAGCTGATTGAACAGCTGGTTTTTTGTTTTTGATTGATTGATTGATTGATTGATTGATTGATTGATTGATTGATTGATTGATTGATTGATTGATTGATTGATTGATTGATTGATTGATTGATTGCATTTTTATACTGCCCATTTGGTAAAGTCCCCACTGTATTCCCACTATTTTAATGACACTCATATACAGAATGAAAGTGCAGCTTGGGGGGAAATGAAGCATTCTAGCTAACGCTGATTCACCCCCTCTTTTGACCCTCTCTCCATGCTCCTTGCTGCCTTTCCCCTGTGATTGGCGATTGGCATCCTATAAATATTACACAGAGAGACAGAAAAATGGAGAACTCAATATTTCTTGCTGTTCATCTGCTGCAATTTGGCATCACTTAAGAGAGATGGAAATCTCAGCCATGAGTACTATTGTATGCTGATAGATAGAAATGATTACATAAATGCACTATTGTAATAAATTCCGATCCAATAAGGATTAGAACAGAAACATATTATTTCTTCCTGCTCACAGGAACATTTGTGTCTGCCACTATCCACACTATCATGCAGATTTCTGTGTTAAACTGATTGAGTCGATCCAGAAACAAATGAGCGCTTCCTTTGACCTTCAAAATTACAGGTGATTAGATCTGAAGTTCAGAAATAATTGCTTTCAGAGAGCAAATCTAGTTTGTCAGCACTTCCATTCCATATTTTTATGTCAGCCTATTTACTTTGGTTTCATTTAGGGCTATCTCATGATAGGATTTTCAGAGTAAGAAAAGTTTAGCAGTGTTTACCATTGCCTCTCTCTGCATAGTAAGAAAATAAAGTCAGCCTGAGTATCACTGCCATTGTCTATGAAGGATCCTCCACCAGCATAATTTTTAGTTGCTCAGTAGTTGCTGTCTAGAAATTTCTCCACTCCCATCACAATCTGAACTCTCTATTATCTTCTGCCAATGTGGCCTTTACTCTTGAAATTGTTGGATGCATCTTTGTTTGGTGTCTCAGCTGTGAATATTTGCCTTGGGTGAACTGGCTAAAGAGTCCAGACTTGTAATGGAGTCTAGCTTCCTGACCAAACAATGTCCAACAGACTGGAAATGCCCAATATGCATTCCAGTCTCCAAGAAAAGAGATGTCAAGGAGTGCAGTAACTATTGGACCATTGCTTTTATTTTCCATCTAGGTAAAATAATGCTTAAGATGTTGCAACATAAGCTTTTGGAACAATAATTGTAAATAGTCAAATTGGATTCTGAAAAAGAAGAGACATTTGATATAAGCTTTCAAATATCTACTGGCTAATGGAGTGTATCATGGAATGTTGGAAGAAAATCAGCTTATGATTGATAGACTACAGCAAACATTTGATTGTATGGATCATAGGAAACTGTGGGTGGTTCTGAAAAAAATGATGGTGCCAGAACACCTGATTTCCTTATGCGTATCCTACCTACCATTAGGAAAGACTATGGAGAGAGATAATGGTTTCCTATAGTGTCAGATAAGGGTGCATTTTGTCTCTATCTATAAAGCTGGACTAGATGCAGAAGGAGGAATACAAATTGGTGGAAGAAACATAAATAATTTAAATTATATAGACAGCACCAACTTGCTGGCAGAAAAACAGCTTCTTCTTTGCTTCTTCTTTTACCACATCAGGTGTCGAGGAATGCAGAAAACAGCAATTACATAATTTTGTTAATGAAAGTGAAGGAAGAAACTAACAAAGAAGAACATTAAGTTGGCAAAAAATATGAGTATAGAAGTACTACGGAACTTTGATGGTGGCAATGATGAAATTGAAGTGGAAACCTTATATGCCTTATTTTAATCATCAATAAAATGGATACTGCAGGCAAGAAACCAGAAGAAGGCTGAAACTTAGAAGGGCAGTAATGAAAGAATTAGAAATGATCATCAAGGCTAGCAGTGCGTCACTGGAAACCAAGATCAAATTCATCCACACTATTGTATTTCTGATAACTATATACAGTTGTGAAAAATGGTCAGTGAAGAATGCAAGCGCGGCGCCAAAATGGCCGCCGTGCTCTTTGCGGGCCCCCCCCACCAGATGAAGGCAGCCGGGTAGTTAGGGGGCATGGCCAGCTCCCTTATAAAAGGGGTGGCCACGAGGCAGCCGCGCTGCCATTTTGCGAAGCGATGGAGCAGAGAAGTTTTTCCCTCTTACCTCCGTCGCTCTTGCCTTTCTCGGGAAGCCTCTGGCTGCTAATTTTCTTGACTTTTCCCGGCTTCCCATCGCTTAGCTGTTATGCCCTCTAAGAAGAAGGCGCCTGCGAACGCGGCTCGTTCTGCGCGGAGGCGCCAGCCGGGTCAGAGGACCGCGGCTGCGCCTCCCCAGCAGCCTCATTTGCCTGAGCCCACCGGGACCGGTGGGATGGGGTTAATTGCCCCTTGGCCCGAGGCGCAGTGTCCGCGTACCGGCCCAGCAAGGGCCGCGGCCCCCGGCCCGCAAGCAGTGGCCACTGCCTCTGGCATGGCCCATTCTGCGCGGCCTTCTTCCATTGGTGCGCAGCTCCCTGCGGGGGGTTTCAGCCATGGGGGGTGGCTGGGTTCCCTCCCCTGGCAGGGTACCCCCCCGGCCCTGCAGGGGCCGGGCCTGGGGTCGTGGCCGTATATGGGCCCCGGGGTCCAAGGACCTGGACCGGCGCCTGCAGCCAGTGGGCCGGCCGGCCCTTTGCCCCCTCTTGGCTTAGGGGGCTACGTTAATGTTGAGGCCCTTCTGGCCCGCGTTGTGGCCCTCGAGGCATCCCTCGCGAGGGTTAACCACCCGGGGGTGCCTTTTGGGGTGCAGGTTGATCCTTCGTCTGCCAGTCAGCGGCAGGCGGCAGAATGGGTCAAGCTGCCCGAGGTGCGTGGGCCGGCCTCAGCCACTGCCTCGCAGCTCCCCACTCAACAGGCTGATGCTGGTCAGGCCCCGTCGACGAGCTCAATTGCGGACGTGAGCTCCGACGCCCCCAGCGGGCCGGAACCCCCGGTGTGGGCGGCCCATGGGGGTGCAGCATGTGAGTATGCGGTCCAATCTAGTGCACCCACACACCTAGCCACGTTGGGGGGGGCATTCCAGTGGCCGTGGCCTCGCACGGGTGGTGCGACGGTTCAGTTGCCGACGTCCCACCCGGTGACTTCACCTCTTACCCAGGGCCCTGTTTTGGGTGGTACCTCTTACTCAGTCGGGAATGTGTTAGGGGTGACGGGGTTGGTCCAGGCTCCTTTCCAGATCCCCGTGGTTCCCACCGTGCCGGTGTCGGCATTGCCAACAGCGGGGTATTCCTTGCCCCTGGGGGACCATGTGGCCCAGGCCACCAAAGAGAAGATCTGGCGTGGGGAGTATGTGGACATCTTCTCCCTTCTTAACAGAGAGCACACCAAAGAGGAGAGGGAGGGGCAGGATGAGAAGGATAAGGAACAGGCACGTCGTCATAAGCCGCCACGTACGTGGGCCAACTGGTTGCCGGCATACCTCATATACATGGCGGTCTACCTCAGGGCCCGGCCGGATTTGGCAATTCCGACGGTCCAGTATTTGGACAACATTTACCGGGCGATGGTCGACTTCCCGGGCCCGTCGTGGTTGGCTTACGACGAGGAATTCCGTATGCGGATTCCCCTGCACCCTGAGATGAGGTGGGACGAGCCCTGCCAGAAGCTGTGGCTTCTGTACATGACTCCCACGCGCCCTGTGCTTGGGGAAAGGTACCATTGTGGACATGCGGTCCAGCGAGCGGCCCCAGCACAGACACCCCGCCAGGTGGCGGGGCAGGGGGTTCCAGCCCGCCTGCTGTGCTGGACTTTCTCGTCCAATGGTTCCTGCAGTAGGAAGAATTGCCGGTACAGGCATGAGTGTCCCTCTTGCGCTGGCCCCCATGCGGCCTCCGCCTGCCCCAGGCCTGGAGGGATGCAGGGCAAAGGTAGGGGCGGACAAGGGGCTGGCAAGACTGCCGCAGAGGGAGCTGGTACACCGAAAGGCCCCCTCCCCAATTAATGTGGACATGTTGGAGCTTCGGCTCACATCGTACCCGAGGGAGGCAGATGCGGTTTACCTGCTTCAAGGTTTTCGACTGGGGTTCCGTATTCCTTTCCTGGGTGATAGGTCCCCCCAAGATGCCTCCAACCTTTTGTCCCTTAAGGGGAGGGAGGAGGTGGCTGCCGCCAGCATTTCTAAGGAGGTCGATGCGGGCAGGGTCGCTGGCCCTTTCCCTGCACCCCCGTTCCCCAACCTTAAAGTGTCACCCTTGGGCTTGGTGCCCAAGAAGTCACCGGGCGAGTTCCGCCTGATCCATCACTTGTCCTACCCAGCCGGCCGATCGGTCAATGATGCTAACCCTGATGACCTTTGCTCAGTCAGGTATACATCTTTTGACCAAGCACTGCGCATGGTGTGCTCATGTGGCCCGGGTGCGCTGTTGGCTAAGTGCGACATTAAGTCTGCCTTTCGCCTCCTGCCGGTTCACCCGGGTGACTTTGAGTTGCTGGGTTTCAAGTTCCGGGGTGAATATTATTTCGATAAAGCCATGCCTTTTGGCTGTTCCATATCATGCTCGGCCTTCGAGCGTTTTAGCACCTTCCTACAGTGGGCTTTTGTCCGCAGGTCTGGGTCCCGGTCTGTAGCCCATTACCTGGATGATTTTTTATTTGGGGGTGAACGGGGCTGGGACACGTGCACACGTCTCCTCAACACATTTCAGATGCTAATGGAGGAACTGGGTGTCCCTTTAGCGCCCGAAAAGACTGAGGGCCCATCTACACAGCTAGTCTTCCTGGGGGAGGAGATTGACACGGTAGCGCAGGTTTCTAGGTTACCAGGGGATAAGGTGTCAAGGATAGTGGCCCTTATCTTGGACTTGCTTGCTAAACGCAAGGCATCACTGCGGGAACTGCAGGTGCTGCATGGTCACCTCAATTTCGCTTGCAGGGTGATCGCACCGGGCAGGGCATTTGCTGGGCGCTTGTGCGACGCCATGACAGGCTTATCCAGGCCCCACCATAGGATGAGACTAACCCAGGGCATTAAGGCAGATATGCTTATCTGGCTCCAGTTCCTGAGGGAGTTCAATGGGGTGTCATTTTGGAGGTCTGACCTTCTGGCTTACCCTCGTTTCCAGATACAATCCGATGCCTCTGGGTCCCTGGGTTATGGGATGTACTTCAATGGGAAGTGGGCCTATGGTGGGTGGCCACCAGCCTGGTCAGGTATGGGTCGCCTGCGTGATCTTACGTATCTGGAATTTTTCCCATCCTGGGGGCCTTGATGCTATGGGGTGCGGAGTGGGCCAACTCGGTCGTTCATTTCTGGTGTGACAATGCGGCCGTTGTCCACATTGTCAACTCACAGACTTCCAAATCACCCAGGGTCATGGACCTGGTGCGCCAGTTTGTATTGCGCAGCCTGCGCCTTAATGTGCTGTTCCGGGCCAAGCATGTCCCGGGGGTCAATAATGATATCGCTGACGCTTTGTCCCGCCTGCAGATCTCCCGGTTCCGCGCCTTGGCCCCGGATGTGGAGGAATTTCCCTCGCCACTCCCAGACGAGATATGGACCCTTGGCAAGGAGAGGTGAACCGGGCGATCGGCATGTCGCTAGCGCCACGCACGCGTAAGGCGTATCAACACGCATTCAATTCTTTCAGAGCCTTCTGTGCCCAATTCCGGCTGCCAGATACCTGGCCGATCCCGGTGGCCCATATACTGCAATTCATGGTTTACCTGCATTCCCAGGGCCTTGCACCTCGCACCATAGCATCCAGGCTGTCAGCGCTGGCTTTTATGGCCAAAGTAGGCGGACATGCGGACAGTACTGCTGACTTCCGTGTGAGACACGTTTTGGAGGGGTGGGTGCGGGAGCGTGGGCGTAGCCCGGACGACCGCCACCCAATTTCCCCAGGGGTTCTTACCCAACTGGCACGGGGCTGGCAGGACCTATGTTTGGATAGGTATGAGGCAGCCTGTTTCATGCGGCTACAACGGTGGCCTTTTTTGGAGCGCTCCGCATCAGCGAGCTTGTGATGCTGTCTAAGGCGGATGCAAGTCGTAGGGCACTGGAACTCGAAGATGTCTATGTGGCCAAAGACTGGGCTCAGTTGAGGATACGCTCCTCTAAGACGGATCAGCATGGCGTAGGCAGTGGAGTAAGACTGCTCCGGTGTTCTTTGGCAGACATCTGTCCGGTTGGTGCCCTACAGGAATTCCTTGCATTGCGTGGCACGCACCATGGCCCGTTTTTTCTGTCACCAAGGTGGGTCTCCCCTTACTAAATTTCAATTTTGGAGGGTGCCGGGAAGGCACTAGCCAGTGTTGGCCTCCCTGGGGCTCGTTGCGGCACCCATTCATTCAGGATAGGGGCGGCTTCTACTGCAGCTGTTTTTGGGTACTCTGGGGCTGACATACGCCGCATGGGAGGGTGGGGATCACAATGTTTTCAGTTTGTGTTCGCCCTCTTCAACCGTGAGTACCAGTTTCATCACTGCACTGTTTCTCCCCCCCCCCCTTTTTTTTTCCTTGACAGACCCTGTGTGTCGTATTACACCGGTGACAGTGTGCCTGGTGGGCCATAGCCACGTGCACAGGGCAGCGCGTTACGCTGCACAGGGCAGCGCGTTACGCTGCACAGGGCAGCGCGTTACACTGCACAGGGCAGCGCGTTAAGCTGCACAGGGCAGCGCGTTACGCTGCACAGGGCGGCGCGTTACGCTGCACAGGGCAGCGCGTTACGCTGCACAGGGCGGCGCGTTACGCTGCACAGGGCAGCGCGTTACGCTGCACAGGGCAGCGCGTTACGCTGCGGTGAGAGAGTGGGGACCCCGACTGGGACTGGGTGCATCCGCACGTCTCATGTGGTATGGTAAGCGCGGCATGTTATGGCGGGAACTGTTGCCATTCCTTTTCTACATCAGGGATGCTGACTCGCCTGATGTCCTGGTTATGAACCTTGGGGGCAATGGCTTAGGGCGGGTCACTGGCCTATCGCGGAAGCTTGCGATTTGCAGTGACCTGCCCTACTCACGTTATGTGTGGCCCGCCACAACCCTCAATTGGTCGGACACGATACCGCGGTACGCTTACAGGGGGGCGTGCGGCCTCGAGGCTCTTGACCGAGCCGACGCTCCATGAATGGGGCTATTGCCCGGTTCCTTTTCGACAAAGGTGGGGGACGCGTCATTCACCTCCCCGCCATCAGTCTGCAAAATTACGAGCTTTTACTCAGGGGATGGGGCCCATCTGTCGCAGGGAGGTATGGACCTCTTGTTAGTGGGCTGGCGAGCAGGCCTGTTGACCGAGCTGACGGTCTTGGGGGGGGCGGTGAGCCTTTTGGGAAGCCTCCCCATGTGGCGGGTAGCACTGGTAAGGTAAACATTTATGACCCACAGGTATCCGGCAGGTTCGCAATTGACTGGACAACACTAGACAGGCATAAGTTGGTTAAACGTTGTCCGGTCAACGACGAACCAGGCGACGGGGTGATGGCTACAGCTAGACAGCATGCATCACCCCGTGATTTCACGGATACGCGTCAGAGGGTGGGGTCATTAGTTAGATATTGACTACGGTCAACAATTTGTTTGTTGTCAACAAACAAATTGATACAAATAGATACATTGTAACAATTGCCGTCGGCAATTTTGGGTGGTACCTTACCAGTGTTACTTCGGCCTGCTTGCCTTAAGAATTATAATTGGTCAATTACCAATAGAAATTTATAATTCGGACTAGGGCATGAATCAATAAATGTGGCCCAATGCCGTTATCCACTTTCATCAGTGTCTGAGTCCTTTATTGGGGGGTGCGCCTGCAAAGCTGGCAGGGAAAATATATTTCTTTAAAATATTATTTCAAAGGAGGTTTTTGCAGATACCCTAGACCACCAAAAAGATGAGCAAGTGGGTCTTTGTCCAAATCAAGCTTGAAATATCTCTGGAGGCAAAAATGACGAAACCAGGGCTATCGTAATTTGGGTGCATCATGAGAAGACAAAATTCTCTGGAAAAGACAATAATGATGGGAAAAGTTGAAGGCAGCAGGAAAAAAGGTAGACCAAATATGAGGTGTAATGACTCTATAGAGGAATCCACAGCCTTGAGTCTACATGAGCTAAGCAGAACTGTTGAAGACAGGACATTTCGGAAATCATTCATTGTTATACATTTGAGGTGATTTGACAGCATGTAAAAAGAACAAAATTATCTTATTTTTTTAATCAATATAATCTTATATTGCA
Source organism: Bradypodion pumilum (assembly GCA_035047305.1). Taxonomy (NCBI): domain Eukaryota; kingdom Metazoa; phylum Chordata; class Lepidosauria; order Squamata; family Chamaeleonidae; genus Bradypodion; species Bradypodion pumilum. The sequence goes on from JAWDJD010000001.1 coordinate 432,479,508, forward strand.
TCCTCAATCCAGCTGCCAATTATACTTTTAGTATAGGATTTTGAATAAGTTTTATTGATTGCATACTATGCATCTAGAATCCTGGCTATGACCCTGTTGCACAGTGGTGAAAGCTTGTGTTGAATTATACTGTCCTACCTGGTACTGGAAAAGGCAATCTGACAGATATAGGGAAATGAAATCTGACAAAATGAGGGAAGGTATAAGGGTAAGCCTAACAGGTTAATTTGTCAAATAAAAATAAATGGAATGGAAAACTGGAATAAATATTAATAAAGCTAGATGGTACTCAGATGTTTGGCAATTGGCACTAAATGAGAAATTAAACATGCAAATCCATCAGAAGAAGAGGGTCCCAATAAAGATCCCTTTTTGGGATTTTTTTTGTTGAATTTGAATTATTAGATGACAATGAGATTAACCCTAGCCCTGATACGATCCAATTTTGGAAGGAGTATTGAAGTTAAATGGACCAGAATCCTCACCGAGAGTCACGGGTGGGTTTAATGTGGTATTTATTTTTTTAGTGCATATGTTCTATTATTCTAAATTATTCCTAATTTTGTGTGGTTTTCTTTATCTATTTTTTTAAGATATCACATAAGATAAGATATCACAAGAAGGAATGTATAATTACTCTGTACATTAATTATGTATATCAAACTCTTTTTTTATATTACTTTAATTATTAATAAAAACTTTTTCAATTTTTTTTTAAAAAAACAACTCTGGAATACTCCTCAAATTTTTTTCATAAGTAAGATTAATAGAAGCATGGGATATATTGAAAGAAATCATAATAAGAGTTGGGTGGGTTGAGGAAGCTGGTGGAGAATAGGGGTGCCTGCCGTGCAATGGTGCATGGGGTTGCAAAGGGTCAGAATTTACTGTGCGACTGAACAACAACAATAATACGCCAAGCAACTAGTCCTCAAGCTTGACAGCCAAAGGAAAACAAGAGAAGTGCATTTAAAAAAATACTTATGAGTTAAGGATGATTCAGCTTGTGTCTGGATAACCCTCTGTTTGTCCTTGCCAATATCAGTAAATGCAGATTCCCTGGTATGGAGAGCTTTGTGTTATGTAAACACCTGCTATAAAGCCATTAAATATGAAGACACTGAATGGAAGAAGTGGCAAATCTAATTCAACACTAAGATTGAATGCACAGTGATTCAAACCCAGCCTTTAAGTGTAGATCAATGAAAAGCTCTGGCCCTAAATGGATAACTATATCATTATTGATTTCTCAACTCATTCAAACTAAAGCATCATCATATCACCATCCCTGCATTAGTGTTCCTTTTCATTATTGCATGGTTAACATCATTTCCTTGTAAAATTCCCAAATAATCTAAGATTATGCATGATTCTTCCCTCTTCCAGCTGTATCCCTTCCATACCTGTCAAGTATCCCATTTTGCCCGGGAAAACCCCTTATTTTTACCCCTCTTCCCGGCCCCCTCCTGTTTTATTAATTTCCCTGTAATATCCCTTTTTTAAAAATCCTAACCAGAGCCCTCACAGGTGAAGCTGCATCATGTTTCTCCTGCCACCAGAGGCTGCTGTGGCTTTTCGCTTGTAGAAGGGGAGAGAGAAGGTGGTGGGGGCCTTCTCTTTCATTTCCCTGCCACATGGTAATGGAGGCTTTGGTTTTGCTGCTGGTCATCGGAGCCACCATGGGATGGGAGTCTACTCTAGGTGAGCGATATTTCATATATGCAAGGGGAAATCAGCTCTTGGTCAGGGGCAGAGCCTTCTCTCTCACTCTCATGGTTTATTGAGCTTTTTCTGCCCTGCCTCCTGGAGGCTTTCATTTCTGTTCTAGAGTTAACTTAGGAGGGGGGGTGTTGCTTGATCACTATATGAGAGAGAGAGAGAGAGAGAGCTGAGGTTTATTTTGATTGCAGTTGACTGGCTGGGTTCATTTTACAGTAGGAAAAGCTGCTGCCGAAGGTTTCCCCGCCCTGCCCAACAGGCACCCCACCTTCTAACGAACCATCTGGAGGGAGATTAACTCCTCAGCTGCTGGGAGGCTTGGAAACTACAGAGGTTGCTTTTTACTTTACTAATATAAAGTGGATCCAACATTCTCAGGTGTTGGTGCTTCAATTGGTTAGAGTGAGGAACAGATAGATTGGTTAATTTGGGGGAATTAATCCCTTGCTTCTCCACCCTAATGTGTGTGTGTGTGTAGCCACATGCAGGGCTAGTTCATTAAAGTCAAGCTGCTTACAAGCAGTTGGTAACCCTAGGGGGCTGGTTTACTATTCTGCACTTTGCTTCCCAGATTTTTTTAAATTAAAAATGAGTAAACAAGAAAGAAAACAAAACAAAAGTCCCCCAAGAAGATGGGGAAAGGGTTCTTTGGCCCACACAGCTTTGTGCCCATTGCATCTACAATACCATCTAGCTATCTTATTTTTGACCACCTCCTTCTTTTGTCCTCCACCTTCCACAGCATCAAGGCTTTCTCAAGTGAATCCTCTCTTCTCATTTGATGTCCAAAGTAGTTTAGCGTCATCTTTACTATTTGACCTTTAATGAGCAGTCATGATTGATTTCTTCTAGGATCGACCTATTTCTAACACCACATTTCAAAGGCATCTATTTTTCTGTGCTCAGCTTTCATAATGGTCCAGCTCTCACACCCATACATTACCACCGGGAATACCATTGCTTTGACTATGCATTTTTTGTTTGCAAGGTGATGTCTCTACTTTTAACTATGTTCCCCAGGTTTCTCATAGCTTGTTTCCCAAGCATTAGTTGCCTTTTTATTTCATGGCTGCAATCACCATCTGCAGTGATCTTTGATCCTAAGAAAGTAAAATCTGCCAGTTGTATCCGACTCTAGGGTTCAGTGCTCATCTCCATTTACAGCCAAAGAGCCAGTGCTGTCTGTGTTTGCAGACATTTTCATGGCCATGTGGCAGGCATGACTAGAGCCCAGTAAGTCACATGGCTATATTTGACCACACCCACAGAGGGGTGTGGCCAAAATTTTCCTTATTTTCAAATCCAAAACTTGACAGGTATGATCCCTTCTGACTCAACAAATTTTCCTTTACTTCCTTTATTTATTTATTTAATTACACTTATATCCCACCCCTCTAAGGAAAAAATCATCCCTACTCAGGGCAGATAACATCATAAAACCAGTCATAAAGTTAAAAATCACACACAATAATTTAATTTAATTTAATTTAATTGTCACATTTATATACCGCTCACTCGGCCAAAGCCAACTCAGGGCGGTTCACAATAAAAATTAAAAAACACATGTTAAAAACAGTTAAAACTACCCACCCCCTAAAAACAAGGGCTGCAGGATCCAAAGGCACCATGGGGAAGAGTTCTTCTACACCAACCACCCAATGGAGGTTACCCTTCCACCTGCACCCCACACTTGACCCGCCAGCCAGGTTTTAAGTTCTTTTCTGAAAGGCAGCAATTCCGTCCGGAGACGTAGCTCTGTTGGCAGGAGGTTCCAGAGGGCCGGTGCAGACACGGAGAAGGCTCTCCTCCTTGTGCCAGAGAGGCGAGCCCCTCTGGCTGATGGAACAATTAGAGAGCCCTTCCGGTCCGCTCTGGTTGGACGGACAGACGTCCTCAGGGCGATGCGGTCTCTTAGGTAACCCGGCCCACTACCATATAGGGCTTTAAAGGTCAAAACCAGCACCTTGAATTGCACCCGGAGACAAACTGGCAACCAGTGCAGCTCCCGGAGCAGTGGCAAAGCATGGGCATAACGCCCACACCCCATCACCACCCTGGCCGCTGCATTCTGGACCAGCTGTAGCCTCCGAATGGTCGTCAAGGGCAGCCCCATGTAGAGCGCATTGCAATAATCTAGTCTGGAGGTGACCAGAGCGTGAGTGACCATGAGCAAGGAGTCCCGGTCCAGGAGTGGGCACAACTGGCGAATCACCCGAAGTTGGGCGAAAGCCCTCCTGGTCACAGCCGCCACCTGTCACTGCTGACGATTAATGATAAAGTTGTACCCTTTTCTATTCCAAAATCCATCACCATTGAATATTTGGACTGTGTGAACAAGTGTTCCCATACAGTTTAAGATTGTCCATATAGAGAACAAGCAAAATCCTTCCTAATGCCCTTGGTGTCTGATATTTATATAAAAAAAACAATGAGTGCCTGAGCGGTACTGTTGATAAGATAGATAGTGCTGGTGTTGTAGATTTGATGCTTTGGACTGCGGAAGTTGATGACTACATAATCATGCTGTTAATTCTCGAAGTAATGTGAATAGATGATATCTGCCATAGAAGGGTGGAGGACAAGGATTGTTGTAAGAGAAACAGACAGTGGAAGGGGTGAGGGAGGACTCTTGCTAACTATGTCCATAATGAGAGGGTGTTGAATGAAGTTTCATGGGAAGGTATCATCAAGACTGCTGAGCTGAAAGATGCATATAGGGCAGAAATGTTAAGGAACAGAATAAATGTTTGGAATGATAAATTATTACAAGTTCAATATATAAAACCTATCAAAGGTAAAGTGGATTGGGCTAATAATTGGGTATGGTTAAAATCTGGAACCCAAAAAAGGAGAGTGTTGTGTATTGAGGCACATTTGCAAGTAGCGTGGGCAGCACCTTGCAAGAGGAAAATGGTGGTTTCCCGCCATCCAAATTAGGAGCTCATTATGCTAATCCAAGCCCTGTGATTGGATACAGTTTTGGATCCTGTTCTCCATTGGTTAAATAATATATTCCCTGTTATGATTGGTCAGTTACGGTTATCCGGCAGGTTGCTACTTTGTATCAAGGAGCCACCACCAAGGAGACACTATATAAGCCCCATGAATAAACAAGGGTGGGGCTGGACTGGACTACACTTCCCACTTAGCGCAGGTAGCCAGATACGCGCTAAGCCTGGGTCTCCTCCCTTATTCTACACATCTATGGTAGCTAGTATTTGCCCCACTATGGCAAGAGTCCGGAGGGACTGATTCCTTTGGGATTGTATAGCCATCTCTGTGTCCAGAAACATCTTGTAAGCTCATTTCTAAAAGACTGTAAAATAAAGACTTGTTGCTCTTTTGTTCATCGTTGTCTGGACTGGTGGTTATAAGGGCCATACATAACAGGGACAGAAGGAGTGAATTTGCATAGTTAAATCAAAAACTGAAAAGAAAATGGAACTGACCTTAACTGTAAGCTTTGTAAAGAAATGGATGAAACATTGTGCCACGTTATCAGCAGATGCAGTAAGATTGCAGACTAACTTCAAAGGATTCCATAACCAAGTTGCAATAATGTTACTTTGGAATCTGTGCAAGAATTACGGAATACCATCTTCAAAGTACTGGTGGAAACACAAGCCTGAAACTATGGTTGAGATGCAAAATACTGTAATAAGAATCTTGAACACAATGAGGGGGAAAATGGTGATTGATGTGGTGATTCCATATCGTCATCATTGTCATCATCACAATTCCACATTCTTACCATCTTGAATATGAACAGATTTGCAAATTTCTTATAAAAATGACATGAATGGTTGTATCATTCCATCCTCATTGGAAACTGTGTCAGCTGAAACTATAAAACAAAGATCTGATTTTGTAAATGCAGGGAAACTTATCTGATGTTTACAATTTTGGAATGTTTCATTGAAATGATTGCCTTGTTTTTATTTTCAGTATCTATTCTTCACAACTAGTGTTTGCAGACTTTTGATAAGAGCTATACTGAAAACACTATATATATGATGCAACCTTTGTGTATCGGTGCAAAGTGTCAAAATAATATCACAGATTTGTGACTTTTCTAACTGATTTTAAAATATGTTCCAACAGGATGGTTATATATCATTTCAATCTTTGAGAAAATAGCTTTGTATTTCAAATGTATAAGTCAATACATGAAGATAAACCCTACTGAGTTTGGAAACAGAAAAACAAACACAGATGTTTAGGAGTGAGACCACACCAATATCTTCTGATGTAACTCTGCAGGTTTGCATTCACTTCCATGCATTTAAGCTTAAAGGAAATTTAAGCATCTGACCATCTCATACTGAAATTGTCCAAGGAATTCATGGATTACTGATATAGGTATGTAGCAATCAAAACCGTCAGTATAGAAGAGATGTGACAATATTCATCAAATTGGAGAGATCAAAGTAAGTTGTTTCATGTATCTGGTGTAGGGAACGAATACTGATACCTTACTCCAGAAATAATGTTATAGTCTAACAATAAGCCTTTTTGTAGCTGTACAAATCTAAAGAATAGAAGGAGTGCTTTCTTTTAATGTTGAATAACAGTCCTAGTGTGAGAAGTTTCTAAAACCAAGCTTAATATTCGTCCTTTGAAACAATGGAACATGTCTATGTTTTCTGATGGCTAGATAGTTATTTTAATCAACACATTTTACATCTGAGAGGTTTTTTCAGTATCAACATCAGTTCTTTGATACCTAATACCAATACATTTCTATGTTCAAACACACAATGTTCAGAGTCTGAGAAACTATCCAGATAAGGAATGTATTAAGCCAAGACATGGAGATAAATCCTACTGAGTTCTCCATGTTAAGATGGAAAGAATTAAATAACATTCTCTCAAAAGATCTTCATATTGGTATAAAAGACTTCGGTCTACTCTATATAGCTTTAACATTAATCAGAAGTGGTCCAAATATATGTGCAAAGACCAATAATGTTTCTGAAACAAGCCTAGCTTTTAAATATGCAAGACACTGTCTTACAATGGCAATCTTTATGGCTCCCTTTGCAGTTACCCAAAATGCCCCCAAAGCATCCAAAATTCAGTTTTATTACCTCTGAATCTCTCAGTTTGTGACCCAAAACCTGTCTGCTATATGATCTCTTTACTACCATCAAAATTCTATTACATGACCTCTAAACTTCTCAGAAAGCACAGGAGACCAGGTGAGAAATAAAAGTGCCTAGTGTATCTATACCTATAAAATGTTGCGTTAACCATTGGAATGAGAAAAAAGATGTTGCACCAGGCCCCACTGGCCCCGTCCGAGCCTCCGTTCACTCGCCCGAACGGGGTTCGCAGGTAACTGTAGGTTTGAAATTTTCGACCCGGGGGCAGGAGCCCCCCAGTCGCAAACAAAAAAAGGGAACTTCAATTCCCAACGTTCCTTTTGCTGCGCCGTGGCGGAGCCAATCAGGCTGAGCGCCATGGCAAAAGGAACGCTCGGAAACGCGCCGCGGCAATTAAAAAAAAGCCACAGGAAAAAACTGCCACAGTAAGCAAACACGAGCAGGCAAAACTACAAGCCCCAGCGTCCTGTGCGCCATTAGTGTGCCGAACGCTGAGGCGGCCTACGCACAAAAAATAAAAGAAAAAAATGCCCGCCACCGCTGCCCTTCTTCCCCACGGGCCAGCCAGCATGGCCCATGGAAAAAAAAGAAACCCCCCGCCGCTGCTGCCCTTCATTTCGATGGGCCAGCCGGCACAAGAAAAATAAAAGTAAAAAAAAAAAAAACCCCGCTGCTGCCCTTCTTCCCTATGGGCCAGCCAGCATGGCCCGCGGGGGAAAAAAGGGAACCCCCACCACCACTGCCCTTCTTCCCCATGGGCCAGCCAGCATGGCCCGTGGAGAAGAAAGCAAAGAAAGTACCACCCCCGCCATTGCCCTTCCTTCCCACGGGCCAGCCAGGATGGCCTGTGAGAAAGAAAGCCCCTGCCCACCAATGCCCTTCCTTTCCTTCCCACGGGCCAGCCAGCATGGCCAGCAGGAAAAAAAGCCACCCCCCCGAAAAAGTAAACACAAAACAAAAACACTCAAAAACACTCAAAAATCCAAAAATGAAACACAAAAACAGCCAAAAATAAACAAGAAAAAACACACAGACCCCCCCCCAAAAAATCCCAAACACCCCACCCCCCCCAAAAAAAACACCAAGAGAGCTTACCAAAACACGTCTTCTATCCATGAGGACCGGAACTCAAATGAGAAAATTAAAAAAAAAAACTTACCGGAAGTGACACCCAGAGGACAGAAGAGAACAATTGTAGAGAGGCAGAAAAGCTCACCACCCCCACCCAGAGGCCAAAAGAGAAAAAACATTCAAAAATATTGAAACTAATAAGATTAATTCAAAAATTAATCAAATAAGTTATAAAAACATTCAAAAATAATCACACTAATCTCAAAAAATACCCAAAAAAACAGAAATCACTTTTCACTCAAAAAAACACAAAAATGCGTAAAAATAAAGATTTAAAAAACCAAAATTAAATTTTAAACTAAATAATATTAAATTAAATTAAATTAATTAAATTAAAATAAAATTTGCATAAACAGAAAACAAAAACCTTCAAAAACCAATTTAAAGAGCCCGGCACTGAGGAAGCTGGCACACAAAAAAACAAAAACAAAACAGTGGGAGTGCAAGTCCGCCACAGGCGGACACAGCGCCTCGAAGCCAAAAAATCACAAAACCTTACAACACCATTTAAAACAGCCCAGCACCATTGGTTCAAGAAAAAAAATTAAACCCTTTACTATCCAACACAATTTTAAAAAGCCCGCCACTGCCGGGCAAAATATGCTAGTTCTAAACGAAATTGCAGGTGGAAAGGCATGGCAAGGCCAGCAAAATGTCATGACACATACCATTGCCAAAAGATGGACAGGAGGAAGGTGGAGAAGCTTGGAAGGTGAAACTGAAGCTTTGAAATTTCTCTCCCCCCCCTCCTATCCTTTTATTTTCTTTTTTCTGACATTAACTTTCAAGGGTAAAGTTGGCTTTGATGTATTGCTATATGACCATTAGCAAGGAACCAATGAAGTCATAAGTGAAGGTACCGTAGAACTCCACATAACGAAAAAACTCTGTTCCATGGATCTCTTCGCTATGCAGTTTTTTTGTTATGCGGTTCCCTATGGGAGATGCCTCGCATAATGAAAAAAAGTTCATTAGCCAGAGTTCCCATTAAGCGGGTATACCCCAGTTACCAAAACCACCACATAATGAAAAAGTTTTCATTATGCGGGGTATCGCCGTTGCATAACAAACACTTTGTTGTGCGGATTTTTCGCTATTCGATGCATTCGTTATGTGAGGTACCACTGTATATGCTGAAATAGGACAATATCCTGTGGCCTACAGTGGAGTATCGAAATTCATAGCCAATGTTTTGAGATCCAGTGGCATTCAAGGGAAACCATTGATATTATGATTTGCACATTGTAATTCAGATTTTGACTCCAGTGAAATTGAGCAACCCCTGAATCAGTCTAAGGTGGCATTTTTGAAGTAGTGTCTAATCAAATATTGGGGCCAAGGCAGAGCCACATCAGTGAGTAGCTGCATGTACCAGCTGAATGAACAAAATATCTTTTGGTTTACCTTCTTTCCCTGGGATATTTATCTTGCTGAAGACTACATCTTCAACTGATGCATTATGTAGACAATATACATATGGGGTTTTCCCCTTACAAACTACCTTTGTCAGTGGAATTGGGTCAGTTATCTCTCCTCCATGTTGTACCTGCTTTAGTGGGCAGGGAAATCCTTCAGAGCCTGTTTTTGTGCTGGCCTAAAAACTATAGTGGAAGAGGAAGAAATTTCCATTATTCTGGCGCTGCAGCAGCATGACATTAGTTCTCAGCAAATAGGGAAATGGTAGTGACTGTTGAGTTATACTTTTGTCTTCTGTTTGGATGGTTGGACTGTATTTTGATGGAGGTGGTTAAACTTTTAGAAGCAAGGGGAACAATATTTTATTTTCTGAATATTTTTATTTGTATGCAGCATTGTGAACTAGCTTGAGGGTCTTTGGGCCAAAAGGCAGTTGCAGAGAAAGAAATCACATAACAAGGATGTACAACCATAGAGCTGTCTGCCATTAACAATAAACCAACCTCGTGATATCACAGAGTCAGGAGCTTTTAAGCTACACTCTAGCTTGCCATAGCAGTGTGAGAGTATTTAATGAATTGCAAAGCTTGGAGATGGTATACATATATCATATTGCAGCTGGCATCATGCAGGAGGAAGAAAAAGTGTTCGGGAGATACATTTGCCACCTCTCCTCAGGCATGTACATTGATATATTTTTAAAATGACGTTATGAAAACTTGCCTCTGTTTAACAATCTTGGTAGTTAAATTTGCATTTTGTGGATAGAACAGAGTAAGGGAGATGGAAGAGAGAGAGAGAGAAAAAACCTGTAGAACTTATTTATGGGTACAGCTAGCATAATGAAAAAAATTCCCTTTAACTTTGAAGGGAAGCTATAACATTTGCATTTTCAAATTTATATCTCGCTTGACACCCTCTGGGCCATGACGAGCAACAGATGCTGTCAATACAAATTACAGCACTTACATAATATTGTGACATACCTGAGCGAATGCAAGTGTTCATCTCACCTGTCATATTCCTACAAGGACAATTTTTCCCCACTTCACATATGCCCTGCTGGTTACTTGGATTCTCCTGCCTGCATTTTCCTTCAGGGAAGTGAACATAAAACATCTTCATATGCTGATATTAGATATGTAGCTTGAGACTCGTGCCAGAGTTTACTTGTTCTGCACCATTATGACAGTGTGAGTGTGAGAAAGAGGGAAAAGAACAATACCCTGCTATTTTGATGGCTTCGTGAATATAGCTTTCTCATTGCAAACAGGCACATTATGAGCTAAGATGAACAATGTTTTGTTCATTTTGCCTCAGGCTTGGTCAACAAGAAAATGCAGCAGTTATAAGAGAAAGGCAGAGGGCTAACAACATTTTCCTTTACCCCCTTTCTCTGGATAAGTTATTTAGAAATAGATTTTGATATAGTATATGTACCCTCATAGTCCTAAACACATTGTTAAGTGCAAGACTGGATGATAAGATCTTGCTGCCCAAGCTTGCATTCCCTCTGTCATTACCATTGGCTACTATACCCTTTACTGTAATATCAACAATTAACAGAGGACTTGACACAATGATGTCATATTAAGAGTTTTCTCACTCTCACCAGCAGAATGCATTAAAAAGTGCGAATTGAGACGAAGAAAGTACCTAATGCACAGACTCAATTTTTTTTTATCTAACCCATGATACACAAAGTATGACCTAGTGGTGTTCTGGCCCACAGGGACACAGGGACTCATCCCGGAGTGCCCCAGTAACTGGTGCCCCCCAGAGGCAGGCAGAGGTAATGGGAATGTGCAGGATTTCTTCCCCAACCCCCCAATAGGTGCCCCATCACTTTCTGTCCATCACCCTCCCAAGGTGCCCAGCAAACCCCTGGTGTGGCCCATTTGCAGCCACCAAGGAATGCAGCCACACATATATGCAGCCACCAAGGAATGTTGTCACCCTCCCAAGACTATATGGCTTCTCTATTACTTATACCTCACATGTAATAGTCTCACAGCTTTTAAAAATGTTTAGTCAGATTTAGTTTAATTTATTTAGTTGTTCAAGAGAACTTCCTACTTATATCTTTTTTAAAATCTAAAATGCCTCTTATTTGTTCAATTTAATTTGAACAAGGAAATCTTTATTTTCTATGATGGCTTCTTTGAATTCTGGAACATGCACTCCGTGACATAAACACGGCACTTGAAAACTTCCTTTACTAGGGCTTTAGTGAATTTGTGCAGCTGCCCTGTTCCCCTGAATGCTATTTAAGCTTTACAATCGGTGTTAATCCTTCCTAGAGACAAATAGAACCTATGATACTAAATGACAGTGTCTTCCTGTTGTGACTGATCTGGTCACTTTGCAGTTCATGCAGAGATTTCTCTTAGTTCCAACAGCCTTGCACCCAATTTCCAAGCATTTACCTCTAGTCATGACTTGATATTACAAAAACATCACATCTCCCTCAGTAAACAGAGTAAAAAAGAAACTATCAAGTCTCTTGACTAAGACATGACAACAGCTGCTACACAGAAAGGACACTGATGATACTTTTTTTGCTTTGCCCACTTACTGATAAAAAAGAAATTATTACCACCTGACATCTCCTTACCAACACTTTAGGATACAGTACTTGTTGCTTCATTTGGCTTAAATCAATATATTTTGATATGCTTTAGATCAGGGTTTCTCAACCTGTGGCCTGTGGGCCAGATGTGGCCAACAGCACCATTTAATGTGGCCCCCCACTGTCTCCATCACACCAGGAAGTGTCATGTGGTGGAGGAAGGGCAAAATGGCTGCCTGGCCCCCAAAGCTGTCTGAGGGAGCATGACCCAGCCCCTGGCTTTAAAAGGTTGAAAACACCTGCTTTAAATTTTACAAGACATTATTCTTCAACAGGATAAACTATCATATGTTTATGTTACTTATATTGGTGTAGGTGTAATAGCATAAATCACAACTACAAATTGCCACTGGAGGATGAGTTGCTGTTTGTGTCGGTCATCATGCACCGACTTATGTCACTAGCTCTGGATTGCTTTGATTTTGAAGCACTTAGAAAGATGCCAATCTCAATATCAGAAAAGATGGAAATTCAGTTTAGTGGCACAATGGTCAAAATTTATGGGATCAGTAATTCATGCAACATTTTCAATGTTTAAGTGTTCATGCTTAAGTCAAATTGTGCATGGAAAGATAAACGTTTGCCCAATTACTCAATCTGCAGATTCTGAAAGCATCTTCCAGAAGCCTTGCATAATTTCAGGTTACAGGATATTCATAAAAATTGTGTAAAGAAAAAAGCTAGAAATTAGAATAGCAAGGTTACTCAAAGGAGACATAAAATAAAGAATACAACTCCTAGCTGGAAGGCAACATTGTTCTGATGGGCTGAATGTTTCACTGGCTGAGTTTTTCACAGGAGTTACAGCTGAAATTGCTCACAAATCATTCCAGGTGCATTTAAGTACAGATGGTAAAAGTTTCCGGGTTTTTTTTAAAACCATTAATTATAGGGCAGAAGACACTACAAATAATTAACTAGCAAAATACAGGTTTTTTCCTGCACAAGTTAAAAGTGTTTACCCAATATACTGCAGCTCTGTCTAGCTGAATTATAACTCCAACAAAATAGGAGCACATACATTGAAAGGGCAGCTCTGACAGTAAACTTCTAAAATGCCCTTCTAGTGTAGATTTGATTTATGAACTGTATAATCTAGGTAAGGGCACACCTAATGAGGTAAACATGCATTTTGTTTCATTTTAAAATGATCCCTAAATTTGTAGTTCTGAAAATGAATTGCCAGTTGTTATGACAAAAGTATGACTGAGCATTGATATCTTGGGAATCAGTGAACTAATGTGGATGGGAATGGGAGAATTTAACTCAGTAGACCATTATATCTACTACTGTGGGAAATAATCCCTTAGAAGAAATGAAGTGGCCATTATAGTCAATAAAAGAGTGAAGAAAACAGTAATGGGCTACAATCTCAAAAATGACAGAATAATCTCTGTCCAAATTCAAGGCAAACCATTCAACATCACAGTAAACCAAGTTTATGCCCCAATCACTGATGTAGAAGAGGCTGAAGGAAGAAAAAGGGAAATAAAGAATCTTAAAGATTTAAGAAAGGAAAATTTAAGAAAGGAAAATAATTATACATTAATATGGAGATTATATTCAACACCAGTAAAATTGAACACTACAGTTCCTAAATGTTCTACCACATCCTCAGGATATATGATCAGGTAATAGGTACTTATATTCATATATGGTGGGAGTGTAATGTCTGCCTGGACATCCCACTATGGTAATGGAGTAGACCATATAGCCAGTGACTCAATGTCGAGTGTTGGGTGGTGGTAAATAACCTACTTCCAAAAGGGGCCAACGGCTACAGGTGGATGAGCCCTTTTAGTTGGGGTAATGGCACCCTCAGTGGAGGAAATGCCACTGGAAACCATCTTATTGGGCCCAAAGGCAAAATGAGTGGAGGAGGACCTCTGATTCCCAATGGTCATGGAGGCGGAAATGGTCATGGAGGTGGAAAAGGCCATGCCAGATGGACTGGCTGTGAAGGCACACCTTGATAGGCTGTGGCAGTCCATTGCAATGCTGGTATTAAATCCTGCATGTCTCATTTCATACATGCTGCAGGAGATGGCTCCGTGATCATAGTGTGTGGGTCACCTAATGACAAGCTGGGATCCACTTTATTTTACTTTTTTAAAATAATTTTTATTAATTTTAAAAGAATAACAAGACAAAAAAATTAGACAACAATAAATTTAAATAAATACAGAATATAATGCAATACATATAAGACATACCAAAAATACCGGCAAGTGATGGGAGGGGGTCGTGGATGATGGTGGGTCTGTTTGCTTCCTCCTCTTTAACTCTGGTGCCCAGTGATCAATGGGAGAAGGTTGTGGACGATGGCAGGTCCATTTGCTTCCTCCTCTTTGCTTCTGTTGCCCAGCGAGCAATGGGAGGGGGTCGCAGATGATGGTGGATCTGTTTGGTTCCTCCTCTTTGCCTCTGTCTCCCAGTGAGCGATGGGTCATGGATGATGGCAGATCTGTTTGCTTCCTCCTCTTTGCCTCTGGCTCCCAGCGAGCGATGGGAGGGGGTTGCAGTCAATGGCGGGTCCATTTGCTTCCTCCTCTTTGCCTCTGGCACCTGGCGAGCAATGGGAGGGGGTTGTGGATGATGGCAGGTCCATTTGCTTTTTCCTCTTTGCCTCTGGCACCCAGCGAGCAATGGGAGGGGGTCACGGATGATGGCGGGTTTGTTTGCTTCTTTATATTCCTTATATAGCTAGTCATAGAACTATTTAATCTTTTTGCCAATATCACAGTAAATATTATGGCCTCTTTGATTTATTAAAGAAATAGACTATACGCATCAACTTTCTCCATATCTTTTCTCAGTTTAGGAATCAAAACTATTACAGACTTATACTTAATTACAGAAATTAGATATAATACCTGTGCCATGGTCAAATCACTTTCTGGTGACCCTTGACTTTCTGGGGATGACATTCCAGTGCAGGGAGGCAGGGCCTATTAGATTGACCCACCCCCAGCGACTGATGGATCCTGATGGATTCCAAAGGAAGTTGGGGGATTTTCCTCTGGATCAGGCACACGATTCACCTGAGGTGCTCATCGACATATGGTACAAGATGACGATGGTGACCTTGGATGAAATCGCGCCACTACGGCCATTCCGGGACCATGGAGCTAGATCATCCCCATGGTTCACTGAAGAACTATGGGAGCTCAAACGGGATAAGAGACGCCTAGAGTGCTGCTGGGTGCTGACTCAGAGGGATACTGACCGAACACTTGCTAGAGCTGCTATTAGGGACTATCAAGTGGTGATGAGGATGGTGAAATGCCAATACTTCACTACCCTCATTGCCTCTGCCAATAATCGCCCAGCCACCCTGATTCGGGTGACCAGGTCCCTCCTAGGTAAGGGGTGGGGGCTGGTGACTGGTTGGCAGGGTTTGGCTGAGGACTTTGCTGACCATCTGGTGGAGAAAATCGATTGGATTTGCTCCTGGCTCAATCCTGGCATGGTTGGGGAGGGTCTGGAGGGTACCAGAGCGCAGTCCTGCAGGGTCATCTGAGACCAGTTTGACCCAGTAGGCCCTGTTGAAGTGGACAGGCTTCTTGCAGCTTCCCGTGCAACTACTTGCCCTTTGGACCCCTGTCCCTCCTGGCTAGTGAAAGCCTTTAAGGAGGTAACAGGTAGCTGGGTCAGGGCAATAATTAATGCATAATTTCAGGAGGGGGTGGTTCCTGCGCTGCTAAAACATGCTTTGGTGTGCCCCTTCCTAAACAAATCTTCCCTCGACCCACTGTCCTTTCTAACTATAGACTCCAACCTCTCCTTTTTGGGGAAGGTAATGGAGAGGGTGGTGGCGTGTCAGCTGCAGGGGGTACTGGATGAAGCAGATTTTCTGGACCCTTTTCAGTTGGGATTCAGGCCCGGACATGGTACTGAGACAGCATTGGTCGCACTTGTGGATGATCTCTGGAGGGAGCGGGATGGCGGTCATCCATCCATCCTTGCTCTCCTCAACCTCTCAGTGGACTTCGATACCATTGACCACAGTATTCTTCTGGGATGGCTCAAATGGTTGAGGATCCAGGGCACTGTGTTGTCCTGGTTTTCCTCATTCCTGGAGGGCCGGACCCAGTCAGTGTGGTTGGAGAGTGAGAGGTCCAGCCCTAGGCTTCTCCAATATGGGGTTCCTCAGGGCTCGGTGCTTTCTCCTCTCCTATTTAACATTTGCATGAAGTTGCTGGGTGAGACCATCTGTTCCCAAGGGGTGCGATACCATCAGTATGCAGATGAAACTCAGTTGTAAATCTCAGCCCGTGGGGATCTAAGTGTTGCTGTCAATGTCCTGTCTGGGTGTCTCAAGGCTGTGCGGGTCTGGATGGGGGCCAATGGGTCCTTGCCCCAGACAAACCCAGTGTGCAATTTGGGGGTTCTCCTGGACGTGCATCTGCTACTAGAAGAACAGGGGGCAGCCATGGCCAGGAGGGCCTTTGCATAATTGCTTGTAATTCACCAGTTGCACCCACTCCTGGATAGGGATTCCTTGCTCATGGTCACACATGCCCTGGTTACTTGCAGACTTGATTATTGTAATGCGCTCTACATTGGGATGCCCTTGATGACCATTTGGAGGCTGCAGCTGGTCCAGAATGCAGGGGCCTAGGTAGTGTTGGGGTGTGGGTGCTATGTCCATGCCTCGCCTCTGCTCCGGGACCTGCACTGGTTACCAGTTTGTCTCTGGGTGCAATTCAAGGTGCTGGTAATAACCTTTAAAGCCCTTCATGGTAGTGGGCCAGGTTACCTAAGAGACCGCATCACCCCAAGGGAGTCTGCCCACTCCACCAGGGCGGACCGGAGGGGCTCCCTCAGTGTTCCAACACTCTTATCTTTTTTCTCTCTAGTCACTCTTGCTAATATTCAAAGTATTCCCTCTTTAAGTATATCAAATCTCTTTTTTACCTTTTCAATGTTTTCCCTACCAATTTCGTCTTTAATCTTTTCATTCTGTCAAAAACCTTCCCATCTTTAGTCCTTGCATGTTCCTCTTGAAGTTGCTTAATTTCCCTTTCAATCTCCTTTTGCTTTTCCCTAAACTGTTTATTCTTTATACTAGATACATGCAGTTTAATACATTCCCCTCTGAATATTGATTTCATGGCATCTCATACCACATTATAACTTACCTCACCTGTGTCATTCCATTTCCAACATTCTTCCCAATTTCTAACTATTTGATCTTTGTTCTTTGGATCCTTAAATAATCTTACATCATATCTCCACTTATTTCTTTTCTCATTTACCTCTTCTAATTTTAACTCCAATAACACTTTCACATGATCCGATTCCTTGAAAATTCCCACTTCTATCTCCTCTAAATTATAGATCATGTTGTCTGTAACTAGAATTTATTTAAAGTGGGATCCACTTTAAACAAATTCATGCCAATGGCATTTTTCTTCCTTTGGGGGAAAAATGTATTCTCAGATACGAGTTGCAGGTGACAATGGTGGGAGTGTAAATATATTGTAAAATTCTGGAAACTTTTTAAAAGAAATGAATGGAATGCTGGAATTAAAGATGGTTATGTGCCCCAAAATTACATTTTATATGTATAAGAAGATGTTCTGTTGATTTAGTATAACAAAAGGATTAATTAATAACTCAGTAATAGCAGCAAGATTGTTGACAGCAAAATGTTAGAAAGTTAAACATGCATTTCTATTGGGATGAATGACATAGTAAACTTTGGTATTTATCAATTAGTGATTTGCTGACTTGTGATACTAAAATAAAAAGGGATCAATATAGGAAAATAATTTTAATGAGCTATAGGGAGAATTCTTGGTTTATGTATTGGTGAATGGGGAAAGCCGATTCCTCATTCAAGATATAATGTTTTTGGAAGGGTTATGGAGTTTCATTTTTTAAAATGAAGCAAAAATTGATGGTGTCTATATTCGTCCTGGTAATGGATACACTATTGTCCTTTAGCAATAGCAACAACAATTACACTTATATACCACCCCACAGCATGTAGAGTACTCTAATTAGCATTTTGCCCCCAAATGTGCTGGACATTCATTTTATTGACCTCAGAAGTATGGAGGGTTGATTCAGCCTGGATCCCATCAGGGTCAAACTCAAATTGTGAGCAGTGGTTTGGCTGCAGTATTACAGATTAACCACTGCACCCTGAAGACATTCAGTATGAAAAAGGGAAAAAGAGAAAAGGAAAAAGAAGTGAATGGATGTGAAGAACTATGGCTTAAATAGAATGTGGTGCTGATACTGCAGTGCTAGTTTAATATAATTCTTCTCTTTCATCACAATCATATTTTGAAGGGCAGTAAGGGAAGCTACAACTGCATTCCACAAGCTCTCTGAATGTGGCATGTGAGGAACCTCTACCTCTTTATATGCTTTAGATGACAACAACTAGAATTTCTTGCCTTCTGGAGTTTACACAAGCTGAAGCTTAACATATTTGAAGGGTCTAATTTTCTTAGTACTGTAATGGTTGGGAAGCGAGAAGAATCAGCTCTGGTGCCATCAGGAGAATATAGAAAAATTTAAACAGTTACAGTAGATATTTGTTAGAGATGAATCTGTAAATTATTTTAAAGTAGTGTTCAATGTGAATTTGTAAGTTGATTGGCAGCCATACAGTTTGACAAAACAGTTTCATCAAGGTTAGAATTTCCCCCTCACCATAAAGTAATGGTTTCATATATCCAAAGTACAGGTAAAGGTAAAGGTCACCCTTGCTTGAAAGCCAGTTGTATCTGACTCTAGGGTTCAGTGCTCATCTCTGTTTCATAGCCGAAGAGCCAGCACTGTCTACGTTTTGCAGACATGTCCATGGGCATGTGGCAGGCACGGAACACTGTTTACCTTCCTACCGAAGTGGCCCCTATTTATCTACTTACAGCTACCATTCAATATATGCTACCATTCAATATATGTTACCATTCAATATATGTTACCATTCAATATATGTTACCATTCAATATATGTTACAGGTCCCCTCAACAAGACCGAGTTGAAATTCTTGGGAGAACACCTTGCAGTAGCCGCAGTTATGTTAGTAATACATGACGATCAGTGACATCATGCAAGCGCGGCGCCAAAATGGCCGCCGCGCTCTTTGCGCCCCCCCCCACAGGACGAATGATCCGGGTAGTTTAGGGCGTGGCCAGCTCCCTCATAAAAGGGGTGGCCACGAGGCAGCCGAGCTGCCATTTTAGCTAAGTGATGGAGCAGAGAAGTTTTTTCCTGTGTCTCCGTCGCTCCTTACCTAGTTTGGAAGCCTTTTTGGCGGCGAATCTTCTCTTTCGGCTTCCTTTTGCCTTGAGTGAGATGCCTTCGAAGAAGAAGGCGCTTTCGGTTGCGGCTCGCACGAGCAGGAGGCGCAATCCGGGTCGGAGGACCACGGTGGCGCCTCCCCAGCAGCTGCCTTTGCCGGCACCCGCCGGGACCGGCGGAATGGGGTCGATCACCCCTTGGCCGGAAGCTGGAGACTTAAGCATGGGCTCGGTGAGGGCTGCGGCCCACGCCCCACATGCGGTGGACACCGCTCCTGGATCTGCTCATTCTGCTGGGCCTGCACCAGTGGTGGCGCAGCTCCCCCCGGGGCCTTCTAGCCTTGGGGGGTGGTGTGGCCCCCTGCCTTGGCAGGTGCCGGCACCGACCCTTCCGGGCTTCGGTGCGGGACAATGGCCCTACTCGGGTCCTGGGGTACAGGGCCCTGTACCCGCGCCTCTAACAGGCGGGCCGGCCGGCCCTTGGCCCCAGGTTAGCGTGGAGGCCTTACTGGCCCGTGTGGCGGCCCTCGAGGCCTCCTTGGCTCGGGCCAGCCATGCTGGGGCTACTTGTGGGGTTAGTTTTGAGGCGCCGTCGGTCGGGCAGCAGCAGGCGACGGGACGGGTCGAGCTGCTGCAGGCGCGTGGCGCAACTTCAGCCACTGCCTCGCAGCTCCCCGCCCAGCAAGCAGGTGTGGGTCAGGCCCCGATGATGAGCTCTACGGCGGTCGTGAGCTCTGACGCCCCCGGTGGGCCGGAACCCCCGGTGGGGGCGGCCTGCGGGGGTGCGACATGTGAGTATGCGGTACAAGCCAATACACCTACACACATTGCCACTATGGGGGGGCTTTCAATGGCCTTGGCCTCGCGCAGGTGGTGCGGTGGCCCAGCCGCCGGCGCCCCACTCGGCGATGACGACTGCTACCCAGCTTGCTGGGGTTGCAGGTGTTCCCTACCCTGCCGGGAATGTATTGGGGGTGGCGGGGCCAGCACAGGCCCCTTTTCAGATGCCCGCGTTGGCTGCGGTCCCGGTTTCGGCCTTGCCAACGGCGGGATATTCTTTGCCACTGGGTGACCACCTAGCGCAAGCCACCAGAGAAAAGATATGGCGGGGGGAGTATGTAGATATCTTCTCACTCTTAAACAGAGAGCCCACCAAGGAGGAGTGGGAGGGGCAGGACGAGAAGGATAAGGAGCAGGCACGTCGTCGCAAGCCACCACGTACCTGGGCCAACTGGCTGCCGGCTTATTTAATCTACATGGCAGTGTACTTGAGAGCGCGGCCGGATTTGGCTATTCCGATGGTCCAATATTTGGACAACATCTATAGGGCGATGGTCGACTTTCCGGGCCCCTCGTGGTTGGCTTATGACGAGGAATTTCGCATGCGGATTCCCCTGCACCCCGAGATGAGGTGGGACGAGCCGTGCCAGAGGCTTTGGCTTCTGTACATGACGCCCACGCGCCCAGCGCCAGGGGAGAGATACCATTGTGGACATGCGGTCCAGCGAGCGGCTCCAGCTCAGGTTCCCCGCCAGGTGGCGGGGCAGGGGGTTCCAGCCCGCCTGCTGTGCTGGACTTTCTCGTCCAATGGTTCCTGCAATAGGAAAAATTGCAAGTACAGTGTCCCACCTGTGCGGGCCCCCACGCAGCCTCTGCCTGTCCCAGGCCTGGAGGGACGCGGGGCAGAGGGAGGGGCGGACAGTGGACTGGCAAGCCTGCCGCAGATGGAGCTGGTTCACTGAAAGGCTCCCTCCCCAATTAATGTGGCCATGTTGGAGCGTTGGCTCGCATTGTACCCGAAGGGGGAGGATGCAGATTATCTACTTCGGGGCTTTAGACAGGGGTTCTGTATTCCTTTCATGGGTAGTAGGTCCCCGCAGGATGCCCCCAATCTTTTGTCCCTTAGGGGGAGGGAGGAAGTGGCGGCCGCCAGCATTAATAAGGAGGTCACTGCGGGTAGGGTCGCTGGCCCTTTCCCTGTTCCCCCGTTCACTAACCTTAAGGTATCGCCCCTGGGCTTGGTTCCCAAGAAATCTCCAGGCGAGTTTCGCCTTATCCATCACTTGTCCTACCCAGCCGGCCGATCGGTCAATGATGCTATCCCTGATGACCTTTGCTCAGTCAGGTATACATCTTTTGACCATGCGCTGCGCATGGTGCGCTCATGGCCCGGGTGCGCTGCTGGCTAAGTGCGACATTAAGTCGGCTTTTCGCCTCTTGCCGGTGCACCCGGGCGACTTTGAATTGCTGGGTTTCAAATTCCGGGGTGAATATTATTTTGATAAGGCCATGCCTTTTGGCTGTTCCATATCATGCTCTGCATTTGAGCGTTTCAGTACCTTCCTGGAGTGGGCTTTCGTTCGCAGGTCAGGGTCCCGGTCTGTAGCCCATTACCTGGATGACTTTTTATTCGGGGGTAAACGGGGCTGGGACACGTGCACACGTCTCCTCAACACATTTCAGACGCTAATGGAGGAACTCGGTGTCCCTTTAGCACCCGAAAAGACCGAGGGCCCATCTAACAAGCTAGTTTTCCTGGGGGTGGAGATCGACACAGTAGTGCAGGCTTCTAGGTTACCGGGGGATAAGGTGTCCCGGTTAGTGGCCCTCATCTCGGACTTGCTGGCCAAGCGCAAGGCATCGCTGAAGGAACTCCAAGTGTTACATGGTCACCTCAATTTTGCCTGCAGGGTGGTCGCACCGGGCAGGGCTTTTGCTCAGCGCTTATGCGACGCCATGGCAGGGTTATCCAGGCCCCACCATAGAGTCAGGATTACCCGGGGTATCAGGGCGGACATGTTTGTCTGGTTACAGTTCCTGAGGGAGTTCAATGGGGTCTCATTTTGGAGGTCTGACCTCCTGGCTTACCCTAATTTTCAGATCCAGTCTGATGCCTCAGGATCCCTGGGTTATGGGATGTACTTCAATGGGAAGTGGGCCTATGGTGGGTGGCCACCGGCATGGGCAGGCACTGGTCGCCTGCGTGATCTCACATACCTTGAATTTTTTCCTATCCTGGGGGCTTTGATGCTGTGGGGCGAGGAATGGGCCAACTCGGTCGTGCATTTCTGGTGTGACAACGCTGCGGTTGTCCACATTGTCAATGCACAGACTTCCAAATCACCCAGGGTTATGGACCTAGTGCGCCAGTTTGTGCTGCGCTGCCTGCGCCTCAACGTTTTGTTCAGGGCTAGGCACGTCCCAGGGGTTAATAATGATATTGCCGACACTTTGTCCCGCCTGCAGATCTCCCGGTTCCGTGCCTTGGCCCCGGATGCGGAGGAATTTCCCTCACCACTCCCGGACGAGATATGGACCATTGGCAGGGAGAGGTGAACCGGGCGATCGGCCTGTCACTGGCGCCCCGCACGCGTAAGGCGTATCAACAAGCTTTTAATTCTTATAGGGCATTTTCTGCCCAGTTTCACTTGCCAGAGACCTGGCCTATCCCGGTGGATCATGTGCTGCGGTTCATGGTTCACCTGCATTCCCAGGGCCTCGCACCTCGCACCATAGCATCTAAGCTGTCAGCGTTGGCTTTTATGGCCAAGGTGGGGGGTCATGTGGACAGCACCTCTGACTTCCGTGTGAGACATGTTTTGGAGGGGTGGGTGCGCGAGCGTGGGCGTTGCCCGGACGACCGGCACCCTATTTCCCCAGGGGTTCTTACCCAGTTGGCCCGGGGCTGGCCAGGCCTCTGTTTTGATCATTATGAGGCAGCCCTTTTTCATGCAGCCACAACGGTGGCATTTTTTGGAGCGCTCCGCATCAGCGAACTTGTGATGCTGTCTAAGGCGGATGCAAGTTGTAGGGCACTGGAACTCGAAGATGTCTATGTTGCCAAAGACTGGGCCCAGTTGAGGATACGCTCCTCTAAGACTGATCAGCAGGGCGTAGGCAGTGGTGTCAGACTGCTTCGGTGTTCTTTGGCAGACATCTGTCCGGTTGGTGCCCTACAGGAGTTTCTTGCACTGCGTGGCACGCACCATGGCCCGTTTTTCTGTCACCAGGATGGGTCTCCCCTCACTAAATTTCAGTTTTGGAAGGTGACAGGCAGAGCCCTCGCCAGGGTGGGCCTACCAGGTGCCCGTTATGGCACACATTCATTCCGTATTGGGGCAGCCTCTACAGCAGCTGCTTTTGGGTACTCCGGGGCTGACATTCGCAGCATGGGAAGGTGGGGTTCACAATGTTTTCAGTTTTATGTGCGCCCGCTCCCACCGTGAGTACCAACCCAGTCACCTTACATCATTTCCCTCATTTTTCCTTACAGACCCTGGGTGTCGTATTACACCGGTGACAGTATGGCTGGTGGGCCACAGCTACGTGCAAAGGGCAGCGCGTTACGCTGCGGTGACAGAGTGGGGACCCCGACTGGGACTGGGTGAACACGCCAGTCTCACATGGCATGGTAAGCCTGGGATGTTGTGGCGGGAGCTGCTGCCTTTTCTGTTTTCAGGCAGAAGTGCTGCCCCGCCTGACATACTCATCATGCACCTGGGGGGCAACGATTTGGGTCAGGTCACCGGCATGTCGCTCAAGCATGCGATTTGCGAGGACCTCGCCTACTTGCACTACGTCTGGCCTCCCGCAACCCTGGTTTGGTCGGACATTGTCCCGCGCCATTCTTACAGAGGAGGCGTTGACCTCATGGCCATTGACCGCGCTAGGCGCGCGGTCAATAAGGCGGTGGCGTGGTTCCTTGCCGACAAGGCTTGAGGACGGATCAGTCGTCACCCCGCTATTGGACTAGAAAATTATGATTTGTATGCAGGGGATGGGGTCCATCTGTCGCGAGGAGGTATGGATCTCCTGTTGGGTGATTGGCGAGCAGGCCTGTTGACCGAGCTGACGGTCTGGGGGGGGGGCGTCAGGCCTTCTTTGAAGCCCCTCCGTGTGGCGGGTAGCACTGGTAAGGTAAACAGTTATGACCCACAGGTATCCGGCAGGTTCGCAATTGACTGGACAACACTAGATAGGAATAAATTAGTTAAACGTTGTCCGGTCAACGACGAACCAGGCGATAGCTAGCCAGCATGCATCACCCCGTGATTTCACGGATACGAGTCAGAGGGTGGGGTCATGAGTTAGATATTGACTACGGTCAACAATTTGTTTGTTGTCAACAAACAAATTGATACAAATTGATACATTGTAACCAATTGCCGTTGGCAATTTTGGGTGGTACCTTACCAGTGTTACTTTGGCCTGCTTCCCTTAAGAATTATGATTGGTCGTTTTACCAATACAAATTTATAATTCGGACTAGGGCATGAATCAATAAATGTGGCCCAATGCCGTTATCCACTTTCAATGGTGTCTGAGTCCGTTATTGGGGGGTGCGCCTGCAATGCAAGCGCGGTGCCAAAATGGCCGCCGCGCTCTTTGCGGGCCCCCCCCACAGGACGAATGATCCGGGTAGTTTAGGGCGTGGCCAGCTCCCTCATAAAAGGGGTGGCCACGAGGCAGCCGAGCTGCTATTTTAGCTAAGCGACGGAGCGGAGAAGTTTTTTCCCCTCCACCCCCTCCCTAGTTAACAGTGTGATATTATGGTCGCTTCGGGGCCGGGTGGGAATTTTTGGCTGGGACCCACATTGGCTTCCGGGTCCTGGCTTTTTTGCCCATCCCACACTGTTGCTATGGTTTGATATAGGGGTTCTGCTACGACTACTGTTGACTTTGGTCACATGGGCGGGTAGCACTGGTAAGGTAAACAGTTATGACCCACAGGTATCCGGCAGGTTCGCAATTGACTGGACAACACTGGATAGGAATAAATTAGTTAAACGTTGTCCAGTCAACGACGAACCAGGCGATGGGGTGATGGCGATAGCTAGCCAGCATGCATCACCCCGTGATTTCACGGATACGAGTCAGAGGGTGGGGTCATGAGTTAGATATTGACTACGGTCAACAATTTGTTTGTTGTCAACAAACAAATTGATACAAATTGATACATTGTAACCAATTGCCGTTGGCAATTTTGGGTGGTACCTTACCATTGTTACTTCGGCCTGCTTGCCTTAAGAATTATGATTGGTCGTTTTACCAATACAAATTTATAATTCGGACTAGGGCATGAATCAATAAATGTGGCCCAATGCCGTTATCCACTTTCAATGGTGTCTGAGTCCGTTATTGGGGGGTGCGCCTGCAAAAAGTCATGGGGAAATGTAGCAGGCACAATGAGATACAATTATCCCATCAATCACAAGGCAAAGATGGTCAAATTGTGTTGTAAAAGCAGCCTTACT
The DNA here is from genome assembly GCA_035047305.1 of Bradypodion pumilum. NCBI lineage: Eukaryota > Metazoa > Chordata > Lepidosauria > Squamata > Chamaeleonidae > Bradypodion > Bradypodion pumilum. Next base: position 432,505,018 of record JAWDJD010000001.1, read on the forward strand.
GCCATGCTGTCAAAAAAAAAAAACCTGGCAATTGTCCATTATACCAATAGCATTGGAACTATCTGGTGGCAATCTGTTTCTTTGCTAACAAAACATTAACTTAGTAACCTTCTGAAGAGCCACCAATAAATTGGATTTTATTGCACCACTTCTTGTTCCAGGGACATATGCTAAAGAACCATAGATGTAATTTGTTACCAGTTTTATTAAGTACTTTCTCTCCAAATATTCTGACCAAATATATGGCTTTGAACATTCAACATTTTCAAAGAGCTGAACATTCAGAGGAGAGTGCCATCTCTTCTCTGCAGCATACATCACAGAGATAATGAGATGGGTTAGATGGATATAAAATAGGTGATAGAGGCTGGTACAGTCAGTGTAAGTTAATTCTATGAAGTTTATTAATGTTATATTGATATAATGCTGTTTTGTTTCTAATTTAATTTATATTGTTATATTGTTTTTGGATGTTGTTAGCTGACCAGAGTAGTGTTCCAACCTAATCTGGTATGAGATATAAATATTAAATTAATTGAATAAATAACAATTTAGCAAACTATTCAAAAGAAAAATTGTTTCTGGGATACAAGTAAATTCTTAGGATGACTACAAAAAATGCATTCTTTTTTAATCCTATAAACACAGAGTATGCTACAGTAATCCAAGTGGGATGTAACTAAGACATGTGTCACCACAGTCAAAGTGGACATCTTGAGGAATGGACACAGCTTCTGCACAAGCTATAACCATGCAAATGGACTCCTGGACACCTCTGAGAACTGTCCATCAAGGCTCTGATTCGAAGCTAGGAGCACATCAAAACTGTTAAAACATGTTAAAGGGGAAGTACATCACCTGTCAGGATTAGCTCCATATGAGACTATATTTCCACACTGGTTGGTAGAGAGGTTACAATTTCTCCTCATGTATTTTGTTACCAAAAAGACAGTGAAGCAACCAGACTCTTCTGGCAAATATTACAGTACTGTCACTTGTTCTTAAAATCAGAACATGTTCCATACATGAAAGATTCATAACCAAAGAACTGGAAACCTGAAGACTTGTAGGAAAGCCAAATTTAATATAAAAGCTCCCAAAGATTCTAGATACTGTGTGAACATCCAAAAGAAGTGCATTTTTTAATCTTTGAAGGTTCTGTATATTTAACCTCTGTTTTCTTCCAAACCAGGGATGGCTGGTTACGTGGTTCACCTCTGTTTTCTTCCAAACCTGGGGTGGCCGGTCACGTGGTCCAGTGGCCCAGTCACGTGGCCCCTCCTACCAGAAGCAGAAGTAAAACGTGCCCACACATGCACAAAACACTGCCATAAATGCACCAACAACTGTTGTAAACGTGTTTATGACAGCCATGGATGCATTTACAGCAGCATTTTGCACGTGTGTGGCCGTGTTTTACTTGAGCTTCTGGGAGCAGCAAGGGCGGTGCAGACTGGATGATTTGGCATCATGGGCCAGATCTGGCCTGTGGGCCATAGTTTGCCCCCCCCATTCCAAACCATTACACTTATATGTTTGCATCCAAAAAAGCTATGTATATATAAAGAGAAAGAAATGAATTTGTCATTAGGCTGGCATTTCGTGGTCTTCTGTTATTATCAAGAAGTACTGGTTTGTTGTATGATGTGCAGCTTTTCATAATAATAATAAAAAAAGAGTTATAGAACCATGTGCATTGCCATGTTTGGTATCTAACCACTGAGTGACACCTGCTGGTAAGAAACTATTGGGTTTTTAAAAACATTGGTAATCTATTATAACCTTAATTGTAAATCCCATTTCAATTAAAATAAAAGAAAGAAATGAAAATGTGGGGAAAGTTTCCAGCTAAAGGCATATGTCTTTGTGAGCACAGTTTAGTGAAAAAAAGAGAAGAGAAAAAACTGAAAAGACATATCAAGGAGCAGTCAGCATAGCTCTGGTTAAGGTATTAGCAGTGACAACAATCATGCTGTTTCTTAGCCTCTTGAGGAAGTTGTAGATATACGAGTAAGTGATTCTGAAAGCACAGACAGCCACAAGAGAATACTTAGGGCAAAAGGGAATTATTTTACTTAGACTTGTGGGTTGGGGGAATGGACAATAAAGTATGTTACACCTGGTCATCACAATCTGTGCAGCCTCAAATGCCAACCCTGAAGATGGCTAGAAATTCTATGACTAGAGATATACCCTTCTCGGTGGTGGAGCTGATGCCCTGAATTGCAGTACTGGTGCAGCTGTGTCAGGCCGTATCCCTGGACATTTTTAATAAAGAGCTTAAAACCTTCCTCTTCAAGCAGGCCTTTAAGAATATCATATCTTTGCCAATACGTTGGTTGGTTAGATTTGAGTCTGCTTGCCCTGAGATGCCATCAGATATTTATTTTATTGTATTACATTGTTGTTGTTTATTTGATTGTTTGTATTAAATAAAGAGTAGGAAATATCCCAGATGGGTGGTGTAAAAATGTAGTAAGTAAATAAGTAAGAAAGTAAGTAAGTTTCATCTTGGGCCTCCTTTGCATTATGATTTTAAGCCCCAAAAGGAAGTTGTTCAGGCGTATGTTCTTTTCTTCTTAAAATTTGAGTACAGAAATGAAAAGGGGGAATAAAAGAATGCAAGTGAATTCCATGGCTAAGTGGTTATGAGGTTATTGTGGTTTACAAAATGGAACTCTGTGGGGAGCATAATGGTTGCTTCAATAATTTGATCCAATTCAATCTGATCTAATCTACCCCTCATGGGCTAAAATGTGGGTTGAAACTCAGCTTTTGTACCTCTCAAATGCTCTGATGCATTTCTTGGCTTAATATATTATTTTGAGCTTCTACTGTCACACTCTGTGCATATATATCCGAATGTATTTAAGATGTGAAAAGCACATGTAGAAATGGACAGCCCTTAAGAGAAGACACCCAAAGTATTATTCAAAAATATATTTCAATGGAAATTGTGGGGAAGAATGTATACAAATTCAGCTTAATGTGGAAAAATTTATTTATTTATTTATTTATAATTCAAATTTCTATGCCGCCCAATCAGGTGAACCCGACTCAGGGTGGCTCACAACAGGACTAAAACATACATATTTAAAACAATTAAAACCCCAACATACCCACCCACCTATTAAAAACTAACCACATTAAAACTGGCTGCATTAAAAAGATGGGGAGGCTTTATTTTATAAGCCAACAGGCGGGGGCCACTCTTCCATCTGGGCCCCACATTTGCCCCGCTAACCAGGTTTTTAATTCTTTTCTGAAAGGCAGCAGCTCCATCTTCTCCCGCAACTCTACTGGCAGGAGGTTCCACAAGGCCGGTGCGGACACAGAAAAGGCCCTCTTTCATGTGCTAGAGAGGCGAGCCCCTCTGGCAGATGGAACAATTAGAGAGCCCCTCCGGTCCGCTCTGGTTCGACAGACAGACACTCTTGGGACGATGCTGGTCCACTACCATGTAGGACTTTAAAGGTCAAAACCAGCACCTTGAATTTAACCTGGAGACAAACTGGCAACCAGTGCAGCTCCCGAAGCAATGGTGAGGTGCGAACATAATGCCTGCACCCCATCACCACCCAGGCTGCCACATTCTGCACCAGCTTTAGCCTCTGAATGGTTGTCAAGGGCAGCCCCATGTACAGCACATTGCAATAATCTAGCCTGGAGGTCACCAGAGAATGTGTGACCATGAGCAGGGAGTCCCGGTCCAGGAGCGAACACAACTGATGGATGACGTGAAGCTGTGTGAAAGCCCTCCTGGCCACAGCCGCCACCTGATCTACAAGTAGCAGTCCCAAATCCAGGAGGACCCCTAAGTTGCGTACCGGGTCTGTCTGGGGCAAAGCAGTCCCATCCAAGACCAAAGTTGGCAGCTCCCTAGATAATGTGGGACCCCCTATCCATAGCCAGTCTTGGAGGGATTCAATTGTAGCCCATTGTCCCCCATCCAGACCCCAACAGCTTCCAGACATCTGGATAGGAAATTGACCGCATCACTGGGGTCCCCAAGGGCTGAGATGTACAGCTGGGTATCATCAGCATACTGATGATACCTCACCCCATGGGAACAGATAATCTCACCCAGTGGCTTCATGTAGATGTTGAATAGGAGAGGAGATAGCACCGAGCCCTGAGGCACCCCATAAAGTAGTGGCCTAGGGCTGGACCTCTCCCTCTCCAACCACACCGACTGGGTCGGGCCCTCCAGAAATGAGGAAAACCAGGATAACACAGTACCTTGGATCCCCAATCCTTTGAACCGTTCCAGAAGGATACTGTGGTCGACAGTATCGAAGGCCGCTGAGAGGTCAAGAAGGGCAAGGACGGACGGATGGCCACTATCCCACTCCTGCCAGAGATAATCTACCAGTGCGACCAATGCCGTCTCTGTACCATATCCAGGCCTGAAACCTGATTGAAAGGGTTCCAGATAATCTGCTTCATCCAGGACCCCCTGCAGCTGTCGCACCACCACCTTCTCCAATACCTTCCCCAAAAAGGGGAGATTGGAGACCGCCCTATAGTTAGCTGGAACTGCTGGGTCAAGGGATTGTTTCTTCAGGAGGGGGCACACCAAAGCATCTTTTAAAGGTGCAGGAAACACCCCCTCCCATAGTGATGCATTGATTATAGCCCCGACCTTGCCTCCCGTCACCACCTTAGAGGCTTTCACCAACCAGGTGGGATAGGAATCTAAAGGGCAGGAGGTGGTGCAAACAGCTTCAAGAAGCCTGTCCGCTTCCTCAGGGACAACTGGATCGAATTGATCCCAGATAACACAGCCAAACTGAGCTCTGGTCCCCTCCCGACTCTCCCCATCCATGCCAGGATTGAACCTCGACCAAATCTGAGTGATTTTTCTCCACCAGATAGTCTGCAAAAACCTCAGCCGACCCCTGCCAACTGGGCACCGGCCCCTCCCGGCCAAGGAGAGACCTGGTAACCTGGAACAGGGCAGCTTTGTGATTATCTGCAGAGGCAATGAGGATGGCAAAGTATTGCTGCTTCACCACCCTCATCACCACAAGGTAGGTCTTAATAGCAGCCCTAGCCAGTGTCCAGTCGGAATCGCTCTGGGTCTTCTCCAGTGGCGCTCTCAGTGTCTCTTTGCCCGTTTAAGCTCTCACAGTTCTTCTGTAAACCATGGGGAATGTCTATCCCTGTGGGTTCGGAAAGGCCATAGTGGTGTGATTTCATCCAAGGCAGCGGTAGTCATCCTGTACCACAGGTCAACGAGTGCCTCGGATGAATCGTGTAGCCAATCCAGAGGAAAATCCCCCAGTTCCCTCTGGAATTTGTCAGAATCCATCAGTCGTCGGGGGTGGGCCAATTTAATAGGCCCTGCCTCCCTGCGATGAACCGCCACCCCCAGGAAGTCCAGAGTCACCAGATAGTGATCTGACCATGGCACAGGTATAGTGTCTAATTTCTGTAGTCTCAGATCACTCTGCCACTGCTCCAACAAAAAAAAACTAGGTCCGGCCATGAATTACCTGAGTCAGGTCCATGGCTGCCATAAACTCCTGTGCAACCTCTGAACCAGTCCCCAGCGAAGGCAAATTGAAGTCCCCCAGAACCATTAGCCTAGGGAACTCCAACGCCAACGCTGAGATGGCCTCGAGGAGCTCAGGCAGGGAGTTCCTTACCCTACAAGGAGGCAGGTACAGGAGTAAGACTCCTAGCTGACACTTAGGGCCCAACCGCAGGAGCAAGGCCTCACAACCAAGGGCTTGTGGAGCAGTGGTCCTGCCAACTCCCAAGGACTCCCTGGATACAATGGTGATGCCACACACCCCCTTCCCTCATCCCTTGGCTGGTGCCAGATACCGAAACCGGCTGGACACATTTCTGACATAGGTACACCGTCCTCTGGTCTCAGTCAGGTTGTTTCGGTTATGCATGCCAGGTTGGCCTGTCTCTCCTGAATAGAATCTTGAATCAGGGGGGCTTTGTTGCAGACCGACCTGGCATTCATCAGCAGCAGCCTAAGGGCGGGGTCACCCTGGATCAGCTGCTCAGGACCCAGAGATGTCCTCGGGGGGCTGGAATGAGGGACAGATACCAACCATTGGTCCTGTATTCTCCAAGTGTGGCCTGCCCCTCAGTACCCACCATATCGTCCCATGCCCGTCACAACCCCAATTTGAGCCCTAGGAACCTCCCTGCCAAACTCAGATGGAGTGCTACCCCTCCTACCCAGCTGACAAGGCCATTTCTCCCACCCTCTCTCCCCTCCAGACCCAGAACACTCCCCCACACTCCCCCTACCCTCCTTGGGGCATTTCCAAGTGCCCCTTATCAGAGGTGGTGGGTGCCAGCCATCCCTCCCCAAACCCAATCCCATTCCCTTCCCACCCCTCCAACCCCTACAATTACTCAAAAAAGGGGGGGGTATGGGCCCTCACTGCTGGCACCACCTACCTACCTCCTCTCTAATCCCACAAGAAGTGAAGGAGGGGGTGGCAATGTGCCAATCCATCAATCCACCATGGCTTCCCTGGCTGAGACCAATTCCCTCCCACCAGAGTGGCTGGGAGGAAAGGCAGTGTCTGTTCTCCATGGCTGGAGTTGGGCTGCAGTTCTTGAAGCCATCTGCCTGGTTCAGCAAAGGAGGCATTTGGGAAAGGGGGTGGGTGGAAGGTCTTTTGCTGCCACCTTTCCCTGCCTTGGAACAGCTGCCAGTCCTTCCTTTTCCTTCCTGGTTAAGCAAAGGAGGCATTTGAAAAACAGATGTCAAGATGGCAGAGTAGAAAAAGTGGCATGGACTGTAAATGCTGATTTTTCCATTTCTAGCATATTTTTTACTAACAGAACTATTTCAGTTGTTTTGTGTTTAGTTTTGTTTGCACTTATTAATCAGCTTACTCTAAAGAATGCATTTTTTATTTTAAACAGACGAGAATTTTCCATCTTAAAGACACTCATCACTGTATTTCAGCTGGGATCAAAGACTCCTACAAAATACTCTTTGCATTAAACCTTAGTTTCTACAAATGAAGAATTAAGTTCCAGAATACCCATGTGTAACAAAAAGCTCCTAAATGTTATGGGCTTCACAAGGAACACCCAAGTGATTAAATCCATCACCACCCCATCACCCTTTAATGGACCATTATTCATTCTGTTGCAGGGTGAGACATATTATTAATTATTAATTAGTCTGACCAAACACTTGCAAGCATTAGCTCTATGCTTCCAAATAAAACCAGGTTTTCAGTCAAATGCAGCCAAACAATTATTAAGACACATGAACAACACCAATTAATTTGCTCCAATAAGAAGTGTAAGCTGGGTCACATAAACTCCAAATGATTATGATAGTGGTGTAGAAGTAGCGGGGGCTCCAGAAAACGCAGCAAAAGTGCCTCCACCACCGCTGCTGCTTCCACCGCCGCCACCAACGTAAGTAATTTCTTGAGACTTCTAGTGGTGGGGCAGGTGGCATGGGGTGGAATTTGTAATTACAAGATAGTGAAACCCCTTACATAAGTCGATTATTTTTGCGAGCATCGGGATGCTGATTTACGCCAAAAAAAACCACCTTATGTAAGTTGATTTTTATGTAAGTAGAGGCATACGTAATTTGGGGGTTTACTGTACACTATTTTCCTAATGATTTCTAACATATTAATCTATGAGTCTACTATTCCTAAATCTTACTCCTAATTATTTTAAATAAACAAGATGAAGGAGTGAAAATTGGTGAAAGAAGCATCAATAATTTAATGTACAGAAATGATACCATATTATTGGTAGAAAACAGAAATGCTTGAAACAACTTTTAGTCAAAGTGAAAGAAGAAAGTGTCAAAGCAAGACTGAAGATGAACACCAAGAAGAAGAAAAATCATAACTACAGAAGAACTACAAAGCTTTAAAAGGTAAAGGTTTCCCTTGCTTGAAAGTCAGTCGTATCCGACTCTAGGGTTGAGTGCTCATCTCTATTTCAAAGCCGAAGAGCCAGCACTGTCTGCTTCTGCAGACGTTTCTGTGGTCATCTGGCAGGCATGACTAGACACCGGAGTGTACGGAGCATTGTTACCTTCCCACCAAAGTGGTCCCTATTTATCTACTTGCAATTTCTTGCTTTCAAACTGCTAGGTTCGCAGGAGCTGGGACAAAGACTGGAGCTCATTCCGTCCTGCAGTACTCGGGAATTGAACTATTCATAGGTATGAAAACTGGACAGTAAAATAAACTGACAGAAAAAATGTGATTCATTTGAAATATGATGCTAGAGGAGAGCTTTGCAGATACCCTGAACTGCCAGAAAGACAAACACATGGGTCCTAAAGCAAATCAAGCCTGAATTATCCCTGGAGGCAAACATGATGAAATTGAAACTGTCATAGTTGAAGCACATCACAAGAGGAGAGGATTCTCTGAAACAGGCAGAAACACTGAGAAGGATTGAAGGCAGCAGGAAAAGACAAAGATGAAATATGAGATGGATCAACTCTGTAAAGGAAATCAGTGGATATCAGACATTCATAAGGTTGCTGTAAGTCAGGAGCATGTAAGAAAAACAAACAATATACAAAAGAAGCAAAGTATGTTGATGTAATTTAAGAGTTCAGAAAAAGACACTGAGAAATCTGCTGCATGAAGGCGTGCACTAGCACTTAGGGTTGGGTTTCCCAACCTTTTCAAGCTGGGAGCTCTCTCAGTCAGCTTCAAAAGCCAGATGGCTATTTTACCCTGACTGCATGATGGGTTGGCCATTTTGTCCCAATAACACCAAAGGGATGGCCATTTTGTGAAGTGTTTTGGGATCAAGGAGACAGCGGAGGCTTGATTCATGAAGAGGCATAAGGGCAAGATAGCCCGGACAGCGTTTATTAGGAATAACAGACAAAGACATTCCAGAGAAGAGTATGCAATATTTTCTTATTGGTTACCTTGCGATAGCATAGGATTACTTAATTGGCTAAATATCGGCATGTCTACCTCGTGCTCACTCTGCTAATTGGATGAAAGCTGCGTGCTAGGTGAATGATAGCGTGCCATCCCTAGCCATCGTGGGGAGGGCCAGAAGGCCTGGAGCGAGAGGCCCAAACTGGGGCCTCTAAGCTATGGTAAAAACAGATGAGGTAAGGGGAATGATCACCCACGATTTATGACCATGGTTTGCCAATAAGCCACAGCGATCATGCTGTGAAACTCCTCACATCTTCCCCCCTCTGTTTTTAAGAAGCTTATAAGCATAATAAATTTGGTCCTTGCGTGCACGAGGCCGGAAGCGAAATCCTTGCAGGCAGGTGGCTAGCAACGAAGGTATGCATTGAATAAAGCAACAGGCAGTTATCAGAATGGCAAGAATAATTAAACCATACTGCAGGATGATCCGTATCCAAGCTCCATCGGGAAGCCAGGCCCAAAGAGTGCTCCACCATGAAGGCAGAGGGTTTTGCTTAATATCAGAAACAATTTTGGTTAAAGAATCCAATTGGTTTTGTACCTTATTAGAATTATCAGATAAGTTAAAGCAACACATATTATGCACAGACTCACAACCTTGATGATGCAACATCAGCAAATAATCGATTGCAGCGCGGTTATCCAAAATGGCGTTGCGAAGCTGAAATTGCTCCCTGTTCAGGAGGCTAATAGCTTGGGAAGTGTGATTAACGGCCTTTACAAATGCACAAGCAAGCTTTCCAAGCTGTCTTGCATTCCCGGCTGCCAGGCCAGGCATGCCAACAAGACTGATGGCTAAGGATGTATACTCGGCCTGGGAAAGCACCTTGACAGTGCTATCACAATCAGAGGGTAACTGCTCAGCGGCAGTGCCTCGGGTGATGCGTTTGCGGGCGGGACGCTGACGGACCAGTGTAGTGCGGTTGGGCAAAGCAACAATCATACGACTAAGGCAACAAGTGGTTTTCGAGAGGTTAGCAGGAATATAGTTCCAAGTTCGTGACCCACAGGTCCAGAACCACCCAGAAGGCAACAGAATGTGCTGAAAGTTAAAATGAAGGTCCTCTGTTTCTCTCCCGGCGCAATTAAGACCACAACCGGGCTGGAAACAGCGAGGCTTTGACTTATGTTGAGTACAGTTCACAACCCTGGCACATTTACTAGCATTACTAACAGCTACAATAGGAGTATAGAGAGACAGGGCATCAACGGGTAGCCTTTTGGTTGCCTTTCCCCAAAGGGGGCTAAGAGCATATTTGTTTTTGACCTTGTCATTGAAGTCGGCCATATCGTAACCCAACAGTGACCTACTGACGTTTTGGGGAGTGTAGCAAATGGGAATGAGACAGGTGCTTAACAGGTGATAGGAGTCAACACTTTGCTTAAGACAAAACTCAGTTTGATTAGAAATGCGGGCAAGCTTATACCACAGGTTATACTCAAAGCGTTGGGACAGCTCATCTTGGACGGCAAGTGCCCCTGGAAAGAGAAGCATGCAGCAACAAAGAATCATTATATAATTAGCATTTAGACAGGCTATGATAGCAACAACAAAGTTCTCAGGAGTCTTTTCCACCCGGATTTTGTCCAGCACGGACTGGGCTTCATCTGACAGTGCTTTCACCTGGCCCCAGGTTATCGGCGGGTTCTGCCCCCTTTGCCTCCCCCCTCGGTTCCGTCTCCTCTCCGGGGGCTCGTGCAGGTGAAGGTCGAAGTTTGGAATGGGGTTGCTGAGACCCTGATGCCATGCCATGCTTCCACGGTCGAACAAACTGGGCAGGGACCCAAAGAGGACCTTCTGGCGTAGACACGGCAGCGTAGCCCCTTCCCCAGGTGATGAGGGGAACAGGCCCTTTCCACTCCGGGTCCGGCAGGCGTCTGTACTGGACCTGGGGGGCGGGCAGAACCTCAAGCTGGCGGTAGTGACGCTGAGCCCTGGATAAAAATTGAGAATGAAATTGAGACAAATTAAGGTGGTTTAGGGTAAACAGTACACTAGCAAGCCACTCCTCCTTTTCCGGAAGTGAGAGGGGGATAGTCCCCCCTTTCCTTTTTTGGCGATCCAGAGCCTCTTTCAGTGTTTTATTGGCCCGTTCAGCCACGGCCTGTCCCTGAGAATTATAAGGGATGCCGAATGTGTGGACAATCTGCCATCGGGCACAAAACTCTGCTAGGGCAGTAGAACAATAGGCGGGGGCGTTATCGGTCTTCAAACGGTCAGTTTTTCCCATGACCGCGAAGCAGCGGACAAGGTGATTGCAAACGTGTTTGACCTTTTCTCCTTTCTGGGGCGTGACCCAGATATAGCCAGAGTAGGTGTCAACACAAACATGCAAATATTTCCATGGTGCAAAAGGTGCAAAATGGGTAACATCCATCTGCCAAAGCTGATTAGCACCCAGACCGCGAGGATTTACTCCTGCAGCAGGATTCTGGGGCTGTTGTGAACATTGTGGACATTGCTGAATTATGGCCCTTGCATCCGCAAGGGGAATGTGAAACTCTTTAGCAAGAGCTTTGGCATTCTGATGATGCAAAGCATGACTTTCAATGGGGGAACAATACATGGCACGTAATGCGCCATCTGCACGGTCATTCCCTTCGGTCAAGGGGCCGGGGAATGGCTGATGACTACGAATGTGTGCAATGAAAAAGGGTACTGTTCTCCGTTGGAGCAGCATCTGTAGAGACAGGAATAGTGACAGCAAGTTGCTATCTACTGAAGGTGACACATAACTTCCCACAATGTTGGACACGACATTGGTGACATACAGGCTATCAGAGATCAAGTTAACAGGCTGATCCTGAAACAGACTAAAGGCAAGGACAACCGCCGCAAGCTCTGCTCGCTATGGCGAGCGCTGCGGCAGCGTAAATTGACTCTTCCATGTCCCCTGCTCCTGCCAGGCAACCACCCCACGGCTCGGGCTACCATCAGTGAAGACAGTGAGAGCCGGCAAAAGGGGCGTGGGAGAGAGGAGGTGGAAAAGCTTCAAAGGTATATGCTGAGCAACCTGGAGCCGAGGATCCTTAGGGGAGTGATACACTACCTGGCCTGTAAAATCTGCCATAGCAAGTTGCAGCTCGATAGAAGAGCGCAGTCCCGCCTCCCAAACTGCGAGGGGAACGGGAACCACAATCTCCATGGGATCCAGGGCAAACAGGGCGAGACAGCGGCGGCGGCCTTTAGAGATGACCTGCGCCAACATGCTCAGAAAGGGGGTAATGGTATTTTTTGTGGTGTACAACCATTCTAAAATACGAATTTTCCCATCTGAAGGCTCCTGATGTATGACAGCATATAATTGTTTCACATCTCCCAAGCAAAGGAGCTTGGGGGGGGGCAATTTGGCTCAGCCCTATCAACCCAAACCTTGGCCATGGCAGAGTTAACCATGGAAAGGACCTCCCGTTGCGGGGCGGTAAGGGTGATCAGATCTCCTGGATTCTTCCCTGCTCTAAGAGCGTCAAAGAGGGGGCTGAGCGCAGCGGTGGTAAGCTTAAAATAAGGGCGGAGCCAATTGATAGCTCCAAGTATCTGCTGCAGGGTAACATAACTAACAGTAGGTGGAATTTCAATCCGTGGCAATGCTGGCATAGAATATGCAGCCATCATGCGGTGCCCAAGATAGGAGAAAGGTTCGGCTAACTGAACTTTTTCCTGGGCGATTACTAGGCCATAAAGGCTCAGGGTCTCCTGAAGGCGAGGGAGCCACCCCCCTGGGAGAGAGGTCCCGGCCACCAAGATGTCATCCATGTAATGATATATGATCAAATTAGGGTAAGCCTTTCTGAACGGCATGAGAGCTGCATTTACATAAAACTGACACATGGTGGGGCTATTGAGCATCCCCATTGGCAATACCTTCCAATGGTACCGGACTGTGGGCTGGGAGTTATTCAACACTGGGACCGTGAAGGCAAAATACTTCCGGTCTTTTTCCTGAAGGGGAATGGTGTAAAAACAATCCTTGAGGTCAACGACAGCCATCTCATAATCATGGGGTATCAAATTTGGGTTCGGGGTTCCACACTGGAGCGAGCCCATTGGCTCGATTATCTTATTGATCTCCCGCAGGTCATGGAGCAATCGCCACTTCCCGGACTTCTTTTTGATGACAAATACCGGGGTATTGAACGGACTACTAGTCGGTTCAATGTGACCTGCGTCCAGTTGTTCCTGGACAAGCTGCTTAAGCGCAGTCAACTTCTCTTGCGGAAGTGGCCATTGCTCCACCCACACGGCTTGATCGGTCTTCCACGAGAGTGGAAGAGCACAATGTTGATGGCTATTCATGAATTATGAGGGTGATGCCAACTTGTGCCAGCAAATCCCTCCCCCACAAGTTGAGATCAATTTGCAAAATACAGGGCTTGATGCGAGCGATCTCAGGGCCGCCAGGTTGGAGACTGACAGATAACCACTGAGCACTTTTCCGGGAGGCCTGGCTGCCACCGATGCCCCAAACTGAGGGAGCGGTTTCGGTTGGCCACAAGGGATCCCAGTGCCCAGCGGCTATCACGGAAATATCTGCTCCCGTATCTAACAGGCCTTCCAACAACTTACCGTTTACCCAATACTTACGGGTCGGCTTCTGCTGTCCTATCTGCTCTTGAAGGGCGGCAACCTGTGGATGATAGGTGTCTCCATCGGCCCCGGCACGGGTGGAACCAAACCCCCCTCTGCGAAGGGCGGGCTCCGCTCCCCCTGGGGTCTCATAAGAAACAATGATCAATTGTGCCCAGGAGTCCCCCTTGCGCAGTTGCAATGGGAGGTGACTCCAAAATTGTACATAAATGATGCCTGTGTAGTCTGCGTCTATCACGCCAGGAACTATCATGATGCCATGTTTGGCCGCTGATGAACGTGGCAGTACCAGACCAACGGTCCCTTTCGGCAAGGGGCCAGTAAGGTCGGCAGGCATCAGGATAAGCTCCCCAGGCAACGCAGTTGTCATGTCCTGTGTGTTAACGAGATCGAGACCAGCGCTGCCAGCAGTAGCAGCCTTGCGCTGATCGACCCGTGTTCCCTTTATTTTCCCGGGGCCCGGGGAGGGCCCGGTATCTAGTTTCCCTGTGGTGAGGGGTTGACTCTGCACTGGCTAGCCCAATGGTATCCTTTGCCACACCAGGGGCACTTCTTGCTGGGGCGCTTGACATCCTTTCCACCCCCCTTATGCGCTCCCCCTCCGGGGGCGCGACAGTCTTTCTTGAAGTGGCCCGGTTTCTGACAGTTGAAACAATTGCCAGTGGGTTTGTTTCCGGAACGAATCACTCCAGCCAGAAGGGCCATTGCATGTGTTTGAGTGCCCACCTCCATACAGGCTTGAATCATGTCAGCTAAGCTATACTCGGGGCGGTGAATGACATTTTGCAAAATCTTCTTGCAATCGGCATTGGCCTGCTCAAAAGCCAGCCGTCTCAGGAGTTCTCCTTGGGCATCAGGGTTGTCTATCTGTCTTTGTATGGCTTCCTTCAATCTATCAATGAACTGTGGATAAGGTTCAGTGGGCTGCTGCCGTGTGGAAGTAAAGGAGCGTGAGGGTTTCCCAGAGACGGGGACCCTTTTAAAGGCTCTCATGACGCACATGAATGTGCGGTGGAAAGACTCCCGAGGGAGTTGCATCTGCTGTTGGAGGTCAGCAAATGCCCCTGTCCCATAAATCTGCTCAGGGGTGTTTTGTGGCGTACCAGCCGCCACTGCAGCCGCTCGGAATTCACTATCCCAGACAACATACTGTGAAGCAGTCAAAATCATTCGAAACAAATCTTTCCAGTCCTGAGGTAACATTGTGTACCCGTTCCCAATTCCCTCAAGCAACCCTTGCACAAAATGTGAACGAACACCAGCCTCTCTAACAGCTTTATTAAGTTCCCTAATTACTGTATATGACAGAGCTTGCCAATGAATACGTTCCTCTGGATTTCCATCCGCCCCCACCCCCATCTCAACCGTAATGGGAAAAGCAGAAGGACTCTCTCCTTGCCACTCCTCCCCCTCCTCCAGTGACAAGACCCCATCGCTCTTGGCTCGATGTGTAGCAGAGCGAACATTTCCCATCACACCGCCAGGGTAGGCAGGCGGCGCCTGGAGAACCAGGCTCGGGACGGGCGGCACCAATGGTGCAGTAGGTGGTAAAATAGCAGGCAGCACTTTTGGATAAGGAGGTGGTGGGTCCTCGGGTGGATGAGTCAGAGGATTAGCCAGGGATGCCTCTGCTGGTACTAGTTTCCTGACTGCCTCATTAACTCTGTGCCAAATCAATAAATGATGAACCGCTGCCCTCGGTTCTTCCAATAAAATTGTTCCAATTCTTTGCCAATTATCCCGTTTGAGTGATCCAATTTCTGGGTACCAAGGACATTGGCATTTGACTTCCTTAATGAAGTCTTCTAGATTACTAAGCGTGATGTCTGGACATCCGCTCTCCTTAATGAGTCTCTGCAATTCTCTTGTGTGGGTCTTCTGCCCTAAAGAAAGTTTCCCCCCCATACTCACAATTGGGAGCTCGAAAGCTGAGGGAGCCTAAAAAGGCTGTGGCGCGCCAGGGGGCTATTCCAGCCGATGAGTCGGGGGGTTGGGATCTAGCAATCACGTCGTGGGTCACCAGATGAAGTGTTTTGGGATCAAGGAGACAGCGGAGGCTTGATTCATGAAGAGGCATAAGGGCAAGATAGCCCGGACAGCGTTTATTAGGAATAACAGACAAAGACATTCCAGAGAAGAGTATGCAATATTTTCTTATTGGTTACCTTGCGATAGCATAGGATTACTTAATTGGCTAAATATCGGCATGTCTACCTCGTGCTCACTCTGCTAATTGGATGAAAGCTGCGTGCTAGGTGAATGATAGCGTGCCATCCCTAGCCATCGTGGGGAGGGCCAGAAGGCCTGGAGCGAGAGGCCCAAACTGGGGCCTCTAAGCTATGGTAAAAACAGATGAGGTAAGGGGAATGATCACCCACGATTTATGACCATGGTTTGCCAATAAGCCACAGCGATCGTGCTGTGAAACTCCTCACAATTTTGTTTCTTGAATGCCCCTGGAGTGGTGGGAGCCCCACATAAAATGGTGCCATGGGCTGGATCTGGCCCACAGGCTTTAAGTTGAGAACCCCTGACTTAGGGAATGTAAAACCAGTTATGCCCACCTTTCAGTTGTAAGGAGAGGTACACAGAAAGAGTCTTCTCAAAGATTGTGGTATTTTTTTAACCATAATCAAGCGTACCCTGGTAGCAGCAACCTTGTATTACCAGCTAATCTTTCTCACACTAGATCAGGCAAAAGGGCCAGCAGAATGAACTCACTGAAACCAACATGGAAGAATGAGTTAGAGGAAGTTAGTAGTAGTAGTAGTAGTAGTAGTAGTAGTAGTAGTAGTAGTAGTAGTAGTAGTAGTAGTAGTAGTAATAAGGAACCAACATGAAATAATACATCCTAGGATCTGTGCCTAGAACCTAGATTTCATTGGTGCAGACAGAAATCATTTCCAGGTTTTATTCAGACCTACTATCTTCGGAAACTCATGGCAAACCTATCAGG